>CM063174.1:59148995-60573995 GCA_031835075.1 Saguinus oedipus
ATAGAGGGCACACATTCTTGTATTATAATTGTCTGTAGCTATGTCTGTTTCCTTCCTCAACCATATAAGGACCCTTAGACGATCAAGTATCATTCACCTTTTTTAACCTGAAGTGCCTTAGCCATTAATATGTGAAGTTAATTAAGTGCAGTACTAGAATTAAGGCTTCTAATTGCCTTAACATAGGTGCTTGATGATGACAAAACACTTCCCAGTTCTTCTGAGATGGAGCACATAGTCACTGTGCTTATTACATTGCTTATTACTTGTAGGATGCACTCTTCAGAAAGAGGTTCAGTGTATTATACTGGCATTATCTTCAAATATTAACAATGACAAGGCATGAAGATAATGTGACATTAAAAATCACAGTGAATTACACTTGGACTTCCTTATATACAGTGAGAATGAGAAACAAGATATAGATAGTTCTGAATATTTTCCTTTTGTCTATTAAAGAGAAATTTAATGATAAAGATAAATATTAATATTAATTATGTGGTGCTTTTGCAATCTAATTAAATGTTGGGCTTGTGATACATAACAAAGCAATTAGGAGCAACGGTTCAGAACTTTTATAGCTCTTTTGCATGTATATAGGATTTATAAAGTTACCTTTACTGTACTACAGGGTCAAATTTGTGAAAAGGAAAACTGGAATGGCTAAAACACAGTTATAAATGTTTCTTTTGGAACTGAGATCAGGTTGTCATGACCTATCAGTAAACACCATAATATAGGCAGACACTCTCCTCGTCCAAGCCATAGGCAGATGTCATCTGTCAACAGAGTCTTAGCTAACAAGTTCTTTATTGGTGGTATTTGTCAAAGGTTGAAACTATTTCCAAACTGATACCTATAAATCACTCAGATAGAATTGCATGTCATTAATTTTGAATTGTAGGACAAGCTCAGTCTCGGGAAGTTTATATATTTTAGAGCAAAATCTGTGAAATGTATTTTACCTGAATTTCTTAATTTGCCAAATTTTGGACCAACTTTACAGGATATTATGCATTTCTCCACAAGAGTGGAAGACACTCATGGACAGGGGCATTTGTCCCTTGTGGGTGGTGTATTTGTCTCTTACACACTTTAGTACTTAGCATATATAACAAGGGTAGCAATAATTTCTATTTATTGAACATTTATCTAATGGTCGGTCATTACATTTATAATGTTAATTAATTGAATAAATTCTACTTGTTTAATGTAAGCATGGCTCTAGACATTTTAAACACATTACAGTATTTGATGCTTGCAACATCTTTGCAAGATGGATTTGTTATTTCCATTTTAAAGGGGAGAATTAGACTCAGAGAGGCATAGGGGTCTACCTAGAACTATTAGAGTCAAATTTCAAGGCAAGATCTGTCACATTCTTCTAGGTATGCTACCTTTCGTCAATGGGGTCTTCACTCAATACATGTTGAATAAATAAATGTTCTTAAAGTACAGTATTTATAAATAATATGATAATCGCCTGGTCTGCATTTAATATTAAAGAAGAAATGGGCATTGAACCTTAAGCTATTGCCATGTTCTGAAATGGACATTTTGATTCCAACATGAGTAAACATCCAGGTGTTACATTCATTTACAAGCTTTGGCTATGTTCCAGTGATTCTGATATACCTTGTTTGCTCACACACCTGCTCCTCCACAGCACACTGATTTGCTGCCTTACACCTAACAGGGAGGGGACTCCTCCTTGCTTAGATAAGGTACCTTCTTTTTAGATTAACACTGTGATAAACACATGTTCAACGGAAGTCATCTTGGGCAAGACTTTGGATTTAAAGGTATGATGAATTGACATAATTCTCATTATAATTACAAAGTGTAAACTACACAAAATCCTCTTGATCTTGCTAGGCAAACACTTTTGTTAAACACTCTGTTGGTGGTTTCATTACCATAGGAAAGAGTGCTGGAACAGTTTGCAATCTGTCATTGACACCAACCTTGAATGAAGTATGAAAGCAAACAAAGAGGAAGTGATCCTATGTTATGTAAAATAATTTAGAATATTTTAATGGGTCTTTATCTTAAGAAGGGTTGAGTAAAGCAATGAACAAAGAGGAACAATTCATAACTTTTACACATTGTTCTCTATGCCAGGAAATGTTCAAAGTGGCCTACTTGAGTTTTCTCATTTAATCTTCTCATTTAAATCTTCTATGAGATAGGCACTATTAATTTCATCTTACAGATGAAGACACTGAGCAGATAGTGCCTTACCAAGAGTCACACCCTTAGCAAGGAGTAAGGGCAGGATTCAAACTAACATCTATCAAACTACGAGGTCTACATCTGTAATTTCTCAAACTTCTTCTGAGAAATCTTCATTGCCTCAAGGATTGAGAAACTTTGACCCAGTACAGGATGTCTGTGAAGACCTAAAACTTCACACATTCATGAGAGACTCTTTCCTCTCCCACCCCACATTCACCCTGATTTTCCCTCTTCTTCCTTTCTTTATTATTTCTGCTACGAGGACCACCATTCACATGGTCACCAAGCTGGAAATTTTGACATCTCGCAATTGCTCTTAATATTTAATTAGTTGCCCAGCTCTGTAGCTTCTCCTGTGCAGTGTGCCTTGAATATGTCTGCAACTTTTCCTATCTAATCCTATGACTTGAGCTAAGTGCTCATTGCTTCTCATCTGGAAAATTGAAGTCATTTTCTGACTTGTTCTCCTACCTCCTTTATTATTATTATTTTTGGTCATCCTATAATTATGCCAAGATTCATCCTAAAGCTAAGCTATGATAGTTCTTCTCCTCTGACTTTTAAAAACAAATCTTACCTCTTTTGTATATGCAATTATGTCCAAATTTCTCACTTGAGGTTATGGGGAGATGAATTGAGACCTTGTTCCCTGTTGCTATCAGAAAAGATATGAGGATATTTTTCAGCCAGTGAGAGCCATTATCCACCAAGGTTGTGGCCTTCACATTCAAGGAGTCACAGGAAGTAGTCACATGCTTGTTCTCATAATGAGTCCCAGGTTGCTATTTCACAAGCAGGGCAATTAAAGCCATGTTGCAAAGAGAAATATGACTTCCCCATAGGAGACTAAATTGTGTTGTTTGCAAAAGAAAATTAATGTTTGCTCTAGTGAGGTTGGTTTGCCTTTTGGTAACCTAAGAGGATGACAGTAGCAGCCTTTGCTAATTCAACTTCTTCCTCACCTCAAGAGACCAGAACCCACCTATCTGACAGCCTGAAACTCCTAAGCAAAGGAAAGTCTGCATTATCCTATTTGGTTGAAGATTGAGGTTTCCATGACAAATACAAGATCAGCTGTTTCTTTACAGAGAAAGGGGTAGAGTTTTAAGAGTGAAGTGGATTGAGATTTCACATACCAAAAATAAGATTGGAAAGGGATTATGGGATGATTGTGAGAGGGATTTAAAAGCTAACCAGAGTTGGGAATGAGAGGAGCACCTACTTCTTTATCACTCTCTGTAAATATAAACTCATATTCTGATTTTTCTTTCCTTTTATTCCTTTTCCTTCCTATCTGCCTCCTCCCCCTCCTTTCCCCCTTTTCTTTACTTTTTCATGGAATTTCATGAATTGTATGGAATCAATATAATCTATAGAATCCATAGATTACATGGAATCCCAACACAATCTTAATCTTTTCCAGCATGCTCCAAGGCAATCTTATGTTTCAACCACACTAAAAAAGTATTCTCCTTCTTCTCCTCTTCCTTTTCCTCCACCTCCTCCTCTTCCTTCTCTTCCACCTCCTCCTCTTCCTCCTCTTCTCCTCCTACACTTATCATCCTCCTCTCCTCCTCCTCGTCCTCCTCCTTCTCCATATGTCTTCATAAATCAGTTTGAGATTATCGTCTATCTCCCTCTATTAAAATGTAAGCTCCATTAGGACAAAGAAGTTTACATTATTTGCTGCTTCTTCCTAAAGCCTAGAATAGAGCCTGGAATAAATTGGGTGTTCCATAAATATATGTAGAATGAATGAAGTTCAGTCATGTGAATCTCAAATATCTAAAACAGGTCTCAGTTAATTTAGAAAGTTTATTTTGCCAAGGTTGAGGACACACACCCATGAAACAGCCTCAAACAGGTCCTGACAACATGTGCCCAAGGTCGTCAGAGCACAGTTTGGTTTTATACATTTTCGGGAGACATGAGACATCAATCAACATATATATGGTGAACACTGGTTTGGTCCAGAAATGCACAACAACTTGAAATAGGGAGGGGATTTCCAGGTTATAGGTAGGTGAGAAACCAATGGCTGCATTCTTTTGAGTTTCTTATTAGCTTCTCCAAAGGAGGAATCAGATATGCATTTATCTCAGTGAGCAGAGGGATGACTTTGAATAGAATGGGAGGGAGGTTTGCTCTAAGCAGTTCCCAGCTTGACTTTTGCCTTTAGCTTATTGATTTTTGGGCCCCAAGATTTACTTGCCTTTCACCTTTCCCTCCTTTTCTTTTAAAAAAATCTTTTGGAGCAAGCATTTTAGAAGAAAGTGAGTCTCTGGTCTCAGGTTTCATCTGATCTCTAATGGCTAAGATGGTTTATTCCTAGATGGGCGGGTCTGAAATTATTAGGAAAGCTCATTTTTAGCAGGTTGTGAAGTATCATATCCTATGAAGAGAAAATTCCAGAAGGAAAGGAGAAAAACAACAAACAAAAGAACAATCCTGCAAAATTGATATAGGTCACGTTACTCTGAAGTCCATTATATCAGTAGGCAGGTATGAAAGTGACTTATGTATGTAAATAGGTTGCTGTTATTATCTGAAGTTCAAGTTTTCTAGCTTCAGTTTGCAGGACTTTATGAAAGTGCAGCTTAGTTTTCAGTGAAAGAAGTTAGAAAAAAATGGGGGGAAAGGAAAAGAAAAGAAAAAAATTGAAAACATCATTTTGGAGACTTGTAGACAGGAAAAATAGAATTTGGTCCAAACTGCATAAAATAATAAAAATTTAAAAAAAAATTAGGCAAGACTAAAATCTAACAGGCTTACTATAGTTTTCAAAACACAATTTTTCTCTCTGTAGTTTCCCATTTTTACTAAAGAAAAATTATGATATTACTCATTATTATACTTGGCTGTATCACTTGTATAAGGTACAGCAAGAATAATTATTTTCGCACAGGCTTTTTAAATTGGCTTTGATGGAACTTTGTTTCATAGAAGGAATCTCAGATAAGGCTTTTTAAAGCTGAGCCCAGCCATGAACTTGTACCAGCAAATACCTGTAAGTTGGGTGAATTCTTTTTCTTTTGAGGTCCCAAGACAAACTTGGGGCTCCTAGGCCTGTCAGAATGTGACATCCTTTACTTAACACAGGTCAGGAACCCTGTGCAGGGACTGTGTAGACAAGGTATCAGGCCATTTTTTCCAAGGGGCTTTTATTGGCTCCATAAGTCAAGTTTGATTCCTTAAAGGAAAGCATACCATTCCAGTCAAAGCCTTGGTAAAATAACCAGTTTCTCCAATTGTGTCCTGATACAAAGGAAAACAGATTCTTATTGTACTTATGCAAATTACTGCATTGCCATAAGTTAAGAATACTCAAAAGTAGTTACCAAATTCTAGAGAAGTCAGGTAGAGAAACAAATACGCTTCAATTTTTGTTCATAGGGGTATACTAAATTGTTAAAAGCTGTCAATAGCTCAAGAGAAAAGTTTCCTTGACTCTGAAAAACAAAACAAAGGATCAGCAGTGTTTTAAGCCAAAAGTCAAAAAGATTACTTCTGTCCTCTGTTAGTTCAGTCCATGCAGTTAATTCTTCTTCTGTTTGATATTCATGAACATTTCAGCTTTCCATGAGGCCTGAAGGTGTTTTCCTATATTCTGATGTCACAATCTCCAAAGTTATTAGAAACTTGTATTCAAGAGCACCTGTGAGAGTTTCATAGCTGATTATAAAACCACCTTCTAAGGAGGACCAAAACAAGAAAATTGTCTGTGGATGACAAAAGGTTTTAGGAAGCCATAGTCAAAGACACAATTGACAAGAAAATGTGTTACCTCTGTGGCACACAATAATTTATCATAACAATTGTAATTTTTACTAATAATGTGCACTAAGTCATATCAGAATTATAGGAGTTTCCCATGATTTTGGAACACATATCAATAACATATTTATACAAATACAGCCCAAAGAAAACCAAACACCATTTCATATTTGACAATGCTTCCTGTAATTTTTATACTAAATAAGTCAAATTATGTCATTTTTGGACTTTAGGGAACACAGTATCTTAATGATTAATTAAGTCAAAAAAGACATAATTTATAATTTGATTTTAGAAAGTTTGTGAAATATCAAAGTTTTAAAATACTTGATATCACAAAATAGAATCACAGGTCATGGTAAAATAATTCATTCATTTAATAAGTAATAACTCAAGGATTTCAAAAAAAGGAGAAAACCTTCATTCTTTGAGAGAGACTTAATTTTCCAAGCTGCATGAAGCCAACTAAATCTGTTTTTCAAAATTTTATTAACAATTATAAAATTTTAATCTTGACTATAAGATATAACTTCCATAAGCCTTTTATAAACTTTATAACTTTTATTAATGAGTTGGTTAATGCTTAAAGAAAACCTTGTCAATCAGACACAGGGGCCCATACGTGGTCTTGCATCAGTGTGCCTTTCACATTAATGATTAATTTATACTGAATTTATTTTATCTCTCAAAATCATCCATAACAATCTCATATGCCCACATCTTTTATGATAGCCCCTGGGCTTTGAGGAGCTGAATAGCTTTAATTTCTGGCCCTGTGTCTCAGGAATGCAATTTATTTTGATTGGCATCTTCTATGAGGTCTGAAGATGAGGCTTTAATTGCTGTCAGTGTTTAAGATTTAGCAGGAATTGGTGTCCTTTATAGACCCAGGAGTGAAAGCCCTGTAGTTCAATGTCACAAGGACTTTAAAAGCACATACAGAAAGATACGTGGATGGAATAACCTTAATTAAAAAAAAAATGGTTTTATCTCAGTTTTTTCCTAAGCAAACCAAAACTTAAAAATAATGGCATATGAATTGTTTGGATTAAATGTAAAATCTGTTAGGCCAGTTACAAAAAGGCAAAAGACCTTCACTGCATAGGATATTATGCTTGAAGAAAATAGTTCCTTTAGACCTTTAAGAAAACACTGTTAGCCTCAGGTACCAACAAACAGAACTTTCAGGAAAAACTTATATGAGCTGAAAATGAGTTGAAGGAGAGCATTACCATTTAGCACCCTTTTAAAGGGGAGAGAAAAACCAAAAATGGTGAGATGTAATAAAAGTTGAACTTTGGATTACAATTAACATTTCTTACACTTTATTAAATCAATCCCTTAAGAAAATTTCATTGTTTTACTCAATTATTTAGGGTATACTTTTTTTAAATATCAAGCCCAACCGCTAGAAAGACCATTGTAATTTCTTTTTAATTATAGACAACTTGATCATATTAAAGTGTTTTTTAAAATACTTTTATTATTGGGACTTACATAGACCATTCATGACATGCTTGGACTTCATCATTTCTGCTGAATATCCTTCTTTCTTAAACAACCAGTCATTTTATTCTAGGACTAAATTAAGCATACAAAATTCTTTCTCATATAAAATTATTTCTCTTCAACCTTTCTTAAAAAAAGAAACCTCTTTATTTCTATGGCTTTATATCTATCTTATTTCCTGGTTCCTTTTGCCTTGTTTTATGCATAATCTTTAAATAAACTTTGAATTAGAGTTTATTAATAATATTAAATTATTCACCTGTTTAAAAGGGACACACTTTTTTTTAAAGAATGTTTTTCTATAATATATTTTTATTGGAAAATACCCAAATAATGAAATATCTATTATTTAACATAACTTTAGATTCTAAATTATGACGTTTGTCTACAAGTATTTATTCCTTTAATTTACCTAATTATTTTAATCATTTACTGAGATTACTTATGAAAACTGCAAGTCATCAATTAAAGTAATGAAACCACCATTGCAAAATTATAACTAAGACCATGAAAAAGATCTGAACTAACTGATTCTATCTTGGTTCTAACTTTTCAGATCCTTGTTCATTCCTGGGCATAAGCCAAACTAACTTTGGGAGGGACTTAGTTTATAGTTTAGCTTTGAAACAAATGCTAATGGTGCTTTTCAAAACTAACTTCCTCCCTGTATGTGGACTAGACTGCTTAAAACCACAAGATTAGAAGTTATGGTAGTCTTACTGAATTCAAGATTTAGCTATTTTCATTAAATCAGTATCAATTTCTTATTTATTAAGACATTATACAAGTAAAGATCATTCTGTTTTGGGCTGGGTTTATGGTTTTGTAACCATTATGCCAAATTTTGACACTTTATAGTATTTGGCAGGAATGAGTATTAAATTACTTGATTAATAAAAACAAACAAAAATGTATGCTAGTAATTCTTAGGACATTTATAGTATGACTTTACTAATACTTTTAAAGATAGCTTATTTATTAAAGATTTTACTTAAGACATAGAAAGTAGAAAAAGCATTTGATTAGTCTTTTCTTTTTTCCTGACAAAGTATTTGATTTAAGTGCTCTATTTTTCTAAAGGCTATTAATTAGAGCTCTTTCATATATTTTTGGTAGTGAAACATTGTGTATATAACACATAAACACATAGTCATATTAGGCATACTTATAAAAGTACATCTCATAGACCCCTAAGACCTCCTTTTTTTTTCCTATCTTAGATTTGCAAATTCTTGATAACCTGTTTTATTGCCCTGGCAGTTGTTGAATAAATAGTCCTAAATCTGTATATTGAAGGAAACAACTCTCTGATAAAAAATCAGGTAGCAAAATTTACATCTCAAGATACAGAGAGAAAGGGTCTGGTGGTGCTAGAGGGAGATTAAAGATGGATGCCAAATCAAACAAAAAATTATAGAAATCTATCATTGTACAGGATTATGCAAGGAGGCCAGTTTTATTTAGATAAGGACTATATATTCTTAACTGGATCTCTGAGCTCTGGGCAGAGCCCACACTGAATCTTGTGTGTCCAAAAAGGGAGAATTCTTATGAGGGTAGACCACATGATGCTTTTATAGTGCACTTAATTTTTTTTTAACAAAGATATTTGTAGGTGTCTAAATGACATTCTTCCTTAAAAACCCAACAGTAGGCTAGGTGCAGTGGCTCACACCTGTAAGCCCAGCAATTTGGGATTACACTCACCCAGGCCAAGGTGGGCAGATCACTTGTGGTTAATAGTTCAAGACCAGTATGGCCAACATGATGAAATGCTGTCTCTACTAAAAGTACAAAAATTTAGCTGGGCATGGTGGTGGGCACCCATAATCCCAGCTACTTGGGAGGCTGAGTCAGGAGAATCACTTGAATTTGGGAGGTGGAGGTTGCATTGAGCCAAGATTGCGCCACAGCACTCCAGGTTGGGCAACAAGAGTGAAACTTCATCTTAAAAATAAAACAAAAATCCAAGAGTAGCTTCTGTTGCAATAACTATTTTAGTCAAAAAAATCAGGTAACACAATACAAAATCAAGCAGTTTAAGATTTGAGGCAAACTTGTCTGTTTACACTCTTGTGGTTCCATAAGGAAAAACAGAGAGAGGTTTCTCTCCCAAAGGGAGTCTGGTGTCTTCCCCATTTTCTTTAAGGAACTCCAGGCTATTATAAACTATTTTAGGTCTCTCATGCAGCAGAGGCTGCAAGAGAAAGGAGAGACAGCAGAAGTAAATGAAGAAAGCAGAATTCAGTCAACTGAGAAGAAAAAAACATTATCTCAAAAAAAAAAAAAAAAGACAAGGTCCTAGGAGAGAAAGAAAACAAAAACATGAGAGCTTTTTAAAAATACAAATGCGCACGCATACACACATACACGCACACTTCTTGGATGTTAGCTTTAATTAAGCTCATTTTTCACCATTGAGCTCCTTTAAAAAAATCCTTTCAAATCTCATTACCATATTTCAGCAAGAACAAACAGCTGTTATTTCAGAACTACCAAGTATCAAACTAAAAAGGACTTGATTTACGAACCAAACCCAGGCTATTGTGATGGGAAAAAGGAAAGCAGAACCTTTGCTATCTGCAGCCTGGGGTGATAGCCATTGTTCTTTCAATTTGGCCTGACTGGCAAAAAGGTGGCCTTGTTACATAAATAAAGCCCTATAAGTAGTCAAAATAAAAAATATTTTCTTTTTTCCCCCTTTTGGTGGCTGTTTTTCTCCTTCCTCCCCACCACACCACCTTTTGTGTGTGTGTTGGGAAAGACAGGATTTAGCCACTTCAGAGGACTTGTTCCCCATAATTTAGAACTTTCCTTTGGGTTTGATCAAGTGGAATAGAGTTCTTCCAACCCAATGGAGGAAAAAAAGGCCAAAACAACAACAAAAACAGAAAGAAGCAGCAACAACAAAAAATGAAAAAAATAAATGAAGCTGGGCACAGTGTCTCATGCCTGTAATCCCAGCACTTTGGGAGGCTGAGGCGGGCAGATCACCCGAGGTTGGGAGTTCGAGACCACCCTGACCAGCATGGAGAAACCCTGTCTTAAAAAAATAAAAGTAAAAAGTAAATAAATACATGATCACACAACTTATATTATTACTGAGTACTCTAATGATAAGGAGAAATTAAGACCAGCTGGTTGTTAATTTTAATGTTAGCCAAACCCCAATTCAGCTACTTACCTAGCAATGGGTCTCAGGCTGAAGACTGCTCTCTACATTCCTTGAAGCAGGAAAAAACTCAAACTTGTCTTTCCTGTTGGAAGCAAGTCCAAACTCAATAAAGGAGTTACTATTGGAAGCAGGAAAACTTGCCTTCCTTGTATTAGAAGCAAGTAATATCCAAAAAAATGAGTAGTGTGGCAAAATTAACTTTATATCTCAACCAAATTTTGGAAGATGAGACGTTCTCTGGAGGGGGTGCTTCCAGGCTTCAGCAAATTTTCCTATTGATTTGAGCCATAAAGATAGCACGAAGGCCAGGCACGGTGACTCACGCTTGTAATCCCAGTACTTTAGGATGTTGAGGTGGGCAGATCATGAGGTTAGGAGTTTGAGACCAGCCTGGCCATCCCGGTGACACCCTGTCTTTACTAAAAATACAAAAATTAGCTGGGTGTGGTGGTGGCACATGCCTGTAGTCCCAGCTACTCAGGAGGCTGAGGTAAGAGAATCGCTTGAACCTGGAAGGTGGAGGTTGCTGTGAGCCAAGATTATGACACTGCACTCTAGCCTGGGGGACAGAGCAAGACTCCATCTCTAACTAACTAAATCATTAAATAAATAAAGCAAGCAAGCTCGCTCAAGCCGGCACCAAGCACCCATAGGAGATTTATCAAAGGTCAGGAGCACCTCCACTCAGAATCCCTTTGTGGTGACTGAAATGTGAACCCTGAATATCTGATACAGGTCACAGTTAATTTAAAAAGTCTATTTTGCCAAGGTTGAGGATGCATGCCTGTGACACAGCCTCAGGAGGCCCTGATGACATGAGGCCAAGGTGGTCAGAGTGCAGCTTGATTTTATACATTTTAGGGAGGCATGAGACATCAATCAACATGTTAGATGAACATTGGTTCAGTCTACAAAGGCAGGACAACTCAAAGCAGAGAGGGGGTTTCCAGGTTATAGGCAGGTGATAGACAAATGGTTGTATTCTTTTGATTATTTTTTTCTGATTAGCCTCTCCAAAGGAGGCAATCAGATATGCATTTATCTCAGTGAGCAGAGGGGTGACTCTGAATAGAATGGGAGGCAGCTTTGCCCTAAGCAGTTCCCAGCTTGACTTTTCCCTTTAGCTTAGTGATTTTGCTGCCCTAAGATTTATTTTCCTTTCGCAATCAGAAAGAATGAAGGCATCTAAAAACTTGAAAAAGCACAATCCATAATATCTTCCCCATCTTGTGCACTATAAGGGGCCAAGGACTTTGTCCTTCTACTCTATTCTGCTTTGAGAAGTTACCTGATCTTTTAGAAAGTGAACTGGTTTCACATGGATTATCTCACAAACTTAATGTAGAGCAAAGGAAATAAGACAGAAGGGAATTCATGTAATATGATTTCATTTAGAACAAGTTAAAAAGACAAAACTATATAGTCAAAAGATGTCACTATGGTTGGTTAGACTATTAAAACAGCAAAGAAATAATTATCACAAATTTCAGAATAATGGGAATAGAAAGAAAGTGTGATTAGCTATGCTGTTCTCAGCCAGAATATATCCACCCAGCTATATAGGTTGCTCTCAGTTGGTGCTATCCTGAACTTTCTAGGAACTTGAAAATATTTTGAATAGTTTCCCTAATAATTTAGAAGGTTATTATTCTTACATAACAAACCACCCTAAAACTTAGTCATGTAAAAACCAAACATTTTCTTATGGTCACAGACTGAGTTGAGAATCCAGGCAGGTAACAGTAGGGGCAGCTTGCCTGTGCTCCAGTGTCTGGGGTCTCAGTGGAAAGCCTTGAACAAGGCCTAGAGTGCCAGGAGGCATCTTCATTCACAACTCCAGCTGGGATCTCAGCTATGCTTTTGGCTGGACACCTACATGTGGCCTTTCTATTTTCCCTGGTGATAGGGACAGGAGGCAGAGAAATTCTAGGCAGGAACAGGGCAGGGGCCCCCACTCTCAAGCCTGGAACCATGGCCCAAAGTGAGAACATCTCATTTTCCCACTTGAATTTTGCCTTTTCCAAACCATCCTGGCCCACCCCGCTTGTCATCCTGTACCCATAAAAACCCCAGGCGCCACTGGCAGAGAGCAGAGAAGGGAGGAAGAGAAGCAGCAGCTGAGTGTCAGAAGCAAGGTGACTTCAGAGGGACAGCTTGATGGTGGGACTCTGGAGAAAGGTCGAGCAGAAGATGGCCAGACTTCATGGGAAGAATACCTTCCTGCCTCATCCCTTTTCCAGCCAAGAACCACTTCCATCAGCAATAAAAGCCTTTGAATTTTCCACCCTTCAATTCATTGGTGCAACCTGATTTTTCCTGGATGCTGGACAGGAGCTCAGGATGTAGAGAGCTGTCACACTGCCTCTCTGTCCTCGTGAAAAGGTAGAGGGTCTGACCTGTTTAGCACTTAAGCTATCCACAAATCGCAAAGCTGAAAGAGTGCACTGTAACACACATACCTTTGGGGCTTGGAGGTAGTGAGTACTTACCCCTAGATGCTGCTGTGGGGCTGCAGGGAGGTTTGCTCCTGCCGGCACTCAAAAGCACTCACCCTGACTCCTGCATCTGCTCACCTGCGTGCTCCCCCTCCCATGAGGGGTTGAGAAGCTGTGGGCTGAGTTAGCCAGGCACCCCTGTTTTGAGGCCTATGAAGGGGTCAAGGGAAATTTCCTGTTTCACTGGGATTTTTTTTTTTTTTTTGAGACAGAGTTTTGCTCTTGTTGCCCAGGCTGGAGTGCAATAGTGTGATCTTGGCTCACTACAACCTCCATCCCCTAGATTCCAGCAATTCTCCTGCCTGAGCCTCCCCAGTAGCTGGGATTATAGGTGCCTGCCACCACACCTGGCTAATTTTTTGTATTTTTAGTAGAGATGGGGTTTCACCATGTTGGCTAGGCTGATCTCAAACTCCTGACCTCAGGTGATCCACCCACCTCAGCCTCCCAAAGTATTGGGATTACAGGTGTGAACCACCACACCTGGCCTCACTGGGATAATTCACAGCATGATGCCTGAGTTCCAAGATCAAGTGGCCCAACCAGCAGGAAGTGGAAACTTCAGGCCAGGACCTGGAAAATCGCAAAGCACCACTTTACCATATTCTATTGATCAAGCAGTCACAGACCTCACATACAAGAGAAGGGGGCGTAGATTCCACCTCTTACCTGGCAGGGTGTCAAAAAATTTGGAAGCCTACTTCAATACCACCATAAAAAAAGTGCTTGGGGGCTTCTGGGGGGTACAATTTTCTATTACACTGGCAATGATTATACAGGCGTTTACTTTATAACTATGTTTTAAACTCTGCATATATGTTTATGAACACTTCTGTTGTTGCAGAATTTTAGAGACTGGAGAGACTGTTGAGGTTGCAGGAGGAGTTTGTTTTAGGTGTTCACTGGCCCAGGTCGGATTTGGATTCAAAATGGCTGAGCCCCTAACAAAGACAGGGCTTGACTTTTTATGCATGAAGTACACAGTGGTGCTAAAACAAGTTTGCAGGTGTAGAACAAAGCAATTTATTAAGCAATGACAGGCACCTAACTTAGGCTTACATGTGACTGTGGCTATGCATCCCAGTTGTTTGCCCTCTGTAGGGCTCAAGGATTCTAGCATGGGCCTTATCTGTTGCCTTCTGCTCCAGTGCCTAAAAGGTGGGAGTTCAGCCTGTTTGGGCATTTCTCATGACCTTCGCTGTGTTATAGAAACTTGGTTACCTGCTATAGAGAGCAAGAATACAAGAATTTATAAACTTATAAAACTTGCAAAGCAGGATGCAATTTCACGGGAGGGGGAAGGACTTAGGGAAGTTCGCTTATAAAAGACAAATTTAATTTCTGCTCTTTTCTCCTGCATTAATTTTATATTATGTCATTTTATTATTTTTTTCCCCTCTTCACTGTGTCTATAAGCAGAAAAAAAAATAATGAATGGCTAAACCTCCATGTGAGCTCCGAGTGTGTTGATTTGGGGAAGATGAGCATGGCTGGATTTGGGAGAAGGTCATAGTTGCTTCCTGATTACTTCCAGCGATCTGAAAAGATGGGTCTTGTAAGGGAAGGGTGGGCACTGGTTCTCCCCTGTGAACCATTAAGTGGAGGAGCTATTTATCAGCAGACCAGCCTCTAAGTGTGCAAAGTCATAAGGCTGATTTCTCTGATCCCCACTAGTGAAGAAGAGACACAAATACCACAGAACGAAGTGAGAACCCCTGACACATCCAGATTAGATGGAATTCCAACACAATCCCAACCTTTTCCAACATGTTCCAAGTCAGTCGTATGTTTTAGCCATACTGTTAAAGTACTACCCTCAACCTTGCTTTCCATTTTCCAACTTTAGTACCTTTTGTTACCATGCTCTTATCTCAGTTTGTGATGGCTCCTCCAGCCCCTGTCTTCACCAGGCAATGCATTTCAAGTTTCTGGTCAAATGCTGTCTTCTTCATAAAGACAATCCTTGCCTTTCCCCAAAGGGTGTTTCTTCTGCATCTCTGTCTTTCTCTCTCTTAAACCTCCAAAATACTTTCTTTGATCCCTCTTTTTGGGATCTTACATTTTTGTTACATACATATTGTGGCTACTTGTCTTGCCTTAGCCTACCTACTTGGCCATTATAAATATTATCATTGAGTAAGTGGAAAATAATCATTTAAAGTAATAATTTTCCAGCTTTCCATCTGAGGAGCTTTGCCTTGTTACATCTCTTGGGAATTATTTAATGCATGTTCTGTTTGTTCAATGTCCCAACACTATCCCTAACCATATAACAGTCTGGAGAGAAAAGCGTCAGACAAAATCGCTCAGTAACTCAGAAGAAATAGTTGGAACCCTCCATAATTGAGAATGATTGGTCTCTTCTATTGATTATCTCACCAATTGCCAGGAAAAAGGCAGGTACCTTCTTCCTCCCTCACTTCCTCATTTTTGTTTTCTTAAAGCTTTTCCCTTGGCCAGGGAGGATGAATTTCTCAGAAAGAGAAATCAGAAACAAGTTAGATACACAGTCCATACAGAAAAGAGCATTTTATCTATAAATAAATCCTATAGGGGTCTGTTCCCTTCCTCTTCCTCATGTTCTTAGAATTACCTAATTGGAAAGAAAGATGAGCTCTAGCATGACAAAGGAAAAAAAAAGATGTCAGTGAAAACAGTCCACTAGTAATGGTATAAATATAAGACATTTAACTCAATTCCTACAGTTTTATTTTTCTCTCCTTTTCTTGGAGTTCAAGAAGTAGAGATTCATCCTCTGGAGGAAAGGAATTTTAGAATTAAAATTAACATGTCAAAGACATTTTCTACTCCCTTATTATTCCTCAAAACTTCTATTTTTTTCTGGCTAAGCACAGTGGCTCATGCCTGTAATCCAAACAGGAGGATCGCTTGAGGTCAGGAGTTTGAGAGCAGCCTGGCAACATAGTGAGACCTCGATTTTGCAAAGCAAAATAAAACAAAAAAACTTTGACTTTTTCTACATTCTCAAGTATGATTATTGGTACACCCAACTCATTTCCCAAGCTAGAAGCTGGAAGTTACCTTTGACTCTTCCTGTGTTTATTCCTCAGATTCAATCAATTTCTAAGACTTGTCAAATTCACCTTCTACATGTATATGTATTTCCACTACCTAGCATAGTGTCAGCATCCTAGTACAAAATAGTAGTAATCTATGGAACAAACGAGAGAGAGGAGGGGCGGGGGCGGGAATTGAGAGCTTTGGATATCAAGCTCATAGCCAAGGACCACAGGGCTAATTGATGGCTAAGCTAAGTCTTGAATCAAGGTCTCCTAAATTCTGGTCTCATTCATTGATTTCCTCTTGTTGCATTTTATCCTCTTCTTCTACAAGTATTTTGGTTTTCAGGTAAGCAGGAACAAAACAGGAGGCATTACAATATCTCAGTCATTCTTTTACCAGTTAAAATTCAAAGCTGGAGAGGGCATTGGATTATTTGTCTAAGAACTTCTACCACCCAACAGCCTCTGTCTCAGGCAACACTTGGCCAAGATGAGGAAAGAACAGACGCACCAAAAAGATGTTAAAGGAAACAAGTCAGCTGAAACATTAAGAAATGATAATTATAATAGGAGACAATAGGAATGGTTTCTCCTAAATAAACTGCTTGCAGAAAAGTAGTAGGTAAAGTTAGACAGAGTGACACTAACGTCCTGGAATTTCAGAACTTCAAATAAGGCAGTTTGTTGTTTTGATTGTATAAGGCATCGCTGTAACTCCTGGTAGAATGAAGGCTAGGGCTGATCCGTCTTCACACTGGGGCGATGTTGACAGGCTTGCTGGCAGACCTGGCTCTCCTGTAAGGGTAGAGCACAGACACATTCCGGAAAGTGGCATCTGCAGTGAAGACCACAGTGGGGGTAAAAGATTCAGAAGAATCAAATGGTGTAGACTGACTCTGTACACTCCAGGTATTGGCTGCTGGTTAGCTTTCTTCAAGAAACACCCTCAAAACCCTGTGCTGGCTCTCTGACACTCATGCTTGTTATTGGTTTCCAAATTTTCTCATACTCACATTTGTCTACCGATGGTGAGGAGGAAAATATAAAATTTGGAATTAACATTAATTTAAAATAAACAATAAGCTTAAGACTAGGCCACAAAAATAATTATAAAGAGCACAGGAACAAGTAAACCACCCCTCCTAGCCTAAACTGCCTGCAGTTAGCTAAAGAAAACCCAGCAGAGCCTCCTCCTGCCAAGTTATGGCACCCAAGCATATCTTTGTACCCACAGCTCACAAGCATATTTCTGTAAAAACCTGTTTTCTTCCCCAGCTGCCCGATGTGGGAGCGAAATACATCCATACAGAGTGTAGAAAGTATACGTATTCTCAAAGTTGTAAAACTTGTCTTGAGTCAATGACTGTCTTTGTTTAAACCTGTTTTTTTTTTTCTCTGCCTTATCTTCCCACACCAAAAATTATATAAACAAGGAATTTTCCTTTGTGTGGGCCTGGCAGCCATTACAGGCATTAAGGGCACCGTCAGCCAGAGCTCCAATAAAAAAAATTCTCTGTGTCTCTCAGTCTCTCTGCTCTTCTGGGCTCAAATTTCTCCAAAAATAGGACAAAAAGGCGTTGTCATAGAGCATGTGGTGAAATGTTTGCATTTTTAAAAATTTGGGATGAGAGCAGTGATGCTCCGTATTTTGGGAAATGCTGCAGAGGCAAAATAAAGTATGATGGGAATGCGTCCAGACCGCATACTCAGGTTACTTTAAACTTTCCATCAAAACAATATCGCAATGTTTAGAAAATTGGAGAAAAGATGAAATGCCTCTTAAAATTGTGTTTTCTCATTCTTTCTTTTGGTGAGACTTCTTATGCACCAACCCCCAGCTAGGTGTTCACATCACTCATTGAACATCAGAGTGATGATTTCTTAAAAAAATTGTATATATTTAAGGTGTACAGCTTGATGATTTGATATAGGCATACAATGTGAAATAATCACCACAACTGAAATAATTAATCTGTCACCTCACATAGTTACTTTTGTTTTTGTATGTGGTGAAAACACTTAGTATCTACCCTCTTAGCGAGTTTCATGTATACAGCACAGTAGTGATACCTCTAGTCACCATGCTGTACATTAGATCTTGAGAACTCATTTATCTTGCATAACTGAAACTTTGCATCCCTTGAGAACACCTCCCATCCCCATGCCCTGGTAACCATAATTCTGCTCTTTGCTTTTATTTTAGATCCTACATATAAATGAGATCATGCAGTATTTGTCTTTGTGTCTGGCTTATTTCATTTAGCGTAATATCCCCCAGACCTACACAGGGATAACTTCTGAGCCTTTTCCTCCAAACAGTGCATGAATGGACTTTATAGTTTATGCACAAAGGGACCTGCTTTACATGCCTGTCCATCACACAGCATCTTTCTGTCTCTCATTTCTGAGTGGCCAACTCTTCTGTGTCTACTCCTGTGCTTTCCTGTACTTTCTTGTTACTCCAAGTTACCCATATACCAACTGAGCTCTTGCCTTTCATGGAGGCAGAGGCATCTGTTGAGAGAAGGTCCTAGCTCACATGCATCATGCTCTTCTTTCTGGCTGTTCTCCAATGATGCAGACTTTAAATTATTTTCAGTGGAAGTTAGTGAATAGCCAAATATCAGTAAGACAAGCAGTAGGCTAAAGAGAGAAGAAAAGTAAAAGAAGCCTGGACAATCTATAAACTATATACTGTTGTTAATTACCTTTTAAAAGGTGGTGGAAGAAGAATTTTAGGAAGTGAGAATATAGAGAACATTTCATTGGGTCTACCAAATTGGTTCTCTATGAAATCTTTCAGGACCAAATTCCTCTTTGTGTCTCTCTCTTTCTGACTTTTGATTTTATTTTGGCTCTTGTTAGTTTTGAAGGGATATACTAATTACATTTAAAATATAAATTGAACTCCATAGCCCCTGTTGTTCCAGAAATTTCTAACACACCTTGTTGTTTGCCAGAGGATTAAATATAATTGTTTTAACTTTTTCCTGGGAGCAATAGAAGGTAAGATGATTTGCACACAAGGTCACTTTTTCCAATATGTAACTCGATAACCATTCCTACAGTATCTGAAATTAAAGAAACCATTTTAACAAAAATTGAATATCCTGCTACCTATAATAAATAAATGGCATTGAAATATGCTCTCCAGGCTAACTGCAGATTCTGAGATACTTTTAGACTATCCAGCAATTTTTCCATTCTCGCTGTTTGTTATATATAGATTCTATTTGAACCTTCCAATTAACTTTTAAAGCATGAATATGACTAGCCAACCACTACACACACACACGCACACACACACACACACACACACACGTATAATCAGTTTGTAAATGTGGAAGGCTGGAGGGAGAAATGGCAAGGAAAGATGAGATCATCAGAAAGGATCCAGAGCGTGCAGATACGTTACAGTTTTACACTTTCGAATAAAGCAGCAATCTACGTTTAACTGTAAGCTAAGTACTATTTACACAGTTGTTTATATTAAAATTGAAATAATATTGTAGTTAATCCTCTACATTTAGGAGCTTTATTATGGAATAAATTTAAAATCAATACAGGTGAAGTTCAAGAGAGGGTCATTGCATGAATATGTTGGTAATAGTAAAAAGTTCTGCAGTAAATGCCTAAAACATGACAGTTTTCAGTATTTAAAAATAAAGCTGAGATGAAAGCTGATACACAAAAATGAATCTGTATATAGAATTTTTGAAACCTAACTTTTGAACCAAATTTGGTGTCTTTCAAAAAAAATCTATCTTTCCTTTTACTTAACTGTCACTCTCTACTCATTTAACTTACAAGACAAGTTCCTCTTTGCTGTTTCTTATGATTAAATTTCACAGGTACCACCTGGTGAGAAATGGGAAATTTCTCCCCTAGGGGCCGTAGCCAATTAAGTCTTTCTGGTTTGTTCCTTCAATGTTCTTTTGCTTCCCAACAAGATAATTGATCTCTTATTAGATCAAGTGCACGTGTTTTTATCCTATGAGGGTTATACAGCCTCGACTACATAGAAACTCTTTGCATAATGGAATGGAAAAGTAGAGTTTTTTCCTTTGAAAATACCACTGACCCAGCCACTCTGCCATTTTATTCTGTTTTGGGGAAATCTTGGGCTAGTCCTTCTCCCATTATAAGAACATAATGTTAGTTTGGGCAGATTTCCTGAGCTGAATTGCCTTTTGGTCACTGAAGGACACGTAGATTTGCTTCTGTTCTTCTACCAGGAGGATGAACAATCAGCGCAGAGCCCACAAAATGATCAGACCTAGGTTCATTGAATTCACTATTTGTGGACCATTTGAAAGGAGTCACTCCTAATTGTCTAATGAATTGGTTTGGAATTAAATATAAATGAATACTTTTTTTTGAGTAGTCATTTGTTAGCTTCATTTGTTTCTGTTTTGATTCAATTTGGGGATTCATTTTATCTTATTTTCATTTTATTTTATGTCATTTTGTATAAGGTTCAAAAACAGAAATGTATATTCAACAGAGGTTCTCACTCCTATGGGCCCATTTACATCCATCTATATAGATAACCATTGCCATTAGCTTCTGGCTTACTCCTCCTATGTCTCTGCAAAATTGGCAAATATGTGTGTATGTGTGGTTTTTATATATATTAGTTTTCAATTTTCCTATATAAAAGGTAGCATACTATATACATTCTATATACACATAACTATATGCTACATCTTTCATCTATATCACAATATGTATTCATTAACAATAATCTCTCAGAGATCTTTTTATACTTTGCTTGTTTCTGCATAGTACTCCATGATATAGTTATTATAGTAAAGATTTTTGGTCAGTGTATCCACAAACAAAACTTAGTCATGGAAATTGCACCTCATAAAATTTGTTAAAGATTAAAACTTATGGAAGAAGCACATTGGGAAAATTAGTCAAAGTTAGAGTTGGTAGAAATAAGCCATAAAAAATAACAAAAGCTAAAACTTCATATGGTAGGGTTTATTATTGACTAAAAACTAATATCAGAATCAAATCTTAACAAAGTTTAGATATGCCAAATTTGATGGAGGGAAATTGAGCTTGTTAGAAGGAAGGGCTGCTAGAGAAAAAAACACATGGCAGAAGCCATATTTGGACAAATACTATGTTTTCAAGGAATCCAATAGTATAATCATAGCCTGAGACTAATATTCAAGTTAAAAAGAATCAGTGTCAATAAAAGTAATTTCAATTACATTAAAGATAAAAATGAAAAAAACCCTAACTGCACTGTATAGAGAATTGATCAAAGAATCAAACTGGCTTAATGGAATGAACTCTAGAAAATACTTTCTCGATGAAAATTAAAATCGATCATGTTTGCATAATTCTGCTTAAAAAATTTTACACAGGATCAAAATATCTACTGAGTCCTAAGGTAGAATCCAAATAATGAATATGGATGTGTCCTGGGCTACTTTGCCATAGTTCTCCCCTTGATTTTTTCTTCTTCTCTGCTCTCTTTCAGTCTCTGGTAGTCTTATGTGCTATTTCAAAGCTGCTCAACTATATATCAATTAGTTTTTTTCTTTGAAGTATTCTTTTTCTCCTTCCCACTTCCTACTGACTCGAAGTGTCCTCCCTCTTCAGGCCCTTGACTTCATTTGGCAGCCTAGACCCTCTCTCCTCTCTCTCTCCTCCCATCCTGAGTCTCCCACAATCTTTGCTGACATTTGTATACTTCACATATTCATTGGCATGCTGAAGGGAGCACCCAGCTGTCCTGTAAGTGCCCTCACCACCTTCCTTTGAAACCTATCTTGAACTTTCTGGCTCCCTGCTTCCTCTCCTCTCTCTGCCCTAGTTTAAACTCTTGATACCCTGAAATTTAGCCCAACTCTGGCTGGGAGGAGTCCTGTTCCTAGTTGAGAAATTCCAGCAGCTCTCAGTGAAGATCTCCAATAAGTAAGCATCTCATCAATTCTGCTGCCAGTTCCATGCTGGTAATTGTGTTTAGGCTTGTTTCTTGATAAATGTTTCATAGCATGCCCTCATTCCAGATTCTCCATTCTCTTTTGGCTTGGGTTTCTGTTTGGATAGCATGTTTGGTACCTGTGTTTCACTAAGACTAGTTTGTCAGGCTTCTTAAAGGGCTGAGTGCTTCCCCTGAACTCTAGCCTCAGATCTAGGACTCTGTTTCCTGTTTCCAGAGTCTGCTGATGTGTATCAGCCACCTGCCTGGCTAGAGCTCTGAGTATTACCTACTCCAGATCACCAGTCTCCAGGTTCTTCCTGTCTCCTGGAACCACCCTTCATCTCTCATTAAACCTCCTAGGCATTGAGCATTTGACTAGCCTCCTTCCTCATGGACCCACACTCTTCTCCAAGTAGGTCATAGTTCAAGTCATGCTGCTTTCGATTCCTTGACAATGGTGCCACCCTTCAGCACCTGCTCAATTCTGGGAAGTGATTTCCATGTCCAAATCTCAAATTAAGCCCTAATTTCAAATTTCAGTTTTGGTAAAACTTTTATTTAATTATTATTAATAAATTATTAAACTATTTAAATTTATATAACTAATATTATATAATTATTAAACATTATTAAACTATTATTTAATTACCTAATTATTCTACCACTCTTCATTCTTCTACTTTTTTTTTTTTTCCTAAGACAGGTTCCTGCCATCATGTTGCCCAGGCTGGTCTCAAAATCCTGGGCTCAGGTGAATCTCCTACCTTAGCCTCACAAAGTTCTGGGATTACAGGTGAGCCACTGCAGCCAGTCTCCACTCTTTTTTGAGTTTACCTCTCAATACTTAATCTATTTTGGGAGAGTTTTTGTTGTTGTTTCATTTACTGTATATTGCTCTTAAGTGTCGTTAAGATAACAAATAATTCACCTACTACCTACCTCAACAAATTTTATATCATCATTGCTCCTCAAATGAAAAGGTTATACAATATTAATGTATTAAAAACTTGCTGTTTGTGTGGGCACCTGGGGTACAAAGATATATGAGATGTGCTCCTTGTCTTTTAGGAACTCACTCACTACCCAATTACAATACAATACGATAACAGTTCTACCAGGTGTGATGTTCAAGGAACTCTGGGAGGACAGAGATGGATTTGACTTACATACTTTGCAGTGAAATGATCAGCAAGATCATTAATGATAAATGAGATGTACTCCTTCTCCTTAAGGAACTTACTCACTACGCAATTACAATGCAATATAATAAAAGTTCTACCAGGTGTGATGGGCAAGGAACTCTGGGAGGGCAGAGGTGAGTTTGACTTACCTGCCTCGCAGTGAAACGATCAGCAGTTGCCTCATAGCCAATTTGAACTAGTTCCTGAAGAATGAGTAACAGTTTGCAATAGGGGGGTAACTATATGTCTAACAGAAGAAACAGGAAGTGGAAAGCTACCCAGGCATGTCAGAGCATGGCCCATTCCACTGGAGGAAGCATGAATAATTCAGATAGTTCCATTACAAGCAGCATTGAAATGGGAGAGGCAGGAAATATGGCTGGAGAGACAGGTTGAGGACCTCTGGTGAAAGACCTTACATGCTATGCTAAAATGTTGGGACTCTATTCTACAGGTGATAGGACTGTTCCTTGACAGTTGAGCAATTCCTTAACTGCTTTATGGAATAATCCAGTCCTTCCTGGCTGCCAAAAAATGTACTCACAGTGTTTTAAGAAAACAGTAGGAGTCCAATGCGCTGAAAGTTACATAAGGCTGGTGTGATTCTTCCAGATGGCAGGTGCCATTGTAAATAGCTCTATAGAAATATTTTCCCACATTTTCCACACAAATATTCTTCCTTATTCTGTGGACACCTTGTAGAAAAATATACCTAAAGGTATAGTTTAGATCTTCCTGATCTTCTGTCTATTTACTTGTATTTAAATTTTATGGTGACTATAAATTTTTTATAGCAAAAGTCACCTTTGTGTGTGTGTGTGTGTGAGAGGGAGATAGAGAGGGATTAGAAGAGCTTCCTAATTTAGGCTATGCCTGGTGTCTCATGCCTATAATCCCAGCACTTTGGGAGGCCAAGGTAGGCAGATCACTTGTAGTCAGGAGTTTGAGACCAGACTGTCCAACATGGTGAGACCCTGTCTCTACTAAAAATACCAAAAAGAATTATCTGGGCATGGTAGTGGGTACCTGTAATCCCAGTTCTTGGGAGGCTAAGGCAGGAAACTCTCTTGAACCTGGGAGGTGGAGGTTTTCAGTGAGCCGAGATCATGCCGCTGCACTCCAGCCTCAGTGACAGAGTGAGACTCCATCTCAAAAAAAAAAGGAAGAAGAGGAGCTTCCTGATTTGTCAATGTCCATTTTGTTTTTCTCAAAGCTGTTTTGATTATGCATGGCTTCTTCCTTCACTTACTATTATGATAAGCTTTCAAAATTTTCTGGCAAAAGACTAACAACTTTAATTATATCATATGGTTCTGGAAAAGAAATTATCTGTCAAGTACCCATGAAAGTATTTTCAAGACTTTCTTTTTGCAAATATTTTTCAACAGCTGTGCTCTAGAGAAGCATCAGGAAAGAACTCCTGAGGACGGTTGATTTTCTGCTTTGTTTGTCCCTGTGCGTCTTAGTGAAATGCAGCAGGACTGGTCCCTTCCTTCTTTAACATTTATTCAGCACTTACTATACACAGGCACTGGCTAGCTCCTAGAGCAGGGCAGGAGCTTTACAAAGATAAAGGGTGATTCCTGTTTCTGGCGCCATCGTATATCTATTAGTCACTTCCTCCTCTGGCCTCGCGGCTTGTGGCTGCTTCACTCCTGTGGTCTTGGCCTTGTATTCTCCCTCAGAGGACAATGCTTGGGCCACAGAAGTCCGTTGCCAGTACTAACCCAGAGCAGAAAGTGCATAGGGCACTTATGTTCCCCAAGGGAGGCTGTAGCCAATGACAGATGGAGGGGACTTGATCTGAAATTACTCCTGTATCTGACTTCTCATTCTCTCACTCGCCTCCTCTGCTCCCTTTCGAGTTTCTCTTGGGAGCTCAGGGCAGTTTACAACTTGAGATAGTAGTCATGTTTTGTATCCATCACTCAGGTTCTCCAGAGAAACAGAATCAATGGGATGGATGGATGGATGGATGGATGGATGGATAGACAGACAGACAGACAGACAGACAGACAGACATAGATATATGTATGCATGTATATGCATACACAATCAATTCTTGTTATTCACAATTCATAGTAATTATGTTCTATTAAGTTGCTGCAAATACTGAATTAGCAAATATTGAGTGGTTGCTTGTATGAGTAACAAGAAAATCGATAGGAAATATAGGGTCGGATTCATTGCATCTCTGTCCATAAAATTTTCATCAGTCGATCAAGACATAACCTTCCTTTATGTGTGTTTCTGCTTAAAGATACCTTACCTAATATAGTCATGCACTGATTAATGATGTTTCAGTCAACAACAGACTGTATATATCATGGAGGTCCCATAAGATTATAATGGATCATATCTAGAAAAATGATAGATGGCACTTGATATTGCCATTGCACATCAAGTAGGGGAAATGATTACTATTCAGTAAAGGTGCTGGGATGTTTAGTTTTCCATGTGAAAAAATATATATAAATAAAAATACATATATACCATCTAGGTTTGTATAAGTACACCCTATGATATTTGTAAAATGACAAAATAAGATGCATTTATCAGAACATAGCGTTTTCATTAAACAATGTGTGACTCTATATATTTTTGATTCACTAACACTGGGTTCAAGGTTAAGAGCACTAAAATCCATGCTTCTTGCACTTAGAAACACTAGACAGCACTTTAGCACTGTGTCGGGGGATGGGGGGATGTTTTAAACAGCAAAATCAACAAAAAGCACAACGATGTGAAAACTATAGTATTAAATATCCAAAAGGATACTCATTTACAGTATCAGAGTTGAAACAAGGCTGGGTGTGGTGGCTCACGCCTGTACTCCCAGCACTTTGGAAGGCTGAGGCAGGCGGATCACCTGAGGTCAGGAGTTGGAGAACTGCATGACCAACATGGTGAAACCCCATCTCTACTAAAAATATGAAAAGTTAGCTGGGCATGGTGGCATGTGCCTGTAGTCTCAGCTGCTTGGGAGGTTGAGGCAGGAGAATTGCTTGAACCCAGGAGGTAGAGGTTACAGTGAGCTACTGCCCTCCAACCTGGGTGACAGAGTGAGAGTCTGTCTCAATAAAACAAAAACAAAAATTAGCAGGGTGTGGTGGCACGTGCCTGTAATCCTAGCTACTTGGGAGGCTGAGACAGGAGAATCACTTGAACCCAGGGGGCGGAGGCTGCAATGAGCCAAGATCATGCCAGTGTACTTCCACCTGGGCAACAAGAATGAGACTCCATCTCAAAAAAAAAAAAAGAGTTGAAGCAAGAAGACGGAACGTTGCCTGTTTGGCTTTGAGCAGGAACGTACCTGAGGATCAACTCAGCATTTTCACTACTATGTGCATGTCCACAAATGACTGCAAAAATACTGTATTGATTTTGGGGTTACAAATAAATTTTAGCAATTTTGAGACAGAAAGGTGGGCATGGGCCAGATTGCAGATTCTTGAATGTAATGATGAGTGACGAGGAGGTGGTTGTATGAGCACAGCAGCTTAGGTATGTATTTTTATTTTCATTTCCACCCACCCACCACATCACTCAGCCTTCATTCTCTTCCCCAAAGAACTGTACCCAGCCTGAGCTGCAATTAAAGCTTTGAGTGCAGGTTCTGGCTCTGAGTGCTGGATGGAAGGTCTGGGAACCCTGGGTATAAATGAAAGGAAAAAAATAAAACTCAAAAAAAAAAGAAAAAGAATTTTGGGGCTCAAAATTTAATAAGTAATTACAGAGTGTAATATTTACCATACTTTTCAATTGCCATTTGAGTGAAAAACTAGGAGAAACTCCTGTGAGACAGTGCCATGCACAAACATGGCTGTCAGGAAGTTGCAGCAAATGGAGAGTGAGAGCTTTTGAAAACGTGGAAAAGAGCCTCTTCCTCTCTATTCCAGGGAGTGATCCCAAAGAGAGTTGAGTGCATCCTCTATTCTATCCTCTAGCCTATGGAACACAGAAATCACAAAGCATCGGCTGAATATGGCTGTTTCCTTTGTTCTCCCTCTGTAGAGCTGAGGGGCTTTGGGAGGTATTTACAGGCAGTTCAAGTGCAAATGGATGTCTAGTGGTTCTTACTTTCCCAAAAAAAAAAAAAAAAAAAAAAAAAATCCTCAAACAAGTAGCCTCCAGGTGCATCCCAAATGGCATGTTGATTGACTCAGCTCAAAAAGAAATTAGGGATGTAAATGTGTTTGAGACTATTATTACCCAAATCACAACATCCTCTTCAGACAGTTATATGACTGAATACTGAAAAGAACATTAAAAGTCTTCTAGCAAAAAACCTTTGCCAAAGTATTAAGTGATAAACTGGTATGGATCTCTCCTTGCCCTCTGAGAAAAAGATCTTCTTTCCCTCTGATATTAATTCAGGTTTGTTTGCATGTATAATTCAGACACATTTGTAGATAGCCTGTCAAATGTCATGAGATTTCATATTTAGAATGACTAATACTTGGAGTTGATGTAGTGAGTATTAAAATTATTGGCATAGACAACTCTCATATGGTCTTAAAGCAAATGTGGTGCAGACAATGCATACCAAAGGTGAATATGTTCAACCTGAAATAATAATAATAATAATATCTTTCATTTGTATATTAGTTAACCTCTTCAAAAAAAAATGTATTGAAGTTATAAGAAAGGCACCATTGTCTTTTCTAAATGACGACCTAATGAACACCTGAAGTTTCTCTTGCTCAAAGATTTTTTACTCTATTGATTCATTAATTTGTTCATTCTATATATAAATGTCAATTAGTGTTAGGCCTTAGAGACATGGCAATGAACAAGAGAAGCAAGGACGTTGTTTCTGGCTAGCTTGTATTTGAATGTGAATAGAATTAGAATTTATGAGACAAGCAACATAAATTAAACAAAAATATAAAAACATCTCAACTTGAGTTTCAGCTTCCCTTTCCTACCACCTAATTCACCATTGGTGATTAATTTTATCAACATCGTCTATCATTTTAAATTATTTTTCATTGATGGAGTTTCAGCAATAATTTTCTTTCTTTTGTGTTTGTGTGTGTGTGTCTCTTTGGTTTTTATTTTTATTTATTTCTCTTTTTTTTATTGCATTTTAAGTTTTGGGGTACATGTGAAGAACATGCAAGATAGTTGCATAGGTACACACGTGGCAGTGTGATTTCAGCAATAATTTTCTAGCAGGCATATGTGGATTTAGGAGGAAGGAGAAAATTTAAAAGGACATGGAGAAATTTTTACTGGTGTTATCTTTATAAGTACTTGACAGGTTGAACTTTCTTGAGCTTGGTCAAGGATGGTTAACAAATAAATCTGGAAAGATAATGCTATAATTCTACTATTAGCTGTCTGGTCCTTTTATGATGCTTTGGTCTTGCAGATTTCCAGGGACCAAGGAGCTTGTATATAAGCACATAAACAAAAAGTATTTTATTGATCAGTGATGCATTTATTTGGTCAATTAATAAAAATTACATAGCACAAACTTTCTAAACAATGTCCTATAAACAATAACTATAGTTTTTAATTCTCAAGTGAAAAATTTATGATCAGTTCTTGGTTGGATTGAATCTGTCTCTCTCGCTCGCTCTCTCTCTCCCTCATCTTCACTAGCACAATAGTCTCCCAAGAATGGCAAATTGTGCAGAGGAGATTAAAGATGGCTGACTAGAGGCATCTGACAGTCACCTCCTCCATAAAGAAGAATCAAAATTAATACTGGAATTCAAAAGTGAATTGACAAGAAACACCTAAAAGGAAAAAGAGGGAAGTAAGTCAGCCTGCTTGGCAGGATCAGCTGGGGGCCCAGAGAGGCTCCCCAATGTTAGAAAAGGGCAAGTGAGACATCCCCAGTGGTCTATATTTCCACTATGGGCTCCTCTAATCCTGGCCATGAGAAAGCCCTTCCACCACTGCAGGCCCTGAGACCAGCATAGGAGGCTGACTGGAGATTGCAAGACAAGATTTCTCCAGAAAGAGATCTCATGTAGGGTCCCACACAACACAAAAATCTTAAGCAGCTACAGCATGGTGACATTTTGAGAGTCTAGTCTTTACCAGACTGAATCCTTGCCTAGGGCCCATTAGTCCCTGCATGTCTACATCCCTGGTACCCCATTGATATCCCCTGCCCACAACTGTCACTGCTATTGGCTGTCGCCTCTTGGGCTGAAGAGGTGCCACTGCCAGCAAACCTACTCCCCAAGAAGTGGGACTGTTGTACATATTCATGTGCCTTGAAGCCAGGAAATCCCACCTGCAGCTAGCACCTGGGCTGAAGCTTGTGCTCCCCAGCCACCAACCTACAGCTGCTGCCACTAAAAACAACCCTGCCCTCCCCAGCAGCAGGGCTGCGGCACATCTGCTGCCTTCACCACCTGAGCACTCTGACAGGAGCCAGGGGATCACCTCCACAGTACTCACCACAGCCAGTGCCCATACTTATACATGCGTGGCGACCCGAGGACAGGTCAGCCCAGCCTGGCTTTACCTCCCCCAGTGTCTGAGCACACTATCCAAGGGCTGAGGACATGTTATCCCTCCCCAACCTCCCCACCCACTGCTGTCTCTCCCCTATTTCCCACCAACAGACCCTAGTGTGTGATGCTCACCTTCCTGTGTCCATGTGTTCTCATTGTTCAACACCGGCCTATGAGTGAGAACATGCAGTGTTTGATTTTCTGTTCTGGTGTCAGTTTGCTGAGAATGATGGCTTCCAGATTCATCCAGGTCCCTACAAAGGACACAAACTCATCTTTTTTTTTTTTTTTTTTATGGCGGCATAGTATTCCATGATGTATATGTGCCACATTTTCCTTCTCTAGTCATCAGCAAAATTTGGGTTGGTTCCAGGTCTTGAGAGTTGCAGACATTTCTCTTTGAGTAATTGATGTAGGAGGGTTTTATTATTTCAGTCATACTAACAGGTGTATCGTGAGATGCACTTTTTTTTTAAAACCACAAGAACATCTTTTACATTATGAAATAAAATTCTTAACATTGCAGTCTCGCATATTTGCATTATTGAATTACCAATATCTGAAGGAATCCCGAGGATCAAAGGACCATGAGGAGGCCTTTGATTTACATCTGTCTGGCCAAACAGATATATGAGAGATCTACCCCAAAACAAAGATAGGACACCACAATGATAAACTAGACATCTTGAGCTATAGAAAGCAAACACATAGCTTTAAACTAGCTTCTCTGTCCTGGTAGCCCACTATTAAGAGTTCAAAAATAATGAAGACCTCTCAGATTACACTATACAACTAGGGAATATGTAAAAGAAAAAGAAATATTTGCTTTATAGAGCAAACTAAAATACAGAACTACCCGCTCCGTTAGTACTATTATATTCTCAAGAATTAGACCTGGCTCTTGGAATTGTTTGTTCTCCTGCTACCTGGTGACTATGTGGAACTCCTGGTCTTTGAAGTGGGATGAGCCTCAGACTTGCGGTGTCTCAGCCATGCATTAGAGTAGCTGATGTTTTCACTATGACTTTTGTCCTCATGGGATCTCAAAAACTTATGGACTTCCTTAATTACTAGGCTGGCCTGGCACTCCTGGTTTGTCCTATCTTGAAGCTGCTTAGATCCTAGTGTGGCTGGGTTACATCTTTTTTTTTTTTTTTTGAGACAGAATTTCGCTCTGTTACCCTGGCTGGAGTGCAGTGGCATAATATTGGCTCACTGCAACCTCTGCCTCCCAGGTTCTAAGCGATTCTCCTGCCTCAGCCTCCTGAGTAGCTCGGACTACAGCCATGTGCCACCACACCCAGCTAATTTTTGGTATATTTAGTAGAGATGGGGTTTCACTGTGTTAGCCAAGATGGTCTCGATCTCCTGACCATGTAATCCACCCACTTCAGCCTCCGAAAGTGCTAGGATTACAGGCATGAGCCACTGCGCCTGGCCTAGGGTAACTTCTTAAGTTGGAGTTAAGTTCTCAAGCCAGTGGGAAAGGAACAACTACTTATGGTCATTTACTCCCGAACTACTTTTAGAATAATGCCAAGTTGGAGGCCGCACCACTGCTGTCTCACAGGTGAATCCAGCTCTGCCAGTTTTTCCTCCAGCTTTGGAGTGAGTAAATTTTTCTTCAGTTGAGCACCAGATAATGGAATTGGCTTGTCTGTGTATAGGAACCATGTGGTAAGAAAAGCAGCTTTGGCATCTGAGTACCACAGTTCTAATAAGTGCATCTAATTCTCATGCTATGAGTGGCTCAGAGAAAGTGAGATAAACTGAGAGAACAGACTATGTCTCCCGCTCGTACTCATCTTGGGCACCTACTCAGCATATTGAGAAGTTGGAATGGCAGATGGTATTTCTGGCATCATCTTAAATGTTATTTTTCTGTCTTTCCTGAAACCCTTTCCCTATCTTTCCAAGGTATATAGTTGGATTTGTGCAAAAAAAAAGTCATAAAATTTGTAATGTTACTTTTGGGTAGTAGCAATGCAGTAGCTGGCTACTGTCTTCTTTTCCATTTTTTTACAACAGGATGGAGAAATATTGATAGATTTTACATACCCTCTTAATGACTAATGGCAAACTTGGCCAGCTCTACTCCTGCCCTAAACAGTGCCCCCCCTGCAAGTGGCACAGTTGGCGAGCCAGCACACAGAACGGCCGTACTCGATGCTGTTCTTGCACGAGTGAGAAACATCCTTTTCAGCTGCTTCTAGCCCAAAGCCATAGAGTGCCCCTCCTGAGGTCTATAAATGCTCAGGCAGATTACAGAGCTGGAGTCATTAAAATCTGGCTGTAGAGCAATGGTGGTAACAAAATACGATGTGTTATTACTTCCATTTTCATTTTCTGAAATGACTGTGGCATGACTCATTGGAGATACATTAGACATTTCAGACATGTTTTTACCCAATCAGATTCAAAGAAGTAAAAATACCAATAAAGTTTCCGAAATAGGACAACACAAAATTTCAGGTCTGGTTTAATAATACAAAATAACTGCTACTTATTTGTGATAAACAGTGTGTAAAAATAAGGAAAAATGCATAAATGTACTTAAACAAATTAGGTGAAAATAAGTAGATAAGAATTGAAAATTTGCTAGTGCAGAGCCTTACATAGTAGGAATTCGTTAACTATTAATTGCCCTTGTTTTCTTTAATTTTTAACCCTCTGTATTTAGAAGATAGGTTTGTTAATGACCCAGTCATGGAAAAAAGAATAAAAGATGCTTGATAAGAAAAGTTATTCCTAGGAGACTGGGTGTCTGTAATCCCAGCGCTTTGGGAGGCCGAGGTGGGTGGATCACGAGGTCAGGAGTTCAAGACCAGCCTGGCCAAGATGGTGAACCCCATCTCTACTAAAAATACAAAAAAAAAAAAAAAATTAGCCAGGTGTGGTGGTGGGTGCCTATAATCCCATCTGCTTGGGAGGCTGAGGCAGAGAATTATTTGAACCTGAGGGGCAGAGGTTCCAGTGAGCCAAGATGGCACCATTGAACTCCAGCCTGGGCAACAGAGTGAGACTCTGTCTCAAAAAAAGTTATACCTTGGGTCCCCCCACCTTTTATTGTTTGTTTTGGAAAGGCGATGTGGCACAGAAGAAATATTATCATTAGGTAAACCTATGTTCAAATCCCAGCTAGTTGTGTGACCTTGAGAAAACTAATTTCCTGAGCATCAGTTTCTTATTCTCAGAAGAGATAATGTTCCAAATATCCAGGGCAGGATAACACTGCCTTGTGGAATCATATAAACAGTTTAGGATAAAGTCATTAAACATTCAGTTTATTGAATTTCCTTTGATTCCAAGAAACCTTCTAGCTATGTGTAGTTTCCTTGATAGGTCTCTCCAGACTTTGTAGTGACCAAATAGGCTTCTAGATCTTATCAGTCATTTCTTAGTGTAAACCAGTGATTCTCATTTACCTAACCATGGTGCTTTACCATAGACTAAAAATGCACCATTTATGCAGAATGGCCATGCTGTCTACTAGTGCAGTGAGGTCCCATCCTAAATTAATTTACCTCATTTCATAAGTGTAATTAAAGAGAGTTTCACTGCTTCTCCCAGAGACAGACCTGCTTTTTATTTAAAGGTGAAATTAAGTTTTTGAGCCTGCAAGGTGAAGGACTAGCAGCTAAAGGTTATAGATTTAGCAAGGTAAGGAATGTTACCCAGGGAGACCTCTTTCTAGATTATTCTACTTCTGCATACCCAATTAAAGTTTAAATTTAATAATTATTAAAGTAATGACTGGATATAATTTAAAAATAAAAAGTAGTATTTGACTTATAATGGAAAACTCTCAACTCCTGTTACTTGGAGGCAACCAATTTGAATTCTTTAAGCTATTTCTTCTGATATTTACCTCCATATTTCTAAATTGCATGCCTCTGGTATTGATTTCTTGATTTTTAAAGGTGTTAATTTCTGTTTATCTCTTAGTATGGAAGAGGAGGATGTTGCTAGCTTATACACGTTGATACACATCCATGCAGCTAACACATGCACACGCGCGCGCACACACACACACACACACACACACACATACATCTCTTCTATATAGTTATTTCATTTTTTAGGACAACTGAATCATTATAATGTCATGGAAACTGTTCATAGCTGAGACATTACTAGTGAGCATTATAGTTGTGCACATGAGCATTTTCTTACACAATTTTTGCTTTTTCCCTGCCCCATAAGATCATAACACAGTAGACAGTTAAAGAGTTTTTGTTGTCTACACTGCTTTCAAATGCCCATTTTGAAATTTAGCTCAGCACCTACAAGGCCTGCATTCCAAGTTCTCACTTCTAGCAATCCTATTAACAATAATTCTTGGAAGACACCTCAACTCGTATCCAAGTATAAGAGAAAATCAGACTCTGATGTGCCTAGGAGCTGTGATTTCATTGTCCCTGGCCTCTGGCTGGTGAGCCAGCCCTTTTTTGCTTTCTGCAGAGCTTTTCTTACTGACAAAGGTTTGCTGCTAAATTCTAAGTTTGTAGCCTTACTTTCCTTAACAGGTGCTGCTCTTCATCATTATGTTTTTACAAACTCCTCTGAAATTTTAAACATATTACAATTTTGTCATCTGCATGTTCTTCTTGAAGATGGGCCTTCTTAAGCCTTTGTCCTGCTGTAATGGGGAAGGTCATCTCTAGGGTTGCCAACGCACCTACTGTCCCAGGACTGCACTTCTTCCACATCCACAGGAGACTCTCCATCTCCCTCCCCTTTGGGACTCTCTGTTCTTTGTATCTTTATCTTGCCTGATTTACTCCTTGATTTTTAAAGAAGTACATCCTTCAGTAGTTTCCTGGGAAAGAGTTCATGGTAGGTATTTTTAATTTTTTTTGACCGAAAATATCTTTATTTTCACACTTGCTAGTTTTGCTGGGTATATATTCTAGAATAAATATTACCTTTTCAAATGCACTCTTCAGTTACTTCCAGCTTTCAGTATTGCAGTTGGAAAGTTTGGTGCTATAATGGTTCTTTTTATACATTAATAACTTTATTGAGTGATAATTTTAAACTGATTATTGATCCACTGTAAAATATATATATATGTTCTGAGGACTTATGTATTTATTTATTTGTTTTCTATTTTATTTTATTTTATTTTACTTTAAGTTCTGGGATACCTGTACAGAATGTGCTGGTTTGTTACATAGGTATCCATGTGCCATGTGGTTTGCTGCACCTATCAATCCATCATCTAGGTTTTAAGCCCTGCATACGTTAGGTATTTGTCCTAATGCTCTCCTTCCCCTTGCCTTCCACCCCCAACAGGCCCTGGTGTGTGATGCTCCCCTCCTTGTGTTTAAGATCTATCCTCAGTCTTGGTTATTCATTAATTTTATATGTTGTGGCTTGAAGTGAGATTTATCAATGGATCTCTTTAAAGGTAAAAATGTATGCCTTTCAGTTCTAGAAGATATTTATGTTTTATCCTATGATAATCTCTTCTCTTTTCTGTGCTCTCTGTATCTACAACTATTATTATTTAGATGCTAGGCTTTCTAGATTGGTTAAATTATTTTTCCCTCGATTGCAGTATTGCCATATTTTATTCCTATTCTTTATTTTACTTTTTAGTGCTTCTGTTGAAATGCTTATTTCTGGCCCAGCATAGTGTCTCACGCTTGTAATTCCAGCACTCTGGGAGGCCGAGGCCAGCAGATCTCTTGAGCTCAGGAGTTTGAGACCAGCCTGGGAAACAAGGTGAAACACCATCTTTGCAAAAATTATAAAAACTAGCCAGGCATGGTGGCACACGCCTGCAGTCCCAGCTACTCAGGAGGCTGAGGTGGGAGGATTGCTTGAGCCCAGGAGGTGGAGGTTGCAGTGAGCTGGTGATCACACCACTCCACTGCTACCTGGGTGACAGAGTGAGACTCTGTCTAAAAAAAAAAAAGAAAGAAAGGAAATAAATGTGTATTTCTATATCATACCATTAAGTTTCAAGAGTGCTTTGTTTTTGTTTGTTAGTTTTTTTCAAAGTAGTATAGCATCCTTTTTTTTGTTTTATGGATGTTACCTTTTAAATTTTAATTTAATTTTTAAACTTTCCATCAGTTATTGGGATACAGATGGCATTTGATTACATGAGTAAATTATTTAGTGGTGATTTGTGAGATTTTAGTGTACCCATTACCCAAACAGTGACACTTCACCCTATTTGTAGTTGTCTATCCCTCGCCCCCCTCCCACTATTCTCCTCAAGTCCCCAAAGTCCATTGCATCATTCTTATGCCTTTGCATCCTCATAGCTTAGCTCCCACCTATCAGTGAGAACATACAATATTTGGTTTTCCATTCCTGAGTTACTTCATTTAGAATGATAGTCTCTGGTCTCATCCAGGTCACTGCAAATGCTGTTAATTCATTCTTTTTTAATGGCTGCAGAGTATTCTGCCATATACAAACCATATACATATACACAGCATTGGGTTGGTTCCACAATTTTGCAGTTGTAAATTGTGCTGTGCATGTACAAGTACCTTTTTCAAATAATGACTTCTTTTCCTCTGTGTAGATATCCATTAGTAGAGTTGCTGGATCAACTGGCAGTTCTACTTTTGTTCTGTAAGGAATCTCCACACTGTTTTCCATGGTGGCTGTACTAGTTTACATTCCCACCAGCAGTGTAGAAGTGTTCCCCTGTCACCACATCCATGCCAACATGTAGTGTTTTGTCTTTTTTAATAGCCATTCTTGCAGGAGTGAGGTGGTATCGCATTGTGGTTTTAATTTGCGTTTCTCTGATCATTAGTGATGTTGAGCATTTTTTCATGTTTGTCAGCCATTTATATATCTTCCTTTGAGAATTGTCTATTCATGACCTTAACCCACTTTTTGGTGGGATTTTTTTTTCTTAATGATTTGTTTTAGTTCAATGTAGATTCTGGTTATTAGTCCTTTGTCAGATGTGTAGATCGTGAAGATTTTCTCTCACTCTGTGAGTTGTCTGTTTACTCTGCTGACTGTTTCTTGTGCTCTGCAAAAGCTCTTTCGTTTAATTAGGTGCCAGTTATTTATCTTTGTTTTTATTGCATTTGCATTTAGGTTTTTGGTCAAGAGATCCTTGCCTAAGCCAGGAATTAGAAGGGTTTTTCCAATGTTATCTTTTAGAATTTTTATAGTTTCAGGTCTTAGGTTTAAGCCTTTAATCCATCTCGAGTTGAGTTTTGTATAAGGAGAGAGATGAGGAACCAGTTTCATTCTCCTACATGTGGCCAGCCAATTATCCCAGTACCATTTGTTGAAAAGGGTGTCCTTTCCCCTACTTTATGATTTTCTTTGCTTTGTGGAACATAAGTTGGCTGTAAATGTTTGAGTTCATTTCTGGGTTCTCTATTCTGTTCCATTGGTCTATGCTCCTATTGTTATATCAGTACCATGCTGTTTTGGTGACTATGACCTTATTGTACAGTTTGAAATCGGGTAGTGCGATGCCTCCAGATGTGTTCTTTTTGCTTAGTCTGGCTTTGGCTATGTGGCCGTTCTTGGTTCCATATAAATTTTAGAATTGTTTTTTCTAACTCTATGAAGAATGATGGTAGTATTTTGATGGTGATTGTGTTGAATTTGTAGAATGCTTTTGGTAGTATGGTCATTTTCACAATATTGGTTCTACCCATCCATGAGCATCGGATGTGTTTCCATTTGTTTGTGTCATCTGTGATTTCTTTCAGCAGTGTTTCATAGTTTTCCTTGCAGAGGGCTTTTGATTTGGTATATTCCTAGGGTGTTTTTGTTTATTTGTTTGTTTTACAGCTATTGTAAAAAGGGTTGAGTTCTTGATTGGATTCTCCTTTTAGTCACTGTTGGTGTAGAGAAGAGCTACTGATTTGTGTACATTAATATTGTATGCAGAAATTTTGCTGAATTCTTTTATCAGTTCTAGGTGCTTCTGGAGGAGTCCTTAGGGTTTCAAGGTAAACAATCATATTGTCAGCAAACAGTGACAGTTTGACTTCCTCTTTACTGATTTGGATGCCCTGTATTTCTTTATCTTGTCTGATTGCTCTGGCTACGACTTCCAGTACTACGTTGAAGAGGAGTGGTGAGACTGGGCATCCTTGTCTTGTTCTAGTTCTCAGAGGGAATGCTTTCAACTTTTCCTTATTCAGTATTATGTTGGCTGTGGGTTTGTCATAATGGCTTTTATTGCATTTAGGTTTGTCCCTTTTATGCCAATTTTGCTGAGTTTTAATCATAAAGGAATGCTGGATTTTGTCAAATGCTTTTTCTGCATCTGTTGAGATGATCATATGATTTTTGTTTTTAATTCTATGTGGTGTAGCACATTTATTGATTTGCATATGTTAAACCATCCTTGCATCCCTGGTATGAAACCCGCTTGATCATGGTGGATTATCTTTTTGATGTATTGTTGGATTTGGTTAGCTAGGATTTTAGCATCTATGTTCATCAAGGATATCACTCTAGCTTTTTTTTTTTTTGCTTATGTCCTCTCCTGGTTTTGGTATTAGGGAGACACTGACTTCATAGAATGAATTAGGGACGGTTCCTTCTTTCTCTGTCTTGTGGAATAGTGTCAATAGGATTGGTACCAATTCTTCTTTGAATGCTTGGTAGAATTCTGCTGTGAACCTGTCTGGTCCTTGACTTTTTTCTGTTGGTAATTTTTTAAAATTATCATTTCAGTCTCACTGCTTGTTATTGGTCTGTTCAGGGTATCTAATTCTTCCTGATTTAAGCTAGGAGCACTGTACTTTCCCAGGAATTTATTCATCTCTTCTAAATTTTCTAGCTTGCGTGTGTAGGTTATTCATAGTAGCCTTGAATGATCTTTTGTATTTCAGTGTAATATCTCCTGTTTTGTTTCTTAGTGAGATTATTTGGATTTTCTCTCTCTCTTTTTTTTTTTGGTTAATCTTACCAGTGGTCTATCAATTTTATTTCTCTTTTCACAGAACCAGCTTTTGTTTATCTTTTGTATTTTTTTGTTTAAATTTTATTCAGTTATGCTCTCATCTTGGTTACTTCTTTTCATCTGCTAGGTTTGGGTTTGGTTTGTTCTTGTCCATAGTTCCATGAGGTATCACCTTAGATTGTCTGTTTGTGCTTTTTCAGTCTTTTTGATGTAGGCATTTAGGGCTATGAACTTTCCTCTTAGCACTACCTTAGCTATATCCCAGAGGTTTTGATAGGTTGTGTCATTATTGTCATTCAGCTCAAATAATTTTTTAATTCCCATCTTGATTTTGTTTTTGACCCAGTGCTCACTCAAGAGCAGGTTATTTAATTTTCATGTATTTGCATGATTGTAAATGTTCATTTTGGAGTTGATTTCCAGTTTTATTCCACTGTGGTATGAGAGTGCTTGATATAATTTTTGTAAATTTATTGAAGCTTTTTTAATGACCTATCACATGGTGTATCTTGGAGAAAGTTCTATGTGCTGTTGAATAGAATGTGTATTCTGTGATTGTTGAATGAAATGTTTGGTATATATCTGTTAAGTCCATTTGTTCCAAGGCATGGTTTTAAATTCATTGTTTCTTTGTTGACTTTCTGTTTTGATAACCAGTCTAGTGCTGTCAGTAGAGTATTGAAATCCCCTACTATTATTGTGTTGCTGTCTATCTCATTTCTTAGGTCTATTAGTAATTGTTTTATAAATTTAGAAGCTCCAGTGTTAGGTGCATATATGTTTAAGATTGTGCCATTTTCCTGTTGGACAAAGCCTTTTACCATTATATAATATCACTCTTTGTCTCTTTTAACTGCCGTTGCTTTAAAGTTTGTTTCATCTCATATAAGAAAAAATGGAAAAAAAAAAAGAATAGCTACTCTTGCTTGCTTTTGGTCTCCATCTGCATGAAATGCCTTTTCCCACCATTTTTTCCATGGAAAGGAAATGCCTTTCTCCTTTTTAAGTTTATGTGAGTCCTTACATGTTATGTGAGTCTCCTGAAGGCAGCAGATAGTTGGTGAGTTATTTTCCATTTAGCGGTTCTGTATCTTTTAGGTGGAGCATTTAGGCAATTTCCATTCAATGTTAGTATTAAAATATGAGGTACCATTGCATTCATAATGCTCTTCATTCCCTGTGTACTTTTGTTTTTGTTTTTGCTTTTTAACTTGTATTTTTGTTTTACAGATCCTGTGTGATTTATGCTTTAAAGAGGTTCTGTTTTGATCTTTCCGGGATTTGTTTAAAGATTTAGAGCTCCTTTTAGCAGTTCTTGTAGGTGGTGGCCTGGTAATGGTGAATTCTCTCAGCATTTGTTTGTCCGAAAAAAACTGTATCCTTTCTTCATATATGATGCTTAGTTTTACTGGATACAAAATTCTTGGCTGATAATTGTTTTGTTTGAGGAGGCTGAAGATAGGGCCCCAATCTCTTCTAGCCTGTAGGGTTTCTGCCTGTTATCTGATGGGTTTTCCTTATAGGTTACCGGATACTTCTGTATCACAGCTCTTAAGATTCTCTCTTTTGTCTTAACTTTGGATAACCTGATGACACTGCGCCTAGACAAAGATCTTTCTGTGATGAATTTCCCAGGTGTTCTCTGTGCTCCTTGTATATGCATGTCTAGTTCTTCAGCAAGGCTGTGGAGGTTTGTCTCAATTATTTCCCAAATATATATTCCAAGCTTTAGAATTGTCCTCTGCCTCAGAAACACTGATTATTCTTAGGTTTTGTTGATAAACAACCCCAGACTTCTTGGAGGCTTTGTTGATATTTTCTATTCTTTCTTCTTTGCTTTTGTTAGATTGGGTTAATTCTAAGACCTTGTCTTAAATCTCTGAATTTCTTTCTTCTTGTTCAATTCTGTTGCTGAGACTTTCCAGAGCATTGTGCATTTCTAAAAGTGTGTCCACAGTTTCCTGAATTTTTGATTTTTTTTTCTTTAAGCTCTCTATTTCCTTGAATATTTCTCCCTTCACTTGTTGAATCATGGTTTGGATTTCCTTGCATTTGGCTTCACCTTTCTCTGGTCCCTCTTTGATTAACTTAATAACTAATCTACTGAATTATCTTTCCTGTAAATCAGGGATTTCTTCTTGGTTTGGATCCATTCACTGCTGGTGAACTAGTGTGATTTTTAGGGGGTGTTGAAAAGCTTTGTTTTGTCATATTACCAGGATTGTTTTTCTGTTTCCGTTGGGTAGCCTCTTTCAGAGGGAAGGTCTATGACTATAGGCTGTTCAGATTTTTCATCCCACCAGGTGTTCCCTTAATGTAGTACTCTCCCACTTTTCTTGTGGATGTGGCTTCCTGTGAGCTCAGAGCAGTGATTGTTGTTTCTCTTCTGGGTCTAGCAACCCAGAAAATCTACCCATGATAGTACTAGGGGTTGTCTGCCCAGAGTCCTGTGATGTGAACCATCTATGGTTTTCTCAGCCATGGATACCAGTGCCTGTTCTGGTGGAGGTGGTGGAGGGGGCAGTGGACTCAATGAGGGTCCTTTGCTTTCGTGGTTTAATGTACTATTTTTGTGCTGGTTGGCCTCCTGCTAAGAGGTGGGGCTTTCTGAAAGTATCAGCTGTAGCACTGTAGAGAGGGACTGGTGGTGGGCAGGGCCCTAAAATTCCCAACATTAAATGCGCTTTATCTTTGACTACTAGAGTGAATTTGGAAGGACCATCAGGTAGGGGTGGTGCTAGGTATGTCTAAGCTCAAACTCTCCTTGGTGGGTTTTGCTGCAGCTGCTGTGTGGGATGGGGGTGATATTCCCAGTACACTGGAGTTGTGTACCTAGGAGGATTATGGCTGCCTCTGCTGAGTCATGCAGATTGTCAGGGAAGTTGGGGAAAGCTGACACTTACAGGTCTCACCCAGCTCCCATGCAAATCGAAGAGCCAGTCTCATTCCTACTGTTATACGGGACCAAGCACAGAAAGTCAACACCAAGACAAAAGTATGCCAAATTGCACAGTTTATTGCTGGTGATGATGGAGGACTCATGCCTCTCCAACCCGTGGCAGAGAAAGAAGGGTGACAAGACCTTTTTATACCCATAAAACCACCTTGGGAGTGGGGGTGAGGAGCAGGGATGGGGATGAAAGGCTTCAGACATTTCGAAGGCTAGTGGATTCTGTAAATCACCTCCCAGGCAGAGAGGAGGGTGAGGGGGGCTCTGGACATTCCAAGGGCCAGGGGTCTTTTGTAATTTCGATTGTTACCTAAGTGGTTTACAGAAGTTAAGATAAACATTAGTTTATACATTATCTGGGTAGGGGTACAGATCTTTAGTTACTTATTACGGGTTGCAGGAGCCAGGATGGAATTAACTCGGGCTGCTTATTCTGGTTATTACTGGCTAGCAACTCTGGCAGTTACTGATAAGAGAAGATAAGTAACTTTACTTCTTTGCATTCTGCAAAGTAAACTAGCAGTCTTATTTACAGAAGCCAAGGCCAGTAGTTATTGTGAGAATGGGCAGCCTTTACAACTTATTTAAAAAACAATTTTGTCTTTTATAAAATGACATTGTTCAGGTTCTAACTCCAGGCCAGCTATATCACACTACCATGCTTCCCACCACAGCCCTGAGTCTGTTTCCAGGTGGAGGGCTACATGGGCTTGAAGACTTGCCCAAGGCTTTCCACCTCCTATCTGTGAATGAAAGGGGCTTTAGTTCTTCCCTCTGCCTGTGAAGTCTGCATGCTGAGTTCTGGCCAGGAGACTTCTTGAACCGTTCAAATTGTTACAAAGTTCAGTTAGAGAATTCCTTCTCCTTGTGGAGTTTTACCCTCTACTCCTCTGGCCACCACCCACTCAATGGATCCCTGTGGTATCAAACAGGAATGGAGACCCATTCACTTGGGCACCCAGTAAGTTCCCAGAGTCTTTCTACTGCTTCCTATACCTTTATATTTCACTCAGCTCAGCTCTCTAACTTGACTCAGTCCCAGGTAAAATCAGAAACTTCTGCAATCAGACCTTCAGCTTCTCCGGTGGGGGTATGTGTTCAGGAGAGGAGGGTCTCCCTTTCTCACTTCCACAGTTGAGCACTCACAGTATTTGGTGTGTCTGCCAGTTCCCATGGGAGCAGTGCGTCCTATTAGGATTGCTGGTTTGTTTTTGCAGTTGATCTGGAGCTAAAATTCACAATGCCAGTCTCTGTTAGCTGCTCTGTCTGGAGCTGTAATTCTAGTCCTGCTTCCCATCTGCCATGATCCCTCAGTAATCTGTATCTTTTTTTTTAGATGGTTACGGTAACTACTCTCACATTTTCTGTAAAATCATGGAAGTGTTTTACAGTTTCTATTTGTTTTCTCTCTTATCATTGTTTTGTCTGTTCTGTTTGTTCAGTTTCTATCTTTCACTTTAAACTTCCCTTAGTCACCTGGTGGTCTCTGACTGTTCATTTTTAAAGAAAATATTATTGAGAGCTAGGCACATTTTGCCAATTTGTGGACCTTTTACAGAGTGATTGGTTGGAGGGTCTGGCTGTCTCACTGGGATAGTCCCCAATAACATTTGTAGTATTTTATTTTGGTTAGATCAGTTTTCTCAAAAATAGTGTCTCCAATCTCCTATCTAATATTATGTACTTTGCTGTAAGCATTTTGGGAGTCCAGCAGAAAAAAGTTGCTGGTGAAGGGAGTGGGAGTGGAAGAAGCAGCCAATTTTATCAGCCTTGAAAATTAAGTGCTCTTTGGAGAATTAGCCAGATCTTATTCATTCTAGCATTTCTCGTGGCAATGAACTAGACAGCTTACATATTGTGACATAAAGATGTTGGCAGTTTGGCTGGGATATTTGTCACACTATTATATGTCAGGGTTGATTTATGTGATTGTTTTATGCTCCATGGGTGTCCCTTTAGAAACTGTGAAAGGGATAAAAGGCTTCAACAATAGAGGCCTACTGTGTTTTTTGTTTTGTTTTGTTTTGTTTTGTTTTTGAGACAGGGTATTGCTCTGTCTCCCAGGCTAGAGTGCAGCTCACTGCAACCTCTGCCTCCCTAGTTCAAGCAATTCTTGTGCCTCAGACTCCGAAGTAGCTGAGATTACAGGCACACACCACCACACCTGGCTAATTTTTGTATTTTTAGTAAAGACAGGGTTTCACCATGTTGGTCAGGCTAGAAAGGTCTGCTCTTCCATCACAGTGACTACCTTGCCAATCCTCCAGCTACAAGATAGAAGATACAAGATAGGACTTAACATATATGTAAGGCACTTAAAGTAGTTCTTGGCACAGGAGCTATTACTAGATACATAAATATCAATTATTCAACATCACTTTATTAATTAAGTAAATGCCACTTTTGTACCTACAGTTTTGCTAAAAGAGTTCTTACTTTGAATAAAATCCTACTTTCAAGAAGCTTCTATCCTAGAAAAGACACTTGAAAAATTGATAAATAATCAATAAAAAAAGACAGATGAAGCACAATGAAATCCATGTTATTGAAGAGAGTGACAAAGATCCCAAGAAGTCACCTTGCTCTCGAGCAGAAAGAATCTTTTCTGCACTCAAAGAGAATCCAGGGCTCCTTCATCCTGGGTGTCTGGAGGTTTAACCAGTACACACCTGCTTTTGTTTTTATTCTACTTCAGAAATCTGCTGTGAAGCCCTTTGATTCACAGAACCCAAATATTTCCCGTGAGAGGTGATGTCACTCAAATGTTTGCTTCTTCTTTAATATATTTGTATTTCTAAAGATGTACTAATGTTTACTGGCAGATTCTATTTTCATGGAAACAGGAAGCGTATGCCATCGCATATACTTCTGAGAAGTATTTCAGCTGTTTTCTGTTGCCCTTAAAGAAACAAGATACCCAGAGGACTTTAGCAATAGGAAGCTAAAATGATTAGTATTATCCCACAGGAGAATTAAAGGGTGTGGAGAAAGTCATTATCACATAATATCAAATGGCAGAAAACTAGGTTAGACCTTTGAGCAGGCTGGGCTGTTGTCCTTTGAGAGGCAACTCAGAGACCTACTAATGCCTTTCAACAATGGCTGCGGTCATCATTGCATTTCTATTCCTTCCTGTGATCAGAGAAGCTTGTATTCTCAGTAGAGGTCCCAGGCTTGGAAATAAGTTGATTTTCTTAAAATAGCTTAGTGAAAGGAAGCTCTTGCATAAGCGATCAGCATCATTACCAATAAACTGTTTTGTTTATCTTTAATGTTAACAAACATCCAGAAATGGAGCTTCTTGCTGCCCAGTGTCATTGACCACCATTGGCTGCAATGGAAAATATTGATTAAAGGAAATATTATCTATTCAACAAAAATGTACTGAGTCGAGCACTATGTAGGCCCTAGAGATACACTGTGATGCCAATATGTGAAGGATTTTAATGTTTACAACCTAGTGAGGGAGACAAAGAGCAATGAAATAATCACACACAAAAAATGTGAATGGCAACTCTCTAAGGGCTTCCAAGGAGATAAGCATGGTGCTGTGGATGTTAAGTTAGACATTTGTAAGAAAATGACTCCTCAAGTGAGTGAGTGGGCATGAAACTCAGAGAGGGCAGAAGGGAAGTGTGTGTGAGATCATGACCCTGGGAAGGGAAAGAGTGGGATGAAGAGACAGAGAAAGAAGACAGGTGGGGAGAGTTTTAGAGGATGGTGGACTGTAAGTGTTAGACCACAGACAGTCCTGTGGACCATTATCCAGTTCCATCACAAAGGGAAGCCATTCAAGTGCTTTCAAAAAAAAGGGAGTGACATCTTTAGACCTGTGCTTTAAAAAGATCACTTTGGCTGCAATTTGGAGACTAATTTGGAAAGGCAAGAATGGATGTGTGGATGTGGGTAGATCATATATCACTGGTCAAGCTTTAACGAGAACTGTTACATGAAAGCAGCATTTAATTTGTAGGAGAATAAAACAAAAATGGAAGACCAAATAATGAATCTGATATTCTCCTTCTAGATTAGTAACTGCTGAAAACTTTCAGGATAAATAATTGGGAGGTGGGAGGCGGCTGGGGAGGAAGAGCAGGAGGTGGCGGGATTGCGGAGGGCTAACATTAGGAGAAATACCTAATGTAGATAATGGGGGGATGGATGCAGCAAACCACCATGGCACATGTATACCTATGTAACAAGCCTGCATGTGCTGCACATGTACCTTAGAACTTAAAATATAATAAATAAGAAAAGAAAATCTCTCAGAAGGGAATATCTGTATTTCTTGGGAACAGATATTGACATTTTCTTTATTACTGGAGAACCCATTCAGTGTTTCAAAATGCCATGTTTTTTTTTTAATTTTAAATTTTTATTGCATTTTAGATTTTGGGGTACATGTGCAGAACGTGCAAGATAGTTGCATAGGTACACACATGGCAATGTGTTTGCTGTCTTCCTCCCCTTCACCCACACTTGGCATTTATCCCCAGGCTATCCCTCCCCAGCTCCCCCCCTGCTGTCCCTCCCCCATTCCCCCCAATAGACCCCTGTGAGTAGTAGACCCCCCTCCCTGTGTCCATGTTTTCTCATTTTTCTCACCCGCCTATGAGTGAGAATATGCGGTATTTCATTTTCTGTTCTTCTGTCAGTTTGCTGAGAATGATGTTCTCCAGATTCATCCATGTCCTTACAAAGGACACAAACTCATCATTTTTGATTGCTGCATAATATTCCATGGTGTATATGTGCCACATTTTCCCAGTCCCATCTATCATCAATGGGCATTTGGGTTGGTTCCAGGTCTTTGCTATTGTAAACAGTGCTGTAATGAACATTTGTGTGCATGTGTCCTTATAGTAGAAAGATTTATACTCCTTTGGATATATACTCAGTAATGGGATTGCTGGGTCAAATGGAATTTCTATTTCTAGGTCCTTGAGGAATCACCGCACTGTCTTCCACAATGGTTGAACTAATTTACACTCCCACCAACAGTGTAAGAGTGTCCCATTTCTCCACATCCTCTCCAGCATCTGTTGTCTCCAGATTTTTTAATGATCGCCATTCTAACTGGGGTGAGATGGTATTTCAATGTGGTTTTGATTTGCATCTCTTTAATAACCAGTGACGATGAGCATTTTTTCATGTGTTTGTTGGCCTCATGTATGTCTTCTTTTGTAAAGTGTCTGTTCATATCCTTTGCCCATTTTTGAATGGGCTTGTTTGTTTTTTTCCTGTAAATCTGTTTGAGTTCTTTGTAAATTCTGGATATCAGCCCTTTGTCAGATGGGTAAACTGCAAAGATTTTTTCCCATTCTGATGGTTGCTGATTGACTCTGGTGATGGTTTCTTTTGCCATGCAGAAGCTGTGGAGTTTGATTAGGTCCCATTTGTCTATTTTGGCTTTTGTTGCCAATGCTTTTGGTGTTTTGGTCATGAAGTCCTTGCCTACTCCTATGTCTTGAATGGTTTTGCCTAGATTTTCTTCTAGGGTTTTTATGGTGCCAGGTCTTATGTTTAAGTCTTTAATCCATCTGGAGTTAATTTTAGTGTAAGGTGTCAGGAAGGGGTCCAGTTTCTGCTTTCTGCACATGGCTAGCCAGTTTTCCCAACACCATTTATTAAACAGGAAATCCTTTCCCCATTGCTTGTTTTTGTCAGGTTTATCAAAGATTATATGGTTGTAGGTATGTTGTGTTGCCTCCGATGCCTCTGTTCTGTTCCATTGGTCTATATCTCTGTTTTGGTACCAGTACCATGCTGTTTTGATTACTGTAGCCTTGTAGTATAGTTTGAAGTCTGGTAGTGTGATGTCTCCCGCTGTGTTCTTTTTGCTTAGAATTGACTTGGCTATGCGGGCTCTCTTTTGGTTCCATATGAAGTTCATGGTGGTTTATTCCAGTTCTGTGAAGAAATTCAATGGTAGTTTGATGGGGATAGCATTGATTGTGTAAATTACTTTGGGCAGTATAGCCATTTTCACAATATTGATTCTTCCTAACCACGAACATGGAATGTTTCTCCATCTGTTTGTGTCCTCTCTTATTTCATTGAGCAGTGGTTTATAGTTTTCCTTAAAGAGGTCCCTTACATTCCTTGTGAGTTGTATTCCTAGGTATTTTATTTTCTTTGTAGCAATTGTGAATGGCAGTTCATTCTTGATTTGGTTCTCTTTAAGTCTGTTATTGGTGTATAGGAATGCTTGTGATTTTTGCACATTGATTTTATATCCTGAGACTGCTGAAGTTGCTTATCAGTTTCAGGAGTTTTTGGGCTGAGGTCATGGGGTCTTCTAGGTATACTATCATGTTGTCTGCAAATAGAGACAATTTGGCTTCCACCTTTTCTATTTGAATACCCTTTATTTCTTTTTCTTGCCTGATTGCTCTGGCTAGAACTTCCAGTACTATGTTGAATAGGAGTGGTGAGAGAGGGCATCCTTGTCTAGTGCTGGATTTCAAAGGGAATGCTTCCAGTTTTTGCCCATTAAGTATGATATTGGCTGTTGGTTTGTCATAAATAGCTTTTATTACGTTGAGATATGTTCCATCAATACCGAGTTTATTGAGAGTTTTTAGCATAAAGGGCTGTTGAATTTTGTCAAATGCCTTCTCTGCATCAATTGAGATAATCATGTGGTTTTTGTTTTTGGTTCTGTTTATGTGATGAATTACATTTATAGACTTGTGTATATTGAACCAGCCTTGCATCCCCGGGATGAATCCTACTTGATCATGATGGATAAGTTTTTTAATGTGCTGTTGCAATCGGTTTGCCAGTATATTATTGAAGATATTTGCATCTATGTTCATCATGGATATTGGCCTGAAGTTTTCTTTTCTTGTTGAGTCTCTGCCGGGTTTTGGTATCAGTATGATGTTGGTCTCATAAAATGATTTGGGAAGGGTTCCCTCTTTTTGAATTATTTGGAATAGTTTCAGAAGGAATGGTACCAGCTCCTCTTTGTGTGTCTGGTAGAATTCGGCTGTGAACCCATCTGGACCTGGGCTTTTTTTTTGTGGTAGGCTCTTAATTGCTGCCTCAACTTCAGACCTTGTTATTGGTCTATTCATAGTTTCAGCTTCCTCCTGGTTTAGGCTTGGGAGGACACAGTTGTCCAGGAATTTATCCATTTCTTCCTGGTTTACTAGTTTATGTGCATAGATTTGTTTGTAGTATTCTCTGATGATGGTTTGAATTTCTGTGGAATCTGTGGTGATTTCCCCTTTATTGTTTTTTATTGCATCTATTTGGTTGTTCTATCTTTTCTTTTTTATCAGTCTGGCTAGTGGTCTGTCTATTTTGTTGATCTTTTCAAAAAACCAGCTCTTGGATTTATTGATTTTTTGAATGGTTTTTTGTGTCTTTATCTCCTTCAGTTCTGCTCTGATCTTAGTTATTTCTTGTCTTCGGCTAGGTTTTGAGTTTTTTTGATCTTGCTCCTCTAGCTCTTTCAATTTTGATGATAGGGTGTCAATTTTGGATCTCTCCACTCTTCTCATGTGGGCACTTACTGCTATATATTTTCCTCTACAGACTGCTTTAAATGTGTCCCAGAGATTCTGGTATGTTGTGTCTTCATTCTCGTTGGTTTCAAATAACTTCTTTATTTCTGCCTTCATTTCATTGTTTATCCAATCGACATTCAAGAGCCAGTTGTTCAGTTTCCATGAAGCTGTGCGGTTCTGAGTTAGTTTCTGAATTCTGAGTTTTAACTTGATTGCACTATGGTCTGAGAGACTGTTTGTTATGATTTCAGTTGTTTTGCATTTGCTGAGGAGTGCTTTACTTCTAATTATGTGGTCAATTTTGGAGTAGGTGTGATGTGGTGCTGAGATGAATGTATATTCTGTGGATTTGGGGTGGAGAGTTCGGTAAATGTCTATTAGGTTTGCTTGTTCCAGATCTGAGTTTAAGTCCTGGAAATCCTTTTAATTTTCTGTCTGGTTGATCTGTCTGATATTGACAGTGGAGTGTTAAAGTCTCCCACTATTATTGTGTAGGAGTCTAAGTCTCTTTGTAAGTCGTTAAGAACTTGCCTTATATATCTGGGTGTTCCTGCATTGGGTCCATATATATTTAGAATTGTTAGCTCTTCTTGTTGTATCGATTTTTTTACCATTATGTAATGACCTTCTTTGTCTCTTTTGATCTTTGTTGCTTTAAAGTCTATTTTATCAGAGACGAGAATTGCAACTCCTTCTGTTTTTTGCTCTCCATTTGCTTGGTAAATCTTCCTCCATCCCTTGATTTTGAGCCTTTGTGTATCCTTGCATGTGAGATGGGTTTCCTGAATACAGCACACCGATGGGTTTTGGTTTTTTATCCAATTTGCCAGTCTGTGTCTTTTGATTGGTGCATTTAGCCCATTTACATTTAGGGTTAATATTGTTATGTGTGAATTTGATACTGCCATTTTGATGCTAGCTGGCTGTTTTGCCCATTGGTTCATGTAGATTCTTCATTTTGTTGATGGTCTTTAGCATTTGGTATGCTTTTAGGATGGCTGGTACTGGTTGTTTCTTTCCATGTGTAGTGCCTCTTTCAGGAGCTCTTGTAAAGCAGGTCTAGTGATGACAAAATCTCTGAGTACTTGCTTGTTCGTGAAGGATTTTATTTTTCCTTCACTTATGAAGCTCAGTTTGGCTGGATATGAAATTCTGGGTTGAAAGTTCTTTTCTCTAAGGATGTCGAATATTGGCCCCCACTCTCTTCTGGCTTGTAGAGTCTCTGCCGAGAGATCTGCTGTGAGTCTGATGGGCTCCCTTTTGTGGGTGACCCAACCTTTCTCTCTCGCTGCCCTTAGTATTTTCTCCTTCATTTCAACTCTGGTGAATCTGACGATTATGTGCCTTGGGGTTGCTCTTCTTGCAGAGTATCTTTGTGGTGTTCTCTGTATTTTCTGGAGCTGAGTATTGACCTGCCTTGCTAGGTTGGGGAAATTTTCCTGGATAATATCCTGAAGAGTATTTTTCAGCTTGGATTCATTCTCTTCATCACATTCTGGTACACCTATCAAACGTAGGGTGGGTCTCTTCACATAGTCCCACATTTCCTGGAGATTTTGTTCATTCATTCCTTTTTGCGCTTTTTTCTCTAATCTTGGTTTCTCATTTTATTTCATTGAGTTGATCTTCGACTTCTGATATTCTTTCTTCTGCTTGGTCAATTCGGCTGTTGAAACTTGTGCATGCTTCGTGAAGTTCTCATGTTGTGTTTTTCAACTCCTTCAATTCATTCATATTCCTCTTTAAGTTGTCCATTCTTGTTATCATTTCCTCGAATCTTTTTTCAAATCTTTTTTCAAGGTTCTTGGTTTTTTGCATTGATTTAGAACATGTTCTTTTAGCTCACTGAAGTTTCTCACTATCCACCTTCTGAAGTCTGAATCCATCATTTTGTCACACTCGTTCTCCATCCAGCTTTGTTCCCTTGCTGGTGAGGAGTTTTGGTTCTTTGTAGGAGGTGAGGTGTTTTGGTTTCAGGTGTTTTCCTCCTTTTTATGCTGGTTTCTTCCCATCTTTGTGGATTTATCTACCTGTCATCTTAGTAGTTGCTGATTTTTCAGTTGAGTCTCTGAGTGGATGCCCAGATTGTTGATGATGAAGTATTTCTGTTACTTAGTTTTCCTTCTAATGGTCTAGCCCCTCTGCTGTATGAGTGCTGAGGTCCACTCCAGGCCCTGCTTATCTGGGGTACACCTGTAGCAGCTGCAGAACATTGAGGGATTCCACCAGTTTCTTCTTCAGAAACTTCTCTAGTAACCAACTACAGAAATGATCCCTGAAAGTATAGTCCTAATGCCATGGTTCTTACTGGATAACTTTCACAACAATATTGAGAAGCCATTTGGGATCATAATTTCAATTTTACAAATGTAGAGTTTAAGAACTTAGGTACAGAGAGACCTAATGATTTGTCCTGGGTCATGAAAAAATTGAATAGCAGTGCTAACTGTTGACTTTCTTCTCAAGGTTTCGATTGCTTGAGTTGTTCAGATGACTTGGCATTCACAGAAATGTCAGAGCACTTAAAGTTAGACCACAATTAAACATAATATTGTAGAATTAGTGTGCATTTCCCTAAGGTTATTCTAAGTATGAAGCTGCACACTTGACCTCAGTTTTTACACTTTATGTACACATTTTGTTCATTTTTTCACTTAATTTCACCAATCTTTTTATGTTACTTATTTACTTTTTTATGTTTATACACAGTAGTTTTATGAACTTATAAGGATGCCACTAAGTTCTCAGCTCTACCCCATATAGAGTTGTCAAAAGCTGTGTGTTTACTGCAATGAAAGTGATAGAGTTTTGAGAGTTGATGCATGTTAGTATCATAGAAAATGATGTATATGAACTGTAGCCTTCTAATAAAATCTTTCTCCATTCTTTCTGCTAGGTGATAAAAAGTAAAATCTATAAATTGTTTTAGAATTTAAATTAATGATAACAGTAATATTCTTTCCTAAACGATTATTTTAATTAATGTCTCTTGTTTGACCTATATTTGTAATATTGGCTGCCTATTATCTAGAGTTTCCAAGAAGATTTAAAAGTGTGGTATCTTCTAAAATTCCTGGAGAATGAAAATGAATGACTCTCCCACCTTTTCTTTTCCACTACAGGCAGACTTCTGGCCTAGAATCTAAATGAAGAATTTTTATTAGTTCTTTAAAACATTGCATTAGAGAAAGTAGTTTGAATGGTTTGAATATTCACAGCAGTAGGGCATTAGCAGAAAAGAAAATATTTCATATCATAAAAATGTTGTAATAGATACTGAAATTCATCTTTGAAATGCTGACAAAGCATGTAACTTTCCATCTTAGTCATTCAACTGTAACTACCTGAGTAAATTCAGGCAAAGCCCTTGATGTGTTTTTGTCTTTCTTTTCTTTCCTTTTTTTTTTTTTTTAACTTTAATTTCTGGGATACATCTGCAGAACGTGCAAATTTGTTACATAGGTATACATATGCCATGGTGATATGCTGCACCCATCAACCCATCATCTACATTAGGTATTTCTCATAATGTTATCCCTCCCCTAGCTCCCCACCCCTGACAGGCCTCCCTGTGTCCATGTGTTCTCATTGTTCAACTCCCACTTATGAGTGAGAACATGCGGTGTTTGGTTTTCTGTTCTCGTGTTAGTTTGCTAAGAATGATGGTTTCCAGCTTCATCTATGTCCCTGCAAAGGACATGAACTCATCCTTTTTTATGGCTGCATAGTATTCCATGCTATATATGTGCCAATTTTCTTTATCCAGTCTATCATTGCTGGGCATTTGGGTTGGTTCCAAGTCTTTATCATTGTGAACAATGCCACAATTAACATACATGTGCATGTATCTTTATAGTAGAATGATTTATAATCCTTTGGGTATATACCCAGGAAGGGGATTACTGGGTCAAATGGTATTTCTAGTTCTGTATCCTTAAGGAATCGCCACACTGTCTTCCACAATGGTTGAACTAATTTACACTCTCACCAACAGTGTAAAAGCGTTCCTATTTTTCCACATTCTCTCCAGCATCTGTTGTTTTCTAACTTTTTAATGATTGTCATTCCAACTGGCATGAGATGGTATCTCAATGTGGTTTTGATTTGCATTTCTCTAATGACCAGTGATGATTAACTTTTTTCATGTTTGCTGGCTGCATAAATGTCTTCTTTTGAGAAATGTCTGTTCATATCCTTTGCCCACTTTTTGATGGGGTCGTTATTTTCTTATAAATCTGTCTAAGTTTTTTGTAGATTCTGGGTATTAGCTCTTGTCAAATGGATAGATTGCACAAATTTTCTCCCATTTTAAAAGAGCTTTTGCTTTGCAGAAGCTCTTCTGTTTAATTAGATCCTACTTGTCTGTTTTGGCTTGCATTGCCATTGCTTTTGGTGTTTTAGTCATGAAGTCTTGCCCAAGCCTAGGTCCTGAATAGTATTGCCTAGGTTTTCTTCTAGGGTTTTTATGGTTTAGGCCTTACATTTAAGTCGTTAATCCATCTTCAGTTAATTTTTGTATAAGGTGTAAGAAAGGGATCCAGTTCAGCTCATCTGTTTTCCCAACACCTTTTATTGAATAGGAAATCCTTTTTCCATTGCTTGTTTGTTGTCAGGTTTGTCAAAGCCCAGATGGGTGTAGATGTGTGATGTAATTACTGAGGCCTCTGTTCTGTTCCATTGGTCTATATATCTGTTTTGGCACCAGCACAATGCTTTTTTTCTTACTGTAACCTTGTAGTATAGTTTGAAGTCAGATAGCATGATGCCTCTAGCTTTGTTTTTTCTGCTTGGGATTGTCTTGGTTTATAAAGGCTCTTTTTTGGTTCCATATGAAATTTAAAGTAGTTTTTTCCAATTCTGTGAAGAAAGTCAGTGGTAGCTTGATGGGGATAGCATTGAATCTGTAAATTACTTTGGGCAATATGGTCATTTTCACAATATTGATTTTTTTCTATTCATGAGCATGGAATTTTTTCCATCTGTTTGTGTTCTCTGTTATTTCCTTGAGCAGTTGTTTGTAGTTCTCCATGAAGAGACTCTTCACACCTCTTCTAAGTTGTATTCCTAGGTATTTAATTCCCTTTGTAGCAATTGTGAATGGGAGCTTACTCATGATTTGGCTCTCCGTTTGTCTGTTATTGGTGTTTAGGAATGCCTGTGATTTTTGCACATTGATTTTTGTATCCTGAGACTTTGCTGAAGTTGCTTATCAGCTTAAGGTAATTTTGGACTGAGATTATTGGTTTTCTAAATATACAATCCTGCCATCTGCAAACAGAGACATTTTGACTTCCTCTTTTCCTAATTGAATGCACTTTCTTTCTTTCTCTTGCCTGATTACCCTGGCCAGAACTTCCAATACTATCTTGAATAGGAGTGGTGAGACAGGTTATTCATGTCTTGTGCCAGTTTTCAAAGGAAATGTTTTTAGCTTTTGCCCATTCAGTATAATATTGGCTGTGGATTTGTCATAAATAGCTCTTATTATTTTGAGATATATTCCACCAATACCTAGTTTACTGGAGAATTTTTAGCATGAAATCCTGTTGAATTTCATCAGAGGCCTTTTCTGCATCTATTGAGATAATCATGTGGTTTTTGTCATTGGTTCTGTTTATGCGATGGATACTTTTATTGATTTGTGTATGTTGAATCAGGCTTGCATCTCAGGGATGAAGCCAACTTCCTTAGAGTGGACAAGCTTTTTGATGTGCTACTGGATTCAGTGTGTCAGTATTTTATTGAGGATTTTTGCATCAATGTTCATCTAAGATATTGGCCTGAAATTTTCTTTTTTTGTTGTGTCTCTGCCAGGTTTTGGCATCAGGATGATGCTGGCCTCATAAAATGAGTTAGGGAGGATTCCCTCTTTTTCTGTTGTTTGGAATAGTTTTAGAAGGAATGGTACCAGCTCCTCTTTGTTCCTCTGGTAGAAACTGGCTGTAAATCCATCTGCTACTGGACTTTTTTTTGGTTGGTAGGCTGCTAATTGTTGCCTCAATTTCAGGACTTGTTATTGGTCTCTTCAGGGACTTGACTTCCTCCTGGTTCAGTCTTGGGAGGGTGTATGTGTCCAGGAATTTTTCTATTTCTTCTAGATTTTTGAGTTTATTTGCATAGAGGTGGTTTATAGTATTCTCTGGTAGTAATTTGTGTATCTGTTGGATTGGTAGTGATATCCCCTTTATCATTTTTTATTGTGTCTAATTGATTCTTCTCTCTTTTCTTCTTTATTAGTCTGGCTGGTTGTCTATTTTGTTGATATTTTCAAAAAAACAGCTTCTGGATTCATTGATTTTTTTGAAGGGTTTTTCAGGTCTCTGTCTCATTCAGTTTCACTCTGATCTTAGTTATTTCTTGTCTTCTTCTGGCTGTTGAATTTTTTTTGCTCTTGCTTCTCTATTTGTTTTCATTGTGATGTTAGGATGTTGGTTTTAGATTTGTCCTGCTTTCTCTTCTGGAGATTTAGTGCTACAAGTTTCCCTCTACACACAGTTTTAAACATGTCCCAGAGATTCTGGTACATCATGTCTTTGTTCTATTGGTTTCAAAGAACATCTTTATTTCTGCCTTAATTTCATTATTAACCCAGTAGTCTTTCAGGAGCAAGTTGTTCTCTTTCCATGTAGTAATGCAGTTTTGAGTGAGTTTCTTAATCCTGAGTTCTAATTTGATTGCACTATAATATGAGAGACGGTTTGTTATGATTTCTCTTCTTTTGCATTTGCTGAGGAATGTTTTACTTCCAATTATGTGGTCAATTTTAGAATAAGAGTGATGTGGTGCTGAGAAGAATGTATATTCTGTTGATTTGGGGTGGAGAGTTCTGCAGATGTCTATTAGGTTCACTTGGTCCAGAGCTGAGTTCAAGTCCTGGATATCATTGTTAATTTTCTGTCTCATTGATCTGTCTAGTGTTGACAGTGGGGAGTTAAAGTTTTCCACTATTATTGTGTGTGGGGGGGGTCTAAATCTCTTTTTAGGTATCTAAGAACTTGCTTTATGAATCTGGGTGCTCCTGAATTGGGTACATATATATTTAGGAAAGTTGGCTCTTCTTGTTGCATTGATCCCTTTACCATTCTGTAATGCCCATCTTTGTCTGTTTTGATCTTTGTTCATTTAAAGTCTGTCTTATCAGAGACTAGGATTGTAACCTCTGATTTATTTTTTCTATTTGCTTGGTAAATGTTTCTCTATCCCTTTATTTTGAGCCTGTGTGTGTCTCTGCATATGACATGGGTTTCCTGAATACAGTAAGTAACCTAATGGATCTTGACTCTTTATCTGATTTGCCAGTCCATGTCTTTTAATTGGGGCATTTAGCCCATTTACATATAAGGTTAATATTGTTATGTGTGAATTTGATTCTGTCATTATAATGCTAGCTGATTATTTTTGCCCATTAGTTGATGCAGTTTCTTCATAGCATTGATGGTCTTTACACTTTGGAATGTTTTTTCAGTGGCTAATACCAGTTGTTCCTTTCCATGTTTAGTGCTTCCTTCAGCAGCTCTTGTAAGACTCGACTAGTGGTGACAAAATCTCTCAGCATTTGCTTGTCTGTAAAGGGTTTTATTTCTCCTTTGCTTATGAAGGTTAGTTTGGCTGGATATGACATTCTTGGTTGAAAATTCTTTTCTTTAAGAATGTTGAATATTGGCCTCCACTCTCTTCTGGCTTGTAGGATTTCTGCCAAGAGATCTGCTGTGAATCTGATGAGCTTCCCTTTGTGGGCAACCTCACCTTTCTCTCTGGCTTTCCCTGACATTTTTTCCTTCATTTCAACTTTGGTGAATCTGAAAATTATGTGTCTTGGGGTTGCTCTTCTTGAAGAGTATCTTTGTGTGTTCTCTGAATTTTCTGAATTTGAATGTTGGTCTGCCTTGCTAGGTTGGAGAAGTCCTCCTAAATTTGCACATTTAGCCCATTTACATTTAAGGTTAATATTGTTAAGTGTGAATAACACATAGCAATATGTTATGTGTTATCCTGAAGAGTATTTTCCAAGTCAGTTCCATTCTCCCCATCACTGTCACTCTCAGGTACAGCAATCAAATGTAGATTTGGTCTTTTACATAATTTCCTATTTCTTGGAGGCTTTGCTTGTTTCTTCTCACTCTCTTTTCTGTAATCTTGTCTTCTTGCTTTATTTCATTGATTTGATCTTCAGTCTCTGATATCTTTTCTTCTGCTTGATTGATTCAGCTATTGATACTATGTATGCTTCCCCAAGTTCTTGTGCTATGTTTTTCAGCTCTATCAGATCATTTATCTTCTTTTCTAAACTGGTTATTCTAGTTAGCAACTCATCTAACATTTTTTCAAGATTCTTAGCTTCCTTGCATTGAGTAAGAACATGCTCCTTTAGCTTGGAGGATTTTGTTATTACCCACCTTCTGAAGCCTACTTCTGTCAATTCATCAAACTCATTCTCCATCCAGCTTTGCTACCTTGCTGGCAATAAGCTGTGATTCTTTGGAGAAGAGGCTTTCTGGTTTTTGGAATTTTCAGCCTTTTTCTGCTGGTTTCTCCCCATCTTCATGGATTTATCTACCTTTGGTCTTTGATATTCAGATAGGATCTCTGAGTGGACCACCTTTTTGTTAATGTTGATGCTATTCCTTTTCGTTTGTTAGTTTTCCTACTAACAATCTGGCCCCACTTCTGCAGGTCTGCTGGAGTTTGCTCAAGGTCCACTCCAGACCATTTGCCTCCTGGGTATCACCAGTGGAGGCTGCAGAACAGCAAACATGGCTGTTTCTTCCTCTGGAAGGTTTGTCCCAGAGGGGCACCCACCAGAAGCCAGCCAGAGCTCTTCAGTATAAGATGTCTGTCAGCCGCTACTGGGAACTGTCTCCTAGTCAGGATACATGGGTGTCAGGGACCCACTTAAGGAAGCAGTCTGTCCCTTATCAGAGCTCAAATGCTGTGGTAGGAGATCCACTGCTCCCCTCAGAGCTGTAAGGCAGGGATGTTTAAGTCTGCTGAAGCTCTACCTACAGTCACCCCTTTCCCCGGGTACTCTGTTCCAGGGAGATGGGGGTTTTATCTGTAAGTCCATGACTGTAGTGCTGCCTTTTTCTCAGAGATTCCCTGCCCAGGGAGGAGGAGTCTAGACAGGTAGTTTTGCTACAGAGGCTTGCTGTGCTGTGAAGGGTTCTGCCAAGTTTGAACTTCCCAGTGGCTTTGTTTACACTGTGAGGGTAAAACTGCCTACTCAAGCCTCAGCAATGGTGGATGCCCTTCCCCCAGTGAAGCTTGATCATCTCAGGTTGACCTCAGACTGCTAGTAGCAACAATTTCAAGTCATTGGATTTTAGCTTGCTAGGCTCCGTTGGGGTGGGACCCACTGAGACAGACCACTTGCCTCTCTGGCTTCAGCCCCCTTTCCAGGGGAGTGAAAGGTTCTGTCTCACTGGCATTCCAGGTGCCACTGGGTATGAAAAAAAAAAAAAAGAACAACTGTGGCTACCTCGGTGTCTACCCAATGGCCACCCAGTTTTGTGCTTGAAATTTAGGGCCCTGGAGGCATGGGCACTGGAGGGAATCTCCTGGTCTGCTGGTTGCAAAGATCATGGGAAAAGTGCAGTATCTAAGTGGGAATGCACCATTCTTCCTGGTGCATTCTCTCACAGCTTTCCTTGGCTAGGGGAGAGGAAGCCCCTGACCCCTCACACTTCCTGGGTGAGGTGACACCCACCCTTCTTTGGCTCACTCTCCATGGGCTGCATCCACTGTTCAACTAGTCCCAATGAGATGAACCAGGTACCTGTGTTGTAAATGCAGAAATCACCCACCTTTTGTGTCAATCTTGCTGGGAGCTGCAGACTGGAGTTGTTCCTATTTGGCCATCTTGCCAGCAAATCCCTTCATGTGTTTTTAACTACAACACCCTACTAATGGAGAGAAGTCTTGGGCTTGATTGAAAGTATGTGTGTGTGTGTGTGTGTGTGTGTGTATATATATATATATGTGTGTGTGTGTGTGTATATATATATATATTTTTTTTTAACTTAAACCTCTATATTCTGTTAGGCCAGTACATTTTTTTGGGGGGGGCAAAGGTTTCAATTTTACCATTATTTACTCAATTTTGAATACTTTGGATGCAGTAATCAAGTAAATAAACATCTGGAAGATTGACTTAGAGGGTAAAATTACGAGAAACAGTTTAAGGAGGAACAGGAGTTTTACATAGTCTCAATGTATCTCACCACAAATAGTCATTCTACAGTGAAGAAACGTGGCATACATTACTTCAACCGTTCATGACTGACGTCTGGCAAATAATATAATGGTGATATTAGCAGTGTGTCCTAGAGAAAAATTTCATGTTCTTTGATCATATATACTCATGATGGAATAAAAACCTGGTAAAATGTAAGTTCCATAATGTGTATTATCAGGGTGTATAACCTTGATCTGACAGTTACTTGTTATGCCTTGAGCACTAAATAAGTGTTCAGTGATAAGTAATCATCTAAAAAGCAAACATTTATTAAACATTTGTAAGAAAGTCTAGTATGGAATACTCCCACACACATTTGAAAAAGCACTCTTTTTTCTGAGACCGAGTTTTACTCTTGTCATCCAAGCTGCAATGCAGTCGTGAGATCTCACTACAACCTCCACCTTCTGGGTTGAAGCAATCCTCCTGCCTCAGCTTTCCAAGTAGCTGGGATTACAGGCACCCACCACCATGTCCAGCTAATTTTTGTATTTTTAGTAGAGACAGGGTTTCACCATGTTGGCCAGGCTGGTCTCTAACTTCTGATCTCAGGTGATCCACCCACGGAAGCCTCCCAAAGTGCAGGGATTACAGGCATGAGCCACCATGCCCAGCCAAGAAAGAACTCTTTAAAGAATTCTGTTATGTTATTGGGGCTACACTGAGTTTCAGAATTTTGACTTAAGCATTCACATGGGATTCTACTAGTTTAGGTATCTTTAACTTGGGATTTATAAAACCAACATAAGTTAGTTAAACATAATTGAAATTAACTCAAAGAATAAAATAAATATCAGTGAGTCCATATTGATACAGATAAGCAACTGAATAAATAAACAAATGGTAAACAACAGTTAATATGTGTTTACAGAAGAGTTCCAATTAATAACTGTAAAAGAAAGGTGGTAATATAAATTCACTATTATAACACTAAAATACAGGCAAAGGAACAAAGGCAATACATTGAGGAAATATTACCTTTTCAACAAACAGTGCTGGAATACTGGACATCCGCATCTAAAAAAAATCTAGACACAGACCTCACACTCTTCACAAAAACAAACTCAAAATGAATCACAGACCTAAATGTGAAGGGCAAAATTATAAATGTCCTAAAAGATAACATCAAGTAAATGGAGATTACCTTAGGCTTCGTGATGACATTTTACGTAAGACACCAAAGGCACAATCCATGAAAGAAAGAATTGATCATCTGGACTTCATTAAAATAAAAAATTCCACTCTGCAGAAAAGACTGTCAAGAGAAGCCACATATTGGGGGAAACCATATCTCTATTAAAGAACTGTTATCAAAATTATATAAAGAACTCTTAAAACTCAATAAGACTAATTAAAAAACAAGCCAAAGACCTTAACAGACACTTCACCAAAGATGATATAGATGGCAAGTAAGCATATGAAAAGATATTCCATATGATATCACATGTCAGAGGGGAATGCAAATTAAAACAAAATGAGATTGTGCTATACTCTTATTAGAGCATTAAAAATCCAAAACGCTGACAACACCAAGCACTGGCAAGAATATGGAGCAACAGAATCTCTCGTTTATTTCTGATAGAAATGGAAAATAGTTCAGCCACTTTGGAGTTTGGCAATTTCTTACAGAACTAAACACATTCTTACCATATGATCCAGAAATTATGCTTCTACATAAAATCTGCCCACAGATGTTTATAGCAAGTTAATTTGTAATTGTGAAACCTTGGAAGCAAACAAGATATCTTATATATTTTTTTCTCTCAAAAATTTTTTATTGCATTTTAGGTTTTGGGGTACATGTGAAGAACATGCAAGATAGTTGCATAGGTACACATATGCAGTGTGATTTGCTGCCTTCCTCTCCATCACCTGTATCTGGCATTTCTCCCCATGCTATCTCTCCCCAACTCCCCACCCCCTGCTGTCCCTCCCCTATTTACCCCCTATAGACCCTAGTGTGTGATGCTCCCCTTCCTGTGTTCTCATTGTTCAACACACACCTGTGAGTGAGAACATGCGGTGTTTGATTTTCTGTTCTTGTGTCAGTTTGCTGAGAATGATGGTTTACAGGTTCATCCACATCCCTACAAAGGACATGAACTCATCATTTTTGATGGCTGCATAGTATTCCATGGTGTATATGTGACACATTTTTCCTGTTCAGTCTATCATCAATGGGCATTTGGGTTGGTTCCAAGTCTTTGCTACTGTAATCAGTGCTGCAATGAACATTCGTGTGCATGTGTCCTTATAGTAAAACAATTTATAATCCTTTAGATATATACCCAGTAATGGGATTTCTGGGTAAAATAAAATTTCTATGTCTAGGTCCTTTAGGAATTGCCACACTGTCTTCCACAATGGTTGAACTAACAGATGACATGATTGTATATCAAAAAGACCTCATCACCTCAGCCCAAAATCTCCTGAAACTAATAAGCAACTTCAGCAAAGTCTCAGGATACAAAATCAATGTGCAAAAATCACAAGCATTCCTATACACCAATAGCAGACTTAAAGAGAGCCACATCAAGAATGAACTACCATTTACAATTGCTACTAAGAGAGTAAAATACCTGGGAATACAACTAACAAAGGATGTAAAGGACCTCTTCAAGGAGAACTACAAACAACTGCTCAACAAAATAAGAGATAACACAAACAGATGGAGAAACATTCCATGCTCATGGTTAGGAAGAATCAATATTGTGAAAATGGCCATACTGCTCAAAGTAATTTACAGATTCAATGCTATCCCCATCAAGCTACCAATGACCTTCTTCACAGAACTGGAAAAAAAACACCTTAAACTTCATATGGAACCAAAAGAGAGCCTGCATAGCCAAGTCACTTCTAAGCAAAACAAACAAACAAACAAACAAAACAAAGCAGGAGGAATCACACTACCAGAATTGAAACTATACTACAAGGCTACAGTAATCAAAACATCATAGTACTGGTACCAAAACAGAGATATAGACCAATGGAACAGAACAGAGGCCTTGGAGGCAACACCACACATCTGCAACCATCTGATCTTTGACAAACCTCACAAAAACAAGCAATGGGGAAAGGAGTCCCTGTTTAATAAATGATATTGGGAAAACTGGCTAGCCATGTGCAGAAAGCAGAAACTGGACCCCTTCCTCATCCTTACACTAAAATTAACTCCAGATGGATTAAAGATTTAAACATAAGACCTAACACCATAAAAACCCTAGAAGAAAATCTAGGTAAGGACTTCGTGACCAAATCTATTCAGGACATAGATGTAGGCAAGGACTTCATGATCAAAACACCAAAAGCATTGGCAACAAAAGCCAAAATAGACAAATGGGACCTAATCAAACTCCACAGCTTTTGCACAGCAAAAGAAACAGTCATTAGAGTGAATCAGCAACCAACAGAATGGGAAAAATTTTTGCAATCTACCCATGTGACAAAGGGCTGATATCCAGAATCTACAAAGAACTAAAACAGATTTACAAGAAAAAAACAAGCCCATTCAAATGTGGGCAAAGGACATCACCAGACACTTTACAAAAGAAGACACACATGAGGCCAAGAAACATATGAAAAAATGCTCATCATCACTGGTTATTAGTGAAACGCAAAACAAAACTACATTGAGATACCACCTCACACCAGTTAGAATGGTGATCATTAAAAAATCTGGAGACAACAGATGCTAGAGAGGATGTGGAGAAAATGGAACACTTTTACACTGTTGGTGGGAGTGTAAATTAGTTCAACAAGATGTCTTTTAATAGTGAATGAATAAATAAACTATGGTCAATCCAGACAATGGAATATTATTTAGTTCTATAAATAAATGAACTCTCAAGCCACAAACAGGTGAGAAGGAAATCTAAGTATAGATTACTAAGTGAAAGAGACCAATCTGAGAAGTCTACATACTATATGATTTCAACAATATGATTTTTTGCAAAAGGCAAATCTGTGGAGACAGTAAAACTATTAGTGATGACCAGGAGCTTGGGAGGAGGCTGGGATGAACAGGCAGAGCTCAGAGGATATTTAGGGCAATAAAACTACTCTGGATGATATTATAATGGTAGACTCATGCCTTTATACATTTGTCCATGTATACCGCATGCACAACTCCAATAAGGAACCCTAGTATTAACTATTGACTTTGGGTTATAATCATATGCCAGTATAGTTTCATCAGTTATAAAAGGTGTGCCCCTCTGGTGGAGGATGTGTATGTGTGGCGGTGGGGGATGGATGAGAGGTCTCTTTATCTTGCTCTGAATTTTGCTGTGAAGCTAAGACTGCTTTTAAAAAAATAGTCTTAAAAATTGCCTGCTACCATCATATAGGAAGACAAAAAAAGAGAATAAGTATTCATCTTGATATAAACAAACAAACAAATGGTAGACAGGAGATAACACTTCCTTACAGTAGAAGAATCCAATTAGTAATTCTAGAAAAATGGTGGTAAATAAAAAATTACCATTACAGCACTACAGTTATAATTGTTTCAGGCAAGATTCACAAATGGATGCTGAAATTTTGAGTAAAATTTTAAGACACAAAAGAATATTTGCACCCCAAATTATGTCTTCCAAAATAGTAACATCACAGGGGAGAACCCTGACAGACACCACATTAACCAAGGGCTCAAAGTTAACATCCCAGGTAATAAGATGTATTGACAGGTGGCACTATGCACCCTCCTGATGTGGTGGCTTGAGAAGCATACACTATCTCTGTACTATCCTTCCCAATAGCAATACAAAGCTCACTCCAATCATGAGCAAGCATGAGACAAACCAAAATTGAGAGATATTCTACAAATTAGATAAATTAGGTAGTAATTTAGTTCTATGTCAAAGCTTTGAAGTCCTGAAAGGCAGGCAAGGAAAGACTGAGAAAATAGTTTGGAGCAGAGTGTGGAGACATGTCAACTAAATGCAGTGTAGGATTCCAGATTGAATCCTGGAACAGAAAAAAAGACTTTTGTGGGTAAATGAGAAAAATCTAAATAAAGCTTGTATTTTAGTTAACAGTGTCGTACCCATGTTAATTTCCTGGTTTCTACCATTGAACTATGTTATATTACCCTGGGGAAACTGACAAAGGGGATATGGGAACTCACTGTACTGTGTTTTTAATTCTTCCATGAGCCTAACATAATTTCAAACTAAAAAGGTCTTAAAAGATGGTAGAAAAGGGAGTTGACACTGTGAAATGAGCACTGTATTCGCTGTCGTAAAAATATCACAATTGGGGAAATATATGTCTCTGAAACATTCCAGTGTTCTATCTCCATCACTTGAAACACGTTTGTTCCTTAAACCTTGGATTCTAGAAATATGTTGATGGAACACTGTAACTGTCTTTAAAAATAACAGAATATTCTATTCATTTCCACTTGTATCTCTGCATTCATTGCCTACAAATCAATTTCGGCATTTTCCCTGAAGCAGATTGAGAGAGTCTTGAGAGCTGACAGCATGTGAGAAGTCTTTACAATTTCAAGATTCATCAGGATGCTTACTTCTTCAGCAAGTCCCAGCCACACAGTGCTTTTTGCAGTCACTCTTTGCTAATAAGACTTGCTACATGGGTATTGCTAACAACAAATTACAATGGTAAGAACTATTTTTTTGTTATTGTTGAAACTGACTTTTATAATATATAACACCCAATAGCTGCTGTTCCTTTTGGTTGAACATCTTTTATAAGAATATGACAAAGAAGTTATCAAATATCTTATATTCTTATGGATTGGATTATTTGTGGTATAAGAAGGATGAGAGGGTCAACAATAACAAAAAAAATAGTTCTTACCATTGTAATTTGTTGTTAGCAAAAGAACAGAAAAAGAAATACCGCATATTCTCTTATAGGCGGGTGAGAAAAATGAGAACACATGGACACAGGGAGGGGGTCTGCTACACACTGGGGTCTATTCGGGGGAATGGGGGAGGGACAGCGGGGGGGGGGCTGGGGAGGGATAGCCTCGGGATAAATGCCAAGTGTGGGTGAAGGGGAGGAAGGCAGCAAAACACACTGCCATGTGTGTACCTATGCAACTACGTTGCACATTCTGCACATGTACCCCAAAACCTATAATGCAATAAAAATTTAAAAAATTTTAAAAAAAAGGATGAGAGGGTCCCAGTGTCTTTCTCTTGATTGCCAGTAACTTTCCTATATTATGCTGTTCTGATTACTTTCTGAACACACACACACACATAGCACATGCAGTAGCATCACTAACAGTTTAATTCACATAGTTTTCATAAAATTTCTATAATGAAAATTGGGGAAATCATAATAATATATAATTCAGGAAAAATACATACAACAAAATGTTTTCTAGAAATAAATTTGTACATAAGATTCATATCAAGTCTAAAAAATTCTTCATCTTCAACTATAAAAGATGTCTGGCAGTCTTTAGCTTTTTGTTTACTTTTTAGTCCTCTTAGGTTCTGAGCTATAGGAAAGTTTTTTTCTTTTTAAAGAAAATCTTTTAAAGCCTATTTTATTGCAGTATATTTAATGAGAATAAAATCTGCTTGGGGTATTTGTTTTCCTTTTTTTTATTTTTTATTTTTATTGCATTTTAGGTTTTGGGGTACATGTGCAGAACATGCAAGATAGTTGCATAGGTGCACACATGGCAGTGTGTTTTTCTGCCTTCCCCCTCTTCACCAACATTTGGCATTTCTTTAATATTTTCTTTCATCGATAGTTTTTATCACTGGGTAAAAGATTTATTTTTGAGAGGTGGTCCCACTCTGTCACCCAGGCTAGAGGACAGTGGCAAAATCCCTGCTCACTGCAGCCTTTATCTCCCAGGCTCAAGTGATCCTCCTGCCTCAGCCTCCCTATAAGTGCACACCACCATGCCTGGCTAACTTCTTCTATATTTTATAGAGACAGGGTCTCACTATGTTCCCTAGTCTAGTCTCAAAGTCCTGAGCTCAAGCAATCCTTCTGCCTTGGCCTCCCAAAGTGCTGGGGATACAGGCTATAAGCCACCATATCTGGCTAAAATAATTTATTAGTGATATTTTTAAATACAATTTTTGAGGTTTTTTTCTTTGCTGAAATGCTGAAGAAGCAATGTTGACATTTTACTTTCAATTTCTCCTCTTGGAATATGAAGAATTTCAGACTAAGACTTTTTCTTGAAATAATGTCTACATGTAATTAAATAAATAAAAGTTAAATGTGATTCTCAAAAAGTTTTTATTTAGTATTATGTATACCATATATTTAGCAATTTTAAAAAAATTAAAATTACACTAGAATGTAATCTCAATTATTCTGTTTTGTGTTATTATTTAATAAAAACAAGCAATGGAATAAGAGGCATATTTGTAATAGTTGTATGTTGTTGCATCAGAAGTTACCCCAAAACTTAGTGGTTTAAAACAACACACACTTTGTTATCCTCACAGTTTTTGTGAATTAGGAACTAAAATGCCTTATCCCATAGTTTTGGCTTGGGGGTCTCTTGAGATCACAGTCCAGATATTGTTTAGGACTTCAGTTGACTGAAACCTTTACTGGGGCTGAAAGATCTGCTTCCTAGTTGGCTCACATTGAATGACTTAGCAAGTTGGTGCAGGTTGTTGGCTGGAGGCCTCATTTTCTCCTTACCCAAGCTTCTCCATAGCCTGCCTGAGTTTCCTTACAACTGGATAGCTGACTTCCTCTAGAAAAGGTAATTAAAGAGAGAGAAGTTGGAAGCCTCAATGTCTATTTCAACATAGCCTTGGAAATCTTGATGCAATTATTATTTACAGAGGTCAGTCCTATTCAGTATGGGAAGATTATGTATAGGACATGAACACCAGGAGGTAAGCATCATTAGGCACCATCTTGGAGGCTAGGAGGCTAGTTACTGCTATAGTATTCCCAAAGGTAACAAGCTTGTGTATTTTCTCTTAATGTTCATATTAACTGTCAATATGTTTTCCTATTTATCTACTTCAAAGTTCTTAGTAATTTTTCCTGTACATTAAATTAACAGTTTTCAAAACTTACCATTGTAGTGTAAAAATCATAAGTTCCCTCCCTGATTGAATGGATACCTTCTTGACTAAGGTGATCTCTGGAGAGAGAAACCTTATAAACTGAGTTTTAACCCCATGACAGGATAGGAGGTTGGACACACTTCCACACTTCATGATATCCTCCTTTTTTAAAAAAATCAGTTTAGATACAACAACTGACCATCATTAATGTTAAAATTGAAGCTGAATGCAGTGGCTCATGCCTATAATCCCAGCACTCTGGGAGGCTGAGGTGGGTGAATCACCTGCGATTAGGAGTTCAAGACCAGCCTGGCCAAAATGGCAAAACCCTGTCTCTACTAAAAAAAAAAAAAAAGACTTCTGCCAAGATGGCTGTTTAGGAACAGCTCTGGAGCGCAGTTCCCAGTGAGAGCCATGCAGAAGGTGAGTGATCTCTGCTTTTCCAACCAAGGTACCAGGTTCATTTCAATGGGACTGGCTGGACAGTGGGGTGAGTGTAGCCCAAGGAGGGCAATCCAAGGCAGGGTGGGGAGCTGCCTGACCCAGGAAGTGCAACTGAACAGAGAATGGGGGACTTTACCCCCAATACTGTGCTTCTCCCATGTCCATTGCAACCCACAGTCCAGGAGAATACCACTGCACTGAAAAGTGCCACAAGTTACCATACACAGATCTGAGTAACAGCTCTGGCAGGCTGGGCACTGTGAGTTGTCAGCACAGATCTGGGTGGAAGTTTTGACTAGCACTGAGAGCGCCTGCAGGACAGATCTACCTGTCCCCCCAGGAAGAGGGAGAGCTGAAAGCAGGGAGAGAGGTGATACGGTGTGGCAGGTCTCACCCCCACAAAGACAAGCAAACTGAAGCCCTATCACTTGAGAGTTTTGCAGCCAGCACATCAGTCTGAGCTTGACCCGGATGATTGAGCCCAGTTGGGGGAAGAGTGCCCACCATTGCAAAGGCGGGTCTAATCGCACCTGTGTGAACAAAAGCCAGAGGAACCCTACACAGCAGCTGGGCTGAATCCGAGGCAGCCCAGCAACACCTCTGCAGACAAGGGACAGACTGCCTTTTGAAGTGGCTCCCTGACCCCTGAATAACCACAAAAACGCCTCATACAGGAGATCTCAGGCTGAAACCTAGTGGATACCTTTCTGGGACAAAGCTACCAGAGGAAAGATCAGGCAGCAATCCTCACTTCTCCGCATTCCCCGTGGGGGATTCCCAGGCAAGCAAGGTCTGGAGTGGACCTCTAGCAATCCTTCAGCAGAGGGGCCTGACTGCTAGAAAAAAAAAAAAAAAAAAAAAAAAAAAAAAAAAAAAAACCTAAAAAAAAAAAGATATAGCTTCAACATCAACAGAAAGGACGTCATCTCAGAGACCCCATCCAAAATCACCAACTTCAAAGATCAAAGGTAGATAAACCCACAAAATTGGGAAGAAACCAGTGCAAAAGGATGAAATCATCAAAGACAAAAATGCTGCTCCTCCTCCAAGGGATCACAACTCCTCACCAGCAAGGGAACAAAACAGGATAAAGAACGAGTTTGAGGAATTGACAGAAGCAGGTATCAGAAGGTAGGTAATAACAAAATTCTCTGAGCTAAAGGAACATGTTCTAACCCAATGCAAAGAAACTAAAAACCTTGAAAAAATGTTAGGCAAAATGTTAACTAGAATAACCAGCTTAAAGAAGAACATAAATGGCCTGACAGAGCTGAAAAACAGCACAAGAACTTCGTGAAGCATATACAAGTTTCAGTAACCAAATAAATCAAGCAGAAGAAAGGATATCAGAGATTGAAGATCCACTCAATGAAATAAAATGAGAAGGCAAGATGAGAGGAAAAAAGAGTGAAAAGAAATGAACAAAACCTCCAAGAAATCTGGGATTATGTGAAAAGACAATCTATGCTTGATTGGTATACCTGAATGTGATGGGGAGAATGAATCCAAGCTGAAAAACATTCTTCAGGATATTATCTAGAAGAACTTCCCCAACCTAGCAAGGCAAGTGAACAGTCAAATATGGGAAATACAGAGAACACCACAAAGATACTCCTCAAAAAGAGCAACCCCAAGGCACATAATCATTAGATTCATCAGAGTTGAAATGAAGGAAAACATGCTAAGGGCAGTCAGAGAGAAAAGTCACATCACCCACAACAGGAAGCCCATAAGACTCACAGCATATCTCTCAGCAGAAAACCTACAAGCCAGAAGAGAGTGGGGGCCAATATTGAACATCCTTAATGAAAAGACCTTTCAACCTAGAATTTCATATCCAGCCAAACTAAGCTTTGTAAGTGAAGGAGAAATACAATCCTTTTTGGACAAGTAAATGCTGAGAGATTTCATCACCAGCAGATCTGCCTTATAAAAGCTCCTGAAGGAAGCACTAAATGTGGAAAGGAAAAACTGGTACCAGCCACTGCAAAAATGTACCAAATGGAAAAGAGCATCAACACAATGAAGAAACTGCATCAACTAATGGGCACAACAACCAGCTAGCATCAAAATGGCAGGATCAAATTCATACATAGCAATATTAACCTTAAATATAAATGGGCCAAATGCCCAATCAAAAGACACAGACTGGCAAATTGGATGAAAAGTCAAAACACATCAGTGTGCTGTATCCAGAAAACCCATCTCATGTGCAAGGATACACATAGGCTCAAAATAAAGGGATGGAGGAAGATTTACCAAGCAAATGGAGAGCAAAAGAAAGCAGGAGTTACAATGCTAGTCTCTGATAAAATAGACAAAGAAGGGCATTATGTAATGGTAAAAGGATCAATGCAACAAGAAGAGCTAATGATCCTAAATATATATGCCCCAATACAGAAGCACCCAGATACATAAAGCAAGATCTTAATTACCTACAAAGAGACTTAGACTCCTACACAATAATAGTGGGAGACTTTAACACTCCACTGTCAATATTAGACAGATGGATGAGACAGAAAATTAACAAGCATATCAGGACTTGAACTCAGATCTGGATCAAGCAAACCTAATAGACATCTACAGAACTCTCCACCCCAAATCCACAGAATATACATTCTTCTCAGTACCACATCACAACTACTCTAAAATTGACCATATGATTAGAAGTAAATCACTCCTCAGCAAATGCAAAAGAATGGAAATCATAATAACCAGTCTCTCAGACCACAATATAATCAAATTAGAACTCAGGATTAAGACACTAACTCAGAACCACACAACTTCATGGAAACTGATTAACTGGCTCTTGAATGTTGACTGAATAAACAATGAAATAAAGGTAGAAATGAAGATGTTCTTCAACACCAATGAGAACAAAGACACAATGTACCAGAATCTGTGGGACACATTTAAAGCAGTGACTAGAGGAAAATTTATAGCAATAAATGCCCACATGAGAAGCAAGGAAAGATCTAAAATCAACACCCTATCATCAAAATTGAAAGAGCTAGAGGAGCAAGATAAAAAAACTCAAAAGCAAGCAGAAGAGAAGAAATAACTAAGAGCAGAGCAGAACTGAAGGAGATAGAGACACAAAAAGCCATTCAAAAAATTAATAAATCCAGGTGCTTGTTTTTTGAAAAGATCAACAAAATAGACCACTAGCCAGATTAGTAAAAAAGAAAAGAGAGAAGAATCAAATAGATGCAACAAAAAACTATAAAGGGAATATCACCACAGATTTCACAGAAATACAAACTACCATCAGAGATTACTACAAACAACTCTATGCACATAAACCAGTAAACCTGGAAGAAATGGATAAATTCCTGGACACTTGCACCCTCCTGAGCCTAAGCAAGGAAGAAGTCAAAACCCTGAATAGAATTATAACAAGGGCTGAAGTTGAGCCAGCAATTAATAGCCTAACAACCAAAAAAAAAAAAGCCCAGTACCAGATGGGTTCACAGCTGAATTCTACCAGACATACAAAGAGGAGCTGGTACTACTCCTTCTGAATCTATTCCAAACAATCCAAAAAGAGAGAATCCTTCCCAGATCATTTTATGAGACCAACATCATCCTGATACCAAAACCCACAGAGACTCAACAAGAAAAGAAAACTTCAGGCTAATCCATGACAAACATAAATGCAAAAATTTTCAAGAAAATACTGGCAAACTGATTGCAACAGCACATCAAAAAGCTTATCCATCATGATCAAGTAGGCTTCATCCTGGGGATGCAAGTCTGGTTTAACATATGTAAGTCTATAAATGTAGTTCACCACATAAACAGAACCAAAGATAAAAACTACGTGATTATCTCAGTAGATGCAGAGAAGGCCTTCGAAAAAATTCAACAGCCCTTTATGCTAAAAACTCTCAAGAAACTAGGTACTGATGGAATATATCTCAAAATAATAAAAGGTATTTATGACAAACCCACAGTCAATATCATATTGAATGGGCAAAAACTGGAAGCATTCCCTTTAAAATCTGGCACTAGACAAGGATGCCCTTGTCTTTACAATATCAAAGACCTGGAACCAACCCAAATGCCCATCAATGATAGACTGGACAAGGAAAATGTGGCACATATACACTATGGAATACTATGCAGCCATAAAAAGCGATGAGTTTGTGTCCTTTGTAGGGACATGGATGAATCTGGAAACCATCATTCTCAGCAAACTGACACATTAAGAGAAAATCAAACACCACATGTTCTCACTCACAGGAGGGTGTTGAACAATGAGAACACATGGACACAGGGAGGGGATCATCACACACTGAGATCTGTTGGTGGAAACTAGTGGAGGGACAGCAGGGGGAGTTGGGGAGAGATAACATGGGGAGAAATGCCAGATAAAAGTGACAGGGATGGAGGCAGTAGACCACATTGCCATGTATGTACCTATGAAATAATCCTGCATGTTGTGTACATGTACCCCAGAATCCCAGAGCTTAAAGTGCAATAAAATATATTTTAAAATAAAAATATATTAATCTTAAATGTAAATTGCCTAAATGCCCCAGTCAAAAGACACAGACTGGCAAACTGTATAAAAAGCCAAGACCCATTGGTGTGCTGTATTCAGGAGACCCATCTCATGTGCAAAGACATACATAGAATCAAAATAAAGGGATGGAGGTATGTTTACCAAGCAAATGGAGAGGGGAAAAAAAGCAGGGTTTGCAATCCTAGTCTCTGATGAAATGGACTTTAAACCAACAAAGATCAAAAGAGACAAAGAAGGGCATTGCATAGTCATAAAAGGATCAATGCAACAAGAAGAGGTAAGGATCCTAAATATATACACACCCAATACAGGTGCACTCAGATACATAAGGCAAGTTCTTAATGACTTACAAAGAGACTTAAGCTCCCACACAATAATAGTGGGAGACTTTAACACTCCACAGTCAATTTAAGACAGATCAAGACAGAAAATTAACAACGATATCCAGGACTTGAACTCAGACCTGGACCAGGCAAACCTAATAGACATTTACAGAACTCTCCACCCCAAATCCACAGAATATACATTCTTCTTAGCATCACATTGCACTTACTCCAAAATTGACCACATAATTGAAAGTAAATTACTCCTCAGCAAATGCAAAAGAATGGAAATTATAACAGTCTCTCAGACCACAGTGCAATTAAGTTAGAACTTAGGATTAAGAAACTCACTCAAAACCGCACAACTACATGGAAACTAAACAACTTGATCCTGAATGACAACGGGATAAACAATGAAATGAAGGCAGAAATAAAGATGTTCTTTAAAAACAATGAGAATGAAGACACAACGTACCAGAATCTCTGGGACACATTCAAAGCAGCATCTAGAGGAAAATTTGTAGCAATAAATGTCCACATGAGAAGCAAGGAAAGATGTAAAATTGAAAACCTATCATCAAAATTGAAAGAGCTAGAGAAGCAGGATCAAAAAAATTCAAAAGCTAGCAGAAGAGAAGACATAACTAAGATCAAAGCAGAACTGAAGGAGATAGAGAAACAAAAGAACCCTTCAAAAAAGTGACAATTTCAGGATCTCTTTTTTGAAAAGATCAACAAAATAGACCAGACTAATAAAAAAGAAGAGAAGAATTGAATAGACAAAATAAAAACTGATAAAGAGGAGATCACCACCAATTCAACAGAAATACAAACTACCATCAGACGTTACTACAAACAACTCTATGCACATAAACCAGTAAATATGGAAGAAATAGATAAATTCCTGGACACTTGCACCCTTCTAAGGCTAAACCAGGTAGAAATTGAAACCCTGAATAGACCAATAACAAGATCTGAAGTTGAGGCAGCAATTAATAGCCTACCTACCAAAAAAAGTCCAAAACCAAATGGGTTCACAGCCAAATTCTAGCAGATGTACAAAGAGGAGCTGGTATCATTCCTTCTGAAATGATTCCTAACAATACAAAAAGTGAGAATTTTTCCCAAATCATTTTATGAGACCAACATCATCTTGATACCAAAACCTGGCATAGACACAACAACAAAAAAAGAAAACTTCAGGTTAGTATCCATGATGAACATGGATTAGTTCAACCATTGTGGGAGACAGTGTGGCGATTCCTCAAGGAACTAGAAATAAAAATTCCATTTGACCCAGCAATGCCATTACTGGGTATATACCCAAAGAATTATAAATCGTTTTATTATAATGACACATGCACACAATGTTTGTTCATTACAGCACTGTTTATAATAGCAAAGACCTGGAACCAACTCAAATGCCCATCAATGATAGCCTGGACAAAGAAAATGTGTCACATATACACTATGGAATACTATGCAGTCATAGAAAATGATGAGTTCATGTCCTTTGTAGGGATATGGGTGAATCTGGAAACCATCATTCTCAGCAAATTGACACAAGAATAGAAAACCAAACACCGCATATTTTCACTCATAGGTGGGTATTGAACAATGAGAACACATGGGCATAGGGAAGGGAACATCACACACTGGGGTCTGTTGGGGTGTGGGGCTAGGGGAGGGACTGTCGGGGTGGGGAGGTTGGGGAGGGATAACACTGGGAGAAATGCCTGATGTAGGTAAGGGGGGATGGAGACAGCAAATCACCATGGCGTGTGTGTACCTACTACAATCCTGTAAGATCTGCACATGTACCCCAGAACTTAAAGTAAAATTTTTAAAAAAGTTTTAAAAGATACAAAAATTAGCCAGGCGTGGTGGCACATACCTGTAATCCCAGTTACTCAGGAGGCTGAGGCAGGAGAATTGCTCCAATCCAGGAGGCAGAGGTTGCAGTGAGCAAGATCACACCACTGCACTCCAGCCTGGGCAACAGAGTGAGACTCTATCTAAAAACATATATAAAAATTGAGATCATAATACTGACAAAATGGACTCTTTGTGGCAATAATGTATCAAGACCTAAGACCATGCCTGGTGAGGGTTAAGTCACGCACTCCTACATGTAAAGAATAGACTATGTTCTAACTCCCATAAGTTTCCTTTTTCTCTAACAGCTAAGCAAACACTGTTCTCAAGATAAGCAGTATTAAATCAATTGTGGCTGACACCAGACACTAACTGACTCTCCCTGTTTCACAAGCCATAGCTACAGCTTTGATTGGACAAGAGACTGATCTTAACAACGTTCTCCTGATAAGATCACCATGACTGCTTCTGATGGGTTTACAGAGGATGTGCACTTGAGTGCCTTTATGTCCTGAAAAGATCTTAGGATGGGTGGGGCCTGACTGTACAACAGTCAAATGCTAAGTTGCCACCCCAAAGTGAACATGGGTCATATGTTATACGCATTTTGTTTAATACACATGTGTCAGGACCACCTTTATGAATACTCATAGCTCCTCCTGTAAGCTGTTGAATATGTATGTTTGGCCAATAAGCTCAGCATAAAGCTCCTCCCCCAACCCCTCCTCCTTCTAAGTGTCTGACTCTGGTCGTTGCTGGAGCCTGTGCTTCCCAGCCTGTGGGATGGCCACCTTGTAGGCTAAAGTCTCCTTTTCTAGATCTGTAGATCTTTTGATGTTTCAGTTGAAAATAGTAAAACTTTACCCTTGCTATGGTAAACATACCTTTATATTTCAATTGGCATAGAATTTCAATACAGTGTAAATAGGTTTCGCTTCAAACTATATCTTGAAATTTTACCAGTATTTGAAAGGAACAATTCAGTGAATAATAACAAATCCTAATGACTTGCCTTATTTATATTATGACAGTGTAATTCTGATTAGGTATATTGGAACACACATGATGACAGAGCCATTAATCACACACAGGTTCAGGGATGTCTGAAATGGCATTTACTCAGGTATTTCACTCCTCATCTTCCAAAGGCTGAGGCCGTCCCAAGCAGATTTGGGTCAAACAATGAGGCCAAAGCTAAACCTCAGCACACTTCCACTACATAAGGCCTTTGGTGAATTCCGACATGAAGATCAATTTCCTCCTTACCAAGGAACTAGTGCTAAACCTTCTGAAACTGTGGCTGTCTTCAGGAACCATTCCAGACTGTTTCAGATCCTTTGTCTGTTTTTTTTCTTCCTCTAAGTTTATACTTTGCCAGAAGGTTTGATGTCTGAGAACTCAGACCCTTAATTCCTGATGGTAGATGGCTCTTTTTTTCTTTTTCCTTTTTTTTTTTTTTTGAGACAGAGTCTCAGTCTGTTGCCCAGGCTGAAGTGCAGTTCAAGAGATTCTCATGCCTCAGCCTCTTGAGTAACTGGGATTATGGGTACACGCCACCATGTCTGGCTAATTTTTGTATTATTAGTAGAGACAGGGTTTCACCATGTTGGCAGTCTGGTCTCAAACTCCTGAACTTTCATGGTCTGCCCACCTTGGCCTCCCAAAGGGCTGGGATTACAGGCATGAGCCACCATGCCTGGCCAGTAAATGGCTCTTAACTTTTGTTTTGCAGAAAGACCAGTCTCATTATTTTAATTTTATGCTATATATTTATCACCTGGCCATCAAAGGAAATCTACTTGTACTGAGTTCTACAAAATATTTTGTAAGCATTTCTATTAGTGTTTTACTCTGAACTCTGTCCAGGGATCCAAGCTCAGTCCAGACCAGTTTGTCTGAAAAGGAATAGATGCCAAGGATTCCCTTCCATTATTTTTCTATCTTAACTCATCTCCAACAACCCCCGCTACTCTCACTCCTTTTACAGTTATGAAAGGCAGATTTCTGAACACTAATTGAAAAGCAATTTGGGAAATCATTTAAACACTGAATCCCAGGTCTTTTATTAAAAGAGCACAGAACATTTATATGACAGGGTTGAAAATGTTTTCACACTGCCTTAAATGTGCAAATAAAATATAACTTCTTCCTTTCTTTTATTAGATCAGGTCTTCTTCACAAGATTTTGCTTCACTGGGTAATGCGGAAGAAAAACAATTGTAGAAACTTGGTAATTTACATTTTAACAGTCTTCACCAGTTCACTTAACCTCTATCATGGCTCAGTGTCTTTGGTATAAATGCTCAGTGTCTTACATTTCTCTCACCCATTATGATTCTCTTTAAAATGGTAATGGGTATAACTGGATTGTTTATAATACTATGAATAAATGCTTGAAGTGATGGATACTCTATTTATCCTGATGTGATTACACATTGTATGCTTGTATCAAAATACAACATATATCTCATAAATATATATAACTGATATGTACAAACAAAAAATTAAAAAATAATAATTTAACAGATAATAATGGGGTTTTGGATGGTTGGTTTTATAATCTTAGAATATCAGGGGCCAAGGTGCTGGTGAGATTTGGGAAAAGGGAGGATTGTGGATCCACGTTTATTCTGAATCTTCACTGATTTCTCCTAGAGTGACAAATTCTGCTTCTTCTCTGGATGTGTAATCCCTGACTCAGTTTTGTCTGATGTTTTTAGACATCATGCTGGTACCTACAATTAATGGCTGTTTGCCAAGATAATTTATCTTGTATTAAAGTTTTACTGCATTGCAGCCTCTTTATTGTTCAGTAAAATTTACAGCAATTGCTTGAAAAAGCTTTCCTAGTTTTATAATCAACTTACTCTAAAGAAGTAGATGCCATTTAAAAAAAATCATTGCAAGTGATTTTTTCCCTTCAAGTATTGGGATACAGGCATAACATCTCAAACTTTTTAAAAAATAAAAAATGTTTTTAAAGGAAGTATTAGTTTTGAAATACCTACGAAGTTCTGTTGGATTAAAATATGTATAAATATCAGTACCTTATGAGTGCTGAAGATCTGCCTGTCATCAGGTCACTGAGGCCCTGTAACAGTCATGATTCAACCAAAGAAGATAAACCAGTAGGAGCTATATATTAAGAGATTTATTGTAGAAACTGGTTTATGTAATTGTGGGAGCTAGATAGGCAAGTGTGAAATCTGTAGGGCAGGATATCAGGAAGGGCAGGCTGGAACTTTAGGGCTGAATCTTCTAGCCACAGGCAGAATGTCTTCTTTATCAGGGAAGCCTCAGTTATACTCTTTTTTATTGCATTTTAGGTTTTGGGGTACATGTGAAGAACATGCAAGATAGTTGCATAGGTATATACGTGGCAGTGTGATTTGCTGCCTTCCTCTCCTTCACCTATATCTGGCATTTCTCCCCAACTCCCCACCCCCACTGTCCCTCCCCTCTTCCCCGCAACAGACCCCAGTGTGTAGTGCTCCCCTCCCTGTGTCCATGTGTTCTCATTGTTCAACGCCTGCCTATGAGTGAGAACATGTGGTATTTCATTTTCTGTTCTTGTGTCAGTTTGCTGAGAATGATGTTCTCCAGGTTCATCCATGTCCCTAAAAAGGACACAAACTCATCATTTTTGATAGCTGCATAATATTCCATGGTGTATATGTTCCACATTTTCCCTGTCTAGTCTATCATCGATGAACATTTGGGTTGATTCCAGGTCTTTGCTATTGTAAACAGTGCTGCAATGAACATTCATGTGCATGTGTCCTTATAGTAGAACGATTTATAGTCCTTTGGATAAATACCCAGTAATGGGATTGCTGGGTCAAATGAAATTTCTATTTCTAGGTCCTTGAGGAATCACCACACTGTCTCCACAATGGTTGAACTAATTTACACTCCCACCAGCAGTGTAAGAGTGTTCCTATTTCTCCACATCCTCTCCAGCATCTGTTGTCTCCAGATTTTTAATGATCGCCATTCTAACTGGCGTGAGATGGTATCCCAATGTAGTTTTGATTTGCATTTCTCTAATGACCAGTGATGATGAGCATTTTTTCATATGTTTGTTGGCCTCATGTGTGTCTTCTTTTGTAAAGTGTCTGTTCGTATCCTTTGCCCACTTTTGAATGGGCTCATTTGTTTTTTTCCTGTAAATCTGTTTGAGTTCTTTGTAAATTCTGGATATCAGCCCTTTGTCAGATGGGTAAACTGCAAAAAATTTTTCCCATTCTGTTGGTTGCCGAATAACTCTAATGACTGTTTCTTTTGCCATGCAGAAGCTGTGGAGTTTGATTAGGTCCCATTTGTCTATTTTGGCTTTTGTTGCCAATGCTTTTGGTGTTTTGGTCATGAAGCCCTTGCCTACTCCTATGTCCTGAATGGTTTTGCCTAGATTTTCTTCTAGGGTTCTTATGGTGTTAGGTCTTATGTTTAAGTCTTTAATCCATGTGGAGTTAACTTTAGTGTAAGGTGTCAGGAAGGGGTCCAGTTTCTGCTTTCTGCACATGACTGGCCAGTTTTCCCAACACCATTTATTAAACAGAATCCTTTCCCCATTGCTTGTTTTTGTCAGGTTTATCAAAGATTGTATGGTTATAGATATGTTGTGTTGCCTCCAAGGCCTCTGTTCTGTTCCATTGGTCTATATCTCTGTTTTGGTACCCGTACCATGCTGTTTTGATTACTGTAGCCTTGTAGTATAGTTTGAAGTCCAGTAGTGTGATCCCTCCCACTGTGTTCTTTTTACTTAGAATTGACTTGGCTATGCAGGCTCTCTTTTGTTTCCATATGAAGTTTAAGGTGTTTTTTTCCAGTTATACTCTTAAAGCCTTTCAACTGATTGGATCAGGCCCACTCAGATAATCTAGGATTATCCTCTCTTACTTAAAGGTAACTGATTCTGAACTTTAATCACACCTACAAAATATCTTTACAGCAACACCAAGATTAGCCTTTTGTTGAATAACTGGGGACTTAGCCTAAGATTATCACAGGTCCCAAAGTGTTTGTCCCCAGAGTTTTTCCAATGTTGCTCATAATCTAATTTTCTGGTCTTTATCCCTTTAATCATGGGGATTAACTATGAATATTTACCTGATATTTTTGGATATTTAAATGGCTTACTCTAACCTACAAGGAAGAGTTAGTATAGTCGGTATGTTCTAAATGTAGGAAATTCATCTGTATACAAGTTATACATAATGACAGTAATACTCTTAGGCTTTGTTTGCTAGTTCAGACTTTGTTTAATAAGAAACTTCCAAAAATAAATCTCCTTATTTTTTAATTTTTAATATTTTTTTAAAATTTGAATAACCAGCTTAGAGAAGATAATCTCCTCTTGATTTAAAGTATAACTAAGAAACTTCCATTTATATTCAAACAGTTTTTAGAATATTATGAATGAGTTATTTTATTGCTGACTTCTTCAGCAGTCTGCAGGCCAGTTCTGTGCTAAAACTTTTTTTTTTAAATGTTTGTATAGGCCAGGTGTGGTGGCTTACGCCTGTAATCCCAGCACTTTGGGAGGCTGAGGCAGGCGATTCATGAGGTCAGGAGTTTGAGACCAGCCTGATCAACATGGTGAAAACCCATCCCTACTAAAAATACAAAAATTAGCCAGGCGTGGTGACACATGCCTATAATCCCACAGCCTACTTGGGAGGCTGAGGCAGGAGAATCACTTGAACCCAGGAAGCAGAGGTTTCAGTGAGCTGAGATCACACCATTGCACTCCAGCCTGGGGGGCAGAATGAGGCTCCATCTGAAAAAAAAATGTATATACTTGTTTAATACTATTGTGCATGTATAATTTTTGTACTAAGTTCACCTTCTCTCACTGACCCACCGAAATTAGTGTTTACTTTGCTTTGCCATATCATGGTTCAAAATCAAAGCCTTTATTAAATAACCCAAGAAAAATTTTAGTTGTAAAATATCATTGCTGGGCCGGGCGCAGTGGCTCACACCTGTAATCCCAGCACTTTGGGAGGCCGAGGCGGGTGGATCATGAGGTCAAGAGATGGAGACCATCCTGGCCATGATGAAACCTCGTCTCTACTAAAAATACAAAAATTAGCCAGACGTGGTGGCACGCACCTGTAGTCCCAGCTACTCGGGAGGCTGAGGCAGAAGAATTGCTTGAAACCAGGCAGAGGTTGCAGTGAGCCAAGACTGCGTCACTGCACTCCAGCCTGGAGACAGAGTAAGACTCTGTCTCAAAAAAAAAAAAAAAAAAAAAAAACATAGCTAAAGAGTCATATTAACTTTATAACTTTAAAGGAATTGAACAGTTCTTTTGAGTTTGAGTTATAATAGCAGTTGTGTAACAATTGCTGTCATTTTCACATTACCATATTAAGAAGCTAGATAATCTTATTAATTCACTGAGAGGTTAAACATTTCTACCACAGATGGATTGCTTCATACTTAATTGTTCAGATTGGGTCATCCAGATGAAGAGAGTAGGTTAACTTTAATTTTTCAAAGGGTGATATAAATATGAAAGCACCAAAATGCTCAATCTTCAAAAAGAATTTCTGGGCTCCTGAGAATATATGTCATGGATACCAGAGGATTTTACATTTCTCCTCAGACTGCCTTGAGTATAAGAAAAATAGAAAGTGACAATATTTCATGTGTCCTGATGTATAATTGAATATTACTTTGAGTTTGAAATAATTGCTATGGAATTAATCTCATTATCTTCCTTGATTGTCATTGTTCTGAAGGTTCCAAGTGATCAAGCATTATTTTAGCCAATAATAATAATAATTATGTGTCAAGAGTTGATGAGATTTTTACTACTTTAGGAGCTGCAACCAAAGTTTCTCATGTAATGAAAAGAGAACAGCTTTTATTCTAGTGACTGAGAAGCTTGGATGTAAATGCATTCCTTTGGAGTCTGGAGGTCAGGAAGCACTAACGCTTTAGAGAAGGATACTAAACTACTCAGCAGAAAGGAAGGGAGTTTAATTGTCCTAGAAAGGGACGAGGAAGAATGGAGTAAAGAGAAGGAAATGGAAAGGGGAGAGAAAAAAGGTTGAGTTGGGGAGATTGTGAGAGGCCATATACATACAACAACTTGTGACCACCTAATCATTCATAAGTATGCTAATCAGACCTATAATCCCAGCACTTTGGGAGGCTGAGACGGGTGGATCACCTGAGGTCAGAAGTCCGAGACCAGCCTGGCCAACATGGTGAAACCCCACACAAAGGTTAGCTGGGTGTGATGGCAGTCATCTGTAATCCCAGCTACTCGGGAGGCTGAGGCAGAATTGTTTGAACCTGGGAGGTGGAGGTTGCAGTGAGCCAAGATTGGAATGAAACATTGCATTCCAGCCTGGGGGTCAAGAGTGAAACTGTCTCAATAATAATAATAATAACAACAACAATAATAATAATAATGTATGCTAAACTCACAGAATACTTTGTGTGTGGTTTTTTGTTTTTGTTTTGCTTTCAGTAAATATATACCATTGAGTTTCCATCTGGGTTGTATGGGGTATTAACCCAAGCCACTGCACAGATGACAGGAATTGGGGAGGCAGAGAGGCCTCAAATAACTTCTAGTTTATTTATATTTGTTTGATTTTTTAGTTTAATTCCCCAATAAACCTGTGGGCTGAGAATAATTATCACCTCACTTTCTAGATAAACCAATTGACCCTTGGAAATCGACCCAGCCAGCAAGTGGTAGCTTGGCCTCAACACCCATCTCTTCCGTAGGGCTCCTCTGCTCTTTCCCTTCACGTTCTCTGCTTCCTTGTGAGTCAAAACAATTCTTTTGGTAAGCCCTATGGCATTCTCTCCAATTGCAATAAGTTTGTACCTTCACTTTGGATGTGATTTGACATTTCTCACACGGCCCCTAGTTTAGGGAATGAAGTTGCTATATCAAAGTGGCATCTTGCCAACAACCTTCTGAGGCTGTAGAGCCATGGTGTCAATAGGATTCTGTTTCATGGGCTCCTTGTGCTACACAAAATGGTTGTTGGCTCTAAGCAGTGAACTTTCATTACTGGAGGAAGGCTGATGATTCGAGGGTCAAGCTGTAGGTGAGAATGAGATTATGTTTCCCATAAAAGTCTCCGTGGTTGGGAAGTTTGTGCAAGTCAGAGTATTTTGGACAAATTTCTTCTTTTATTATTGTCTGTATATAGATCACAACCAGCTTTCAAAACAATTCCACGGTCCAGAAAAAAAATCACAGGTAGTAACGGAATGGGCAAGGTTAATGTCATTCCTGCCACTTAAATGATTAGTTTAGATTGAGATATATTTATTTTGTGTTACATGGGAGTACCTCCCCCTTGGAAAAGGGTTAAAATATAAACTTGATGCTCACGGTCATAATAAAAATTAATGAATGTGCAGTTGATTTAGAAGTTGACGTGTTTAGAAAAATACCATGGGTAAAACTATATGCTGCAAAATTTGATTCAAAATCTCCAGTTGTCTGTAGCAAGACTACACTGATATAATGGCCATATGTTCTGCTTGTCACATGCTATCATTAAAACACTCATTATAATGCATATCTGGGGAGCCAGATGTTTCATTTTTATTTTATACCATTTTCTTTGCATTTACAATCCATTTGTGCTTATCTAATGAAAATTTTATAAAATTTTTTTACATACTTTTGCATATGCTTTTTTATCTCTAGCTACATATTTGTAAAGCATATATGGATACATATTTATGTCTATACAAACATACAAAAATGGATATTTTTGAGTGTGGACTTGTGAATTTATCCTACTCTGTTTAAAAGATACTTTCTCTTGCTCAGGAGTCAAGCTGTCAGCTACCACTGTACATGCCAATCACCTTTTTTTTTTTTTAGACGGAGGCCTGCTCTGTCATCAGGCTGGAGTGCGGTGGCATGATGTCAGCTTACTGCAACCTCCACCTCCCTGGTTCAAGTGATTCTCCTGACTCAGTCTCCCAAGTAGCTGGGATTACAGGCAAATGCCACCATGCCTGGTTAATTTGTATATTTTTAGTAGAGAGGAGATTTCAACATGTTGGCCAGGATGGTCTTAATCTCCTGACCTCATGATCCACCCACCTTGGCCTCCCAAAGTGCTGGGACAGTTGTTTCCTTTCATTCCCCTCATACCTTTCCTTCTCCTCTGGTTCCAAAATATTGCTGATCAGGCCAGGTCTCCAGCACTTTGGGAAGCTTCCAACTTACTTGAGGTCAGGCGTTTGAAACCAGCCTGGCCAATATGGTGAAACCCTATCTCTACCAAAAATACAAAAAATTAGCTGGGTGCGGTGGTCCATGCCTGTAATCTCAGCTACTTGGGAGGCTGAGGCAGGAAAATCGCTTGAACCCAGGAGGCAGAGGTCACAGTGAGCTGAGATTATGCCCCTGTACTCCAGCCTGGGTGACAGAGCAAGACTCTCTCAAAAAACAAAAACAAAATATTGCTGATCAGTTAGTGCCTGAATGTGACTTTTCAACTATAATGTTTGATAATTGATTTGAATTGAAATTATTGAATAGTTCCTTCCCCCACCCCCAGTCTTAGGCTTTCAAAGTAATACAATAGTAGTTGCACATGCAAAATATATAGAAAAACTGTGTGTTGCTCAAGATTGAGGGGACAGATAACTGTGTGGCTTATTTTCCTTATAAGTTGGAATTTGAAAATGCTAGGAATGATTGTTTTCTAGCTTATTTAAGAAAATCCATCTTTTCTAAGATAGTTTCTGTTGTGCCCGAGAGATGCATGCAGTAGAAACCTTTACTATTGGGATATTCTTTTTTAAATTGCTTTGGGGAATAGAGTAGTCATCAAAGACTAAAACACATGCAAAAATTGGTTTGTTATATTTTTTCAATGAAGAAACAAATGGTGCTTAATAAATGTATAGATTTCTCTTTTAAGGGGTTTAAGATTTTATAAGGGGGAAACATAAATCAAGAAGAGAAAATACTATTTTTCATTTTCATTTTTATTTTAAAATGGAGGATTAATTATTAAAACTGACATTGCAGAAAGAGGAGGATATGATCTTTCTGAATGACTTATCCCAAATCTTTCCATCAGTTTCAATAGGTTGGCCAAAAAATTCTAAATTTTACAAGCATCAGTTTTTTTTTTCTTAGTCTCACAAGATTGCAGCTATATATGTAGCAAAATCAATTAATTCAACATGCTTGACCAGTTTAAGAAAATTATTACTGACCCTGAGTGAGTGGATGAGTAATTCTTGGCAAGATGGGAAATCACCCTGAAATTCCCATACTCACATGGCTCAATGTAAGATAATTGATTGATTTATCAAATTTGGTCCCTGACATGACTGTGTTATTTTTGATGAGGAATTCTGTGCCATTGTAACCACCTTGGAGGGATAAGTTGCCTTGTAACAGCTAGGAGTGAGCAGGGCTTTTTAAAGCTCCCTTGAAATATGTCTTGCTTTTAGGTTTTATAGATCAGATTTTTTACCAGTTGCTTCTTGACACAATTCTGTCTACATTATCATTGGAGTGGCTTAGTGCCGATAAAGCACTTGAAAATCCTGAATGTGATACCTTCCTCACACCCACCTGCTTCATAGCATCAGCTATCAACGTCTTAGATCGCAAGTGGATCTTAGGTAATGAGGTATTAGCAACTGGTGCCTCATTATTGTAATCCCTGGGTGGAGTCCCACCCTTCTTGTAAAAGAAGGATGCTGTTATTTTTGTCATGAGTTAGCTTCAATTTCCCAACTTGTTGCACATTTCCACCTGGGTTGAATGCATGCACTTGCCATGATTTCTTATCCATGCTTGCTTTAGAAGGGCCTATTGGAGAACAGGCTTTGCAGACACAGAAACCTGGGTTCAAATCACTGTTCTGACACTCATTATCTCTGTGACCTCAGGAGGTTACTTGATCTATGTACCTTCATCTATACAGTAGGTGTGATAATGTTGACCTCACAGATTTATTATAGAGATCAGGTCCTCTATGCAATGAGTAACCTATAGCATCTTAATGTAAAAGTCAGTTAGTGGTTAAAAAAAAAAGAGTTGTCACTGGTGCTATAGACAAAAACCAGTCTTGAGGAGAAGGAGTAAAATTACAATCTGGTTGCTATTAAAATTTCTAAACTGTTTCACATCATCACTAACTCAATTCACTTGTTTTTTCTATTCATGAAAAGGGTTTCAATCTCAACTTCAATCCATGTCTCACTCTACTAACATTTTCATCTTCCCACAGCATTGGTTTTATCACACTCTGTCTTTTAAGAAGAGTTGCTGGGTACCTCTCATTCTAAATCCTCAATATGACATTTTCTCCTCTTTAGCTTTAGGTCCCTAACTCTCCAACTTTACCTTCTACTTCTTCACACTAGCTCTGCGATCTAGTTGGGTCAGAATTCTCACCATTCAGGAACATAGATTTAATCTCAAAATCATGGTGTTCCATGAGACATGGGCCCTGTACTCAAGGGGCTCAGAGTATAGAGAGAGACAGACTGACTATCACAGAAGGTAATAAGGGAGTTGACTATCTGTGTGAACAAAGCTTTATGGGAAAACAGATGAAGGGGTGATTAATTCAGCTGGGGGTGGGGGTGTGGTGGGTGGAAGTGCTGGAAAAGGCTTCAGAGAGGAAGTAACACTTGAGTCAGTCGTTTGAGAATGAGCACAATTTCATTTTGGGCAGAGGGAACAGCATGACCAAAGCCTGAAAGTGAACAGTCCTCATCTAAAGTATTCTAGCAGATGGCAGGAGGGACGGCTGAAGGTGGAGAAACAACTGATGAAGCTGGCAAGAGCCAGGCTGGGAAGTGCCATGAGGCTCTATCAAGAAGCCTAAAAGAGCAGTCTGCCTTTTCCTGAATTCCTGGAGCAACTAGTCTTTGTGCACCCATTTTGGCAAAAATTTTTCAACGGTGTACTTACAGAAAACATCTCTACAAGTGATTTATAGGCCCCCCAGAGAAACAGGGAAAATCCCTGATGTTCATTTGTCTCTCAGCTCTTCCTGTAAAGTATAATAGATGGGACTGGAAACAATATAGCACAGACCTTAAAAGTACAGAAATGAGGTTTGAGTTCCTTCTCTGCTGTTCCAACTGTTCTCACTGCTAACTAGGTGAACTCCAGCAAGTTATGGTACTTCTAAACATCACTTTCTTCCACTGAAAATGGGAAATAATGACAATTTCTATATAATAGGACTCCTGATCATTCAGTAAGTCTTTAGCAAATGTTGCTACCCAATTATTTAATAAGAATTAATTGACCACTTACTATGAGGCAGGATCTGTGCTAGATTCCACTTTTTTTTCTTTCTTCTTTTTTTTTTTTTTTTGAGATGGAGCCTTGCTCTGCTGCCCAGGCTGGAGTGCAGTGGCATGACTTCGGCTTACTGAAACCTCCACTTCCCAGGTTCAAGCAATTCTCCTGCTTCAGCCTCCTGAGTAGCTGGGATTATGGGCATGCCCTACCATGCCTGGCTACTTTTTTTGTATTTTTGGTAGAGACAGGGTTTGATCATGTTGGTCAGGCTGGTCTCGAACTCCTGACTTCAGGTGATTTGCCTGCCTTGGCCTCCCAAAGTGCTGGGATCACAGGCCTGAGGCACCTCACCTAGGTGAAGGGAGAATTCTTAATAGTGCTTTAACGGATTTTGCAAGTAGAGTCTGGATTAGTCAGTGTAAGTGTGAGGATCAAAGGGGAGCTTCACTTCACTAGCCTTGGCTCCAGTAGTTTATTCAATTACATTCAGCAGCAAGTATTGAGCACTAATGATATGTAAAGTACTGTGATATAAAACAGTCCATGTCCTCAAATAATTTATAATCATGTAGGAAAAATAAGACATACACAAATAAAAATAATGCAAAAGCTTAAGTTCCTTGAGAGAGAGAGCAAAACAAATGATGCTGGACTCAAAGGCATACCTATGGGGTATACCCAAAAAGGCTTCATTTAAGATGTCAACTTGGGGATAACTTTGAAAGGCAGAGGCTTAGAAAGGAACAGATGTATCATGGAAAGAAGAAATAGAAATATCTAGGATCAGCCTATGTCCCCTTTCACCATAAGAGCCTGAAACAGTGTGGCTTGCCTGTAATAGACACATGAATCTCCACTCCCAAATTGAGAGACTCCAGTTTGTCATTCATTCATTCATTCATTCATTCATTTATTGAGATGGAATTTCCCTCTTGTTGCCCAGGCTGGAGTGCAATGCACCTCTGCTCACTTCAGCCTCCACTTCCTGGGTTCAAGCTATTCTCCTGCCTCAGCCTCCCGAGTAGCTGAGACTGCAGGCATGCACCACCATGCCCAGATAATTTTATATTTTTAGTATAACATATAGTAGAGATGTTGGTCAGGCTGGTCTCGAGCTCCTGACCTCAGGTGATCCACCCGCCTCTGCCTATCAAAGTGCTGGGATTGCAGGTGTGAGCCAACATACCCAACCTCCAGTATATCACTTATGTCTTCTGCAGCCTATCTTTCCTTTTTGCACTGTGCTTAACCTAGTAAATTGTGATGAAAGGTAGGACCTGGCCAACATAGTCACTTCCCTTAAAATCAAAACAATTCAACTTTAGGTTAAAGATGTTACTTTCCCTAGTATATCTAATGATGGGCTTTGCAGCTAAGCTCTGGCTGTATTAACTTAAATCATTTTAATGACACTTTAATATTAAAGAGTCACTGTGGGGCCCAGTGTCTGTGAAATGCTCTCTGCGCCCTGCCTCTGCTAGAGCAGACACTTCGTGCAGGAAAGAAGACAAGAGAATGTAGGACAAGTCCTACTGGCCTGGCAAGGGTCCCACCCCTAATTCCTGTGACGCATTCAGTGCAGGTGACATGCTCTCTAAGGTGTGGATAGGCAATTAATTTCATGGAGAGTAGGAGGTGTGGGTTCAGCTGCTCCTGCTTTTTTTTTTTTTTCCCAGTGAAGCATTATCTGAATGATGCTCATTCTCTCTTGAGTCTGGACTTCAAGCAACTGGATATTATTTTAAAATAAGCATAAGCCACCTAAAGATACTGATCTGGGTCCTTCTTTTGGAAGAAGAGTTGACTGAGACGTGTTTCTTGATTAAGGATTAACCACAGGGAAAAATCCGGCAGAAACAGAAGAATTGTGGGTTTCTTACCCCAGTTCTCAAGGAAGCTATGCCGTGAAAAGCATACTGATACACTGACATACAGCAAGTTGGACAGGGCATCAATTCTTCATTTGTCAAGTGGAGAAAAGAAGAGAAATTCTCTCATTTGGGGTGTTTGAAGGATGGCTTTCCAGTTTCATCAGCTTCGGATCCTGGTCTGGAAAAATTGGCTGGGTGTAAAAAGGCAGCCGGTGAGTTAAAAAAAAGTGTGGGAATGTGGGGCATGGGGCAATATGCCAGGTAACCCTAAAATGTGATGTTAATTAGAGGTAAAAACAGAAGAGTTTAAAGGCATTTTCCAAAGCAGGAAGTAAGATATTTAGAATTCATCCCCCTGTCTTTCTTATAGCTAAGGGAGCGAGTCATAACATGCCCCTCAAAGCAGCCTTTTGGTTTCAGTAAATTGAAAAAGTAAACCAGAACATGCCATGGGCAAAGAAAAGATCATGACTTGTTGTTACTGGCTGAACTGGAATGCTGAATTCTGGGTTCGAGCCAAAACGCTTTCAGTATTTTTCTTAATGAATTTAGTTAAAAATGGGATAGAGGAAAGAAAAGTATTATTTGAAATGTAAAATATATGGAGAGAAATATATTAGAAAACTGAAAGCCGTAGATGGTTGGGTTGGAAGGTAAAATACAGAACGGAAATAGTTTGAAGGCCATTAGTACAGAAAAGCAGATGAAAAATTTTAGTATCTAAAAATCATTTAATGGAAATGCCAAACAAGAGTATAGATGTGCCATGTTTTAAGAATATTATTGAATCACTTAACTTTACTACTACAATCTGTCTTCTCTTTGCTCATTCCAACGTCTTTTTTCGTACTCTGACATTAATGTTTGCATTCTAATTACAAAGTCAGCTATTAGATCCTCATCAGCGAGATCCCAGAATGATTGAGAAAGGAAATGGTTTCTGCAAATTGTTATATATTCAGAAGAATGTTTGAAAATCAGGGAAATCCAAAAGGTGCTCAATGTACTTAATTTTAAAGTGGTAATTCCCAGCCTTGAATGAGTAACTATTATGCAAATAATATGCATCACAGAAACTACCATTCGATCTGTGCACCTTATCTCACTCTAGGCTTGCAGTGCCTGACACTTCACTTGCGTGTTTTGATGTGTGTAGTAAGAGGAAGACGTAGATGTTCACTTGCTTTTGTGAATTTTGCGGGTAGGGTTTTAAAATCATAAGGCATGTTGTTGTTGTTGTTTTTCTTTTCTTTTCTTTCTTTTTTTTTTTTTTTTTGAAATGGAAGTCTTGCTCTGTCACCAGGCTGGAGTGCAGTGGCACCATCTTGGCTCACTGAAACCTCCACCTACTGGATTCAAGCAATTTTCCTGCTTCAGCCTCCTGAGTAGCTGGGACTAAAGGCACCTGCCACCATGCCCAGCTAATTTTTGTATTTTTAGTAGAAGCGAGACTTCACCATGTTGGCCAGGATGGTCTTGATCTCTCGACCTTGTGATCTACTCACCTCAGCCTCCCAAAGTGCTGGATACAGGTGTGAGTCACCACGCCCAGCCTCATTAATGTTTTTATTTGTTTTTTTAACTGGGGGCGGGGGGCGGAGAAGAAAAGCTCCCTGTAATTATCACGTGGTTGATTCTGTGTGGCATTAGCAGGGAAAGGATCCTGGGTATGTGGATGTGGTCAGAGGATGCGAGTTGGGGCCCCTGTCACTGCTCCTCATGTAACTTAAGTAGTTTAAGACAGTTTCTCAAAGTGCTGGCTTTCCCACCATGATGTGGCATGATGAGTTAGATGTGACGTGGTTAGTTAGATGTGGCATGAAGCCTGCCACATCTAACTCATATTGGGGGAAGTACCTAATGTGCTAATGTATTTCAAAGTGCTTTATAATGGTGATTCACTTAGCAGATAGATTAGCGAGGGATTTGAGGCAATGTGTGTCATATTTTATGCAAATTAATAATGAAAGGAAATCCAGGGGAAGAGAGTGTGGGTAAAAGGAAGAAATCTACATACAGTGAAGTTTGTAAGTGATAAAAAGTCAATAGCTAAAAACAAAAACATGAAGGAACTGAAATCTGTATGTTATTGCCAATAATTTGAATGCTGAGGTCTGTTTTTTTACAACTCTATTTTGCAGAAAAAAAAGTTACAAAAAAGAAACCACCCAAATCTCAGGTGAATACACTGTTTTTCATTGAGAAATTTTATATTTAGAAATTGTAATAACAAGTTTTTTTCTTATCTTGAAAGTAGTGGGTATAGCGATTTTCTCCTTTAGGATTTCTCTTCATTTTAGGCATTGTTTGCTGGACATGGTGAAATATTTGGGGAGATGCAAATCAGATATATTAAAAGTGTTTCCAGCATGACACCTTGCATTATTCCCATCTAATTAAAACCCCTAAATAAACTCTGGTAACTATACTTTTCCTAGGGAGTAAGAATACATAAGCCACTAATTCATTTCAGGAAATGGAATGATTCAGATCTTAAGTTCACCTTAAACAAATGGAAACCAGGACAGATAAGACTTCATGGCAAGAAGTAAAGTCAGAAAAAGTCCAAAAGTTGGGACAATACAGAAGGCCAACCTGAATCCGTTATAACCAAACAGAGGGACCAGAGAGACCTGTAAAAGATGGTGATGCAAAAGGAAAAGGAAGGGGAAGTCTAAGTGGAGGGTGAAAGGACAAAGAAAGATACATTTCCTTCACAGTTTTACCTGGGGTCAGCTCCATCTCTCCAAATTGGGAAGAAGACTTGAAGACACAGGTGGGAAGGATATATGTGTGATGGCATTGCACTTAAAAAGAGAGAAATAAGAGGTTGGAAGCTAGAATTAAATATCTAAAGGGGGATTAAATGAAAAAAATTGTATAAAGAGAAAATAGAGGCAAATTAAAAGATAGACGAAATGTGAAAAGAAGGCACATATGAATTTGAGGAGAAGAGTTCGTGTAGGAATTCGACTTGGTTATCCATCAAATAATAATTTTAAATGCAAGCATTCATATTTCTATATTATAATCATCTTAAAATTTGCACTTTAAAAATGTACTTTTACTCACAGAAAAACAGAAATTAAGCTGTGGAAACAGGAAATGTATGGAGTGTGGTGGCACCATCTCGGCTCACTGCAGCCTCCACCTACCGGGTTCAAGCAATTCTCCTGCCTCAGCCTCCCGAGTAGCTGGGACTAAAGGTGCCAGTTTAATGGTAAAGAAAAATGCCAGCATCGCCACCATGACAAACTTGCCTAATATTTTTTAGAAATCCCATCATAAAGCAAGGTGGTGGGAACAATAATTCAAAGGGGAAGAAGTTAAGAAGCTATTAATGGAGAAAGATGACACGTGAAACAAGCAAAGAAAAGCAAAGAAAGATATGGTAAAAATATTAAGGTAAATTGGAGATTAATGAGGAAATGAATACATTTTAAAAGTATATGCTGGGGCCGAATACAGTGGCTCATGCCTGTAATTCTAGCACTCTTGTAGGCCGAAGCAGGTGGATCACTTGAGGTTAGGAGTTCAAGACCAGTCTGGCCCACATGGCAAAACTCTGTCTCTACTAAAAAGATTCAAAAATTATCCAGGCATGGTGGTGCACATCTGTAATCCCAGCTAATTGGAAGGCTAAGTCAGGAGAATCACTTGAACCTGAGAGTTGGAGATTTCAGTGAGCTGAGATTGTGCCACTGCACTCTAGCTTGGGTGATAGAGTGAGACTCCATCTCAAAAAAGAAAAATAAATAAAATTTTTTGAAAAGTATATGCTGGCCAGGTGCAGTGGCTCATGCTCATTCCTTTGAGAGGCTGAGGCAAATGGGCGACTTGAGCATAGGAGTTCAAGACCAGCAGGGGCAACATGGTAAACCCTGTTTCTATGAAAAAATACAAAAAATTAGCTGGGCATGGTGGCACATGCCAGTGTTTCCAGCTACTTGGGAGGCTGAGGTGGGAGGATTACCTGAGCCTGGGAGATTGAAGCTGCAGTGAACCTAGATTCCACCACTATGCTTTAGCCTGGGCAAAAAAGTTTGACTCTCAAAAAAAAAAAAAAAAAAGAAAGAAAGAAAAAGAAAAATGTATGCTAAAATAGAAACTGAGAAGAGAATCTGAAAAACAGAATGAGAATAATATAAGCTAAATATTTGGTTTGGCTATAAAAAAGGGAATTTTTAATTTTGGTGGTGAGTTCCCTCAAAATTGTTCTTGGAGAAAATGTCTCTCTTTTTTTTGTAAAGTAAGATATCTGAATTTTGGAACTTTGGGACATAGTGAACTGACTTAATTTTACAGGGTCCTAAACAGCTCAAGGGACTTGATCAAGGTCACACAGTAAATTTAAAGCTCAAAGTCAGATTTCCCAACCATTAATTTATTCTTTCCATTACTTCCTTATGCTTCTCTATTGCTTGTGAGTTCAGTTTTTCCCCCCCAACATTCTCTTATCCCTGCTTAATGATTAGCCCACCAAAGAGCAGATCATACCTGGTAGGAAGGCCTTAGAAATTGATGATTTTTAATATTTGTAGCAATATAAATTCTCAATTGTATTGCCAAAAAAAAAATGAATACTACAGGAGAGGAAAGAAAAATACATTAGTACTAACAGAAATGTTAGATAATAGAGAAAATCAACCAGATGCAGTTGCTATCCTGCTGGGCTTGTAATTTAACTTTAAAAATAATGAAATAATGAAGAATCATTTCAGCAGAGATGGTTAGCAACAGGAAGGCTTACCTAATGAGATGCTAGTTGATGACAGGAAGGAGTCCTGGTACAGCAAAGCGATGGCAGGCTGAAAGACTGGATAACATAAGAGTTTATCTTCCATTAAGATGCCAAAGCCTGTAAGAAAAATGAGATTATGTAAAGTGACCAAACCTACACATCATGGGAATAGAGAAGGAGAAAAAGTAAACAACTTGAAAAACATATTTTAGAGAATAATTCAAGAAAATATCCCTAATCTTGCTTGAGTGATAGACATCCAGATATTACCAGGCATAAATTTAGAGAACACTTGAGAGAGTTTATGCAGGCAAACATCACCAAGTCATATAGTCACCAAACCATCCAAGGTCCATACAAAAAAAAAAAAGCCAGTTAGAAAAGAGTCAAAGCACCTATAAAGGATAACTGATTAGACTAACAGCGGACTTCTCAGCAGAAGGCCTATAATAAAAAAGGTGAGGATCTACTTTTAGCTTCCTTAAAGAAGAAAAAATGGCAGCCAGAATTTTATATCCTGCCAAACTGAGCTTCATAAATGAAGGAGAAATAAAGTCTTTCTCAGACAAGCAAACACTAGGAGAATTTGTCATCATTAGCCTGGTCCTACAAGGAATTTTCAAAGGATTTCTGTACATAGAAACAAAAGGATGACACTTGTCATTAGAAAAAGATATATAACTACAGAGCTCATGGATCTTGTAAAGCAATTACACAGTAGAAACCTCAAAAGAACTGGCTAACAGCATTACATCAAGAACAAAATCTCACATGTCAATATTAACTTTTAACATAAATGACCTCAATGGCCCACTTAAAAGATATAGAGTGGCAAATGGGATTTTTAAAAAAGACAAAGGCATCTTCTTCCTACAAGAGACTCACCTACTGGCTAACAATGCATTCAGACTCAAAGTAAACAGGTAGAAAAAGATATATCACACAAATTGAAAAGAAAAGCAAGTAGCCATTCTCATATCAGATAAACAGACTTTAAACCAACAACAGTGAAAAAAAAAAGATGAAGGCATTATATAATGACAAAAGATTCAATACAACAAGAAGATTTAACTATGTCAAATATATATAAACCCAATACTGAAGCACCTAGATTCATAAAATAAATACTACTAGACCTAGGAGAACAGGTTAATAACAATACAATAATAGTGGTGGACTTCAACATACCACTGATATTACTAGACAGATAATCAAGACAGAAAATCAACAGAAAAGGAACTGTGGACTTAAATTGGACTATAGAGCAAAAAGACCTATTACATATTTATATAACATTACACCCAACAACTGCTGAATATACATTCTTCTCATCTGTGCATGAAACATTCTCCAAAATTAACTGTATGAACATTTTGGAGAATGTTTCATGCACAGATGAGAAGAATGTCTCAATTAATCCAAAACAATTGAAATCATATCAAGTATCTTCTTGGACCACAGTGGAATAAGATTGGAAATTAATACCAAGGAGAGACTTTCAAAAACTACACAAGTACATGGAAATGAAACAACTTGCTCCTAAACAACTTTTGTGTAAACAGTAAAATAATAGCAGAAAGTTTTTTAAAAATTATTCAAAACAAATGAAAATAAAGACACAGCATACCAAAACTACTAGGATATAGTTAACACGGTTCTGAGAGTTAAGTTTATAGCATTAAATGCTTACATCAAAAAGACTGAGGATCTCAAATTAACAACTTAACATCACACTTCAACATACTACAAAAACAAGAGCAAAACAAAGTAAAAGCTATCAGAAGAAAAGAAATAACACAGATTACAGCAAAAATAAATGAGATTGAAGCAAAAAATGATAGAAAGTTTCAATGAATGAAAAGTTGATCCTTTGAAAAGCTAAACAAAACTTGCAGACCACCAGCTAGACTAAGGAAAAAAGAAAGATTCAAATAAATACTAGAAATGATAACGATGACATCACAACTATTACCAGAGAAATAGAAAAGATCATCAAAGATTACTATGAACACCTCTATTCACACAAACTAGAAAACATCCAACCCTCAAGATGGAACCAGGAAGAAATAGAAACCCTGAACAGACCAATAACAAGTAATGAAATTAAATCAATAATCTTAAAAAAAAAAAACCTCCTGATTAAAAAAAAAAAAAGCCCAGGACAAGATGGATTCACAGCCAAATTTTACTATATGTACAGAGAAGAGGTGGTGCCAATCTTAGTGAAACTATTCCAAAAAAAAAAAAAAATCAAAGAGGAGTGCTCCCATCCCAACTCATTCTATAAATCTACTATCACCATGATATCAAAGTTAGGCAAGAACACAACAACAACAAAAAAGAAAACTACAGGCCTATATTTCTGCTGCATATAGATGCAAAAATCCTCAACAAATACTAGCAAACTGAATCCAACAGCACATAAAATTCACCATAATCAAGGAAGCAAGGATGGTTCAACATACGTGAATCAATAAACATCCACTACATAAGCAGAACTAAGCACAAAGACCATATGACCATCTCCATAAATGCAGAAAAAGCATTCCATAAAATCCAACATCCTTTCGTGATTTAAAAAAAGCTCTCAGCAGACTAAGCATAAGTGAAACATACCTCAAAATAATAAGAGCCATATATGACAAACCCACAGCCAACATCATGCTGAATGGGGAAAAGTTGAAACATTTTCCTTAAGAACTGGAACAAGACAAGGATGTTCAGTCTCACTACTTCTATTCAACATAGTATTGGAAGTCTTAGCTAGAGCTATCAACAAGAGAAAGAAATAAAAGTCATCCAAAATGGAAAAGATGAAGTCAACTTATCTCTGTTCACTGATGCCATGATTATATACCTAGAAAACCCTAAAGACTCCTCTAGAAGACTTCTAGGACTGATTAGTGACTTTAGTAAAGTCTCAGGATACAAAATCAACATGTAAAAATCAGTAGCATTTTTAATACACCAACAGTGAGATATCTGAGAACCAAATCAGAAACTTAATGCCATTTAAAATAGCCACACAAAAAATACCTAGATATAATATTTAACCAAGGAGGAGAAAGAGCTCTACAAGGAGAGCTACAAAACAGTGATGTTTTAATTTGTTTAAATTGTAGATGACACCAATAAATGGGAAAAAAATTCCATGCACATGGATCGGAAGAATCAATATTGTTAAAATAACCATATTCCCAAATTACTAACATCATTTTTCACAGAATTAAAATACAAAATCCTGAAGTTTACATAGAACCAAGAGAAAGCCCAAATAGCCAAAGTACTCCTAAGGAAAAGAACAAAGCTGGAGGCATCACATTGCCTGACTTCAAATTGTACTACAAGGCTATAGTACAATTTCAGTATCATGCTAAAAGTACATGCTGTTTTAGCATGATACTGAAACAAAAATAGACACAGATCAATGGAATAGAATAGAGAACCCCCAGATAAAGCCACATGCCTACATCCAACTGATCTTCAATAAAGCTAACAAAAAAAACAATGCAGAAAGTACATCCTATTCAATAAATGGTGCTGGGTAACTAGCTAGCCATATGCAAAAGAATGAAACTGGACCCCTATTTCTCATCGCATACAAAAATTAACTCAAGATGAATTAAAAACCTAAACATAAAACCTAAAACTATAAAAATCCTAGAAGAAAGCCTGGAAAAACTTTTCTGAACATCAGCCTAGACAAAGAATTTTTAATGAAGATCCCAAAAGCATATGCAACAAAGCAAAAATAGACAAATGAGACTTAATCAAACCAAAATGTTTCTGCATAGCAAAGAAATAATCAACAGGATTAACTGACAACCTACAGAATGGGAGAAATTATTTACAAATTATGCCTCTGAAAATGGATTAATGTCTAGAATTTATGAAGAACTCAAAGAACTCAAGAAAACAAAGAGCCCCATTAAAAACTGGGCAAAAGCAGATATTTCTCAAAAGAAGATATACAAGTGGTTAACAAACACATTATTTCAACATCATGAATCATAAGAGAAATGTAAATTTAAACCACACTGAGATGCCATCTTGTACCAGTCAGAATGGCTATTATTTAAAAGTCAGTGTGGAGCCCACAGAAGCTCCTGCTTGCACTGAATGCAGATTGGGCAGCATCAGGGACACACCCCAGAGACCTGAGGAGATCAGGCATAGACCCTCTGAGAAAGTGAACTATTCCTGCAGGACCCAAGAGATTCCTCCAAAACTGTGAGTGTCTCAGCTGCAGAAGTGGGAAAAAGATACTGTCCTCTCCTGAACACATACCCCCACTGGAGAAGCTGAAGGCTCTAGTATCCATAGTTGAGAGATCCATAAACAGTCCACATCACAACTTTGGGCAGGCAACCCCCAGTACTGGTCCAGAGGCTGATAGACTAGCTAGGTTGCTAGACCCAGAAGAGAGACGACAATCACTGCTCTTGGCTCACAGGAGGCCACACCCACAGGAAAAGAGGGAGAGTACTACATCAAGGGAACACCCTGTGGGACAAAAAAATCTGAACAACAGACTTCAACCTTAGATTTTCCCTTTGACAGAGCCTACCCAAATGAGAAGGAAACAGAAAACCAACCCTGGTGATATGACCAAAAAACACTCTTCAACACCCCCCCAAAATCACACTAGTTCACCAGCAATAGATCCAAACCAAGAAGAGGTCCCTGATTTACCTGAAAAAGAATTTAGGAGGTTAGTCATTAAGCTAATCAGGGAAGGACCGGAGAAAGGTGAAGCCCAGTGCAAGGGAATCCAAAAAATGGTACAAGAAGTGGAGGGAGAAAAATTCAGGGAAATAGATCACTTAAAGAAAAAAACAATAAAAAATTCAGGAAACATTGGACAAACTTTTAGAAATGAGAAATACTCTGGGAAGTCTCAGCAATAGAATTGAACAAGTAGAAAAAAAAATTCAGAGCTTGAAGACAAGCTCTTCAAATTAACCCAATCCAACAAAGACAAAGAAAAAAGAATAAGAAAATATGAACAAAGTCTTCAAGAAGTCTGGGATTATGTTAACATATCAAACCTAAGAATAATTGGTGTTTCTGAGAAAGAAAAGAATTCTAAAAGTTTGGAAAACATATTTGGAAGAATAATTGAGGAAAACCTCCCCAGCCTTGCTAGAGATCTAGACATGCAAATACAAGAAGCACAAAGAACACCTGGAAAATTCATCACAAGAAGATCTTTACCTAGGCACACTATCATCAGGTTATCCAGTTGACATGAAGGAAAGAATCTTAAGAGCTGTGAGGCAGAAGCACCAGGTAACCTATAAAGGAAAACCTATCAGATTAACTGCAGATTTTTCAGCAGAAAACCCACAAGGGGTTCGGGCCCTATCTTCAGCCCCCTCAAGAAAAACAATTATCAGCCAAGAATTTTGTATCCACTGATACATGTAAGCAACATAGATGAAGAAAAGATAGAGTCTTTTTCAGACAAACAAATGCTGAAAGAATTCGCCATTACTAAGCCACCACCTACAAGAACTGCTAAAAGGAGCTCTGAATCTTGAAACAAATTCTGAAACAGATTCAAAACAGAATCTCTTTAAAGCATTAATCACACAGAACCTATAAAACAAAAATACAAGTTAAAAAGCAAAAAAAAAAAAAAAAAGCACAATGAATGCCATACCAATATTAACTATAAATGGCCTAAATGCTCCACTTAAAAGATACAGAACCACAAAATGGATAACAACTCACCAACCATCTGCTGCCTTCAGGAGACTCATATAGCACAAAAGTACTCACATAAACTTAAAGTAAAGGGGTAGAAAAAGGCATTTCACACAAATGGATACCAAAAGCAAAAAGGAGTAGCTATTCTTCTATCAGACAAAACAAACTTTAAAGCAATAGCAGTTAAAAGAGACAAAGAGGGACATTACATAACGGTAAAGGCCTTGTCCAACAGCAAAATATTACATTCCTAAACATATATACACCTAACACTGGAGCTCCCAAATTTATAGAGCAATTACCAATAGACCTAAGAAATGAGATAGACAGCAACAAAATAATAGTGGGGGACTTCAGTACTCCACTGACAGCACTAGGCAGTTCATCAAGACAGAAAGTTAACAAAGAAACAATGAATTTAAACTATACCTTGGAACAAATGGACTTAACAAATGCACATAGAACATTTCATCCAACAACCACAGAATACACATTCTATTCAACAGTGTATAGAACTTTCTTCAAGATAGACCATATGATAGGCCATAAAACAAACTTCAATAAATTTACAAAAATTGAAATTATGTCAAGCACTCTCTCAGACCACAGTGGAATAAAACTAAAACCAACCTCAAAAGGAACCTTCACAACCATGGAAATACATGGAAATTACATAACCTACTCCTGAATGAGCACTGGGTCAAAAACAATATAGAAATTAAAAAATTCTTTAAACTGGACAACAATAATGAAACAACTTATCAAAACCTCTGGGATACAGCTAAGGCAGTGCCAAGAAGAAAGTTCATAGCCCTAAATGCATACATCAAAAAGACTGAAAGAGCACAAACTGCCACTCTAGGGTCACACCTCAAGGAACTAGAGAAATGAGAACAAACCAAACCCAAACCCAGCAGATGAAAGTAAATAACCAACATCAGAGAAGAACTAAATTAAATTGAAACAAAAACATACAAAAGGTAAGTGAAACAAAAAGCTGGCTCTTTGAAAAGATAAATAAAATAGACCACTGGCAAGATTAGCCAAGAAAAGAAGAGGAAAAACTCTAAGTAACCTCACTAAGAAACAAAACAGGAGATAATACAACTGACATCACTCAAGAATAAAACATCATCGAACCCTACACACAAACTAGAAAACCTAGAAGAGATGAATCAATTCCAGGAAAAATAAACCCTCTTAGCTTAAATCAGGAAGAATTAGATACCCTGAAAAGACCAATAACAAGCAGGGAAATAGAAATGGTAATTTTTAAGGGCCGGGCGCGGTGGCTCAAGCCTGTAATCCCAGCACTTTGGGAGGCCGAGGTGGGTGGATCACCAGGTCTAGAGATCGAGACCATCCTGGTCAACATGATGAAACCCCGTCTCTACTAAAAATACAAAAAAAAAAAAATTAGCTGGGCATGGTGGCGCATGCCTGTAATCCCAGCTACTCGGGAGGCTGAGGCAGGAGAATTGCCTGAACCCAGGAGGTGGAGGTTGAGGTGAGCCGAGATCGCGCCATTGCACTCCAGCCTGGGTAACAAGAGTGAAACTCCGTCTCAAAAAAAAAAAAAAAAAAAAAGAAATGGTAATTTTTAAATTACAAGCAGAAAAAAAGGGCAGGACCAGACAGATTCACAGCAGAATTCTACCAGACATTCAAAGAATTGGTACCAATCCTTTTGACACTATTCCACAAGATAGAGAAAGAAGGGACCCTCCCTAATTCATTCTTTGAAGCCAGCATCACCCTAATACCGAAACCAGCAAAGGACATAAGCAGAAAACTACAGAGCAATATCCATGATGAACATAGATGTTAAAATTCTTAACAAAACACTTGCTAACCGAATCCAACAACATATCAAAAAGATAATCCACCATGATCAAGTGGGTTTTATACCAGGGATGCAGGGATGGTTTAATATATGCAAGTCAATAAATGCGATATCCCACATAAATGGAGTTAAAAACAGAAAACACATGATCATCTCAATACATGCAGAGAAAACATTTGACAAAATCTAGCATCCCTTTATGATTAAAACTCTTGGCAAAATTGGCATACAAGGGACATACCTTAATGTAACAAAAGCCACCTATGACAAACCCACAGCTAACATAATACTGAATGGGGAAATTTGTAAGCATTCCCTCTAAGAAGTGGAACAAGACAAGGATGCCCAGACAAAGATGGCTGATGCGAATGGCTATGAACACCAGCGTGGGGCCAATGTGAACAGCCGTGACCACCTGGACTTCCCCTGAGGAGCATGCCTCTAATACCTTGAGTGTGCCCAATGAGCATGGATGTGAACACCCAGGTTGGCCCTGACAAGAACCACTGTATATATCTAGGCCAACCCCTATAAGGACAGCTGGAAATTCCTGGGCTTGCCTCTGTGAGGATTGCTCTGTTGATGTGAATTTAAATTAGTTCAGACTATAGAAAACAGTGTGGACATATCTCAAAGAACTGGAAATAAAACTACCATTTGAATCAGCAATCCCACTACTGGATGTCTACCCAAAGGATACCTGCAGTCATATGTTATTGCAACACTGCTTACAATAGCAAAGTCATAAAAACAGCCTAAGTGTCCACCAACAGTTGATTGGATAAAGAAAATGTGACAGGCCAGGCGCAGTGGCTCACACCTATAATCCCAGCACTTTGGGAGTCTGAGATGGGTAGATCACTTGAAGTCAGGAGTTTGAGACCAGCCTGACCAACATGATGAAATCCCATCTCTACTAAAAATACAAAATTAGTCAGGTGTGGTGGCGGACACCTGTAATCCCAGCTACTCAGGAGGCTGAAGCAGTGAATCACTGGAATCCAGGAGGTGGAGATTGCAGTGAGCCAAGATTGTGCCACTGTACTCCAGGTAGGGCAACAGAATGAAACTCCATCCTAAAAAAAGAGACAAAAAGAAATTGTAGTATATAAGCACCATGGAATAATACACAGGAATAAAAAGAATGAAATAATGTCCTTTGCAGCAACTTGGATGGAACTGGAAGCCATTATCCTAAATAAACTAACATAGGTGCAGAAAATCAAATATCATATGTTTTCACTTATAAGTGGAAACTAAACAAACAGTACACATGGGCATAAAGACAGAGAAAATAGACTCTGGGGATGCCATAGTTGGGAAGGGATTATGGGTGAGAAATTACCTACTGGATACAATGTACAGTGTTTTGGTGATGGGTACACTAGAGACCTAGCCCTCACCATTACATGTAATACCTATGTAACCAACAAGCACATGTACCCCCAAATCTCAAATTTTCAAAAAAGAAGGACCTAGAAATAGAAATTCCATTTGACCCAGCAATCCCATTACTGGGCATATATCCAAAGGATTATAAATAGTTTTATTATAAAGACACTTGCACATGTATGTTCATTGTGACACTGTTTACAATAGCAAAGACCTGGAACCAACCCAAATGCCCATCCATGATAGACTGGACAAGGAAAATGTGGCACATATACACCATGGAATACTATGCAGCCATAAAAAGTGATGAGTTTGTGTCCTTTGTAGGGACATGGATGAATCTGGAAACCATCATTCTCAGCAAACTGACACAAGAACAGAAAATCAAACACCGCATGTTCTCACTCATAGGTGGGTGTTGAACAGTGAGAACACATGGACACAGGGAGGGGAGCATCACACACTGCGGTCTGCTGGGGGGGACTAGGGGAGGGACAGCAGCAGAGTGGGGAGGTTGGGGAGGGATAACATGGTGAGAAATGCCAGATATAGGTGACAGGGGGAAGGAGGCAGCCAACCACATTGCCATGTATGTACCTATGCAACAATCCTGCATGTTCTGCACATGTACCCCAGAACCTAAAGTGCTATGTATGTATGTATGTATGTATGTATGTATGTATGTATCTATCTATCTATCTATCTATCTATCTATCTATCTATATATCTATAAAGAAGAAGAAGATGGGTCCTAAATAGGTGTATCAAAGAGTGACTTCAAATTTCAACAGACATGGGATCTAATTCCAGCCTTCTATCTGAAGAAGGGAAATTTACTTTCTTTGTTCATTTTCTGTTGTAACCATTTCAGTAGTGGGTCACACTCTAGTTCAGTTGATGATAGAAGTAGCTTTTCCACTCAGGCATTGTCACAGCTTGCTAAAGGCTTACATTTTGGATCAAGCTTGACATACCCTCCTGCAATCCCCATCTTGCTCATACTACCTTACACAGTGACTAAAGAAAGAGGAAACCTTTGCTTCAAAATTTTAGAACAAGTTTGTCTATGCATTAAAATAATTTTTGGAATAAAACAATTTAGGATTAAACCATAATTTCAAAATCATCCTAAATCAGATAGAAATAAATGGGGTCCTGCACAACCTACTCAACTGTGTGGTCAATGTTCCAGTTCCTTTTAGGTCTTCTGAATTGGAATCATTTACTCTCTTAATCACTTTTAATTGCTCAAAAATTTTAGTTCTACCTATTGATCATGGTGCCTGGCACATAGTAGACATAAAATTTTATGAATATAGTCAACCACTAAAAAGTAACTGAGGTGAAGAGGGTTCAGAAACGGGAGCAATAGAGGAGTTAATTGACTTAATGTCTGATAAAAATCCATTGCTTCTGTAAACACCATAAAACATTTACCAATCTTTAAAGTTCAAATCTGTAAGTATGGATTTCACAAAACTTTCATGATTCCAGTTTTTAGGTGAGTCATTTATTTAGATGGATGTGTGGTACATCAGTGTATTAGTCTGCTCTCATGCTGCTAAAAAAGGCATGTCTGAAACTGGGTAATTTATAAAGAAAAAGAGGTTTAATGGACTCACAGTTTCACATGGCTGGGGAGGCCTCACAGTCATGGTAGAAGGCAAAGAAGGAGCAAAGATACATCTTACATGACAGCAGTCAAGAGAGCTTGTGCAAGGGAACTCTGATTTATCAAACCATAAGATCTCATGAGATTTGTTCACTATCATAAGAACAGACTGGAAAGAGCTGCCCCCATGATTCGATTACCTCCCACTGGGTTCCTCCCATGACACGTGGGGATTATGGGAGCTATAGTTTAACATTAGATTTGGGTGGGAACACAGCCAAACCATATCAAACAGAAAGACCAATTAATTGAGAACTCTGAGCCATTTTTACTTCTGCAATGGGAAACTAAGGATCTTAATGGGAACTAAGGTTTATTCCGAGTGTTAGGTACCAAGCTCTTACTTTGCAATGTAAACCTTGGAATCCTCTTGTTACCATTGGGTAACAGTCATTCTTGTTTTATAGGATAATGCCAAAAGAAATAAAGAAAAAAGAGTTAGTGTACTTTATATCTGGAAGGTTGGACAATTTTTATTTTCAAGTTTGCAATAAAAAGTGCTAATTCTGGGTTACAGAAAATGCTTTAAATGATTTTCAGTGCTCTCATAGAATAAATTAATAAAAGTATAGTGTTCAAATCAAAGAGAGCTAGTAATCCATTTTGTAGTGGTCTAGCTATTTAATTTAATGATTAACTTTGCTAGTGAAGCCAGACTCCTTGGGTTCAAATACCAGCTCTACTGCTTAATGACTTCTGGAAGAAAAGCTTATTTAGTCACTTTAAGATTGTGTCTTCCCATCTGCAAGAGGAACGGAGGTTATGTTAAAGGTGATAATGTTGTGTTTAACAGAGCATGTTGCATAACCTAAGCAGTCAATATATATTAGCTGTTATCATTTGGAGTATTGTACTGAATGCTGACATTAATCATAAGACTACTTGACAACAATAATTCATCCTGAGGAAGATATTTTGTAACAGTACTTAACAGAATTGTTAAAGTTTCCCAGGGAAGAGGGGATTTTGTCTCTTCTCAAGTACTTACAGAATTCTCATGTGGAAGAGGAGGCCAAACTTAGACAAATAGATAGTAGTTACTGGAAGAAGATTTCACCATGATATGAGCAAAAATATCAGGCAATATGAGTTGTCCATGATGAAGCAGTCTCATAGTAAACTTCTAGTCATTAGAAGCACTCAAATAGAGGTTGGATAACAATATGGCGGATGTATTTTTCCTAAAGTCTTGATGTACCAGTTGTTCTGGACTTATTTCTGTTACTGGAATATCCCCCTCTCGTTTTCCATCTGTGGATCTTCACACATATGCTTCTTCTGCTCGAAAGACTCCCACTTCTTTCTCACACTTCATCCAACATACATTTCTTTCCTTCTGTTTGACTCCCTTTTACCCTTCATGTTTTATACTCAGCTTTCTTTGATCTATCTTTCTCTTGCATTCTTTACTTACTATGTCATATTATCTAGTCCATCTAGTTGTAATTATTTTTTCAACTTTTATTTTAGATATGGGGAGTATATGTGCAGGATTGTTAAGATGAGTATTTTGCATCCAAGTAATGAGCATAGTACCAAATAGGTAGTGTTTCAACCCATGCCCCCATCCCTCTTCTCTCTATTACTCAGTACTCTGCAGTGTCAGCTGTTCCCACGTGTATGTGCATGAATGCTCAATGTTTAACTCCCATTTATAAGTGGGAATATGGAATCTTTAGTTTCCTGTTCTTACATTAACCTGCTAAGGATTATGGCTTCTAGCTCTATCCATGTTTTTGCAAAGGACCTGATTACGTGATTTCATTCTTTTTCATGGCTATGTAATATTCCACAGTATATATGTACCACATTTACTTTATCCAATTCAACATTTATGGACACCCAGGTTCATTTCATGTCTTTACTACTGTGAGTAGCATGGTGATGAACATGTGAGTATCTTTTTGGTATAATGATCTTTGTCTCCCTGGTTATATGGCCAGTAAAGGGATTGCTGGGTTGAATGGTAGCTTTGTTTTATGTTCTTTTGAGAAATCTCCAAACTGCTTTCCACAGTGGTTGAACTAATTTGTACTCCCCTCAACAGTACATAAGTGTCCCCTATTCTCTGAAGTCTTGCCAGCATTTTTTCTTTTTTTACTTTTTAATAATGGCCATTCTGACTGGCATGAGGCCAAAACAGCACAGCACTGGTTCAAAAACAGGTACATATAACAATGGAACAGAATTGGAAACTGAGAAATAAAGTGACATACAACCACCTGATCTTCTACAAGGCTGACAAAACCAAACAATGGGGAAAGGACTCCCTATTCAGTAAAAGATACCAGGATAACTGACCAGCCATATGCTAAAAAATAAAACTGAACCCCTGCCTTTCACCTTATATAAAAATTAACTCAAGATAGATTATAGAATTAAATGCAAGACCTCAAAGTCTAAAAATCCTTTAAGAAAATCTAGGAAATATCCTTCTCAACATTGGCCTTGGCAAATAATTTTTGGCTAAGTCCCCAAAAGCAATTGTAACAAAACTAAAAATTGATGAATGGGACCTAATTAAGCTACAGAGCTTTTTCCCAGCAAAAGAAATTATTGGCCAGGTGTGATGGCTCCTGCCTGTAATCCCAGCACTTTGGGAGGCCAAGGCAGGTGGATCACCTGAGGTCAGGCATTCAAGACCAGTCTGGTCAACGTGGTGAAGTCCCATCTCTACCAGACATACAAAAATTAGCTGAGTGTGGTGGCACACACCTGTAGTCCCAGCTACTCAGGAGGCTGAGGCAGGAGAATCACTTGAACCCAGGAAGCGGAGGTTGCAGTGAGCTGAGATCCCACCACTGCACTCCAGCCTAAGTGACAGAGTGAGACTCGGTCTAAAAAAAAATTATCAATAGAGGAAACAGATAACCTAAAGAATGAGAGAAAATAATCTGAAACTATGCAACCAACAGAGGTCGAATATCCAGAATCTATAAGAAACTTAAACAAATCAACAAGCAAAAATAATCCCATAAATACAGGCAAAAGACATGAACAGACACTTCTCAAAAGATGACATTCAAATGGCCAACAAACATGTAAGAATGCTCATCCTCACTAATCATAGAGAAATGAAAATTAGTTGTAATTATTTTTTTGTTTCCCTTCCTAAAATAACTGAAAACTTCAATTGCTCTATCCCCAGTGTATGGTATGTAGTAGATGCTCCACAATTTTTTGTTGTATTTATGTATAAATCTTAAATAAATGATTACTGTTTTATATATTGAGCTCCAAATTTCCTTAAAACTCTCCAAAACTATGACTCCATGAAGGGGAATGAAGACTCTTCATCCTAGCCTTTTGTTTTTGTTTTTGGAGTGAGGCAGAAGAAATCCTACTGAAATATAGAAATTATATTGATAGTATCCTATCATTCTTTTTTTATTAAGATTTTTTTGGAACACAGTCTCATTCTGTCACCCAAGCTGGAGTGCAGTGGCAAGATCTTGGCTCACTGCAACCTCTACCTCTTGAGTTCAAATGATTCTCCTGCCTCAGCCTCCTGAGTAGCTGAGACTACAGGCACATACCACCACACTTAGCTAATTTTTGTATTTTTAGTAGAGATAGGGTTTCACCATGTTGGCCAGGCTGGTCTTGAACTCCTGACCTAAAACGATCTGCCTGCCTCTGCTTCCCAAAGAACAGGTATTATAGGTGTGAGCCACTGTGCCCGGCTGGGTATTATTTATTTTTGACCTAACCAACCTCAGGCTACTCTAGTATAAAGGCACCAACTCAAATATCTGTAGGGATAAAACATGGAATGTGATATGTAAAGTGCACCAATCACTCCATTTAAAAGTGGGGAATGGTGACATTTATGATGAACTAGAGAGTACTTCCCCTATTTAAAAGCAGTCACATTTCATTGAAAGCAATAACAAAACCATGTGCAAGGGACAAAACACCTCCATGAGTCTGATGTGGTCTTTCTACCCCCAGTCTGCTACCTCTGCTCTAGGATAAAAAGATGTAGTAATTAAATTCACAGAGTCTCCAAACAGTAGTTTAGTTTCATATAATTTGAAAATCTATAGTTAATTTGTTAATTTAAAATTACCTGTGTTTTATTTTCTTTACTGTTTAGTGAAAATGGTAAGAAAAATAACAATGGTAGAAAAAAATAGAATAGATAAACAAGCAGGAATTAGAATAAAGGGTTCTGACAAGGTAATAAAGTAGCAATGATCTAAAGTTGAAAGCATATGCTTTGTTCCAATTTTTTAGAGCTTTGGGTTTTTTGAAATTTGCAAATATTTGAGACAATAGTTCCTAGCAGGTGCAGAAGAAAATATTGTTAGATAATTTAATTTCATTAACAGATACTGCAGATCAACTTTAAATGAAAATTTTGCAGTGAATTTACATTTGATGTATTCAAGGAATTGCTTAAGATTTAAATTTATAATTTTGAGGTGATGGCTTAGTGACTGCTAGGTCACTGAAATGTGCCCTGCCATTACCATTGATTCTCCAAACCCCAATACTTGCGTGTAACAGGATAGAGTTCTTAGCCGTGAAGCTTGTCTTTATCTCTTTTTCTGTTTCTTCATCTTTTTCTTTTAAAAATTGGTCTGGATTTCCAAAAAGAAATGCAGAAATCTTTTCAATAATTTCCAAACTTTTTATTTTAAAACAATTTCAGATTTAAAGAAATGCTGCAAGAACAGTGCAAATAACTTTTTTCCTAGGAAAATTTGAGACTGGTGCTCCATCACCCCCAGATACTTTAATATACGTTGTCGACAAATAAACATAGCTCAATACCACCATCAACTCCTTAGACTCAAGGTTCACCAGTTGTTGGAACTGTGGCCTTCATATAGCAAAAGGATCCAGTTTAGAATTAGGTGCTGCATCTAGTTTTCAGGGCTTGTCTCCTTTAGTCTGTAACAGTTTCTTAATTTCTCCTTGACTTTCATGACCATGACACTTTTGAACCTTCATGACCAATTGTCTTTAAACTATCGGTTGTTTCTTATTTTTTGAGTCAGGTTATTATTCATCTTTGGCAAGAATGTCACAGAAATGATGCTTTTTTCTCCATTTCATCACATTAGGTTGTGCATGATGACAATTTGTCCCGTTTTGTAGGGAAAGATTTTGTAGGTACATACTCCATTCCTCAATAAGCTTTCTATTTGTTTATGTTTAACTATGCATTTATTTACATCAGCATAGATTAAATGGATTCCTAGTTTATTTAATTAAGTATAATATTTTATTTTCAAATATATTTTAATGTTTAAATACAGCCACAGGCTGGTATCTGCATTCTTGGATGTGTCCTCATCATTTATTGCCAATCCCTATGCAATAAATCTGTCATATTTCTACCTACCTACCTACCTATCTATATCAATCAAGCTATATAAGTATCTATCATTTCCATCATCTGTCTTTCTCTATCTTCTACATATAATCTTTAGCTATGTCCAGTAATGAAAATAGTGAGACCTGACTAGCAATGATCACATCTACCACTCATTTGTTCACTGAAAGAAGCTAGCATTTCTTGGAAGAATGGGTGTTTTCAGGAATTGGACAAAGAAGGTACACAATGAGGCAGAAACAAATTGTGGAACCCTACAGTAAGAAATAAATAATGCACACATGCATTTTTATCTACATGTTATGTCTCTGTATACACTTTGGGAATTAGGAGTTTATACCCATTTTGCTCATTTTTTTTTTTTTTTTTAAGACGGAGTCTTGCTCTGTCTTAAAAAAAAGTCTTGCGCTGAAGTGCAGCGGCGCAATCTCAGCTCACTGCAACCTCTGCCTCCTGGCTTCAAGCAATGCTTCCGCCTCAGCCTCTGGAGCAGCTGGGACCAGAGGTGCATGCCACCATGCCCAGCTAATTTTTGTATTTTTAGTAGAGACGGGGTTTCACCATGTTGGCCGGGATGGTCTCCATCTCTCGACCTCATGATCCACCCACCTCAGCCTCCCAAAATGCTGAGATTACAGGCATCAGCCACCGCACCCGGCCCTTTTTGCTCATTCTAACCCAGCACTACCAAGTGGATTCTAGTTTCCTTCTTTTCCAATTTTTGTAATTCCCCTGATGGATAGTGAGAAGCCCGACTCCCCTAATGAAGGATGGGTCTACTTTTATCATCAACCTTCTCTTATGAAATCAATTGCCTGGCACTGCCCCTGTCTTGTCTCCCTGCACTGACACCTTCTTAACCCAACTTGGGCCCTGACACCCCCCATCTAGCAGCCTCAGTGCCCATGTCCTCGTACCCTTCTAAGGCCCCACTTCCCTCACTGGGTCACTGTGGCTCCCCAAGCACTAGCATGTACACTTAACCTTGCTAGGACCTATCTATGGACTTTTGAATTGAATTTTTCAGGAAAAGAAGAAGAAAAAGAGAACAGAATAGTACATCTTAGAAAATAAATCCTGGAAAAATAAAAGGATACAAATGTCCTGGCCCACTTAGAAATTATAAACTATTTAGTGTGCATATACCCTTTCATGTCAAGAGCATAGGGGAGTGGAATGCAAATGAGATGTGAAGACAGTGTGAGATAATTACACTCTCAGCAAAAATACTAAATCTTTAAACACTGCTTTCCTCAAATTTCTCAAGAAAGCTCCTCTCTCTATAAGTATAAAATTAATATATTATCCCTTTCTCCAAACAAACAGAAAAAGTCATGGCTCATTCGTTTAGCTATGTCCAGTTTGAATCCTTGACACTGCATTTGCTTCTAGGTTGCTTATGATCATATTTAGAATGGTATTGTGAGTGACACAGCTGCTATGAAAATTTAAATTTTATTTATTTCTTGCTTGTGTGATTAACCTGTCAACGTTAACATCCGTGAGACCCTAGTGTAGAGGGCTTTGTGTTTATTATCCCTCTAAAATGCAGTATGCAGAAATGTTCTGTAAACTTCTCTCTGGCCTAAAATCCCAGGGAAATCTTGTGATAATAGATTTGTTTATAGGCTGGCTGTGGTTTTTGCCTTCCACAGAGTCTAAAACGCCTAAATGTCTCTGGTATAGATTATATTTTTTGTCTGGATTCAAAATATGTTAAAATTAATTTTAAAACTTATCAAAATGTCCTCATGAAATCATCATATTATGTCAAGCAAAAGACAGCTTAAAGATACTATACAATATATGCCTCTAACTGAAGGTAGCTATGTTGGTATAGTTGATCTCAGTCACTGAATTTTCATGAAGTTGCCATAGGAAATGAATAGAAGTTCCTGAAAGTAGACATGGGGCATCAGCGCTACTCAGATGAATACTTTCCTTAAAGAATAACTATAGGCTCAAATACAAAACTGATAATCCACATTAATTTTTTAACCTTAATTCTTTCTAGTCTACATTTCAAATGAGAAACATTAAAAAAAATGATACATTGTATCCAGAATCTTTAAAGAACAGGCTCTAATTTTGAAATAAGTCAGAGATGAGGCTAGAATAATAACACATCTTGTATTTCTGTAGCACTCATATTTTTTGCAACACACTTTCTGTAATGCCTTATTTGATTCTCAGAAGAGCACAATAATTATTGAAAAAAAAATCCTGGCCTCCTATGTATATTGGGATTCAGATCCTTGTCCCCTGCTCTGCCTCACAGTTGGATATATGACTTTGGACAAGTTATGCTAACTTTCTGTATCCAGAGAATGCAAAAAAATAAATAAAGAGTTGGATCAGATCACAGGACCTTAGGATGGCTTTGGCAGTCTGTTAAATCTACAGCCTTTTTAAGAATAATGTTAAAGAAAAAAAATTTCAACCCAGAATTTCATATCCAGCTAAACTGAGCTTCATAAGTGAAGGAAGAATAAAATCTTTTGCCAACAAGCAAGTACTCAGAGATTTTGTCACCACCAGGCCTGCTTTACAAGAGCTCCTGAAAGAGGCACTACACATAGAAAGGAACAACCAGTCCCGAGCCATTCTAAAAACATACCAAATGCTAAAGAACATCAACAAAATGAAGAATCTGCATCAACCAAGAGACAAAACAGCCAGCTAGCATCAAAATGGCAGTATCAAATTCACATATAACAATATTAACCCTAAATGTAAATGGGCTAAATGCACCAATCAAAAGACACAGACTGGCAAATTGGATAAAAAACCAAAACCCATCAGTGTGCTGTATCCAGGAAACCCACCTCACATGCAAGGATACACAAAGGCTCAAAATCAAGGGATGGAGGAAGATTTACCAAGCAAACGGAGAGCAGAAAAAAAAGCAGGAGTTGCAATTCTCGTCTCTGATAAAATAGACTTTAAAGCAACAAAGATCAAAAGAGACAAAGAAGGTCACTAAATAATGGTAAAAGGATTAATACAACAAGAAGAGCTAACGATCCTAAATATATATGGACACAATACAGGAGCACCCAGATATATAAGGCAAGCTCTTAACGACTTACAAAGAGACTTAGACTCCCACACAATAATAGTGGGAGACTTTAACATTCCACTGTCAATATTAGACAGATTAACCAGACAGAAAATTAACAAGGATATCCAGGGCTTGAACTCAGACCTGGAACAAGCAAACCTGATAGACATTTACAGAACTCTCCACCCCAAATCCACAGAATATACATTCTTCTCAGCACCACATCACACCTACTCCAAAATTGACCACATAATTGGAAGTAAAGCACTCCTCAGCAAATGCAAAACAACTGAAATCATAACAAACAGTCTCTCAGACCATAGTGCAATCAAGTTAAAACTCAGAATTCAGAAACTAACTCAGAACCGCACAGCTTCATGGAAACTGAACAACTAGCTCTTGAATGTTGATTGGATAAACAATGAAATGAAGGCAGAAATAAAGAAGTTCTTCGAAACCAACGAGAACGATGACACAACATACCAGAATCTCTGCGACACATTTAAAGCAGTCTGTAGAGGAAAATATATAGCAATAAGTGCCCACATGAGAAGAGTGGAGAAATCCAAAATTCACACCCTATCATCAAAATTGAAAGAGCTAGAGGAGCAAGATAAAAAAAAAAACTCAAAACCTAGCAGAAGACAAGAAATAACTAAGATCAGAGCAGAACTGAAGGAGATAGAGATACGAAAAACCCTTCAAAAAATCAATAAATCCAAGAGCTGGTTTTTTGAAAAGATCAACAAAATAGACCACTAGCCAGACTGAGAAAAAAGAAAAGATGGAACAACCAAATAGATGCAATAAAAAACAATAAAGAGGAAATCACCACAGATTCCACAGAAATTCAAACCATCATCAGAGAATACTACAAACAACTCTATGCACATAAACTAGTAAACCAGAAATAAATAAATAAATTTCTGAACACCTGTGTCCTCCCAAGCCTAAACCAGGAAGAAGCCGAAACTATGAATAGACCAATAACAAGGTCTGAAGTTGAGGCAGCAATTAAGAGCCTACCACACAAAAAAAGCCCAGGTCCAGATGGGTTCACAGCCGAATTCTACCAGACACACAAAGAGGATCTGGTACCATTCCTTCTGAAACTATTCCAAATAATCCAAAAAGATGGAATCCTTCCCAAATCATTTTATGAGACCAACATCATTCTGATACCAAAACCCGGCAGAGACTCAACAAGAAAAGAAAACTTCAGGCCAATATCCATGATGAACATAGATGCAAAAATCTTCAATAAAATACTGGCAAACAGATTGCAACAGCACATTAAAAAACTTATCCATCATGATCAAGTAGGATTCATCCTGGGGATGCAAGGCTGGTTCAACATACACAAGTCTATAAACGTAATTCACCACATAAACAGAACCAAAAACAAAAACCACATGATTATCTCAATTGATGCAGAGAAGGCATTTGACAAAATTCAACAGCCCTTTATGCTAAAAACCCTCAATAAACTTGGTATTGATGGAACATATCTCAAAGTAATAAAAGCTATTGACAACAAACCAACAGCCAATATCATCCTTAATGGGCAAACACTGGAAGCATTCCCTTTGAAATCCGGCACTAGACAAGGATGCCCTCTCTCACCACTCCTATTCAACATAGTACTGGAAGTTCTAGCCAGAACAATCAGGCAAGAAAAAAAAATAAAGGGTATTCAAATAGAAAAGGTGGAAGCCAATTTGTCTCTATTTGCAGACGACATGATAGTATACCTAGAAGACCTCATCACCTCAGCCCAAAAACTCCTGAAACTGATAAGCAACTTCAGCAAAGTCTGAGGATATAAAATCAATGTGCAAAAATCACAAGCATTTCTATACACCAATAACAGACTTAAAGAGAACCAAATCAAGAACGAACTGCCATTCACAATTGCTACAAAGAGAATAAAATACCTAGGAATACAACTTACAAGGAACATAAGGGACCTCTTCAAGGAAAACTACAAACCACTGCTCAATGAAATAAGAGAGGACACAAACAGATGGAGAAACATTCCATGTTCGTGGTTAGGAAGAATCAATATCATGAAAATGGCTATACTGCCCAAAGTAATTTACAGAATCGATGCTATCCCCATCAGCTACCATTGAATTTCTTCACAGAACTGGAGAAAACCACCATGAACTTCATATGGAACCAAAAGAGAGCCTGCATAGCCAAGTCAATACTAAGCAAAAAGAACACAGCGGGAGGCATCACACTACCAGACTTTATACTACAAGTCTACTGTAATCAAAACAGCATGGTACTGGTACCAAAACAGAGATATAGACCAATGGAACAGAACAGAGGCATTGGAGGCAACACAACATATCTACAACCATATAATCTTTGATAAACCAGACAAAAACAAGCAATGGGGAAAGGATTCCCTGTTTAATAAATGGTGTTGGGAAAACTGGCTAGCCATGTGCAGAAAGCAGAAACTGGACCCCTTCCTGACACCTTACACTAAAATTAACTCCAGATGGATTAAAGACTTAAACATAAGACCTGGCACCATAAAAACCCTAGAAGAAAATCTAGGCAAAACCATTCAGGACATAGGAGTAGGCAAGGACTTCATGACCAAAACACCAAAAGCATTGGCAACAAAAGCCAAAATAGACAAATGGGACCTAATCAAACTCCACAGCTTTTGCACAGCAAAAGAAACAGTCACTAGAGTGAATCAGCAACCAACAGAATCGGAAGAAATCTTTGCAGTTTACCCATCTGACAAAGGGCTGATATCCAGAATTTACAAAGAACTCAAACAGATTTACAGGAAAAAAACAAACAAGCCCATTCAAAAATGGGTAAAGGATACAAACAGACACTTTACAAAAGAAGACATACATGAGGCCAACAAACACATGAAAAAATGCTCATCATCACTGGTTATTAAAGAGATGCAAATCAAAACCACATTGAGATACCATCTCACGCCAGTTAGAATGGCGATCATTAAAAATCTGGCGATCATTAAAAATCTGGTTTTGCCTAGATTTTAGTGTTCCTAGAAATACGAACACTCTTACACTGTTGGTGGGAGTGTAAATTAGTTCAACCATTGTGGAAGACAGTGTGGCGATTCTTCAAGGACCTAGAAATAGAAATTCCATTTGACCCAGCAATTCCATTACTGGGCATATATTCAAAGGACTATAAATCATTCTACTATAAGGACACATGCACACGAATGTTCATTGCAGCACTGTTTACAATAGCAAAGACCTGGAACCAACCCAAATGCCCATCGATGATAGACTGGACTGGGAAAATGTGGCACATATACACCATGGAATATTATGCAGCAATCAAAAATGATGAGTTTGTGTCCTTTGTAAGGACATGGATGAATCTGGAGAACATCATTCTCAGCAAACTGACACAAGAACAGAAAAGGAAATACCGCATATTCTCACTCATAGGCGGGTAAGAAAAATGAGAACATGTGGACATAGGGAGGGGGTCTACTACACACTGGGGTCTATTGGGGGGAATGGGGGAGGGACAGCACGGGGGGGAGCTGGGGAGGGATAGCCTGGGGATAAATGCCAAGTGTGGGTGAAGGGGAGGAAGGCAGCAAAACACACTGCCATGTGTGTACCAATGCAACTATCTTGTACATTCTGCACATGTACCCCAAAACCTAAAATGCAATAAAAATTTAAAATAAAAAAAAAAAGAAAAGGTATGCTTTCCTGTATGAGGTGAAATTGGATAACAGAAAGCACAAGCTTTGCTTTCTGGAATTTGATTTAGAGAAATAAATTGTTTACAAACCCCCCCCCCCAATAAATTAAAAAAAGAATAATGTTTTAAAATTCATTATGTAAAATAATATAAAATGGATTATAAATTATATATGGAAATTCAGTTGTCAAAGTATTAAAAAAGCAAAATTGGCTGGGCGCGGTGGCTCACACCTGTAATCCCAGCACTTTGGGAGGCCGTGGAAAGTGGATCATGAGACTAAGAAATCTAAGCCATCCTGGCCTACATGGTAAAACCCTGTCTCTACTAAAAATACAAAAATTAGCTAGGCATGGTGGTATGTACCTGTAGTCCCACTACTCAGGAGGCTAAGCCAAGAGAATTGTTTGAGTCCGGGAGGTGGTTTTTGCAGTGAGCCAAGATCACGCCACTGCACTCTAGCCTGGTGACAGAGTGAGACTCCATCTCAAAAAAAAAAAAAAAAGCAAATTTATGATATGGTAATATGTGTGTCTCTTTATTATAGCAATAAATAAAAGGTCTAGTGATAAATCCATAACTAATTTTAATGTAGCAATGAGTATAAATAGCACTCTAAGGTATCTGTAACAACTCTAATATGATTTTTAAATATCCATAATTTCTATTGGTGAAAAAAATCACAGGTACTTTTAATAACACTGTGGTTCATTCCCCCTACATTTGTCATTAATGGAAATGCTAAATTTTAATAACAAGCCAGAAAAAATAAAAGTATGATCTCTTTTTCTCCCATTCAGATTTACAAATGCCCTGAATTCTATTCATTAGGTAATCCCAAAGAAATTTTCCAATAAAAATATTCCAGGACTTTTGAAACACTCCTGCTGCATCAGTAGGGTGGCATACATCTAAATCTACTCTCCTCAAAGTGCAGTCCATGGACTAGCTGCATCAGCATCACCCACCTGGGAGCTTCTTAGAAATGCAGAATCTCAGCCCCCACATCAGATCTATGGAATCATAATCTGTTTCTTTGCAAGATCCCCGGTTGATTTGGAGTACACATTAGTGTTTGAGAAGCATTGTTTCAGATTAAGTTGTTCACTCTGTATGGGGGCTTTTCAAGCTATGATCAAACTGAGTGCCTCATGATCCCTTGACTCTATAGTGAACTTCCATTTTTAAAAACTTACCCTGATATCCAAAGTCTAACAAGTTAGTGACAGGCCTACCAGCAAGGAGACAAGCTGGACATACAATGGAGCTTTTAGTAGCAAATATAGATTAGGTGTTATTTAAGGATTGGTAATTCACAGGGTTTGGATTGCTTTGGTGAACTGAAGATCCTCAGGTAGATAGTTTGATTTGGCAGAAGAAAATTGTCTCTGAAAAGTGGGAGAGGAAAGATAAGTCTGACCACAAAGCTATATAGAAACGCAGTTGTAAGTTTCACTTTATTAAGTATAGGCAAAATTTGTCCCTGTGGTTTGGTTTGAGCACCATAACTATTTGCATATCACAGTTAATATTCTTGTGAATATGTGTTTTTCGTGGCTCTGGAACCAATTATATAGGTATATCAAATATTAAGCAGTTAGCGTTTTCAAACTGAATCATATCTACATGGGGAGGAAAAGCAGCTCCTAAAGTACTTAAAGTGAAATTCTCTAATAGGAATTTCAAGCTGGACACAATGGCTCATGCCTGTAATCCCAGCACTTTGGGAGGCTAAGGTGGGTGGATCATGAGGTCAGGAGTTCAAGAACAGGCTGGCCAAGATGGTGAAATCCTGACTCTACTAAAAATACAAAAATTAGCCAGGCATGGTGACGGGCACCTGTAATCCCAGCTACTCAGGAGACTGAGGCAGAGAATTGCTTGAACCTGGGAGGCAGAGGTTATAGTGAGCCGAGATCATGTCACTGCAGCACTCCAGCCTGGGCAACAGAGCGAGACTCCATCTCAAAAAAAAAAAAAAAAAATTCAATGCAGTATGTGTTTTTGAACATCTATTTTTCATCGAGTGATAGGAATTTAGGTATCAACAAGACACTGTTTCTACCATAAACAAACATCCAGTTTATTTGGGAACTGGGTTAAAAAAAATTGACTATAACAGTGTAAGTTCTTTGATAGAAGCTGGCACACAAGGCATTAACTACTATGGGGGACTGCATGGGACTTGAAGTTCCTTTTTACTCCTTCACTCATTGACTCCATTATTTCTTTGTTGGTTCATTCTCAGGTTCATTTATTCAACGATATTTATAGGCTATGACCCATGTCACACACCAGTCTTTATGACTGAGCATAGAATGCTGACATTGGAAGGGCTAAGATAGGCACAGGTTGAAATTACTTTGGGTTTTGTTTACCCCGTTTAGAACATTGTGTCTTATCCAATAAGAAAGTGGGAAACTCTAAAGGAATTTGAAGGAATGAAGTAACTAATCAGGTTTAATTTTAATATAATCATGATTGGGGCAGTCATGAGAGGTAACCCAAAAGAAGGCTTCAGATTATTTCATGGTTTTAAGCCTGGAAAAATCGTTTTTTCTCTGCATTTAGAGATCTTTTACATACCAAAAAATTTCTTATTTTTTTATTATTAATATTTGCAGTCAGTCAAATACTCAGCTTGTGTTGAAATATCATAGTATGACACGACTTTTGTAGTCAGGTTTTAAAAATCTTTGGTTCAGCAGAACTAACATTTTTTTTACCATTATTTGCAGCTTTGGACACTTGTCTTGATCTTATGGCCTGTCATTATTTTCATAATTTTGGCTATTACCCGGACCAAATTTCCTCCAACGGCAAAACAAACCTGTAAGTAAATGAAATGTGTTTATTTCTCTAATTTTTGGATTCTAGTTAAAATTTATTTTGATACCACTTTAATGTTTCATTTCAAAATTTTAGGGGTTTTTTTGTATAGCCTTTTCACTTGGAAGGATTAATATGAAGAATTTGTGTGTTTTTTAATCCCAGATTTTCAAGTTAGTCAGAAAGTTGAGTTTGTAATATTTTCTGGAAAAATATGAAGCCTGTGAAAGCCAGAAGATACTTTAACCTTTATAGAATTTTGACCCATTTATTATTAATTTAATAAGTCTCACTGTGATGAGCACAATATAAACAGGCAGCAATCTCATGTAAGATCACTCTTTACTTTTGTAATAGAAATCATAGTCTTGTATTTGATCAACTGAACAAAAGAAAATCCAGAGTAGTATAAAAATCTCCTCTTTCTCTTTAGGGCTGATATCCGAGTGGTGTAAGTGTATCAACACATTTAGTTCAAGAGAAGATTGTTCTCTAATTAGTGTTGTTTCAGTTACATTTAGTAATTGTCAAGTTGCAAAATGGGCAGAATGCCTGATACTTCATTATTATTATTTTCTTTGGATCCAGAATGAAAATGTAGAAAGGACTTATAAAAGTCCTCAGAGTGGGGGACAAGTGTTTTAACCCCAGTGGTTTGACAAATGCTGTTTTCATTTTTGTTTTTTCCTGGTGAAGCCAGTTTTCTTAAAAGAGGAGGAAAAGTCACATCAGGTGTTTCTTCCTCACAAAGCAACCATCTCCCAAAAAGCTTCTCATATATCAATTTTTATAATTAGATTGTATTTCACATAAATTATGGTAATTTGCTATGTAAAACAAAACAATACCAAGTCATTTTGTAAAGATAGAAAAAGCTAGTGACTTTAAAAAATAATTACAGTGTTTTTGAATCACCCAGTTCTAAGAAATCAGAGGAGAACCATGGCAGAATTTACATGAATCATGCTCAATACAATAACTAAAAAAAAAAAAGTCAACTCATTTAGCATAGAGCATTTAAACTCTTGGTACTAGAAGAAATAATTCCTTACATCTAAATAGCACCTTATTTCTAAAGGATTTTTTCTCAAGTCATTTGAATTATTAATGAGATTTTATTAGGTTGTTCATAAAAACAGCATAATCTTGCTCTCTTCATATTATGTGTATATTAGTTATTTATAGCAGATTGACTCCATTGTATACTGTTGGAGTTTACATATGTGTGCACATCTTAAGTAGCATGGGCATCAGAAATAATCCATTTATATATTTGTACCTAACTTAAATAGCATGGGCTTTAGAAATAGCACATAAGTAGGATAAATACTCTTAAATATTCTGGTTTAGTATGCTAACTATCAATTTGCTAACAATAGTGAAGGGAGTATTTTAACAGCTCCTTTCAACAACATATTTTCACCAATTTTTTGTTTTTAAGGAATTTTCAGTTACGTAAAGTTCCTCTTGTCAAAATTCCAAGAGAGAAATACAGGGTCTTCGAATGAGCAGTCTTAAATGAATTGGTGTTACCTGGCGGCATTAGAAAATTTTCTCCATTCATGGAGAAAATTGTGGAAAACTCTTATAATTTTACTAAAGTAGGAAGAAAAATATACTAGAGAAATAATGTGACATGTGCTTCTTAGGCCTTAATCTAAAGGGCTCTGAAAAAACATTGTACCTGAGAGGAGATGAATAACTACTTTTTCCTATGTACCTATTATCATTCTCTAATAATAACTAGCCAACGAAGCGGTTATCTTTCTGTTTGTGGCTAAGTCAGTACGAAGTCATAGCATGGTTCAAACACTGAAATGATGTTTGCTAGTCTCTTAGACCTTAACAGACTCAGTCTGAAAAATAGTTTTTTGGTTTGTTATTACAACTGGAAGTGACCCTCTCACTTTACAAATGAGAAACCTACAACACAGGCTGATTACAGTTTGCCAAAATTCAATTATGTGGGATAGGAAAGAAAGGTGTTGAAAACGGCTACTTTGTCCATGAAATTTACTGTATCTTACCCTTTTACACAAAAATTCTTTCTGAGTCTAGAAACTCCTATTTAGGAAAATAAGAGTCAAGTAAAAATTATCCCCAAAGTTTCAATACATTCTGTAATCAATATAATATAAAATGTAATTAATTTGGAGAATATGAGACTGGTATAGAAGCAGTTATTTTTTTCCCCTTCTTTTGTGGTAGAAAGAGAATAACTTTGAGATGACAGTTTTAATTTAGATGTTTTTATCCTGTTTTAAAAATTGCTCTTATTTTTATTTCTCACGTATGTCTTTTATGCTGAAAGATTAGAATTGGCTAATAATTTGTCATCATCATAAAACTATTTCTTGATCTCATACTGTGCACCAGGCACTTAGTAAGGTGGTGACTGTATTATTCATCTCACAGTTAAGAGAAGAAATGCCCAGAAAACTTAAGTAACTTGACCAAGATGGCACAGTTAATAAGTGGTGTCAGGATTTGGAACCAAACAGCCTGGCTCCAGAATCTGGTTTTAAGCTCATGAACTCACATTTCTTACATCTAGTAGTCAGTACTAATTTTTCATGTTGTATCATTTACCTTTTGCAAAAGTGAACTACAAATTAGAAACTAGGAATAGAAACACCCCTGCTTTGTCTCAGCTATGAAATCTAGAAATATGGGGAGCAAGTGCATTCCAATGTATGTATTAGAGTGATATTAACTATTAGTATTCAATGCTACCTCTGTCCAACTAATTTTGCATGAATCATTGTAGCTGAACTATCATAGAAATGAGTTCCTGTTTAATAGAGTTAAAATCTTTTGTGGGCTACAGTGCTAGCTGGGCAATAGAGAAGTGAAGATGAAACTCGAGAATCCACCTCTGGATGAAACTCAGCCATAGTGAGAATAGAAATTGTAATACCCTGGGCACATTCTGTTCCCAGAAGAGCCAGGCAGGTCTGTAGGACTTGATAAATCATTTAGAATAAATATAATTAGCGACTTAAAAGATTCCCTTCATTGTCTTTTTGATGGTTGGGCATCTGGAGAAGTCTGCATTTTTGATGAGAAGGAACCAGCTGCAATCCCTGACACCATGGGTGCTGGTCCAGATAACATGCATATTCTTGACATCACCTGACTTCACTCACTCCCTTTTTTGTTGCAACAAACAGCTTAGGTAACTAGCCTCTGCAAATAATAAATCCCAAGTAAAGAAAACCTTTTAAGCCTGGCAGGCAGGCCCTAATTCTTCTCATTCAAACCAGGAAGAAATGAGCTGAAGTGCCAAGTTTGAAGTAGTTTCAATCTCTTTTAATCTCCACATGCAGCAGCTTGTCAAGAGGCAAATTTTAAAGCCAAAAAAAAAAAAAAACAAAAAACCCTGCTTAGGAACAAGGGCAAACAAAACAGCACAAATCTCCACAAGACACGCTTAGACTAAGCCAAGCTACAACGTGCAGCAAGTTTATTTTGTCTCCTTTTAATACATACATACCCATGGAAGTCCAGACAAGCAGTTCCTAATTACTGTGCGACTGTTCTTCAAGTATAGTAAAACGCTGACAGAATGAGGTAAGTAGACTCCAGAAAACGTAGTCATGTCAAACAAGGAGTCACACTTTAGTGAAGTTACTGAAAAACGATGTTTTTCAATTGTTCCCTAACTATCTCTAAAAGTACAATGGAAATCATACTGTGCAAATATGACCATACATTGCATTAAGCCCCAACTATCTCAAGGCTGTCACTTTCTGACACCACTGGACCCTCTGGGAATAAGAAATTCAGCTCATCGCACACTTGAAAATCAGGGCTGGTTCAGAGGCAGGAGCCAACCATGAACTGAATTATATTCAGATTTATATTATCACAGTTATACTAAATAGCACCCAACCAGGTGCTACTTAACAGCTTTGGTAAATGCAAGATGTCCAACATTTTTAGCATGACCTTTTGCCTCTAAAGCATACCCTTTATCCTTAGGGATGCATAAAAGTGATGACAGGGATGAACATTTATTGAATACTTTGCTATGTGTCAGACACTTTGCTGAGTACTTTGCATACCTTAGTTAATACTCACCTCGTTTCTTTGAACCATGTAATATGATTGTCGCTATTTTAAAGATGAGAAAATTGAGACAGAGAAACTTATTAGGTAATTGACCAATGTTCACATGGTTATTATGTGCTGGATTTTTGAACAAGATACCTGCAGATAGGTGGTTTTAGCTAGATCATAGGTGCCATCAATGGCAGTCCTGAGGTTTGGTTCATTACAGTAACTCATTTTTCTTCCTCATACCACTTATTAGCACTTTCATAGATTGAGCATTGCTGTAAAAATGAATTCAAGTTGTTTTTCTACTTATTATAAGCGCTGGGAAAAAGTGGTGAGAAGGAGATTGAAATTGTTGATCAGTAGGTGTTTTGTGAGATCATCCATGCATGTTGTCGTGACTCCAGTGCCTGAATTGTTAAGAGGAGCTATTGTACTGTCTTAATGTTGAAAGAGCCTACGGGGCATCTCAGTGATGAGGGTTGTGAAAGTCAGAGCGGTGAGGTGTTTTCTGGCCTTGCTCTTGCTGCTGACTTTTCCTGTGGTATGTTTTCAGGGAAGTGAAGGCAAGGGCATGAGTGCAGGATTCCAGACTGCATCATGGTCTCCAGCACACCCATGATCTGGTTAAAAAAAAAAAAAACTGCGGGACTCATGGGAAATAATTTTATTTGCTATCTTGATTGGCTGAAAATTTACATAAGTTTTGTGTGTGTGTGTGTTCTGAGAAGCTCAGAATTCATCATCATTTATCTTTTGCTGTGGATTGCTCAATCCAGTTTCTGCATTCTCATCAGTACCATCAACACTAGTTAGTCTCTCAGGTTAGAAACATCTGAATCATCCTGACTCCTCCCTTTATTTCCCTCTCTTAACTGCTGGCATGCAAGTCAGAATTCATTTGTGAAATGTGTCCCTTCCATCCTTCCTGCCACCCCTTGGTTCAAGATCCCATTGTCTCATGCTTGGATTGCTTCCACAGTTTTGTGAGTGTGTAAAAGTGTGTGTGTGTGTGTGTGTGTGTGTCTGTCTGTCTGTCTGTCTGTCTGTGTCTGTCTGGGAGCCCTACCTCCAATTATTTCCAAGTTTCATCATCAGATAATCTCCCTAAAACACTGGGGCTCAAAGAGAAGTTTTCACCTTCTCTTGATCTGACTTTCAAGACCTTCATTCATCAGGATTCTTCCATCTTTGTGTTCATTCTGTTCTGCAGTAGAATGCCTGTGCTGAAGGAGGAGGTGTCTGAATGTCTTCCACACATCTCATTCTCACTCCCACACTGATGCATGTCCTCATATCTCCCCTGAATGCCAGTTAAAAGCCAAGCTCACATCCAAGCCGTTCCCATTTAGCCGTGTCTGATCACTCAAACCCAATCAATATTTATATCTCTCTTGTTGAAGTATTGGCTTATAGTGGTCTTTGAGTGCTTGATGCTTCGATCTTGACTCACTCATTAGATGGATAGTACATTAATAGCAGAAATCACATCATACCACCGTACTTGCAAGGTACAGCATGATTCCTAACAGGGAACAAAGTCAGAATGCAACAGGTCAGAATCTGACACAGTTTGGGAGATTGATGTGGGTGACTGGATTACAAAATTCAATCTCTTATAATTTCTACATGCAGCAGTTTGTCAAGAGGCAAACTTCAAAGCCAATGATGAATGGTGAAAACCTAGTGTGAGTCTGAGATGGGTAAGGGACAAGGAGTTAGCTTGTTTTAGTTTGCTACTTACTTCTCAGATGCAGGTAAATCTGACAATAGTATCAAAAAAATGTCTATAATGCCCATATGGGGGAAAGAAAATGAATATAAAACCCTGTCACTCCTTCCAAGCTAGATCCACCTGGGAATTTCCATCACAAATACTTAAGAGTTCTGAATGTAGGAGAGATTTTTGTGTAGGAGCATTTGCTGCCTGCTTCTTGCTTAAGAAGTTTCAGAACATTTTGAAACAGCTTTTGAACTTCACAGCCGAAGACCCATCCTGTACTTCTTCCATCAGCAAATCATAGTACATGAATTTTTGGGAAACATTACTGACCCTTCAGATATCAACATGGAGATAAATTCTGTGGAAGTCATAGAAACTGAGATTGGGATGCGACTGGGACTCTGTTTCCTCCAGTGTACCACACAGAGCTGTCTGAAGCATGCAGAGGGGAGGGAGATGTGGACATGGCTGCATCACTCACAGGGATGGCTATAGCTCCTGCTGGCAGTGGCCCATCTCCCCAGCTCCTGGCCTGACTCTCACACAGTGTGGATGAGCACGCCCTAATGCCAGCTAACACGATGACAAGATTTCTCAACTAATGCCCTCTTAGGCTCAGTATATGGAATTGCATCAGAGAGTAGGAAATACCTCCGAAGTACAATAAAACTTAGTTTAAACTAACAAGTAGAAAAATTAAGAGTAAGGAAGAGTATTTTCTCTTCTTCCTCTATCATTCCCACATTGTGTGATCTACCTTACAATCTTCCCAAAGGCAATTGTCTCACTGAAATCAGCCATGGGAACCAAATGTCTTCTGTTTTTTTCTCCTTTTCTCTTTCCTTCATAAGAGCAGAAGTCCTTTTGTCAGACAGGGCCTCCTCTCAGATGAAGAGTGCTAATGCCCAAGTCTATCTGATAAGATGAATGGCTGAATATTTATAACATCTTTATAACTTTTTTTTTGAGACAGAGTCTCATTCTGTCACCCAGGCTGGAGTGCAGTGGCGTGATCTTGGCTCACTGCAACCTCCATCTCCCAGGTTGAAGCAATTGTCCCGCCTCAGCCTCCCGAGTAGCTGGGATTACAGGTGTCTACCACCACACCTGGCTAATGCCAGATTTACCTGGATCTGAAAAGTAAATAGCAAGAACAACAAAAAAAACTTGTTATACTTAGATAAGTGCTTGCTATATAAGAGCTATGAAAGTGTTGAATATTATTTTCTATATGGTACTATTTATAATGCTATATATGTATAGAGTATAAGCATCTATCCTTGAGTATCATGAAGATAATCTAGTTATCTTGTCATTATTTGGCAAATGAGAAAACTGAGGCTCAGAAATTTTAAGAGATTTTATGGGGGCTGAGCGCCATGGTGCATGCATATAATCCCAGCACTTTGGAAGGCCAAGGCGTGTGGGTCACCTGAGGCCAGGAGTTTGAGACCAGCCTGGCCAACATGTTGAAACCCCATCTCTACTAAAAATAAAAAAAAAATTAGCTGGGCCTGGAGTTGGGCACCTGTAATCCCAGCTACTTGGTAGGCTGAGGCAGGAGAATTGTTTGAACCCAGGAAGCAGAGGTTGCAGTGAGTTGAGATCACACCATTGTACTCCAGCCTGGGCAACAAGAGTGAAAATTCATCTCAAAAAAAGAAAGAAATTTTAAGAGACTTTATTAAAGTTTCATATTTAATGGCCATCATCACATATTTAAAGGGCACTTGTTGCATCTATTAAGCACTAGTTAAGAAAGCCATGAGCCATCACAGCAATCAAGCCTGTAAGAGAGCAATAAGTATATTAGAAACTGTTGCAATGTGAAAAAATCCACAGTGGAGGTAGGTTCCAAATAGAAGCAAAGCAGATGGAGTTAGCGACTTTGCCTGGGACCAAGGCAAGTGCACTACAAAATGACAGGGGCTGAAAAAACTCAGTTATCAAGATCAATAATAGTTCAAGACAGTATTTTACAAAATCAGAATTAATACAAAACCTTATGATGAACAAAATATCAATATTTAAAGTAAAATCAGGATCAGGATTACCAACTATTCTTTTCCTTTAGCTCCAATGTGGAGTTCAGTGCTAAGACTTAGCATAAGTCTTAAAGAATGAGTAGGAGTCTGTCAGTTACATAACCAGTGTCATTGCATTTCTTACAGAAAGCAACTTACATGAGTGAGGACACAGAATGTGAGTTAGATGTGCCAGGAATTTGGAATCTCTTTTGCCTGAAAGAGGAAGATGCTTTTTGAGTACTGATAGATAATACTGTTTGGTCCAAACCAAAAGTATTAGACTTTGTTTTTATTTGTTGAGACAAAGTCTTGCTTTGTCTCCCAGGCTGCAGTGCAGTGGTGCAATCTTGGCTCACTGCAATCTCCTCTTCCCGGATTCAAGCAATTCTCCTGTCTCAGCCTCTCAGGTAGCTAGAATTACAGGTGCACTTCATCATGCCCAGCTAATTTTTGTATTGTTAGTAGAGACAGGGTTTCACCATGTTGACCAGATGATCCTGAACTCCTGACCTCAAATGATCCGCCCACCTCGGCCTCCCAAAGTCCTGGGTTTACTGGCATGAGCCACCACATAAGGCCTAGACTTTATTTTAAAGATGATGAGAAGCCACTGGAATCTTTTCTTTTTACTAATTAGTTTTATTTTAAAATGTTGATAGATTTTTCTGACTATAGATATTCATACTCATTAAAATTAAATAATGTGATACAGATGTGCATATTATAAAAAATGGAAGTCCTGTATAATCTCACCCTCTAAAGAGAACCGCTGTTAACATTTCAGTGTATTATTTGCTAGGACTCTTTTCTACATACATCAATACTCATAAATACACACACATGTGCACACTCACACACGTGTGTACAAATACAATAGGACCATTGGGACTAGACAATAGTTTAGAAAGTGTTCCTGAAAATGTGTGGGGGATGGTTTTAAGGAGTAGGAGCTAGTAGCTGGATTGGAAAATCTGGTTTTAAGGCTTCCACTTTGGTCTTCTTTTTCATGATCTCTTGATTATAAGGCAATTAAGAGAAATAGTAACTGAGGCTAAAAGAAATCCATATACTTCTCTATCAGAGCTAGCCATTTTCTTAGGCTTTTTAAACATCCCTCCTTCAATCCTTCATTTTTTTTTCAGATTTTTCAAAAGCCAGCTTTCTGTAAAAGAGAATTACTCTTTAAATTACGAAGGTTTTCAATGCAAGGTTAGCCATAACCCTTTAATTTCATACTGCCCAAATAAGTGTTACACAATTTAGGAAGTGAAAATGCAGCAAACTAAGGAGAAAATAATACAGAAATCACATGCTATTACCAATATTTTTCTTCTTTGTCTTTTCTCTATTTTGGGGATTTACAAACAAATGTACCCAGCTACTCTACCTCAGTCAAAATGATATGTCTCTTGAAATAGAGAGATGTCAGAGTATTACTCTAGGCTTTCTGAGTTGGCATCTGGAGGTGAAGGTGGAACTGGGGATGGTGGTAAGTGGGGTGGTGTTGAGGACCAGACAGTTTAAATTCTGAAGAACTCACCAGGTGATTCTAATGCTATTTAAAGCTTGAGAACTACTTTTTCCCTTCTTTTCAACTTAAAAGAAACTTTAGATCAGTGTGCATTTTTCACTGGCTCATGACTGTGAAAATGAACCAGAGAATGGGTTTAATTCTTTGAATAATCATAGAGAAGAACTTGCTTTTACCTGAGTTAGCTTGCAGGCTTTCGGAGGCTGCCAGCATTCTAGCCTTCTTTTCAGCGCTGTCTTTTACTGTAATCCTCAGGATGTCAGAAGTCTCACACCATTTTTCATGTCTTATATTGAAGACACAGTTTCAGGATAGTGGCGAAGAGGAGCAAACCTCCTCTCAGAGAGTACTGTTGGAGCAGTGTCTAAGGAAGGATACATTTACAATTTCCTGAATCCGTGTTTTTCCAAGATGATTTCATTGATAAGCTCCATGCCCGGGGAACCCAGGTCCATGAAAACAAGTGCTTTCCACCCTAGCTTTATAACACTGCACTTCTGGCTTCACAAATATCAAAAGAATGAGAAATGTCAAAACTTTTTATTATTTTGAAATTGCTATCCTATATGGAGATGGTAAAAATGATGCTCCTGGAGATTTATATTCTACAAGGGTGTGCCTAGGGCTATAAAGAATAGGACTGCGTTCTGACCTCAAGTTGCCTACAATCGAATTGTTTTAAAGTGAAGAAACACACAAGAAAGGTTATGGGCCATAATATACTTTTAAAAACAAAAACTTGAATATAATTAAAGTGTTAAATATAGATCTTGGCACAGTACTTTGCACATGATGGGAACTCAAATACTTACTAATAGTGACGTAACAATTGTGCAAATAGAAAAATAAATATTAAGTAGGCAGCATTGGCAATGAAAACTACTGGATATTTGAAAAGGAAAAGATTGCTATAAATTAGGGTCATTGAGAATTACCTCAGGATTAAATTAAGCTTGGAAGAAAATAAGCGAATATGCAACAAGAAGAGGAAGTGGTTTTCAAGAGGGGGAAGGGGCATGATCAAAATTTTGGAAGCAGAGCTTCTCGGGGATAACTGGCTAAAGATAGGTATACTAGTCTGGCCAGAGTAGAGTGTTTTGCTTGAGAGTAGACTGGGAAACAGAGGGAGACACCATCTCTACAAAAAAATAAAAGTAAAAAATTAGTCACACGTAGTGGTATGTGCCTGTGGTGCCAGCAGCTACTTGGGAGGCTGAGTTGGGAAGATCACTGGATCTGTTTCCAAGATGGATGGCTCACATGGCTGGTCGATGGCACTGACAGTTGGTGGGAGGCCTCAGCTTCTACCCCACTGGGCCTTGAGGCTATTTGACTGTCCTCAGGACAGGGTGGCTGACTTTCTCCAGAGCCAAAAATCTAAGATTGGTAGAAACTATCCTTTTTCTGGACTGCTTTCAAATGTCTTAGAGCATCACATTGCCACACTCTATTCATGAGAACAAGTCCTTCAGCCTGACTCATATTTAAGGAAATTAGGCTCCACCTTTTGAAAGGAAAAGTGCTAAAGATTCTGTGGATACATTTTAAAACCACCACAGAGACTAATAAGATTCAATGTGCAATAACAACATGCATCAACATGCTTGCAATATTTAGCCCTATCATGGCAGAGTCCTTATCTGCTTTGGGCAGATAAGGACTGAATTCCTAGTACCTAGCAGGGCCTGCACATTGAGGCACTCATTAAATAGTTTCGAGCTATTATTATTTTACACATGAAGACATCTACTTTCAAATATTTTAGTGACAGGCCTCACTAAGTGCTGAAGCAAGATTTAATTTGTTCTGACTGGCTGGGCGTGGTGGCTCATCCCTGTAATCCCAGCACTTTGGGAGGCTGAGGCGGCTGGATCACAAGGTCAGGAGATCAAGACCATCCTGACTAATGTGGTGAAACCCTGTCTCTACTAAAAATATTAAAAAATGAACTGGGCCTAGTAGCTCATGCCTGTAGTCCCAGCTACTCGGGAGGCTGAGGAAGGAGAATCAACTTGGGAGGTGGAGGTTGCAGTGAGCACTCTCACCACTGTACTCCAGCCTGGTGACAGAGCGAGACTCCCCTAAATAAATAAATAAATAAATAGTTAATTTGTTCTTACATCCCATATCCTCTTTCTACTCTCTATGCCATCTCTCAAACAGAATCACTCATGTCTCTAAAGATGCTCACCTTGCTATTGGCACAACTAACAGAATTACTCTCTGGAATATTGCCTGGCACTTAGTCATCCAACAAGTATTTGTTGAACAAATGAGTGAATTTGGTGCAATAATAATTGAAGGCTAGAATATAAAAAAGTCTGTTCAAATTTACTTACAAGCCGGTGGAACACAGGAATACAACCCAGAGTGGTTGCCTTTTGTACAGGTTATTATTTTGTCATATTCACTGAAAGGGCACCATGTTCAAAGTGCAGAAGTTAGGTACTCTGGATATAGAAGAGATGGGACTCCTAGGGTTTGGGAAGCTTTATGATAACCACATGCAAGGATTATATGGCAAATGGGCTTCCTATCATTGAATCATTGTTTTGAACATAGTCTTTTCAAGACTGGTAATATTGTGGGGGGTGTGGGGAGGTGGGAGTGGATCCGCTGGAATTCCTCCCATTTGAGTAGTGTTATACTTTGACGTTTAACCCACAAAAAGAAACAAATGAATTGGGATGACACTTGGCATATCTAAACTCTCATATACCTCTCCACACAACCCTAACATGATTTATTCTGGAAAACTTTTGGACCAAAATTAAACCTAACTCCTGTGAAATTTTCACTTATCTTCACTGAATCCTGTTAGCTTTAATTAGCTGTTTTTAGGTTTTATGATAAACAGAGCTTTAAAAATCAGAAAAAATATTATAGAACTTTGTTATACAGATTACATTCCTTTCAGAGACATACCAAGAACTGAAATTTAAGGTCTTTATTTGGTTGACTTATTTTTGGTTATATGTGGTAATTTGGCATTAAATGTGTAATCCAGAAAGTAAATAACAGGGACCAGTGTATTTCATAGGCAGGTTTAGCTTTGGGGCTTTTATGGAATTTGTTAACATTAGGTAATATTAATGTAACCAAACTTCCAGAACAATAAGCAATCCATTTTTCTGCAATGTTAGTGCAAAGAGTATTAAATTTTAGCTTAAATATAACCAAAAGCAAATGAACAAGAGTGGGATTAGGTTAATTGCAAGCTTTAGGAAGGTTGCTCAAACTATTAGAGCCATGATTCCAGTCCCTGCTTTTGTTACATAGATTTGTAGCACCTAGATGTGCACACCCCAAAACACTCAGCTATTTGTTAAGCAAACATTTGTTTGTTATAGCATATGGAATCTAAAGGAAAAGAACACAGGATTCTTAGGTAAAAGCATGGATAATCAAGTTACGGTGACTGTAAAATCCACAATCTATTACATAATCAAGTGTGATAGCAGTAACGAAGAACCACCAATGCACTAAGAATATTAGAAAAAAAAAAAGACACAAGATTTTTAGAGGCTGGAGAAGTTACGTAAAGCTTAATAGCACAAATAGGACTTAAGCTGTGTCCTTAAAAATACTCATAGGATACTTGGATTTGCATGGAGAAGAGTGGGGAGTTTTGTAAGGAAAGGAAGAGAATGAACAATTTTGTGAAGGTGGGGGATGAAGGGTTTATTTTGCTTCAGGGAATTTTCTTGGAACCTCTATACTAGGTTAGTTTTCACTCCTACACCAGCCTTCCTTTATGATTGTAATTGACTGAGTATGTATTTATTTGATGTTTGTGCCTCTGGTCTTCCCTTCATAGGATCTATACCTAAGCCTGATTTTCCCACCAAGTACACGCAGTGCCTAGCATATCAGAGACTTAATAGATCAGGAAATGCTCCTTTTTCCTAAATTCCATTAGATTATTCTGGGAAATGAATTTGAATCTGTAAAATAGGACCAAGAGACCCATAGTCTTAAATACCAGACTGAAGATATGAGAATGTCTTTATCCCATAAGCAATAAAGAATGACCAATGGCAATAAATATATGGCATTTTGTGCATATTAATTAGATAGTGTCAGAAGGCTAGATCAGGGCAAGGGAAGGCTGGAGCAAGAAAAAGAATTGCACAGTTATTGAAATTATAAAAAGTGTGGGTACTCTCACTAATATAATTGGAGAAACAAAAATGAAGAAGAATGAGTAAGTCTTAAAAGATATTGGGAAGAGAAAGTAGTAGAATATGGTGGAGACTGGATTTGGGGGACAAAGGTGTGGTTTGAAATAAAAGCACTCTCCTGGCTTTTGATTTGGCTGAGAAAGCAGAATAGCAACAACAGTGATTTCTCTTACGTACCTCGCCTTTCAATTCTTGTAGCAAACCTGAGTGATTAATTACTGTGCTTTCCATTTACAAATGAGAAAAATCAAAACCCTTCGAGAAGCAAGTAGAACCTAATGATCAAACCCCCAGGCCTTTGATCAGGGCTCTCAATTCAAGTCTCAGCTTAACCTTTGTGACGTTGAGAAGTTAATTCTTCTGTCCCTCAGTTGTGGATAATCAAAGAACCTACTTCACAGCATTGTTGGGGAGTTAAATATGAGAATAAAACTAATAAGATAGCATGTAATAAGATAATCTGTGTTATCACATACAAAAAAGGATGCCTGCCGTCCATAGATGTATACAGTAACGGCTCAGTACAAGGTTACTATGGGTAGGTAACTTGCCCAGCTGGTTAGTACTTCCTACTTGACCCAGGTCTTCTGGTGAATTTGTGATACATATCATGTTGCTAGTAGAGGTAAAAATTGGGTCACAGGTGTAGAACTGAACTATTAGTTGCTAATTAGCTAAAGAACACCACTTGTTTACTGCAGTTCATGCTTTAAAATAAAAATCACTGTTCTGGTGTTTGGAGGAAAAAGAGAAATCAATGGTTCTTTCTTTCTTTCTTTTTTTTTTTTTTTTGAGACGGAGTTTCGCTCTTGTTACCCAGGCTGGAGTGCAATGGTGCGATCTCAGCTCACCGCAACCTCTGCCTCCTGGGTTCAGGCAATTCTCCTGCCTCAGCCGCCGAAGTAACTGGGATTACAGGCGTGCGCCACCATACCCAGCTAATTTTTGTATTTTTAGTAGAGACGGGGTTTCACCATGTTGACCAGGATGGTCTCGATCTGTTGACCTCGTGATCCACCCACTTCGGTCTCCCAAAGTGCTGGGATTACAGGCTTGAGCCACCGCGCCCGGCCTGGTTCTTTTTTTTTTTTTTTTTGAGACCAAGTCTTGCTCTGTCACCAGGCTGGAGTGTAGTGGCGCAATCTTGGCTCACTGCAATCTCCACCTCCTGGGTTCAAGCGATTCTTCCACCTCAGCCTCCCGAGTAGCTGGGACCATAGGCACATGCCACCATGCCCAGCTAATTTTTTTTATACTTTCAGTAGAAACGGGGTTTCACCATGTTGGCCAGGATTGTCTCGATCTCTTGACCTTGTGATCTACCCGCCTAGTCCTCCCAAAGTTCTGGGATTACAGGCGTAAGCCACGGCGCCTGGCCATCAATGGTTCTTATATTAGTTCTGCTAATCTAAATTATCCTAAGATTTGAGAAAGAATACAAATTGTTCTTTGGTTGCTATACTTATGTACTGAATCATATATGTGAAATTATGCCAAGAGAAACAATGGATAAAAATCCTCTTAATGCCAAATTAGTCCTAAAATCTTTAGCGACCATCACAATTAATAGACCTTGTTTCTTTTTTAACTTTATAACTGAAGGCACTAAAGATGCTTCATAGAAGCAACATTTGAAAGAATTCTATTCCCTCCAGTAGGAACCAGATAGCAATCACACAGAAGTAATATTGATGAGAAAATGGTTTCTGAAAACAGAAATATTCAGAGGCTTTTGGGCCTGCAGACTAATTAGCAAGATGTCGCTCTTGTTTTTTTTATCATACCCTTGTCGGTAAAGGTCTAGATTTTTGTCAACATGGGGTTCCTAGTAGCTTTAGCATAGTAATGCTTTTCCTTTGGACATGCTTTTTCCCCATTCTTAGGAGAAGGAGTATAAATCTCATGAAACAGTAAGCAAGGAAAGATTGTATAGTTTATAAGGAAACTGAGCATAAATAAGCCCTGGAAGAAAAAAATGAAACAACCTTGAGCCATAGCTAAAACTAATCCAACAAAAAGTAGGTGGTAATCCAGTTTAGTTATTGCGATCTTGCCTCCTAGATTCCATATTATCTCCAGGAAAATTTTCTGACCACAATTTTATCCTTTCTGTTTAAAGTTTTCCTAAACTATTCTTGCTCTTTCAGTGTGTCTGGCACTTAGCAGATGTTTAATAAATATTTATCAAATGGAGGGAGGTAAGGAGGAAAGGAGAGATGGATAGATGGATGGATGGATGGAGACACATGAAGTATACATATGAACAACTAATGGAATGGTTAAATCAATGAAGTTTCAAAAAATTAACCCTCTTTTTGCTACTAAAACTCATTCTGGGATGTCACGCCCCAGATGTGATGTTAATGTCACATCATTATCATCATTCAACATTACTAATGACAAATGCACGATCGTAATGAGGAATTAGTCTTTTTTCCAAGAAAGGTGTCTCCATTCTCACTTACTCTTCCTTAATGAAATCAATTTTGCCTCTTCCCATTTATTAAAAATTCTAGTTTGGGCTGATGACAAATAACATCAAACTTAACCTCTGACAGCTTTGTTTCCAATCTCCCCATCAGCTCATGAAAAATGAATCAAATCCAGCCCACTTCCACCTATTGAAACCTAATAGCTTTTCATTATGTTAGACTAACCCAATTGTAATACCTAAAGAAAAATAGTCAAGGAAATGTAGATATATTACACGTTTTCAACACATTTAATACTAAATCCTTTATCTTTCCTTTCTCCCAAACCAGCCATTGCCTAAGGTGGGGAATTAATCCATCTTCTACTGAGTTGTTCAAAACTGTAAGATGGCAGCCATTTTTTCCCTTTATGTCCATATCTTTTAGTCATTAAGTTCTGTCAATTCATCCTTCCAAATGTCTCTCGAAACCCTTTGTCTCCATTTCTGCTACAATTGCTTTAGTTCAGATCTTCATTATATTATCCTATTTCCATGCATATGTTCTAGCTCCTCCCGTCTATCTTATATATTAATGCCAGTTATTTTCCTAAACATAAATCTGTACATGACATTTTCTCTGCTTAATATTCTTCTGACTCAACATTGCATTCAGGATAAAATACAGACCCTATCATGTGGCACCTAAGATCTTTCATGACCTAAGTCTTCAGAGCCATCCCTCCCCATCACTCACAGCCACATACCTCATACTCTAGACACTTTCAATGAACTAAAGGCAATGCTGCTGTAGCTGTATAAATAGGGTCTAGAACATTCAGTTATGTAAAATGCAGAGGGCTGTCTTGCAAGGATAATGAAATAACAAGGCAAGCCAATTGCTTTATGTCTGAACTCAAGTTATTGCTTTATCTTTTATTGTACTTTGGGCTCCTCTAGGATTCTCTTACATTTATGCCTTTGAATATATTCTCTCTCCCTTCCCTGAAATTCTCTCATCTAGCTCCAACTTATCCTTCAAAACACATGGCAAGTATTGCTTTCTCTAGCCCTCACTTGCTCACTCTACTGTCTGCCACTAAATTGTATCAGGGGCTCAAACTTCATACTTTAATATCATACCCAGCTCATGACTCTATTATCATAACAAGAATCATGCCAATTGAAATTGTTTTGTACATATGCTTGTCTTTTTTCTCTTATTTCTGAACTCCCCCACCACAAAACACACCCACACGTGCGCACGCACGCGCACACACACACACACACACACACAAAGCCTGTATGCACATTTAAGTAAGAATTTTATTTTTCATATCTATATTTGCTCTTAAGACTCAGTCCAGTGACAAGCACAAATAAAAATATTACGTGTTAATTGAAGCTAAAGATCTATATTTGCAGTAAACAATTTTAATATTTGACAGTGCTTTCCAATCCATGAGGAATATCCTCATCCAATTTGGCCACTTATGATGGTCAGGTTCTTCTTAATAGACAATATTAATAATTAACTGGTAGTTAGAGAAAGGTAAATTCTGTGGGTCTTCGTCCCCCACAATCTGTTTGGTGGGTGGCATATTTACAGTGAAAACAAGCCTCACAATTTGCCACAAATGAAAATATTTATTTCAAGTATGCACAAAAGTAGTCACACAAACCTGCTCATGAAGCTCTGCAAAGACCCAGCTCTTTGTCCTTGTAGGCACTCTGATAAGGACCTTGTTGGAAATATGTTTTAGAGACACATGCAGCAATACATTAGCAGCAGTGGGCACTAGCTCCAGAATTACCTGGTAAGTGGTGGGACACGTGGCTGAATGGCACTTCTAGGTTACAGGTGAACTCTGGATGGTATTAGGAGCCTGGGTTTGCTGATTCTTAGCTCTGTGCATGTAAAGGTGGGGGTGCCTTTACAGTACTCCTAGTCAAGCCACATTAACTGAACACTTTTCATTTCACGTATGAAACCTTACTACCAATACTCCTCATGCTACCGAACACATTCCAGGACTGACTGAAGTAAAGACAGGAGAAGCATTTCCATGCAGAGGCCCTCCCTGGCTTGAGTTCTCCTAGAGGTTTTCATGTAGACTTAAGTATCCCTGGTCTGTACATTCCTGATTTGGTAACTTCAAAAGTTAACTAACACCCTCTGGATAATAGATTAGAAGTAACTACAAAAGTTAATTGATAGTTGCTAGGTTATAGGTTAAAATTGACTAATGTGCTTAACCCGTTGTATCTGGATGTATTTTAAAATAAAGTATAGAAACTCTTGGATCCTTTGGTCAGTCATGATGGTGGTTTGACCCCCACCTCCAAAAGATGGTGCACAATAAATGCAGCTGACAGCAATGGATGCTGGCCAGAATGACTGATTAGCTGAGCAAACAGGATCTTGGCATGGCTTAACATACTTTCCATTATTCATTTCCTTCCTGTCATTGTCTTGCCTTCAATCCAGGGATACTGACTTCTTTTGCCACTGTTACCTTTTATTCTTTATATAAAAACTACATGATGATCTTTTCATTTATATTAGGAATCTGCAATTATATAACATTATTTGACTCTTCAAGTGCCTATGTGTTTCATGTCCTTGTGGAAGTGGATTGATGGTTTATTGAACATTTCTGCCCTTCTTCCTCCCTTCTTCATTCCCCACCTGGCCCCAATAATTCTACTGCAGTTGCTTACAAACATAAAGTGCTAAAACGTCTACTGAATGAATTAATGACATTATCCTTGTGTACATAAAGCTAAAATGGGGAAGAGGTAGACCTGTTACATGCTGGGTGGTGCTAGGTGTTAATGACTAACAGGCAATAATTTCTATAAATATGTTAGGTATCCAGTGTCCTACACATTTCAGTAACATAATCTATTAGTCTGCTTTAAATGCACACATCTCCAGAGAACCATTACTGTATGGAAATTCCTGTTACATAGCCAAGTTAGGGAAGAGGTTTTAATTAGAGGAGACATCCATCAGCTTTCAGCTCACACGAGATATATACAGAATGATTTCATGGAAAGAGTGTGGAGCTTGAAATTACTACTCCTATTTCAAGTTCCAACTTCGTTTACTTACAAATGTCATTGAGCTTTTGTTTTCTAATCCATAAGAAGGGAAACGATGCTTATCTTCCATGGTTATGCGACTGAAGCTCAAAAAGATGTTATTTGTGAAAGTACTTTTAAAGCTAAAAGCATTAAAATGCATTCTAGTTACATATGTTATTATTATAGTAATTGAAAAGGAGATCCCTTGAGCAAACTCTTTAAGAGAAATAACAGGTTATGTGGATTCCAGAAAGCTACGGGAGGACTGGCAGTTAGCAGGGGGTTTGAGTGCGGTGAAATGGTGGGTCACAGATTTGAATATTTATGCATCAGCCTCCTTAATGACTCTTCACAGGCCACTAGTCCTCCTCCCTGTCCACCCAGCCTTAAGACCATCAGGCTGCAAATGGTGAAGAGACAGAAGGCAATTGCTTGAACAGAGAATGTTGATTGCTCTGGGCCTATGTTCCTTTGAACCCTGTAGCACAATTATAGAAGTATTATTGCAAAATATAAACAATGTGATTCATTTCAGTAGGCAGGAGAGACAGCCTATGGTTGAAAATTAGTAGCGGTGAGGGCTGGTGGGAGTCCTGCTCAGCACTAAGGGTTGGGTTTTATCCTGAGGGTGGGAAGCTGTTCAGAAAAAAAGAGCATTAAATGCCAGGAAGAATTAACAATTTCAGCACTTTGGGAGGCCAAGGTGGGTAGATCACAAGGTCAGGAGTTCGAGACCAGCCTGGCCAAGATGGTGAAAGCCCATCTCTACTAAAAATACATAAATTAGCTGGGCATAGGGGCGGGCACCTGTAACCTCAGCTACTCGGGAGGCTGAGGCAGGAGAATCGCTTGAACCCAGGAGGCAGAGGTTGCAGTGAGCTGAGGCGGGGCCACTGCACTCTAGCCTGGACGACAGAGCAAGACTGTCTCAAATAAAAAAAAAAGAAAAAAGGAATTAACAATTTCGGTATAATGCCTAAATAACATGTAACTGCATATGGATTTGTGAAGTGGGACTCATACTTTCATCTGAAGTCAATACAACTTGCATAACACAATTAATAAGAATAATTCCAATCCTCTAGTAACAAAACATAATCCCCAATGCTCCTTTAATATCACTTTTGTATTTGAAAATGCAAGATCCTCTAATTGTTTTATAGAGAAATAAAGCTTCATTCTCAGTCTTTTCTTCCAGATCGCTTTTCTGTTCCCTGTCCTGATAGTCTCTCTGGGTCTTTCCTGAAACGTGTGTTGTATGTATATAGATATTTAAATGTCTATATATACATAAATTTAAATGTATAATTTCATGTGTTAGTTTGATAATGAACTACAAAGTAGTATATATCAGAGCATTCCAATGTCTAAAAATAATCCCAAGGGCAGTGTAAAACTTTGGTCACCTTTATTTAGGGGAGAAACTGAATCTAAATCCCTTCCTCCGTTTCTTTGTTTGCTTTTTTTTTTTTTTTTTTTTTTTTGAGACAGAGTCTTGCTCTGTTGCCCACGCTGGAGTGCAGTGGCACAATCTCAGCTCACTGTACCTCTGCCTCCCGAGTTCAAGCAAATCTCTTGCCTTAGCCCCTCATGTAGCTGGGACCACAGGTGTGCATCACCACGCCCAGCTAATTTTTGTGGTTTTAGTAGTGACGGGGTTTTACCATCTTGGCCAGACTGATCTCGAACTCCTGACCTCAGGTGATCCACCCACCTCAGCCTCTCAAAGTGCAAAGATTACTGGCATGAGCCACCATGCCCAGCCTGTTTACTTGTTTAGAAGTGAAGACAAACAGACTAAAGAGAGTCAATTAAGATAAACTTTAACTGAAGCTTTTGAATGCAAATGTGCACCACATGAAACTGAGGGTAATTGATACCTGTCTTCCCTGGCCAGAAACTGGCATCATAAAACAATTAATATAGGAAGCAAAAATTAATAGTAAACCAAGTGCTTTCAACTTCTTGGTCAACTAATAGGAGAATTTTCCAGCACTGGTTGAGAAAAGATTTAAAATAATGTGGTTCTGAGGGGGAGGAAAGAGAAACTTAGAAGATTTTTCAAAGATTACCTGGTAGTTCTAGTACTCTCTGTATGAAACCACAGTTACTGCAGCAAGCAGGAAAATGGAGCATCGAGTGGAATACAGCACTTAAGATACGATCTTGACTTCCCAATGGAGTGGCCCACTCGATGTGACAGAAAGTGGGTGTTATTTATGGCTGCCTCTGGCGTATCATTTACTCTTACAGTATCTTCCTTTTCTAGCCTATAAAGTGTGTAAATAAGTGATTTTTCTCTCTTAGACTAGGGTGGTTGTTTCTTAGATTTATAAATGTATATAGTTAAAGCATTTTCAAATTTAAGTAAGAATATGTCTTAGTTCTATGATAAATCCTATGACAAATTGCTGACTCAGTTGCATCTTTTGTTTGTTTTTTGAGACTGAGTCTTGCTCTGTTGCCCAGGCTGGAGTACAATGGCACGATCTCAGCTCACTGCAACCTCCAGCTCCTAGATTCAAGCAATTGTCATGCCTCAGTTTCCTGAGTACCTGGGACTCCAGGCATGTACCACCATGTCCAGCTAATTTTTTGTATTTTTAGTAGAGACAACATCTCACTACATTACCCAGACTGGCCTCAAACTCCTGGCCTCAAGCAATCCTCCTGCCTTGGCATTCCAAAGTTCTGGGATTACAGGCATGAGCCACTACAACTGGCCTTTTAGCTCAGGGAATTCATCACTTTATATTTTTAGAGAAATTTTAAGTAACCACGTTAAAGTTATGTAGGACTAAAGATACAAAGTTTTTCAGTTACATGTGGGATTCCTCTAATTACCATAAATAGCAGAAAGAAAATCCCCAACTAGCACAGTTGTTATAAGAATTAAAGACAATATATGTCACATATAGGGAAACATATTAGGGGTAAATGGTAGTCATTAGTCTGTCTATCCCCAACCAATATTTTGATATTAATCCTATTGATATGTCTAAATTTAATTTCTTTTCAGCCTTCTGTGTTGTATTTGATTTCATCAGACTGTCTTAATGTTGAAGCCACTTGACTGGAATTTAAAGCTTCTGTTCATTTATTTCCCTAAATATTTTATTAAGTAACACATGATCAAAAACTGTACGACCTCACCAAAAGGAAAAATTAAAAGTGTCCAATGCTCAAGGGAGGTCTGTGAATGTCTAGGACAACAAGCAAAAGCTGGCAGCTCATTTTTGCTAACCTGAGTGAAACAAAACAAGAGGGGCAATGGCAAGGGAAAGAAAAAATTGGGCTGGGAGACATTAATGACATTTGCCCTGATTAACTGTTGCTTTAAGCATACTAAGCCATCAATGATAAAATTATACCAATTCTGATATCTAAAAATTGGAGATCAGCTTTCAGATATCTTCCACATTTTACTTCTATTATTTATCCATCAATATTTTCCACAGCAGGCACTGAGGAGTATTGATATTGAATACTGACTGTTGAGTAAGTTTCCCTCACATCTTACTGTTTTAGAGTCAGGGAAAAAAGCACCGTGACTTCTGAGCTCTCATCCTTCTGTTTCACATAGTCACATTTTTCTAAAAAGAAATCCGCTGCTGTCTATGGAAAGACTTTCTCATGTGTTATAGTGCAACTTCATGCATCTATCACCTTTTCTATAGCTTGAGTTGGGAAGAAAAGAGGGTATGAGGGATGTACTTTTAGTATTTGTTATCTCTGCAGATGACGTACTTGAAGACTTTTTCCCATCCTTCTGTTTTTCTTCATATCATTAGGCTAAAATAATAAAGGCATCTGTTTGCTTGAGACACAGAAGGAGCTACTGAAGGTTGACTAAATATGCATAAAAATGGACAAGAAAGAAGAGGCAAAGTATGCCATATTACCTAGATCACATGCCGATTCACATCCCACTTTCTTTTTAATTTTTGGACCTGTGGGTAGGATTTAATTTTATTGTAGCCTTAGGGAAGTCTAATCTTGGGAGTTTTAAAATAGGAAAAGAGAAGGAATTGCCTGAAAGGTATTGTGTTAATTTAGATCTAATTCTTAAGTATAATGGCCCAAAATGAAGACGGGATGACTAGGATTTGTTTTGCTCCACTAGGAACCCTGTGTTTTTTCCTATTTCTCATCGTTCTCTCTAAGGGTAGAGATGGTTATGGTTCTCTTGTCCACCAACAGCATCTATCGTCTCCACATTACGGACATGGAAGATGTTCAATAGCCATGTTTGGATTGAATGGATGAATAACGATGTTCCATTGTGGGCACAGACACACAGATTGGATCAATATCCATCCAGAAATAAACAACAAAGGGGATACTTATCAGCTAGGACTGCGTAAGAACTGAGACTTTTAAGATTCAAAATGAATTTGAAGGCAACATTACCCAAAATGCTAATGAGTAACAAGAACTCTATGATAGCATCCATACAGTAAAATCATAAGGAACTATTAAGTTGGTATTCTCTCAAGGAAGACAAAGGCTAAACACAGTGCTGCATGATGTCAAGTTACTTTGCTCTACCAAATGGTAGACTGCTGACCTGAGTTTGCCAATGAAAGCTGTAGGAGTCAAGGGGAATGATGCTATTGTTTCCCCTGGCTACCACTTTTAAAAATCTTAAGAAACTGTAGAACAAGACTGAACCACTAATAAAGCAGTATCTTTTACTATTAATTGTGAGAGTATCTTTAAAGAGCTGCCATCTGGCTAATGGCTAACCTGTTTTTTAAAAATGTGAGAAGAGAGACCTTGGGAATTCACATCAGGAGTTGAGGAAATGTTTCCTTTCACAGGAGAAAGCAATGACTGCACAGGCAGTAAACGTGGAATCGTTTTAATAAATTAGGTTTTGTCTTTCTAATCTGTGGAAATTCCTTGAAAGGATTGACTGAATATTTGTGGATAGGAAAAGCTAGTGCTTTACATTTTTTGTGTGTGATCTTCTCACAAGGCTATGAACAACTGTTGCATTAAGTAATTTGAGGCATAATTTAATAATAGATAAAAGGTCTGATCTCAGAAGGCTTCCAAAAAACCAGCTGAGATGGGCAAATATGCAAAATGAGACCATAGCATTCATTGAACGGTGAGTTGACTTTGAGAAACCTAGAGACAATTTAAAAACATATTTGTTAATAATTCAGAAGCAATACAAATAAATGGCACATGTTTGCCAACAACCAGAAGTTTGAAGGATTATGAGAAACTCTTGAAGGACTTAATTAAGCTCGGTAATAGAGTAAACACAATAGCAGATGATGCTCAGTGGAGAGAGAAGATGGAGGTAATATATAACGGAACAGTTTGGAGTTGTGCATTTAATGAGCTCTGATTTAGTTCTACCCCTCAGGAAGAGAGATTCTGGCTAATATCATAATAAACAGGGCAAGGAGGACAGTGTATAAAAATATAAAACCTAGGTCAATTAGTTACCCACAAAATTGGCCAAAACAAAGGACGGGATTTATCAACTCAGAGAGCTTTGTTATAAAGCTATTCTTGAACTGGCTTGCCTACAAGCTTGCATCATGATGAGCCTTCTCTGGTACTTTGTAACTAAAATTTTCTAGTTATCATCCAATGCAATTCCAATACATCATTATTAAGAAAACCATGAAATATTTCAAACACATTGGCAAGCATAAAAACAACAGAACTTCATGTATCTACTACCTAACTTTGTCAAACTTTAATATTTTGATGGCATATTTGCTTCAGCATGTATTTGTGCTGTCATTTAAAAGAAATCAAATATTAAAGGTACCATGGAGGCCCTGCATAAACCTACCAGCTTCCATGTTCTCCCTCCCTTCCTGCCTCCATCCTTCTGTTCCTGAAGGGAACCATTATTAATTCAGTGTGTAACATTCTTATGCTCGTTTTATATTTTTTACTATATGTTTATATACTTGACTACACCACATAGTATTATTTTGAAAGTGTCTAAATGTTATGTAAATGGCATCCCACTCACACATCATTTTGCATTATACTTTTGTGGCTTGACATTATGTTTTGCTCAGCACTGTACTGTTTAGTTTATCTCCATTGATTTAAGCCACTTGAGTTGATTCACTTTGACCTATGTACTCCATAAGTATATATATATCACAATCTATCAGTCCATGGTCTTTTGATGAACACTTTCAATTTATTACCAATGGCATTGTAATGGACATTCTTTTATATGTCTCCTTTTGCACATGTGCATGTTTTTTTAGAGTGCTTACCTAGACTTAGGCACTTTTTTTTGATATGGAGTCTTGCTCTGTCACCAGGCTGGAGTGCAGTGGTACCGTCTCAACCCACTGCAAGCCCCCACTCCCTGGTTCAAGCGATTCTCCTGCCTCAGCCTCCTGAGTAGCTGGGATTACAAACACATGCCATCATACCCGACTAATATTTTTATTTTTAGTAGAGACAAGGTTTTACCATGTTGGCCAGGATGGTCTTGATCTCCTGACCTTGTGATCCACCTGCCTTGGTCTCTCAAAGTGTGGGATTACAGGCATGAGCCACTGCGCCTGGCCACTTAGGCATATTTTAAACTTTGCCAAATGTGTCCAAATGCTTTGTATACTAGCTTTACCAATTTACTTTTCCCCACCATTGGATAAGAGTTTCCATTGCTCCATATCCTCTCAACACTGGTGTTTTAAACTTTTGCAAATCTGATAGATGTCAAACAGAATCTCTTGGTTTTCATGTGTATTTTTCTGAAGTGTTTTCAGAAAAAACAGAACTTTTTCTTAAAAAAAAAAAAACAGAAAAACTAATTGCTACGTTAAAATATTTTAATGATAAATTTTAACTGTACAACTTGGGAACATACCACCAGGGAATTTTTCTCTGCTGTTTTTCCCCTGAATGAGACAGTAGCTTTGATGAAAATGGATCTGCAAAGAGGGAGGGAGAGGGCCAGTAATATGTTGTGGGTTACAAAGCAAGTCACGGGTCACATTAATTGTCTCTTTGCGATTGGCAGAGGTCTTGGTAAGGAAATCTTTGGTTTAGGAAAAAAGTCAAGTCTGACAAGAAGATGGGGTTGCTACCTGTCAGCCCTGCTGCTAGAAAGAAAAGGTTGTGACACACATTTTCCACTAGTAGGTTGTCACAAGTCTCATTTGTAAATAGATGGAATATGAATACCAAAGACCTAAATATTATACAAACTGTTAAGGAGTGATAGGATCTGCAACCAGACTTCAAGGCTCCGAAGTGAATAGACCATCTGTTGCATTAAAGAAGTTTCTAAGCTTCTGCTTGATGTGGTCTATTTTTTTTCTGTACAATGATCCCAGCAATACGTTTCATTGGTTTTTAGTTTTGCACCATAGCACACAAAATTCACTGTGATAATAACTGAGTCAGATTTCCAAATGAAAAGATAGTCATTAGTAACATACCTCTATTGGGGTAATTACTAATGTTTTTCTCCATTTTATTACTTTTAATGGGTTATCAAAATCATATTTTAATTTCCAAACGTAATCTTTATTTTAAGTGCTTAATACTTAAGTATGCTCATCTCCTTTTATAGGGGATTTTTCTACTTGTAACAGTTGTGATGGATAGATGCTCCAGATTTTTTTTCCTGCATAAGTGAGGAAATTGACTTAAGGTACAGGGTTATGGTTACACAATAAAACATTTGCAAAACTAGGATGAAGAGGATGCTTCTTGACTCTTGCTCCTGTCTGATACTTCATCCGCTACAGTACTTCCTGAAAATTTCGCCAATATGTAGTTCTGGGCAATAACTCATAAGTTAGCTCAGGTTACTAGAAAGGTAAAGATTTGGGGAAGAAGTTGAAGAAGGCATGTTCTCTGACTAACCCTTAACAACTTTACACTGTTTTCATTATCTCGCTTGGTATTCTGCACACCAGTATCATAATGATGGTGCCCCAAATTGGCAGCGACCCCTTTAGAAGTGGCAAAGGAAGAACATTATTCAATTTTCCCTCCTCTTTGCCTGCAGGTGGCAAACATCTCCATCTCCCTCTCACTAAGGACTGGCCACGGGAATAATGTGACACTTTCTTTTTCATATATATATGCATATATATGTATCTATATACACATATGTATATATATAGATACATATATAAATACATATGTGTATATAGATACATATATATGTATATATAGATACATATATAAATACATATATATAGATACATATATATACATATATAACTACATATATATAGATACATATATACATATATATAAATACATATATATATGTATAATTGCATTTTAGGTTTTGAGGTACATGTGAAGAATATGCAAGATTGTTGCGTAGGTACATACATGGCAATGTGATTTGCTGCCTTCCTCCCCATCACCTATATCTGGCATTTCTCCCCATGTTATCCCTCTCCAACTCCCCACTCCCTGCTGTCCCTCCCCTAGATCCCTCCCACAGACCCCAGTGTGTGATGCTCCCCTCCCTGTGTCCATGTGTTCTCATTGTTCAACACCCCCCTATGAGTGAGAACATGTGGTGTTTGATTTTCTGTTCTTGAATGTGACACTTTCACTGATGCTCCCATACTGGGTTGAGGGGTGAGTACACTCTGACATTTGATTCACTAAAGTGAAGCCCTTAGTGCCTGACAAGTGTGATTTCTCTCTGTATAGTAAAAGCTGTATCTCTCCCAGTACATTTACTTATTTATTTTTATTTTATTTTAGAAATGGAGTCTCACTCTGTCGCCAGGCTGGAGTGCAGTGGTGTGATCTCAGCTCACAGCAACCTCCACCTCCTGGGTTTAAGTGATTCTCCTGCCTCAACCTCCCAAATAGCTGGGACTACAGGTGTGCACCACCACACCCAGCTAATTTTTGTACTTTTAGTAGAGACAGGGTTTCACCATGTTGGCCAGGATAATCTCGATCTCCTGATCTCATGATCCATCCACCTCAGCCTCCCAAAGTGCTGGAATTACAGGTATGAGCCACTGTGCCCAGCCCATTTATTTATTTATTTATTTGTTTATTTATTTAATGGACACTGTGAACTGGGTAAATGATCACATTTCTGTATTTCCTTGAGTTGCTTAGGATACCCAGATCCAAATTTGTGGCCAATCTCTATCAACATACAGACCTCTGGCCATATTACTGTATTGACTTTATTTTTTTCTACCCTTGTTTGCTCTTATTTTGAGTCCCCCATTATTTTTTCCCATTACAGAGTGTGTACTTTAATAAGCCTCCACAAATCCTCTAGAATGAAATTCCCTCCTCCCGGCAATATCTGAGATGGGTTTTGCCGAGGGACTCCCACACATTGTACAAACACTAAGGTGCTGGCTGAATTACCATCTTTAAGCTGTACTAGTAAGACGACAGTTTACAAATAAGTTTTAGTACATCAAGACTTGAAACCAAAATATTTTCTTATGTAGGAAGTTTCTTCCTGTGGGAGGAAAAACAACAATTTTTCAATTCCAGGCATCTCTTCAGCTTGGAATCTGTGAGATCATGGATTAAGGCACTGTTTTCCAAAGTGTGCCCCATGGAATATTCATTCCCAGGATATTATCCAATGCTACCCTAAAAAACAGGAAGAAAAATTGACAGAAGGAAAGGAAAACAGGTTCTGTCATCAGATCATGGGAATCTGGAACTAACCAAAGTTATTCAGGTTTTTTACTGAAAAACTTTTCATAGTCTTTAATATGCAAGTATATTCTGGCTTTCCCAGAAGCAGAGATAGAGTTGAGTTTCCTAAACTGATTTGGCCCCAGAATCTGGTTTAGAGAAATCCCTGATGCTTCCCCACTCTGCTCCTCCAAACCCCAGCATGACATTGGAGATCATAGTAACGGGAGAGGAATTAAATCCTCAACTCCGTTCTCTCAGTGCAGGCTTTGTGAGTTAACTCCTAGATGCCTGAGTGATCTGCAGCACTGTTCGCTATCAGCACAGCATTTTCCTCCTCAGCCAGAACAGAGGCAGTGGTGCTGCAGGAAGTGCCACTCTTCCAGTGTACCATTCCTCCAGGGTACCCCTCCTTTCCTGGATGCTAGCTGGTGTTGCTGGATCTATATCTCAGAGGAGGGGCTGCAACTGATGGGGTCCTGCATAGTGCCTCTTAACCCACCAGCACGCAGGTCTTTCTGGTATGACCAATCAGCGTGGTCATACCCAGTGTATGCATACCCAGCTTAATTCAGCCTACCCAGAGGCTAAAAAATATTTTCCAGGTTAGCTGCATCTAAGGAGAATTAAAGGCTAAATTTGAGAGGAATAATGTCCTATAATGAAATGAGAATCTAGGGGTCTTTAAAAAAAATTTAGAGGTGAAAAAATAGTTGCCAGGATTCTATTTGCAAATGGCCATAGCAGGGAGATTTTTTAAATGCAGTTGTGAATCTTTGTTTCTAAAAGACAAGTTTCAGAAAAGCGAAATGTCAGTTACTGTAAGGCTTGTTTCACAAGACTAATAAATGCTGCTCACCCCAGATGAGCCATAGAACTCAACATTCCTTGTTAAGTGGAAATATTTTGAAAGTATGAGTAAGATTTTTTTTAATACTTCCCCAGATTCAGTCCACAAGGAATTTTATTATCTGCCGTGTACTGGTTACTGTTATATCTCCTCCCAGCCTTGAATCAAAACATTTTGTTTAAAATTTAAGTAGACCAGGCCACGATCTTTGGAACCCATCACCCAGCAGGATCTCCTTAACATTCAGGAAAAAAGGAGCTACATTTTGGTCTGGACGTGCAGGAAGGTGGGTTTGCAGTCCTCTGGGCTAATCATCAGTTCAAGTGTACACTTAAGGGTCAAAGAAATAACATCCAAAGAGTAAGCAAGGTCCTGAGTCCAGACTGCCTTTTAAAATCTCAGCTTCTCTTAAAAAAAAATAATAGCAGTAAGCCAGAGACATAAAGAAGGCAGAGATCTTTTCCCAATTCCTCTTGCCTATAGTTTCATAACAAGAGTTTCAAGATACAAAAATATGTCCATTGGAACTAGGGACCCTTTTTGTCCCTTTCAAAAGCTGTCTGGCTGTGGTACTTGGCAGCAGCTATGAGGAATGCAGGGGAGGTGGGAAAGATCATTGTAGGACACCAACCCAAATGACCCAAGGTTGGTTCTTGTTCCTTGTGGCTGTAGCCATTGAACACATTCAGGTGACAACATTTAGGGTACAGGACCTCTTAATCACTGCTTTCATATTAGGCATCTTGCCTCAGCCCTCATCGCCACCTATAGTCTACCTTTTTGCCAATGGATTTGAACTTGGAAAAGCATCTGTGCAATGAAGCAAGACTTGCTTGGGGAGAAGGAGTGAGAATGTGTCATGGCACCACACCCACTGAGCACACAGTAATTTAAACACTATACCAGTTGATACAGGTACATATTATGAATTACTAGGAAGAGAAATACATCATGCAACACTCCAAACCATTCAGTGGCTCAAGATATGAGCTGGGAGACCAGGTCGAGCAGAGAGGCCACAGCCAGCAAGTAGAAAATAAGACGAATGATGCAATAGGGGCCCGATGAGCAATGGTAAGTCATAGTTCCATGGGGCCTTGTGTCTTCAATGCTCATAGTACCTTACACAAGCATTGTCTAATTAATCTTCCCTGTGCCCTGTGAGATGGCAAGACCTATTATCTTCAATTTGTGAGATGTGGAAATAGAGTCCTAGGTTAATTTACCCGCTGGTGATTCAGTGATTCAGCGGCAAAACCAGAGTGTACCTGTTTTTCAAATTCTCGGTCTCTTTCCTCCAAGATACTGAAGCTTAGCTAAACATGTTGTTTCTATTACTGTCATCTATCATCAGGTTCTAGATCCATCTCTGGCATTTTATTATTCATGTTTATTTGTTATTCATTTGGACTTTGACCAAATTGCTTGATTTCTCTGAGGTTATCTACAAAATGGGCATAAACACTCACCCTGCCTATCTTACAGAATTGTCATGGATCTCGTATGAAATGATGTTATGTTAAATTCCTTCAAAACCATGAAGGTTTATCTATTTATTTTTATTTTATTTTATTTGAGACAGGATCTCACTGTGTTGCCCAAGCTGGAGTGTTGTGGTATGATCATGGCTAACTGCAGCCTTGAACTCCTGGGCTCGAGCAATCCTTCTACCTCAGCTTCTGGAGAATGAGGGACTACAGGCACATACCACCATGCCGAAATAGTCTGTGGTTCTTTTATGTGTATATTTTTTATAGCAACAGGGTTTCGCCACGTTGCCCAGGCTTTGTCTGGAACCCCTGGGCTTAAGCAATCCACCTGTCTTGGCATCCCAAAGTGCTGAGAGTGTAGGTGTGAGCCACTGCTCCCAGCTGAAGGTTTATTTTTTTTAACCAATGTTTTCTGTTTATTTTCAAATATACACTTTTTAATACACAATATTTCTGGCAGTTCAGGAAAACAAATGATTTCTATATGCATTTTATTTAATAAAAGTGTGATGAGCTTGAAAACCAGATTCACCCCTACTCTTCCTTTTCCTCTCTTTCCATAATAACCTAGAGTAATATTTTTTAAATGTTAAGATGAACAATTTTTAAAAAACTAGAAGGATGAACCCTACTTAACACCCTTCTTGGTGCCAAGCACACAATACTGTTCAGTAAATATTTACTGAATAGATGGTGAATGGATTCACTTTGTGAATAATAAATCCAGTGATTGACATTTATGGGTGTCAATGTGTATTAGTTGGATTTTCAGAAAAACCAACACCTAAAGGCCCTACAACAATAGATATTATTGATTTTAGTAATAAATCTATCTGTTTTACAAGGCATGTAAATATCATGTAATATTATCCATTGACCATACTATAACATTGACATAAAATTTGAATCTTTGTCCTACAAATGATAAACATACAGAGTATATTGAGACTTAAGTCATGCAGTCTTCCTGGGACTCCCACAGAGCTTTCTACAGTCATGCATTTATTTATGTATTTAATAATTGTTTACAATGTGTGAAGCATTGTGCTAAGAACTAGAAAAGCCCTTAAATAGCTCATTTTTTAAATCCAATCTCTTAAAAAGATGTAATTTTACTAGGTTAGAGTCTCTATTGGCATGTTCAAAGTCATATTGGTTTTTAGCCCTAGGCTGAAGTCACTCTAGGGCATATAGGTGTAGCAGCTCTCATTCTGAGGGACTGGAATCAGGAAGAGCTGGTGTATTTGATTTTATCTGGTGGTGGGTGGTGGATAGGGCACCTCCCCTGGGTAAATACACTGATCCTTCAAGTGAAAGGTGCATGTGAAGGAGAACAGAAACAGATCTACAGGTTCCTGACATAATGTGATGAACTATTTTGAAAGGCCAAGTTTATATCATTTCTAATTTAAATTGTCTTTTAAGATGTAATTGAGAGCAAAATGTGCTTGAAAACTACAAGAAGATATTTACAAACTTTAATAAATTATTGCAAATATACTTCTAAGATTAATTTCCTTTCCTATATTTTTAAAATTCATATTTGATCATTTGCAGGTGATGTTTTGGGTGTGCTTGCTGTATTTTGTACTCTTGTTATGGTGTTAAATCCCTGTTGTGGTGCTTGACAAGGAGACATTTTTTACATGATCAGAAGATCTGACACTTATTCTGCCAATGTGATCCTGCATCCAAAAAGTTAAGAAAAATATAACACCCTCAAATGAGTAACTCCATATTTTTTAAAAAGTCAGAATTTTCCTTCTAAAAGGTATCATTCTTTTCTTCACTGGGGTAAAAACTAAGTTCCTTTCACCTGGAAACAGAAAAACCAACTAGGTTGTGTTCTGACCAGTTTTGGGAAAAACATAATGAAGCAGTGGAGAGTCTCTGATTTTACCGACTGTAATATCCACAAATGTCACCAGGGCAGCCTACAGAATATTTCTGGAACCTAATGATTTCAAATGGAAGTAGCTTCATTCCTGAAAAGACGGTGACATTGCTTTCTGCAATAATAAAATAAACAGAAAATAACACTTCTCTAGACAGTGCCAATGAGCAACATGCTTCTGAATTTATTACAGAAGTAAGTCAAAATTCTTCTATGGTGGTGAAAAAGAAAAAAGAAGAGGTTGAGAGACAACTGCATTTTTGGCTGCATCAATGAATACAGAGAGGGGAGGAGGCAGGAAAGGCAGCAGCAGGAGGAAAAAAAGGGAAAAGAAGAATTGGAAATTGAATGAAAAGAGGAAGTAGCGAGTGAAAAGGAAAGAAGAAAACATTAAGAAATAGAGGAACAGGAATTAAGTCCATTAGATGCAATGAGGGAAGAGGAAAAGAAGGATGGGGGAGAAAGTGAGAACAGGAAATGAATAAGGCAGGAGAAGGAGGGAGATGAGTGTAAGATAGGCTATCCTCCCAGGGGTCAGCAAACTACAGCTCATGAGCCCATTCCAGCCTAGTACCTGTTTTTGTAAATAAAGTTTTATTAAAAATATAACCAGGCTCTTAGAGGCACCCATTGTCTATGGCTGCTTTCATACTGTAATTGCAAAATTCAATAATTGTGATGGAAACAGTATGGCCCACAAGCTTAAAATATTTACTGTTTGATTCTCATGAAATCTTTGCCGTCTAATCTAGTGGTTCCCAAACTTCACTGTGCATCAGAATTACCTAGAGAGCTTATTAAAACACAGATTGATGAACCCCACCCCCAGAGTTTCTAACGAGATCTGAGGTGGGATCTGAAATTTTTATTTCTTATAAGTTCCCAGGTGATACTGATGTTGTGGGTCCAAGGATCACACTTGGAGAACCATCGCTCTGATCATTCTGTCACACTAGCAGTGTTCGGAATAGAGGCTTTTGTTAGGAAAGGAAAGGGAAATCAAAATTGATCCCCCTTTGAGGTAAACATTACATGTATCCATTGAAATCACAATTGTTTACAAAGCACACCTTTAAAAAAATTCTTAGAACTGATTCTTTTTATAATTCTAGTTTCATTTTTATAGCAATGAAAAATGGATCTGATTCACTTTAAAACTGAGTTAATTGGTGGTTTGTTTCCAAAATTGTTTTATAGTTTGGTTTGATTCAACTCCTTGAAATAACATGGACCATGTCAATGTTATGATTGTACCATGTCAATAAGGTAGACTCTATCCAATGAGAATGACCTCTCCCACCCACAGGTGGCTGGCGGCTCACTGCCTTTGCCTGGGGCCCCTGAGAAACGAAGCCATAAGCAGCTTAGGAGTTTGCTAAGCAACATATACCTCACCACACTCCCAGATGATACTGATGTCTTCTGAATTTGACCCTATGAAATTGGCAGTTTCCTCATTAGTTTTCTCTTGGAGATGGGCATGAATGTTGTCTTGGGATGAGACCTTTGGGAATCATGGAACCAAGGACTTTATCCTGCTTAAATACTGCATCTCAAAACCCTGAGATCTGTTGTTGTTTTCTTTTTACCTGTATGGGGCTGCCATGGTTTTCAGTCATGATCTTCCTTTACTTGTGTGCTTAAATTTGTGCTTTGGCTGGGAACATAGACACTCAATTATTAGCATTAATTTTGCAATTCCTATGCTTGCTCTTTGGAAATTTTGTGAAAGAGAGAAGCTTCTCTTTTTTTCTTTATCCTAGCATTGGAGAACTTAAAGGGGAATTAATTTCAGAACTTGAAAGTGCCAGAAACACCTTCAAGGATAGAATGGGCTGAAGTTAAAATTAGCAGCTTTTTCAAATGTATGACAGTTTGATTCCACCATTGCTCTTTTTATTTGTATACATAACTGAGATGGGAAGAGAATGGAAAAAAATACCTTTTTTTTTTTTTACAGGAAAACTACAGTAAATTTAATTCTATTTAATTCAGACATTAGATCTAGACGCTTTCCAGATTTGTGAAAAGTTGATGCATATGAAAAAGTGTATTATAGATTATCAAGGAAGGATGAATAATGTAAATACATGTTACATGCCTAGCACAGTATGTGGGATGAATAATGTAAATACATGTTACATGCCTAGCACAGTACATACTTGATACATCACTGTTACTGTTGTTTCAACAGGCACCCTCACACTGATGAGGGTATAGGCCTGGATTAAAAGATTATGGTAAAATGAATAATGCAGACCATCCATGCTGTGCCTGGCACTCTGTTAACTGAATTGTGCATGCCTGAATCCATTCCTCATTTGCATGATCCCATGTAAACATTAATTATTCATTCTCAAAAAACTATGCAAAGCATAGACTGTATACTTTCAACACCATGGGATTTCAATTTTAAAGAAACTCTTTGATGAATTTTCCAATAAGTTAGGCTTTTCCTCTGTAGATATCATCCAAAGAGGATTGTGGGTTAAATTCCTTCAAATTCCTCTCAAATCATTTGCAATTTATAATGAATGCCAGGAAAGGTAAATTTGGATGTCAGTGAAAGCTCTTCTTTCCATGACATCTTTTTCCTTCTTTCCCTCTTTGTATTGCAACATGGCATTTCTGGTGTGTCTGATTTTTTCAGTACTGCTTGACTCAGCCACATCATCACGCTGATAAGTGCCATAGAGAGAGGGGTCATCTGGTCATCTGTCTCTGTTGCCCTTCCATCTATGTTCCATTCAAATTAGCCACTGCATGTGTTTGTGAGAGAGGAAGAGTCAGCCCATCTGCAGCCCTACACCCTGAGTGAGCGGTTACAGCTGAGATCTGTGTAACAGAGTGGGTTACCATGAATGGTGAACTTCCACTGTGGATTTTCAAAGGTCTTGCCATATGCAGTTCACTTGGTGAAATTTTGCATCAGAGGGATGACATGAAAAGCTAACAAACAGTTTCGCAGCTACTCTCTATTTTATTCAAGGCATTGCACTATGATGAAAACATTGATGGGAAATTATTGTTGGTTCACGCAGTTTTCACTTAGGGTTAACATTTGGAAAGGCACCAGTCTCTCTGGTATCAAAGAGGGTACACATGGAAGGAACTAGTGAATAGTTCGGTAGGCTTCAGTTCTCTCCAATTTCTTCTGAGTTTTCAGATCTTTCATTCATACTGGTACTAATTTCCAAACTATTTTTCCTATAGTTACTGTGATGAATTATCCCAAACTGAGTGTCTTAAACAACATAGTTACTGTGATAAACTGCCCCAAACTGAGTGTCTTGAAACAACACCAACATATTATTTTACAGTTCTGGAGGTCAGAAGTCCAGAATTTGATCTCAGCGACCTAAAAGCCAAGGTGTCAGCAGGGCTGCATTCCTTCTGGAGCCTCTAGAGGAAAAGCTGTCTTCTTGATTCTCCTACTTAGAAGTTCTAGAGGCTCCCCACGTTTTCCGCCTCTTTTGGCTTTCAGCGTTTTCCGCCATCTTTAAGGTCAACAGTATAGCATTCTCCAATCACTGTTTTTCTCTCTATGCTTTTCTTTTGGCCAGCTTTCATATTTTCTCTTCTTTATTCCCCCCCCCCCCCCAGCTCTTTGGTTATACCGGCTCTATATTTAAGTTACTGGAATCAAATACATATTTATTCTTTGTGTTGGTAGATTAATGCATGGCCATATTGCTCTTACCATTCTCTCTTTTTTTTTGAGAAGAGTTTCGCTCTTGTTACCCAGACTGGAGTGCAATGGCGTGATCCCGGCTCACCGCAACCTCCGCCTCCTGGGTTCAGGCAATTCTCCCGCCTCAGCCTCCCGAGTAGCTGGGATTACAGGCACGCGCCACTATGCCCAGCTAATTTTTTGTATTTTTAGTAGAGATGGGGTTTCACTATGTTGACCAGGATCGTCTCGATCTCTTGACCTCGTGATCCACCCGCCTCGGCATCCCAAAGTGCTGGGATTACAGGCTTGAGCCACCGCGCCCGGCCTCTCTCTCTTTTTTTTTACTTTTCTCCTTTCTCTTTAAAATGAAAACAGCCCTGTACTCTTTTTTTAAAAAAACACATCCATGAGGAGATTAAGGTTTTGCTTTTCAGCCTTAATTTTCCTTACAGTTCCTAAACTTGCCTTTTTTTGAAAGTTCATTGTCTGCATATTCCCCTAAAGGGAAAATCTAGTGTTTTAATAGCAAACCTAATTGTGAAAAGATGTGTATTTCACAACTTGCCTATTGTCATGACTCATGTATATGCCATCATCATATTTTATAAAGCAAATGTTAACGTTTACAAAACCTCTTACTATTAAAATGACTGTTTTCTATGATTTTAATTTTGAAGAAAATTTGCATTTTCATTCACACCATTCACTATTGGTATTTAAGTAGGAAAAAGAAGTTGTGTATATAGGATAATTAAAATGTTAAATTTTAAAGAGACCAAAAATAGTTTCTGGTTTTTGGAAGAATGGCTGCATTTATACCTACTTTGATTACAAAAGAAGATATGTACATTGTGATAAAACATAGTTAATATACAGTCAAAAGGAAGAAAATAAAATGATATACACTACCCAGGAAAAAAGCCATCAAATTTTGGTGATACAGTCTTTTGGATTTTTTTAGTATGTGCATGTGTGTGTGCACACATGTGTGTATTTTAAAAGATTAGGACTTTTCTATTTTTTTTTTTTTTTTTTGAGACGGAGTTTCGCTCTTGTTATCCAGGCTGGAGTGCAATGGTGCCATCTCGGCTCACCGCAACCTCCGCCTCCTAGGTTCAGGCAATTCTCCTGCCTCAGCCTCCTGAGTAGCTGGGATTACAGGCACGCGCCACCATGTCCAGCTAATTTTTTGTATTTTTAGTAGAGACGGGGTTTCACCATGTTGACCTGGATGGTCTCGATCTCTTGACCTCGTGATCCACCCGCCTCGGCCTCCCAAAGTGCTAAGATTAGGACTTTTCTGTCCATACTGTCTTCTGATCTGTTCTTTTAAACTAACAATGTGTTGTAAACACTTTTTGTATTAATTGATAACATTTGTATTGGCTGCATTATGTTTTATCATGTGGATACACTGTGATTTATTTTTAAAACATTCTGGTAAACATTCTTGCAATTACCTGTAAGTATTTCATTAGAATAAATCTCAGAAGGGAATTCATGGGCAACCAGGCACTTTTAAGTATTTTTATACATATTAGCAAATCTAAAAAAAGGAAGTTAAATATAATACCCTCCTAGACTGCTCCAACTCAGTGGTGAATGTTAATTGTGGAGTTGGGGCTTGGTTGGGGGACCCGGACAGCGGTATCCAGGAGATAACTTCACAAAGTGGAGTTACTGCATTTATGTTCTTTGTCAAGCAAATGTGCCATAGTGATGTAACGATTGGTTTTTTAATTTTAGGTTACCTCGCACCTCGAAACCTTCCTAGTACTGGATTCTTCCCATTCCTGCAGACCCTACTCTGTGACACAGACTCTAAATGCAAAGACACACCCTATGGCCCACAAGATCTGCTTCGTAGGAAAGGGATTGATGACACACTATTTAAAGACAGGTGAGAGTTCTTCTCAAGTGTGTTCAATTGTTCTGAGAGATCAAATCTTGTTTCCTTATGAGATAGCCAGGAAGCCATGCAAGCTTAGATACTTGATTTTGTTTTGTATGTCTATAAATGTGATTATCTAAATATGAAATAACAAAGTAGGTACAAACTAGAATAACTGTGTTTATGTGAGATTGAGCATAATCTACTTTGGGTGAATTTCTCAAATTTGCTTTATAAGATGGGTGACTAAGGTAGTCCTCCCTTACTTCCCTCAGAGATTCTCTACCCAACCTTAAATTATCAGTGACACATTGCCTGAGACTCATCACAAGCATAAGATGTCATAAGCACAGGATAAGTGTCAGGGTCGTCATCCTGGAAGAATGACATACTTGTACTATCATGTGTGATACTTTCAGATACAATAAAAACCAGGAAGTGCAAAAAAGAAAATTAAAGGTCCTAAAATTCAAAGTAATAAAGTTAGAAGTATACATAATTGAATGACAACCTTTAAATGAGGTTAATGCATGTTCTACTTTATGGTGTAAGACACAGTTGAAGAATAGGGAATTTAGACCATTAACAACCTGACCATTTACAACCTCAATTTTCCTTCCTGGTATTCTAAACCTAAAGGGACTCCCAGAAGCCTGTATGTCTTCAGAACTGAAAACAATATTGTAATCTTGAATCAACCATGAGCTAATTCTGCTAGAGATGTTTTTTGAGTATCTCTCGAGAAGAAGGTTTTTTTTAAATCTATAATCCTAGATACTTGGCTGCCAAACTTTAATACTAAATTCCCCAGCATGTAGCACAATTTCTCCTTTAATACAATTCTCATGATTTTGATCATCCAATAATGGAGCCAAAACTTTAAGAGAGCAACTGCAACCAGTTTAGCAAAAAATATAAACATGTTAAGGGTTGTCATGGGACACAACTTGGGACCCCTAATTGTTGGGTTGCTAATTCACACTGATTTTGTTGTTTCAATAATTAGGTTTGATGCTTAAAATAATCTGATGTTCATTCATTCACTTATTAATCTATTTTAAAGTTAGGTTAATAGAATGAGAAATTTCCATGTTCCAGGCACCATATCATGCACTGGGATACAGAGGTGAATAAAACACTTTCTCTATCATTTTGTTAACTGCAACAGCATGACCAAATAAATAAATAAATAACATAATTAAATGAGTGTGCTGAGAGGTTTACAGATAGAAATTGTAAAGCAGGGATTTAATAGAGTGTCAACAGAAGTCCTCTGCTAGAAGTGACATTTGGGTAGAGACCAACAAGGACAAGGAAAAACCAGCAGCAGCATGTGAACATCTGGAGGAGGGTGTCACAGGCAGAGAAACAGCAAATAATTCTGAAGTGGGGACAAACACAACCATTGAGAAGAGCAATGTGTCAGCTAACATGGTTGCAACATAGCAAGGGATGAGAAAGTGATTGGGGCGTGTAGAAAAGGAACCTCAGAGACCAGAGCATGCAGAATCAATTGTGAAAGGAAAGGTAAGGAGATTCACATTGTGTTTTTGGTGTAATGAGAAGCCATCAGAAAGTTTTGAGCAGGGAAATGACATGGTACATTGTCTATGAGATTGGCACAGTTCTAGGCATATACAAGCAAGACCTCAATGAGCACCAGTGTGTAATTTTGTAAGAAAACCAAAGCCAGCTAGAGTCTATTCCCTCTTGTATAATCAGTGCAAAGGTGGGATGCAAAGAAGAATGGCATTCCTTCTTGTTCCAGTGTTGACAGTCTCTATGTTCATCACTAAGTGAGTGATGAATTAGGAATAATGGATGCTGATATTCTAGCAAGGGAGGAAAAACATTAAATCAATAACAGTAATAGGAGACAGAGCAATGAAGAGTGCCAGAGGGAAGCTGAAGCAAGACACCCTCTATACTTAAAACAGAAAGAGAGCTTTCAGCTGGGGTAATCAGGTAACTCTTGACAAAGAGGTTTACTTGAGATGGACATTTTGTGAACCAGGCATTAGAGGAGCTATGAGAAAAATTAATATCCATCATTTACAAATTGGATTACCATTTTACAAAGAACTAACTATAAGGGACATAATTAACAGTATCTAAGAAGTATATAACTGTAGTTCCCTCTAAAGAAGTATTTGTCTGGCCAGGTGGGGTGGCTCACACCTGTAATCCCAGCACTTTGGGTGGCCAAGGCGGGCAGATTATGAGGTCAGGAGATGGAGACCATCCTGGTTAACACAGTGAAACCCTGTCTCTACTAAAAATGCAAAAATAAACCAAAACCAAAACAAAAACATAGCTGGGCATGGTGGCATGTGCCTATAGTCCCAGCTACTACGGACGTTAAGGCAGGAGAATCACTTGAACCCAGGAGGCAGAGGTTGTGTTGACCTGAGATCGTGCCACTGCACTCTAGCCTGGGCAACAGAACCCAACTCATCTCAAAAAAAAAAAAAAAAGGTATTTGTCTGTCTAATACTATAGAGAACCAAATTCATTCGGTTGCATGAGATGAGACACTGAGTTGGTTTTGGAAGTAGGTTTAAGGTTCAGGTTTATTTTATCATGTTGACTATTCTCTAGATGTCTGATCCTGTCTGCTTTACTTAGGTTTAGTCTAACCTCCAGGTGGTTTGTTTAGCTCAAGTTGTATATTGCTGTATATTCACTATTTTCTCTAAACTGCTAAGTAATTAGAGTTTAACTTATAAAATTATGTGCAATAATAAAATTGCATTAATGATATTTCCTATCATGCTATTAACTTTTATGCTTTATGTAGCTGTGAAATGAAACTGGCACATATTTTACCAGATAAACAATTCCACTAAAATTGCTTCTCTTTAGTAAAGGAAGATTCACCAGCATAGCCTCATTAGGAAACAAAATAGTCTTCCTTTCCTGTTCTGTACGTGAGGGGAAAAATGCCACCTTTGGTCTCATCAGAAGAGGCCCGCCATGTTTCTTTTAATATAATACTCTTCTGAAAGACGTGAACACACTGCAGTCACTGCTTGTTGGCCAGTCACCAAGTGTTTTGATTTGATTTTGTGTCTGGCACCAGCCTTCTGTTATTAAATTCATACTTCTCTAAGCATTAGCTTCAGGATGAGATGTTTAAAAAAAACCAACCCTGTACTCAGCATCGACTCTAACTAGCTGTCTGAAAAAAGAAACAATTACGTTTATGTTTTTTCTGTTCATGTGCACAACAGATGATCCAACATCACAGATCTTGCCCTTTTCCTTCCTCCTTACACTGCCTCTCAGAATCCATCAGCACAGTGGGAGCCCCTGGCCATGAGCCGTTGCTCACACAGTTGGCGAATGGCAAAGATCATCCCCCAGAGCGCACAGGGTCATTATTTGGAGAAGGGATTCAGCTTTCCTGCAGATCCTGGGGACAATTGCCTCTGTGGATTTGCTCCCTATTTCTGTTGACACTCATTCATGACCCGCGGCCTCTAAATTCGTACCTCTGCTCCTATTGTATGTCTCCTGTAGAACTTGAAAAAATATTTAATCAGAGTATAGTCAGGTCTAACTTTAAAGTGCCAAGGCTTTTGTTTAATGTTGAAAAACATGGACGAGCTTAGAAACTGACCGAAAGATATTATCAGGAGTGTAAGATAGCTGGAAGTAAAATAAGTGTTTGCCTTCATTTGTTTACATAGATGAGAAAGGATATAACAGTCTCTTCTTGTATTAATTTTAGATTATTTTATAACCATAATAACCATTTTAGCTAAAATCAGTCTAAAAAGAAAATCAGGTAAAAAGAAATTATTTTAGCTAAAATCAGTGTAAAAATCAATGTGAAAAAAATCAGTGTAAAATAAGACTTTAAGAGTTTAAAGACGTTCCTCTAGCTTGTGTTAGTATTACATTGATTATTATTATGTAAAACCACATAAAGATATATGAATTAAAACATAATTGCATATAATATATAATTTAAATAGAAACATTGATAATTATGAAATAAAATTTGTAAAAGTGAAAAAAGAAAGGTTAAAATTTTATTTATCAAAAAACAAGGCGGAAGAATGTCTTAATTGTTATGTAAGCCCAACTGTTCATTCATTCAATAAGAACATATTGAATTGATGTAGCCGGCTGGAGGCTATGCAAGTCACTACAGATACAGAAATGAATGAGGTATATGTCTTGCCCTATATAAACTTACAGTTCAAGTGGGAGAGAGAGACAGAGAGACAAGATAACAGGTAAACTGCTATATAACATGGTAAATGTAGTGAATGTCTGTTTAAGTCTCACTGTGCCCAGAGTATTAGAAAGCGAATGGTGAATAGTTACATAGATACCATAAGACATTGTTTCTGCCTGAGGAATATGGATCTTACTGGAGAGCGTGTTAGTGAGGTGGAGATAGGTGTGGGCGGGCAGATGCCAGGAGAGTTCTTTCAGAGGATTTTAAGGAGTGTGGTCCTTAAGAACAGATTGTTGGTTACCAGAATAGCGGAAGCTGTATTTGAGATAGGTCATGGAGAAAGAACGCCAGAACTCAGTGAAAGAGAAAAACGAAGGCACTTGTATAGTTGGCTTACAGAAATAGGCAGATAGCTTTGTTACTGACTGTGATGGAGAAATTACACATTTCCTTGCAGTGTTGCCAAATTAATCTGCTTGTTTCATCATTAGGTAGAACATAATCCGCTCAGTGTCATCTGAACGATACAGTGATGTTATCTCCTTTTCCCGATTCTATGTGTTCTTGACACATGTAGGATACCCCCTAATCTGCCCTAATAATAGTCTGACAAATTTTAGAAATGTATTAGTTAGCCTCTACTCAGTATATTCTATAACTAATTCCAAAATCTTTCCTAAGAATATAAAAAACCCTAGGACATAGTAACTTATTAAGACATTTCTAAATCTTAATGTTTTAACTGATATGGATTGTTGGATTATAACTCGGCCACCTATAAGAGAGATACGTTTTGAATATAGACAGGCATCCATAGCTAAAGTATGGACGACCCTTAGGGAATGAGGGTCAGGATGAAATATGAATAATTAAAACAATTAAAGTTTTCCCATGGATAACTTTTGTTTGGGATATCCAGGAAGGATAACTGTGTCAAATCACTGAGGGGGCCTCAAGACCATTACAGTGTCCTTAGTCCTTAATTGCAGTTAAACGTTAATAATAAATATCATTTGGATGTGGGATCAGAACAAGACTTACAGCAAATCTCATATGTTTCCAGGTGCCATGCCATACACTTATAATTCTAATTCTGGGGAAAAGAGAAAAAAATGCATATACAAATTTAACCAGCCCTTAGAGATAAAGAATGTCAGAATTTTCTTTCCAGGATTTGCCATATGTCCCTTTCCTGATAGGGAATTCCTTTTATAAATAGATTATGCCATGGTACACCATACCACTTACACAGGTAGTGACATTTCCTACTCATAGGAAAAAGACACCTATTAGAAATACATGCACTTTACCATGGAGATGATATATATAAATGTGACATTTCCTGAATGTAACTATTGGTAGACATATCTGAGAACAAGTAAAATCTATTCAGTGTTTAGTTTTTTTTTCCTCAGAATGATGGAATTCTTAAATCCAAGATGTTTCCCGTATTGAATTCTACTCCAAAATAGAGCTCTATAAATGTCACTGAGACAGAATCTACATCTTCAGCATCTTAGAGGAGAGTCTCTTGGCCATGCCCATGGTACCATGCATGTGGCTGGGTCCAATAACAGTAAACTGATGCCATGGACCACTTGATGATTTGTCGGTTCACCCAAAGGGTTGAATTTTCTGGAATCAGATGGGCCTATGTGCCGAATTCAGGGGACAGCTAAGTTTTGCATCATACTTTCATATACTTCCCAGTGATACCCAGTATGAGACAGAATCTCTGAGACTTCCTCGGAGCTATTTTGAGCTCCTGGATAGGATGTTTAACTTTCCTGATTTGGTCATGGGGACTGCAAATGGGGAAGAGTTGAATAATTCTATTATCTGTCATAGTCTTGTGCAGGGTTTCTCAACCTTGATTCTCAAGTACTGATAACGGGGAGCAGATAATTCATTGTGTTGTGCCGTGCAGAATATTTAACAGCACCTCTAGCCTCTACTCACTAGATGCCAGTGATACTCCACACACAGTTGTGACAACCAAATATGTGTTCAGACGTTGCCAAATGTGCCCTGGGGTGGGGGGAATAATCCCCACTTGACAACCACTGGGCTAGCAGAAGGCTGAAGGAAAAATTTTTCAGGTTGCAAGAGGCTTGCATTAAGGACATGAGTAAGGATCTTGCTCTATAAGAAATATAAATGATAACTCAGATTTAGGGGGCCTGTCATGTGTTCTAATCCTTCTTTGTGCATGTCTTAGTTAGCTATTCTCATTAATGTACCGTGATCCCTGGTTTTCTTATTTACTTGCCCATTATTTTACATATAATAAGAATTTAATCAATGTTGGTGAGTTAATGAATGAATATGGTAGGTACAATGTAAGATGACAACTTTGGGGCTGTAGCTGAGTGTTTCCTTTTCTAAGGATCTTTGCAGAATCAGATATGTAACAATGGAGAGCAGGCCACAGCCATTTAAGAGTTGTTCCAAGTGATGTTCTTCATTATCAGGTATCCAGTGCTTGTCATGTGCTAAATATCCTACTATCTGCCAACACAATACACTGTTGACTTTTCTTAAGAAACTTACAGTCTAAAAAGGGGGAGATTGCTGAACACTACAGGTGGAATATTTATCTCACAACTAGATAAAGAAGTTACATAAACCCATAAAATGAGGAAGGGGTTACACCTCCGCATCACTAGTCAGTACTTGGAGGTTCCAGATCTATAAAATGATGGGGTACATCCATTTGGTATCCAGAGCTATTGAAGTTTCTAGGATTCTAAAGGGACTACATCTGGAGCACAGATGCATAAATATGGGCCTTCGGCTCCAAACTGATGGTGAAGGTTGCATCTTTGCAATGTCTTTTGTAGGTACTCTGACAAAGAGCTAATACTGATAAGTACCTATGATGACAGGGCTCAGAGAGCCTCTTGGTACACACATCTCATATCATACTCACAACCTTGCAAGGTAGGTGTTATCATTGCTAATTTGCTAATGAGGAAGACAATGGCTGAGATCTTTTAGGAAGAGAGAGATGAAATTCAAAAGATATCTTCTAACTCTACACTACTTCCTGCCATGCCCCAACAATATGGTCTCTTTTTGTTTAATCAGCCACCAGAGCTTATAATACTATACTATGCTAGATATTGGGAATATAAAGATAAATAAGACTTGGCAGCTGTTCCCAAAGATGTCACAGTCGAAACAGAAAAAGTGGTGGGAATAGGTACAGATAGATACAAAATCAGTGTGCACTAAGTTCTTGTGTGAAATGATAGGAAGCGTGCTGTTTCTCAATTGCCGTTCTAAGAAGCATGTAGTGCTTTGTCTATAAGCGTGATCCTGCTCATTAGAAACTTCAGGGAATGCCATTAACTCAGTAAGAGCAGCTACTTTCTTCTCCTCTTTCAGTAATTTAATAGGGAGTTAATAGAATTAATTACTTTTGTTTGGGGAGAAGTAAGCTGTGTTTCAACTTACAGCATTAATTCATCTTTTTACACACATACTCTGCTGTACATTTATTTTGTGCTTTCCATTTTAAGAGTTTAAAAAGGGATTCCATATTTGGGTCCCTTTCCACAATCTTGTAGAAGCTTTTCTCTCCTATCTTTTTCTTTCTCCTTTTTCTCTTTGTCTGCCTAAATAAATCACTTTCTGCAAAAATAAATAAATAAATAATTTTTAAAAAAGAGTTTAAAAAAAAAAAAACAGTTTTGATGTGCAATGGGGGTAGACACATGCTGTCACACCGTACCTCATCAATGCAAAATGAAGCTGGAGAATATTTTCAGGAAGGGGAACAGCAAAGCACACGTGATATCCACCTCTCACTTCCAAAAAAAGGCACATTAAGGCTACATAAAAGGATGTGGGTAACCACATCACACTGGGCACTTCCTGGTGAGAGAAAGGTGCTGTTCAAATGGGAGCTGCTATGGGTCCTTGTCTAGGAGCAGTCATTTTACTGAGGAGCAAACTCAGAGCTGCAGAGCCAGCTGCTCCATGGGAAGGGAAAGAGTTCGTCTTTCCATGGTGTTTAAATGCTATTTGTAGGAGTAATTTTAGAGTTCTTATCTGAATGTGGGCAGATGAGTAAAGTGTCCTCTGTAGAACAGACGCAGCTTTTGCTTCTCCAAGAGCACACTTACATAGTTTCCTATTGCCTCATCTGTATTTTCCCCTTCCTCACTGCCATTTATTATTCAGTCTATTTTCTCTTGCTCCTTCATTGCTCATTTTGATCTTTGTCATCCTCCCTTTCCTTTTTGTTGCTCTCCCTAGTCCTTAAAATTTTTATGAAGGCAGTTTGTGCTTTTATTTTCAAAATGTGTTGATATTCAATTATCCTCGTAGGATTTCAAGCCAAACTAAAAACATGTCAAGAAAAAGAAAAATAAACTCGGCTTTGTCAAACTTTCTAAAACTTCTTTTCGAGTAAAGGGAAAAGGTTTGGGTCAGTTCTTACTCTTACTTGAACAGTTTTCCCATCCACATAGTCAGCATAAGGAATGTGAAAAGATTTAGGGGCATAGAGTCAGGGTCATGAATAATTCAAATATACATTAAGAATGCAGAACTTTTAGAGCAACCGGTACATTTTACGGAGAGTATTGGAAAAACACTAGGGAATGAAAACAAATATCAATTCTTTTCCTTTTTCCAATTATAAATCATAAAGTACCATGGAACCAGGATTCAGATCCTGTTTCTGAAACAGAAGTAAAATTGAACCACAGTAGTAAGCAGAATTTCTTGCTTTTCCGTTATCTTTTTATAGCCATCATTATGTACCTTAAGTTTTTTATAAATAACAACATAAAATTTGGCAACTTTTTGGAATTCTAAAAATTATCTGCATTTTGGCATTTAGACTGATTTTATTTTTGAAATATACATACTTATTTTAGGCACACTCATTTAGATACATCCAGTTTTCAAGAAAATATAATCATCTCCATTTTTATAATAAACTAAACAAAAAGGGAATTTTTAGAAAAGAGGGGGTTACTAATTGTGGGAAGGCCCAGCAATGTTTTCTTCCAAAACCTAATGCGATCATGTTGTACAGGCATCCCTGGCACCACAATGTAATTATTACTGCCTTGACACATTCAATGCAATTGAAAGTTTATTTTAACGTTGTTCCTCCTATACCTGGTTCCATCTGTGATGACATCAATCTTAATTCCTACCACATACTGGCTATTCAATAAATGTTTGGCCTTTTTCTTCTTCCTTGAATCTGTCTTACAGGGGTTCAACTCTGAAAATATTTAAAAGGCCATCTATAATTTAACATAGAAAACGTATTTTTCTTTTAATGTTGACAAATAGGCAGACCTTTGTTTCAGTCCCCAAAGCACTCTTGGATTCTCATTCATTTGGGATCTATCAACTTTTCAAAAGAAAATTATATCATACATATTTTAAATATTCATCTCTAATGTCTTTTAAAATGTCCTTTCTACAAGATTAAAGTAAAAATAACTATTTTAAACCTCATCTAGGCCATTTTCTCTGAATAAAAATATACTTTGTAGGAAACCTTATATATTTATTGGTGTGTGGTTAGGTGAATTCTTCCATTAAAATCCTGGAAACTATATTAATATGTGAAAGTCCTCAGACAGCCCTGGAATCTGCCACATAACACATTGCTGTAACTAACTAAAATTAATGTGGGAGAGAAGTTATAGAGTAAGTTATAGAGTTCTTGCTTTTTCTTCTCTAGTGAGATTTTGAGAAAGTCATCCAACCTGGATAAGGACAGCAATTTATCATTCCAGAGCACCCAAGTTCCAGAAAGAAGGCATGCATCACTAGGTAAGCTATTTTCTTCTGCAGAGTTTAGAACAAGCCTTATGGAACAGTAAAGGTCTAATCTTTGAAAGGTTTATACTTGAAACTTTTCAAACAAAGATGGAATGCTTAGAATATCCCTGAGAGGTCTAAATGTTCCTCATGGTTGCCAGAGTATGGCAGTGCAATTATGTAAAAGTGTCGAGAATAATTAGAAATTAAGTTCTTACTGAAATACTCTATAGGAGCAAAAGCTTACATGTTGAGAATTGCACCGTTTCCCAGAACTGACTCTGGACTCTTTAGTTGTCTGCAGTTAGGTGATGCTGGGATGGTTTAGAAAGCCCATTAATAAAAATTATTGGAAAGAATCTCAGAGGTTTGTCCAGATTTTCCATTTTACAGGTGAGATATATGAGGCTTAACAAAGTTAAGCGCTGTATCTACAGCCATACAGCAGAGCTGGCATTAGAAGTACTTCTAGGCCTGTGCTCCCTCAGATGTACACTTCTTACTCAGATACTTAAGGCTCAGTATCACAGTCTTCAGTATGACCATGGACTTGCTTCACATCTAGGCCAGTAGCTCTCAACTTTTCATGTGCAGAGAATCTTCTTGAGTTCCTCCCACAAAATATGGATTCCTGAGCCTTAGGTGTAAGTGATTCCATTGCAAGTGGACTTGAGAAACTCTGATTAGAAGCCACATGTTAAAAACAAATGCTTGAAACAGCAGGACTGGTTAACATTCATTTGACAAATACTTATTAGGTCCCTAATACTAGTAGCCACTGTTTTAGGGGCTGGGGTTATATTCGCGAACAAAACAAGATTCCTGTATATTGAAGTATGATTGGCACTCTGGATAAAAAGGGAGTTTCTTTTAAAAAGCCATGGGGTATTTAAGGCTTTATGATATTAAATAGTAGTCCAATACAAGTTGATGGAGCAAGTAAAAAAAGTCTTGTATTAAAATGTAATAGAAACATGGTGGTAAATGGTTTTGAGGAGTTAATGTTCTGTTGTGAATGATCTGTGGGTGTTTGACTGAGTAGGTTAAAGCACCGTAGAAATAAGTTCATAATGTTATGGTCCAGTAAGCTTTGCTTTGCTTGGTAGCTACAGATTATGTTTCTCACTCTGGCCAGTTACCTCACATATATATTGCTGTAGTCTAAAGGAATCAGATGGCAAATTCTTCAGCCCTGTGGGCACTAAAATAAAGCCTAGGCCCTACTGATGATGAGTCGCTGGTACCATTGAAGATGAAGATTCTTTGCTCTGAGGATGACAAAAGACTTCTGTGTTAAATTTATAAAAGTCAACATACTGGCTTAATGAATATCTGTCTTATAAATATGAATGCAGTCTTCTAGCTAATGCTCCAAACCCAGAAAATTCTGCCACATCATAAATAAATAATACTAGATGAAGACACATTGGGAATTACTTAGAGTATACTGTAGTTCAGGCTAATTGCTTTATCCCATTTATTTGATCTAAAATATCATTCAGAAACCACTTTGAGGAGACAATTTATTGTTCTAAGCAGATTTCAGTGTCTCAATTGGATAATTAAAAGAAAAGACCATTATCACCAGATGTGCATTGGCAGATCCTTTGAACAGATGTTGGATATGATGGATCTATGGAGCTAGTGTGGGCACCTCAAATCCTCCAGGCCTGCACAGAAATGATTCGGTTTATTGGACAATAATATTGCTGATGAAGTTTAATGTTGCAAATGGGAATGAAAGCAAATGACATCGAAAGGATTAGAAAAAAGCAAGAAGAGACCATAGCCATCACAGTTTTACATGAAAAGAAAAACTCATGGAATTTACCATTTTTCCAGTATAAAACTTACATGGAAGAGGCATATTTGAGCACAACTTTGCTGTAGGGTATATGAGGTCACAAGTGATATTTTTGGATTCTCATGTGATCCTGCCCATTTGTGGGGTGTGTGCGTGTGTGTGTGTGTGTGTGTGTGTGTGTAATGCTAATCTGTTCCTTCTATGATTACAGCCACAGTATTTCCCAGTCCAAGACCTGATTTGGAAAGCCCTGGAACAGATACTTTCAATGGCAGTCAAGTGCTTGCACGAATTCTTGGCTTGGAAAAGGTAACTTGATTCAGTTTTGTAATGGATAGAGTGATTCAACATAGGCCTTTTAGGTTGATAGAAGGATCTCTCAAATAGCAAGATGTTTGGAGTACCTTTCCTATTCAGAGTAATATCTCAGGCAACTTCTTTTCTTAGGAACTCTTCGATAAACAGCTTAATTTTAAGACATTCTGAATTCCTTAACATCTTGAGTATTTATTTACTTCCCTGTTAAGTCCCCTAATTGAACTTAAAGTTTTCATTTAATAAGAAATTAGGGCGGCATTATATGTGATGTTTTAATTTTCTGAAGCAGGAAAGAAAAAAAGACCAAATGAAGCTGTAATGCTCTTCAAATTTGCTGCCTCATCCATACTAATCAAGTCTTGGGAAAAATAAGAGCTAAGGAAAGTATTGCCTCAAAGTAGGAAAATCCTTATTCTTAGCATATTTTGGAGAGCTTACCTATGGATTTCTCTGTTTCCTAGAGATCATCCACTTTAAGATTTTCCAGATTGCAAGATAATGACCATAATTTCTATCAGAGGTGTAAACTGGCAGCCTGTGAGCTAAATGTGTGTGTGTGTGTGTTTGCGGAGATTTTAAGAAATTGAATGTGAATGCCTGTAGGCAGAACAGGTGCTCTTTGTAACTATAATCTCCACTTCTCCTTATTGTCTTTCATCTGGCCAGATTCATATATTTAAGTTACTTTGCTGGTCCCATAGGTATTTAAGTCCCATTTTATGTGCTCATTAGAAACGAAAAGGCATCATTTTCAGCATTTTTCATTAGAGATAATATTCTCTGTCTCTCTCCCCCTCACCTCTCTTCTTTCCTTCCCCCATCACCTACACACACACACACACATGCACACATTTTTAATAATATATCTATGTCTTGTATAGTAACCATTTTCTTTTATCTGATCATGAGACATGTCTTTAATGTTTATTAACCATAACCACTGCTATTTAATATGTCTGTGTTAGTTAAATTAACATTCTGTATAACTAACATCTCAATAAACTGAGTTATATAAGTGAGCCAAAGGCCAGCACAAAAGTGAACTCCAGGAAAAGGCATCACACTTATCAGCCCTGCCCATGCTGGCCAAAATAGAGGACTTTCAATTTGTCCAATCTAGACATTGAAAGTCTAGTTTATATAATATTGGAGGTTTCTAATGTTTTTTTGGTCTGGCATAGAAGTCCCTCAGCATTCCCAGTTAATCCCAGTCTAAAGCCTCCCCTAGACAAGTACAGTGTATAAATTAGAGAACGTTGTTCTATTCCATTCTAATTCTTACATTTTTGTTCCTAGGAGCAGACAGTCTTGGATTGGATCAGATAAATTCTTTAATATCTAGAAAAGCAATGCCATTCTCCAAAATGCTACTTTATTGTATTGAAACTCCCAAGTTTTCTTTCTCATATGGAATAGAATTTCAGAATTTTGTGAGGCAGCACAGAGTTATATGTCCAGGGGAGATAAGCCAAAAATGAAATTTCTATGTATGGATACATATTTTTAGAGTAGTTGGAGCAGGGAAGGGATGTAAAAATTAGGATGACATACTGATGCCTGTGTCAGCAATCTCTCTGATTCCTCTTTCTTTCTCTTTACTGCTTTCTGCAACACTCGCAAGAATGAGTAGAGAAATCATTTTGGGGTGAGTTTATGTGGAATGTTAGAAAAGAGATATGGATGAATAACTAGAAGGCCTAACATTTTATAGTACATCCTAGATAAGTGGATTCTGTCTTGTTCCATTACTTTTAGAATTTGAGTCACTAGAAGGTAGTGTGTAGAGTTTGTAATATACACTTACTTAACAGGAGGATGAAATTGGCTTCACCTCATGGAGTTATAAGAATTAATTATTAAGATGAACCCCTTAAGTCTGACAACTATCAACAGCTCTGTAAATATCTGAATAACTTTATAATGCTAAATATGATCAATATTATAGGAAAAATACTGCTACATCCGTGACTGGCCTGCATTATGAAATATATAGGGGAATTATGATTCCCTTATGAAAATGATTTCCAATGACTACTTGTAGTAGTTATGCCTACTATTAAATATTTTGATATATATGTTTTCCTTTTTCTTTCTATATATAATACCTAGATAGAAGAATTGCTTTGCAAATAAAGCAATCTATATTTATACTCTTTGCAAATAAACATTGTTTATCCTAAGAATAGACCTTGAAGCTCCTTCTGTTAGAAGACTTCAAAGATCACAACCAGTTTCTCATGAGTGTCATGAAGAGTTAGGATTCCTGAGTTTCTGCTGCTCAATGTCCAGGAAAAGTGAATACCATTTTTATGCATGAAGATTTTTGTCAGAAAAGACTGTGCTTTGAGGTTTTCTAGTCAGAGACAAGAAATGAGTTCAGTCAAACAAATTAAGTAAATCATTTAAATCATAATAATAACAAGCATTTACCACATTCACGCATTCACTCTATAAGTTCTCATGGGTAAACTCTGTATTTTATTGCTATTTTAATAGCTGCTATAATAAATGACCTCAAAATGGCTGTTTTGAAGACAGGTTAGATTTCCTGAAGACTAGAATTTTTTTTTTAATTGCATTTTAGGTTTGGGGTACATGTGCAGAACGTTCAAGATAGTTGCATAGGTACACACATGGCAGTGTGTTTTGCTGCCTTCCTCCCCTTCACCCACACTTGGCATTTCTCCCCAGGCTATCCCTCCCCAGCTCCCCCCCCCGCTGTCCCTGCCCCATTCCCCCCAATAGACCCCAGTGTGTAGTAGACCCCCTCCCTGTGTCCATGTGTTCTCATTTTTCTCACCCGACTATGAGTGAGAATATGCGGTATTTCCTTTTCTGTTCTTGTGTCAGTTTGCTGAGAATGATGTTCTCCAGATTCATGCATGTCCTTACAAAGGACAAAAACTTATCATTTTTAGTTGCTGCATAATATTCCATGGTGTATATGTGCCACATTTCCCCAGTCCAGTCTATCATTGATGGGCATTTGGGTTGGTTCCAGGTCTTTGCTATTGTAAACAGTGCTGCAATGAACATTCATGTGCATGTGTCCTTATAGTAGAAGGATTTATAGTCCTTTGGATATATACCCAGTAAAGGGATTGCTGGGTCAAATGGAATTTCTATTTCTAGGTCCTTGAGGAATCGCCACACTGTCTTCCACAATGGTTGAACTAATTTACACTCCCACCAACAGTGTAAGAGTGTTCCTATTTCTCCACATTCCCTCCAGCATCTGTTGTCTCCAGATGTTTTAATGATCACGATTCTAACTGGTGTGAGATGGTATCTCAATGTGGTTTTGATTTGCATCTCTTTAATAACCAGTGATGATGAGCATTTTTTCATGTGTTTGTTGGCCTCATGTATGTCTTCTTGTGTAAAGTGTCTGTTCATATCCTTTGCCCATTTTTGAATGGGCTTGTTTGTTTTTTTCCTGTAAATCTATTTGAGTTCTTTGTAAATTCTGGATATCATCCCTTTGTCAGATGGGTAAACTGCAAAGATTTTTTCCCATTCTGATGGTTGCTGGTTCACTCTAGTGACTGTTTCTTTTGCTGTGCAAAAGCTGTGGAGTTTGATTAGGTCCCATTTGTCTATTTTGGCTTTTGTTGCCAATGCTTTTGGTGTTTTGGTCATGAAGTCCTTGCCTACTCCTATGTCTTGAATGGTTTTGCCTAGATTTTCTTCTAGGGTTTTTATGGTGCCAGATCTTATGTTTAAGTCTTTAATCCATCTGGAGTTAATTTTGGTGTAAGGTGTCAGGAAGGGGTCCAGTTTCTGCTTTCTGCAAATGGCTAGCCAGTTTTCCCAATACCGTTTATTAAACAGGGAATCCTTTCCCCATTGCTTGTTTTTGTCTGGTTTATCAAAGATTATATGGTTGTAGATACGTTGTGTTGCCTCCGATGCCTCTGTTCTGTTCCATTGGTCTATATCTCTGTTTTGGTACCAGTACCATGCTGTTTTGATTACTGTAGCCTTGTAGTATAGTTTGAAGTCTGGTAGTGTGATGCCTCCCGCTGTGTTCTTTTTGCTTAGAATTGACTTGGCTATGCAGGCTCTCTTTTGGTTCCATATGAAGTTCATGGTGGTTTTTTCCAGTTCTGTGAAGAAATTCAATGGTAGTTTGATGGGGATACTGGCAAACCGATTGCAACAGCACATTAAAAAACTTATCCATAATGATCAAGTAGGATTCATCCTGGGGATGCAAGGCTGGTTCAACATACGCAAGTCTATAAATATAATTCATCACATAAACAGAACCAAAAACAAAAACCACATGATTATCTCAATTGACGCAGAGAAGGCATTTGACAAAATTCAACAGCCCTTTATGCTAAAAACTCTCAATAAACTTGGTATTGATGGAACATATCTCAAAGTAATAAAAGCTATTTACAACAAACCAACAGCCAATATCATACTTAATGGGCAAAAACTGGAAACATTCCCTTTGAAATATGGCACTAGACAAGGATGCCCTCTCTCACCACTCCTATTCAACGTAGGACTGGAATTTCTAGCCAGAGCAATCAGGCAAGAAAAAGATATAAAGGGTATTTGAATAGGAAAGGTGGAAGCCAAATTGTCTCTATTTGCAGACGACATGATAGTATACCTAGAAGACCCCATGACCTCAGCCCAAAAACTCCTGAAACTGATAAGCAACTTCAGCAAAGTCTCAGGATATAAAATCAATGTGCAAAAATCACAAGCATTCCTATACACCAATAACAGACTTAAAGAGAACCAAATCAAGAACGAACTGCCATTCACAATTGCTACAAAGAGAATAAAATACCTAGGAATACAACTTACAAGGAACGTAAGGGACCTCTTCAAGGAAAACTACAAACTACTGCTCAACAAAATAAGGGAGGACACAAACAGATGGAGAAACATTCCACGTTCATGGTTAGGAAGAATCAATATCATGAAAATGGCTATACTGCCCAAAGTAATTTACACAATCAATGCTATCCCCATAAGAGTAGAATATTTTAAAATTTACATTTACTAACATTCTTATTTTACTCTTCTCACACATCCTTTTAGCTGTTAAAGCAAAATTCAACTTCAGAGGATATACGAAGAGAACTGTGTGATACCTATCCAGGATACGTTGTGGATAATGCCTTCTCTTGGACCTTTCTAGGAAGAAATATTTTTACCAAATTTTGTCTTTCTAACATGACACTTTTAGAGTCTTCTCTCCAAGAATTAAACAGACAGTTCTCCCAGGTAAGTGTAGATTTATTTGTATAATCAAGATCTCATAAATGATAGAGGGAGATGTTTACTGTTTCCATTATTTGGTCCATTCAACATGAGTCACTTTGTGGGCCAAAGAATGGAAACAGTTTACTGTTTGCCCTCAAAGTGCAAATCTATAGCCCATGTGTACTGGGAAATGTTGACCGGAATATTTGGCATGTTTCCTCACATAGACATCTGCACACAAAGTTTAATCTTAAGTATTAGTACCTATTTAATGTGAAAGATTGAAATGATTTCAATGCTAAACCAAAAATATTACATTATGGTTAATGCAGACACAACTTCATAAGTAAAATATGACATTCCTCTTCAGTAAATGAAGTTTGATTATTTTCTCTGAGACCTTTATGTGAGATTACTCAATGATATAAGTTTAACAAGTAAACTATCACAGTTGTTTAACTATCAGAAGTTACAATAATAGGTAAAATCTTTTTATTTTTCTCACTGAATTCAAGCCTTGTTTGAAAACTAATTTTTCTTTAATTGTGAATTTTAAAAAACTTTTAGGTTCAGGAGCACATATTGCAGGTTTGTTATGTAAGTAAACTCACGTCACAGTGGTTTGTTGTATAGATTATTTTGTCACCCAGGTACTAAGCCTAGTACTCAACAACTATTTTTTCTAATTCTCATCCTCCTGCCTTTCTTCACCCTCAAGTAAGTCCCAGTGTCTGTTGTTCCCCTCTTTGTGTCCATGTGTTCTCATCATGTAGCTCCCACTTATACGTGAGAACATATGATATTTCATTTTCTGTTTCTGCGTAGTTTGCAAAGGATAATGGCTTCCAGCTTCATCCATATTCCTACAAAGGACATCATCTTGTTCTTTTTTATGGCTACATAGCATTCTGTGGTGTATATGTACCACATTTTCTTTATCCAATCTGCCACTGATGGGCATTTAGGTTGATTCCATGTCTGTTTTGTTGTTTGTTTGTTTTTTGAGACAAAGCTTTAGGGTGATTCTATGTCTTTGTTATTTTTTGTGTATGTGTTTTGTTTTGTTGTATTTTTTCTTTTTTTGAGACGGAGTTTCACTTTTTTTTTTAAATTTTTATTGCATTATAGGTTTTGGGGTACATATGCAGAACATGCAAGGTAGTTCCATAGGTACACACATGGCAGTGTGTTTTGCTGCCTTCCTCCCCTTCACCTACACTTGGCACTCTTGTTACCCAGGCTGGAGTGCAATGGCGTGATCTCGGCTTACGGCAACCTCCGCCTCCTGGGTTCAGGCAATTCTCCTGCCTCAGCCTCCTGAGTAGCTGGGATTACAGGCACGCACCACCGTGCCCAGCTAATTTTTTGTATTTTTAGTAGAGACAGGGTTTCACCATGTTGACCAGGATGGTCTCGATCTCTTGACCTCATGATCCACCCGCCTTGGCCTCCCAAAGTGCTGGGATTACAGGCGTGAGCCACCGTGCCTGGCCTTTGTTGTATTTTTGAGACATGGTTTCACTCTGTCCCCCAGGCTGGAGTGCGGTGGTGTGATCTCAGCTCACTGAAACCTCTGCCTCCCGGGTTCAAGTGAGTCTCCTGCCTCAGCCTCCTGAGTAGCTGGGGCTACAGGCGCAGGCCACCATGCCCAGCTCATTTCTTTCTTTCTTTCTTTCTTTTTTTTTGTATTAGTAGAGATAGGGTTTCACCATGTTGGCCAGGCTGGTCTTGAACTCCTGACCTCAAGTGACCCACCTGCCTCAGCCTCCCAAAGGGCTGGGATTACAGATGTGAGCCACTGCACCCGGCCGATTTCATGTCTTTGATATTGTGAATAGTGCTTCAGTGAACATATGTGTGCCTATGTCTTTATAGTAGAATAATTTATATTCTGTTGGATATATACCCAGTAATGAGATTGCTGGATTTAATGCTAGTTCTGTTTTCAGGTCTTTGCGGAATCACCACACTGTTTTCCACAATGATTAAACTAATTTATATTACCACTAACAGTGGTATTATAAGTATTCCCTTTTCTCTGCAACCTCACCGGCATCTGTTGCTTTTTGACTTTTTAATAACAGCCATTCTGACTGGTGTGAGATGGTATCTCATTGTGGTTTTGATTTGCATTTCTCTATGATCTGTGATATTTAGCTTTTTTTTTCATATGCTTGTTGGCTGTAGGTATGTCTTCTTTTGAAAAGCGTCTGTTTGTGTCCTTTGCCCACTTTTTAGTGAAGTTGTTTTTTCTTGTAAATTTGTTTAAATTCCTTATCGATATTAGATCTTTGTCAGATGCATAGTTTGCAAAAATGTCCTCCCATCTCATAGGTTGTCTCTTTACTCTGTTGACGGTTTCTTTGCTGTGTAGAAACTCTTACGTTTAATTAAATCCCATCTGTCAACTTTTGCTTTTGTTTTGATTGCTTTTGGCATCTTTATCATAAAATATTTACCATTTCATATGTCTAGAATTGTGTTTCCTAGGTTGACTTCCAGGGTTTATATAATTTGGGGTTTTACATTTAAGTCTTTAATCAAACTTGAGTTGATTTTCTTATATGGTGTAAGCAAAGAGTCCAGTTTCATTCTTCTGCATATGACTAGCCAGTTATCCCAATACCATTTATTGAATAGGGAGTTCTTTCCCCATTGCTTGTTTTTGTCACCCTTGTTGAAGATCAGATGGTTGTAGGTGTGTAGCCTTATTTCTGGGCTTGCTATTCTGTTCCATTGGTCTATGTGTCTGTTTCTGTACCAGTACCTTGCTGTTTTGGTTACTGTAGCCCTGTAGTATAGTTTGAAGTTAGGTAATGTGATGCCTCCAGCATGAAATTAAATTTTGATAAAAACAATATCCTTTCCACCAAAATATTATACATTAGAAGCAAGAACACTCTACTATGGAGTGTTAGTGACTGCATACATTAGTATTTTTTTTAATTTTAATTTTAAGTTCTATGATATATATGCAGGACATGCGGGTTTGTTACATAGGTAAACATGTGCCATGGTGATTTGCTGCACCTGTCAACCCATCACCTAAGTATTAAGCCAAGAATACATTAACTATTTATCCTGATGTTCTCTCTCCCCCACCACCCTTCGACAGGCCCCAGTGTGTGTTGCTCCCCTCTGTGTGTCCATGTGTTCTCATTGTTCAGCTCCTACTTACAAGTGAGAACATGCGGTGTTTGTTTTTTTTTTGTTCCTGTGTTAGTTTGCTGAGGATAATGACTTCCAGCTCCATACATGTCCATTCAAAAGACATGATCTCATTCCCTTTTCTCTGGCTGCATAGAGTTCCAGGGTGTATAGTACCATATTTTCTTTATCCAGTTTATCATGATGGCATTTGGTTGATTTCTTATCTTTGCTATTATGAATATTGCATACACTAGCCTTATACAACAATGGTAAAAATAAGACACCAATAATCTACATTTAATGAAACTCCATATAAAATGAGAGGTCACAAAAAAAGTTCAAAATTGTCTTGAAATTGTATAGACATCAATAATTAAAATAGGTCTAGATCTAGTATTTTCCCTTTGATTTTTTTTGGATTTTTTGTTGTAATTTCTTCAAAGTCCAGAGTGCTTAAATAATCCTTTAGTAATCGAATTCGGTTTCGAAAGTAACCCAATTGAAGGAACAGTTATAATAATCCCCAATCCAATGTAAAGCATTTACAATAATTTTTTAACAAAATTTGCACTCATGTAGAGTAGAATATGTGGTAAAAAAGACATTGTTCAAAATCACATAGCAGTAAATGTAATATATAATTGTAATAGTAAATATATTTGTAAATATAATTGTAATAGTAAAGACTTTCCTAACTTTTATATATATGTACATACACACAATTATATATATTAATCTATCTATAGCTCTACTAATCTATATACTGGTTTTAGGAGTACTCCACCCAAATAATATAACATCTAGTACTAAGTATAGGGAAGATATATCCACAACTCCTAAACCAAGTCCTAAGGGAAAAAAAAATTACTCAGAGCTAATTTTTATTTTAGGAACTTAATTTTAATTTCCAAATATATAATATAAAATATTTCATACAAATACAGCTTTGTTAACCAAACTTTATGCCAATTTCTGGAGCTACAGTGAAAAGATCCAATTATGTTTAAGAACATTAAAAATAGTTGCTGGTTTTCCAAATAAAAGATTGGCTTCGAACTGAATGAAGAGCTAAAAGAATTGCTTATGCAAAAATCTAGATTTTTGATGCTTTAAAAACAGTAAACCATGTGATTACAAATGTTAAAGTCTCATTTTACTCTGTGGTTTTATTTTTTAAGCTATCAAGTGACCCCAACAATCAGAAGATAGTGTTTCAGGAAATAGTCAGAGTGCTGTCTTTCTTCTCACAAGTGCAAGAGCAGAAAGCTGTGTGGCAGCTTCTTTCCAGTTTTCCAAATGTGTTTCAGAATGACACATCACTAAGCAATCTATTTGATGTTCTTCGAAAGGCAAACAGGTAAGAAAATGTAAGAATTAAATGTAATATTAGTGTTCACAAAGAATTCTTTAAAAAAAAATGTTACCTGTGATAATTACTGTTAGGTGGTTATTTAAACACAGAGAAAATAGTCCTTCAGCCCTTTATTGCAGATTTAGCAACCAAGGTGAGTGTATTAGTTAAGCAAAGAAGAAATGCACTGTGGTCATTGAGGTTATGGAGGTGTCCATGAGGAACTGATCCTAACTGTTGTATTGTTACTGGGTATCACAGAGCTTCTAAGAATGAGGTGTATAGCTGGACCAATGGTATATTGCAGCAATGACTCCAGCTCATTCAGAAACAATCTAAGCTCTGTGCATCTAAAATTTAAACCATCCAGGAATGAAATATCTCACTGAGTTTTGTTTGGTGCCATCCAATATTAAACAACCTTATTGGTAAGGGTTTTGCTCCAAGCCACCTCAAAGAGGTTGGCCTCCTGCATGTGTAGTCAGCTTGTAAAATGATCTTTCCAAGCCTGTATTATCAGTTAGCTTTAGTATGTATGTTACAAAGATTTTAAAACTTTTGTAGCAGAAACCCCTTTAAAGGTTACTTTATTCGTAAAAGAGATGTGGGCATGGCCAGTATTTCAAGTTTAATGAACAGTACTTAGGTTTTGACTGTCCTGTATAGCTAATTTGAAAATGTGCCTTAAAAATTCCAACTACTGCATTAATGATGTTCGATTATTAAGTGCCTATTACATGCCAGACATGCTACCAAGATGTTTGTATGTATTATCTCATTGAATCTTACAAGACATTATTTATTTTGTAAATTAGATAACAGTCACACAAAAAAAGTATTTGCAGATCATGCAGCTAGAAGGGTTTACAACTGGGTTTTCGAACTCCAGAATCCAGGTTGCCTCTCTTATATGTCACTAAGAGCATGATGTATTCTATTTTATATATCTAAGACATTAGAAGAGATTTTTTTTTTTACTTTTGGAATGATTTTAAGAGCTTATATCTGTTCAAAAACCTTATAATAAGCCCTTGTTTTGATATAGTAATCTCATTTGATTCAAAAAACTGTTTTGAGATGGAGACAACAGGTTCCTATTTTGTAGAAGAGGAGACAAATCCTTATGGAGTCAAATGACTTCCCCAAGGTTCTATAGCTAGTACATGGCAAAGCCAGGGCCTGAATTCGAATCCCAGTTCTATACTCTTTCCATGCTAACATACCATAACTGAAATATAGAAGAAACAAGATGTTAGGAAGGTTGATTGTCTATGTTAATCCTCATTTTATCTCTTAGGAAAATGTTCACTCACTCAGAATTTTGACATTTCACCCTTTTCCTCCTATTTGTGTTCTGTCTTAGAAAGCAAATAGGTGAATCTGTAAAAAGAGAAGGGGAATTATTTGAATTACATGGTGTAGCAGTGAAAAGAGTCAAAATGATATTCAAACCGCAAATAAGATATCACTACACACTCATTAGAATGCATAAAATGTTAAAAATGGGTAATTCCAAGTATTAGCAAGAACGATGAGTGAAGTGTTCATATATTACAAGTTAGCATAGAAAACAACAGAGTCATTTGGAAAACTGTGACAGCTTCTAATGAAATTAAACAGTAGATCCATATGAGACTGCATTCTACTCTTGGGTATTTACCCAAGAAAATGAAAATATATGCCCACATGAAGACTTGTATGCTGATGTTTATTTCTTCATAATAGCTAAAAGTTGATTAGGGTAATTAAATATCTATAAATAAAATGACAAAACAAATTGTGGTTTATTCATATATTAAAATGCAACACAACAATAAAAATAAACAGATTATAGAGTCACACAAGGTAAGTAAGTCTCATTAATATTATGCTGGCAAAAACATCAAAACAAAAAATATGTCCTGAGAGCGTAGCATCTATTTAGAGCAAGTTCTAGAATTGACAAAATTATAGCATTAGAAATCAAATCAGTGGATTCAGGAGCAACTGCATGAGATAAATTTTCTGGGATGATTGAAATGTTTGTATCTTAATTGGTATGGTGGTTACCTGTGTGTATATGTGTCAAAACTTACAACTTCACTTTATACCTCATAAGTTTATACAATTAAAAATGATCACTTTACAACTTTAGAAAAACTCAATGAATTATACACCTAATATACGTGCATCTTACTGTATTTAAATTATGCCTCAATGAAATTTGATTAAAAAATCAACAACAGCAACAACAGAAATTCCACAAAATAATATTTAGTAAAAGACAGAAGATCTAAAAATACTCTAGGCATTATTTTGGTGGAGCAAATTATGCTGGGAAAAACACTGTGCTGTTAAATTATGCCTCAATGAAATTTGATTAAAAAATCAACAACAGCAACAACAAAAATTCCACAAAATAATATTTAGTAAAAGACAGAAGATCTAAAAATACTCTAGGCATTATTTTGGTGGAGCAAATTATGCTGGGAAAAACACTGTGCTGTGGCTATTTTATTTTAACAGCAACCTCTAATCCAAGTGCTGCAGCTATTTTAATTCCCTTTAAATTTTAAAATAAAATTACTGCATACTTTGGCACTATGCAATAGAGTATGCTGTCATGTAATGATTATAAATGTAAAAGATTCTACATAATAATGAAAACAGCTTATTAATAAATAGCTTCAACTTAAGCACCTTAGTAGCAAAAAAAAAATCATCAAATTAAAAATGAACAAAAGATCTGAATAGATATTTCTCAAAAGAACACATGTAAATAGCCAACAGGTGTATTTTTAAAATGCTTGGCATCACTCATCATCAGGGATATGAAAATCTAAACTACAATGAGCTATCATCTAGCTGCATTTAGAATGGCTATGATCAAAAAGGCAAAATAATAATAATAATAACAGATGCTGGCACGAATGCAGAGAAAGGGAAACTCTTGCACACTCTTGATGGGAATGTAAAGTACAATAGCCATTGTGGAAAACAATATGGAGGTGCCTCAACAAATTAAAAGAGCCACGCACAGAAAGACAAATACTGCATGATCTCATTTTTATGGGGAATATAAAAAGTTGATCTCATTGAAGTACAATGTAGAATAATGGTTACCAGATGCTGAGTGAAAGGGGAGGATGAGGGAAGGTTGATCAAGGGGTAGAAAGTTACAATTAGATAGGACGAATAAATTTTAGTGTTCTACTACACAGTAGGGTGACTGCAGTTAATACCAAGACATTGTATATTTGAAAATAGTGGTAAGAGAGGATTTCAGATGTCCTCATCACAAAGAAATAATAAATGTTTGAGGCAATCTGATACATTAATTATACTAATTTGATAATTACACATTGTATACATGCACTAAAATATCACACTGTACTCTATATATGAACAATTATGTTCATATATTAAAAATCAATTAAAAGTAAAGAAAGAGACTGAGTGCAGTGGCCAATGCCTGTAATCTCAACACTTTGGGAGGTGGAGGTGAGAAAACTGCTTGAGCCCAGAAATTCAAGACTAGCTTGGGTAATGTAGTGGGATACTATCTGTACTATATATAGATAGATAGATATTATATATAGATATTATAGTATATATATATATATATACATATATATATATATATATATAGTGTGATACTATCTATCTGTAGATATATGATATATAGTATCCCACTATATTACCCATATATATATAATGTATTATATATTATTTTATCCACATATTACATATATATGGGTAATGTAGTGGGATATTATGTATTTTATATATGTGTATATATATATATATATATATAGTATTCCACTAAATTATATATATATAGATATAGATATGATATGGGTGTGTGTGTGTGTGTGTGTGTGTGTGTATAGTACAGATAGTATTCCACTACATTACCCAGGCTACTTGGGAAGTAGGGGGATTGCTTGAGCTTGGGAGTTTGAGGTTGCAGTGAGAATGTCACTGCACTCTGATCTGGATGACAGAATGAGACTGTTTCAAACAAACAAACAAAAACCTGAAGAGAAACAACTTCAAATTATTATGAAGCAAATGGCATTTGACTTAAAAAATTATTTTATATTCATAAGAACATTTAATATGAGATCTGCCCTTTTAACAAATGTTTAAATTGTGAATATCGGTACAAGGCTGTGCAGTAGAACTTTAGAGCTGATTCATCTTGCTTAACTGAAACTCCATGCCTAGTTATTATCAACTCCCATTTCCCTTTCTTTTTTTTTTTTTTGACATTAATTTCCTTTTTTAAAAAAATTTTTATTGCATTTTAGGTTTTGGGGTACATGTGCAGAACGTGCAAGATAGTTGCATAGGTACACACATGGCAGTGTGTTTTGCTGCCTTCCTCCCCTTTACCCACATTTGGCATTTCTCCCCAGGCTATCCCTCCCCAGCTCCCCCCCCCCGCTGTCCCTCCCCTATTCCCCCCAATAGACCCCAGTGTGTAGTACCCCCTTCCCTGTGTCCATGTGTTCTCATTCTTCTTGCCCGCCTATGAGTGAGAATATGTGGTATTTCCTTTTCTGTTCTTGTGTCAGTTTGCTGAGAATGATGTTCTCCAGATTCATCCATGTCCTTACAAAGGACATAAACTTGTCATTTTTGATTGCTGCATAATATTCCATGGTGTATATGTGCCAAATTTTCCCAGTCCAGTCTATCATCGATGGGCATTTGGGTTGGTTCCAGTTCTTTGCTATCCCTTTCTAATCAGACCCTGGAAACCATCATTTGACTCATTGATTCTGGGAATTTGACTATTTTAGATACTTCTCATACATGAAATTTTGTAGTATTTTGCTTTGTGTGATTGGCTTAAGTGGTTATGCATTAGCATTTCACATAATGTCTTCAAAGTTCATCCATGTTATTGCATATTTCAAAATGCCTTTTTTTTAAGGCTGAATAGTATTCATTGTGTGTATATACCATATTTTCTCATTCATTTATTTGTTGATAGACATTTAGTTTATCTCCACATTTTGGCTATTGTGAATAGTGCTGGATGAACACAGCACTACTACTATTTCTTCAAGATTCTGATTTCAATTCGTTTGGATAAGAATCCAGAAGTGAGATTGCTGGATCATGTATGATAGTCTATTTTTAGATTTTTAAGGAATCTCCATCTCTTTTCTATAGCAACTGCACCATTTTATATTCTTTTCTTAAAGTTTTTATCTTACATTTCTTTAATTCAGCAGTATTTCTTTTTATTTATTGTTTAACTGACAAAAAATATATATTAAAACATGTCATATACCATAAATATATACATCTACATTGTGGAATGGCTTAATCCAGCAATTTAACATACACATTTCTTTCATATACTTATTTTTTGTGGTGAGAACATTTGAAATCTACTGCTTAACATTTTTTTTTATATTCGATATACTTTTATATAAACAGGACTCAGGGCTGGATTTGGCCTGCAGGTTGCACAGATTAGTAGGTCCGGCAAACCATCATGGCACACGCATACCTATGTAACAAGCCTGTACATTCTGCACACGTATTCCTTCCCCACTTTTTTTAGAAGAAATAAAGAAAAAAAATATTGGGGACACATAACTTTTTTTTTTTTTTTTAGATGGAGTCTCTTTCTGTTGCCCAATCTGGCATGCAGTGCCATGATCTTGGCTCACTACAACCTCCACCTCCCGGGTTCAAGCAATTCTCCTGCCTCAGCTTCCTAAGTAGCTGGGATTACAGGCATGCCCCACCACACCCAGCTAATTTTTTAATATTTTTGGTAGAGACAGAGTTTCACCATGTTGGCCAGGCTGGTCTGGAATTCCTGACTTCAGGTGATCTGCCTGCCTTGGCCTCCCAAAGTGTTGGGATTACAAGTGTGAGCCACCACCCCTGGCCAACATTTTGTATTCTTACCGATAGCATGCAAGGGCTATATCTTTGCCAATACTTTTTGTCTTTTGTTTATTCAGTAATATGCATCCTGACAGCTGTGCAATGATACTGAGATTTTCATTTGCATTTATCTGATGATTAGTGATACTGAACATTTTTTCATATGTCTATTGGCTATTTACATGTTTTCTTTGGAGAAATGTCTATTCAGGTCCTTTGTTCATTTTTAAATTGGGTTTATTTATTTATTTACTATTGAGCTGTAGAAGGTCTTTATATATTTTGGAAATAAACTCTATCAAATACAGGTTTCCAAATATTTTTTACCATTGTATAGGTTGCATTTTTGATAGAGTAGCATCTGACTTTTATTTAGTCAGAACAGCTCTTTTCTTAGTGGTCCAGTAATTTATATACTTGATCTTTCTAACATAATAGTCCCTAGTTAATGCGATTTTTGAGCACATGAAATGTGCTAGTATGCCTGAGGAACTGAATTTGTAACTTTACTAACTTTGATTCACTTAAATTTTGAAAACTAATACTTTATTCAGTTATTTTAAAATTTTTAGTATGTTTAGAATAACTTGGGTATGTGAATCTACTTTTTCACCTGTAAATTTAATAAAATCTAATACAGATTAAGACTCTTCAATTAAAATTTAGCATCTGCATTGAGAGGCCCCATAGGTTTGGAGACCTAGTATAGTGAAAGACCTAAGTATTTCATTAGTAATTTTTACATTATTAAATATTGAAATCCTAATATTTTGGATGTATTGGGTTAAATAGAATATATTATTAAAATTAACTTCATCTGTTTCTTTTAACTTTTTAAATGCGATTACTAGAAAATTCCAAATTAAATACATGGCTTGGATTATATTTTCATATAAACCATTTTTTAAAGTCAGCTGTTTATTATTATGATTAATCTGACAGTGTCATTAACAGCCATAATTTTCTCACAAATGACTGTATATTATCACAAAATTATGGTCTCATTGGTTTATCTTAGTCTTTGTTGAACAAGTAATAGAGACAAATGGACCCCATAGGAATTTTTTTATTTCTCCAGAATTTTATTACATTGTAAGTTGTATATAAACCAACCGCCAAAATCAGATTATATAATGTTAAAGTTAAGACAATAATTAATGAGCAATCTCAAAAGTCAAGAAATGTATGTGAAAGGAAACAGGATTGTTGCCTTGCTGAGAGGAAGGGCTATGCTGAGACATAAATCCCAAAAACTCTTCTTAAAAATTACCTCTATTCACAGGCAACTTGTTTTTGATGATATTTTGTTTTGATGATTTCCATTTTTATATGATGAAGAGAAGAAAAATAATTATGAAGTAATATAAAGATCTAATATTGATGGTTCAAAGGATTTCAGAGAAGATGGGAGCCTAGGTGTCATTATTTATTAAATTACATTTTGTTAGAAAAAGATGAATGAAATCTACTGACATTTAATTAATAATGTTAATGATAATAATGCTGAAAGATTTAATGAGATTGTCAAATGTTCAGTCTTTGAAGATATTACTTTGGGACAACAGATCAGGTGAGTTAGGCAGAAGGTCTGACTTGGAGAAGGCCAGCCAAGACTTATGACCTAAGACAGTCTAGCTGGTCTCCGTGGTTGCTTGGGTTTGGAAGCATCCCAACATCTGAGAACCAGGAAATTCTTCGGGCAAACATAAAAATGCCTGAGGTATCACCAGCCATGTATACAGAGCAGAGATGAGAAAAATACAGCCATGCCTCTGTGGCCAACTGTTTGGAACACAGCTGGGTGATAAGTTAACGATGCCTGTGGGCTCTGCGCAAAATGTTCTGCCCTTCTCCCCACCATGTCAAAGCAAAGCTTTTGTGCCAGAGGCAACATATAGAGCAGATAGAACATAAACTTTGAAATAAACAGACCCCAGCTGTACTTACTAGTAACTAAATAACCTCGTATAAGTTACTTAACCTTTTTGAACTTTAGTTTTCCCATCTGCAAAACTGGACAAATAAAATTGACTTTATAGAATTATTAGAAAACTAAATGTTAGAAAATATATATGCATATATTTTTATGTATGTTTATAAACATATACACATAACCAAATGTATATCCTTGTGTTATACTAGGAACTACCCAGACAGCATCCCAAAATGAGTTCTCTAAATAGCTCTCATTCATATCTAGGGAGGTAAAATGAATGAAATCTTAGCCTAAATGTCAAAAATTCCAAAAACATGAAATGCCATGAAAGTGTACACAAATACTATATCTATTGTTGAAATATGCATTCAGTTTATTAAGAAACTAGATAGGAAAAAATTCCTGTTAGCTAATTTGTACTATATTTAACTTTACAATGTCAAATTTTTAACAAAAGGCTTTTGTTCTCACTACTACTTAACTAAAGCATTCACTTGACTGATGATATAAATCACAGTATTTGTATAATTTAGACATACATGTGCAATAGCAGTATTTCTTTAAAATGCACTAATGGCTATAAAGGAACTAAAAGACATGTTTTAAGTAACTAATTGCTTTCTGGATATACAGGATGAACTCAAGCATAACTGAAGTTTCTGATTGTCTATCCTCAGTATAGACTGCCCATCTTATTGGTAACGTACAAGCTATAGAAAGACAGTATGGATATTAATTTTGAACTACCTCTGGAATAGTGCCTAGAGACCACTTAGAGGACAGAGTATAGTCTTTAATTAGGGCAAGCTCCATTTTCTTTTTCAAAAACATTACTATTTGTTTAGCAAAAGATAAATATTATAAATGATTAAATAATAAATATTCCTGAAACCAGATCCTTCATTTGTTTATTGGGGTTTGGTTTATAATGAAAATACTTTCTAATATTTAATTTTTCTTTTTACTTAAAAAATGTATTCTTTAATTAAAAGGTGCTTTTCCTAATTATTTCTGAGTCTTAGGAAAAAATTGATGGGAACCTTACTTCATTACTTTAAGGCTGGTGAGTCCTGATATTTTACAAGACTGGAAACATAAAGTGTCCTGTCCTGTTCAATAATATTTTGTTGAGTTTCTGTGCGTGAACAGACAAGTAATTAAATGACAAAAAGTAGCATCTTATCGTTTATGTTATAAGAATAATTTTCTATACTGTAGCCATTTTCTCCTTAAATAACCTTTTGTTTCTGTCTGCAAATGTTGAAACATAATCTAGTTTAATTGTTTTCTTTGACTCCTTAGTGTGCTGCTGGTTGTGCAGAAGGTTAATCCACGAGTTGTATCTAACGAAGGTTTTAGAACCCTCCAGAAGTCTGTTAAACATCTGCTGTACACTCTGGACTCCCCAGCTCAAGGTATTATTTTTCCATCTTACTGTGTTAAATTCAGTGTCACAAAGCCCACTGGAAATATAAAGCGGAGTGTGGTGAAAGTAATCATGTAGAGATGATATTATTCTTAGGTGGGGAAATATGCTGTGCATAAATCTGGATCTCTAGTTAATTGAAGTGTGGAGAAAGGGAGAAATGGCAAAGAAGAGGCAGCTGAAGCTTTCTAGGGTTTTTATTTAGGTGAAATTGATCTCTGTTAGCTTGTAAAACTATGTTTATCCTTGGTATAGAAAAAAAAAAGCAGAGACTATGCCTCAAAAAATAGATTTCTACCCTACTGTTTGAAACAAAGCCTAAAGTGAATTGCAGTACTTTTAACTTCACTTTCAAATTTTGATTTTTTAATTAGAAGTTCTTTCATTGGCAAAAATATGCCCCTCAATCATCTTGATATTAGAGCACGAATAGATCAATGTAAATACAGTGCCATGCCCAGTAAGACAAGGTATAACATGTTGCTAGTGAGGCACAAAATGTCCCTTTGGCACATCTAGAATAGTACTGTCTATACTCACGTGGAAACATATGGATATATACACACAGACACAGGTTTGGAAATGTAAAAAATACATCCCTATTTGCCAAGTTTGGTTAACAATTTATCTCTGGTGAATAAATTTAGAATCATGCTTTCTCAGTTGAGTTTGTCGGCTTTTGCATATGTTGACTTTTACCTTTAGATTACAAAAATAAGCATCCTGATATCATCAGTTCAAAAGCTGATTGTTTATTATATAGTCTTGAAATATCAATTTTCATATTAAAAAAAGCATATCTATGAAGGTTTTGAAGAATTCTTACTGGAGGGTTCAACAATACTCTTGGATGGCATTTTCTGTTAGTATAGAGCATTTTTAAATATCTACTATCACAGAATTAATGGTTAGCTTGCAGGATTGACTGTTATTAAATGTGATGGTTTTGACAACCATTAGAAAAACAGGATTACTCTAAAAACATAGTTCAGGCTAAAAAATCAGACAGTGCACTAACATAATTATTTCCTCTGTATGCTTTCCATATTTGCATTTTAAAGGCTTAAGAACTTAGTGTTTCTCCTTACTACCTTTTCCTTTATATCTTCAGACTCACACCTTATAATTAATATAAAGTAATAAACTTATATATGTGTGTGTGCACCATACACATACACACACACACACACATATAAACTTATGTATATGTGGCAAGTTTTAAAATACATCATTGCATGGTCAAGAAGACAAGAAAATATACCAAGGAAATATATTTTTATGTGTAAAATTTGATGTACTTACCTTTTGTTTATTTTTAAATTTCCTGCGCTGTGAGTTCATCAAGCCAAGAATATTAATGCGTGTGTGCGTGTGTGCACATGCGCGCGCACACACACACACATACACACATACATATATTCGAGATGGAGTCTCATTCTGTTGCCCAGGCTGGAGTGCAGAGGCAGATATTTTGGCTCTGAAACCTCCACCGCCCAGGTTCAAGCAGTTCTCTACCTCAGCCTCCCAAGTAGCTGGGATTACAGGTGCCCACCACCATGCCCAGCTAATTTTTGTATTTTTAGTAGAGATGGGGTGTCACCATCTTGGTCAGCCTGGTCTTGAACTTCTGACCTCGTGATCCACCCACTTCGGTCTCCCAAAGTGCTAGGATTACAGGCATGAGCCACTGCACCCGGTCATCAAATTATATTTGAAAAACTTTTAAATACAAAGGTTACCTGTGCTTCAGAAGCTGGAGAAGTAAGCAGCGTTTCTTATTAAGCAGGGAGCAGAACACTTTTCATGGTGAAAAATGTAATTCAGTTTTTAATATTTAACGATGACCACATTTTACGCCTATGACTGTGCTAATCATTTTGGCAAGTTTTAAAACACATCATTGGATGGTCAAGAAGACAAGAAAATACACCAAGGAAATATATTATTATGTGTAAAATTTGATGTACTTACCTTTTGTTTATTTTTAAATTTCCTGCACTGTGAGTTCATCAAGCCAAGAATATTAATGCACAGGTATTAATGTCAATTCCTAAAAGTTACTAACTTCAAACCCCTACCTGTTTGAGCAGAAATTCTGTAGACTTTGAAAACCCTCTGAAGTGTTTCTAGGAATATTTCAGGGAACTTAAACTTGTAATTGAAGGCAGAACTAGTGACTACAGTTCAACAGCACAGGGGTCTCTGGTCCGAGGACAGATACCTTCCCCGTAATCCAGGCCACTTCATTCTTATCTTCACAGCGTTCAGCAGTATTTTTGAAAATGAACATGCTTTCTCCCTTGGTTTTATACTCTGTTATGCTGGAGTCAGGTGGTATCTCATAGCAGAGTTGCTTGGATTCTCTCTAATTATAATGGTTAAGATAGCATTGTAGGTTTCAAGTAAACCTACAAAGTAGGTTTGCCACTCTTTCAAGTAAAGAACATAATAGGTAATATTTATTGTGTCAATACTCAGTGCTTTATTATCTGAAGTTTCTTTTATCATCACAACAACTCTTTGAGATAAAGTTCTTACTCCATTTTATAGATAAAGAAATGGGCTTCAGGAGTCTGGGTGCTTGGCCTGTGTTACTCATCCGACAAGTGACCAAACTGAGATTAGAACCTAGATCTGTATATCTCCACAGCTAAGCCCCATGAGCTCTTTTAAACAGCCTCACCTAAACATTTGCCTTCTGAGTCATACTTGCTTCTGGGTTATTTCACTGGGACATGCAAGTACCTGCTTAACCTCATAATGGCCCCCACTTTCAGCCACTGATGGAGCTTGGCTCCCCATCCACATTTATCATTCTGTGGGAAGCCACATGCTACATTTTTTCCACTGCCTTTCCCCATTCCTCTCCACACTCTGATTTCTACCCACTTTCCGCACACCATTTTTATCTCTGATCCAACGGAAAGTATGAGCATGCTTCAAGGTTTCTTCAGGAGCCTCCTTTGCAACCACGAAAACAGAGAGATACTAATAAACACCAGGGAAGAAGGTTGCCTCCTAACTTCCTGTCTCAAGATATCTAATTCTTAGCTCGGCTCCAGCTAGGATCCTTGCTACACAGTTAATACACTCCATAGTAAGTCCATTTATAAATATTGAGTTTTGGGAGCAGACATTATCTTTGTGACTCATTGGAATTTGCTCTTTTCCAAAATAGTACATGATATGAAATTACATTTTTAGGATGTAATTTAGGATAGAAAGCAATCCCTACTGATAAAAAGAGGTTATCTATGTACCATATTTCTGTGTCTGTGAATACAATTTTATATATGCCAATCTTACAAATAAAAAACAAGTAAAATCTCAGTTTTTAAGGGTATGTAACATTTTCTACTTCATTAAGGCCTGTTTCGTATAGCATGTCTTTCTTTCTTTTTTTTATTTTTTATTTTTTTATTGCATTTTAGGTTTTGGGGTACATGTGCAGAACGTGCAAGATAGTTGCATAGGTACACACATGGCAGTGTGTTTTGCTGCCTTCCTCCCCTTCACCCACATTTGGCATTTCTCCCCAGGCTATCCCTCCCCATCTCCCCCTCTGCTGTCCCTCCCCTATTCCCCCCAATAGACCCCAGTGTGTAGTACCCGCTTCCCTGTGTCCATGTGTTCTCATTTTTCCTCACCCGCCTATGAGTGAGAATATGTGGTATTTCATTTTCTGTTCTTGTGTCAGTTTGCTGAGAATGATGTTCTCCAGATTCATCCATGTCCTTACAAAGGACAAAAACTCATCATTTTTGATTGCTGCATAATATTCCATGGTGTATATGTGCCACATTTTCCCAGTCCAGTCTATCATCGATGGGCATTTGGGTTGGTTCCAGGTCTTTGCTATTGTAAACAGTGCTGCAATGAACATTCGTGTGCATGTGTCCTTATAGTAGAACAATTTATAGTCCTTTGGATATATACCCAGTAATGGGATTGCTAGGTCAAATGGAATTTCTATTTCTAGGTCCTTGAGGAATCACCATACTGTCTTCCACAATGGTTGAACTAATTTACACTCCCACCAACAGTGTAAGAGTGTTCCTATTTCTCCGCATCCTCTCTGGCATCTGTTGTCTCCAGATGTTTTAATGATCGTGATTCTAACTGGCATGAGATGGTATCTCAATGTGGTTTTGATTTGCATCTCTTTAATAACCAGTGACGATGAGCATTTTTTCATGTGTTTGTTGGCCTCATGTATGTCTTCTTTTGTAAAGTGTCTGTTCATATCCTTTGCCCATTTTTGAACGGGCTTGTTTGTTTTTTTCCTGTAAATCTGTTTGAGTTCTTTGTAAATTCTGGATATCATCCCTTTGTCAGATGGGTAAACTGCAAAGATTTCTTTCCCATTCTGTTGGTTGCCGATTCACTCTAGTGACTGTTTCTTTTGCTGTGCAAAAGCTGTGGAGTTTGATTAGGTCCCATTTGTCTATTTTGACTTTTGTTGCCAATGCTCTTGGTGTTTTGGTCATGAAGTCCTTGCCTACTCCTATGTCCTGAATAGTTTTGCCTAGATTTTCTTCTAGGGTTTTTATGGTGCCAGGTCTTATGTTTAAGTCTTTAATCCATCTGGAGTTAATTTTAGGTGTCAGGAAGGGGTCCAGTTTCTGCTTTCTGCACATGGCTAACCAGTTTTCCCAACACCATTTATTAAACAGGGAATCCTTTCCCCATTGCTTGTTTTTGTCTGGATTATCAAAGATTATATGGTTGTAGATATGTTGTGTTGCCTCCGATGTCTCTGTTCTGTTCCATTGGTCTATATCTCTGTTTTGGTACCAGTACCATGCTGTTTTGATTACTGTAGCCTTGTAGTATAGTTTGAAGTCTGGTAGTGTGATGCCTCCCGCTGTGTTCTTTTTGCTTAGAATTGACTTGGCTATGCAGGCTCTCTTTTGGTTCCATATGAAGTTCATGGTGGTTTTTTCCAGTTCTGTGAAGAAATTCAATGGTAGTTTGATGGGGATAGCATTGATTGTGTAAATTACTTTGGGCAGTATAGCCATTTTCATGATATTGATTCTTCCTAACCATGAACATGGAATGTTTCTCCATCTGTTTGTGTCCTCCCTTATTTCGTTGAGCAGTAGTTTGTAGTTTTCCTTGAAGAGGTCCCTTACGTTCCTTGTAAGTTGTATTCCTAGGTATTTTATTCTCTTTGTAGCAATTGTGAATGGCAGTTTGTTCTTGATTTGGTTCTCTTTAAGTCTGTTATTGGTGTATAGGAATGCTTGTGATTTTTGCACATTGATTTTATATCCTGAGACTTTGTTGAAGTTGCTTATCAGTTTCAGGAGTTTTTGGGCTGAGGTCATGGGGTCTTCTAGGTATACTATCATGTCATCTGCAAATAGAGACAATTTGGCTTCCACCTTTCCTATTCAAATACCCTTTATTTGTTTTTCTTGCCTGATTGCTCTGGCTAGAACTTCCAGTACTATGTTGAATAGGAGGGGTGAGAGAGGGCATCCTTGTCTAGTGCCAGATTTCAAAGGGAATGCTTCCAGTTTTTGCCCATTAAGTATGATGTTGGCTGTTGGTTTGTCGTAAATAGCTTTTATTACTTTGAGATATGTTCCATCAATACCGAGTTTATTGAGGGTTTTTAGCATAAAGCGCTGTTGAATTTTGTCAAATGCCTTCTCTGCGTCAATTGAGATAATCATGTGGTTTTTGTTTTTGGTTCTGTTTATGTGGTGAACTATGTTTATAGACTTGCGTGTGTTGAACCAGCCTTGCATCCCCGGGATGAATCCTACTTGATCATGATGATGGATAAGTTTTCCAATGTGCTGTTGCAATCTGTTTGCCAGTATTTTATTGAAGATTTTTGCATCTATGTTCATCATGGATATTGGCCTGAGGTTTTCTTTTCTTGTTGAGTCTCTGCCGGGTTTTGGTATCAGGATGATGTTGGTCTCGTAAAATGATTTGGGAAGGGTTCCCTCTTTTTGGATTATTTGGAATAGTTTCAGAAGGAATGGTACCAGCTCCTCGTTGTGTGTCTGGTAGAATTTGGCTGTGAACCCATCTGGACCTGGGCTTTATTTGTGTGGTAGGCTCTTAATTGCTGCCTCAACTTCAGAAGTATTTCTTTCAATATGCTTTATAGTCCTTAATGACCATAGGGAAAAGTCTCTATTTCACTTCAGGGTTAAGTCTATCATTGATAATGTACAGTTAATTTTCTATTAGTTACTTATTTTAATGGCTTGATGAAAAAGCAAAACTCTAAAACCACATAGTATAAAAATACCAATTAGCTTGCTCAGCATCATGTAGGAGTTCAAAGTGAGCAAAATTTGATCTTAGAAAAAGAGTTTTTTATACCTTTACGTCGCAAAAGCATAAATCTCAACATATTTTTAAATCTATAAATATTCTGTATATAGAAGCCAATATGTAATAGATATTACTATTGTTAATTAGGTTTATTTACTCTGGGCATCCCATTCATTCTTGTTTCTTTAACTCACTGATGCATTGCTATTGTTAGAGCAATAAATATTTAGCTGCATCATGAACAGAGCACAGGAAAACTCCACTTTGCTGAACAGGAAAAACTGAGACAGCTGCTCTGCAAGATAGCAGGGGCTGTACAAACATTACTTAAACATGACTGATACAGGTGACAAGGAGATTTTAAATTCTGGAATAGTCTTTTTTACACACATGCTTATTTAAATAAAATTAATAATCAGCACCAGAAAAGAATGGATGATTGCATAGTTTTGTACTAGTACCTTGTGTGTGTGTGTGTGTGTGTGTGTGTTTGTGTGAGTGACCAGAGTCTCGCTCTGTCACTTAGGCTGCAGTGAGTGCAATGGTGCAATATAGGTTCACTGCAACCTCTGCCTCCCAGGTTCAAGTGATTCTCCTGCCTCAGACTCTGAGTAGCTGGGATTACAGGTGCCTGCTACCATGCCCAGCTACTTTTTGTATTTTTAGTAGAGTGTGGGTTTCAGTTTCACCAGGTTGGCCAGGCTGGTCTCAAACTCCTGACCTTGGGTGATCCATCCATCTTGGCCTCCCAAAGTGCTGGGATTACAGGTGTGAGCCACTGCACCCAGCCCTGTGCTACTACCTTTTTAGAAGGCTTTAGGTTGCACTAACTGAAGACAACACAAGAACTACTAAAGCTGGTAATAAAATATCCCATTGAAAGTGATTAGGCAATGCTAAAAATGACAGCATTGAAACATACTGGATTATTTATAAGGAATGAGTAGAATCTGAAGAGAAGACTGAAACAAGTGATACCGTATCTCTAAAGGAGCTGAATTAAAGTATTGAATTTATGATGCTTTTATTTATGTAGGGGCCATTTAAAGCATTTTCATTTGCAATTTTTATGTGAGTGCTGTTGCACACTTACTATTTTATGATACAACCTTATGCAGCAGGCTGAATCAGGGACCTATTTAACTTCTAGGGGTAACTCATGATGTTGAATTAGATCTTCATATGTGGTTTCCATTAAACCAAACTTAGTGACTTCCCACCACACTATGCACCTTCATATTATTTGAGAACACTCAGAACAGTTCTGTTAACATCAGTCAATTTGCATTCACAGCTGCATTCAATTGAGATTAGTGGCTGCTTTTAAACGATAGAAAATATAGATTAGTGAAGGCTGATGTTTCCTGAGGCTACATTCTAACAACTGAAGGAAAAAAAAATCCAGTGACCCATAAGACTAAAATTTGATTAACAAATCACGTGGTAGTCAATCTTCATTATAGTACTCAGCAGTCATCTATATATGCAGGTGCTGGGATAAAATAATGTAGTGGCTTAATGCACAAAGAACTTGTTAGAAATGCATATGCTTGACCATTGGGATTATTTTGACCAGTAGCCATCTATTACCTATAAATATCACCAATATTTCCAACTAAAGAGCATAGATTTTTTAATAAAATTCTTTGGAGAATAATTCTGCAGATTTCTACATTTTCTCCTCATTAATTTGACCTGGGATGGTTTTTGCTGAGGAAAAAAATCCTTGAAGCAAACATGTTAAATATTTACCTATATAAAAATTATTACTTTAGGTGACTCTGATAATATAACGCATGTGTGGAGTGAGGACGATGGACAGACATTATCTCCAAGCAGTCTGGCTGCACAGTAAGTCTTTGTTTATTTCTAAATAGGTAGGTAACTTGGCTGAATAAACAAAGCAGTTTCTAAACATAATTCTCTTATCAGTGTATATAAGCATGGAATAAAAAAAATCAACTATCGACTGAGCAAAGGAAAGGGCATAGTCCAAGTGAAGTAAAGTCGAAACTTATTTTTTAATGATACTTTAGGATTGCACAAGAAAATCTCTTTTTCAGTTCCCAGCTTGCATAACTAGATGTAATGTGTCATTCTGGATTGGTTACCTTATGCCTATGAGGATGATCTGGCCAGAGGTCCAGTTGCTGACACTTTTCTTTCACCACAAACAATGTATAAGTATCTGTCTTACTATATGCAGCCTGCTATAGCAAAATATCATAAAGTGAGCAGCTTATAAACAAGCCTCCTAATACCGTTGTCTTTGGGGTTTGGAGTTCAACATATGAATTTTGGGAGGGCATACTCATTCATAACATACCAGCCTCCAATTTTTTTATTACTTTTTTTTTGATTTCTAAAGAATCAAAAAAATTATTTTTATGCACAAGCATGATAATGCAAAATTTATTGGCTTTCAGTGGTATTCAGTTAGGCAAAACTGTAGGTAATTTAATTTGGGGCTTTTATTGGCATATATAAAGTCCCAGCAATAGGCCGTGGAAATAACAGCAGCAACCATGCTGTCTAAAGACCATTAAGTAAGCAGATCCTGAAGTAACTGTGATAATTATGGTAAGAAGTGCTAACAGTTGCTTAATGTATTTAATTGAAGCAAATTCCCATAGTTCAAGGCAAATTTAGAGACTAGATGGCCTGCCTGTTACGTAAAGTTTGCTTTAGCCTATAAATTATACTATTGAAATTCTTTTTTTTTTTAAAAGATGGGGTTTCACCATGTTTGTCAGGCTGGTCTTGAACTCCCAACCTCAGGTGATCCGCCCGCCTTGGCCTCCAAGGTGCTTGGATTACAGGCGTGAGCCACCGTGCCTGGCCCTGAAATTCTTCGATTTTAGTCCCAAAGGATACGTTTTTGTGCCAACAGAAATTTATACAAATAAAAACAAACAGGAGTACTTATTTTTAACCACGTTTTCTTTCTCTAAAATAGAATTTATATAGTTGTTTACAAACTTTCTATTATTTAAAGGGAAGTTCTCCAATTCTGAGTAGATTCTGGCCAAAATTCTTACATAAACGACCTCCTCCTGTTTTTGCTGCCATCTCCCTCATCCTCTACCGCGGCTGACCCAGGTGCTTCTCCCAGAGCAACCAAGCCCTTAGGCAGTTTCTCCTTAGCCAGGCTGCCATGTTGCAAATAGTCATGTCTTTTAAACACATTCCCTATATAGTCATCAAATATAATAATAGCAAAATACCTTTAAACTGAGATAACTGCATACTTATTGCTGAAGCCAGGAATTTTTTATCAGAGCCTTGAGGCATCCATAGCATTGATAATGTCAGCACCACAGACCTGCAAATTCCACAGCAAATGTAGTTAGTTGCTGACAGCTAGCTGACAGTTTATTAGGAAGAATTCAATACTTCTAAGATGGCTCTTGTTGTGATGGATGAAATTAAGGGATTTCTTATCTCCAGACTTCCTTTTCATTCCAGCTTTAAAATAATCACAGAGTGGCAATACTGGTATAAGATAAAAGTTATTTAGGTTCAGAATTTTCTAGAGAAAGATGCTCAAAACCACTTTTCCCTCATAGTTCTGCTTTCTCCTAATTATTTTTGTTCTAAAGTCATTATTTTGATTATTTTGTGTTTGTACTTACACACATGAATGTTCACATCCAAATGCTTATCTTTTATTGTAAATACTCTTGGGAAGTAGGTAGGATTTTGCATAAAGGATTACTCAAGTGTTTTAAGGGAATAATTGGGCATTTATGCCAAAACTGTGGCACACAGATATGGGATCTTATTTTGGAGAAAATTAAGTCTATTCTCAAAAATTGTTGTAATCAAATGTTCTTTATGAAACTAAGAGAATGGCTTAGATGATATTTCAAGGTCAATTCTAGCCCAGCTGTCCTTTATTTTAAGCTTGACAGTATACCATGAAAATCTCTTGTTCTAGTCCATCTAGTAAATTAGGCCACTATTTTGCCCTTGAACAGTGCACCAAGTGGAAATGGCTCTATGTTGTAACAGTGATGACAGAGAGAAAGACAAACACAAAAGAAGGAAGGGCAATATTGGGAGGTGTGGGAAAGATGAGGAGAGGAAGGGAGAACCACTTTACTGAAGCAAGAGAATGACCCGACATGTTCTCATCCAGAGATGCCTCATTGGGCACTTCTCAGATAAATGCCCAGTATCCCTGCAGCTTCCTACATATCTTTTCCTTAAGTATTTATCCTTTCAACAGATATTAACTCAAGTGTATGATATACAAAACACAAATGCTATATATTCTGTGATGGAGATGGGGTCATGGGTGAACAGGGAGTGGTATACAAAACTAAATGCATCATTCTCTCAAGTTGCTCAGAGGAGAAATGTTTATTTTGAAACCTATACTTATCACTATAACCAAATAAAATGATGGATTGTTCCACACTCCTTTCCCCAAAATAGATGCAGTCAATTTATAATTGTTCTTATAATTTCATTTATCTCTTTTTTGATGTTTTGGATTCTGAAGTCCCATCTTCCAGCTTATTCTTGGAATATTCTTTTGGACACTGCTTCCCACTTCCCTCAACATTACGAAACTATCATATATTTCAGAACACCTGCTCAGGATTTTTTGAGCAAGTGTTGTGAGTATATTGGTTATTATTAGACCTTGGTTTGATTTGATTTGACTTGACTTGCTGATATCATAAGTGGACCAGTCCATGAACCTTGATTCATATCTTCATATTATATGGGTAACCTATAGAACAGGGTTCGTTTTGTCACCTGTCACACTCCTATTGCATTTTTAACAGTAATAATGTGATTTTAAAATTTCCCTGATAGTTTCTTTTATTTAGGACAGAAAACTTACCCGAAGAATACACTCTCCTGTCCTTCATTCGTGAATTGATAAATGGCATGACCATCTATAAGGAGGCCTTGATAAATAATGAAGCTAACTCTCTAAGACCTCAAAAGTCTGAGACCACCAAATATAGTATTACCAAGAATCTCTAGTCAAGAAAATGCCTATGCAAAAGCATGAGTGCCTGTAAAATGGATGCTATTTTTAAATATAAAGGCTATGAATAGTATTTAAATGAGTCAGCCCTCTGACCGCTTTGCTGTGTTCTGACTGCCAAGTTAGAGACTTTTTTGGCCATTTATTTTTTTTTTCTTTTAAAGTTCCTCAAGGATCCTGTGTTACTAACCCACATTTAAACACCCTGAGTCTTCTTTGATATTAATGAAAACATTTTCCTAAATTTACTAGCTATGCCAAGATTAATTGATCCCACTCACATTTTAATAAAATCTAAGTTAAACATCCAAAAGGACTAGTTAATTTGGGTATTGTACAGTTTGATTCAAAACAGATGATCCCCAAATCAGCCATTGACATTTATTCTATCTTTACTGTACATAAAATTCAATAGTAGATACTAAGGGAAGAAGTTACAAAATAAATAGAGATGCAGCCTCACAGTTGAAATGACTGGGCACGTATAATACGCACAGACTCATTCACATAGCCTTACTCACATAGTCTTAAAAATCTTAGGCTCTATCTTCACATGGCAATCACTCTGAAAGGAAACCAGAAAGTGGTTAATTTGGAAACACTAAATTGGTTGTTTGGAGAAAAAGGAACTTATATTGGTCAATTGGATCCCATTAGTTCTTTCTCATCACAATTAAATGAATTCAAATCTAGTTATTCAATATTATAGATGGAAAGGACCTAGCAGATCATCAAGCCCCCTAGCTTTCAATTGACAAGAAAAGAATTGGAGAGTCTGAAGGGGGTTGCCAGATTTAGAAAATAAAAAGAGATCATGAGGTCAGGCGTTCAAGACTGGCCTGACTAACATGGTGAAGCCCTGTCTCTACGAAAAATACAACAATTAGCCAGGCATGGTGGCATGTGCCTGTAATCCCAGCTACTCAGGAGGCTGAGGCAGCAGAATCACTTGAATCTGGGAGGCAGAGGTGGTAGTGAGCCAAGATTGTACCACTGCACTCCAGCCTGGGCGACAGAGTGAGACTACATCTCAAAAAAAAAATGAAAGATAAAAAGAAAAATTAAAAAAAAATTGCAGGACTTATAGGATGTATTTGCACACAAAAAGATTATTCATTGTTTATCTAAGATTCAACTTTAACTGGGAGTCCAGTATTTTCTCTGGCAACCCTTACCAGTTCCTAGAAATCACTTTAATATGACCTATGATGGAATATTAAAATAATCAAATATAAAGATAGTATACATGGAAAAGGAAAGTGCTCAGAGAATCCAGAGAGGTGCTGCCATTGTACAGTTAAACTGAACGAGAGAAGACATCCATAGTATTTCAATCCCAGCCAACCAGTGCCCAACAACCAGGGACCAAAATGGCTTTGCTTTATTTTCATATGACTTAATTTTGGTATTCTTTTCTAATTCTGCAGGCTCCTAATTCTGGAAAGCTTTGAAGATGCCCTCTTAAATATATCAGCAAATAGTCCTTATATTCCTTACTTGGCATGTGTGAGAAATGTGACTGACAGTTTGGCCAGGGGTTCACCAGGTAATACTTTTCTTAATCAAAATGCTGCTCATGGTTTCTATTTCTGTTCTGAAGTAGTGAGTTTCTGAGGCATTTGTTTACACAAAAAAGAAAATTTGTAAAATCATTTTATTTTGAGCTGGGGTCTCACTCAGTCATCAGGCTGGAGTAGAGGCACGATTTTGGCTCACTGCAACATCCGCCTCCCAGGTTCAAGTGATTCTCCTGCCTCAGCTTTCTGAGTAGCTGGAACTACAGGTGTGCGCCACCATGCCTGGATAATTTTTGTATTTTTAGTCGAAATGGGGTTTCACCATGTTGGCCTTGATGGCCTCCATCTCTTGACCTCATGATCCGCCCAAAGTGCTGGGATTACAGGTATGAGCCACTGCACCCAGCCTGTAAAATCTTAGTTTCCATATGCATCAGTTTCAGTCTAGTGATTTGATATATGAGGGAATGTCTAGTCCTATTATCATATTATTCTGTTGCTGCTACTAGCACTAGCTGGCCACCTGGACAAACTTTAATATATAATGGCCATATAATGAATGGATAATGTGATAATGGCCACTGGGACAAACCTTCCAAGTGTCTGAAGTCATTAGGGGTTCACATGACCCTTCATGACATTTTTATGCTCTTAACAATCTTAGTTGTTAAAAAATGTTAAAGCATGATAATATAGAGTGCTGAAAGTGGCTGTAAATTACACAAACAAAGCCATCTTTATGGCTTACTATTTTTATTTTCTATCCTTACACACTTTATTTGCAATTTTGTGCCTACATGGGTAACCACAAAGATTATATTTAATAAAATGTTTCTTTTTTTGAGAGAAAAGACCTATTTTCTCACATTTTCTAGGACACATACATTCTTTTTTCCCATACTAAAAATAGTTTTCTGAGAGTTAATGGCAAGCAAATAGCACAACAAATATTTAAGTCTGGTCTTTGTTTATAAGGTGTCAATTAATCAAGGTTGGAAAGGCCTATTTATATCACAGTGATTCTACAACCTCTTCTCTCCAAGATACTTCAACTTAATAGCATATCCAAAAGTCAGGAATAAAGCATAGTCAGTTCACAAAGAGCCAAAACTATATAGCATCTTTGCTAGAAGTATTTTTATCTCTAAGCAGAGTATCTATGAATATTTTTAAAATAATGAATTCTATTGTCCCCATGGTTCAAATAAAGGTTAAATTTTCACTGATCTTATATTTATATTGAAGTAGGCTATTATCTTAGACAAAATTTAGTGCTAAATCAGGATAGAGATGTCTTTCAAATTGGTTTCCTAAATGACCTTGCAATTCACATAAAGTAACTCTTCTCCCTTCCTTTTCAGAAAATCTAAGACTCCTGCAGTCCACAATACAATTTAAAAAATCTTTTCTTCAAAATGATTCTTATGAGGATTACTTACCTCCAGTTCCTGAAGTCCTAAAATCAAAAGTAAGCCATGAAAGATAAAAAATAAACCTCAACACTTCCTATAATGTTTGGCAAGATATACTTTTACTTTAATTTTTAAATCTGATCTTTGTAAATAATGATTCTATTTTAACTCTAGATTTATAATGGTCCTCTTATGACTCTAGAAAAGGTGACAAGGGTTTATGGCTGGATGCAGTGGCTCATGCCTGTAATTGCAGCTACTCAGGAGGCTGAGGTGGGAAGAATCACTTAGGACCAGGAGTTTGAGGCTGGAGTGAGCTATTGTCACCACTGCACTCCAGCCTAGGTGACAGTGTGAAACCCTGTCTTTAAAAAAATTAATAAATTAGCCGGGTGTCATGGCTCACACTTGTAATCTCAGCACTTTAGGAGGCCGAAGTGGGTGGATCACCTGAGGTCAGGAGTTCGGGACCAGCCTGGCCAACATGGTGAAACCCCATCTCTACTAAAATTACAAAAATTAGCCGGGTGTGGTGGCACATGCCTGTAATCCCAGCTACTCAAGAGGCTGAGGCAGGATAATCACTTGAACCCAGGAGGCAGAGATTGCATTATTGCACTCCAGCCTGGGTGACAGAGCAAGACTCCATCTCAAAAAAAAAAAAAAAAAAAAAAAAAAAAAAAAAAAATTATTTTTTTAAAGAGTTCAGTGTTATATAATGGTATTTTGTTTTTAATAAGTGGGGATCTCTGCATGAAATGACCCACAAGAGCCTAATTACAGTATGTACATTCATAAGAGAATGGTTAATAGTAGTTATCGTATTAAACCTCATAATTTGAAAGAGATTTGAAAAAAGATTCACAATATGATTTCTAATTTGAGATATCCTGAGTTTTAAAAACAGTAAAAGTAGATTTTGAAAGCTGATGTTTTAGATTTCACAGCATACAACAATCTCAAAATGTGGTCCACTCTATTATTATTGTCAGAAGCAGAAATAAATGTCATATTAAAATTTATGATACTGGAGAATGTGAGAAAAAGCAACCCCCAAAAATAAAACTCCAAAGTGGGACTCTCTATGCTTATTTGTCTGTTATTCTCTGTTTATCTCATGCATATAGTATATAGGTTATCATGAAATTTAGTTTTGTTTTTTTTTAAATAACCCTATTTAAATTTGAAAGCTGTTTTCCTAGTAAGAATAGCTGTTTAATTGGATTTACATAGTCAGGAATGAAGTGAAATTAGAACTGGTTTATTCAGGGTAAGCAAGATGACTTGTATAGTGAACATGATATAATTAAGCAGCATGTAAAACATTATGTCCATGTATATTACAAATAAATGTGCTAGTTACATTACCTACATTTTAGCCCTAGTCTTCTACATGCATCAAAATTTCTAATATACTTAATTTAGCATTATCTTAATTTGTTTGTGCAAATGAGAAGGAAGTTGTGCATTCATCTGGAAAATTCCTACTCATCCCTCAAGGACAAGTTTAAATATCCCTTCTTCTATATTAGAGTATCACCTTTCTTGCTGTTTTTCAGCCAGGATAATGACTTTTTCTTCTGTGCTCCTATAATATTTTATCCATTCACTTTTTTCTATCAATTATATGTGCTCCCATAATACTAATCTATTTATTTGTAAGACATATGCTCTAACCCCAAAGTGCTTATAGTCAATCCAGTGGAGGAGATGGAAAAGCAGACCAACAATTATAATACAGTGAGATTAAGTGTTGTGGTATGTGGACAGAGGCTTCTGTGCATGGAGGTGGGAGACCTAACATGGATTGTAAGGGATACAGATGGAAAGAAGAAATTCTGTAGAGAAAATAATGTTTTCTCTGAGTTTTGAAGGCTATGTAGAATTAGGTGAGTTGTGCATTCTAGACTTAGAGTCCTGAGTTTAAGATAGAAACGTGAACGTGAAACATAGGTAGAGGCTATCTGTGGTCACGTGTTCAGCTGGAACAGAAGATGCCCATGGGATAGGCAGAAAAGAGGGCTGCAGGGTGAGGCTGAGCCCAGATTCTGACTTCTTTGTCAAGGAGTTTGAATTTGACCATGAAAGTTGTGAATTTGAAGAAGGTGAAATTTGCATTTTAGAAAGAGCCATCTCTACTGAGATGACATCTCCAAAGACTGTGAGACTTCTGGCCTTGGAACTCATTACTTGGCATTATTGTTTGTTTTATATGTCAGATCTGGTTTCCTCACTAGAGTTTAAGCTGATGAAATTATGCCTTCATTACCCCTAAAGCCCCACATAGTAGGAGCTTAAGTCTTGATTCATGAATGTATGAAAAAGTGAGGGTGTTAAAGCAGAGCACTGATGATGTAATCATACTCCCTGGGCAATTACTCACTGTAGCTCTTGACTTAGAAAGTCACCAGGAAGCACATAATATACACTAGGGGAATGGAAACACCACAGTCTCAAACATTTATACTAATGGGATGGGATTGTGGCTAAAAATAATTTAAAACATCATCCTCAATTTGAATAAAATGCTCTCCATGAGGGTTACATTATGGAAATAGTTCTTTAAGCCACAGAAGTGGAAATAAACTACAATCTTTCCCTTTGAGTAGAAAATCTATTATCATTTATAACAAGCATGGCTGCTGTGTGAAATTGACTGGACCCATTCAGTCTGAGACCACAAGCTCCAGGAGGAATATTGCCAGGTCTGTTCCTTTAGCATTGCATCCCCGGCACCTGGCAGAAAGTATGACACATGGGAAACACTCAGTACATATCACTGAAAGAATGAAGACAAACTCCTAGAGTTCCATAGTTAGAGATGCTCTTACTCCCCTGCTTTGTCCACCCTGATAATTAGTATCATGATTGTGACCATCAGTTAGGGCACACCCATTCTAACACTTTATTCATGATATTCCTAAGATGGTGGTGAACGCTGTCTTTCATTGGTGACTTTTTCCAGCTCTTTCTCCTTGCCTGAACATTCTGCTATTCTAGAACTTTGTGTTTTCTCCTCCCTTCATTGTTTTATCTTTTTTCTTTTCAGTTGCTTTGATGGGGAGAATGACTTTCTGATTGCAGAGCTACACATAATGTGGGTGCTTCCTGTTTGGGGCAGAAATACAAATAACACAATGTTTTTATTATTATAACACCTTTAAAATTTTAAATAGACTCGTTTTTCCTTCTATTTACCTACTAAGAGCCCAGGAATATTGCTGCTTTATTTTATGCTCATGCTATTGTGAGGTCAATATCACCATGTCACTTACGATTCTGATTCGGATGCATCTGAAAAGCATCAGGCACTGGAGAATTCAGTCACAGCTGGAAATGGTGCTAGTCTTCCATTGTTCTATTTTAGGCCTGAACTTTTACTCGTGATAAAAGAGAGAAGGGCTCTCTATGAAGCTTTAGCAAATCTGTAATCTGAAGTTGACACATCCTTTTGAAGAAAGAATTCTAATTCACTGAATTTATTTTGATTTTTAATGATCTGTGAAGCTTCTAGGACTTTAATGCATGTATTGCTCTCAGAATAAAGTAGTAAGTAATGACAAACATGAAATGATCATAATGTTGCTTCTTCGTGGATATGCTTCTCAAGGCATTCCATATTATTGGCCCTGAATTATATTTTTATTTTGGAGAACCAAGCCAATTAGCCACAGTGTGGCTAGATTTCCAATTTCCACTTCTATAACTTTTATGTCACTAAGTCAAGGCTATACTGTATGGACTTTGGCTGGTTTCCCATCCATTAGACCAAACTTGCAATTAAAAAACATATTTCAGACTCTACTGGGTAAAAGTCATTCAAATGTACAACACCCTCAAAGCTCTATTAAAACAAATATACTAGCCCAAGAGAATTTATCTTTTAATTTAATAATTTACCAGAAATAGTCACTGGAGAATGTGGTATAGAGGCTTCACTCCATTTATTGCAGGTTTAATCGTATCTAGTAATTGGAAAATCCAAAGAAAGAATAGAGTGGCAAATGTGGTTACAGGTGATACAGTGACTGGGTCAATTCCAGAATGGAAAATTTCTCATAGCAGTAACACCAGTAAGTAGAATTTTTGTATATATAAAACTATTTTTGAATAGTTCAAACCCAGAGGTCAATTATAATATTAATTACAATGGAAAATAGACCAATGATATTTACTATCTAAGATAATCAACATTTGATTGCTATGACCTATGTGTATTTATAAATCTCTCATTAAAAACACATCATTGTGCCTTTAGTATCTGATAATGTAGAAATAAATATTCCAAAACATTTGCTGATACCACAAAATACTTCATTTCTGTTGATATGTAACTTCTGATTGGAAACTGAGCTGCAATGAATGACACAATATTTGCTTGTTAGGGTATTGTTCCAATGTATTTCCCTTCTTAAAAGAAATAGCTCCAGGATTGCTTCCAAGCACAGTAGGGTTTGTCTTCGCAGAGGCATATGTTATTTTTTCCCCAGGATGTAGGGCATGCAATATATCCTCAGAATACACAGAACATAGTGAACTGATAGGGAGAGGAATATCACTGACAGGATAGGAAATTGTTTAATTTTCATTTTTTCTCTTTTTCCTCTGGGAGTGGGATTTTTAAGCCCCCTTTAAGCATGCTTTAAGAGCTTTTAAGGACAAAAGCACCCAGTATCCTACAATACCTGAGGGAGGAAGATAATGTCAGAAATGGTGCAGACACTTTCAGAAAATCAGGTGTATTCTCGTCCATGGTTTAAATATGGTCTTATTAAAATGAACGTGATCTTCATGCAGCAGTTCAAGAAAGGCTTTTAAAAATTTTTGTTAACCTTTAAAAATTGTTGGCTGGGCATTGTGGCTCACATCTAATTCCAGCAGTTAGGGAGGCTGAGGCCAGCAGATGGCTTCAGCCCGGAAGTTTGAGACCAGCAAGAGTAACATGGTAAAACCCCATTTCTACAAAAAATACAAAAAATTATCCAGACATGCAGGTATATGCGTGTAGTCCCAGCTACTTACTCGAGAGGTTAAGGTGGAAGGACCACCTGAAATTGGAGGTCGAGGTTGCAGTGAGCTGTGATTGTACCAATGTACTCCAGCCTGGGTGACAAAGTGAGACCCTATCTCAAAAAAAAAAAAAAAAAATTTAAAAAAGTAATAAAATAAATATAACATTTACTGTCTTAACCACTTTTAACTATACAATGCAGTTGTGTTAAGTACATTCACATTGTTGTGCAACTAATCTCCAGAACTCATTTCATCTTGTAAAACTGAAACTCCATATTCATTAAACAACAACTCCTCATTCTCTATTTCCCTAGCCCCTAACAACCCACATTTTGCTTCTGTCTCTATGAATTTGACTACTCTAGCTACCTCATCACATAAGTGGAATGACATAGTATTAGACAATTCACTGTTCATTTCTTGAGACTGGCTTATTTCTCTTAGCACAGTATCCTCAAGGTTCATTCATGTTGCAGCCTGTGTCAGAATTTCTTTCCTCTTTTAGAGTTAATAAAATACCCTCTGTGTGTGTGTGTGTCTGTGTGTATATGTGTATGTATATGTATACATACCAACAGTGCACAAGGGTTATAATTTCCCCACATCTTCTCCAACACTTGTTATTTTCTGGGTTTTTTTTTTTTTTTATTAGTAGCCATCTTAATGGGTGTGCAGAAGAAGTGCTTTTTAAAAGTTCTAAAACAAACCTCTCTATCTTCCCTTTCATATTTAAAATATAAATGAAAACATAAAATCAGTTGAAGTATTTGTGAGGTAAGCTGGATAAAACCAAACTACATTTTTTAAACCTATAACTCCACAGAGAAAGTTCTAATCGGCCCAAAAGTTTTATCAAGTTCTTTACAAGATCAATAAACTTGAGTGACAGAGAGTAGTACTTCATAATAAAACTAACATTGAATGCAAACTAACCAAATACATATGCAGAGTGTTTTTCTTAAAGGAAATCAGTTGTGCTTGCTTGTTATCAACTACTATATATGTAGAAAAATGTAACTGATCTATTTCCCACTCTCTTCCCATTTTGGAAAGCTGTCTCAACTTCGAAACTTGACTGAACTTCTTTGTGAATCTGAAACTTCCAATCTGATAGAGAAATCATGCCAGCTCTCTGCTCTGAGCTTTGGGAGTCTGTGTGAAGACAGTGAATTTGATCTGCAATTCCTGGAAGCAGCAGAGCTGGGCACTGAAATAGTAGCCAGCTTACTGTACCATGACAATATCATATCTACAAAAGTGAGAGATTTGCTGACTGGGGATCCAAGCAAAATTAATTTAAATATGGATCAGTAAGTTTTTCCATTGTCATCTTCTTTGGTGAAATCTCTTCCAAAATATTGATATACCTAGTTGAATTTCTTTTCTGTTTCATTCCAGGTTTCTAGAACAGGCACTGCAAATGAATTACTTGGAAAACATCACACAGCTGATACTGACCATAGAAGCCATGCTGCATGTCAATAACAGTGCAGATGCTTCTGAAAAGCCAGGTGTTTCCCCATCCACATTTTAAATCTTGTCTTATTAGAATGCATGTGATCGTCATGCTGCAGTTTAAACAAGAAAGGATTTTTTTGAAGTTCCCAACCAAACTCGCTTTGCTATCTGCCCTTACACATGAGAAACCTGAAGCATTCAAATGTGGTTACTTGTCTAAAGTAAACACACAGAAAGCTAGCAGAGAATGAAACAGGAAAATTTGATTTCACAGCAAAAAGATATTCAGAAGTTTCACTAGTTAGACTATTCACCTTTCGTTTCTCTGATATATTAAAGTGCATCCTATAGTCAGCTGCAAGGGCAACGATGAAATGTATTTGCTTCTGTGAAAATAATCTGATAGAAAAAAAACCCAAAAGCATGCACTGCTGTCTACAGAAATCTCAATTCAGAACTTTCCATTAGTATTCCAAACATGATGTATCATGAAATATGTTTCTTCTTTGCATAATTCCTCAATACCGAAAGGCAAGGCATTCTGACTTTCGGACAATGGGAAGCCACAAAATTGGAAGGGCACTATGTTCACAAATAAAAAAGACATATTTGCATGAAGGATACTTAATAAAAGAAATTGAAAGGCATTTGCAGATGATTATTACAATCTGCTAAAATCAAAATATTGTTTATTGTTCCATTAATGACCTGGAAATAAAAGAATTATAATCACTGTCCTAAAAGAGTTTGAAGTTAAAGACATTCTATTTAAAAGTGAGATAATGAATGTAAAAACCCTTTATAGTGTAGTGTGACCATAGTTAAAGAAAAATGCTCTGTGGCAGTATGTGTGGATTTATCAAACTTTGTCCTAAATTGACAATATTACATGATCCCAGGTTAAAAAACATATTTAATTTGTGTGATATTTTAAATCAAATGGAGAGATATTTATTTAGTGCATTGTGTGAGCAAAATCTGTGAGGAAAGCTTATTTTCCTTAAATCAACCTTGAGTTGTAGATACCTAAGGAAAATTTATACCCAGAGCAATCTGTTACCTTGGGTTTATGATATCATAATAAGAACAGATCTAAATCAGATAGAAATAGATCCGAAATATGCAAAGTTTGCCAAAACTGGGAGACACTGCTCCTGACAAGGCATGTATGTTTTAGTCTAGAAGGTTTCTCTATGTTAGTCCTACTAAAAAGAGTGACCTTACAAACCAACATGTGTTTTCTTTTTATGTTTTTCTTCTTGCAGGTCAGTTGATAGAAATGTTTAAAAATGTTGAAGAGCTGAAAAAAGAACTAAGAAGAACAACAGGAATGTCCAACAGCAGTATTGACAAGTTATTGGCCATTCCCATCCCTGATAACAGAGCTGAGGTGGGGTGTCATGTGTTTGTACTTACATGCAGTTCTTAAAAATTTAAATAGCATTTAGCATTTGTTGAGTTCTTACCAGTTAAACACTGAGAAGCTGCATGCTAAATTGAGTGCATTTTCTATGGAAACTATAAACATGAAGGACTAATTCTTAAGTAAAGATAAAAGAAAAATTCTGAAGCAAGAATATTACCACTATGTGTTCCTTTTTTATTTTTCCTTCTTCTTTCCCATGCCCTCTTTGTTCTTTCATTTTCTTTACCCTCAGATGGCTTCCTCAAACAATTGATGCCTTCACTAAAGAGTTACATTCACTGTTACAATCACATTGTCTGAAGTGAATTTGTACCTCCTCATAGACTATCAAAGTCAAACTTCAGTAACCTAATTGGGGAAAAATAAATGGACACTATTTACTATTGCTTGCAACTAAAATAAAAATGGATACTCATTTTTACTTTTTAAAAGTCCCACAGCAAGACACAGCATATACAACAGATGTGGTCAAGGGAACTAAGGGTAGGTTTGTAGTTGTAGTAAACATTTTTTTGATGTGAAAATGAATAATGTCATTTCTTCATATGCTGGTAATAGGGTTTTCCACTCAAAATGTCTGATCTTTTATTCTTTTTCCAAGTCAATTGTATGGAAGTGTCATGAAAATTTTCCAAAAGAACTGCAGAGCTTAAAGCCTCATCCATTCAAAACTTATGTGTGACAGAGTATGTCATTTCTAAGCACAGCCCAGTTATTTTCCAATATTGGATAAAGTTTGTAAAAAGCCTTTAAGGCTCCCTTAGAAAATATTGCAGCTATCTCTGGTCATTTTAATTGGTTCCCCAATAAAAAAAAATTAAAGCAGCTTTGCCTTTACTTTTTTTCCTCTTCTACTAGTAAATAATATTCATTGCCTTTTTCTCTTTAACTTCACCTTTTGAATTCTTGATTCTAAGATATAATTTCAGCAATCACATTTTTGGCTTCCAGTAGAAGAGGTTCATTTTAGTAAATAAAGCATGTAAATGGAGAGGGTACATTCTTACTATTTTCAAGAGGAAAGAGTGAATAGTTCCTACAGCCTTGAATGTTATACGCTTTTCTCTATATTTCATCTTGGTGGTAATAAAGATGGGATCTTATTTTTGCACAGTCATACCTCACTATCTACAGGAGCATTATTGTTCAAGATGGATGATTCAGATGATTGTATGATTTGGAGCTTTTTCTTTGCTTTACATCTCTGGACCCACAGAGTATGTTTTAACTTTGAATGATTTTAAGTTTGAATGATTAACTTCGATTTTTAACTAAGATTTTAACTTTGAATGATTACAAAAATTAAATGCAATTTGAATTTATTAAGAGTAAGATTTTAAAGGGAACAAAGTCTTAAACTAGTATTTTTCCAAAACTGACTCCAAACCGCTTATCTTTCTTGATACCATCATTCACCCAGCTGTTCAGGCAAGAAATCTGGGAGTCATCCTGAATGTTGTCTTTTTTTTTTTTTTTTTTGAGATGGAGTCTTGCTCTGTCGCCTAGGCTGGAGTGCAATGGCACAGTCTTGGCTCACTGCAACCTTGCCTCCTGCCTCCCGGGTTCAAGCAGTTCTCCTGCCTCAGCCTTCTGTGTAGCTAGGATTAGAAGCACACACCACCACGCCCAGCTAATTTTTTGTATTGTTAGCAGAGATGGGGTTTCACCATGTTGGCCAGGATTGTCTTGAACTCCTGACCTATGATCTGCCCTCCTTGGCCTCCCATGGTTCTGGGATTACAGGTGTGAACCACCATGCCCAGCATCCCAACTTATTTCTTACATGAACCATGAATTCTCTATAGTTTTATTAATAGTAATTAGTGCTTTAGATGAAAACCTGTTTGATTCTTGAGGACTTTTTGTTATATTTTAAAATTTAGAGTATACAAAATCAAACATCTTAAAATGAACAGTTGACTCTCAAATGATTCACAGCTGAAATATTTTTCTTCTTCCAATTGCAGATTATTTCTCAGGTGTTCTGGCTGCATTCTTGTGATACTAATATCACCAGTCCCAAACTGGAAGATGCAATGAAGGAATTCTGCAACCTCTCTCTTTCAGAGAGATCCCGGCAGTCTTACCTCATTGGACTCACTCTTCTGCACTACTTAGACATTTACAATTTCACATACAAGGCAAGTTGCTGTTGGTTAAATATGTTTCTATTCATAGTTTATATAAGACTATTTTATTACACATGTATGTTCCCTGATACTATGAGGGATGAGATCCATTTATCCAGGTTTTGGAATTACTGTGTTATATTAAAGCTAAATGCAATCTTAGAGATCATATATTGCAATTTTGCACATTTTATAGACGTGGAAACAGATATTATTGCCTTTCTAATTCTTGGTTTGTGTATCAGAGACCAATAATCAAATTTAATACATACTGTTATTGTGAAATACAAATGTTGTATTTCAAAAGTGTTAAATGCAAATGTTGCAATTATTTTTAAATAATTGGGTTAAAAAGACTCAGAAAAACGGTTTTCTTAATTAAAAATAGAATTCATTTCAGTGTTCTAAAAAAAATTTCATGTTTCCTTCATGAATTTAGATAGAGGCTACCATTACATATCCAGAAGAAAAAACAAATAGTCATTATTAGGCTTAGCAAAATCAGCAATGACTTCATCTTGCAATATGCAGATGCTTTGTTAGTACCTATTTAAGAAATAACTGAAATAAAATATAAACATAGGAAAATTAAGCACCTGTGTTCACCAAATTTAACCTGGGTCAAAAATATTTACATGTTCTTAAAAACACTGAAGAATTGTCCTTCTCTATAGTAAGAACAACCAAAAGGAAATAGCTGATATATTTTTGAGACATTATACCCAAAGGGACAAAAATGTTTTGGACTAATTATAAGTAATCCTGTTTTGAGTTATTATCGTCTCAAACCTGTATTTCTGCAATGGTCTCCTCGCCAGAGCCCCTGCTTCCACACCTGTCCTCTACCCCCATCCCTACCATCTTGCAAGCAGCCTGAGTCATCCTCCTAAAACTTAAAGTCACATTATATCACCCTTCTGCTCCGAACTTCCCAGTGGATCTCCATTTGATTCAAGTAAACCCCCAAATCTTACAAGGGCCTCATGATCTGCACAACTATTCCTCATCAGTAAAATCTCATTTTCTACTTGGCTACTTTCCGGACCCTGGCTCCAGGGTTGCTGTGTGACACAACTCTAGAGACAACCCTTCACATGATTCACGAGGCTATTGTTCTTTTTGTTTTGTTTTTTGTTTTTTTGTCTTTGCCTTACAGTGAACTTCTCAGTAAGGTCTATCCCGACTACCCTATTTAAAATGCAACCAATGGTGCCTACAGTGCTCTCAAATCCTATTCTGGTTTCTGTTTTACTTCCAGTTTACTATATATTTTATTTCATTTTCATTTTTAAACTTTTTTTTTGAGACAGAGTCTCTCTCTGTCACCCAGGCTGGAGTGCAGTGATGCCATCTTGGTTCACTGCAGGCTCCATCTCCTGGGTTCAGGTGAATCTTGTTCCTCAGCCTCCCGAGTAGCTGGGATTACAGATGCACGCTACCACACCTGGCTAATTTTTATATTTTTAGTAGGGACAGGATTTTACCATGTTGGCCAGGCTGGTCTTGAACTGCTGACCTCAAGTGATCTTCCCACCTTGGCCTCCCGAAGTGCTGGGATTGCAGATGTAAGCCACCATGACTGGCCTATTTTTATTTTTATTTTTAAAATGTATTTGCTGTCTACCTCCACTAGTATGTTAGTTCCACAAGGGCCTCTTTGTTCACTGAAATATTTTAATGCAAAGAACAGTGCCTGGCCCATAGGGAAATGCAGCAAATACCTATTAACTCAACCAATGGTTATTTTATATAAACTGAAACCTGCAATACACATGACATGAAATTATTATTATTTCACCTAAAATTTTAACTTTAATTTTATAAGGCCTCTACAGAGCAGATATCAAACTAAATATCTGTTGTTATTTCACATCAATGTGGGAATGCCAAGAATTTTGTCAGAACAATAGAAAATAGAAAAAAAATGTTGGTTCTAATTTTTAAAATATGACTGGAATTAGCAGCTGTGCTGTTGAGGTAACTGTATCTTCATGAATGAGAACTGTACACTGTGGGAGATAAGAACACAAAGCTATCTCTCCAAATGAATCTCATGCTCATAATCTTGGTCTTTGACTTCCTTGGAAATGTCAGGAGTTTTTTCTCCTCAGGGACCTAAAACAGCTTTGCCCCTCTGCCCATGCCCTTCCTCTTCTTGTTCTTCCAATGGTATGTTCTTTCTCATTCTTTGAGATGATGCTTTGAAAAGGTCTTCTTTGCTTTCCTAGCTAAACACTCCCTACCTTCTCATATCCCCCAGCCTTTGGTTCATTGACTTGTTTGATATCTGTTCCTCCTAATAGGTCAAAATTCCCTGAATACTGAGATGGTGCCAGCTTGGGCACCACTGCATAGCCATCACCTCTCCCAGTGCTGGGAACATAGCAGGCACTTAATTGATGTTTCCTGAATAAATAAAATAAGAGGGTAAAAAAATTACATTAAACTTTTAAGACATTTTCAGTGTTTCTTCCAGTAGCACATAAGCATCATGGGATTAAAATCACTTAGGCTGATAAATCGTGTAAGCCTTTGACAGTTTTATTTTAATTTTTAGGTGCATATTATATGATTTTTGAGCAATAGTATACATGAAGAAATACGTAATTGACATTTGCCTTTATGACTTCTAAAATCATCTATTTTTGCAACATTATTGAGGTATTATTTATATACCATAAAATCACTCATTTTAATTATATAACTCAATGATTTTTTAGTAAATATATGATTTTGTGCAACTATTACCACAATCTAATTTTAGGACATTTCCATTATCCCCAAAAGAAATATCAAGTCTCTTTGCAGTTACCTCTCATTTCAATCTCTAGCTTAGGCAACTTCTAATCTATTTTCTCTCTGTGTAAATTTGCCTTTTTATTTATATTTATTTATTTTTTGAGACAGAATTTCACTCTCATTGCCCAGGATGGAGTGCCATGATGCACTCTTGGCTCACCACAACCTCTGCCTCCCAGGTTCAAGCGATTCTCCTGACTCAGCCTCCTAAGTAGCTTGGTATTACAGGCATGTGCCACCACACCTGGATAACTTTTTGTATTTTTAGTAGAGACAGGGTTTCTCCATGTTAGTTAGGCTGGTCTCGAACCCCTGACCTCAGGTGATCCGCCCACCTCAGCCTCCCAAAATGCTGGGATTACAGGCATGAGCCACTGCACCTGGCCAGATTTGCCTTTTTAAGAAGATATTACATATAAGTTGAATCATGAAGTATATGATCTTACTGTCTGGATTCTTTCACTTAATATAATGTGTTTTAGTTTCATACATGTATATGTATCACTATTTCATTTTAGTATTCCATTTTAAGAATATACACTTTGTTTATCCATTCACCTGGATTGTTTTCACTTTTTGGCTATCGTGAATAATGCTGCTATAAACATTCACATACAAATCTTTGTGTGCACGTAGGTAAACCCCCAGCAATGGAACTGTTAGGTTGAGTGGCAAACTTACATTTAACTATTTAATAAACTTCAAAAATGTTTTCCAAAGTGGCTATACCTTCTTACAATCTTACCAACAATCTATGAGGGTTCCAGTTTTCCACATAAGTCATTTATTTTTATTCTGTTTCTATCAGGTGTTTTTCCCTAGGAAACATCAAAAGCCAGTAGAAAAGATGATGGAGCTCTTCATAAGGCTAAGAGAGATTCTCAGTCAGATGGCTTCCGGCACACATCCGCTGCTAGACAAAATGAGATCCCTGAAACAAATGCATGTGCCCAGAAGTGTTCCATTAACACAGGTAGGAAAGTCACCCAGTAATGTTATTGCTGAAAAATTTCTTCTGTCATATTGAGTAGTTATAATACATTCAAGCTTCAATTGTAGTACATTGAAAAAAAATCACCTAGGAGGAAACTTTTCTACCCTGGCAACAATTTTTGCCAGTTTAATTAGTGAAGTTTATTGTTTTGCATTTACATTTAGGATACACGTATAAAAAGAATTATGGAAACTGTAAGGATACTCTAAGTATATCAGGTTCTCTTTCTCTCTTGTTTTCAGTAGCATCTAAAGCTCATATAGTGTCAATAAATTGTGAATTTTTGTCTCGCAGGCAATGTACAGAAACAACCGAATGCACACACCCCAAGGATCATTTAGCACCATCTCCCAAGCATTATGTTCTCAAGGAATTACCACCGAATATTTAACTGCCATGCTGCCCTCTTCCCAGAGGCCAAAAGGCAACCACACCAAGGATTTTTTGACGTATAAATTAAGTAAAGAGCAAATTGCTTCAAAATATGGAATTCCCATAAATACCAGTGAGTATACTTTAAAATAAGGACAATTGTTCTTAAAGACAATAATAATATTGTCTATTCTTAGTTTTTAATGATAAATGAAGTATTAATTTTTCCACAATAATAAAAATAGAAAATATTTATACAGCAGTTACCACATGTCAAGAATGTTGTATATATTAAGTCATTACATTAGTACAGGGAAATGAAGTACAAGGAGGGTAAGTAATCCGGCCGTGTCACTCAACTTGGAAGTGCCTGAGCTGTCATTTGAACCCAGGTCTTCTGCTACAAAGCCTATCCTCTTCACCACAGTGCTACAATTAGATTTTGTCAGTCATAACTGAGCCTTCTAGACAATATAAAACTTGCCTTAAATCTGTTTGGTTTGATATTTTTTCCCTAACTTTCGAGAATTAGAATTTTTATCACACAAGACAGAGTTACATGACTGCAGCAGAACCATAAATGTTTAGTGGCACATCAAAACTATTTACTTGATCTATAAACTTGGAGATGCAAAATGAGACCAGAGAGCTCTTTCAAATAATATATGGGTGTTTAGTATAGCAATTGGATTCACTTATTCATCTTTTTGTATTCATTCACCAAACATTTATTGAACAGCTCTTATGTATCTGGTACTATGTCAGTTTTTGTGTATTTTTTTCAAAAAGTAAATGCTGGTGAAATGGATCTGTTAGCAATTCTGAAATGTGGCTTTCATGTTTTCTATCTCCTCTTGGCGAAATGCCATCACTTATTCTGGGCTTGCTTATTGGGTTAAACTTTCCCACCTAAAAAAGATTTGTTGCTTTCTTACTTCGACACCAGATACCTCACATCTGTTAATAATATAGGAAGTATTAAGGCATGTATTTTTGGATATGATAAGAATAATCTGTGTCAATTTGCCATGAGGAAATAGATTTGAAATACATCTATTAAATGATTTGATTTCACTTTTTCCTTCCAGCACCATTTTGCTTCTCCCTTTATAAAGACATCATTAACATGCCTGCTGGACCTGTGATTTGGGCTTTCTTGAAACCTATGTTGTTGGGAAGAATCTTGTATGCACCATATAACCCAGTCACAAAGGCAATAATGGAAAAGGTTTGACCATTATAACTCAGTTTCTATTTTGAGTACTAAGATGATTTTTAAAGTAGTCAACTTCCGAATTTACTTTAGCTGTCTGATTTCTTTATACCTTACCTACTATTATTATCCTTGGCTTTCTGAAACTGTTAGTAAAATTCTCAGCTTCGGCCCTGGATATGTGCAAGAAGTATAGATTGGGTGGGAGCCCTTTGAAGAGAAATGAACCATGTTAACACTTGAGAATGAGGTTAGTTGAAGCAAGACCTCAGATTTTTCCATTTATCTCAAAAAGCAGAAAAGTTCTCTACAACTGGTGTCCAACTTTCAAAGTATGTAAAAATTATTGTACTAGAAAAAGTAATATTGAATATCATATAACTAGTTGGAACAAAAAAAAATCCCTGAAGTATAGATTCTTGGCTTCATATTTAGTTGTACAATTTAGTTGTATAATTTAATTTCTCATTTGTATAGAAGATAGATATTGAGTAAGACAACATTGTTAATAGTAACTATACTTATCATCTATTTCATGTAACCATAATAGTATTTCCCTCTCACTTATAAAGTTGGCTTTAATTATTTGAATTATAAACTTAGTACTTTTAAAATGATAGAGCTAAAGTAAAAGAAAAATCTCTGTTTCACCATTACTTGGCCATTAAACTATAATTATATGAATATAACATTATTTTATATTCTACATAATAATAGACAGAGATCATTATTATCAAAGAACATTCAATTTGACCTCTGCCATTTTTATAAAAATTGTGATTTAATACTTTATTTGCTTACTGACTATACATTTCTATGTAGTTTGGCATAAATTAAGTTATATATGAACTTTGGTTTTCAATCTGAATGAACATTTATTTGTTGATTTTTATTTTGAACTTTTCAGGGGTACAAGTGCAGGTTTGTTATGCAGGTAAACTGTGTGTCATGGGGGTTTGTTGTGCAGATTATTTTATCACCTAGGTATTAAGCCTAGTACCCATTAGTTATTTTTCCTGAGTCTCTTCCTCCTCCCACTCTCCACCTTCTGAAATGCCCTACTGTGTGTTGTTTCCCTCTCTGTGTTCATGTGTTCTCATCATTTAACTCCCACCTATAAGTGAGAGCATGTGGTTTTTGGTTTTCTATTCCTGTGTTAGTTTGTCAAGGATAATTGCCTCCAGCCCCATCTATGTCTCTGCAAAGGACAGGCTTTCATTCTCTTTTATGGCTGCATGGTATTCCATGGTTTTCTTTATCCAGTCTATCATTTTCTTTATTCAGTCTATCATTGATAGGCATATAAGTTGATTCAGTGTCTTTGCTATTGTGCGTAGTGTTACAGTGAACATATGCATGCATGTATCTTTATAATAGAATGACTTATATTCCCTTGGGTATATACTCAGTAATGAGATTGCTGGGTCGAATGGTATTTCTGTAGGTCTTTGAGGAATAGCTACACTGTCTCCCACAATGGCAGAACTAATTTACACTCCCACCAACAGTGTATAAGTGTTCCTTTTTCTCCACAACCTCACCAGCATATGAGCTTAGGTTTTAAGTGTGGTCTTTTTTCCCCCATTTTGTGCCTGGCTCTCACCTCCCCTTTTGCTCTTCTCTTGATCCTATTCTTCCTTTCATATAAGCTAATGTATGTTAGCATTCATATATGCATCTTCCTATAATGTATTCCTCTAATCCTCCAAAGATTATTATACCACATATACGTTCATATGCAGAGTCCTTTGGTCTTTGCATTATTAAAATGATATTGTTTCTTAATCCTGTTCTCTGTATAGCTTTTCTCATACAAGAAATTTGTGGAAAATTGTGGAAATTTTTCCAACTCAGTAGGTATAATTTAATTCATTCTTTTTAAAAATTGCAAACTTTTTTCATAATACAGAATTTACTCATCCAATCCTCAGGTATTGGGCATTAATTTGTTTTCAGTGTGTGTGTTTTTAATTTGTTTCCAGTGGTTTGTTGTTTGTTTGTTTGTTTGTTTTGCTAATGTAAACAATGTGGCAACAAATATTCTTGTGTATATGGTTTTATGTAGCAGTATTTTTTTCAGTAAGATGAATGTTCAGAATTGAGGGACTGAAGGATATTGTATTTTATTTTAATAGCCATTGTCAAATTGCTTTCCAAACAGCTGTAACATATCTATTCTCATCAGCAATACATGAGTATCCTGCTGTCCTTGAACTTGGATGTTTCTTTAGTGGTAAAGTTGAGTATATCATTGGTAAAAATGAAAAACTAGTAAGAACTCCAAAAGCCATGCTTTCATTTTGGCTGTAAACTCACTCTGGACATGAATCAAACCCTTAATTTTTCAGGGTTTTTATACATTGAACTTGACCCTATAAAAGCTGTCATTTGAAACTTGACCATGTGGCAAATTTCTGACAGTTGTTTTTTCTAGCTTCATGTTTTAGAAGTGTCTTTTGATTTATGTAACAAAACAACCTTAAGATACCTTGTTGGGATATACACAAAATACTAACAAATCATACCTCTTTTGTTTCTTTGTCATTAAGTCCAATGTAACTCTGAGGCAGCTGGCGGAATTAAGAGAAAAATCTCAAGAGTGGATGGATAAGTCGCCACTTTTCATGAATTCCTTCCATCTGTTAAACCAGGCGATTCCAATGCTTCAGGTATGAGATGGTTCTGTTCATTCAACTTAGTAGGAATTCAAATAACTTGAGATTTGAATTGCCTTCATAATGTGAATGAGAAGAGAGTAACTTTCCATATTCAACAGATTAAATTGCCTATCTTCGAGAGAGAGGGTCTGTGACAGGGTAACGGATCTATCATTCACGTTCATAATTAGCTAACTTCACCTCTGGTACTGCAGCTCCTCTTTCTGTAATTCTGAGAGAATACATCTTACAAGTAGATCTAGAGACATAACTAGTGATATAAATTAGTTTTTCAAAAGTAAAATGCTATAAAAAATGCTTTTTGTTGATTTCTCTCCTTTAAATTACTCTCCTTTTCTATCTTAATTGAACCAGAATTCCTAAAATACCAATATGCTGGAGAACATTAAACTTGGGGAATTACTTGGCAGAAACTTATGATATATGTGTTAATAAATTCCAAATTCATATTAACATGTTATACACAAGGTGTTGTTGTTAAAGTATTTATCTCAATTTACATTTAAGGTCACATAAGGAAGTAAAAGTTATAACTAGGAAAAGTGCTCTAGGCTGGGTGCGGTGGCTCAGGCCCATAATCTCAGCACTTTGGGAGGCCCACGCAGCTGGATCACCTGAGGTCAGGAGTTTGAGACCAGCCTGGACAACATGGTGAAACCCTTGTCTCTACTGAAAATACAAAAATTAGCCAGTCATGGTGGCAGGTGCCTGTAATCTCAGCTACTCGGGAGGCTGAGGCAGGAGAATTGCTGGAACTAGGGAAAGACAGAGGTTGCAGTGAGCCAAGATTGTGCCATTGCACTCCAGCTTGGGTGGCAACAGCAAAACTCCATCTCAAAAAAAGAAAAAAAATCCTCTACAAAATTGGCTCCTTGAAAATTTAGTCCACACAATCCTAATGTTCTCTTTAGTTTAGGTTAAAGATTTGACAGTGCAACTCAAATACAGTGCACATTGTTTGAAAAGTATTATTTGCATTTTATTTTTCTTGAGACTGAGTCTTACTCTGTTGCCCAGGCTAGAGGGCAGTAGTGTGATCTCGGCTCACTGCAAATGCTGCCTCCCAAGTTTAAGTGCTTTTCCTAAGGCCTCAGCCTCCCGGGTAGCTGGTACTACAGGTGTGTGCCACCACTACTGGCTAATTATTATTATTATTATTTGTATTTTTAGTAGAGATGGGTTTCGCCATGTTAGCCAGGCTGGTCTCGAACTCCCGACCTCAGGCGATCCACCTGCCTCAGCCTCCTAAAGTGCTGAGATTACAGGCGTGAGCCACTGCGCCTGGCCAATTTGCAATTCTTTTAAGAGGCAGGAATTTCTGGGCGGGCATAGCCACGGTGGCTCAGGCCTATAATCCCAGAACTTTGGGAGGCAGAGGTGGGCAGATCATCTGAGGTCAAAAGTTTGAGACCAGCCTAACCAACATGGAGAAACACCATCTCTACTAAAAATACAAAATTAGCCAAGCATGGTGGCACACGCCTGTAATCTCAGCTACTCAGGAGGGTGAGGCAGATGAATCACTTGAATCCAGGAGGTGGAGACTGTGGTGAGCTGCGATCATGCCTTTGCACTCTAGCCTGGGCAACAAGAGCAAAACTTGGTCTCAAAAAAAAAAAAAGAGGCAGGAATTTCTGAAGATTATGCAAATAATGTGGGGAAGTATTCCAATCACAGAGTTATTGACAACTGAAGATGGAGCAGTGGAATTATCCCAGTAATCAGTTGGAGAAAAGAAAATTGGCAGGAATGGTGACAGCCTAGGAGCTTCAAGAGACTGGCTTGCATATCAAAGAGAGGCCCTTGGGAAATTAATGGAGCCCTAGAATACTCTGGGGAAAATAATGCCCTTTTTATGATCTATGTTTAAGAAGTTAAACTTAGAATGAAGGATATTGTATGATATGACTTGGTCAGAAAAATTATACCCCAAAGGTGCTTTTATTTAGTCTTTGTTTTGACTAACAACTGATGCATAGTTATAATTACAACCCAAATTTTATCATAAATAATAAATTTCTAAAATAGATAGTTAATGTTTCATAAATATAAACTTTTTATCAAATGTCTTCCCCACTATTTCCTATTAACTTTTGGTTCTAATTCTAAGCATGTTCATTTTAAGTGGTCTTTTCTAGTGAGTCTCAGATAGCAAAGGCTACTTAGATAGTACTTAATGACAAATATATTATCCCAAACAATACATTGCTATTTTCTCCTAAGACTTTCTTTTCTGTGAAGAGAAAAAAAAGCCACATATTATTTTGTTAAGAAAAGTTTTGTTAGTTAAAGTGGTGAATTAATAGGACATGTTCTATACATAATAGTTTAAAGTACAGTAATTTGTTACAATCTCCGGGATCGTGTTCATAAAGCGATCATCATTTAACAGAAGGGTCTTCATTCTGTCCAGAAAAAAATAAATTATTTTCAATTATTGAGGAAAAGCTTAATATTATAAATATACACAGAATTTGAAATGTTAAGCTTTTGGCACAAGAACTGGCTTTGCTTGTGTGAACCCTTAGGTGAATGACTTAAAATACATAAGATTTTTATGGATCTCTAAAATTAGTATATTGGTAATGACAGACTTGTGAAGATCACATATGTGGAAGAATTTGGTGTCTTGGTATTTTTTAAATTTATATTGGTGTGATACAAGTGCAATTTTGCTACATGCATGGATTGGTATTGATCAAATCAGGGTTTTTAGCGTATCCATCATCACCCAAATAATGTCCATTGTACCTATTTTAGATGTTATATGATTGATTATAAAAGGAACGATGGGAGAATTGAAATGGGGTTTAATGGACTGTCTCCAGACTGCAGCTAACACAGTACTTTCTTTGTTAGTAATGCTCTGATACAGGTTTTCCATGATGCAGAAGCTAATTCCTGACAAACAGATCTTAAAGAACTGTTAACACAGCATGTCGTTGTATGATAGTTAGCCATCAGTCAAGTCCACCTGCCACCAGCTGCTCTTAGAACCCTCAGCAGCTATGGGTTTAGCTAACTAATTCTATTATACATGTGCTCAAATAATATGTGATTTTTTTTATTGTATTTGGGCTCTGGGGTACATGTGCACATCCTGCATCGTGCAGGATTGTTGCATAGGTATATACGTGCCATGGTGGTTTGCTGTCTCCATCCCCACACCACCGTTGCCTACATCAGGCATTTCTCCAGGTGTTATCCCACCCTCCCTGTTGTGCCCCCTCCCCTCCCCTCCCCTCCACCACTACACCTAGCCCTGTGAGTGTTGTTCCCTTCTCTGTGCCCAAGTGTTCTCACTGTTCATCACCCGTCTTTGAGTGAAAACATGAGGTGTTTAGTTTTCTGTTCTTGTGTCAGTTTGCTGAAAATGATGGTTTCTAGGTTTATCCATGTCTCTACAAAGGATACAAACTCATCATTTTTTATAGCTGCATAGTACTCCATGGTGTATATATGCCACATTTTCCTTGTCCATTCTATCATCAATAGGCATTTGGGTTGGTTCCAGGTCTTTGCTATTGTAAACAGTGCTGCAGTGAACATACATGTGCATGTGTCTTTATGATAGAAAAATTTATAATCCTTTGGGTATATATTCAGTAACGGGATTGCTGGGTCAAATGGAATTTCTATTCTAGATCCTTGAGGAATCGCCACACTGTCTTCCACAATGGTTGAACTAATTTACACTCCCACCAACAGTGTAAAAGTGTTCCTTTTTCTCCACATCCTCTCCAGCATCTGCTGTCTCCAGATTTTTTAATGATCGCCATTCTAACTGGCATGAGATGGTATCTCAATGTGGTTTTGATTTGCATTTCACTAATGACCAGTGATGATGAGCATTTTTTCATGTTTGTTGGCCTCATGTATGTCTTCTTTTGTAAAGTGTCTGGTGATGTCCTTTGCCCACTTTTGAATGGGCTTGTTTTTTTCTCGTAAATCTGTTTTAGTTATTTGTAGATTCTGGATATCAGCCCTTTCTCAGATGGGTAAACTGCAAAAATTTTTTCCCATTCTGTTGGTTGCTGATTCACTCTAATGACTGTTTCTTTTGCTGTGCAGAAGCTGTGGAGTTTGATTAGGTCCCATTTGTCTATTTTGGCTTTTGTTGCCAATGCTTTTGGTGTTTTGGTCATGAAGTCCTTGCCTACACCTATGTCCTGAATGGTTTTGCCTAGATTTTCTTCTAGGGTTTTTATGGTGTTAGGTCGTATGTTTAAGTCTTTAATCCATCTGGAGTTAATTTTAGTGTAAGGAGTCAAGAAGGGGTCCCGTTTCTGCTTTCTGCACATGACTAGCCAGTTTTCCCAACACCATTTATTAAACAGGGACTCCTTTCCTCATCGCTTGTTTTTGTGAGGTTTGTCAAAGATCAGATGGTTGTAGATGTGGGACGTTGCCTCCGAGGCCTCTGTTCTGTTCCATTGGTCTACATCTCTGTTTTGGTACCAGTACCATGCTGTTTTGATTAGTGTAGCCTTGTAGTATAGTTTGAAGTCAGGTAGCCTGATGCCTCCAGCTTTGTTCTTTTTGCTTAGGATTGTCTTGGCTATGCAGGCTCTCTTTTGGTCGCATATGAAGTTTAAGGTGGTTTTTTTCCAGTTCTGTGAAGAAGGTCAATGGTAGCTTGATGGGGATAGCATTGAATCTATAAATTACTTTGGGCTGTATGGCCATTTTCACAATATTGATTCTTCCTAACCATGAGCATAGAATGTTTTTCCATCTGTTTGTGTCCTCTCTTATTTCCTTGATCAGTGGTTCGTAGTTCTCCTTGAAGAGATCTTTGACCTCCTTTATTAGTTATATTCCTAGGTATTTTATTCTCTTTGTAGCAATTGTAAATGGGAGTTCGCTCATGATTTGGCTCTCTGTTTGTCTGTAATTGGTGTATAGAAATGCTTGTGATTTCTGCACACTGATTTTGTATACTGAGAATTTGCCAAAGTTGCTTATCAACTTAAGGAGGTTTTGGGCTGAGACGATGGGTTCTTCTTAATATACAATCATGTTGTCTGCAAACAGGGACAATTTGACTTCTTCTTTTCCTAATTGAATGCCCTTTATTTCTTTCTTGCCTAATTGCTCTGGATAGAACTTCCAATACTATATTGATTAGGAGTGATGAGAGAGGGCATCCTTGTCTAGCGCCAGTTTTTAAAGGGAATGCTTCTAATTTTTGCCCATTCAGTATGATATTGGCTGGGGGTTTGTCATAAATAGGTTTTATTGTTTTGAGATACATTCCATTGATACCTAGTTTATTGAGAGTTTTTAGCATAAAGGACTGTTGAATTTTTGTCAAAGGTCTTCTCTGCATCTATTGAGATAATCATGAGGTCTCTGTCTTTGCTTCTGTTTATGTGGTGAATTATTTTTATAGATTTGTATATGTTGAACCAGCCTTGCATCCCCAGGATGAAGCCTATTTGATCGTGGTGGATAAGCTCCTTGAAGTGCTGTTGGATTCGGTTTGCCAATATTTTATTGAAGATTTTTGCGTCAAGGTTCATCATGGGTATTGGCCTGTAGTTTTTTTTCAGTTGTGTCTCTGCCAGATTTTGTATCAGAATGATGTTGGTCTCATAGAAAGAGTTAGGCAGGATTCCCTCTTTTTGTATTGTTTGGAATTTATCCATTTCTTCCAGATTCCCTGGTTTATGTGCATAGAGTTGTTTGAAGTAATCTCTGATGGTAGTGTGTATTTCCGAGGAACCAGTGGTGATCTCCCCTTTATCATTTCTGTTTTTGCATTGATTCGATTCTTCTCTCTTTTCTTTTTTATTATTCTAGTTAGCGGTCTGTCTATGTTGTTGATCTTTTCAAAAAACCAGCTCTTGGATTTATTGATTTTTTGAAGGTTTTTGTGTGTGTGTGTGTGTATGTGTCTCTATCTCCTTCAGTTCTGCTCTGATCTTAGTTATTTCTTGTCTTCTGCTTGCTTTTGAGTTCTTTTTTGATCTTGCTCCTCTAGCTCTTTCAATTTTAATGATAGGGTATTGATTTTAAATCTTTCCTTGTTTCTCATGTGGGCATTTATTGCTATAAATGTCCCTCTCGACACTGCTTTAAATGTGTACTGTAGGATCTGATACATTGTATCTTCATTCTCATTGGTTTCAAAGAACGTTTTTATTTCTGCCTTAATTTCATTGTTTATCCATTCATCATTCAGGAGCATGTTGTTCAGTTTCCATGAAGTTGTGCAGTTTTGAGTTTTTTTCTTAATCCTGAGTTCTAATTTGATTGCGCTGTGGTCTGAGAGACTGTTTGTTATGATTTCCATTCTTTTGCATTTGCTGAAGAGTGATTTACTTCCAATTATGTGGTCAATTTTTGAGTAGTGCAATGTGGTGCTGAGAAGAATGTGTATTCTGTGGATTTGGGGTGGAGTGTCCTGTAAATGTCTATTAGGTCCGCTTGGTCCAAATCTGCATTCAAGTCCTGGATACCCTTGTTGACTTTCTGTCTCATTGATCTGTCCAATATTGTCAGTGGAGTGTTAAAGTCTCCCACTATTATTGTGTAGGAGTCTAAGTCTCTTTGTAGGTCTTTAAGAACTTGCTTTATGTATCTGGGTGCTCCTGCATTGGATGCATAAATATTTAGGGTAGTTATCTCTTCTTGTTGCATTCATTGTTTTTAACATTATATAATGCCCTTCTTTGTCTTTTTGATCTTTGTTGGCTTAAAGTCTGTTTTATCAGAGACTAGGATTGCTACCTCTTCTCTTTTTTTGCTCTCCATATGCTTGGTAAATCTTCTTCCATCCCTTTATTTTGAGTGTATGTGAGTCTTTGCATGTGAGATAGGTCTCCTGAATACAGCACACTGATGGGTCTTAACTTTTTAACTAGTTTGCCAGTTTGTGTCTTTGGATTGGGGCATTTAGGCCATTTATATTCAATGTTAATATTGTTATGTTTGTATTTGATCTGCCATTTTGTTGCTGGCTGGTTGTTTTGCCCATTAATTGATGTGGTCCCTTCATTGCGTCGTTATTCTTTACCATTTGGTATGTTTTTGAAGTGGCTGGTACTGGTTATTCCTTTCCCTGTTTAGTGCTTCCTTCAGTAGTTCATGAAACGCAGGTCTTGTAGCGATGAAATCTCTCAGCAATTGCTTGTCCATAAAGGATTTTATTTCTCCTTCACTTATGAAGCTTAGTTTGGCTGGATATGAAATTCTGGGTTGAAAGTCCTTGTCTTTAAGGATGTTGAATATTGGCCCCCACTCCCTTCTAGCTTGCAGGGTTTCTGCTGAGAGATCTGCTGTGAGTCTGATAGGCTTTCCTTTGTGGGTGACTCAACCTTTCTCTCTGGCTGCCCTTAGTATTTTTTCCTTCATTTCAACCCTGGTGAATCCGATAACTGTGTGCCTTGGGGTTGCTCTTCTTGAGGAATATCTTTGTGGTGTTCTCTGTATTTCCTGGATTTGAATGTTGGCCTGCCTTGCTAGGTTGGGGAAGTTCTCTTGGATAATATCTTGAAGAGTGTTTTCCAACTTGGATTCATTCTCCCTGTCACATTCAGGTACGCCGATCAAGCATAGATTAGGTTTTTGTGCATAATCCCATACTTCTTGGAGGCTTTTTTCATTTCTTTTCACTCTTTTTTCTCTAATCTTGCCTTCTCATTTTATTTCATTAATTTGATCTCCTATCTCTGGTATCCTTTCTTCTGCTTGATTGATTATGCTGTTGAAACTTGTGTATGCCTCGTGAAGTTCTCGTGCTGTGTTTTTCAGCTCCATCAAGTCGTTTATGTTCTTCTCTAAGCTGGTTATTCTAGTTAGCATTTCATCTAACCTTCTTTCAAGGTTCTTAGTTTCTTTGCATTGGGTTAGAACATGGTCTTTTAACTCAGAGAAGTTTGTTATTACCTACCTTCTGAAGCCTGCGTCTGTCAATTCGTCAGATTCATTCCCCTTTTTTCTTCCCTTGATGAGGAGTTGTGATCCCTGGGAGGAGAAGAGGTGTTCTGTTCTTTGGTGGTTTCATCCTTTTTGCGTTTTTTTCCCCATCTTTATGAATTTATCTCCCTTTAAGGTGATTTCAGGAGGAGTCTCTGAGCTCACTCTTTTTTCTATTGAGGTTGGAGCTGTATCTTTTCTGGCCTGTAGAGGGCGATGCTGGGCTCTCTCGGGTTCAGTCAGGTTGTTTGGTGGGTGGTCCTTCCCTGGAGTTTGTTTGCAGGTGGAATTTGCCCTGCCTTCCCAATGGCATCTCTCCCAGAGCTGGATCTTTCTGGTTAGGGTCAAGCTGGTGTATTTGCTGCAAACCTCTCTAGCAAGCGCTTCAGTTTATGTTCTCTTGAGGTGGGGCCTGCCAGGCCTTATGGTCTGTTGCCCTGCTTTCAACTCTACCTCCCTCTGTGGGATGGTCAGTCCCACTGGCGTTAGTCCAAACTCTGCCCAGTTCCCTGCAACAGTGTGCAGGTCCTGCAGAAGCTGCTGCTCAGATTTGCATGACTACCCACGGCGCCCTACAGTCTGGCAGCGCTCTTGTGGACCCTGGGTTCCAGGAGAGATGAGGCAAGCACAGGATCCGAAACGGAGCACCCAGGGGGTTAAGTCCCTGGACCTTCCTAGCCGGCTGCACGTTTCAAGTGGAAACGTGCCCCTCCCGTCTTGATTTGCCCCCTTGGGCGGCTCTCACCTTGCGGCTCCTTCCTGGGCCCAATTCCAGTGCCCTATCAGTCCCACAGAAAAGAAGCCGGCACCTCGTTTGGAACCGTGAAGTCCTCCAGCCCCGTGGTCTCATTCGCTGGGAGCTGCACTGGGGCACTGGCTTCTCTTGGCCATCTTGGCACCCCCCCGCCGCCCACCAATAAGTGATTCTTATTCATCCCCATGACAATAAAATAAGAGACAATAAAATGAAAGCCCTAGTAAGAAGGACATGATAATACGATGTACCAAACTGGGCTCTAAAAGGGCAATCAAATCTCACTTACATAAAAACCAGGCCATGAAGTTACACATATGATGAAAAAACATTAACTGAGTTGAAATCTCTCCTTAAATTTTTCCCTTAGCCTTTATTAATTGTGTGTCCTTGGGAGAATTTACATAGCTTCTTTAGCCCTAGTTTTGTCATCTTTTTTTTTTTTTAATTTTTATTGCATTATAGGTTTTGGGGTACATGTGCAGAATGTGCAAGATAGTTGCATAGGTACACACATGGCAGTGTGTTTTGCTGCCTTCCTCCCCCTCACCCACACTTGGCATGTCATCTATTAACTAGAAGTAATAATAGCACTTACCTCAAGGTGTTGTAAACAAAGAGAGAAAATCAAGTTAAAATCTACAAGACAGTGCCCAGCACATGGTATTATAAGTGCTCAACCAATATTAGCTAAGAGTATTCCTAGATTGGTAGAAGTTATGTCTTCTAATTTGGCAAATAGCTATAAAGGCCTTTATATTTTAAATCAATTATGTTTTTCTTTTAATTGTTCGTCTTTCCATTGATAAAAATTTAAAGTTTTATCATCAATTTATTCTTTTGTATTCACATAGTTGCACTTATGACAGTATGAAAATAATACTATAATAATTGAAATTGACTTTTCTGATGCGATGAGGCATTCTTACCTACTTCACTGAAAGTTTTCCTAGAATGGGAACAGGCGAGGTGCTTACTAAAAGCTTCAGGCTAGGAAGTAGTAGAACGTGAATACAAATCAGTTGTGATGTCACATTCCATGCAGAGATCATGATTTTTGAGAGTTGTTTTTGTTTCAAGTGAACCAAGTTCAACCATGAATCACAACATCGTGTATAACATACGTTAAAAATGAATAATATAGCTACAAGGAAAATTCTTATAAATTGAATATCATTTCCTGATGTTGATAATTGTGGTCACGTCTGGCCACTTGGGCATGCTGGCCAATTTGTATCTATAGACAAGCAAAGCCCAGCCTGTCAAGTCAGTACCAACCCCCAATCTTCTCTTTTCTTCTCAAGCATTTCTTGTGAGCCTTTGCAAAACAGTGTATCGATAATGCCCAGTCGTGGTTACTGCATTTTACTGTGGTTGTTATTAAAGAGACAATGTCAAACATGTTTTTTTCTTGTATTGAAACTGATTTTTAATTATTATTTGTTAGAATACTCTAAGGAACCCTTTTGTGCAAGTTTTTGTAAAATTCTCCGTGGGACTTGATGCTGTTGAACTATTGAAACAGATAGATGAACTTGGTAAGTCCAAATTCACAAAGCTTTTATTCATGAGTCGTTTCAGAAATATATACATACATACATAGACACACACACACACACACACACACACACACACACACACACACATAAAATTGTTCCATAGGATAACATTTTTCCCTTTTCTTCTGTATTTAGTGTCTAGCTAGTTAGTCAAAGAAAAATGAGACCCTGGATATATCCCCCCCTCCCATCTTCTTCCCAGTTGTACAATTATAAGTAGTCATGATTATTTAGACACTCAGTGTCTGTAGTTAGTTTCAATAATTATAATGTAGGCTGGGCTTCGTGGCTCACACCTGTAATCTCAGGACTTTGGGAGGCAGAGGCAGGCAGATCACTTGAAGTCAGGAGTTCAAGATCAGCCTGGCCAATATGATGAAACCCTGGCTCTACTAAAAATACAAAAATTAGCTAGGCATGGTGGCAAATGCCTATAATCCAGCTACTCAGGAGACTGAGGCAGGAGAATTCTTTGAACCAGGGAGGCGGAGGTTGCCATGGGCCGATATCACACAACTGCACTCCTGCCTGGGTGACAGGAGTGAAACCCTTTCTCAAAGAAAAAAAAAAATTTATTATTATTATAATGTAATATAAATGCAGCTTTTTTTCCTTCAATCATAGGTAGGTTGTTAGAAGTAAGGGAACACTTTGCTTTAGTGACTTGATGAAAAGGAAGTCCTTAAGAACAAGGGAAAATGAAATCATTTATTTCTGGCTACATTTAACACTTTTATCTCCAGCGGTCTCAGTATCACTTGTCTAACCCAGAATGTAATTGAAAGAGATACAGAGTTAGCAAAAGCAAGAAAAACATAATAGGGAGACTCAACAGAAAGTAAAGTGAAATCAGTATTCAAGGTTGGGTCCTCCTCACATGGTCATTTAAGAGGAAGAGGCTGCAGAAGATCAAAGGAAGCTGTCTAAACTTACGCATTCCCTCCGCCACGTCCCCACCTTCAACCTAAGGGATGCAAGACATCTAATTCAGACTGTGTCTGATTCACTGTTGCTATGCAACCATGGCTATGAGAAACGGATTGAGAGCATCAGAATTTGGCAGTAGCAGAGCAAATGCCCTTCCTCCTCCCTGGCACTGCTGGGACATAAATGAGTTAGGTTATAAACCCGTGGGGAAAAATTATGCCTATATTTGTGTCATATATGATTGTACACATATTGTGATAGTCAACCCAGCTTGATTAAATAAAGGTATTAGTGGATTTATTCTCTGAAAGTATCATTTGTGCAAGGAACTATTTGATTAACATATCAGGGCTAAACTGCAAAGTTCTTATATAAATTTTGTCATTTCTAACTTCTGAACTAGGAAGTGAGGCTTAGCATTTAAAATAGTATTAAAATGAATGTAGCATTGACACTCTATATTTGTATAATTAGATATGTAAGAGTATCGAAGAGGTTATACAGTTCGAATTCAGTGGACAATGACACCTTGAAGTGTTTCTATGATCCTGTCTACCAGAATTTCTAAATAATTCTTTGGTGTTGTGTTGATTTCCAATGGCCACTGGAGGCCACTGTTCAACCACAGTTTACCCCTCCCCCACCAACATCTACACCAAGTAAAACATTTCACTTTAAATTCTAATGAGAAATGCATTTAAGAAGTTGCCTTCTGTGAGAAATTTAGTCCTATTTTGGACGGTGTAAGAGACACGTCTGGGTTCTGTGAGGAGGGATTTATGGTATTCACAGCCTTCCACTATTCATGATGATAAAGTCAGTAAAAATTTAATTGGCCAAATGATTTGTTAACTTGCAATTTCATATTTACCCTTTGTCCCGGTTGATTTCCTCACAAAGAATCATAAAATTGAAGAGAAATTAAATCCTCTTTATACCAGAGTAATTACCTAAAATAAAGTCTTGATCATTTTGTCAGATTAATACAGATATCAAAAGTAGTAACTGGTAAGATTTTAAGTCAAACAATATTAGAAACTTGCAACTCTGTGGTATACATTTTCAGGTATATTAAATATTTCTATATCACAGCGTATGTAATAATATAGTTTATTTGTCCCATGTACTCTATACAGACTTTCCTTTGTTTCAGTTTGTGCATTCGCATTCTGTATACAAATCAGGCATTTTTGTTTAGTTATAACTCGCATCTCTGGTTTATAGTTTTTGTCCTAACTACATGTAGATAGGTTTTTAAAATTTATTCATCTTAGTATTGTTAACAGAATATACTTTTTAATTATCCTGTATCTTTCTTAGAACCTAGGTTTACTGTATTTGTAACTAGCTCATCTCTTCAATGAATATTGCATAACAACTCATTTTCTTTGGTGTGGAATACTAGATATTTTAAAATTCTGCAGCCTTTCATTATTTATAATCTAGTTCAGTGTTTACAAAAAAAAAATCAGTATTTCATCTAATTACTACCAGAATCAAGACCATAATATGTTTTTTTTGTCTCTCTTGCTTTGCCTCTTTAGACATTCTAAGGCTGAAATTAGAGAACAATATTGACATCATTGATCAGCTTAACACACTGTCTTCTCTGACAGTAAATATTTCCTCTTGTGTATTGTATGACCGTATTCAGGCAGCAAAAACCATAGATGAAATGGAGAGAGAGGCTAAAAGGCTCTACAAAAGTAATGAACTCTTTGGAAGTAAGTGCTGTTCTATTAGGGTTTGAGTTTCCCTTTGAACTAAAATTGGCCAAATTCTATCCTTGTGTCTTTCATCCAGACCTCAGAAAAGTAGTGTGGGGGTCATTAGGTCCTCTGATGTCCTTAGAAAGGAGAACCTTTCATGTAGGCAACCAACTATATTCTCTGTCTAATTTTGTTGATGTACTTAAAATTAAGATTGAAAAGGATTACATAGTTACAGAGTGAAGTCGAGTCCATCCTCATAATCAGTCAAGATTATTTATCTAAAAGTGTTTTTATTTTATTAAGTGGGTTAGAGTGATACATTTAATCTACTTAGTTGGTGATTATATTCTTAAACTCCAGCTTTGAATCTCTGAGGTTGACACCTCCAATTAACCATGTTTTCTGTAAATTAAGAGCCTGAACCTACTGTCACATTACTAAGTCGATTGACTGTTTGGCTGTCCCCTCTATGTACTCTACAAACAATGAATAACGTCAACCATAAAATAACCTTTCTGCTGTTGTTGCCATTTTATTTTTAGGTGTTATTTTTAAGCTTCCTTCTAACAGAAGCTGGCACAGAGGCTATGACTCTGAAAATGTCTTTCTTCCTCCTGTCATAAAATATACCATCCGCATGAGTCTCAAGACTGCACAGACCACAAGAAGCCTAAGAACCAAGATTTGGGCCCCAGGGCCACACAATTCTCCATCACACAACCAGATCTATGGCAGGGCTTTTATTTATTTACAGGATAGTATTGAAAGAGCAATCATTGAATTGCAAACTGGAAGGAACTCCCAGGAAATAGCAGTACAGGTTCAAGCAATTCCTTATCCCTGCTTCATGAAAGACAAGTAAGTGTATGCACTTTCAGCCTTTTTAGTGATCAACAACTTTTCTGAGAACACACTTCAGTCAGTTCATTCAGATGTGTTAGATGAAAGGAATAACATTCACCAAACCTTTGTAATATGCTTGTTTTGAGAAAGGGTTCACAACATAGGGCATAGCTTCATTATAACTGCTCACCATTGCCAAAATGATACAGTGTTTACCAAATGATTTATGTTTCTCTTGTCATAAGAATCCTTAGCTCTCCAAAGGTTCTGGCCCTAAAATTGGGAGAATTGGATTCTAGACCTGAGTTCATGGCTGCATGATTTCGATGTTACCCACTGTCTACGGGGCTTACCTCCCTCTAGTCAAATGGAAGGGATGAACAAGACAATCTTAAAATTCCTTCCAACTCCCAAATTGGATTAAAAACAAATCTGAGGCCAGGTATGGTGGCTCACACCTGTAATCCTAGCACTTTGGGAGGCCAAGACGAGTGAATCACAAAGTCAAGAGATCAAAACCATCCCGGCCAACATGGTGAAACCCTGTCTCTACTAAAACTACAAAAATTAGCTGGGCATGGTGGCACACAACTGTAGTCCCAGCTACTCAGGAGAGTGAGGCAGGAGAATTGCTTGAACCCAGGAGGTGGAGGTTGCAGTGAGCCGATATCACACCATTGCACTCCAGCCTGGCAACAAGCGTGAGACTCTCTCAAAAAAATAAAAAAAAAGAATCTGAGAACATGATCAATTTTAAGGAAAGAAATTCATAGAAGAAATCTTGAACATATTTTGATCAACTCTTTGAGATAAATATTGTGCTACCTGAAACTTTCATGTACTATCAGTTCATTTTGCTAGGAATCCTCTATATCTAAAATTGTTTTTCTAGATGAATAAAAAAAGTAACAATAATGCTTTTAGACAATTCAATTTGAATGTTCAAGAAATCTGCCAGTTGGGTAGCAATGAATGCTTCCTTCACTCTGTAGATAATTAAATAAATAAATAAATAAGTCTAGAGGATTAAGTTTTCAAAGCTCACCCTCCTAATAAAAGCTTGAGGCTGAATACTAACTTTAAAGAAATTGAATATGCTACTCAACCCAGTTATTGAAGTTTATATACAATTCAAATGGTATTGGCTTTTTCTTTTCTCTTCTTTTTTCTTTTTTTCAATGCTTCTGTCTTCCTTGGCTCTTCAGGAGTTATAAATGAAATGAGTTAATGTAACCCAGTGCAACAGTAGCATGGGGAAACAGGTAAGACGTCCATCAAGTAAACTGTCAAGGTTAGCTGACTGTCATGGAGGCTGCTGTGGAGGAGATTTTGCTGGCTGAACTATGTGTGAACTGCAATGGCTTGCATGTTATAAAGATCTATGGGGTCAATTAAGTTAAAATTCTTATTAATTTACCTGCTCATGTGTTCCTCTTATACATTTTGGTACCTAGGATGTTGGGTACCTGGATGTTTCTTTAAAGAATAAGTACAGTCTGTATTCTTTATGGGTATATGATCATAATGCCTCTCCATACATATAAACTGATTTCATATAAAGTGATTTCACATGTGTTTCACCCAACAACCTCATAAGGTAAATAGGAGCAGGAATTATGTTCCATACTTTCCAGATGAAAAAACTGAAATCCAGAAAGGCTAATTAAATTGCCCATGGTAATATAACTGGTACTACAATGGTCCTTCTGTTTATAAGACCAGCATTTCTGCTTTATACTAGACCAAACCTAAAATACACAGTCACTTGCAAGAAACATTACAGGGGATTAGTTGTTAATGAATGAAGGTCTTTGCCTAGTTCTAGATCCAGAAACAACTTCAAGGTTGGACCTGAACCAAAACAAAATTCATTCAAGAAGTATTCTTTAAACACCAACCCCATGCCATATAGTTTCCCAAGAAACAAACAGACAAAAAATTGAATATTGCCTCAACTCCCACTGCTCCCTCACCAAAAAACACCTCATCTCTCTGATAACGATACACTTCTGTAAGCTGAAATGATAATGATAGTGATCTCATGCTTCATTAGTATTGACGTTTTTCTCGGGATACTTAGAGATAATTTTTTAGCCTTGTAGATTAAAGAAAGGAAATCACCTTGGGACCTTTCTCCAAGTGAAAGCTTTAGTGGAGCCCAACATTGCCTCAGCCCAAATAAGGGCAAAAATTGACCAAAGCATGGCTCCTAAGGTGTGGTCCCTGGACCAGCAGCATCAGTATCACCTGGGAAGTTGTTTAAAATGTAAATAGATGGTCCCACCCAGGCATAATAAATCAGAAGCTTATGGGTGGGGCCCAAAAATTTGCATTTCAGTAATCTTCTCGGGTGCTTCGAGAACCACTGCAATTTAACTTTCAGGCATCATGAGCAGGACACAAAGGAATACATCTGGGGCTTGAGAAGGTCTATATATACATATGATATAGAACTGTGAGGAATCCAAGTTCTTCGTCTGCATTTAAAAATCAAATGCTTTGGGCTGGGCACAGTGATTCATGCCTATAATCCCAGCACTTTGGGAGGCCGAGGCAGGTGGATTACTTCAGCCCAACTGTTCAAGACCAGCCTGGACAACATGGTGAAACCCCATCTTTATTTTTTAAAAAATCAAATGCTTTGGATTTTATTTCATTTTGGGAAATTTAGTTTCATAATAACTATGAGCTTCCTAAGAGTACATATAAATACAGTAATTTTGGAAGATACAGCTTTTAGTTAGGTAAACCAATCATCATCTCATTTTAAATCTGCCTTTTAGATAAGAATTTATTTTAGACATAAAGGTTTTTAGCCTTGCAATTGTATTTGCATAGTAATTATTTTCCCAGACAGGACATACTCAAACACAATTTAAACAATATGGCAATTTTATATAATAATCTAAAGTTTTTTTTCTCTTGAAGCATTACACTAAAACAAACAAACAAACAAAAAAACCCACCAGACGCATGGTGAAATCAGCTTTATGTTTCATAAATAATGGAGTAGGCTGGGTGAGGTGGCTCAAGCCTGTAATCCCAGCACTTTGGGAGGCCGAGGCGGGTGGATCACGAGGTCAAGAGATCGAGACCATCCTGGTCAAAATGGTGAAACCCCGTCTCTACTAAAGATACAAAAAATTAGCTGGGCATGGTGGCGCGTGCCTGTAGTCCCAGCTGCTCGGGAGGCTGAGGCAGGAGAATTGCCTGAACCCAGGAGGCGGAGGTTGCAGTGAGCCGAGATCGCGCCATTGCACTCCAGCCTGGGTAACAAAAGCGAAACTCTGTCTCAAATAATAATAATGGAGTATTACTGATATATTTTCAATTTCAAAACAGGATTATAACTTCAATGTAGGAAAGTGCATTCTTTATATATTATAATCTCTACAAGTGTGGCATTCATTTCGGTCACTGTTTTTTTTTTGTTTTTTTTTTTTTTTACAGCTTCCTCACCAGTGTCTCTTACTCTCTTCCAATTGTGCTTATGGTTGCTTGGGTTGTATTTATAGCTGCCTTTGTAAAAAAGCTTGTCTATGAGAAAGACCTCCGGCTTCACGAGGTATGTTGAAAATCACTTCTTGTTATAAGTCCTGTTCATAGAACAATTACTATGATTTTCATCATGCCTATATAAACTAAAAGCCTAACTCATCCTTGTGAATGTTACAGAAAGGAAAACCTTTTACAAGTCACAAAAGCAGCTGATAAGGCAATATTTTATTTTCTGAAAGAGTGACATAAAAGTCACCTAATAAGTGCTTTTGAAAAACAAAATCTGAAAAAAATATGAGTACAGTGATAATTCTTAGAAATTACCTATAGGACTTAGGATCTAACAGAGGAAGTTTAAATAACAACAATAACAACTGTTCAGGCCGAAAGATTGTTGGCATGGTAACTAAAATAACCCAAATGTAGGCAAAGATAGAGAGATAAACATAGACATAGACGTATTGCTTATTTCAGCTTTCACTAAGAAAATTCTCTTTCCAGTATATCTTGTCTCCTTCAATTACCTTCTCCATTTCCCACTGACTCCTGACTTATAGAAACTAAGAATTTCATGTTATGCTACTGATTGGGTTAATAAGTATATCACAATGGAAGACAGAACCAGGAGTGTGAAGCATGACCTCTTTCTGAGCACGTTCTTCATCATTAACCCCAAATCCAAAATATCTTACTTCTTTTTAGAATTTAGGATAAAGCATCATGTGGTTTTTAGATTGTATTTGAATAGAAATTATTTTATCTACTTATCCCATAATGAGTTCATTCTTATACTTACTTAGGCAGTGGAAACAAAGATGAAACATTTCAAAACTGGGGCACAATAATTATTGCAAGGACTGGCTGAATTCTGAAATAATGAGGTTAGAGGAACCTATTCGTGCACTTGTCCTTTTCAGACTTACCTTGCCAATGCTTTTAGACAATTGATCATTTCTCCTTATAAGTCACTGCTTCATATTTCTGTTAGTTCAGCATCAGGCTTTCAGGGTTGTCCCAGTATTTGAACCTACATTTTTTACCTTTTCTGTTTGAATTTTGGTTGATCCACACAGCTGCATTTTTATATTTCAGTTACAATTTGGTAAACTTCTCATCAACTAGTTTGAATCCTGTTGTATTCAGGACTGTATGCAATGCTTTTCTAATTCCAATTTAGAAACTTGAGTCCATGCCCTCAACCACAATTATGATTGCAAGCCCCTACCTTCTCATTTTCTTTCAGTTCCTAGTAGTCAGAAGCAAATTATCACAGAGTAAGAAAACCTTTGAGATAGAAAATGTGACAGAAACTAAGTCCTTCTTTACTTCAAAATTAATACCTACCTTAAAAATATTACTTGTGATAGAAACAGTAACTATAAGTATGTATACATACACATATGTACAAATATATGTGCATATAATAAATCTGTGTGTATATAATACACACATACTGTATTATTTTGTGTTTGAAGATGATGCTCTCTGAATACATCTATGTATGTCACCAAAAAATATCAAAGCATAATGAAAAGTCATTTCTCAATAGAAAATGCTAAGGATGTATTTTTAGCCATGAACCAGTTTCTATTTGGTAGCTCTGTGTCTCCATTGGACCAGTATCTACTTTCAAAATTTAACCATCCTTGTCTTGGGGTCACAGTCACATGGTGGAAGATCCCTGAACCTGGAATCAGAATATCTCTACCAGCCATATATACTCAGGCTCAGTCTCTTAAATTCTTTTGAGTCTGATCATCTAGACTTCATTCAACATTTATTTCCAGAATGTAGCTCTCTCTCTCTCTGCCAAAACAGAGGAGGAGCTCAGTTATTTGTATTTTATCAATTCTAAGACATTGATTTTTCCCCCTTTTTAAAGCCTGTGAAATTGGGATACTTCTGTTAGGGGGTCATGATTTATTTGGCAGTAATCTTTCTTTCTTGGTGGCATGTAAAATAATGGCATATCCTAAGCGGTGTCCTAAATTCATAGGAATACGGTGGACTTGGGAAATGAATTGATAGAGGCAGGAGTGGAAGGAGTGGCATGTCCCTAGCGGTTCTTGCTCAGTTTCCCTCCACTGCCTACAGTTCTCATCTAATCTCCTCCTTTTTAAAGATGTGAAGATGAGCCCAGAAAGTGAGAAGTGACTTGCTGAAGACCTTGGAGATAGTTAATGGTAGATCTGGCATTAGAACTGAAGTATTTTGACTTCCAACGAATCCTTTTCTAGATCATAGCTACCTTCACCATTACAATCTTACTTTAATAATATAGACTTTTGGCAGGGTGTGGTGGCTCATGCCTGTAATTCCAGTACTTTGGGAGGCCAAGGCAGGCAGATCACCTGAGGTCAGGAGTTCGAGACCAGCCCGACCAACATGGAGAAACCTCAGCTCTACTAAAAAATACAAAATTACCCGGGTGTGGTGGCGCATGCCTGTAATCCCAGCTACTTGGGAGGCAGAGGCAGGAAAATCGCTTGAACCTGGGAGGTGGAGGTTGCAGTGAGCTGGGATCGTGTACTCCAGCCTTGGCAGCATGAGTGAAACTCCATCTCAAAAAAATAAAAATAAAAAATACACACACACACACACACACACACACACACACACACACACCCCTTTAAGGACATTTTGCAGATGATGATGGATAATCTCTTAAGTTACCAGAGACTCAAAGTCACTTTTTCATGTCATCTTTTTATATTCTGGTAAGGTCCAAAGTTGTCCAGCTCCCACTTCTTTATCATTCAGATTAAACCAGATAGGTAAATAAAATCAACATTCTCCCCTTTTCCTTCTGTAATTATTCTCCAATCTTGGCAAGAAAACCAAGTTAATTGGTATATCAATGAAGCCACTTATGTTTGACTTTGTTATGGTATGATTCCATGAATCCCTTTATCTTGTTAAATAAATTAGTACAAATCCAGTACGTTTACTTATTAAAGTAAGCCCATAGAGTAAAAAAACTACTTTAAAAATGTCTCTCAATTGGGTTTTGTTCTGCACGTTTCTTTTAAAAATTAAAATACTAAAGCTATAAAAATCTGATAACACATACCGAAGAGTATATTTTTTTCCTCATTATTTTCATGGTTTATGAGTTTGATTCATCTAACGTAAGTCATTTATGGGACTTTCAGTGCTTATATTTAGTTGGAGATAGAATGTTGGAGTCATTCTCTCAGTTCAGACAGGTAAACTAATATATCTGTGGGCTGCAGAGATGTTACCAAGAATTATACTAAGATTTTTAGTCCCCTAGTGCTTTACGTTAAGCAATTTTTTGTGCTTTCCTGACATACACTAATCCACCCCACTAGTGGGAATTTGAAACATTTCTAGTAATGGTGACAACATCCTTTACATCGAACTAAAGAACAATAATATCAATATGTATTGTTAATAGAATTATAGAAATTGAGGTAGAAAATGTTAATATTCCTTATGAGTTAGTACTTGACATTCTTGCAGAATTTAAAGAAGACATTTCTGTCAAGTAAATATATGAGTATTTATGATTTATTTTCCTGACAGTATTTATGTCAACTCTTGTGCATAAGCTGCTCATGAATGTGGCAACACATTTATCCAAACTCTTCTAGAATGTCTTTCTTATTCTCTGCTGTAAACTGGGCAGACTTTGGCCACTATGCAGAGGGGTTTTCCTTGAGCAACAGGTTATCAGATATTGATGAATTGCTCTGGCAGGTTTGGGAGGCTTGAGACAAGTAAAGCTCTGGTGACAAAGCTGGCACCTGACATCTGTCACTTTGAGGAGGAACTAATGATATCCAAGAAAGCACAGTCAGCCGCTCTTGGTGCGCCACTTTCCATCAGCAAGCTTGGTCTTGTTTATTACAACAAAGTGGTCAATGAACCTGGATAATTTATGGATGACTCATACACTCTCACTGTGCTTTCTCTTTATGAATAGAAGCTGTTTTTCTAATGGCATAAAATCCTGAAGTTTCATGCTAGAGTGTTAAATAGTGAATACTTTTGGAAGTACCTAACTCAGCCTGTTTGAGGAAAAAGCAAAATGATCAGCCTCCAACTTTTATCAATTCCTGCGGCTGGAGTCTGATCTTGAGTATCAAAAATTTCAAAATTGCAGTGATTAAACACCTTTAGTCCTGATATTCAAGCCTGCCAAATTATCTTTTAACAAGTCTATGAATGAAGACTATTCTCAACATATAAGCAATTTATAGAAAGCTATCCATTGTTAGGGGAGAAAAACATGTTTATACACATGACATCAGCTTTATGTGGCCTTGATATGGTCTAGATATTCTTTGACCATTTTGGGAAACATATTGACATTATCCCCTACTGACATACATTGCTACTGGGAGGAAATCTGTTTGTATAGGCCACATAAAATTGTGCTAAATATCAGCTTGGGAAGTAGTAATATAGTTTCCATAACTCCCCACTTAAATATATTCAAATAGGCATAAAATTCTGAAAATACAAATAGTAAGAAAGGGAAATAAAAAGGGCTAACACATCATATTGGAACAGGTGAATCCCTCCGAAATAGTCATCAAACATGACACAGTAATTTTTTCAAATGGGGTGGGGTACACGCAAAGAGTCGCTGGAATAAGATATCTGAGGTCTTTTTCACACCAAAATGTAATTTTGTTTTCAGTGATAGCATGTGTAGCGATTGGGGAAACTTTCCATAGTGACCTTTGCTCCATGCTACTTTGACCCACACTTTCCATTCCCACGGAAGCACAGGTTGAGTCTTTACTACAAGCGGTGACAGGGCCTTGGAGGAGAAAAACATTAGGGAGAGAAGAAGGTGAGAAAGAGGGCAAAGTTAAGAGGGAAAGTCACAGGTTCTTTCTCAGTGTTGATTAGCTTGAAGCCCACAGCTTAGACTGTTGGCAGCCAGGTAGCTGTTTCCCTGGTAACAACTGGAGCAGCAGAGTTATCGAAATGTTATGTTACAAAAGCAGAAAGTAAAATTCACTATTTTGCTTGTAGAGCAAAAGATCCAGTATATTCGCTATATATTTTTTTCCTGAAAAAGGGGTGGGGCATTGACTATCCTTGATGTTGAATTGGGTTATAAAGCTGTTCATGAAGATTTCTTTTCCTTTTTCTTTCCTTTTTTTTCTTTTTTTGTTTTTTAGACAGAGTTTCACTCTTGTTGCCCATGCTGGAGTGCAATGGCATAATCTTGGCTCACTGCAACCTCTGCCTCCCGAGTTCAACCTATTCTCTTGTCTCAGCTTCCTGAGTAGCTGGGATTATAGGCACCTGCCACCATGCCCGGCTAGTTTTTGTATTTTTAGTAGACATGGGGTTTTGCCACGTTGGCCTGGATGGTCTTGAACTCCTGACCTCAGGTGATTTGCCTGCCTCAGCCTCCCAAAGTGCTGGCATTACAGGCGTGAGCCACTGTGCCTGCCCTGTTAGTGGAGATTTCTTTTGTTCCTTTTTTTAAAAAAATGATGCTGTGTTCATAGGCTTAACATTAATCATGATACGCAGGATATTAACATTAATCCAAGATATGCAGGATATTCAGGTTCCCCCAAGTACATGCCACATCTATATTAGGTATTTCTCCTAATGCTATCCCTCCCCTAGCTCCCTACCCCACTGACAGGCCCCAGTGCATGATGTTCCTAGGGGACTTTAAATCTTTCAGAATCCTTTTGAGTTAATGTACAAAGAGGTTGTGCTGGTTTATTTTTCTACCTTGTGAAATGCCTTGGGCTCTGGGGATATCACTGAGGTATCAAAGAACATCAATTGAGAGAGAGGTATTGAGGATCTCAGATACATGAGTTTATTATGAATGTATAAATGGCTTTTTGGAAAACAAGGATGACAAATATTGACCTAGACTGCCAGTAAGTGTTAAAGATGGGGAGGCTGTAGCTAAAGGCAGAAGGTCTCCCTTAAGTTTCTGTGTTTTACATTCTTAGGAATCAGGTATACTGTTTCTCTCAGAAACATAAATACTGATTGTGTTGTTCATTAGTGTTTAGTTAAAAAATACGAAATTTTATGAGCTCAGTCTCTCCACTGAACTAGTAGTTAAGCCACGGTTTTTCAGCAGCTTGAAATGCTTATGCCTGGACAAATGTCAAAATCATGTTGTAAAATTCTTCAGGGGATACCATAAATTTGATGATCTATTCTAAATTAGCTTAATCTAAAGATGTCAGCTAGATAATGATTATAAAGTGGTTCTGTAATTTTAAAAAACCTCATGATCCAAATTGTTTATTATATTGTGCCACTCTGTAAACAAATACTCTAAGATGTTCTGGTGTATATAAGCATATTTCACACAGCAAGCATGGATAAATTCTTGATTTATGTAAATTATTAAAATGCCCAGTTCCATATATAGAGAGACTATCATGACATTTTGACATAATACGGGGAATAATTGTTATTTGGGAGAATATCAGCATAACCAGCACCTCACATTGTTTTCTTCTTACAGTACATGAAGATGATGGGTGTGAACTCCTGCAGCCATTTTTTTGCCTGGCTTATTGAGAGTGTTGGATTTCTACTGGTTACCATCGGGATCCTCATCATTATACTCAAGTTTGGCAACATTCTTCCTAAAACAAATGGGTTCATTTTGTTCCTGTACTTTTCGGACTATAGCTTCTCGGTTATTGCTATGAGCTACCTTATCAGTGTCTTCTTCAACAACACCAACATTGCAGCTCTGATCGGAAGCCTCATCTATATCATTGCCTTCTTTCCATTTATTGTGCTGGTTACAGTTGAGAATGAATTGAGCTATGTAGTGAAAGTGTTCATGGTAAGTCAGCCACTGGAATGGAGGGGTGGGACATGACCCATTTTTGTTTGTTTGTTTATTTTTGGATTCTCTAACTGAAGTTCACTTATCTAAATTTGAAATTCAGTGATAGCAAAGTAAGCTTAATGTCCTAATGATAGCTTTTCCTACATCATTGTATACGGTACAAGACAATTAAGAGCTTACAACGCCATGATATCTGATACTGTTAAGAAATAGTTCCTAAAGAAAGAACAGTTAAAATGTAATACATCATGTTTTAGAAGTCTTAGAGAATTCTAACTGCTCTCTGGTCCATTCCTGAAACATCTGAAAGCCTCTAGCACTGAAATTATTCTCATGTGTGAATAATTCTTATGGTTCTCATGACATATAATATAGCTTAAAGCCATAAAGACAAATGCATCAACAGCATATAATCAACCTTAAATTCTTTTCTGCCTTTTCAATTCAGAAGCACTAAATTAATTTCAGAATTTTAATTAAAGCATTAAGATTACTGACTGAAATTTAGAAAGCAGAATGAAATTTCATCATTCTATTTATGGAAATAAAAAGTAATGAATAACTAGCATTGACAACTTTGGGTTTAAACAATATTTAAATTTCTAATTTGTTGCAATTATCAGTATTCAATCAACTGATATTGTACTATATTTTTATTCTTAATACTTCTATTACCTCAAATAAATGTATGGAGTGAAAACACCTTCTGGGCCCTAATGTTTTCAGTTAATTTTGTCTTAATACTGAATTACTCCATAATTACCTATTTTATTACTGGCTAAACAACATTTAGTAAGTTCAAATGTATATTTTGAATTTTTAGCAAGTGATTTCCAAGTTGTAATTTTCCTCTTTTTGTTTTCTGCTATTCCCACTACTCTACCTTCAGAGTTTGTAGCATGCTTGGTAAGGGACCACTGTATTTTTCAATATGCTTAGAGAGTAAGCATCAATTTTATCTATACAAATGCCCAAAGTTTTAAGTATTTCATGATCCCTCTGGGTTAAACACATGAAATCTATAAGAACAATCATTGCTGTTTCTTTTCTTCACAGAGCCTGCTGTCCCCAACAGCATTCAGCTATGCAAGCCAGTACATTGCACGATATGAAGAACAGGGCATTGGTAGGTCCCATTTCTTTAAAACTGGATTTTATTTTTCACAACTGTGCTATGTGTCACAGAAAAAAAAACACTTGTGTTCATTTTTCAGGTCTTCAGTGGGAAAATATGTACAGCTCCCCGGTTCAGGATGACACCACCTCATTTGGCTGGCTGTGCTGTCTAATCCTAGCTGACTCTTTCATTTATTTCCTTATTGCTTGGTATGTCAGGAATGTCTTCCCAGGTATGGCTGACTTCAATATAAATCAACTAATAATATGTTCTAATATTTTATTTGCAAAAAAACTAAATTTAAAAATATATATATATATATATATATATATATATATATATATACACACACACCCCTTATTTTTTTTTTTCCTGAGACAGTCTCCCTCTGTTGCCCAGGCTGGAGTGCAGTGGTATGATCTCAGCTCACTGCAACCTCTGCCTCCTGGGTTCAAGCGATTCTTCTACCTCAGCCTCCCGAGTAGGCATGTGCTGCTATACCCAGCTAATTTTTTTATTCTTAGTAGAGACTGTGTTTTCACCACATTGACCAGGCTAGTCTCAAGCTCCTGACCTCAAGTGATCTGCCCAGCTTGGCCTCCCAAAGTGCTGCGATTACAGGCATGAGCCACCATGCCTAGCCTTTAATTTTTTTTAATTAAAAAAAAATCTTATTTGTCATATATAACCTCCAAAAAGAAATATTCAAATTCCAAAGCTAACAAAAATTGTTCAGGATGAGATAATATACTGCTAAATTTCCTCTCAGATATTCCTGTAAGAGATGGAGTGAATTAAGAAGCTTAGAATACTGTCAAATCAACCCAGTCTCTCTACATAGGAGTGTGAAAAATTATAAGGGAAAAACCAAGTCTCCTAATTTTAAGGAGAATTTACCAGATTCTAAAGGAAGAAGACAAGTTAGGTTCCCCCTTTGGGGTCTCAAGCAGTCATCCTTTCTAACATGCTGAGATAGTTTTCCATTTAGCCCTACTTATATTTATATATTTTTTGATGTTGTAAATGAATAAAAGAATATGATTTCAGTTATGTAAGATCTTTGTGAAAGGCAAATAGAGACAGAAGGCAGATCAGTGATTGTCTGGGATGTGGAGTGGGAGCAGGGATTATCTGCAAATGTGCATGAGGCACATTTTTTGAGTTATAGAAATGTTCTAATACTGAATTGCACAACTTTATACATTTACTAAAACTTATCTGACTGTACACTTACAATGGTAAGACAAGTAGGTCAACAGCATGCATTGTTATGAGAGAAATGATATAAAATTGCATGATTAAAAGTTTTAATTATGTTTTTCTAAATGGCAAAATTATCATCCTTTTAGTCATGGATGAATATGTCTACACATGTCTGTTTGGACCCTTATGGGGATTAAATTGTGGCTTTTTCTGGGCTGGAAACCCAGCCCAGAATCACGGATCTGAACTAGTCTTATCAAAGTAAAATCACAACTTGTAGACATTTATTTCCTAGATAAATAGTGGCTTTTTCCATTACAATAATAAATGTACAGTTAGATGAGTTTCAGTAAATGTAAATGAAGCTGCTTAAAAACTAACAAGAAAAAAAGCCATCTTTTTTTGCTTTACTTTGGAAACTGAGACCACCTTTTAGTTTTATTTGGTGTCAAAAAATAAAACTACTTCCTAAACCGTACATAGGATCTACTGTTTGGTTTCTGATGCTTAATGCTAACAGTCAACTAAAAATCACTTTTCCCAATACATTTTTATTACAGGAACATATGGTATGGCAGCTCCCTGGTATTTTCCAATCCTTCCTTCCTATTGGAAGGAGCGATTTGGGTGTGCAGAGGTGAAGCCTGAGAAGAGCAATGGCCTCGTGTTCACTAACATCATGATGCAGAACACCAACCCATCTGCCAGTAAGACAAGTCGGTCAACAGTGTGCATTGTGATGAGAGAAATGATATGAAATTACATGACTAGTAGTTTTAATTGTTTCTAAATGGCAAAATTATCATCTTTTTAGTCATGGATGACTATGTCTACGCATGTGTGTTTGGGCTCTTATGGGGATTAAATTGTGGATTTTTCTGGGCTCATTAGCTCAGTTGGTTAGCATATGGTGCTAATTAGGCCAAGATTGCAGATCCCTTTGTGGGCCAGTTAGACTCACACAGAGAAAAATTTTGTTCCTTGGCCACAGTCTGCACCCCTAACTCCAGCCATCTGTCACCAGTCATAAGGAGTAACCAAGTAATGAGTATGAGTAATTTAGCCTACCCCATAGTTCAAAGCCTATATCTTCCCAAAGGGTGAGTCATGTCATCTTCATAAAGTGAATATGGGCCACAGAAGTGGTCCTTTTGTGATTCCTGAAGAACATGTAGATAGTTATTAATGAACCAGATTCTATAAACCACAGATCTAAACTAGTTTTATCACTGTAAAATCTTAAAGGCATTTATTCTATAAATTGGTATCATCCTGCCCAGTCAGAGGACCAAGCCTTAGGCTTACCTTTTGACTATTTGATATCTGTTGAATAAAGGAGAATTCATAATTATAGTACCATGTTCTGGGACTGCTTTGTCAACAAAGAAGGGTGAAATAAACCCTGGTTCTTCACTCATATTCATTCTGTAACCAAGTGAGGAGGCTGAAGACTATAATAAATCATTTATTTCTGGATTTTTTTTTTTTTTTTTTTTTTTACTTAGAGGATTATATTTTATAGTCTTCAATTTTTAATAAAGATAAAGTCTAACTCTAGGTGCATTACCTTACTTGTAAGCTTACAACTCTTCCCTTGATTTCTCTCCAGGTCCTGAATACATGGTTTCCTCCAACATCGAGCCTGAACCTAAAGATCTCACAGTTGGGGTTGCCCTGCATGGGGTCACAAAGATCTATGGCTCAAAAGTTGCTGTCGATAATCTCAATCTGAACTTTTATGAAGGGCATATTACTTCATTGCTGGGGCCCAATGGAGCTGGGAAAACTACCACCATGTAGGTTAACTTTTCAACACTTATTGCCATGGAAGCATATTATTAAAAAATACAAGTTTAAAAAAATGACCTATTTTTGTAAAAACTAAAGTTATTACATTTCCCAGATGGAGAAAGATGGTTCAACTTGTATGCTATAGAATGGAGTCAAAATCAAAGGTTCTAATACTTTTTAAATTTTTTAATTCAGTGCCAATTTTGTAAAATATGAAGTTGCTAATAAAAATAAATATTCTTGGCATCTCTTAGATAATAGGAAATTCTGCAACATTGAGTTCATATTCTTAGGTAGAGACTATTGGTTGGAGTTACTCATTAGTAACTGATATCTCTCTCTCTCTCTCTCTCTCTCGATGGATTTTTGCTTTTGTTGCACAGGCTGGAGTGCAGTGGCAAGATCTTGGCTCACTGCGACCTCCGCCTCCTGGATTCAAGTGATTCTCCTGCCTCAGCCTCTTGAGTAGCTGGGATTACAGGCACATGCCACCATGCCCAGCTAACTTTTGTTTTTGTATTTTTAGTAGAGATGGAGTTTCATCATGTTGGCCAGGCTGGTCTCTATCTCCAGACCTCAGGTGATCCACTGGCCTCGACCTCCCAAAGTGCAGGGATTACAGGCATGGGCCACTGCACTGGGCCAGTAACTGATCTATTAAAGGGAGTATCTGCTTTCTGGTTCCTCCCTGGTCTCTACCAAGCTGCACTGCTTCATACACCCAATCTGTTTCATTTATTTGCATTTCTAGCCTGGTGCATATATAAGTATGAAATTGCATATCCTGATATAAACACAGCTGCTTCTTCAGGAAATCTTTGCCTTGACTCATAAAGAAACAAAAGAAACACAGCTATCAGACAGAAATCAAAAAGGCCAGGAGTGGAACATAAGCTGTTCTTTCTCACTCCTCACCTATGTAGCATTTTCCTGTGTCAGAGTAGAGAAGAGATTCAACTGTTTTTAAAGTGACATTCTTTTGAATTATTTTTTATGTGATTTGCCTCCAGTGCTCCACATTCACTAGCTGCTGAGTCAGCTCTACGACGCTGTTGGTGCTCTAGCCCTTTTTTGAGAAAAGGATCAGTTGCTGCATATCCTGCTTAGTATCATCACGAATCAGTTCAGTGACTGCCAAACCACTGGGATTAATTTTTTTTCTTTTGTCAATAAAAGGGGACAGAGGAAGGTCATGAAATGAGTGAGCATACAGCCTCTCCTATTTGCATGACCTGTTTAAAGTCAGAGTTGGCTTTCTAGGGAGACTACAATGCCAAAAAGGCCAGATTTTTTTTTTTAACTTTTAACTTCAGAGGTACAAGTGCAGGTTTTTTACACAGTTAAACTTGTGTCATGGGGGTTTATTTTACAGATTATTTCATCACCCAGGTATTAAGCCTAGTACCCATTACTTATTTTTCCTGATCCTCTCCATCCTGCCACCCTCCACTCTCTGAAAGGCTCCAGTGTGTGGTGTTCCCCTCTATGTATCTGTGTGTTCTCACCATTTAGTCCCCGTTTATAAATGAGAACATACAGTATTTGGTTTTCTGTTCCTGTGTTAATTTAATTGATAATGGCCCCCAGCTCCATTCATGTTTTTAATAGGCAGTAAGAGGCTAATGAAGAAAAGAAACAGACAAGGCTCTTGAAGAGGCTATAAGTTTAGCTGAGAATGCCCCCATTTTATTGTATTAAATATAAGCCTTTAATATAAAGTATGTTATTTATACTTCAGTGTTCATATGGGAAAACTGTATATTCCATTCATAATTTAATCCACAAGTCTGCATTGCAAGGCGCTGATTAGGTTACTGAGACAAAGTGCTAAGAAAACATGACCTTTCCCTGATCTCATGGAGCTTACATCATAGTGGAGGAGATGGATATTAAATAATTGCCCAGTTTACTATCTGAAAGATCATGAGGAATTACCTAGGTGAGAACATTCTAATCACAGTGTAGAGAAAAGGACTGGAGATGACCAAAGAGCATGTGGGAAGGAGAGTTAGGAGCTAAGAGTGATAGGTTAGGTAGGTGGTGATGGTGACGATCCCATGAAGATAGTTGTAAAAACAGTGACATGGGCATGTAGTTAGGAGATTAAGATAGGAGAAGAGTGCAAAAATGACTTACGGATTCCAGTCTTGTGCAACCAGTCTATGAATTTATCACATGGTGAAAGAGGTAAGATCAATGAGGGTATGGCTTTTAGGGTAAAGATCATGAGCTCAGTTTTAGACATACTGAGTTGAAGGACCCTGTAAGAAATCTCACAGAGAAGTGGTATTGTCTGTTAGACATATAAAGCAATCCTGGAGCTGAATAATAAGGTCTGGGCTACAGATGTAAATTGGAGACATGCCAACCTGTAGATACTAAAGAACGTCAGGAAAGTACATAAGTTTGCTCAAGGTGACAGAACGTACTTGGTATTTAAAAGCCCAATTGTTTTTGTCATTGTTACCACCAGCACCACCACCATTACCATCATCATCATGTAGTATTTATGTAATACTCTGAATTATTAAAAACTTAAAAGTAATTTTTATTCTTATTCCCATTAAATATCATTTTATTTCATAGTTTGCCATTGTCTGAGAAGATATGCTGTATTTTATTTTCAAGCTAACAACTGAGATCTATTTAGTCCTAATATCTAGCTTCTATGCTTGGTTTATACCTAATTCATCATTCCTTCATTTCCAGTTCCATGTTAACCGGGCTGTTTGGGGCCTCAGCAGGCACCATTTTTGTGTACGGAAAAGATATCAAAACAGACCTACACACGGTACGGAAGAACATGGGAGTCTGCATGCAGCATGACGTCTTGTTCAGTTACCTCACTACTAAGGAACACCTTCTCCTATATGGTTCCATCAAAGTTCCTCACTGGACTAGAAAGCAGCTCCATGAGGAAGTAAAAAGGCAAGTTAAGATGGGAGTGAGAACATAAGTTGCTAACTCCTCTCAAAGACCCATAGCTTGGTCGGTAAAGCTTGGGTAAGGATACAAATAGGAAATGTTTTCTCACAAAATAAATACTTTTTAGTTTTTCTACTTCTTTAGTATTGCAAACATTTAAGGTTATTTGCCCACCAGTTATTACACTGAAACTGTTTAACTCTCTACATTTCTGGCTCCCATATTGCTCAAAATCCTTTGCTTCGAATCCCCATGGCGACTACACACTGGTCCCAGCCTCCTAAGTGGATTCTTGGATTTTCACTCATCTCTTGTGAAATCTGTTCTTTGAAGAGCAGCCAGGGTGATCTTTTTCAACTGCAGATCAGACTATGTCACTCCTGGATTTAAATCCTCCAGTGGCTTCCATCCATGCTTAGTATAATACTCAACAACATCCTTGTTAAGACGTAAGCGGTCCTACGTGACTTGCCTCTATTCTCACTTCTGATGTCATGTCCTTCCACCCGCCTCCACATTAACTCTGCTCTAGGCACACTGGTCTAGCTACACATTTGACTATCCTTGGCCTTCTCCAGCCCCAGAGCTTTTTATTTTCTCTTCCCTCTACTTACAGCACCCTCCCCAGATGGCCATTTGACTTATTCTTCATCAAATGACCACTTTCCTCGTCTCTGCTGAAAGGTCACTTTTTCTGAGATGACTGCCTTATATAAAATAGGTGCCTAAAAGAGCATGTCCCAGCCATTCCTTGTCTTACATTCTCTGCTTTTTTTTTAAGTTGTATTTATCATCACCACTTGAGAATATATTTATTATTGACTGGATTTCCCTATATCCCTCCCAAGATACACACTTACTCGAACATAATCCCCTTATGAGTAGAAATTTTATCTGTTCACTGCTTTTCCCAAGTACATAAAACACAGCCTGAGACAAAACAGGCAGGCACTCTCTAGGTATTTGTCAAATGAATCAATTATATATTTCTTTGTGCTTTTTTTGTGAGTATTAATTTTATACCTCCAACCAGGTGATGAATAATAGAAAACTATATTATGAATCCTCAAGAGTTAATTGTACCTTACTGAGCATGTAATAATCACTTAGTAAATACATATCAATTAGGGTTATTGTATGTTTCCAGTACTCAAACAGTTTATCTGTAAAAAATAACTGTCATACATTATTTTTTAAGGACTTTGAAAGATACTGGACTATACAGCCATCGTCATAAGAGAGTTGGAACGCTATCAGGAGGAATGAAGAGGAAGTTATCTATATCCATAGCTCTCATTGGTGGATCAAGGGTAGTCATTTTGGATGAACCATCTACTGGAGTTGACCCATGTTCTCGCCGAAGTATATGGGATGTTATATCCAAGAACAAAACAGGTATGAGTACTTCTCAGAACTTGTCCACCCAACAGTCATACTTCTGCCCTCTGGCATATACAAAGCAAACAGGCTGGGCACAGTGGCTCACGCCTATAATCCCAGTATTTTGGGAGGCCAAGACAGGAGGATTTCTTGAGCCCAGGAGTTTGAGACCATCCGAGGCAAATATAGTGAGACCTGTCTCTACAAATAATAACAATAACAGTAATAATAATAATAAAGCTGGCTGTGGTGGCTGGCACATGTAGTCCCAGCTTCAGGAGGCTGAGGTTGGAGAATCGCTTGAACCCAGGAGGTCAAGGTTACAGTGAGCTATGATCAAGTCACTGCACTCCAGCCTGGATAACAGAGTGAGACACTGTCTCAAAAAAAAAAAAAAAAGAAAACGACAACAGAAAGCAAGTTGGTGACTTTTCTGTTTATGGTATCTTTTTAAAAATTTTAACATTTATTTGTATAGATACATAATGCTTATACACATTTATTGGGTATGATATCTTTTAAAAATCTATGATTGGCTCTTTCTTTTCCAAAAAAAATTTCTCCCAGATAACTTTCTGGGTCAATTGGTTAATATCTATGCAGTGCCTGCTGTGAGTTGAGCATTTAACTGGCCTTTTGAAAGCATGCAAATCCAACAGAAGTTTCAAAGTTTGCTTAGAGGAGCTAAGAATCTAATTAGAGATACCAAACACACACAAATGAAAATAAACTGAAAACAGACTAAATAAGTGCTAACTGGATGTGAAGCAATGGAGTAATCAGAGTGGAGTGGAATCATCAGAGAGGAATATTCAAAAAGTCTTAAATTATTGCTTTTTCATAATGAAGAAAGGGGAAGAGAGAGAGAGAAGCAATGCAAAATGAACCCAAGGGAGCAAAATTCTAATAGACTGTGAAGAACTGCCAATGCCCACATGACAAATGATGAGCATGTAGTCATTCAGCATAATAAAGGCTTATTTGCTGTTAATTTGTCTGAAAATTGCCTCCAAATATTTAAGAACACCCTTCTAAATTTTTCTTTTTCTTTCTTTTTGGGATAGACTCTCATCTATCACCCAGGCTGGAGTGCAGTGGCATGATCTCAGCTCACTGTAACCTCTGCCTCTCATGTGCAAGAGATTCTCCTGCCTCAGCCTCCCGAGTAGATAGGATTACAGGTACATGCCATCATGCCCAGCTAATTTTAGATAGGTTTCACCATATTGGCCAGGCTGGTTTCAAACTCCTGACCTCAAGTGATCTGCCTGCCTTAACCTCACAAAGTGCTGGAATTACAGGCATAAGCCACCAAGCCTGGCCCTGATTTTTTCTTTCATCATTTTGGAGGCTCTTTGAGGTCAGTTTTTTAGTTAGCTCATAAAATGTGAGTCTTCTCAGATGTCACAGGACTTATTCTGGCCAACTCTGTGTATTTGGGAACTGTACTTTCATGTTTCATTCTCTGTTGCTCTTGTCTGTATTTTCAAGCCAGAACAATCATTCTATCGACACACCACTTGGACGAGGCTGAAGTGCTGAGTGACCGCATCGCCTTCCTGGAGCAGGGTGGGCTTCGGTGCTGTGGGTCCCCATTCTACCTGAAGGAAGCCTTTGGCGATGGGTATCACCTCACACTCACCAAGAAGAAGGTGAGAATGGGAGGAAAATATACCTCATTACGGAGTCATAAATTAACGTTTATATGAAATAAAAGTAGAGTCTCTCCAACTTCATTCACTACTAAAATTCATTAGTATTGCTAGCTTAGTGCTTCTCAAATTTGAGTAACCATCAGAATCCTGGAGGTCTTGGCTAAAACCCAGAGTTCTAGCCCCACCCCAAGAGAGTCTGATCCCATAGGTCTGGGATGGGGTTCCAGAATGTACTGTATTTCTATAAAGTTCCCAGGTGATGCCGATGTCGCTGGTCTGGGTATGGCACACTGAGAACCACTGTGCTGGGTAAAAAATGATTGACATCTTAAGGTTACTGATGGAGAATCAGCCTTTTAATTCTCCTAACATTTCAACCTAGAAAGCCAAAAATTCAATTTTCTGCTTTATCAAAAGCAAATAAAGAGAATATGAAGTCATGGGTTCACTTTCTGATTAGTACTCCTCACGTGGCAGTGCAGGGACTGTAACTTACACAGGTCAACAGTGCCTTTACATCTTTTGGAGAACAAAAATGCTCACTAAAGATCCCTGAACCACCTAACAGAACATATGATTTAAAAATACTGTGCAAGATGTATATACTATTAGGAAGTTTTTGACTACCTCCATTTATTTTCTATCTAATCCTCCTCATGTGATTTACAAAATATAAGAAAATGTTATATTCTTAATAGTTACATTATTAATTGTTATACTCATTAATTCATTAAGATATTTATGTATTCAGAGCGTTATGCCTTATAATACCCAAGCACTGTCCCAGGAACTGGTGACACACCAGTGAATGGATGACATGAAAATCTCTGGCCTTTTAGAGTTTACATTCTGATGGAGTGTGAGGAATTCAAATGATACAATCAATAAGTAAATTATTTAGTATATTGGCCATTAGTAAATCACTTAGTATATTTATTTCTATGCTATGGATCGAAATGAAGCAGGGAATGCTGAGTGGAGCAGTATTAAAGTAGGGAAATAAGAGAAGAGGTTGTTTGAGAAAGTGACAGTTGAACTGAGAGTTGGAGGTGGTGAGAGAATGGCACATATCGCTCTCTCGGACACCAGTTGCAGGAACCCTGAGGAGGGGATTTGCCAGAACCCGAAGCCCTCTAGCAACAGCAAAGAGACTGTCGTTGCTAGAGTAGAGTAAATGAGAGGGAGTTAGAGAAGGGACAGGGTGGCATGGGAGAATGGGGCCAGTGGAATGGAGACCCAAGTGGCATAGGGGGCTCTAGAGCAGTGACAGATGATCCAACTCAGGTGTGGAGTGGCCTAGAAGAGCTCATCACCCACCCTCTGAATAGGGCCCTGGGGCACTATGGTATAAAGAGAAGAGAGTGTTTTAATTCCTACTTTTCTCCCTTAGAGTCCAAATTTAAATGCAAATGCAACATGTGACACCATGGCCGTGACAGCAATGATCCAATCACATCTCCCCGAAGCCTACCTCAAGGAGGATATTGGGGGAGAGCTTGTTTATGTGCTTCCTCCATTCAGCACCAAAGTCTCAGGGGCCTATCTGTCACTCCTACGGGCACTCGACAGTGGCATGGGTGACCTCAACATCGGGTGCTACGGCATTTCAGATACCACCGTGGAGGAGGTATACCTCAACACTTCTTTCTTTCTTCAAGCTGATATAACTTGCTGTTCCCTTAGAATAAGCATGTGCCATTTTTTCTAAAAATGTATATTTTAAAATAAATATTTCACAAAATTAGAAAAGCTTAACATTTTTCTAGTACTATTCTTATGTAAGACTGGGAATAAAATGTTGCCCCAATTAGAAAGCATGTAATTTTTACATACAGAAATATTCACTTGAAGTCAGATGGGAAAAATTTGTCTCAATAAATGTGACAAAAATTCAAATTCAAAGGTAAGCTTAGAAATGAGAAAAGATATGCACTTTTCATGTTAATAAAGTAGTTTGGCTTCTCTTTCTAGGTCTTTCTGAACTTGACCAAAGATTCACAAAAAAATAGTGCTATGAGTCTTGAGCACTTAACGCAAAAGAAAATTGGGAATTCCAATGCCAATGGCATCTCAACTCCTGATGATTTATCTGTGAGCAGCAGCAGTTTCACAGACAGAGATGGTATGAAGCTAACGTGAATATTTTGTTTAATTCCAATAAATGACATAAATGAGAAAAATCACAGACAGACTTTGATTTTTAAAAATTCAACTCTAAAGTTTCATTCTAAATTCAAAAAACACTAAAGAAGTTTAAGCCTCCTTTTTTCAGATATAAAATATTCATTAAACCAAATTGAATTCTCTATTTCAAACGTACTTTGAAGAATGTGAAAGAACTCCCTTGATAGCATAGTGATGAGTATTCCACCTACCCACCAGAAATTGTTTTCAAGATGTAACCTCTCTAATTTCAATTCATGCTCAAGTTAAAATTCTTCTTGTAACTGGGGTTAAAGTGAACAAGATTACCTTGTAAGGTGGTTCAGTCTTTGTTATTAGCCTGTTGAAGTAGAGACAATAGTCATAAAAAATAAAATAAAAGAAGTTGCCATTCTTTATGGTACCTCAATGGAAGATATGTCTAACCCACCTGACTCTGAGTCATTCAGGTGCTGAGAAACTGGTTTTGGGTAGAGTTTCTGAGTTAATTAATGTAGACTTGATGGCTAAGAGTCTATAATAATAGATTTCCTCCCCCAATCCTTAACATAGGATATGCTTAACATGACTTTGAGGGATTGGGCTCTTTTGAAAATAACTTTTATTGTCTCTTCTCTTTCTGACAGTTAATTTATACCTCTAGAAACACCATTTACTTAAGCATATAGTAAAATAATATATAAATCAAGGAGTAGTCATTTCAACAGATTTTGCTCAAATTGGCAAAAAATCTCTAGTAACAGAACTTTTAAATAAACATTTGCCTGGCTCTCAAACTCAGAGAGAGAATCTCTGATGTTTGTATAATTCTGGAACTAGAGGATAATTTGTCCTCTGCCATATTCCTCATTTCTTTTATTTTGGGGAATATAATTGTGGTCTCCATGGCATTGAGGACTTTGATTAGAAAGTGGTCATCTGCTTCAGGAAGCAAAGGCTAAGTATGTGCCTCTGCGTGTGTCTTATAATTTGAAACTATTCTTCAGTCCAAATGCTCCCTTCATTGACATTATCTTTTAGAAAGCACATTTATTCCATTTGATACACCTGTAAGTCCACATGTAATTTCTCAAGAAACAGAAAAGCATACTAATTAACTGAAAATATTCAGCTCCTTCTACAATTCCCTTTTGCAGAGATATGAGTTTGCATTTAAACTTGTTCACTCTGTTTAATTGGAATTCATTTTAAATTAAGCAGCTTTGTATTTTTTTGTATTATCAGCTAAATGAAGATCATGATTTTTTGTGCTGCATAATTTCTGATGGAAAATTTAAACTATACACAAAGTTGACGAATATACCAACACCTTATCACCTACGAAGGCGTGCAGGGTGGCGGTCTTTAGGAGAGAAGGCTATATTTGAACCTCTTTTTAGAGGGAGCCACTGAAATTATTAGCCGTAGAACTCTCTTGAGGAAGCAGTGGTTTTCCACGGCTGCTCTGCTATGGAATTTTTCTCAGCACCAGAAAAGCATTTCAAACTATGGAAAGGGTAGATAATTTTTTCTAGTGAGTTCTTTTTTTAAAAAAAAAATAACTCTCGTGGCAAACATGGAGTTTTAAAAGGCCATATAATCATTCCAAATTTCTAAACAGAATGCTATAAATAAGTGGTTGAACTAGAGTGGTACTCTGGAGGAGAGGATTTCCCTTTTCCTACTCTTAGTGTGAATTAATTGAACCTCAAAGTCAATTAGACTCACAGTCACTACAGTAGGAAAAATTGTTGGATTAGGGTGGTGTTTGAGTCTGTTATTTGTCTCACATGAATTTAATCTCTTCATAGAAACTATCTCTTGAGTATTAGTAATATATACTGAATCTGCATTGAGACTTTAGGGTTTGAGGACAATATTCATTTATGAAATTCTAGTTATCTAACTTTGACATGTAATATTACTATGCATATGGCTAATAATATTTTGTGTATAGTGAATTAGAATTTTCAAATCACTTTACACACAGTTCTATATGAGATGGATATTATAGTTCTCAGTTTTCCCAATGGAAAGTCAAGGGCTAAGGTTGAGAAATGAAATTGCTGAACCTCAAATCCAAATCTTTAAAAGCTTTTCCCACCACACAGTACTATACCATCTAGCTATAGTTTCTGAAATTACTTTATTGTGTATCAAGATTTCCCAGAACCATATCCAATCTCTTTTTCTTAACCAGACAAAATCCTGACAAGAGGAGAGAGACTGGATGGCTGTGGACTATTGCTGAAGAAGATCATAGCTATACTCATCAAGAGGTTCCATCACACCCGCAGGAACTGGAAAGGCTTCATTGCTCAGGTTATCCTCCCCATCGTCTTTGTGACCACTGCCATGGGCCTTGGGACACTGAGAAATTCCAGCAACAGTTATCCGGAGATTCAGATCTCCCCCTCTCTTTATGGTACCTCGGAACAGACAGCCTTCTATGCGTAAGTTTCTTTCTGTTAACTAAAAATGTTTCCAAAGTGTTTCTATGAGCGTGGTTGTACCTGAATGAATGCCATGGGATGCTGGAGCATAAAGTACTTAGAAGTCATGGTACCTGATTCTGCTAAAGGAATGAAAAGTTTGATTGACTGCAATATGTTACTTCTATTGCCAACAAATAGTTTTTTCAGAGTTTTTGCATTCATCTAAAACTAAAGTTATAGGAGATATTTATTTTTAATGACTAAACTTTAATTAAGAAAGGCAGGTTAGGTATGGCTTCCCAATCTGTTGTAACATACAGCAATTAACTTTTTATTGGTGTCACAAATATTAAATAGTGATGCTAGAATCCTGTATAATATAATCTTATAGGTACAACAGGTGATCACTGATGCATGTGACAATTAGCAGAATAAGAAGGCAGCCAAATAGAGACAAGTACATTTTACTGAGATACCTTTCTTTCCTTTCCTGAAACTGGTCTTTTTTAGATTTCTTAGATTAAGAAAACAGTCCTAAGCAGGGCACAGTGGCTCATGCCTGTAATCTTAGCAGTTTGAGAGGCTGTGGCAGGCAGGTCACTTGAGCTTGGGATTTGAGACCAGCCTGCCAACATGGCAAAACCTCATCTAATGTACATCTTTGTACAAATACAAAAATTAGCCAGGCCTGGTGGTACTCACCTGTAATATGAGCAATTTGGGTCTCTGAGGTACAAGCATTGCTTGAACCCAGGAAGCTGAGGCTGCAATGAGCCATGATCGCACCACTGCGCTCCAAGCTGGGCAACAGAGCGAGACTCTGTCTCAAAAAAGAAAACGATTCTACATACAGCACATTTCATTTCTTCAAGCATGATTTTAATATAGGAGACTAGTAGAATAAATCATGTATTTGTTTCTGTCCTTTAATATTGCAGGAATTATCACCCAAGCACAGAAGCACTTGTCTCAGCAATGTGGGACTTCCCTGGAGTTGACAACATGTGTCTCAACATCAGTGATCTGTAAGTGGTTCTTGCTCATCTATTTTTTGTTTTCAACATTCCAGTTTGAGTGTGTGCATGTATATGTGGGTGTGTGTGTCTGTTATTTGCCTGGAAAAAAACTGTACCCTGATAGAAAACCCTGTTTAACAGATTTTATCTATTTTCTTTAGTTTATTTCTTAGTTATCTTATGCTATACCAATAAATATTAGCTGTCTTATGATTTGTACAACTCTCGAGTATACACAATTTCATTTAATAAACCCAACCTTGTGGACTATTAATCTCATTTTGCAGACAAAGAACTGAAGCTCACAGAGACTAAGATATTTATTCAGCTGAGACTCCGGTTCTCGTTTGCACTATACAGTGTTGCTTATTCAAACTTCTAAGATAGCATTAATACATAAGTCATGTAAACTTGACCTTGGTGTATTATTATGCTAAAGTGTCATCTTCCTGTCAGAAGAGGAGATGAAAACAGCAAAGAGAATAAAGGAGAGTAAAAGCTCCATCCTGACACAGTAAGACAATTCAATAAGCACTGGCCTCAATACTATGTAGTCAATAAATGCTTTCCCTCATCCCCCACCACAGATCGTCAAATCATTTGGAAATGGTGGACCAATGTACATTGAAGTGATGAAAAATCAGTAAAAGAAATCAGTAAATATGTGTATCTATGACTACACACATGAACTTAATGCCAAATACTTGTTTATATGCTCATAAGTACACATGAGAACACATATACATACACACCTCACAGCAATATCATTTTAACTCTCAGACGGTGTTTGAAGAAAGACAGTCTGGAAAAATGGAACACCAGTGGAGAACCTATCACTAATTTTGGTGTTTGCTCCTGCTCAGAAAATGTCCAGGTAAGAAGAAATTCAGTTTCAGTGAAATGGGAAAAATACGGTAATAAATATCAAAGCTTGAAAGATCTATCTAGGTTACCAAAGAATCAGTATTAAATTCATTTTATGGAAGCTGGTAGCTCAGAAATATGGATCTGGGTGTTCAAAAAATACTGACTTTGAACATCAGTTCACTGTTTTAAATCCATCTCAGTACAGATTTCCAAAGGTAAGTAATTCTATGATGGTCTTTGTGGAAACCAACTGAAAATGAATTTTTGGTCTCAGTTTAGAACTAACTAGAAAGCTCTATGTTTCACATGAAAAAAATGTGACCATAACTGTCATATTGAAATATAGCAAGACTGCAACTATAGTGGTCAGCTGGGAAGTCAATAATGTGTAAGTGTAGAACAGAACTCCATAAGTCTCTAAGTAACACCTCTAGGCTTCAGGAAGAAGTCATTTCCTGGAAAAAAAAAAACACAAAACAGAAAAAAATTATTCACCACTACTCTGTCTGTATTCTATAGATACAGACCTTAGTTTTCTAAGCCTATCAGTTCACCAACTTTTAAGAGAACTAGATTCACTAGAGAAGTTCAAGATTGTTGAAGAAAAAGGCCACTTTAGTTTCTAATAGTTACTATATTGCCAACTAAATTTCTTGCCATCATTTCTTCAGTGACATTTGGTTGTACACTCAACCGTCTTGGTATAATATTTTATAATGAAAATATCTTCAGTGAATGCCACCCATTTTGGTGTTCTTATGCAAAATAGTTACTAGCAATAAGAGTTGGGACCCAATAAGAATCTTTTTGAATTCTCTGGGAGGCCAAGGCAGGTGGATCACGAGGTCAAGAGATCCAGACCATAATGCCTAATATGGTGAAACCCCATCTCTGCTAAAAATACAAAAATTAGCTGGGCATGGTGGTGCATGCCTGTAGTCCCAGCTACTCGGGAGGCTGAGGCAGGAGAATTGCTTGAACCTGGGAGGCAGATGTTGCAGTGAGCCAAGATTGTGCTACTGCACTCCAGCCTGGTGACAAAGTGAGACTCAGTCTCAAAAAAAAAAAAAAGTTACTCTTGGCCAGGTTTGCTGGCTCAAGCCTGTAATCCCAGCACATGGAGAGACAAAGGCAGGTGGATTTCTTGAGTTCCGGAGTCTGAGACCAGCCTGGGCAACATGGTGAAACCCCATCTCTACCAAAAAATCAGAAAATAAAATAAAATTAGCTCGGCGTGGTGGCATACATCTGTGGTCGCAGCTACTCCGGAGGCTGAGGTGAGAGGATTGCTTGAGCCTTGGGAGGTCAAGGCTGTACCACTGCACTCCAGCCTGAGTGAAAAAAAAAATTAGTCTTAACCCAGTATTAAAAGTTTTAAAATCCCTTATCTAATTTAGCTAACTTCAGAAGTTTTTTATGTGTTTCTTTAGTTCACAGTAAAAGTTACCTAACTTAAATTTAAAATTGAAATCTGCATAATTTTTATTAATCTAAAAAATCTAGGCCAGGTGCAGTGGCTCATGCCTGTAATCCCAGTACTTTGGGAAGTGGGAGGACTGCTTTAGCCCAGGAGTTCGAGACCAGCTGGGCAACATAGTGAGACCTCATCTCTATAAAAACTTAAAAAAATTAGCTGGGTGTAGTGGTGTGCACCTGTAGTCCCAGCCATTTGGTGGGGCTAAAGTGGGAGGGTGGCTTGAGGTCAGCACTCAACTCAGGCTTGAGTGCTGTGATTGCACCACAGCACTCCAGACTGAGTGACACAGAGACGCCCCTGTCTCAAAATAAATAAATCAAAATAAATGGAAAATCCAGTAGATTTTCAATTTTTTCCAACCAATTCTGTCACTTAATTAACATCCCAAAATCTATTTCCAACTATTTAATAACAATGAGGTCATTTTGCATAATGGATGCTCTGTACATCAGACACACAAACAATATGGACAAAGTACTAAGTTTTTTGAGAGAGAGGAAAAAAACACTGCATATACATCAAAAGATTAAGGAATAAAAAGGAAATCCACAGAGTGGAGAACAATATTCACAACATACAACAAAGGACTCATATCCAGAATGTGTGTATAAAGAACTGCAAATTGATGAGAAAAAGAGAAATAAGACAACAATTAGCAACAAACATGAGACACTGTACAAAGAACATATCCAAATGGCCAATAAATATATTAAAAGGTAGTCATCAGAGCAATACAAATTTAAGCCACAAAGCGATATCACGTAACACTCACCAAAATGGCTAAAATGAAGAAGAGGAAAAATTCTAAGTGTTAACAAAAATATGCAGTAGCCAGAACTCTCAAACTCTGCTCTGGGAATTTATTTTGGTGCAAACACTTTTTGAAACTACTTGGCAATATATGCTAATGCTAAAAATTTGCATATCTGTGGGACCAGCAATTCTACTATATACGTATCAGAAATGTGAATAATGCCCATTAACAGAATAGGTAAAGTCAAATATAATATATTTCCACAGTAGTATATAAACAAAATGAGAATGACTGATCTACAATTATACAAAACATATGGAAGATTCTCATAATTGTAAAAATGAGTGAAAAGAGCCAGACACAAGATAACACATTTATACTATTCCATTAATATAAAATATAACAATAGGGAAAACTAATCTGTGTCTGTTACTTAGGGAGTCATAGTGAGTTGAAGGGAGTGTGATGAGGGGCTTCTGGGGTATCTGTCCTGTTCTGTATCTTGACTTGGTTGTTGGTACACAGGTGTGTCAGGTTGTCAAAATTCATCAGGCATAATATGTGCATTTCTCTATGTATAGTATAATTTAAAAATTACACCGAATACATCAGAGCGTCTTCTTTTAATTATTTGCAAAAGCAATGTCATTCTGGAATGTGAGCTTCATGTTGATATAACTTGATTGATATAAGGTAAAATCCAGCACTGATTTTTCACAGCAACCTGGAACCTGATGTTCTTTAAATATACGGGTGGTATATATGAAAAAGTGCTAGACTTTTCCCAAACTAAACTTCACTGCAATGAAGCATGAGACACTACACTGAAAATTAAGTTGTCAGGAAGTGCAGAAAGTTACAAGCATAAATATAAATGGTTAAACTAAGCTCTAAATAAATGTACTTGGTAATCTTAAGTACCCACAGGGGAAAGTAACCAGGGATATACAGGAACTCTCCACTGGCTTTGTGACTTTTCTGTAAATCTAAAATAATTCCAAACTAAAACTTTATATATATAAAACTAACATATATACTAATACATATATATATTAACTAATATATTCATAATGAGTGAAGAGTCAGACACAAGATAACACATTTATACTATTTATATATAGCATAAATGTATATATATTATATGTAATATTTATAATATACATTTATATTATTATGCAATATATGTGATATAAATGTATATTATGAATATATATACACACGAGTGAAATGAGCCAGACACAAGATAGCACATTTATACTATTTATATATCTAAATAATACATATAACTAATAATAACTAATACATATAACTAAGCTCTGACTCTTAGGTTACATAACTAAAACTAATGTATCATAAACTTTTCATCCACTGCTATTAATCCTTGAAAAGTATTACATTTTCAATTTGTGGCACTTTTTTTCTTCCCTGAGAATTATTGGGGTAATTTTGTCACCTCAATGTTTAACATTGTTGTCCAAACATATTAGGTCTCAGCACAGTGAAGGAAATATCATATATTTATTAACTTGTGTTCTTTTGGGCCTTCAAGTGAGTCCTAAACATATGGATTTGCTCTACATGAATAATAACTATTTGTTCTAATTTCTTAGCATAGGCAAGATGACTTCTTTTTCAAAGCTCTTTAGAGTCAAAGGACAGTCTTATCACACTCTACCAGTAGCAGCAATGGACAAATCATGAGACTGAAGCTCCTTGACATTGTCTGTTTAACTGGCACAACATTGGCTAGAAAAAAATTTCATTTTTAACTTTATTTTCCAGGAATGTCCTAAATTTAGCTATTCCCCACCTCACAGAAGAACTTACTCATCCCAAGTAATTTATAACCTCACTGGGCACCGAGTGGAAAATTATCTTATAACAACTGCAAACGAGTTTGTCCAAAAAAGGTAAAATACTCTGTTTATAACATACTTAAGTGCTTTCTAATTTTAATGGTAGCTGCCTTCTAGAGACAATAGTTACAAATTTCTGTTGTTTACCTTTTACATGGTTAAAGTCTCTGTTTGTTTATTTATTTATTTATGAGACAGAGTTTCACTCTTGTTGCCCAGGCTGGAGTGCAATGGTGCAATCTCAGCTCACTGCAACCTCTGCCTCCCATGTTCAAGTGATTCTCCTGCCTCAGCATCCTGAGTAGCTGGGATTATAGGCATGTGCCACCACGCCTTGCTAATTTTGTATTTTTAGTAGAGACAGTGGTTTCACCATGTTGGTCAGACTGGTCTCGAACTCCTGATCTCAGGTGATCCACCAGCTTTGGTTTCCCAAAGTGCTGGGATTACAGCATAAGCCACCATGTGTGGACAAATTCTGTTTTATTTAAACAGCCTTATATATTGAAAGGTAAGTAATGACTCTAAATTAACATTTATTTGTGCAAACTGAAAACCATTGGCTATTTTCAGCCTCAAAAATATACTGTTAAATTTGTACTTATTTTTTTTTCCTTGAAGCCAAAGAGAAGTTATTGACTGGCTTATACCAACTTGGAGAGGTTTAAGGCATGACTTTTGATGACAATTGGCCTTAGTTCCAATATGAATATCTCAAAACTTAGAGTGTGATATCTGCATATGGACAAAACAGTTGTTCATGTGTAGCAAGGAAATGGGCTTGGACCTGAGCCACCTAAGCATTTATCATGCACACAAAGTTGGTAGGCCTTCAATTGCTCCCATTTTCTTCTTTCCTCCATCTCTTCCCTCCTTTGTTTCTCAGTATACATACATGATTAACATTCATCGTAAAAAAATAATTAGAAGCTACAGATAAGCCAAAAGAAGAAAAAGAATATTATTTCTCCACACAGATATAAGCACTATTGATATTTTGGTGTATATCCTTCCAGAAATTTTCTTGTCACAGATATACATATAAATATTTTCAACAAAATGGGTTTTATTATGAAGTCTTAAAATCTGCCTTTAAAAAAAGTGAATGACATACTATGATGTTATTTGTGTGTCAAAAATATGCAGCTCTATAGTAGTACATTTAGGATGACAGTCACGAGATTACTCCAGTGTGACTATACCACTATTTATTTAATCTGACCTTAATTTGGTAGACAGTTAAATATCTATTTTTAAAATTACTACTTGGGTTTTAAAAATCAACTTTTCATTTTTATACTGTGAATTGACAAAAAGTTAAATAGACCTAACTCGCCCTCAAATATACGGGAAGAAAAAAATGTATAATACCTGGGGACAAAATAGGGGAAAATTTGTTATTTAGAAGAAATTGAGCCATTTGAAAAAAGATATGAACTGGTATTATATCACTTCAGTATTAATTACCTAAAAGGAATGTTTGAGTACTAAAATATTAAGACATTTGAGATGGCACATGGGTCAGTTAAGATGGAGAGATTGATTGTTATATGTCACTCATTTTCAGGATGACTACCACACATGCAATTGTTTAGAAGTTCTTATTGCCTCTAGCTATAATGTGGATTTGAGACTGAAATATGATAAAGGGGATTGATAAAAATGTAAAATGTTTGTCAGGCAGTATTCATTTTACACTGTAAATGTGTTCCTAATAGAAAACAAAAGTTGAGCTCCTCGTTAAATATTTTAGAGCTATTTAAGAAGATTTTCTCCACTAAACCAAAGATACATTTTTATTACTCTCTGTAGATATGGAGGTTGGAGTTTTGGGCTGCCTTTGACGACAGACCTTCGTTTTGATATAACGGGAGTCCCTGCCAATAGAACACTTGCCAAGGTAAATTTTGTTCTTTCTTCTAGAATATCATACGAATGAGAGGTGAAATTGGTATGTTCAAGCGTTTTCATGAAGTGAAAACAAAATATGGGTACAATGGATTTGGCATTGTGCATAACCCAAACCACAGCGTTTCCAATTCTGTGTGTATACCCTGGGAAAACATGTGTATATTAGCACCAGGGCACATGTACAAATGTGTATACATAGTAGTATTTCTCATAATAGCAAAAACACAACCCAAAATGCCCATATGCAGAATACAGAAATAAATTGTTTCATATTCGTTCAGTAAAACTTTCAACAATGTAAATGAAAGAACTCAGCTCCATATAACAAGCAAATTAAGTCTCCCAGACATGATTAATAAGGGAAAAAAAAGACAAAAAGGAATACATTGACTATGATTACATTTACTGTAAGCTTTCAGAGTTTGTAGGCAAAACTCAACCATACTGTTTACGGGAAAGGGAGGGTATTGTGATTTGGAAGGACATGGAAGGTCAGGGAAAAGGTGTTCTGCAGGCTGGCAATTCTGTATGATGCTTTAAGGGATCATACAGGTTGAGAAATAAGAATTCCTTCAGAATGTTTTTTTTTTGTAACACTACACATTTATGACATGCACTTTTCTTTATATAGCAGTCATAACTATTTAGAGAATGAAAACGTGTATGTTTAGCCTTACTTCTTAAAGAACCTGGAAACTTAACTGAATTTGATGGAGATAAATAATTCTGCTTGGCCCAGCGCGGTGGCTCAAGTCTGTAATCCCAGCACTTTGGGAGGCCAAGGCGGGTGGATCACGAGGTCAAGAGATCGAGACCATCCTGGTCGACATGGTGAAACCCCCGTCTCTACTAAAAATACAAAAAATTAGCTGGGCACGGTGGCGCGTGCCTGTAATCCCAGCTACTCAGGAGGCTGAGGCAGGAGAATTGCCTGAACCCGGAGGCGGAGGTTGCGGTGAGCCGAGATCGCGCCATTGCACTCCAGCCTGGGTAACAAGAGCAAAACTCCGTCTCAAATAATAATAATAATAATAAAATTAATAATAATAATAATAATTCTGCTCACTTATTTTTCCTTTTTGATTATACCTAAAATGAGCTAGAGTCATGGGATCAGACACATATTCTTACCCATATGATCGATGGCAGTTTTAGGGACTTTAAATTGTCTTCACATATTTCTCATTTGATAGTAAGAGACATATACAGTATTTGGGGAAGCGGGGAAACTAATGTCCATTTAGTGACTATTATGTGCCAACCACTAGTATCATCTTTTAAATACACTACCTAATTTTCTCCTCACAACATCCCTGTTTGATAGATATTACTGAAAGTATTTTAGCTGATTTTTACAGTAAATCATGTAGAAAGTAAATAGTGGCGCTGGGGATTTCACTGCCTTCCTTTTCTTCCTCTCCTTCCTCTCTCCACATACACAGTAAATATTCTTGCATAATCATGGGAATTTCTAATATAAAATAATTTATCTCCAAATCATCTTTGCCATTTTGAAGTATTAACTGGGTTTCTTGAATTTGAAGTTCACTAGCATATTAAATCTCTCTGTTTTTGATACAGAAGGTAAAATCGTGCCCTGTCTTGTAGGTTATAATTAGGAATCAAAAATTAGTGGAGGAATTTCAAGTTTTTAACCTTGTTGCTAAGGACACAATGCTTGTAATGGTATTTTATTTCTTTCTCCAGCTTGGTCTGTTCCATTAGTTTTTATTACCATTATTGACAGCCAGAAGAGCTTAGTTCTAGTCTCAGGATCCCATGGATCTGCCACAGGGATGTAGATAATGATTTCTCCAGTTTATTTCAAGCTTTGCCTAGAAGAGATCCTGAATAACTAATAGTGCCATCCACAGAACAACTGTCTTCCCAATTTCTGCCTGCTTCTAAATTGGAGATTTATAGGCCTATGGTCAACACTCTAAAGAATAGTGGATAATCTTCCAAGATAAAATAAATTATTGGAAAATTGATGCTTTAAAATATAAATAAGGTAGCCTGTCAGATGTTAAGACAGCCTAATTTATTTGAATGCAATATTGATCTTGCCTTCTTTTGGAATTTAATAGGTATGGTATGATCCAGAAGGCTATCACTCCCTTCCAGCTTACCTCAACAGCCTGAATAATTTCCTCCTGCGAGTTAACATGTCAAAATACGATGCTGCCCGACATGGTAAAGTTACTAATACAAAAGTATCTTGTACCACAACTTTTGTTACTCTCCATATAAAAATGTACTTTATATCCTGTTTCCTCACAGTGGCAGGTATTTTGTGGTATCTAAATCACAGGTCTTTAAACGGAGTTTCGAAGTAGTAACTACTGCCAGATGGAACATTCTGGATAATCTCCTTCAGGTTAATTTTTTCTTCTCATTTATCAAATCAGGATAATAATGCTGACTTCAGTGCATGTATGCTGTCAACCAAGTAGTTACAGCTCACCGAAAAATATTTTTAAACAATGTGCTTGTCTATAGGCTAAATGATTTTTAAAAACAATGTTTATAAATATTGTTCACAAATCTAAATATGACAAAACTTTTTTTTTTTACTTAGGTTAATGGTTACTTTTTAATTTTATTATTCTTATTCAACTTTTATTTTAAGTTCAGGGGTACATGTGCCAGATGTACATATTTATTACATAGGTAAACATGTGCCATGGTGGTTTGCTGCACAGATCAACCCATCACCTAGGCGCTAAACCCAGAATCCATTAGCTGTTCTTCCTGATGCTCTCCTTCCTTCCATCCCCTGCCCTCTGACAGACCTCAGTGTGTTGTTCCCCACCATGTGTCCATGTGATCTCATCATTCAGCTCCCATTTATAAGTGAGAACATGTGGCATTTGGTTTTTTGTTCCTATATTAGTTTGCTGAGGATAATGGCTTCTGGCTCCATCCATCTCCCTGCAAAGGACATGATCTTGTTCCTTTTTATGGCTGCATAGTATTCCATGGTGTAAATGTACCACATTTTCTTTATCCAGTCTATCATTGATGGACATTTAGGTTGATTCCATGTCTTTGCTATTGTGAATAGTGCTGCAATGAATATAATGTGTGCATGTATCTTTCTTTTTTTTGAGATAGAGTCTCACGCTATTGCCCTGGCTGTAGTGCAATGGCACGATCTGGGCTCACTGCAACCTCCACCTCCCAGGTTCAAGCAATTACCCTGTCTCAGCCTCCCAAGTAGCTGGGATTACAGGTGCCCACCACCACACCTGGCTAATTTTTTGTATTTTTAGTAGAGATGGGGTTTCACTATTTTGGCCAGGCTAGTCTCAAACTCCCGACCTCATGATCTACCTGCCTTGGCTCCCAAAGTGCTGGGATTACAGATGTGAGCCACTGCACCCAGCCATATGTGCATGTATCTTTATAACAAAATGATTTATATTCCTTTGGGTATATACGTAGTAATAAGATTGCTGAGTGAAATGGTATTTCTGCTTCTAGATCTTTGAGGAATCACCATACTACCTTCCACAATGGTTGAACTAATTTACATTCCCACCAACACTGTAAAAGTGCTCCTATTTCTCCGCAACCTCACCAGCACCTATTGTTTTTTGACTTTTTACTAATAGCCATTCTATTTTAAGACAGTATCTCATTGTGGTTTTGATTTACATTTCTCTAAAGATCAGTCCCACTGAGCTTTTTTTCATAATGTGTTGGCTGCATGTATGTCTTCATTTTAGAAGTGTGTGTTCATGTCCTTTGCCCACTTCTTAATGTTTTTTTTTCCCCAGTAAATTTGTTTAAGTTCTTTATAGACTCTGGATATTAGACCTTTGTCAGATGGATACACTGCACATTTTTTCTCCCATTCTGTAGGCTGCCTTTTCGCTCTGATGATAGTTTCCTTTGCTGTGTAGAAGCTCTTTAGTTTAACTAGATCCCATTTGTCATTTTTTGCTTTTGTTGCAATTGCTTTGTTTCTGGCATTTTCGTCATGAAATTTTTGCTTGTGCCTGTGTCCTAAATGACATGGCCTAGATTTTCTTCTAGGATTTTTATAAGTCTTTAATCCATCTCGAGTTACTTTTTGTATATGTTGTAAGAAAGGGGTCTAGTTTCAAGTTTCTACATATGGCTAGCCAGTTCTCCCAGCATCATTTTATTAAATAGAGAACCTTTTTCCCCATTGCTTTTGTCAGGTTTGTCATAGATCAGATGGTTGTAGGTGTGATGGTCTTATTCCTGAGTTCTCTATTCTGTTCCATTGGTCTATAGGTCTGTTTTGTACCAGTATTATGCTTTTTTGATTATTGTAGACTTGTAGTATAGTTTGAAGTTGGGTAGTATGATGCCTCCAGCTTTGTTCTTTGTTCTCTTTGTTCTTTTTTCTTAGCTATTCAGTCTCTTTTTTGGTTCCAAATGAATTTTAATTATTTTTTCTAATTCTGTGAAGAATGATCAATGGTAGTTTAATGAAATAGCATTGAATATGTAAATTACTTGGGCAGTACTGCCATTTTCACAATATTGATTCTTTCTATCCATGAGCATGGAATGTTTTTCCATTTGTTTGTGTTCTCCCTGATTTCTTTGAGCAGTGCTTTGTAGTTCTCATGAAGAAGTCCTTCACTTCCCTTGTTAGCTGTATTTCTAGGTATTTTATTCTTTTTTTGTAGCAATTGTAAATGGGAGTTCATTCATGATTTGGCTCTCTGCTTGCCTATTGTTTGTGTATAGGAATGCAAGCAATTTTTGTACATTGATTTTGTCTCCAGAGACTTTGCTGAAGTTGCTTATCCTAGCTTAAGAAACTTTTGGGCTGTGACAATGGGGCTTTCTAGATACAGGATCATGCCATCTGCAAAGAAAGATAATTTGACTGTCTCTCTTCCTGTTTGAATACCTTTCTTTCTCTTGCCTGATTGCCCTGGTCAAAACTTCCAATACTGTGTTGAATAGGAGTGGTGAGAGAGCATATATTGTCTTGTGCCAGTTTTTAAGGGGAATGCTTCCAGCTGTTGCCCATTCAGTATGATATTGGCTATGAGATTGCCATATATATGCCTCTTATTATTTTGAGTTATGTTCCTTCAATACCTAGTTTGTTGAGTTTTTAACATAAAGGGATGTTGATTTTTTTTTTCTTTTTTTTTTTTTGAGATGGAGTCTCACTCTGTTGCCAGGCTGGAGTGGAGTGGCACAATTTTGGCTCACTGAAACCTCCGCCTCCAGTGGGCTCCAGCAATTCTTCTGCCTCAGCCTCCCAAGTAGCTGCAACTACAGGCACATGCCACCACACTCAGCTAATTTTTTGTATTTTTAGTAGAGACAGGGTTTCACCATGTTGGCCAGGGTGGCCTCAATCTCTTGACCTTGTGATCTGCCCACCTTGGCCTCTGAAAGTGCTGGGATTACAGGTGTGAGCCACTGTGCCTGGCCTGGGAAGCTGAATTTTATCAAAGGCCTTCTCTGTGCCTACAGAGATAATCATGCAGTTTTTGCCTTTAGTTCTGTTTATGTGATAAATCACATTTATTGATTTGTACATGTTGAAGCAATCTTGCATCTAGGGAATGAAAGCCAACTTGATTGTGGTGGATAAGCTTTCTGATGTGCTGCTGGATTCAGTTTGCCACTGTTTTATTGAGGATTTTTGCATCAATATTCATCCAAGGATGCTGGCCTGAAATTTTCTTTTTTTTCTTTTTTGTATCTCTGCCAGGTTTTTGCATCAGGATGATGCTGGCCTCATAGAATTAGTTAGGAAGGAGTCTCTCCTTTTCAATTGTTTGGAATAATTTCAGTAGAAATTATATCAGCTCTCCTTTATTCCTCTGGTAGAATTCAGCTGTGAATCCATCTGGTCCTGGACTCTTTTTGGTTGGTAGGCTTTTTTTACTGCCTCAATTTCAGAACTCATTATTCGTCTATTCAGGGATTCAATTTCTTCCTGTTTCAGTCTTGGGAGGGTGTATGTGTCCAGAAATTTATCCATTTCTTCTAGATTTTCTAGTTTATTTGCATAGAGATGTTTATAGTATTCTCTGATAGTTGTTTGTGTTTCTGTGGGGTCAGTGGTAATATCCTCCTTATCATTTCTGATTGTATTTATTTGATTCTTCTTTCTTTTCTTATTTATTAGTCTAGCTAATTGTTTATTTTGTTAATTTTTCCAAAAAACTAGTTCCTGGATTCATTGATTTTTGAAGGACTTTTTGTGTCTCTATCTCCTTCAGTTCAGCTCTGGTCTTGGTTATCTCTTGCCTTCTGTTAGCTTTGGGGTTCATTTGCTCTTGGTTCTCTAAGTTCTTTTAGTTAAGATGTTAGGTTGATAACTTGAGATCTTTCTAGCTGTTTGATGTGGGCACTTATTGCTATAAATTCCCCTCTTAACACTGCTTTAGCTGTGTCCCAGAGATTCTGGTACATTCTTTTTCTCATTACTTTCAAAGAACTTCTTGATTTCTGCCTTAATTTCATTATTTGCACAAGAGTCATTCTGGAGGAGAAGTTTGTTCAATTTCCATGTAGTTGTGTGGTTTTGAGTGAATTTCCTAATCTTGAGTTCTGATTTAATTTCATTGTTGTCTGAAAGACAGTTTGTTATGATTTCAGGTCTTTTGCCTTTACTGAGGAGTTTTTACTTCTGATTATGTGATCAATTTTAGAGTAAGTGAAATATTGATGATCCCTACAGCACTCTTCAGGGTGAATATTACTATCCCCTACTATTATTTCTCTAAGGCTTAGAAGTGGGATTTGAATCCAGAGTTGTCTGTCTCCTGCCTGTTCATTTTTCTAATCTTCCACACTGTTCCCCTGGACTCAGCCATGCCTACTTCATTGGGGGTCACAAGAGGTTTTCACATAGTTTTAAAAAGAAGGTTTGAAATCTTAAAAAAGAATATGTATGTCAACTACTGTTTATCAGACCATCTCATTTTCTTGAGCTTTGCTCAAATTGTTTTTCCACGCTGATCCTAAATAAAATTTTTTAAAAATGAGGAAAAGCTGGAAAACACATTTGCTTGCCAAGATTGAGATTTATAGCTTGATAAATAGTCTATTAAGTAGAAAAAACTATAAAACATATCTTTTGGAAATGCCAATAGCTACTTTTCTTTCACCTCCCTACTGTTGGGCATCATAGTGTATGCCAGATGGTGACTGTAGAAATAGACTGAAGAGTCCAATACTCATTGCAGCTACAGGATCTTGAGGAGTCTTCATTTCAGAGAAAATGAATGGTATCTTTTTTTTCCAATTGCTTTGGCATTTTCCTAGCAGGAGGAACCAAGAAGAAAATAACAAGATTGATAGTCCTTGGCTCTAGAGCATCAATAAAGATAAAAGTCAAAAGTGGTAAATTAAATTAAATGATGACTAAAGTGAGTTGGGTCTAGTGTAACCTGGTGTGAAATACTACTGGACACTGTACTTTCAGTAGGGTGTTTTATTCAGAGCAAAAACATTTATTGTTGAGACAGATAATGAAAGTATAAGAACAATAGAAATAACAGGGAAAATGTAGCAAAGATAAAGAGAACAGGAGACCCCTGCTGCTTTTGAAGGGTCAGCTTTTTAAAACCTGTATTCTGGCTTCCTTTATAATTAATGCTCTTTATTTTGACCAAGGCAATCTGAGTCACTCTAGACTCTAGCAGGCTTGTTGTAGCTCCTAACATTACATTTTAAGTTACATAGTATAAAGAATTCTAGAACATAAAGTTTATTTTGACCCTAAACTGAAGTTTAATTAAAACTAATATAAGATTAAGCTTGAGTTATATAGAAATTAGTAATAACATGTCTTCTAGCCTCTAATAATTTTTATTAAATAAACTTATAGACGTCATAAGTTTCCACTCTCTTTGGAAGGAACCTGATCTCTTTCAAAGAAGAAATCTACATCATCCTAACTTAGTTTTATTGTTTCTTAATGCATGTATGAGGTCTACCATTGTAATAAAATTATTGGTTTTAAAAATCAACCCAATTATTCTCCCGCTGCCTCCCTCTAACACACTACTTGTTTGAAAGCATCTTTGTTAGATTTTGCATGAATTTGGATTTTACTTTAACTGTAAAATTGATTTTCTTTGAATTCTAACATGCTAATAAGAATCTTTTAATTAGCTTTCCTTTGCAATGGCAATATCTATTATATTCATGTGGTTCCCTCTAGTGGTTAATACAACATGAAAATTCTGTTCTTTCTTCTAAAAAATAGATTTGCTTGTTTTCCTTAACAAATGTCATACAACTAGCCTCTTTTTCAAGAATAGTAACACATTTTCTCTTCGACTCCACTGTTTATTCTTACTTGGTTGCATTAGAGGTAGTGGTCCATGGGAAGCATCTAATTAGCAATATGAATTGAAATTTTAGGATTTGAGTTCATTTAAAAGCATTTATTGACTGCTCCCTCTACTTTGGACATCATGCTGGATGCTGTATAACCTACAGAGATAATTATAATATAGGTCCCCAACTGTGACACATTTCCTTGATCTTTCAGCTACAAATATGGATAAAAAACTGGTTCCACAGGATTTTGCATAGTGGAGTAATATGTATTTGCAAGGATTCCTCTGGTATAAGATGATTTCTTGATTCTGAAATACAAGGCAGAAACAACAGTTATCCCTGGCCTGGATAATTTAGGGTTTAAGTAAAGCCCCTAGGAAAACTGAATCTCATTTCTTTAAAAAAAGGCTAATTAATTTATACAAAAGATAAGAAAGTATATCCCTCCAATGATGTGATTAATATTATAAATCAACTTGGCCTGTCAACAGTTTCCCAAAGGAGAACAATGTGAAGGTAAAGTCTGTACTGTCTCAGCAACTGTGGAAAAGAATGGTAGGGATGACATTAAAGATAGGTCCTAAATACTTGTTCCTATAGTGTCGTAAACTAAGTGAGAACTTTCTCACTTACTGTTCATATAGTATTTGCTCATTGTATTAGGATGCTAAGGCCCTTGCATAGCACTGTATATTACAGATGATTCTAAAGACAGATTTTATCAAGTTACAGTTATAATTTTCATTAAGTAGAATGTGACATCTTTTTGAGTTCTGTAACTGTTTTATGTTAAAGAAAAAATACATAGTTAAATTAGCAAAACAAAGAAACTAACAACAAAAACCATTTTTGACTTTGGCTAACCAAGGTCCCCTAAAGAAGGGAAGAAAAGAGCCTTCCTTTTACTCAAATATAAGCGACACTGGGAGATCCCAACAATTTGGGACTGTATTGGAAATAAGTGATCACTTTTCTGAAGTCAGCTAATATCTCTGAATCCTCTTAGACATTTATGTCTCAATGAAAAGGACTTGGGTATGGCTGAAGTTCTCATGCCCTACTCTGGAAGAGCTGTAGAATGATAGGCATCTTACAACTAATAAAGAGGAAGGAAAAGTCCACTCATGCTATCATATTTCCCCACCACAGACACTGCACTAAGGAGGGATGGGGGAAGGAACTGGCTGCTTTTTAAGGGATCCTCATGTAAATAATTGGTTCCCCTTTGAATTGCTTATTTAAACGTAATATGTTTCTGAAGTGCTGTTGAAATACAAACATATATATGACCAGATAGAAGGAAGAAAATGGAACACAATTATTTAAATATAATAGACTAGAGGGAAATGCAATATAAGAAATAAATTCTTGTTCCCTTCCCAAAGGTTCTAAACACAATGTGAAAAACTTCTTTTTATGTGAGTGCCACCAATCACATGGCATTAATGGGATTAGGAGAAAATAATTTTCCTTTAAAAAAAGGTCCCCCAAATAAAATTGTTTAGATAATAAGGAGGAAAGTATTGAATATTATTCATCTAAAAATTGGTATTTCTGACTAACTGAATACCCACTAATAGAACTGCTTCTTCTTTAAGGTATCATCATGTATAGCCATCCTTATCCAGGAGTGCAAGACCAAGAACAAGCCACGTAAGCAGACACCTCTAGCGTAACTACTTCCTTTTGACATAGCTAAGCCTCTGTATAAAGTGCTGTAATTGGAAATCACAGTTGTATCTGAATGAATGTCAATCTAGAAGGGCTTGTAATATGTCACTGACTGGGATAAAAGGAAGTTTCTAAAAGAGTGTAGAGTGGGCTTGCCAAGTAAAGCTTGTTGACTCCAGATTCACAGCGTTTGCTGCTTTTATAAGTCAAGTGCTAAGTGCTGCATCATTTCAACTTCCCTGCATGGCAATTAAGTAGGTTTCTATGCTCAAGAATGATATATCCCTTGTATCTACTGTGTAACCCTTGGAGACGGAGGTTTTTCTATCAAATATCCCTAGTCAATTCAGATGCACTAGAACTACATTTATTCTATAGGGTCACAGCAGAGTCATGTTGGAGATAATATCTGCTGCCTTGTAGGATGCCTTATTTGTGTCACAGCCAACTCTTGTACTGTTCTGTTGATGGTTTTAGTTATGAATCTTTCTGCAAGGAAAAGAATTCCAAAAACTTATGTGTTTTTCTCTCCCTATTGTTCACTCTAGAATCAGCAGTTTAATTGATATTTTAGTGGCACTGTCTATCTTGATGGGCTACTCTGTCACCACTGCCAGCTTTGTCACCTATGTTGTAAGAGAACATCAAACCAAAGCTAAACAATTGCAGCACATTTCAGGCATTGGTGTGACCTGCTACTGGGTTACAAACTTCATTTATGACATGGTGAGTAACTTAGGTTATTCATTGCAGGAAATAACAGATTGATTTGGATAGAAGACATCAGTTTTCTATTCAAGAGTTATTTACTCTAGTTTGTTCAAATTATTATCACAAAGTCGGGGTGTAAAGAAAATGACTTGAGTCAGACTTATCTTCATCCAAGGGTTGGAGGAAAGATAACTACTTGCCCTCATCTCTGTGGAGCATATCAGTTTCCCTAGAGCACTTAAAATACAGATTCCTGGGCCCCACTCCAGATCTATTAAATTCATCTCTTAGGAATGAAGCATGGAGAATATGCATTTTTAACAAGATTCCCCAGGTGATTTTAAGCACACTGAAGTCTGACAGCTAGTACTGTGGAGGAACAAAAGCTTAGCAGCAAAATATCCTTACCTAATTGTACCAAACAATCAAGCTTATAAAAATTTAATCAACTAATAGTGAAAAATGTGAAGTAGTAGACCCTGCTAATGACACATTAGAGAAGATTGGTAGGAAAAAGAAGGGATGTATTTCATTGATAGCTCCCTCATTTGCATAAAATGGTCCCAAGTTCAGATGGTTGTTCTAGACTCCAAACAAACCAATGTTGGCCAAAAGCCCAGGATGGGTACGCATGTGCCTGGTGATTATGGTGAAATTGTCAGAGTTGCTGTCAAGATCATTGGCTTAAAGGGTTGAAGAGTAATAACTGCATATCTATTTTGTTAATGTATCCAGTGAGGTCTAAAATGTATTTGTTGTAGAAGTCAAATCTAAAAGAATAGTAATGACTGCTCAGGACTTGAGGTTTAATGTTAAGAAAATTTCAAGTACATACTTCTGTGAAGGCCTACTTAGTACTTTAGGATTCTGTTGTCTTATATCTGGAGCTTATTCCAATTTAGGAGATTCCTCCCTGCCTTGCAAATTAAATTACCACCACCTTCATTGTGTGCATCTTCTGGCCAACTTCTCAGCATTTAACATGATATTTCTACTTGGCAACAAAATGCTAAGTTCTTTGTTCATATACCTGTGATTACAAGGATAGGTGGGACCCGCTGCCCTGCTGTTTTGCACAGAGTGGTTTGCACTGATAACCAAGCTTTAGAAATCAACCATCTGACAGAGTTCCAGCATTCAAAACGAAATCAATACTTTCAGGACCGAATGTAAAACCAAGATACTTGGCTGTCTTATCTTTCTCACTGAAGCTCTGTCACTGAACCGTCCTAAGCCTCAAAGCCTGGAGGCAGGAAGACCAGGGACTCCTTGTATATCTGTAAAGATGGAGATTGGCTTAACCTCATATTGCAGGAGACAATTTCTGAAGTGAAATCAATGTAAAGTAAGCTGAATGTTACAAGCAATTGGAACATAAATAGAAATTCATTTCTTCACATTTTCTAGGTCAACTTGCAGTTTTAAACTAGATGGGTTATTGATTTTTGAAAAATACTTGTGACATATTAAACATATTTCTTGAAAAATACTTGTGACACATTAAACATTGCTTTAAATATTTCCATAGGTTTTCTACTTGGTGCCTGTAGCATCTTCAATCGGTATCATTGCAATATTCAAGTTACCCGCATTCTACAGTGAAAACAATCTAGGTGCTGTGTCTCTCCTACTTCTCCTGTTTGGGTAAGCTGCTGATTAAGCAATGAAAGAAGAATTAACAGAATTGAATGCGAGTAGACACAAATAGCACTAAATCTCATTCGCTAAATTACAATTGTCTTGGGGTTTCATTTGACGTGAGTGACAACTAACAATACATTGCACTTGCTAGTCCATAGTCTGTAAAGTATAATACTTTTGAAAATTAGTATTAGTAGTAGTAGTAGTAATACCTAAAAATAATAAGCATTTATTGGGTGCCAAGTGTCATGCTTTCTCATTTACATATGTGATCTCATTGACATAAAAATGAAAGCTTTAGGAAGACTAGAAAAATGTGTGTACATGTATGAATTTATGTATTGACTAATTATATGAGGATATATAGCATTCTAAAGTGTCTAAACATTCATGTATAATTATTTGTATTTATCTTTTTATAAATGTCTAAGGACACACATGTAATATTGTTAAGCTAATACAGGTAATACAGGTTGATATAATCAATGCTTAGCATAACAAATCTCTCTGCCTTGAATACATAGTAGTAACCCTTAATTAGCAATTGTAGCTGATGGAGGAACTCTGTCTCTAGATCTATTTAATTGCCCCTAAAATTGCTCAAGTTTTTGCTCAAAACAGGCCAGCCAGCTTCTAAACATACTCTTTCTGTTCAGCTAGACTTGAACAGTGTCACCATTTTTCCTCAACTTTACAAGATTTATACTGACTAAACTCATATTTCTGAGCAACCAAAAAGTCTTGCCTAGCAGGAAAATACCATATTCAGGGGGATTAATTTGTAGTTTTAATGATGTAGAACTATTTTTCTCAAAAGAAGCTTTTTACTGTCTTTAAAAAAAACGCTCTTTGGATTTTTTTTGTCAAAAAGGAATGAAAGAGAGATCTAGTTGCAAGGCTTGACAACTCATCCTCAATGGTTATTTTTACTTTGGAAGCCCATCTAAACCTTTATTTTTTTGTAAAATCGAATAATTAAGACTTTTTTTTTTTTGAGACAGAATCTCACTCTGTCACCCAGGCTGGCGTGTAGTGGCATGATCACAGCTCACCACAGCCTTGACCTCCTGGACTTAGGTGACCCTCCCACCTCAGCCTCCCAAATAACCAGGACTACAGGTGCATGCCACCATGCCTGGCTGATTTTCATAAATTTTTTTTGTAGAGACAGGGTTTGCCAAGTGATCCACCTGCCTCGGCCTCCTAAAATGTTAGGATTACAGGTGTGAGCCACCATACCTGGCCAAGGCATAATTGTAATTTTTTTGTGTTTTTACCTGCAGGTATGCAACATTTTCTTGGATGTACTTGCTGGCTGGGCTCTTCCATGAAACAGGAATGGCCTTCATCACTTACGTGTGTATCAACTTGTTTTTTGGCATTAATTCCATTGTTTCCCTGTCTGTGGTATACTTTCTTTCCAAGGAAAAGCCTAATGATCCGGTAAGGTTCTTTATTACTCTGCTAAATTTCAGTGAATTTATCAAAAGCTTCAACATGTTCCAGGTGGAAAGATTTTCTTTATTCTGCAGAAAAGAAGAATATCATTTGATTCTATTAAATTTGGGAGAGAAACTACAGCTTTTAAAATTCTTTTTGGGCCACATGTAGGTTAATGCCTATCATTGTATTTACTGAGTGTCAAAACTATTGACATCTGATAGGGCTTGAGTGGGGTGCCAGAGGTGAAATCAGATGTATTGTGTGATACTACATAAATCATACAACTGTTGGTCAGCTAAACATCAGCAAATTCTTATGGTATGGTGGTGACAAGAACAATGACTTAGTTATATGACTATGAGCTAGGATTCATTTGAACATTCATAGAGAAAAAAACCTAATTCATTCCCTTTCATTCACGTATTGGAGACTACTTCATTGTAAGCATCACTTTCCATTCAGTGCTGACAATTACGATTAGTGAGAAGAGAAGCACTAACAGTGCCAAGCAATTGAACAGAAAAGAATATAGAGGAAATGAAGTGAAGTGAGGACTAGACAAGCACACTCTGGAAGAAGGAAGAAAATTCATGAAGTGGAAGTAGTTGGCCAATGTGTGAATAATGTGAAAATGAGCTACCTGCCCCTCTTGGAGACATGTTGGCTCTTCTACTTCATTTCACCATTTTATTCCCTCTCCAAGTAGGGATTACTTTGGGTTCCAAAACTTTACTGTACCAAGTACCTCCCTCCCTCAGGCACATTACGATGCCCTGTATCAGACCCCAACGCGCTGGCTAGCCCTACATTCCTGGGATCAAAGGCAGGTCTAGAAATAATTTTGCCAGCCAGGTGCGGTGGCTCAAGCCTGTAATCCCAGCACTTTGGGAGGCTGAGGTGGGCAGATCATGAGGTCAGAAGATGAAGACCATCCTGTCTAACACAGTGAAACCCATCTCTACTACAAATACAAAAAATTAGTCAGGTGTTGTGGCATGCACCTGTAGCCCCAGCTACTCGAGAGGCTGAGGCAGGAGAATTGCTTGAACTCAGGTTGTAGTGAGCTGAGATCGTGCCAACTGCACTCCAGCCTGGGTAACGGAGCAAGACTCTGTCTCAAAAAAAAAAAGAAAAGAAATAATTTTTCCTCCAGGATTAGGTCCAACATTATAGGTTGCCTCATATAATGCTTTTCTGTTTATATTTCAGTGCTAAACATCCACCATTTAGTATACTAAATATGTGTATGCAAATTCAGCCTCTGTGGAAAATAATTGCCAATCTAGATAAGCTTTTCAGGTTTCACTGTTTGTCTACCTCTAGTTTTAAATTCTTGTCAGCTAACTGGAAGCTTAACACTGAGTTTTCTTTTTATTTCTCTTATTTCAGACTTTAGAACTTATTTCTGAAACCCTCAAGCGCATTTTTCTGATTTTCCCACAATTCTGTTTTGGCTATGGTTTGATTGAACTTTCTCAACAACAGTCAGTCCTGGACTTCTTAAAAGCATATGGAGTGGAATACCCAAATGAAACGTTTGAGATGAATAAACTAGGTGCAATGTTTGTGGCTTTGGTTTCTCAGGGCACCATGTTTTTTTTCTTGAGACTCTTAATCAATGAATCCCTGATAAAGAAACTCAGGTAAATATAATGAAAACATAACATTTGACATCCAAACAGAACTCAGTTCAAGCTATTGAGAAAAAAGTCAATAGTCTGAGCTTTTCCATTCGTAACATGAATATGTTTGGCTCAAACACTTAAAAAAATTCTAGCATAATTCACAATTTTGTTCTAGTAAATAGCTATCTAAACTTCATATGTGACTGCAAGTATTGCTGTTGAGTGAGGGAATAAAATTAAAGAAGCACAGTTGTTAACCTTCAAGAGATTAAGATACAGTGGTGAAGTGAAAATATGAACATAAACGAAAGATGTAGTCTTTGAGTTGAGTTGGATAAAATGGAAAACACTTTCAAGGCAGAAGTGGGGAAAGAGGATTGAGTGTGGAGCATATTGGCAATAAGGTTGGGAGAAGACGACTAAGAAAAAGTGAAGACAGAATCATAAGTGAGAAGAAATATACCTGCCATTGACCCAGGAATTCCATTTCTGGAATGTTAACACAGAGGCTCACAGATACACAGAATTATGTATATTTAAAGTTATTCATCATAGTAACCATTTCTAATAGTGAAAGAATAGAAACAATATAAATGCCCTTCACTTAGGTACTAGTTAAATTACATATATTAATTAAAATGTTCACTAATAGAACATTAAGCAGCCATTAGAAATAATGATACAGTTCTCTATGTAACATATGGAAGTGTCTTTAATATTTATTAATTTAAAAATACAAGGTTCAGAACTATGTGTAAATATATTGCCATTCAAGTTAAAAAGAAAAGAAATATTAATGCAGATATATCCACAGACTATCTCTAATTGTGAGTGCCTCTGATGCGAAGAGTTATATATGGTTGAAGATGACCACTTTTAACTATATATTCTTTGGTACCATTTAAATTTTAATGCCATGTATGTGTATCATCTGTTGACAAATAAAATTTTAAGTAAATAATAATGAGTGGAAATAAAAGAGCAGATATAGAGAAATAGAGCATATTTAAGAAAGAAGTATTACAATTGAATTAGAACATATGTAATGAAAAAGTAGAAGTTACAGTTTAAAATGCAGTTGGGAGATTATGGAATCTCTTAAATGCTTGGTAAAGAGATATGGTTTAGGCTTTATTCAACAAACAAATGGACATTCATTAAGAGTTTTTAAACAGAGAGAAACACGATGAAGTTGTGCTTCAAGAAGTATAATTTTGTAGATATAGTGCAGATTGAAACGTAAGAGTTAGAGACCCTGGAGCAGTTTTAGGCTCCTGGAGAAATCTAGGTGAGAAGTAAAAGCCTACAATTTAGGACTAGGCAGAGCATAATCCATCATAGGGTGTTATAAGGTGTGGTGGCTCACGCCTGTAATCCCAGCACTTTGGGAGGCCAGCACTTACCTGAGGTCAGGAGTTCGAGACCAACCTGGCCAACATGGTGATACCCCATCTCTACTAAAAATACAAAACTTAGCTGGGTATGATGGTACGTGCCTGTAATACTAGCTACTCAGGAGGCTGAGGCACAGGAATCACTTGAACCCTGAGGCAGAGGTTGTAGTGAGCCAAGATTGTACCACTGCACTCTAGCCTGGGTGACAGAGCAAGACTCTCTGTCTCAAAAAAGAAAAGAAAAGAAAAGAAAAGAAAAGGGCATTTCCAGTCTTTGAAGACCGACTACATGATTTTAGAATAAGGAAGATTCGAACAAAACATTACAGATGGGGTCTTTGGGGTTCTTATCAGAAGAAACAGGGACATTGGGAAGAAAGCCTAGATTAATTTAATTTTTTTTTTTTTTTTGGTATTTGTTAGCCAAGATATTGAGGTGGGTTTGGGACTTAATGACTTTGCAGGGCTGATAACCTTAAAATATTGGCTAGATCCTATGTGAGACATTAACAGTAAAACAAGTACAGAATAACAGCAATATTCATAGTATTGATGATTATAAATGTAGATATATCTGCTGTATAATATTGTGCCTATAGTTAACAATACTGTATTGTGCACTTAAAATTTTGCTAAAAGGGCAGATCTTACGCTATTTCTAAAATTTTTTTAAAAAGTAGAGAGGCTTTTAAAATTTGATTTAAAAACAATTTTTTTTTTTAAGACAGAGTCTTGCTCTGTTGCCCAGGCTGAGGTGCTGTAGTGTGATCTCGGATCACTGCAACCTCTGCCTCCCGGGTTCAAGCAATTCTCCTGCCTCAGCCTTCCAAGCAGCTGGGACTATAGGCATGTGCTACTATGCCTGGCTAATTTTTGTATTTTTAGCAGAGATAGAGTTTTGCCATGTTGGCCTGGCTTGTCCCGAACTCCTGACTGCAGGTGATCTGCCTGCCTCGGCCTTCCAAAGTGCTGGGATTATTGGTGTGAGCCACTGCACCCAGATGAGAGGATTTTTTAAGGTGATCACTGGGCCGGGCGCAGTGGCTCACGCCTGTAATCCCAGCACTTTGGGAGGCCGAGGCAGGTGGATCATGAGGTCAAGAGATCGAGACCATCCTGGTAAACACGGTGAAACTCCATCTCTACTAAAAATACAAGAAATTAGCTGGGCATGGTGGCGTGTGCCTGTAATCCCAGCTACTCAGGAGGCTGAGGCAGGAGAATTGCCCGAACCCAGGAGGCGAAGGTTGCCATGAGCCAAGATTGCACCATTGCACTCCAGCCTGGGTAACAAGAGCAAAACTCCGTCTCAAAAAAAAAAAAAAAAAAAAAAAGGTGATCACTGGTCTTAGGTTTGTAGGTGATGAGTTTCCTATCGACTGTGGAGTTCCTTAGTTCCTCTTTTAGGAACTAAACTTCAAATACATACTCACTTCCTTATTACTGAAATTAGAATTATAAATCTTAATAGTGGACCTGTAAACATTTAAGGCACGGAGAACAAAAGCTGTTTCCCAAATATCATAGTGAATACAGTGAAGAGAGTCTATATTGATTTCTTACGTTATCTGAGTAGCATAATTGATTACAAATGTAAAAGATGTCTAATGATGACTAGTATGCTGTTAGTGACATGAAAACGTATTAAAACCTGTCAGAATTGAGTGGTGTCGTTTCAAAATTAATGACGTAAAATCACTGGGTCCATTTTTAGGCTCTTCCTCAGAAAATTTAATTCTTCACCTGTAAGGGAGACAATAGATGAGGATGAAGATGTGCGGGCTGAGAGGTTAAGAGTTGAGAGTGGTGCGGCTGAATTTGACTTGGTCCAACTTTATTGTCTCACAAAGACCTACCAACTTATCCACAAAAAGATTATAGCCGTAAACAATATCAGCATCGGGATACCTGCTGGAGAGGTAAAAAGCTGTGTTTTGTCTCACTGTCCTTTTCATTGGCATACTATGTGACAAGTTAAAATCTTAATTATTGCCTGGGCACGGTGGCTCACACCTGTAAATCTCAGCACCTTGGGAGGCTGAGGTGAGCAGATCACTTGAGTTCAGGAGTTTGAGATCAGCCTGGCCAACACGGTGAAACTGCATCTCTACCAAAAATACAAAAATTAGCTAGGCGTGGTGGCGCACATCTGTACTTCCAGCTAGTCGGGAGGCTGAGGCAGGAGAATTGCTTGAACCTGGGATGTGGAGGCTGCAGTGAGCCAAGATCGTACCACTGCACTCCAGGCTAGGCAACAGAGTGATTCTATCTCAAAAAAAGAAAAAAATCTTAATTATTTTCCCACAGTTTTTTTCAACAAATATAAAAGTTAATCTGAATATTTCCATGGGAAATATAAACATGCATATATATACATATGCCCACATATATATACATACACATGTATATGTGTATACATATACAGTCATCCCTCTGTATCCATGGGAGATTGGTTCCAAGGATATCAAAATCCACAGAAATCCACAGATACTCAAGTTACTGATATAAAATAATGTAGTATTGCATATAATCTATGCACATCCCACGGTATATTTTAAATCATCTTTAGATTACTTATAACACCCAGCACAATGTAAATACTATGTAAATAGTTGTAGTGTATTGTTTAGGGAATAAGAACACAGGAAGTCTGTACATCTTCAGTACAGATGCTTTTTTTCCCCCTGAATATTTTCAATCCATACTTGGTTAGATCTAAAGATTAGAAACCCAGGGATAAGGAGGGCTGACTATATATATATATATATATAGTACACATGTCCAGGTGTGAAGTTGGTGCAAAAGTTAATATTATTTACCCTATGAGACTTCCCACTAGGCGGAAGGAATTCAACAAGGCCTACCCCACAGCAAGTCCTGGGCCCCTTCCTAAACTACTGTCCACTTGCTCTGGGGTAGACTTTGGTCAGGAACCCCGTTCAGGTGCTGTCTTCAGCCTTTCATTTCCATTCCTCCTCAAAAAACATCAGAAAGACATCGGTTTTCAGAAGTGAGGTCCTAGTACTGCATCTATTTATTTATATTCTTGCCATTTTCACAGGAGCAATATTAAGTAAGGCAGCATTGGAAAGAGAAAGCAAATATGGCTGTGCCACTTAGTTTTCCAAGCAGAACGCAAACTACAAGCATCAAATTTATTTGACAATATGAAAAAACTATTGCCTCAATAGCTTATTCAGTAAAGTTGTGATTTTGTGTGAATAATGTGAAATCTATAAATATCTTTGTTGGGCTAGCAGATCTTATTTGTGGGATATCTGATCATGCCACAGAGAGGGATGATATAAATATGTAAAATAGGTCCTATGTGTGTGTGTATATATATATAAATGTTCAGATGGTTAAAGGAAAAAGGATACATAGTATCCATTTGTTTTAGAAGAGAAGGTTTTATCAAGAGCACTACACTATCCATGAATAATTCCAGTGATTTATTTTTCTCGGTAATTTATTTCACCCAGGGAGAAGAGGGAAAGAGATACAAAAGCAGTATGTCATGGGTTTGGACTAAGGTTTACATCTTTTTTTCCTCCCTCAAACCAGTGTTTTGGCCTTCTTGGAGTGAATGGAGCTGGAAAGACCACTATATTCAAGATGCTGACAGGAGACATAATTCCTTCAAGTGGAAACATTCTGATCAGAAATAAGACTGGGTATGAAAAGCTAATGCTTCCGTTTACTGGGTACAATTTAATTAAATGAGAAAAATAATTGAAATGAACATTTATGTTATTTTGTGGTTACATTTTTCAATCCTTAGAGGAGAAAAAAGCTATTAAGGTGGGTGGAAATGTTTAAACGTTTAAGTGTGAATCTGATAGTGGAGTTATTTTATCCCTTTTTATCAAAGTCACTGACCACCATGACCAAAATAGAGCTACCTTCCCAGCATTTGGGAACCAGAAGGGATGAATCTTTTGAAATTCATCTGTGTTTTTGATTCTCTCAATTCAGATCTCTGGGTCACGTTGATTCTCACAGCTCATTAGTTGGCTACTGTCCTCAGGAAGATGCCTTAGATGACCTGGTAACTGTGGAAGAACATTTGTATTTCTACGCCAGGGTACATGGAATTCCAGAAAAGGATATTAAAGAAGTGAGTACAAGTGTGAAAAACTAGTTAATTTGAAACCATTATTGTTTCTGCAGTCATCCTCCTTGCCCCACCATTCCCCCACAAAACCAACTGGAAAACTATGTCATTTTCCTTCTGACAGTGGCAAAGTCAGTGAGTCCCTCTTAGTTTGGTCGGGTGTATTACATATGCATCTATGAAATTAGCTTTGGAAACTCCTTGGCCCGTGTTTGTGTTTGTTCGGTTACCCTTAGAAGAACTATCAAATAGAGAATCACACTTGCATTAGGCTCTGGGCTGAGCATTGGTTGGTGATGCCTGTTCATCTTTTAGTGTTTGGATTAACACTGACATATAGCATTAATGGCAAAATGCCCAAGTAAAATAGATTAGTTTCCACTTTGGTTTTTGATCTGTGGCTTTATATCTCCCTGCAACTGTTTGCCATTTTAATGAGATGGCTAACCCTTAGGGCAGTTTCTTCTACTTTTGCAATCCTGAGGACCTGTTAAGTTCAACTAGGATTTCATTATTTGCCAGGACTATTTAACTACAGAAATAACTACAAGAACTCATGCTTCCTAATGTGCTAAAGTTTTGATACTGGGTCAGTTTTAAATAGACTTAAAGCCTTTGTGACAACTCACCCTTCAGTAAGAAGAAAGAGGAAGCAGTGATAGCAGTCGGTGAGAACCCTGCCTTGTGAATTCTGTTTTAGCTCTATTAAGCCTTACTAGAGAATCTTGTGGTCAGCAGCAGAAAGTTCAATCTGAAATTGTAAACACATGTACCCATTTGGTGGGGGAGGGAATCCCATCTGAAAATAAGCCTCTAAAGAATCTCTTTAAATAAACTATTAATCCTTAAGTGATTCTTTGAAAATAAAAATAAAATCTATGTTGAATTTAAGTGTTTTCATTTTTTCCACATATATTCTCCATGATAAAATTTTCTTTCCATGAGCATCTTTTTTCCATTTAGTGCTTCAGGGGTTTTGGCACAGGAAGGTCAACCTAGCTCCTCTTTTATTGCCCACAGATTGTTCATAAACTCCTTAGAAGACTTCACCTGATGCCCTTCAAGGACAGAGCTACCTCTATGTGTAGTTATGGCACAAAAAGAAAATTATCCACCGCACTGGCCTTGATAGGAAAACCTTCCATTCTACTGCTGGTAAGAGAATCATTATTTTAAAAGGCTACTCCATAATTAGAACAACATATCTGACAGTGCATGTTAACATTTCATCATCATCACTGCAGTCAACATTTACTGAGGTCTCATTATGTGTTAGCTATTATAGAAAGCACTTTATGTGTACTATCTCAATAAAGGAATTTATATCAGTAAATAATTAGTCACCATAACAATATGCCCTCAAAATGTTTTAACTGAAAGCAATGGCTTAGTGCATTTCAGGGAAAACACTGGCATGGAAATGGTAAGCGAAACAAATTCAGTATACTCATATAAGTAAGTAAAGTTATGGGACATGGTAGAATTTGATTCCCACCTATTGAAGAAATCATCTGTTTTTCTATTAGGAACTCAGTAGGTGAACTCACATTTTCCAGCTTCTACTATGGAGGACAGGCACATTTTAGGACAATGTGCTGTGCTAAAATTTTATTTGCTTGTTACTTAAAAATATGAGTTATCTAGCTTAGGATGTGATAAATACCATACTATTTCATCTGAACTCGGGGGTGGGTAGGGTGGGGAAGAAATGCATTCCACATTTATATTTTTCTTAAGAGCTGGAGAATTTAATTGATCACCTGGAAATATAAATTACACCTAGTAGTGATGTAATATTCTGCATCCCAAGTCTAACTTTCTGGAAGAGTGTTTATTTCAGAGAAATATACTTGCCCTTATTTTGGAAAATCCCCATCATTCAGGGACCTCCAAACTCATAAAGAGCCTATAAGGAATCATAATGCAGTTATAAATCACCACATTATTTCAGGGATTAAGTCATAGAGTGGATCGAATCATTTAAACTGCCAGATAGAATGATGTACAGCCCATCTTTCTATAATACCAGAAGCTTATAATGCATTATATATTTGCCAATCAATGCTTATAATGGAATTCTATTGTGTAAACGTTCCTTAAATTGAACAAAACAATCCTTAGGCACCTCTGTGAAATAACAGATGTAAAGTACTTTAAAATGTTAAAAGTTTTATGTAAACATTACGTTATTAATGAAGCAAACTGAAATATAGACTATGAAAGGTACCAAGTTTTCTTCTATATACATCTACTTAATATGCTGTCTTCTTCAAAAATAGGAGCAATGACAATGCATTCTTTGTTTTGCCAAATTAACACTGATTTCTTTATTTTTAAAAAATTATTTAACTACCATTTTAATTGACACATAATAATTACAGTGTGATATTTTGATTCCTATATACAATATGTAATGATCAAATCAGAGTAAGTAGCTTATCTCTCACCTGAAACATGTATCCTTTCCTCGTGTTGGAACATTCAGAATCCTTTCTTCTAATTATTTGAAAATATACAATAAATTATTGTTAACTATAGTCAACCTACAGTGCTACAGATCACTAAAACTTATTCCTCTTGTCCAGCTGTAATTTTGTATTCATTAACCAATCTCTATCCTCCTTTCCCCGCTACCCCTCTAGCCTCCAGTAATCACTATTCTACTCTTTACTTCTATGACCTCAACTATATTAGCTTCCACATAACCCATTCCTTTCAAATTTAACAACTTTCTGTAAAAACAAGCCTCTAGTTATGTACATATTTTTGTTACAAGTATATTTTTAAATTTTTACCTAATCTTGACCTATAATTTGTTTTTTTAACCATCTGTCAAAATCTGTTATTGTGTTTAGATTATCCATTGCTACATTTTCTAATTTTATGTCTGAATGATTTTTCATAAAATCATTTACTTTGAAAAATAATGTATATCTTTCTAGTTGGCAATTTCTGCAAATCTTGTTTTTATTTCCCAAGGAGTGTTAAATTTCAATTAATAACAGAAAACTAAAAAGATACCTCAAACAAATTAACTGAAATATCAAATTATGTTCTTTCTGCTTCACATAACATATTATCACTCATAGCCACAATTCTGCTATTAGAAGCAGGATGGTAATCTTGTTGATATGGCATATATATATATATATATATATATATATATATATATATGTGGCAAGGTAGAATTAAATGTAAAAACTCTACTTTGCCAGTAATTGAAGTCGAATTTTTTTCCAAAGAAACGTAAGAGACGGAAGTAAAGTAACAGGATGTCAACTTCACAGAGACACTTTTTAAAACAGATTGACAATTTGAAATGATTAATTTTGAGCTTTTCAACAGCAGCAGAAAGAAGCCTATTAAGTATAAAACAAGTTAGTCACGGGACCTCAAAAAGTGATTTCTGTTCTAGGGAAGTGAAATGTAGTAATTCATGTAAAGAACTTCATCAAAATTTAATTAATTTGATAAATTTTTCTTGTAACTTTCTATTAAGGATGAGCCGAGCTCTGGGATGGATCCAAAGTCGAAACGGCACCTCTGGAAGATCATTTCGGAAGAAGTACAGAACAAATGTTCCGTCATCCTCACATCTCACAGGTAAACTGAGTGGAATCTTTAAAGTGAATCCACACAATCTTAGGATGACAGATGGGAAAAGGTAATCCTGTATAACAAATATATAGATGATGAATGCCCACAATTGTATCAAACTATTTTATGTTTATAGTCATAGAAGCACAATTCAGGCAGGTTTCATAGTGAGAATACAATTCCTGTGGTAGGACAGAGTCTAAGGTCTATGCAGTCTTTTTAACATCAAATTTCTCATGACTTATGGCCCTCTAAATTCATCTATGGCTCCCTATTGCCTGTCAAAGTTCAGAATCCTTAGGCTCAACATGTGAGGCCCTCTATTCTCTGGCCTCATCTTAAATGCTCAGTCTTTTCCCCTGCATACCCTCTCCTATCAGTCAATCTGAATGACTCCTGGTTCTGTATTCTTCCTATCTCCAGGCCCTTTCTCTGGCTGTGTTTTCTACTTGAAATGCTCTTTTTTTTCTTTTTTTTAAGACAGAGTCTCACTCTGTCACCCAGGCTGTAGTGCAGTGGCACAATATCTGCTCACTGCAACCTCCACCTCCCAGGTTTAAGCGATTCTCCTGCCTCAGCCTCCCACGTAGCGGGGACTACAGGTACCCACCACCATGCCTGGATAATTTTTATATTTTTAGTGGAGGCAGGGTTTCACCATGTTGGCCAGGCTGGTCTCCAACTCCTGACGTCAAATGATCCATCCACCACAACCTTCCAAAGTGCTGGGATTACAGGCGTGAGCCACCGTGCCTGGCCTGAAATGGTCTTTTCACAAAATCTCTCCAAGTTCTAATCTTACCAGTCCTTCCAGACCAGCTCACATGCCTCTCCTCCATGAAGCAGACACTTCCAATCAGCTAAGTATAAGAGACACTAAACCACTTGATCTGTGCTTCTCTTATGAGGATGGCCTTGTCTTATAATTTGTATTAAGTTTATGTTGGTATTATAATTATCATATAGTAGAAAAAGTCTTCAATTTGCTTATTATCAAGAAACTTGTTTGTATTGTAGCTTTGCCCCAGTACACTGGAGCCAATCATTTAATTTCCATTAACTGTTGTATGAGCTGGACAGGGTAATACCTAAAATTACCTCCAATTATAATAGACCATGAAATTAGAGACTGTATAATGAAGTACAGACTAACTAGTTATAAATCCAAAAATAGGAAGGCCAACAGAATATGGGGTATGAGGCATAATGAAAAAGGCTTAGTGTTATTTTGAAAACATTTCTGAGAAAGTGTAGGTCTTGAATCAAAGTTTGAAAGAAATATTAGGTTTGATGGAGGGGGCATTCCAGGTGAAAGAGAGATGGCCTTGAGTTTTAGAAGAAACAGTAATAAACCTTATCTGAACAAATTTAATTTATATTTTAAAAGATTGTTTTTTGTTCTACTTTAAGAGAACTAAAAACTAAAAGAGAATCAAGAAACTAGGCCAGGCACAGTGGCTTATGCCTGTAATCCTAGCACCTTGGAGGGCCAAGGCAGGAGGAATGCTTGACCCCAGGAGTTCAAGACTGGCCTGGGCAACATGGCAAGACCCCCATCTCTACAAAAAAATTAAAAATTAAAGTTAAAATATTAGCCAGATAGAGTGGTGCACGTCTGTCGTCCCAGCTACTCAGGAGGCTGAAACAGGAGGATCATTGGAGCAAAGGAGGTCAAGGCAATAATGAGCCATGTTCAAGCTACTGCACTCTAGCCTGGGCAAGAGTAAGACTCTATCTCAAAAAATACAAGAAAGAAAAGAAAGGAACTATAAAATAGTATTTCCAAGTGCTATAATGAAACAATTATGTTTATGCTCATGAACTTCAACCCAAGTTTTCTGTGCCCTGAATGCTAATATGACCCTTCTCTGTCTTTTAGCATGGAAGAATGTGAAGCTCTCTGTACCAGGCTTGCCATTATGGTGAATGGAAGGTTCCAATGTATTGGATCTTTGCAGCACATAAAGAGCAGGTGATGAACAAATGCCATTGTTTAACAGATGGTGTGAGATCATCAATCTAATGGTGCTCTACTCAGATTCAAGGATTATCTCAGCAGCCTGTGTAGTAAAACTACAATGGACAAGCTAATCTTTGGAAGCTAGTCATTGACTCACCTTAAATTTAAATTACTTTATTGGGGATTTGATGCATTTTTACTTAAATATTTTAGTTAACTCAAAAATTTATTTAATGCGTAAGTTTAACTCATAAATATATTTTAGTTAACTCATAAATTTAGAAGGCTAAAGCTGAAAAAATAAGTAAATAATAAATAATTCACAACCAAAATACTCTCAGGTAGAAGTTCTAGCATTTACCCAATAATAAATTAGATCTTGACAAGTAAATGAAGGCATAGATTAAATCTATGCCTGTTCATTTGCCATTTGCACAGGCTTTCAGTAGGCTACTTAACATTCGTACCACATTCAAAACCTTTTAATCAAGAATATATTGTAGAAATGAACATAAATATCATATTACTATCAAATTTAAATTAATAGTTGATATACATCAGAGTGTACATGCATTTATACATATCCGTGTTAATCTCCAAACTTCAGAATATTTTATACTTTTCTCTATAACAAGCTGAGTTTCTTGCAAGATAGTATTAACCAAAACGAGGAAAAAAGGAATGAAAGAGGCCTTATGTTGCTCTTACAGTCTGTTGTGACTTCTTTACAAACTCTATTCTTGGTGCAAACAGTTAACTAGCACATTGATTTAATAGTTATTTTTAAAACCCAGTAACTCTAATTTTTACTGTTGACACCAAATCTCCAGTGACCTGCTTCTCAAGACCTTGCTTACTTTAAACTGAAAAGTATCTAACTGCAGAAATTGACATCCATTGCCAATTCATGAATGTCATAGAAAGCCAAGATTTTATGTTTTCTTTTTAACACAATTTTTGCCCAAAGACTCTGATTTTATATAGAGATAGAAAAAAATAAAAAATCATAGCAGTGCACTATTTCCAGTTTGCAACATGCCCTGAACTTTTATGGCAAAATGACAGTCTTTATATAAAGAAAAGGGGCTGTAATGATTGGCTTGGGTCCTGTTTCATTATCTAGAATTCCAGGGGAGCTATTTCAGCAAAATGTAACTCATATCATATTTCGCACTTTTGTTTCTAGGTTTGGACGGGGATTTACTGTCAAGGTTCACTTGAAGAATACCAAAGTGAGCATGGAGACCCTCACAAAGTTCATGCAGCTGCACTTTCCAAAAACATATTTAAAAGTAAGTGATTGATGGCTGGGTGCAGTGGCTCAAATCTGTAATCCCAGCACTTTGGGAGGCCATGGCAGGTGATCACTTCAAGTTAGGAGTTCGAGAGCAGCTTGGCCAACGTGGTGAAACCCCATCTCTACAAAAAATACAAATTAGCTGGGGGTGATGGCACACGCCTATAATCCCAGCTACTCAGGAGGCTGAGGCAGGAGAATTGCTTGAACCTGAGAGGCAGAGGTTGCAGTGAGCTGAGATCATGCCACTGTACTCTAGCCTGGGTAACAGAGTAAGACTCTGCCTCAAAAAGAAAAAAAAAAAACAACTATGTAAGTGATTGTTTTGCCTTTTGATCTTGACTAATTTTGATAGTAATAATCTAATATCATAGCAATGTTTGCGATTTCCAAGTGATTACAGCTTTACTATTAATCTTAATATATTTATTAGTTCAAGAAGCATAAGATATGCCAAAGCATACTTAGTATGAAAAAATAGTATCTTCAATTAATTATATATTTTTGTAGTTATTTAAAGTTAACATAATCCTTTCACATACATGTATTTTTGTTTCTTCTTCACAAAGGATTTATGATCATATTGTATTCATTTTTAAGTTATATACCTTGCTAGTCTACTCATTACATACATTAGGGAACTGAGGTATGATAGGTATTATATGACCAAGGGCATTTCTTCCTAGAAAAAAAAAAAAAAAAACTACAAAATTCCAGAATGATGATCTTCTTTGCCCTCCTCATTTGAAAGATAAGCCCACAAAAGTTGGAGCAGGACTGAGCAGAAATCAAGTTCTGGACTAGATGAAATATTGTATAATTGATTTCATCTCACATATGCATATGTGTGGGATTGACACACACGGATATATGTATAGATACCTAACATAGCACATAATTAAATGTACTTGACCGGAAAAGTTATCATTATCACATCTTTGGTATACAGGCAATTTATAGAAGATGATGATGGCAAATTATTGTTTTTGAAAGGAAACTAGATGTGAAAGGATATCAGATATGGAATGATAAAAATAAATTGGAAAGACTAGGGCTGAGGCCCAGTTGTACCCATGTGATTCCCAGCAAGACATTTAAAGTCTCTGAGCCTCATTTTTCTCATTTGTAAATAGGAATACAGGAGTGCCCCTGTATCCATGGGTGATACATTCCAAGACTTCCAGTGTATGCCTGAAACTATAGATAGCATGAAATCTGGTACACGCTATGCTTTTTCTTATACAGAAACAGGCAGGTAGCTTATACAACATAGATACGCTGGACAAAGGAATGATTCACGTGCCAAATGGAGTAGTGCAAAATTAGATCACACTACTCAGAAAGGCATGCAGTTGAAAACTTATGAATTATTTTTATGTTTTTCCATTTAATAATTTTGAAACTTGGTTGATAACAGGAAACTGAAATAAGAGAGTGCTACTATAATAACATTTACTTCACAAAACTGATGTAAGAAGTAAATTATAAAGTATACGCAAAGATACTCCATAAATTATAAGGCACAATGTTAATTTGAAGTGATTTTAGAGAAAATAAACTGCATTTTAAAAAAGAATTATTTTGTCTTCATAAAACCTCTGCCTTAAAAAGAATTTTTTTAAGACACAGGGTCTTGCTATGTTGCCCAGGCTAGAGTGCAGTAGCATGATCATAGCTCACTGCAGCCTTGAATTCCTGGGCTCAAGGAATCCTTTCTCCTCTGCCTCTCCAGAACTAAGCATATAGGCATGTGCCACCATGCCCCGCTAAGTTTTGTATTTTTTGTAGAGACAGAATCTCACTGTGTTGCCTAGACTGGTCTTGAACTCCTGGCCTCAAGCAATCTTTCTGCCTTGGCCTCCCAAAGCACTGGGATTACAGGTGTGACTCACCGCACTTGGCCTAGCTTTCACGATTCTTATCAAAGCTTATTTTCTGTGATTAAATTTAAATCAAATTTAAAAGTAAAATGATATCTTTCTTGCACAAATTGTATTGGTAGTAATGCTTTTTCTTTTAGTGGATTTCTGCGTTTCACTGAGTGATGAAATTACATTCTAACTGGTCTGTTCCTCATGGGACCAGGGCTATACAAGGCAAATGCAGTGATAATAAAAAGTCTGATTTGTCCCTAAGCAGACCATTCTTTACAAATCTTTGGTGGTTTCTAGATGTCTAGAAAGAAAATAGCCAAAACAACAATCTGAGAGCAAAGGTAGGCAAGATGGCCCGATTGTAGTAACAGATATAATTCAACTACATGTGGATGGGAGATGCTAAGCAATGCACAAAGGAGGAGGAGAAGGGTCTTAAATACAGACTGCCCATATGATTCCCAGCAAGACATTCCCATCAAGACTGAAATACATGGTCTTGATCTGATTCATTGGGGTCACAGGGATAGATTCCAGAATAAGAAAATGTCCTGATCCAACTAGTATTAGCCAAGATTATCCCAGCTGCTTCGTACCAGGAAGTAAGTCTACACAGAGATTCTTGGCTTCTGAAGAGGCTGTTGCAGTAACTAAGACGCGGAGTAATGAGCATCAAGTTAATAATATTGGTGGTGCAAATAGAGAGGAAAGGTTACATTTGAGAGGTATTTTAAAGGAAAAATAAATAAGATCTGGTAACTGATTAAATATCCTGAAAAGCAAATTGCTAAAGATACCCCAAGGCAATAAAAATGGTTTATACTAAGTAGATGGTGATGCTAGTGACCAAAATATAGAAATTGAAAAGAATTTTAGGGTGAATTGGGAAAAGGATGAGCTGTCATTTGAAGAACGTTCAATGCTTTCAAGTCTACTGTCTTTAGCCAATATAAATGGAACTGCTAATTTTTACCCTTTTAGAACAATTCTAACACAAAAATGAAATGTCTCAAAATTAAGCACTGAGAAAGCACATGTGAGATGAGCGTAAGGTGACATGTGAAATACCATTCCACAGATTCTTTCCCAAGCAAGATTATAATGACCTTATAACGTCACATGAATAAATGCTTTGAAGTTGTCATTAACTTCTAAATTTGTTTTCTCTTTGACATTCACAAAACTTTCATCTCATCTTTGCAAGCTGTTAAGTTTCAATATATACTCATTATTTATACTGTAGCATCATTTTCAGTGGAATAAATGTCAATATTTTCCTGAACTCTTGGTACAGTTATGTCTAGCCATGTCAATAGTACCAGACATTGCAAAATAAATTTTTTTCCTTTGGTTCCCATAGGATCAGCACCTCAGCATGCTTGAGTATCATGTACCAGTCACAGCAGGAGGAGTCGCAAACATTTTTGACCTGCTAGAAACCAACAAGACTGCTTTAAATATTACAAATTTCTTAGTGAGTCAGACTACTCTGGAAGAGGTAAGATATATACATACCATAATCGATGTGCACAATATCACATATATTATGATGCATTCTGGTTATTTCTTTTTAATAACATTCAATTTGTTTTTAATTGAATTAATATCTAATCTTGCACCTGAAAAGCTTAGCAAAGAGCCTAATTAATTTCTAACTTAATTTGGGGATATTAAAAAAAAGATGTGAAAGACATTCACTTTTCCATTTGATGAGACATCTGTATCTATAAAGTGAGTTATATGTATACATAAAGCAAAAAGATAAAACCAAAACCCCACTATTTTCACATACATAACAAACAGCTATTAACCCTTTCCTTCCTTCTTCCATGGTAGGCTTCATAAAGAATATTTCTATTGATTGGCTTCGTGAATTAGAGTTGGATAGGGTAATTAGAATTTGGTGCCAGACCTTTTAGATCTGTTAAATTCAAGCAATTAAAGTGGTAAATGAAGAATCCTTTCCATTCACTTACATCATCTGTCTTAATTACATTTGCATTCAATAACTAGAGACTTATTAGGTCATCCTTTATCACCTTTGTACTGTCTTAATTTTGCACAGCTCAACCAACATGACATATATATAGTAAGTTGGATTATATCTGTCATTGGACTGGGTCTGAAAATAAGGCCGTTAGGGGTCAGCATATAGTGCTGCATTTGATGCACAACTTTTCTTGTGGAGCTTTAGGCATTTTAATGGGGCGTTTAGACAATCATGACTTTGCCGAAAATGAAGACTTAGTCTTTGACTTATGACCAACAACCAGCACTGTGGCAAAAAATAGACTCGATAGATTTTGGATGAAACTATGACTAATGTTTTAATGACTTTAAACAAAGTGAAAAGATCTGCCTGTTAAGTAATTGGCTTACTGAAATTTTATCTTAGTGCATTAACTCTTGAAACTAGTGAAATTTCTCTCAACATTTCTACATAATCATTCAGTAAGGGCATACGACTGGGCTCCTTGTTTATCATAGGAGCCATATCTATCTCATAGAAATATCAGTGTAGATCATATGAATGCAGAAATGTGGCTACAGAAATAGTCAACTATGGCTCCAGATTGACATTATGATTATAAATTATTGACATTATGATTATAAACTTTATTTATCATAAATATGGTCATAGACATAGGTGCTGTTTTCAAATTCCAGGTGATTTGATTTTCTGAAAGGACTCCTAGTGCAAGCATGTATATATGTGTAGGCAGGCCCCTATAAACTCTAGTTTTATAGAATTTGGATTTTATAAGGTCCTGCCCACACAGATATATACAGGCTTGAACTAGGAGAGAGGAGCGAGGGGAGAGAGTAGACTGGAGAGACAGAGAGAGAGAGAGAGAGAGAGAGAGAGAGAGAGAAAGAGAGAGAGAAGAGTGGGGCATGGGAGGGAGGGAGAAAGGGAAGGAGGGAAGGAAATAATTCATTATTAACTTCATTTCTTCCTTTGGCTTAGCAGGCACTAATGGCTTTATTTTCCCTAAAAAATCAGGTTTTCATCAACTTTGCCAAAGACCAAAAGTCCTATGAAACTGCTGATACGAGCAGCCAAGGTTCCACTATAAGTGTTGACTCACAAGATGACCAGATGGAATCTTAACACTTCCAGCAAACTCAATCTCAGCATATGACCAATGGCTTCGTTTTGAAGAAAAGCCACAGAAGATACACTTCCACAAGATATCTTCATTTTAAAGTATTATAATGTATGGAAAGTTACAATTGTGTAAGACTAACAAGTAATTATAAAAGGAAATGTTTCCTTCTAAGGTCAGTGAGTGTTGTTGCTACTGAAACGAATTCCTGTATACTCAACACTGTGAGCATGGTAGTGTATATGCTGGTGATTCTTATGCAAAGCTGAAGTCACCTCAAGATGACTATCTTAATTTATTACTTTCAATAAAAAGACAGCTGAAAAGGCATGGATATTAGTAGTTGAAAAATAAGAGTGGAGAAGAAAAGTCAGGTGGTTTCTGGCAGGTACCAACTGGCAAACAAGCAAAATAATTTATTGCCAGAAACTACCAGAATGAACATCATCATGAATACATGACTCTGCTGTGATGTGTAAACTGCTAAGGGCCAAATGAACGTTTGCAGAGCAGTGGGCACAATGTTTACAATGTATGTGTATGTCACTTTCAGCACCTGTGAATGTGTGGGGACGTACTGAACCTGAAAAACTGTCAAGGATGCAAGAGAGGGCAGTTTACCCTGGTGGTAAACGGAACCTAGATTCACTCCTGCCATGTCTTGCCAATAGTAAGCAGCAGGGTGGAGCAAGAAGTCACTTGCTCTGTGGTGGGGAGGAGGGGAGAATGGGTGTGTCAGCTGGGTAGCTACAAACCCTGAAAAGAGAATCCATGTACTGCTGGCAGACAACATTTTTTAAAGCTCTTTCAGAAACCCTCATATTTTGGGTTTCTCCTCAGGAAACATTCCTGTGGAGGGAAAATGAATATGAAGATAATTTTCAGCTTAATTATCTGGCTGACCCAGAATCGTGTATGGCTATAGGATAGACTTCTTTGTTTTTTGAAGCAGACAGAGACTCACTCTGTCACCCAGGCTGGAGTGGAGTGGTGCCATCTTGGCTCACTGCAACCTCTGCCTCCCAGGTTCAAGCAATTCTGCCTCAGCCTCTCAAGTAGCTAGGAATACAGGCACGTGCCACCACACCCAGCTAATTTTTGTATTTTTAGTAGAGATGGGGTTTCACCATGTTGGCCAGGATGGTCTCAATCTCCTGACCTTGTGATCTTCCCGCCTCAGCCTCCCAAAGTGCTGGGATTACAAGTGTGAGCCACGGTACCTGGCCTAGGATAGACTGCTTAATAATGTCAAGTGGCATGGCCCTGGGGAAAGGTGCTTTATGTACCGTGTGTGTTTGTGTGTGTGTGTGCGTGCGTGCACAGGTGGGTGTATGTGTGGATGTGTGTCTGTACAAGCTTGTCAGCTTTGGCATGACTGTTTCAAAAACCAATAAACTAAAAGTTTAGAAAAACTCATTCACGTTGTTATTTCATTTGTTAGGGAAGACAAAGGAATCTAAAAATGAGAGTCATGTGGCCCACAAAGTTTCACTTGATTTGGCCCCTGTTGGCCTCTCCACCCTCATCCCCATCTTTCTCTTTGGCCCTTTGGGATCTGGCCATGCTGCCACTTCCCAGTTTTTCCAGTGCTCCACAGTCCTTCGCATCTCCAGACCTTTGCACATGCTGTTCTGCTGGGAATGCTCTTCCCCCCACACTTTTTACCTGGTTAACAGTCTTCAGAAATGTCATACTTTCTCAGAGAAGCCAGACTGCCCGGCTTTCTCATTAAATCTGGTCCACTGTTCTAATAATACTATATACTTTGTTGTTCCTCCCAACCTCCTACTTTTCCGTCAGAGCATGCATCATTTGTAATACATGCAGACTAACTAACTAACTATATATATGTATATTAACAGATAGCAACACAATTTCTTTCAGGATGGAAAATGTCTTTGCTGAATATAATATGTAGATACCTTTTGGAGTAGAAGGTATAACTCTGAGAGCGTGGGTATCTCCAGGAGCCCAACTGACAAAATAGACAGCCAAGCTCCATGAGAGCATAAAAGGAATCTGCGGTTCATTGCCTTTGTTGTGGTTGGCTGGTTATTTGCTTGTTTCTGAGCAATGGTAGGAAAGGAAGAAAAAGAAAAGGAGAGAAGGAGTTAATTTTAGTAACTCCAGATGGATTAAAGACTTAAACATAAGACCTAACACCGTAAAAACCCTAGAAGAAAAGCTAGGCAAAACCATTCAGGACATGGGCATAGGCATGGACTTCATGACTAAAACACCAGAAGCATTGGCAACAAAAGCCAAAATAGACAAATGGGATCTAATTAAACTCCAGGGCTTCTGCACAGCAAAAGAAACAATCATTAGATGAACTGGCAACCAACAGAATGGGAAAAAAATTATGTAATCCACCCACCTGACAAAGGGCTAATATCCAGAACCTATGAAGAACTAAAACAGATTTACAAGAAAAACAAACAAAAAACCATTCAAAAGTTGGCCAAGGATATGAACAGACACTTCAAAAGAAGACATATATAAGGCCAACAAACTTATGGAAAAATGCTCATCATCACTGGTCATTAGAGAAATGCAAATCAAAACCACATTGAGATACCATCTCACGCCAGTTAGAATGGTGATCATTAAAAAATGGGGAGATAATAGATGCTGGAGAGGATGTGGAGAAATAGGAACACTCTTACACTGTTGGTGGGAGTATAAATTAGTTCAACCATTGTGGAAGACAGTGTGATGATTCCTCAAGGACCTAGAAATAGAAATTCCATTTGACCCAGCAATCCCATTACTGGGTATATATCCAAAGGATTATAAATTATTCTATTATAAGGACACATGCACACGAATGTTCACTGCAGCACTGATTACAATAGCAAAGACTTGGAACCAACCCAAATGCCCATCAATGATAGACTGGACAGGGAAAATGTGGCACATATACACCATGGAATACTATGCAGCCATGAAAAATGATGAGTTTGTGTCCTTTGTAGGGACATGGATGAATCTGGAAACCACCATTCTCAGCAAACTGATACAAGAACAGAAAATAAAACACCACATCTTCTCACTCATAGGGGGTGTTGAACAATGAAAACACATGGACACAGGGAGGGGAGCATCACACACTGAGGTCTGTGGAGGGGAACCAGGGGAGGGACAGTGGGGATGGGGAGTTGAGGAGGGATAACATGGGGAGAAATGCCAGATATAGGTGATGGGGAGGAAGGCAGCAAACAACATTGCCATGTATATACCTATGCAACAATTCTGCATGTTCTTCACATGTACCCCAAACCTAAAATGCAATAAAATATTTTTTAAAAAAAAGGAAAAGGAGAGAAGGGACACAGAGAAATGTGGACGGTCCTTATTACCGTCCACTGTATCTTCACTGCAGTCAGATGCACTTACAAATGTTTCTTTATGTGACAGAGTGTCTCGTGGAGATTGGGATGAAGATATGTTCATTCCTTTTTTGAAAGAGGTGCAGTACAGTGACATCATCCCAGAAGCTGTCAGACCATGAGACAGAGATGCCAGAACATGTGTGGAGCAGAGCTTCTGACCATGGGACATGGATCAGGGACTCCAAACAATCTTATCTACCTTCTCAGTGGGCAGGGAAGCCCCCGCTGGGTTCTGGACAATGATAGTAGCACCATTATTTGAGTGATTAGTATTTCTCTCCCTCACTAGACTTGAAACTCCGTGAGGACAGAGATCTATTTTGATTTCCTGGCTGTCCAACTGGCACCTATATACACAATAAATATTTATGGCATTCAATAAATATTTGTTAGTTAAATGAATAAATAAATGAAGGAGAAACAAAAGAGAGGCTGGCATGGTTGATATGAATACCAAGCAATCTGATCCTGTTTAAATTTCTGAAATACAGTGAGGTTTCCCATAAGGCAGTTTATTTTAGGAGAATAAAAGACAAAGATAGTCCTATATTACAGATATTACACCGAACCTTTTTTATTTTATTTATTTTTTTTTTGAGATGGAGTTCGCACTGTTGCCCAAGCTAGAGTGCAATGGCAGGATCTCGGCTCACTGCAACCTCCGCCTCCTGGATTCAAGTGATTCTCCTGCCTCAGCCTCCCGAGTAGATGGGATTATAGATGCCCGCCACCACACCTGGCTAATTTTTTGTATTTTTAGTAAAGACAGGGTTTCACTATGTTGGCCAGGCTGGTCTTGAACTCCTGACCTCATGATCCATCTGCCTCAGCCTCCCAAAGTGCTGGGATTACAGGTATGAGTCACTGTGCCCAGCCTTACTGCAATGCTGCAATGGAAGGATTTTGTTATCTTTTTTTTTTTGAGATGGAGTTTTGCTGTTGTTACCCAGAACTGGAGTGCAATGGCACGATCTCGGCTCACCGCAACCTCCGCATCCTGGGTTCAAGCAATTCTCCTGCTTCAGCCTCCCGAGTAGCTGGGACTACAGACACGCACCACCATGCCCAGCTAATTTTTGTATTTTTAGTAGAGATGGGGTTTCACCTTGTTGACCAGGATGGTCTCGATCTCTTGACCTCATGATCCACCCGCCTCAGCCTCCCAAAGTGCTGGGATTATAGGCGTGAGCCACCGTGCCCGGTCCTGTTATCTTCTTTAGAATTAGAATGCTAATGTTTTGTTATTGTAAATTTTTGCACATTTATTTCTTCTTTAGCTTTTTTTTTTCTGTTAGGATATACTATTTAATAGTTTCAGGCCGGGCATGGTGGCTCACACTTGTAATCCCAGCGCTTTGGGAGGCGGAGGCAAGTGGATCATGAGGTCTGCCACAGGTTGTGTCCAAGATGGCTCTTTCAGCACCTCAAAACAGATTTTTAGTTCTTATTGCCTGGGATCCTCTGAAAGTTTCTAGTGGAAGAGGAAAGTCCTTCAATTAACTTGCTGCTCTTGGCAACTCAATAGAATTGCAAACCAAATTCGTCTCAAAGACAAAAGCTTCACTAATCAGCCCCAAATAAATATTTAGTTATTATCAGAGAAATTTTACTTTCTTTTACTTAAAGCAGTCTACTTACTAAATGAAGATATTTATTTATTAAATAATTTGAGCTAAAAAACTGTAGGCAAGATGCTCCAATCAATATATATATCATTTAAAAATGAAATAAATGCAAACCAGATATAACCCCAGAAAAATCCTGAAACTTTCTCTCAGATTCTTTGGTGAAATGTATAAACATATATTAATTAAGCTAGGAAATTTTCTTTTTATACTAATCTGTTTAAAAAATTTTTCTAAGAGACATTAAAAAAAAAAAAGAAAACTACAAGTCAATATCCCTAATTTAAAATGATGAAAAAAATCCTCAAAAAAATACTGGCAAACTGTTAAAAGAAAAACTTCAGCCAAATTAAATTTAAAGGAGTTTAATTGAACAATGAACAATTCATGAATTAGACAGCCCCCAGAATCACAGCAGATTGAGAGAGACTCCAGGGTGCCTCATGGTCAGAACAAATTTATAAACAAAAAAAAGTAGTGATGCACAGAAATGGGAAGTGAGATTCAGAAATAGCTGGATTGGTTACAGCTCTATGTTTGCCTTATTTGAACACAGTTTGAACACTTGGCGGTTTGTGAGTGGTTGAAGTATGGCTGCAGGGATTGGCCAAGACTCAGTGATTGTTACAGGAGCATACTCCTAAGATAGGTTTTCTATCTTGTCTACCTATTAAGTTAGGTTGCAGTTTGTCCAGCAGGACTCAAATATAGAAGTATAGAGTCCTTCTCAGGCCATATATAGTTTGCTTTAACAAAACCAAATTCAACAACACATTAAAAACATCATTCATCATAACCAACTGGGATTTACCTCAGGGATGCAAGGATGGTTTAACATATGCAAATCAATCAATGTGACACATCATGTCAACAGAATGAAGTTCAAATACCATATGATCATTTCTACTGATGCTAAAAAGTATCTGATAAACCTCAATATCCCTTAATGATAAAGCAACCCTCAAAAAACTGGGCATAGAAGGAATACATCTCAACACAATAAACGCAATATAGGACAGACCCATAACCAGTATCATACTGAATATGGGAAAACTGAAAACTTTTCTTCTAAGATCTGGAACAAACAAGAATGCCCACTGTCACCACTGTTATTCAACACAGTACTGGAAGTCCTAGCTAGAGCAATCAGACAAGAGAAAGGGATAAAAGTCAACCAAATCATAAAGAAGTCAAATTATTCTTGTTTGCAGATGATATTATCTTTTATTTGAAAAAAACCTAAAGGCGCCATAAAAAAAGAATTGCTAGAACTGATAAATTCAGTAAAGTTCCAGGATATACAATCAACAAACAAAAATCAGTAGCATTTCCACATGCCAATAGCAGACAATAGGAAAAAAAAAATCAAGAAAATAATTCCATTTGTAATAGCTATAAATAAAAGAAACAACCTAGGAATTAACTTTAATCAAAGCAGTGAAAGATCTTTACAGTGAAAACTATAAAACACTGATGAAGAAAATTGAAGAGGGCACAAAAAATTGGAAAGGTATTCCATATTTATGGATTGGAAGAATCAATATTGTTAAAATGTTCATACTACCCAAAGCAAGCTACAGATTCAATGCAATTGATATCAAAATACCAATGACATCCTTCACAGAAATAGAAAAAGCAATTCTTAAATTTCTCTGGAACCACTAATGATCCAGAATACCCAAAGCTATCTGAGCAAAAAGAACAAAACAGAAGGAATCACATTACCTGACTTCAAGTTATACTACAGAGCTATAGTAACCAAAACAGCATGGTACAGGCATAAAAAAAGACACAGATCAATGAAACAGAATAAAGAGCTCAGAAATATATTCATACATCTAAGGTGAACTCACTTCCAACAAAGGTGCCAAGAACATACATTGGGTAAAGAACTATCTCTTTCATAAATGGTGCTAGGAAAACTGGATATCCATATGCAGAAAATGAAACAAGACCTCTATCTATTACTATAGACAAAATTCAAATCAAAATGGATTAAAGACTTAAATTTAAATCCTCAAACTACAAAACTACTATAACAACACTTTGGAAAACTCTCCAAGACATTGGACTGGACCAAGATTTCTTGCATAATATCCCACAAGTACAGGCAACCAAAGCAAAAACAGACAAATGGAATCCCATCAAGTTAAAAAGCTTCTGCACAGCAAAGGAAACAATCAAAGTGAAGAGACAACTCACAGGATAGAAGAAAATATTTGCAAACTACCATCTGACAATGTATTAATAACCATAGTAGATACAGAACTCAAACAACTCAGTAAGAAAAAAATCTAATCCAATTTTAAAATGTCAATTTGAACATTTCTGAATATACATTTCTCAAAAGAAGATAGACAAATGGTAAACAGGTATATGAAAAAGTGCTCAACATCATTGATCATCAGAGAAATGCGCATCAAAACTACAATAAGACACCATATTACCCCACTTAAAATGGCTTTTATTCAAAAGACAATAACATGGTGGCAAGGATGTGGAGAAAAGAGAACACTCATACAATATTGCTGGGAACATAAACTAGTACAACCACTATGGAGAACTGTTTAGAGGGTCCTTGAACACTAACACTACAGCTCTCATATGATCCAGCAATCTCATGGCTAGGTATATACCCAAAAGAAAGGAGATCAGTCTATTGGAGAAATATCTACACTCCCATGTTTACTGCAGCACTATTCACAATAGCCAAGATTTAGAAGCAACCTTAGTGTCGATCAGCAGATGAATGAATCAAGACAATGTGGTACTCATATACAGTGGAGTACTATTCAGCCATAAAAAAGAATGAGATCCTGTCACTTGCAAGGATGAAACTAAAGGTCATTAAGTAACATAAACCAGGCACAGGAAACAAATTTTACATGTTTTCTCTTATTTGTGGAAGCTAAAAATTAAAACAATTGAACTCATGAAGATAGAGACAGAGAACAGAAGGATGGTTACCAGAGGCTGGGAACAGTAGTGGGGGAGGGGGAGCAGTGGGGAAATGGGGATGGTTAATTGGTACAAAAATATATTTAGATAGAATAAGATCTAGTATTTGATAGCAAAACAGGGTGACTACAGCCAACAATAATTTATCACATATTTTAAAAGAACTAAGAGTATAATACGAGAAAGGATAAATGCCTGAGGTGAATATTATACATTATATGCCTATATTGAAATATCACATGTACCCCTAAATATATACATCTATAAACCCACAAATTTTTTTTTTTTTTTTGAGACAGAGTTTCGCTCTTGTTACCCAGGCTGGAGTGCAATGGCGCGATCTTGGCTCACAGCAACCTCCGCCTCCTGGGTTCAGGCAATTCTCCTGCCTCAGCCTCCGGAGTAGCTGGGATTACAGGCACGCGCCACCATGCCCAGCAATAGGGTTTGACAGACAATAAGAGATTTAAAAGATATACAAGGAAGACCAAAAATATGTATAATAGAAGTTGCTTTTCTTTTTGAAAACCAGTAAGTGGAAGAGAGCACATGTTAAAAACTATGACCAAAAAAAAAAAAACTTACTTTAAAAAATAAACATCAAAGCTAAATACTGAAATAATATATGGTGTATCTGGGTGAAAATGACTCAGACAGACTTCACTGAGATATACTCTTGTAAAGTTATTGGAATGTAAAGGAAAAACTCTTTGGACAGTCAGAAAAAAAAAACCAAGACCCTTTTTAGGGACAGAAAAGTAAATAATCATAATATTATTTGACAGTAATGATTTATACCAGGAGAGAAAACAAAACATAAACAAAAGAATTTGTATCTAATCAAAGTGACATTGAATTATAAAGGTTTTAGGCAGTTATTTTGAATATATGAGAATTCAGGAAATATTATTTCAAAGTCCTTTCATGAAGAACCCACCAAAAAACAATTTTCAGACAACAAACATACTGGAATAACACTGGCATAAAGACCAGTTTTGAGCATTAAACATCTATTTGTCTGCAGAACTAAATCTAAATGAAGATTATACAGGTATGCATGTGAAAAAAAAAAAAAGGAACTTATCTGATCTCTTCCTAGGTAGAGCTTCAAAAGCACTCCTCTATTATAAAGGTCTTCTAAAACTGTTCCTTGATAATGAAATTAAACTATAAATTATCTTATTAAATCATTTATCTTTATTAAAGCGACAGCTTATATCCTTACAAGTGTGACCTATCTAGCATTTTGAGATCCCTCCAGGAATCTGAGATCCCTCCAGAATGAATCTGTAACATGACTTACATGTATAAAGCATATCATTTATTGAAAACAGAGTTGAGCAAATTGAATTTTTTTCAATTATTCTTTTTTGAGTGTACTAAGGAGAGAAAATAGGTGGTTAAAGTGTAATGGACACTTTACAATGACTCCCAATTGTTCCTACATCCTGGTACTGATGTTCTATAGTGAAAAATTCTCCCTCCTTGAGTATGAGCAGAACCTTGAGTGTAACTTGCTTCTGACCAACAGAGTATAGCAAAAATGATTAAGCTACACAAGATTGTACCATCTGTCTTGCTAATAGGCTCTCTCCTTTCCTGGCTTTAATGAAGTAAGAGGCCAGTTGGGAGGCCTTCTTGGCAAGAAATGGCAGTCAGTCTCTGGTCAACAGCTGGCAAGAAACTAAAGATGGCCTCCAGCTGAGAGCCAGCAAGAAACTGAGACCCTTAGTCTCACAGCCTGCAAATAACTAAATGCTGCCAACAATCACCTGAGCTTAGCAACAGTTTCTTCCCCAGTCTGGCATGCAGGTAAGAACTCAGACCTAGCCAATACCTTAATTGCAGCCTTGCAGAGAACCCTGCTAAGATGCCCCCAAGACTCCTGACCCATAGAAATGGTAAATAATAAGCATGTGTTGTATTAAGCCACCATCTGTGGCAATAGTATTATGCAGCAATAGATAGCTAAAACTCATAGGTAGACTCAAACCTAATTGCCTATGCAGACTTAACTTCCATTTTCCTCTTTGATAACATTTTTCCCCCAAAGAATCCTTCCCAAAAGATTCTAGTCAGTATTTGCTTAAGTGTGTAATCAATAATCCTATATATCCTGATCTATGAGATAATTTTTATTCCTCTCTGTTTAAGGCACAAACTCTTTCGTTGACTTTCTGCTAACTGTTTTATTGTGGTAAAATACACATAAGATTTATCATATTAATAATTTTAAGTGTACAAGTGGTATTAAATACATTTATGATGTTGTACAACCAACACCATTTGTCTCTAGAACTATTTTCATCTTGTAAAATTGAAACTATACTCATTCAACAATTCTCCTTTTTCCCCTCTCCCCAACTCCTGACAATCACCATTATGCTTTCTTTCTTTATAATTTTGATTATTCTAGGTACTTCATATAAGTGGAAAATTCAATATTTGTCTTTCTGTGGCTGGCTTATTTCACTAAGCACAGTATCCTCAAAGTTAATCCATGTTATAGTATATGTTAGAATTTCCTTCCTCGTTAAGACTAAATAGTATTCCATTGTATGTAAATATTACATTTTGTTTATCTGTTCATTGGTCAACGAATACCTGAGTTGCTTCCACCTCTTGGCTATTGTTAATAATGAACATAGATGTACAAACATCTCTTCAAGACCCTTCTTGCTATTCTTTGTAGTATATACCCAGAAATGGAATTGCTGAATTATATGAATTATCACATGATAATTCTATTTTTAATTTACAATACTGTTTACACACACAACAGTGCCATTTTTCATTCCCATCAACCCTGCACCAGGGTTCTATTTACTCCACAACTTTGCCAACAGTTATTACAATTACTATGTGCTGGTTTTTTTTTTTTTTGGTAGTAGCTATCCTAATGGGTCACTGCAACTTTGATTTGCATTTCCTTAATGATTAGTGACACTGAACATCTTTTCAAGTTTTTATTAGCTATTTTTATATCTCCTTTGGAGAAATGTTTATTCAAGTCTTTTGCCCATTTTTGAATCAGGTTGTTTGCTTCGTTGAGCTGTAGAAATTCTCTATATGGTCTGGATACTAATCCTTTATAAAATATAATATTTACAAATGTTTTCCCTATTGTATGGGTGCCTTTTTACTTTGTCGATAGTGCCTTTTGATGAATGATTTTTAAAAATGTTCAGCAAATTCAAATTTGTCTGTTTTTTCTTTTGTTTCCTATGCCTTTAATGTCATTACCAAATTCAATGCCATGAAGCTTTTACTCTGTTTTTTTTCCTAAGGACTTTATAATTTTATGACTGACATTTAGGTTCCTTGTCTATTTTGAGCAAATTTTGTTTTTGGTGTTAGGTAAGAGTCCAACTTCATTCATTTGCATATAGATATCTAGTTTTTCCAGCACCATTTGTTGAAAAGATTGTTCTTTCCTCACCAAATGGACTTGGCACCCTTCTAAAAATAATATGATCATATATGTAAGGGTTTACTTCTAGGTTCTCTATTTTATTCCATTGGTCTATATATCTGTCTTTATATCCAATGTATACATTTACATCTGTCTATGTATCAGTTTGATTACTGTAGCTTTGTAGTAAGTTTTGAAACCAGGAAGTGTGCATCCTCCAGTTTCATGTGTCTTTTTCAAGATTGTTTGGCTATCTGGGACCCCTTAAGATTCTGTATAAATTTTAGGTGGTGTTTTTTATTTCTGCAAAAAATGTCATTGGGATTTTGATTGGAATTTCATTGAATCTATAGATACAATAGTAATTTTTCCAATCTATGAACATGAGATGTGCTTACAATTACCTGTATCTTTACTTCTTCAGCACTGCTTTAGAATTTTTATTGCACAAGTCTTTCTCCATCTTGGTTAAGTTGGTTTCTAAGTATTTTATTCTTTTTGATTCTATCATAGTCCCTTTGGGCTTCCATAACAAGATATTTCAGACTAAATAATTTATAAACAATAGAAATGTATTTCTCACAGTTCTAGAAGCTGGGAAGTCAAAGATCAAGGTGCCAGCAGATTCAAAGATATCTGTTGAGAGTCTATGCTTCATAGGTGACACTTTCTTGCTAGTCCTTCCATAGGCAGAGAAGATAAATAAGCTCCCCTAGGCCTCTTCTACAAAGACATTAATCCCATTTATGAGGGCTTTGCCTTTATGACTTAATCACCTCCCAGATGTCCCACCTCTCAGCTCCACTGCACTGGTCAGTAAGTTTCAACATATAACTTTTGGAGGGACGTGAACATTCAGATCCTAGTATATGCTGTTAGTAGAATTGTTTGATTTTCTTTTTCTTTTCTTTTTTCTTTTTTCTTTTTTTTTTTGAGCCAGAGTTTTGCTCTTGTCACCCAGGCTAGAGTGCAGTGGTTCAATCTCAGCTTCCTGCAAAATCCACCTCCTGGGTTCAAGAGATTCTTCTGCCTCAGCCTCCTGAGTAGCTGGGATTAAAGGCACCTGCCACCATGGCCAGCTAATTTTTGTATTTTTAATAGAGACAGGATTTCACCATGTTGGCCAGGCTGGTCTTGAACTCCTAACCTCAAGTGTTCCTCCCACCTCAGCCACCCAAAGTACTGGGATTACAGGTATGAACCAACATTCTCAGCCTACAACTGTTTTCTTAATTTCTTTTCCAAATTGTTCATTACTAGTGTATTGAAATGTAACTTATTTTTGTGTTTACGTTGCATCCCGCTACTTTGCTGAACTCACCTATTAGTTCTAACAGGATATTTTTAATGTGAAACCTTTAAGGTTTTCTACATATAATATCATCTGCAAGCAGAGGAAATTTTACTTCTTTTCTAATTTGCGAACCTTTTCTCCCCTAGCCTAATTGCTCCAGCTAGAATTTCCAGTACTATTCTGAGTAGAAGCGGTGAAAGTCTGTGTGACTGTCTACATCTATGCTATTCTTTCAGAAGGTCAGCTTCTGTATCTGCTCACCTTTTGCCAGCCACTGATGAACAAATCTAGATTTAATAATAGCTAACAATTACCTAAGTATAAAATTTCACTTTTTATGAAAAATCTTTACATGTATAAAATCATTTGAACCTCATAGCAACCCTGTGCAGTATTATTCCCTCTAGATGGAAAGAAGAATCAGAGGGATTAAATAATTAATTTATAGCAAAAAGATGATAAATTATAATATTAAGCTACATTTTTTTTTTATCTGCCCTCAATTCTTTCCTAGTCTTTTTCTTTTCTATTTTTGAGACAGGGTCTCACTCTGTCACCCTGATGGATGACAGATGGAGTGCAATGGCATAATCTCAGCTCCACCTCCCAGGCTCAAGCGGTTCTTGTGCTTCAGTCTTCCAAGTAGCTGGGATTACAGGCGTGCACCATCATACCCCACTAATTTTCTTTCTTTTTTTGAGACAGAGTCTCGTTCTGTTGCCCAGGCTGGAGTGCAATGGTGTGATCTCAGCTCACTGCAACCTCTGCCTCCTGGGTTCAAGCAATTCTCCTGCTTCAGCCTCCTGAGTAGCTGGGATTACAGGTGTGTGCCACCACACTCGGCTAATTTTTGGATTTTTACTAAAGACAGAGTTTCATCATGTTGGCCAGGCTGGTTTTGAACTCTTGACCTTGTGATCTGCCTGCCTCAGCCTTCCAAAGTGCTGAGATTACAGGTGTCAGACACCAGGACCAGCCTAATTCTGGGTACATTTTTGAGGAAAAGCTGATCGATATTGCTGCCAGATTAATGAACAATATGTAAGATAAAGAGAGTAAAAATGAATCCAAGGGTTTTAGTCTGAGTAACTGGATAAATCGAATTGTCATTTATTGGGAAATGAGAAAATTGGAGACACAAAGGCAGTTTAAGGCGATGAAATAAACAGCTGGGTTTAAGATGCATTATATTTGAGATGTCAGACATTCTAGAGGAAATTTTGACTAAACTGTAGATCTGTGTCTGGAGTTTGGTAAAAGATGTCTGCTGGAGAAAAAAATAATGTGGAAGGCACTGGCATACAGATGGTAATTCAAGCCAGAAGTCTGAATGAGATTATGCAGGAAGATAAGTGTGGCTGGATCAGTGAAGCAATCTAAAGAGAGTATCCTAAGGCAGTACAGTGTTTTTGAGGTAGAGCAGGAGCATCCAGAAATAATGTGTAACATGCAAGCCAAGAAAAGAAATTGTTTCTAAAAAGGAGAGAGTGGCCGACCTTGCCCAGGCAGCTGCTAGATTAAAATAAGGACTGAAAATTGACAGTTGGATTTGACATATTCATGGGTGACTTTGATAAAAAAGTTTCTGGGGAATGACAGCAAGAAAACCTCATGAATTAATTGAATAAAAAATAAGAGAGAAAGCAGGGAGATTGGGAAAGGGGAGCAAAGAAATGGGTGCTAGCAGGAGGAGAATTCCTAGTTACATCGTAAGACAGATTTCACATATTCTAGTGGGGGCAGAAAAGGGTCAAGTTTGCCAAGGGTCCTATACCTTTGATAGTCTCTGGGGTGGACCATGTTCCCTCTTCCCTGGGTAATGTTTTCTGTGTCAGGATTAGGGGCTGACATAATTTGTGATCTGGTCTCATTCTTGACTTAATCACAATATCGTTGTGCTTCTGGGCAAACTCACTTTCACCCTTACGTGTCTGTTACATCTTCCATTTCTCCTACAGGCACAGCAGCTCACACTGAGCTGAGGTCACCCACTTCACCAGAGTGGGATCCATGACAGAACACTGCTCTCAAGCCAGTGACCATGCCACACTCAACTGAAGGTGACCAATCCGGAACCCAATGTCTCCTTTACTGCACCATTGTGTGCAGGCTGCTTTACTTTGACATGGCATATACCAGACAGATCTACAGCAGCTCGCCTTCCATGTTAAACTCATTTAATGAAAACTTAAAATACCTTGCCTTCCACCTTCCACATTAAGCCCATATAACAGATACACTTACTTCCAGGTCAAAACCCTAAGGGAGAAAATCAGCACTGTGTTCACCCATCTCTCCTCTTACATACTTTCTCTCCTCTCTTTTTCCCTTAAAACCTAAGGATAGAAAGCAGATATGCTGTCTTTACATCTGATCTTCCTTCTACAAATGAACAACAAACTTAAGACAAAGAGTGTCTTTTTTTAAATAAGAGAATTCTGTGATCTTAAACTCATTCTCTAGTTTTCCAGGCTAGACTGTTAATCTACTATAAAGGGTGGAGGGAGGAAAGTTAGCAAATCCATTCTTAAAACATTTCAGAGTTATTGTTCTGCTCTATACTATTTTCTTTGTCATAAACTGAATGTTACCTTGGCCTTTCTCACCATATTTTTTTGGAACTTTTCCAATCCCTAACTCCTCCTGCCTCCCTCTCCACCAACATAACCCTCACTCTTACCCACCAACTGATAAACACCTTGAAGTAGGGCACAGGCATAGAAATCAGAAAGGCAAATGAAAAAAACCTTCTAAGGAGAGAGTTTATAATGGCAGGTCTATCCAGGCAGGTCTTGATTTTCACACAGAATAGCAAACCTTTCACCAGACCTCATCTCTGTAGTCTCAGAATCATAAGGGAATATAGCTTTCATGAGTGGACTTGCATTAAAGTTCAAAGCACTGATGGCTAAAAGCTGAGTGTCAGATTACTGATTTACAATGAGAACTTTAATGGAACACTCCTATCCCCCAGCCAACACATTTTCTCTCCCCTCAAACACATTACATAGGAAGTCATGCTTTAATCAGAGGGTTGCTTGCTGAGCAGAGAGACTCAGGGCAAGTTGAGATAATTATGTGATTTCAATGTTTAATGTCATCAGGCTTCTTGAGCCTGAAGCATTCTTCTCCATAGTAAGATACACCTTCAAAAGATACATCCTTGACTCTGGAAACCTTCCTCCTTCATCAGAGCTGAGTAGGTCTTGAGGTCTACCATCCTCTGTCCTTCAGAAGCTCTTTTTCAAAGCTTCTTTGGCCAACCAACTCCTTTTTAATGGATTCTTATTTCTTTAGACATGATAATCTAGCACTTTATATCAAGATATCAGGGCTGGGCATGGTGGCTCACGCCTGTAATCCCAGCAGTTTGGGAGGCCGAGATGGGTGGATCACAAGGTCAAGAGATCGAGACCATCCTGGTCAACATGGTGAAACCCCATCTCTACTAAAAATACAAAAAATTAGCTGGGCACGGTGGTGCGTGCCTGTAATCCCAGCTACTCAGGAGTCTGAGGCAGGAGAATTGCCTGAACCCAGGAGGCAGAGGTTGCAGTGAGCCGAGATCGCACCATTGCACTCCAGCCTGGGTAACAAGAGTGAAACTCCGTCTCAAAAAAAAAAAAGATTTCTTTTCAGGTATAAAGATTTTTGTGCCTTCATTATTTATTGATTATAATGTTTAACTCAAAGCAATGTTTCCAAATTTCCCTTATAATAGGAATCACTTAGGCTCATTGTTGGAAATATACAGCTTCCCAGGTTCTTCCCTTGGAGATTCTAATTCAGGGACTCAGTGACTGGGGAATAAATAATAGTGTTAACAGGTACCCAGGGGATTTTTATATTCAGAGAAATTTGGAGAACAATCTAATGTACCTTACTTCAATCCTCTTCACTAAGCTTCTACTATGGACCATATATACTCACAACATTTACAACTAATTATCTCTATACTTATATAAGCCCTCATAAAATCAGACTGAGCACAGTGTCTCATGCCTGTAATCCCAGCACTTTAGGAGGCTGAGGTGGGCCAATTGAGGTTAGGAGTTTGAGACAAGCCTGGTCAACATGGTGAAATCTCGTCTCTACTAAAGACACAAAAAATTATCTGAGCATGGTGGTGGGCATGTGTAATCCCAGCTACTTGGGAGGCTGAGGCAGGAGAATGGCTTGAACCCAGAAGGTGGAGGTTGCAGTGAGCTGAGATTGTACTACTGCACTCCAGCCTGGGTGACAGAGGAGACTCTGTCTCAATAAAAAAAAAAAAAATCATAATAATAAGAAAATCAATCACATCAGGTCTGAGAGGGAGCATAACATGGGGATTTAAATAATTGCTTCTTAAAGTTAAGTACCAACTGCCTTGGTTCAAATCCCAGTTTTGAAGTTCACCCCTAGTTTTGAGGTTCAAACCCAGTTAGTTGCCCTTGTGAAGTGACTGATGTGGTTTGGCTGTGTGTCCCCACGCAAATCTCCTCTTCAACTGCAGCTCCCACAATTCACACCTGTTATGGGATGGACCCAGCAGGGAATAATTGAATCTGGGGACTGTTTCCCCCATTCCGTTCACATGGTAATGAGTAAGTCTCACGAGATCTGACAGTTTTATAAGGTGAATAAGTCTCACAAGATCTGATAGTTTTATAAGGTGAAACCCCTTTCACTGGATTCTTATTTCTCTCATCTGCTGCCAAGTAAGATGTGCCTTTCCCCATCCACCATGATTGTGAGGCATTCCCAGTCACGTGGAACTGTGAGTCCATTAAATAAATTACCCAGTTTTGGGTATGTCTTTATCAGCAGCGGGGAAAACGGACTTATACAGTGACCTTGTATGTTTTACTTAACCTCTCTATATATTCGGTTTCCTTGTTTTTTAAATGGGGATAATGTTAATATCTTCCTCACAAGATTGTTATGAAGATTGTATGGATGTTAAAAGTACTTAGCAGGGTGCCCCTGGTAAATTCTGCATAAATAACAGGTCTCATTAACATTTTGGTGCCATGGCTTGGTTTCAGCTGGCAGAACCAGAAATTAATGCAGATTTAAAGACTGTTGCTCATAGGTATGTCTTCTAAAACAAAAATTCTCAAAGCAAAAATATCTATAAAGAATACAATGACTATTTTTACCTAACAGTGAGAAGATGAAGTTTCTGCATTTTGTTGATTCCAGGAATTACCTTAACTGGGTTTCATTAAATACATTCCCCTTAATGTATCTACTCAAACAGAAAAGAGTCTTGTGTTAACAAGCTCACCAGTTGACAAAATTATTTTCACTTTAGGCTGAACCCCAATTGTTATAAAACTGTTCCTTTGCTTTATCTCTTAAGGTTAAATTCTCAAAAGAAAGGATCAACTTGTCTTCTAAAATATATTTTCCGTAACTTAAGATTATAAACTCAGCCCAATTTGGCACACACTGGAAATTAATAAGTGCTCCTAGATGTATAAATAGATAAATGGATAAAAGAAGAAATAAATGTAATAATTCCTGAAAATCCTTTTCAACTTTCCTCTCTCAACAAAATCTAAGACTGAGCTTTATAATATAGCATTTTATCAGGAGAAGACAATGATTTTAGACATACTTCTCTATTATGGTACTTTCTAATTCAGTGATTCTCAATTTGGGCTGCACATTGCAATTACCTGGGGAAATTATACTGCTCCCAGGGTTTTACCCTCCCCTGAAAAAATCTAATATAATTAGTTTAGGGTGTGGTGTGGTCACTGGGAGTCTTAGACGTTCCCCTGATGTTTTTAATGGCAGCCAAGGTTGGGATCCACAGTCCTATCTCCTATGGATAATTGATATCTCACTGAAGAAGTAAATTCAAAAACAGTGTATAACTCTTTAAAGTCTTACTGTATTTATATTAGACTTTGGTTCCATAGATAGAATTATAAATTGTATTGCTTCAGTATAGATCCCAGGTACTAATGCCCCTTGAAAACTTGTATTATAATCATTCCAGCATAATTAGAATCGGAAAGAAGAGTCTTTGAGAGATCAAATAATGCTTTTAAATGATGTGAAAATCAAGTTATGCTCTACCCTTCTTTTTAAAAATCATATTTAAAAACGAATGCAGCTATAAAAAAAAAAAAAAAGATATGTGCCCAACTGCCATATACAAGAGGAAGGAACAGCTGAGCCTGTTTGGGGTTGTTATTTTCAGAAAGAAGTTCTCAAAAACTATGCTATATAAAACTATTATGATGGGCATCTTTTTGCCTTTTAGCCAGGTGGTTCTACAATACTTATAGGTACTGAAACAGCTTCTAACGTATTTGTCCCATCTGCTTTTGTAGTTGTTGCTCTATTCTTTCTTGTTGTCTTAAAATATAGCACAGAATATGAATCATGTTCAGCATCATATGTGAATCATTTAAGTCCCACCTAACAACCCAATTAAGGCATTAAGGCATTATGTTATGTATCAGTGAGTAGGAAACTACCATAGAGAAATGAGTTTTCTTAGTAAATTGACTACTTAAGAAATGGCAACCACAGAAGTAGACTTCTATTTCTGTAGACTTTAGCAATGGAAAAGTATGTATCTCCTTACAATATCTCAGAAAATTATACTTTGAATGCTTTCCCAACTTTTAAAATTTAAACATCTTTTAAACAAAGAAGTGCAACGATATATTTGTATATTAAAACTCCATTAAAGAAATATCTCATAATACATGGATTCAGATTTAACAGACATAAAAATCATGCTTCTAAGTAAAAAGCTAAACAGAATAAACCAGTAGGTATTTATAAAATGTTCCCCTCATTTTCATTATGTTTTGTTTCATTAATGTACATTCACAGGTACATGCCAATAGAAAACAGAGCAGCTTTATCTAAATCCAAGGTCTGCTGGCCCCATCCTTACTGTGAAAACAGAACAATGGCAGATAAAATGTAGGAGTGAAAACAAAACCATAACTGCACTTTAAAACAAGATAAACAGGGGCCGGGTGTGGTGGCTCACGCCTGTAATCCCAGCACTTTGGGAGACCGAGGCAGGCGGATCACAAGGTCAGGAGATCGAAACTAGCCTGGCTAACATGGTGAAACCCCATCTCTACTAAAAATACAAAAAATCAGCCAGGTGTGGTGTGGTGGCATGAGTTGTAGTGCCGGCTATTCAGGAGGCTGAGGCAGGAGAATTGTTTGAATCCGAGAAGCAGAGGTTTCAGTGAGTTGAGATTGCACGATTGCACTCCAGCCTGCACGACAAGGTGAGTGTCTGTCTCCAAAAACAACAATAACAATAAGATCAACAGGCCCATGGACCAGAGACAGAGCTGAAATAAGAGCCACAGGTTGCTATAAAACTCTGGATCTAACAGCAGACAGTGGTGGTGGGGAATTCAGCCAATAAAAAAATGAGAGGATTAAAACCTCACCCAAATGAGATACAGGGTGCCAGAGCTCATTTACTAATGCATCCTAAGTGAATCTTGTCTTCTTCAAATTAAAACAATGATTTACATTAGCACATATAGGAAATCTGATTCAGAGGGCAAATATAAGACAATTTGCAAATATCTCTCATGCAATTGGGGCAGGGAGGTGTATGGAATGGGTTATGTGGGCGCAGGGAACATTACACACTCTTCCTCAATCTGTGTTTTTCCCTCTGTTTGCAACTCCTTTCCTGTGCTATCTCAAGGAAGGTGTGTGAATGGATCTATCTGCCCTGATGCAGACAAAATTGGGGTACAATGTCTGCAGAGAATTTAATAACATGATCAATTTATTTTCACCAAGCTCTAGCAAAGGCACTTCTAAACAAAGTCAGTGATTGATATGGTTTGGTTGTGTCCCCACCCAAATCTCACCTTGAATTCTCATGTTGTGGGAGGGACCTGGTGGGAGGTAACTGAATCATGGGGCAGGTCTTTCCTGTGCTGTTCTGGTAATAGTGAATAAGTCTCACGAGATCTGATAGTTTTTAAAAGAGGAGTTTCCCTGCCCAAGTTTTTCTTCTCTGCTGACATGTGAGACATGCCTTTCACCTTCTGCAATGATTGTGAGGCCACCCTAGCTATGTGGAACTATAAGTCCAATGAAACTCTTTCTTTTGTATATTGCCCAGTCTAGGTATGTCTTTATCAGAAGTGTGAAAATGGACTAATACAGTGATCAAATACTCCTATCAAAAAAACCCCAAATCTTTCATTAAGGTAAATTTTAAAGAAGTGATGTGGTGGCTACTGATTATTTTTTTTTTTAAGATGGAGTTTTACTCTTGTTGCCCTGACTAGAGTGCAATGGCGTGATCTCAGCACCACAGCCTCTGCCTCCTGGGTTCAGGCAATTCTCCTGCCTCAGCCTCCTGAGTAGCCAGGATTACAGGCATGTGCCTCTACACCCAGCTAATTTTTTTTTTTTTTTTTTTTTTTTTTGTATTTTTAGTAGAGACAGGGTTTCTCCATGTTGGTCAAGCTGGTCTCAAACTCCTGACCTCAGGTGATCTACCCACCTCAGCCTCCCAAAGTGCTGGAACTACATGCGTGAGCAACTGCGCCTGGTGCTACTGAATTTTAATAACATATTGCTAAATTTCAAATTTGAGCTTTCAAAAAATTACTTATCCTTAGATAAACATTGTATTCTTCATGAAGGAAAACTAGGAGAACTCCCAGTTATATGCTTAAACTGGAAAGCAGGGAACTCATCACAGGAATTCTAAGTTGAAGACGGTTAAGAATCTTTCTAGCTAGCTTGGGGGGCAATTTCTACCTCCAACACCTCTGAAGCTATATATTTCTGCATTTAACTGATAGATTTGTTTTATTTGTTTCGCTTTGTAGAGACAGGGTCTTAGTCTTGCTCTGTCCCCCAGGCTGAAGTGTAGTGGTACAATCATAGTTCACTGTAGTCTCAACCTCCTGGACTCAAAGCGATCCTCCTACCTTAGCCCCCAGAGTAGCTGGGATTACAAGCTTGAGCCACTGCACCAGGCTATTTTTATTTTTATGTTTTTATAAAGATGGGGCCTCACTTTGTTGCCCAGGCAGGTCTCAAATTCCTGGCCTCAAGTGATCCTCCCGCCTCAGCCTTCCAAAGTGCTGATTACAGGTGTGAGCCACATGCCAGCTAACTAGTAGGTTTTAAAGAAGCAGTGATAGTATTGTGATTGTATAGATGAAGAAACAGAACTTGTTATTTCAATTCTGTCATTCTATGTAGCCACCTGCAATTTGTATGTTTAAAATACTTTGACTGCAGGGATATTTGAAAGCTCTAGAACCAATCCCAAAGAAAGACATGGAGAGTAATGGAATTTATTGTGAAAGACGATTTTTATAAAAATCTCTGCCAAACTATCCTTAAAGACTTTTCTAACTATTTATATAACTGTTGCTTTATGTCAGAGAAACATTTCAAAGTAAAAATAAAAAGTAACCTTTGATCAACTAAGAATGAAGACAGGGGCCGGGCGCGTTGGCTCAAGCCTGTAATCCCAGCACTTGGGAGGCCGAGGCGGGTGGATCATGAGGTCAAGAGATCCAGACCATCCTGGTCAACGTGGTGAAACCCCGTCTCTACTAAAGATACAAAAAATTAGTTGGGCATGGTGGCGCATGCCTGTAATCCCAGCTACTGAGGAGGCTGAGGCAGGAGAATTGCCTGAACCCAGTAGGCAGAGGTTGCGGTGAGCCGAGATCGCGCCATTGCACTCCAGCCCAGGTAACAAGAGTGAAACTCTGTCTCAAAAAAAAAAAAAAAAAAAAAAAAAGAGTGAAGACAGATTAAGCAATCTGTCTATACTTGCTAATAAACTTAAATATGCAAATATTTATTTTGCTGAAGCCATTGACAGAGGGCTTGAACACAGAAACTATAATATTATTCATTTAGTTACAGATCATTATGCAGATGTTAATTTTTCCTTTTTTTTAAAAAAATGCATTAATTAAATATCAATTCCTTATGTTTTCCTCTGTTGAAGGTATTTATTATAGTGTCTAAATGTATTAATTTTTAACTGATATATATGAAATTCAATAAAAGATAAATTGTCACTGTTTTCATCACTTTCCTGGCTACTATGATTAGTTTTATTTCATAATCTAAAACTAAATACTATATTTAGTTTTATTTCATAATCATTAAAAATAATTTTGTCATATATAGGAGGCAGATGTCAAAGAAAAAGATACAAGCAAGGCACTGTGGCATGCACCTGTATTGCTTGTGTTTGGGAGGCTAAGAGGATTACTTGAGCCTAGAAGTTTGAAGCTATAGTGCTCAATGATTGTGCTTCTGAATAGCCACTGCACTTTGGCCTGGGCAACATAGCATCATTCCATCTCTAAAAAAACAGAAGGAAAAGATCCACTCTTCAAGTCTCTGCTCATCCCACCACCTAATCTCCCAGTTTGTGAAGCTCATAGGTGCAGAGGTTTTGCGGTAAAACTCATTATTTCTAAATGGAGAATGAAGGAGGTTAATACTCCCAGCATTATTTATCGGAAAAGAACTAATTCACCCTAAATTCTAATTTTAATTAATGAAATTAGAATAAGTGCAGAAGGCACAAATGTGTAGTCCAAAACCCAGATTCTATACAAAGATATATTTCACATGATTTATACATTTTATGGAAAAGAATAAGAAGTCAATATGTTACATTCTAGATATTTGACTTGAAATTCAAATATTTGACTCTGAAAATGGCAAGATCTGGTATCACTGATATCTCACTGATATCACTGTGGAAGGTAATTGAATCATGGGGCATTCTCTCCCATGCTGTCCTCACAATAGTAAGTTTTCACAAGAGCTGATGGTTTTATAAGCACGTGGCATTTCCCCTGCTGTCACTCATTCTTTCTCCTGCCACCCTGTGAAAAGGTGCCTTTTGCCATTAAGTTCCTGAGGCCTCCCCAGCCATGTGGAACTGTGAGTCCATTAAACTTCTCTTCTTTATAATTACCCAATCTCATGTATTTCCTTATTGCAATGTGAGAACAGACTAATATACCTTGTAGTTTAAATATTGGGATTTGAGGGAGGTTTTCAGAGAGTTTACAGGACTGTACGCAGGACATCTGGGAGCTAAAAAAGAGGTAAGCTATTTGCTTACTTTCTGTAAGTGACTTGAAAAAAACGAAACCATGTTCTCGGCAGCCAAACTGGAAAGAGTATAGGTAGTGCGATATCTGCTTCCCTAGCCAAGATCTAAACTCACCTGGCAACTCCACCCATCCTGCAATGAAGTCCACACCTATGGCTCCCGTCCAGAGTCCCTGCTTCTTGAAATAGTCTGTACAAAATCTCTCTTTGAACTATGATCTAACTTCAAAACAAGTTCATTTTGTAGAAAGAAAAGCTTGTAGTCTATTATATTTCTAAATAGACAATACAACAGAAAGGCCAAATGGCATTCTTCAAGAACAAACAGTTTCCTTCAGTTTCTTGGAAAGCAAAGCCTATCCAGAAAGTACTTTTCTCCCTGGATCAATAATTTAGGTTTTAACCTCTTCAAAGTACATCACATTCACTAAGATTTTCAAAAGAAAAAAAGGGACATACTGTAGGTAATTAATTTTTTGTTTGTTTTTTTTTACCTTGGAGGCATTCTTTGTGACTGCAGGTAATTTCTAAGAGGTTGCATTCAAAGTGTGAAGATGCTAACTAAAACAGCATGCACCTGTCCTCAGATTGAGAATACAGGAAAGTGAAAGAAAGACCATGAACTAGAACAAAGATATTAAAAGCAATTAAGGCTATTGAGTTGGTGTGATTTTCCTGTGTTTAAGTCTCAGAGTAGATAGTTCAAATTTTTTGTTTTTTCTTGAGACAGAGTTTTGCTCTGTCACCAGGTTGGAGTGCAGTGGTGTGATCTCGGCTCATTGTAACCTCTGCCTCCCAGGTTCAAGTGATTCTCCTGGCCAAGCTTCCGGAGAAGCTGGGACTACAGGTGCCCACCACCATGCCCGGCTAATTTTTTTGTATTTTAGTAGATATGTGGTTTCACCATGTTGGCCAGGTTGGTCTCAATCTCCTGACTTTGTGATCCACCAGCTTTGGCCTCCCAAAGTGCTGGGATTACAGGGGTGAGCCACTGTACAAGGCCAGTTCTAATTTGTAATTTAAAATGAGTTGGTTCACATCTTAGCTTCCTAACCACAGGGAAGATTTTCATCCCTATCCCCATCACCACCCTCACTGCTGTCATCAGCATTATAGAAGATCCCATTACCTTTTCCCAGTGTCCTCTGTCCTTCCTGATTAGGTTCCCAGTAAAGAAAGATTTCCTTTAAAACGTTTAGTACCCTTTTCTCTTCTTCTTTTTTCAGTAAGTTATAAAACCTAAATAGTGCAGTTATTTTCAAATATATTTTTAATGTAAATAATTTGTTTTCCAAAAATTAATTTAAGTAATACTTAAAGAATCCAGCATTTAGTATACTTACTGTAAGTATACTTACTGTAGAATCTAATTTATTTTCATCAGTTTTTATGAATCTGAAATGTTTCAGAATTAAAAGAAAGATAAAAGTTGGACAAGTATCTAAGAAATCATCATCTGATTATATTAAAAAAATAATGGAAAAAATCTGTACTTAATTATATGAATACCTGGGAGACTGCTAATTTTTTCCTTTAAAAATCATGGCTGGTAAATAAAGGCTCTAGTTAGAAATGGGGAGGCATTAACACTATTGTGGCACAATTTTTCCATGAATCATAGCCAAGTTCTGACATTTATGCTGAGATGTGAAGAAGGAGTTAGATAAAAAGGCAATGGGAAACGATTCCAAGTAAACCTTAAAAAGGAACATAACTGAAAATGCTAGAACTAAATGTCATTTGCTTCTTGCCACAAAAGATGCATTTTAATTTTATAAAGCATTAATAATATCTACATACAATTCCCTTATTAAATCAAAGAACGAATGTATATAATTTTCATTTTCTTTCTTTCCACTTCTTTTCATTTAAACCAGAGAAAAGACTATGACTAGGAAATTAATACATTTGGAAATATACCAATAGTGCCCCATGATAAAATATCTGAGTAATTTAAATTATCATGCTCATTGCCATCAGTTTAGTTCTCATTGTTTTTACTTGTCTACACATAGAAGGAGCATTACAAGGGGAAAAGTATGCCGAGGCCCCTAGCTGTGATCCAAGGGACTGTGAGCCAGACCACTCTTAGCAGTCTGTCCTTCCAGCATGCTTGATTGTTCACAACTGGTGGAAAGTCCTGGTTAATTTGTATCATCTATGGAAGATATATACATTAAGCCATCGTCTGCACTAACATCAAGCCACATCATTTTATTAGATTAGCCTTAAATAATCTAGACTAGAAGATAGTTCTAGAGATTCAAGGCACAATGTAGAGATTCAAGGGTCCCTCCAGCCTGATCTAGACCTCCCTTGTATTTGGTTACCAGTGATATAGTGTTGGTCGGCAAATGTCCTATATCTTAGGTACCAACATATAAAAAGGCAATTTCTCTTTGAAATCTAAATTTTGGGCTTTTCTTGAAAAGCCAGATCTGGAAACACTGCCTGTCTCTCCCCATTGCCAAGTGGAAACAGTCTACAGGAATCCAATGGCAGTGCTTGTTTCAAATGAAACACAGACTCTACTTCTTCACGGTTGCGTCCATTCCCAAGTTTCTCAAAACCTTGAGGCTAAATGTCTGATACCATTAAGAGGCCTTTTCTGACCATTGAAACTCCTCCGTCTCTAAATTTGGTGACTCTACCCCATTTTGTAACTGAAAAGTACAGCAGTTTAGCCTCAGACTGCATTAAAATTTTTTTTTTGTTTTCCCTTTTCTCTTCCCCCTCTCAATCTAAAGATGTAACTTAAAGACAAACTGCATATGTGCTAACTTTCATCTTGAAATACAGCCTTGTAATGTGCTGTGAACCTTGACTCCCTTTCCTTTTCCGTTATTATATTCCCATGCCTTGTGCGTGTTTATTTCTCTTTTTTTTTTAAATTTTTTAAATTTTTATTGCATTATAGGTTTTGGGATACATGAGCAGAGCGTGCAAGATAGTTGCATTGGTACACACATGGCAGTGTGCTTTGCTGCCTTCCTCCCCTTCACCCACACTTGGCATTTATCCCCAGGCTATCCCTCCCCAGCCCCCCCCACTGTCCCTCTCCCCTTCCCCCCAATAGACCCCAGTGTGTACTAGACCCCCTCCCTGTGTCCATGTGTTCTTATTTTTCTCACCCGCCTATGAGTGAGAATATGCGGTATTTCTTTTTCTGTTCTTGTGTCAGTTTGCTAAGAATGATGTTCTCCAGATTCATCCATGTCCTTACAAAGGACACAAACTCATCACTTTTGATTGCTGCATAATATTCCATGGTGTATATGTGCCATATTTTCCAAGTCCAGTCTATCATCGATGGGCATTTGGGTTGGTTCCAGGTCTTTGCTATTGTTAACAGTGCTGCAATGAACATTCGTGTGCATGTGTCCTTATAGTAGAACGATTTATACTGGATATATACCCAGTAATGGGATTGCTGGGTCAAATGAAATTTCTATTTCTAGGTCCTTGAGGAATTGCCACACTGTCTTCCACAATGGTTGAACTAATTTACACTCCCACCAACAGTGTAAGAGTGTTCCTATTTCTCCACATCCTCTCCAGCCTCTGCTGTCTCCAGATTTTTTAATGATCGCCATTCTAACTGGCATGAGATGGTATCTCAATGTGGTTTTGATTTGCATCTCTCTAATGACCAGTGATGATGAGCATTTTTCATGTGTTTGTTGGCCTCATGTATGTCTTCTTTTGTAAAGTGTCTGTTCATATCCTTTGCCCATTTTTGAATGGGCTTGTTTGTTTTTTTCCTGTAAATCTGTTTGAGTTCTTTGTAAATTCTGGATATCAGCCCTTTGTCAGATGGGTAAACTGCAAAGATTTTTTCCCATTCTGATGGTTGCCAATTCACTCTAGTGACGGTTTCTTTTGCCATGCAGAAGTTGTGGAGTTTGATTAGGTCCCATTTGTCTATTTTGGCTTTTGTTGCCAATGCTTTTGGTGTTTTGGTCATGAAGTCCTTGCCTACTCCTATGTCCTGAATGGTTTTGCCTAGATTTTCTTCTAGGGTTTTTATGGTGTCAGGTCTTATGTTTAAGTCTTTAATCCATCTGGAGTTAATTTTAGGTGTCAGGAAGGGGTCCAGTTTCTGCTTTCTGCACATGGCTAGCCAGTTTTCCCAACACCATTTATTAAACAGGGAATCCTTTCCCCATTGCTTGTTTTTGTCTGGTTTATCAAAGATTATATGGTTGTAGATATGTTGTGTTGCCTCCGATGCCTCTGTTCTGTTCCATTGGTCTATATCTCTGTTTTGGTACCAGTACCATGCTGTTTTGATTACTGTAGCCTTGTAGTATAGTTTGAAGTCTGGTAGTGTGATGCTTCCCGCTGTGTTCTTTTTACTTAGAATTGACTTGACTATGCGGGCTCTCTTTTGGTTCCATATGAAGTTCATGGTGGTTTTTTCCAGTTCTGTGAAGAAATTCAATGGTAGTTTGATGGGGATAGCATTGATTGTGTAAATTACTTTGGGCAGTATAGCCATTTTCACGATATTGATTCTTCCTAACCATGAACATGGAATGTTTCTCCATCTGTTTGTGTCCTCTCTTATTTCGCTGAGCAGTGGTTTGAAGTTTTCCTTGAAGAGGTCCCTTACGTTCCTTGTGAGTTGTATTCCTAGGTATTTTATTTTCTTTGTAGCAATTGTGAATGGCAGTTCATTCTTGATTTGGTTCTCTTTAAGTCTGTTATTGGTGTATAGGAATGCTTGTGATTTTTGCACATTGATTTTATATCCTGAGACTTTGCTGAAGTTGCTTATCAGTTTCAGGAGTTTTTGGGCTGAGGTGATGGGGTCTTCTAGGTATACTATCATGTCATCTGCAAATAGAGACGATTTGGCTTCCTCCTTTCCTATTTGAATACCATTTATTTCCTTTTCTTGCCTGATTGCTCTGGCTAGAACTTCCAATACTATGTTGAATAGAAGTGGTGAGAGAGGGCATCCTTGTCTGGTGCCGGATTTCAAAGGGAATGCTTCCAATTTTTGCCCATTCATTATGATATTGGCTGTTGGTTTGTCGTAAATAGCTTTTATTACTTTGAGATATGTTCCATCAATACCAAGTTTATTGAGGGTTTTTAGCATAAAGGGCTGTTGAATTTTGTCAAATGCCTTCTCTGCATCGATTGAGATAATCATGTGGTTTTTGGTTTTTTGCTTCTGTTTATGTGGTGAATTACATTTATAGACTTGCGTATATTGAACCAGCCTTGCATCCCTGGGGTGAATCCTACTTGATCATGATGGATAAGTTTTTTAATGTGCTGTTGCAATCGGTTTGCCAGTATTTTATTGAAGATTTTTGCATCTATGTTCATCATGGATATTGGCCTGAAGTTTTCTTTTCTTGTTGAGTCTCTGCCGGGTTTCAGTATCAGGATGATGTTGGTCTCATAAAATGATTTGGGAAGGGTTCCCTCTTTTTGAATTATTTGGAATAGTTTCAGAAGGAATGGTACTAGATCCTCTTTGTGTGTCTGGTAGAATTCGGCTGTGAACCCATCTGGACCTGGGCTTTTTTTGTGTGGTAGGCTCTTAATTGCTGCCTCAACTTCAGACCTTGTTATTGGTCTATTCATAGTTTCAGCTTCCTCCTGGTTTAGGCTTGGGAGGACACAGGCATCCAGGAATTTATCCATTTCTTCCTGGTTTACTAGTTTATGTGCATAGAGTTGTTTGTAGTATTCTCTGATGATGGTTTGAATTTCTGTGGAATCTGTGGTGATTTCCCCTTTATTGTTTTTTATTGCATCTATTTGGTTGTTCTCTCTTTTCTTTTTTATTAGTCTGGCTAGTGGTCTATTTTGTTGATCTTTTCGAAAAACCAGCTCTTAAATTTATTGATTTTTTGAAGAGTTTTTCTTGTCTCTATCTCCTTCAGTTCTGCTCTGATCTTAGTTATTTCTTGTCTTCGGCTAGGTTTTGAGCTTTTTTGATCTTGCTTCTCTAGCTCTTTCAATTTTGACGATAGGGTGTCAATTTTGGATCTCTCCACTCTTCTCATGTGGGCACTTATTGCTATATATTTTCCTGTACAGACTGCTTTAAATGTGTCCCAGAGATTCTGGTACGTTGTGTCTTCGTTCTCATTGGTTTCGAAGAACTTCTTTATTTCTGCCTTCATTTCATTGTTTATCCAATCAACATTCAAGAGCCAGTTGTTCAGTTTCCATGAAGCTGTGCGGTTCTGAGTTATTTTCTGAATTCTGAGTTCCAATTTGATTGCACTATGGTCTGAGATACTGTTTGTTATGATTTCAGTTGTTTTGCATTTGCTGAGGAGTGCTTTACTTCCAATTATGTGGTCAATTTTGGAGTAAGTGTGATGTGGTGCTGAGAAGAATGTATATTCTGTGGATTTGGGGTGGAGAGTTCTGTAAATGTCTATCAGGTTCGCTTTTTCCAGGTCTGAGTTCAAGTCCTGGATATCCTTGTTAATTTTCTGTCTGGTTGATCTGTCTGATATTGACAGTGGAGTGTTAAAGTCTCCCACTATTATTGTGTGGGAGTCTAAGTCTCTTTGTAAGTCATTAAGAACTTCCCTTATATATCTGGGTGCTCCTGCATTGGGTCCATATATATTTAGAATTGTTAGCTCTTCTTGTTGTATCGATCCTTTTACCATTATGTAATGACCTTCTTTGTCCCTTTTGATCTTTGTTGCTTTAAAGTCTATTTTATCAGAAACAAGAATTGCAACTCCTGCTTTTTTTTGCTCTCCATTTGCTTGGTAAATCTTCCTCCATCCCTTGATTTTGAGCCTTTGTGTATCCTTGCGTGTGAGGTGGGTTTCCTGGATACAGCACACCAATGGGTTTTGGTTTTTTATCCAATTTGCCAGTCTGTGTCTTTTGATTGGTGCATTTAGCCCATTTACATTTAGGGTTAATATTGTTCTGTGTGAATTTGATACTGCCATTTTGATGCTAGCTGGCTGTTTTGCCCATTGGTTCATGTAGATTCTTCATTTTGTTGATGCTCTTTAGCATTTGGTATGCTTTTAGGATGGCTGGTACTGGTTGTTTCTTTCTATGTGTAGTGCCTCTTTCAGGAGCTCTTGTAAAGCAGGCCTAGTGGTGACAAAATCTCTGAGTACTTGCTTGTTCATGAAGGATTTTATTTTTCCTTCACTTATGAAGCTCAGTTTGGCTGGATATGAAATACTTGGTTGAAAGTTCTTTTCTTTAAGGATGTTGAATATTGGCCCCCACTCTCTTCTGGCTTGTAGAGTCTCTGCCGAGAGATCTGCTGTGAGTCTGATGGGCTTCCCTTTGTGGGTGACCCGACCTTTCTCTCTGGCTGCCCTTAGTATTTTCTCCTTCATTTCAACCCTGGCCAATCTGATGATTATGTGCCTTGGGGTTGCTCTTCTTGCAGAATATCTTTGTGGTGTTCTCTGTATTTCCTGGAGTTGAGTATTGACCTGTCTTGCTAGGTTGGGGAAATTTTCCTGGATAATATCCTGAAGAGTGTTTTCCAGCTTGGATTTATTTTCTTCATCACATTCTGGTACACCTATCAAACGTAGGTTGGGTCTCTTCACATAGTCCCACATTTCTTGGAGATTTTGTTCATTCCTTTTTGCACTTTTTTCTTTGATCTTGGTTTCTCGTTTTATTTCATTGAGTTGATCTTCGACTTCTGATATTCTTTCTTCTGCTTGGTCAATTCAGCTGTTGAAACTTGTGCATGCTTCGCAAAGTTCTCGTGTTGTGTTTTTCAGCTCCTTCAATTCATTCATATTCCTCTCTAAGTTGTCCATTCTTGTTATCATTTCCTCGAATCTTTTTTCAAATCTTTTTTCAAGGTTCTTAGTTTCTTTGCACTGATTTAGAACATGTTCTTTTAGCTCACTGAAATTTCTCATTATCCACTTTCTGAAGTCTGATTCCATCATTTCGTCACACTCATTCTCCGTCCGGCTTTGTTCCCTGAGGAGTTTTGGTCCTTTGTAGGAGGTGAAGTGTTTTGGTTTCGGGAGTTTTCCTCCTTTTTGCGCTGGTTTCTTCCCATCTTTATGGATTTATCCACCTGTCGTCTTAGTAGTTGCTGATTTTTCAATTGGGTCTCTGTGTGGACACCCAGATTGTTGATGATGAGGTATTTCTGTTACTTAGTTTTCCTTCTAATGGTCTAGCCCCTCTGCTGTACGAATGCTGAGGTCCACTCCAGACCCTGCTTGTTTGCGGTACACCTGTAGCAGCAGTGGAACAGTGAGGGATGCTACCAGTTTCTTCTTCTGCTTTGTTTCAGAATGATGCCCTCTGTGCCTTCACTGAGAGCTGCAATCCGGAGTCGCCTCTATGACACCATCTTCTCTACTACCCGTGCGTGTTTATTTATCTAGATGCTTGTTAAGCACACACCATGCTCTCTTAACTGGTCACCTATTTCCTTAGAAGTGTCGGGTCAGATCTTGACAGGAACCAGATAGGTCCCTATCTGATCTGATAGGTCAGATCTTGATAGACACCTCCAGAATTCTCTCTCCAACAAAAGATTAGTTTAAGGCCAGAAGCCACTTCCCGCTGAAGAGTGACTATAGAATGGACCGATTACTTTATAACCTGGCAGGACCCACGATAGCACCAGCTCCTTCATCAAATGGAACAATAATTCAAGGTGAGCCATGGGAGCAAGTCAGGCCACTTGGCACCTCATAGCCCACTCCTTACCTCTTCTGCATTCCAAACCCTTTCTTTAAAAACCCCTGTGTTCCCTCCACAAGTTAAAGAGTGGAATTCCTTTCTACTCTTCACCTTGCTAGCATGGATAATAAAGAAATATCACTTCTTCTTATGATAACTCATTATTATTGTGACTTCTTTTCACAAGCCGCAAGTAGCTGAACCCTTTTGTTGGTTAGTTTTACTCTTTTCTCTTTTCCCAAATATACTTATCATTCTCTGAAAGAACCTTACTTGTCCCCTTGTTTACTTGTTTTTTCTCTAATTCCACCTATACTAGAACTGAAGTTCCAAGCTAGCAGAAATCTCCCCTGTCTCACTAATTACAAGTATTCCCAGTGCCTAGAATACCACTTGGCATATAACTATATCTATTTGTTAGATTACAATAACTATTTATTAACATCATGACTGTGTTATTGTTTTTCACAGAGCAGAGAAATATTTCTCTGTATGGGCATGCCCTTATATAAAGGACTTGAGGCAAGAAGTTACATTCTAAGAAATAAACATTCAACAGAGCTTCTGGTCTATTTGTATCTGGTCACTTCACTACCCACAATATAAAAACAATGGGATCTAAACTGATGGTAATTAATATGACTTTTAAGATCATTCAGAGATTTTAGTCTGGACCACTAGAGGCATATTTACAGTCATGATCTTCCCTCTGGTTTAAATGAAAGGAAGAAAACATTTTTTTTTTCATTTATTTTTGTTGCATTGACAAGTCTTAACTGTATATATTTGTGGAATATAGTAGGATATTTTGATATATGTACACAATGTGAAACAATTAAATCAATCTAATTGACATATTTGTTACCTCACATACTTATTTTTTTCTGGCAAAAACATTTCAAATTTACTCTTAGCAATTTTGAAATATATTATTATTAGCCATAGTCACAATGCTACGCAATAGACCTCAAAAATTTATTCTGCCTAAGTGAAACTTTGTACTTTTTGACCAACATCTCTCCTTTGCTCCCTACCTCCACTCCCAGCCTCTGAGTTTGACCTTTTCAGATTCCATGTATAAATCAGATCATGTGGTATTTATCTTTCTATGCCTGACTTGTTTCACTTGTCATAATGTCCTCCAGGTTCATCCATTTTGTCACATATGACAGAATTTCCTTCTGTTTTAAGGCTAAGTAGTATTTCATTGCATATATATACACGATATTTTCTTTATCTATTCATCTGCTGATGACACTTGGTTGATTCCACGACTGGACTACTGTGAATAGTGTTGCAACAAACACGGGAAGACAGATATTTCTTCTACATAGTGATTTCAAATCCTTTGTATATTTACCCAGAAGTGGGATTTCTGGATCATATGGTAATTCTATTTTTAGTTTTTTCAGGAAACTGCATACAGTTTTTCAGAATGATTGCACTTATTTACATTCTCACCAACAGTGTATAAGAGTTCCCCTTTCTCCATGTCCTTGCCAACCTTTATCTTTTATGGTTTTGACAATAGCTGCTGTAACAGATACAAAGTGATAGCTCACTGTGGTTTTAATTTGTATTTCCCTAATGATTAATGATACTGAGCATTTTTTCATATACCTGCTGGCCATTTGTATGTCTTCTTTTAAGAAATGTCTATTTGGGTCCTTTGCCCATTTTTAAATCTGGTTTCTTGTTTTCTCTCTATTGAGTTGTTTGAATTCTTTATATATTTTTATATTGACAAATATATGATTTTCAAATATTTTCTCCCAATCAGTAGATTGTCTCTTCACTCTGCTATTTCCATTGCTGTTCAGAAGCTTTTTACTTTGATGCAATCTCATTTGTCTATTTTTGCTTTTGTTTCCTGTGCTTTTGGGGTTAAACTTTAAAAGTCATTGCCCAGACCAATGCTGTGAAGCTTCCTCCCCTATGTTTTCTTATAGTAGTTTTATAGTTTTGAGTCTTTGAAAAATGTAAAATATTTAGGAATAAATGTAACCAACAGGGTAAAAAAATATGTATACTGAAAATGATATAACACTGATGAAAGAAGTTAAAGAATAGGAAGGAATTCCATATTCATGGATTAGGAGAATTAATATTGTTAAAATCCATACCACCCAAAGTAACTTATAGATTCAATTTCTATCAAAATTCCTGTCATTTTTTACAGAAATAGAAAAACAATCTTAAAATCCATATGGAACCACAAAAGACCCCAAAGAGCCAAGACAATCTTGAGCAAAAAGAACAAAGCTGGATGTATCATACTATCTGATTTGAAAATATAATACAAAACTATAGTAATCAAAATAGCATGGTATGGAGAATAAAAACAGACATATCAACCAATGGAACACAATAGAGAGCCCAGAAATGAACCCACACATATGCAGTCAATAAATTTTCAACAGAAGTGCCAAGAATACACAATGGGGAAAGAAAGGATGGTCTCTTCAATAAATTGTGTTGGGAAACTTGGATATCCACAAGCAAAATAATGAAAGTAAACCCTTGTCTCACTCTTTATACAAAATCAGCTCAACACTTAAAAAGGAAGGAAATATATGTTAACATATTGAAATCCATAATAATTTGACTTAATTTGATTAAGGTGAGTGTTTTTAGGGGGTCTAGAAAGGTTTTGTATATAAATTTATTCTTAAGCTGAACCTGAAGGGGGGATATATATATACATATATATAATCTCCATGGGTGCTTATCTTTTACTGGGTTCATTAACATCATTGGAGAATCTCTTGAAAAACAGGTTTCAAAATTCTCCACTGGACCCTAAGAAAAACACAAAAGAGAGAGAGTAGACTGGAAGCTGAGGGCTAAACCTATGATTTGTTTACTGCTATATCCCCAATATCCATCACAGTATACACTAGGTGTTCAATTTGCTGACATACTGACAGAACAGGTAATCAGACGGTAGATATAGATTTTTAACTCATTTATGCCTGAGGTTGCAATTTTTTGAATTTTTGCCATCAGACCTTGGTGATGACCTTGAGCAGTAGGATATAAACAACTCCCACATGCTTAGCATTCCAATAATGGGACACTATGCACAAATTCAATGGCTGCTGCTGACTCAAATACTTCATAGGCTTAAACCTAACACCTTCAGGTCCATTAGGCTGCAATTAAATGACTACCGGTTTTGTTGTATTGTGTCTTGGAGGAAAAGCTATTTGTTCCTGTGGAAAACAATGATTTTAAGACCCTTGAAGTGTCTTGCTAGGATACATTCAACTCTAGCAATTTGACTGTCATGCCAATCTTGTTTTTCACATTGGGCTCCATATAGACTTTTTAAAGCACTTAAAAGGCTCCATGTCCCATCACCAAGCAAATCTGGGTGGATTTGGGCATAAATATTCATTAGAACCTCCCTCCACCTCCTCTTAAAAATGCTCTATTGAAATGGAGATTTTGACTTTTAGAGTAATGAAGAATATAAAAAGCCTTTATTCTGAAAAATTAATAGATTAATGAAAAAAACATTTCTCTATTTTTATTAGGATGAATTGCTTTTTTTTTAAAGTAAATTTCAATGTACTATGCTTATTCTTATAAGAAAAGCACGTTCTCTTTCAGAAGGTGGAAGAGTTCCTTAATAATGTGTTATAATTTCTGCATTCTCTGTTAATCCCCAATTAAATGCAGCCAGAATTATTTTCATTTTGGTACTTAGGATAAACTTTGAAGTTCTCCTTTGTCTTTGGTGAAAATATAAGAGGCCTTAGACTCTGCTCCTTTAGTTAGGGATTTACTACACAAGCCATCTTACTACACAACCCACATCTCAGCTGTTTTCTTTTCTGTCGAAAGAGGGAAACAAGAAATAAATTATTATGAGAATGAATAAATCCCTGTTGATGCAGTGAACTTGAGTCATATTTTGCAAAGTCTGTTTTGGAGAGAGGGTCTGTTTTCATTCTAGATAAAACTAAAAAACTGAGAAAAGAAAAATATGTTTTCAGAATATTTCAGAATAGGCACATTCAAAAGAAGGTAAAATTTTTGTTTTGTTGTTGTTTTTGTTTTGTCTTTATCACTGCTACTTTTTTCTGAATGGAACCCTACTCTTGGAAAATCTAGCTGTCTCCCAAGTGAATCAAGACCACAAAGAGAAATGACTTCTTGTTGTCCTCTGCCTCTCGGTGTTTATAAAATCTAGCTTCGGTTTGAACAAAACAGGTGCCCTGGTGTTTTCAGTTCTACATCTGCTTCAGAATCTAATTATAGCAATGATGCTTGTTTAATCTGATTGGTTTCCATTGTGTCTTTGTCTATGCTCAGGGCCTTGTTTCTGAGTCATTTCACTAGCCAGTTGGTCTTTGCCACATTCCAGTGAATCTGTGATTTGGTTTCTAAATTCATCACATCTTATTGTTTTTTATGACTTGGGACTATAATGTCTCAGTAAGATTTCTTTTCTTTTTCTAAGAAAGTTTTTAAAAAGACTTCTAAAATTGATGTGAGAGAAAGTAAAGAGGTTTAGTTAGAAGTAATTTATAAATCTCCCATAAAAAGTATCTGTAATTTATTGCTACAAATTCCTTCGCAAAAGCAAACAAGTTTACTTTAAATAAATTGCACTTAATTCGTATTAACTTTATTTTACCAAAACAGCAATAAAATGTGGCATAAATTACTGATAGACGACTGTTGTCTTTCTAACCATCATATTCCTCCTTCCCATTTCTTCCTTCCTGGCAAAGATGCCACTCAGTGAGTCTTAAATATCTTAAAATGACAGAGTCTTAAAATGTCACACATCATTTTCATTAAATTTCTTTGCAGCTAGGTTATGGGCTTGTGAACCAACCCTGCAGAAATGACCCAAAGGAAAGTCTGCCAGGGAGCTTCTGAGAAAAGTTTTCCTTCCTATTAAAAAGATACGTGGGAAGAAAGCATCCATTTTTTATGATAGATCATGTTGTCTCTACATGTGATACCTAAACTACAGCTACACTCTTACATTCAAGAGATTTAAATAGGCCTAAGGTCCAAGACAATATTCTGAGGATGGAGAGCTGAAATACGGAAACATATAAACTCTTAATATTACTAAGTTGTTAAACCAATCCTGAAAGCACTTTGCCACTTACTTTTGTTAAGCCTTTTAAATTGGGTATTCTATTACTTATAGCCAAAAGAATATAATAGAAAATCACCACATTAACTGATAGGAAATTTGATTATTTTTATGCAATGCAAAGCTATATCTGTACCAAATAATATGTAACTAAAAATCTAAATTACATTTATTGAAATGGTGTCTATTGTATTTTCTTTTTTGGGGGGGCGGGGCGCAGTTTCGCTCTTGTTACCCAGGCTGGAGTGCAATGGCGTGATCTCGGCTCACCGCAACCTCCGCCCGCCTCCTGGGTTCAGGCAATTCTCCTGCCTCAGACTCCTCAGTAGCTGGGATTACAGGCACGCGCCACCATGCCCATCTAATTTTTTGTATTTTTAGTAGAGACGGGGTTTCACCATGTTGACCAGGATGGTCTCGATCTCTTGACCTCGTGATCCACCCGCCTCGGCCTCCCAAAGTGCTGGGATTACAGGCGTGAGCCACTGCACCCGGCTATTCTATTCTCTTACTAAATTAAAACAAACTTCTTGAATAACAATTACTTTTCTAATTTTGTACTAAAAATCACTTTTAAATAGATTTTAGTCCTGTGATATTTCTCCGCCTTAAACGGTGTTGGTAATTCAGCTGAGGCTCTTTTTAGAGTGGTTTTAGTTTATTTATTTGCTTATTTTTGGTTTTTACTTTGGGATAAGGTTGAGGGAGAGTTTCCACAAAGTCAAATAGAATTCAGAATTTAAATATATTGACATCTATTTTTTAAATTAGATATTACATAATTGTATAAGCATACATTCCACAATGAAAATTACAAATTCCCAATGATAAGCAGTTTTTTGAATGTGTGGTAGGCCAGGCACAGTGGCTCATGCCTATAATCCCAGCACTTTGGGAGGCCGAGGCGGGTGGATCATGAAGTCAAGAGATCAAGACCATCCTGGTCAACAAGGTGAAACCCCGTCTCTACTAAAAATACAAAAATTAGCTGGGCATGGTGGTGCATACCTGTAGTCCCAGCTACTCAGGAGGCTGAGGCAGAAGTATTGCTTGAACCCAGGATGCAGAGGTTGTGGTGAGCCGAGATCGTGCCATTGCACTCCAGTCTGGGTAACAAGAGCGAAACTCCATCTCAAAAAAAAAAAAAAAAAAGTGTCCTAACAGTCTGATTCATTTTGAGTACATAAAGAAGTCTTACTTTACCTTATTTTTCTCACAACTCTTTTTACTTTTTTTTTTTGAGATGGAGGAGTTCTGCTTTTTGCCCAGGCTGGAGTGCAATGGTACAATCTCAGCTCATTACAACCTCCACCACCTGGGTTCAAATGATTCTCCTGCCCCAGCCTGAGTAGCTGTGATTACAGGTGTGTGCCATCACGTCCGGCTAATTTTGTAGTTTTACTAGAGACAGGGTTTTGCCATGTTGGCCAGGCTGGTCTTGAACTCCGGACCTCACGTGATCTGCCCACGTTGGCCTCCCTAAGTCCTGAGATTGCAGGCCTGAACCACTGTGCTGGCCCTTATTTTTCTCACAACTCTTAACATATGTTTCTTCAAAGAAAAGCTTCCTTTTAAAAATTAATACCAACAAAACAAGTGGATAATTTGCAAGCCTATCATCTACACATGATCCACAATAACTGAGTTACCTGTTTTCTTGCAGCAAAGTCAAAACAGAGTTCTAATCTACCGTGGGTAATCTGGATGAAGAGACTGGCTTTTAGGAAGAAGGTAAACAAGCACTTCACTCTGGCTGATAGCCTAGATAAATTTAATGTGTGAGTCAAGTCACAGAAACAGGATAGGGATTAATGGAGAAAAAGAAACATGAATTTCACATTAAAAAGATTAGGGAAATCCCAACCTTTATTATACAATATCTGTGAGCCTACCAAGATGATTTATAATACTGGAAAAGCTTTAGATATGCTTTGGCTAATGCTCCTAGGAGGCTCAGAAAACATAATCCAATTTCCTAGCAGCGTACAAAAGAGACATACTTTAAAATAATTGCTATTTTAAACTGCAGCCTTCATGGAGCTATTGGCATCTAACCACAACATAAGGATTAACAGAAATTGTTACACTGCCACTTTAAAAATGTGATATTTTTTGTGTCACATATTCCACAGCCCATGGCATGAAAAGCCAACTATGTAAAAGAATTGTTTCAACTAATGCGCACACCTTACCTTGGCTGATTCACCTTAGAGAAGAAAAAAACAGAAACAAACTGGAAGTCACGAAGCAATATAAGCCGTTAATTAAGCTTTTGGAGTGATCCAATTGCTATTCTCTGGGAAAACAAAGCTGTGGCTATCACACATAATTTACGTTTTTGAAAGCATGTCCTTCCTTTTAGGCATTTGTTTTTTCAAAATGTTCTAGAAGATTCAGAAGTATTTTGCTCCAGGGTTAATTGTAGGAGGACACCAGAGTAATATGAAAGATATATTTACCTGACATCTCAAGCAGTCTTATTTACCTCTTAACCAGCAGAAGAGCCGGTTTCTTGGAGAATTTTTACATTGTGAATTATGCCTCAGAAAAAAAGTGAGCTCCAGAAATGTGACTTACATCTGCTTTCCTTTAGCCCAATCATCAAGGCCCGGATATTTTCTGCTGCAGGCTACTCTGATTGTTTATTCCATTCTGACAGTCAGTTTTACAACTTAGTGTATTAAAGTAGCATTGAACCAGAGTCAAACAATTTTGTTCTAGCCCCATTATTGGTGTGATGGACTATTCAGTATTCAACCTAATACAGAGTTTCATAAACAGCTTCTAAGGGCTAGAAATCTGCCATAGCCAAAGCTCATTTTCATGGCTGATTTATCCGAAGACACTGCTTCACAACTAAAAAATCTTGGCAAGTAATCAAGATGCTGATCAACTCAAAGAAAACTTTAATATTTCTCAACTTCAACCATCCCTCTGACAACAGAGACCAGATGCCAATTTGGTAGTTTTGGAAAGAAGCTTATGATATTCCTGTTTAAATTTACCATTTATGCCATTAATTAGCTGCCTCAAAGTAATGGTCTGTCTTTAAGGAAAGATCATAATATAAAGTAGGGTAAATATAAACAGAATATTTAGTCATATAAATTGTCTCCCTCTTTTTGGGTATTTTTCTAAACACTAGACATACACAAGAAAGATACTGTCCCAGATTTTCTTTAAAATAATTCAATGTTGCCAGGTGCAACATTGTAATCCCAGCACTTTGGGAGGCTGAGACAGGCGGATCACCTGAGATCAGGAGTTCAAGACCAGCCTTACCAACATGGAGAAACCCTGTCTCTACTACTAAAAATACAAAATTAGCCAGGCATGGTGGTACATGCCTATAATCCCAGTTATTCAAGAGGCTGTCAGGAGAATCGCTTGAACCCAGGAGGCGGAGGTTGTGGTAAGCCGAGATTGTGCCATTGCACTCCAGTCTGGGCAACAAGAGTGCAACTCCATCTCAAATAATATTATTATTATTATTATTAATATTTAGTGTGGGGGTGGGTAGGGGTATGGTGAATATGAAAGGTGTTAATAGATGAAAAATGAGGGGCTTGTTTTGATGATTCTTACATATGAGGGTGAGTCCATAAGGGTTTGTTACTCACTAGCTTTACTTATCTTTGAAATACCCCATTAAAACGTTTTTAATGAATAAACATACAGAGATCCAAAAATTAAAAAAAGATAAAAGAAACATGCAGCCTCTGCTGTCACAGGGTTGACAGTCTGTCAGGGAGGGAAGATAGACATTCTGAAAGTACTGAAAGGCATTAGGAAATAATTCAACTCGATATCAGAGAAATGCAAATTAAAACTACAGTGAATATCACGAGTCACTAAAAATTAATAACTGAAAATACCACGTGTAGGTGAGAACATGGAGGAATTATTAACCCTCAAACACCTCAGGTGGAAATGTGAAATAGTACGACACTTTGGAAAATCACTCGAAAGTTTATTTAAAGGTTAAAAATACACCTACCAAATGACTCAACCATTCCACTGCTAGGTAATTACTCAAAGAAATGAAAACATATCTGTAAAGACTCATATTCAAATGTTCATAGTAGCTATTTATAATAGCTAAAAACTGGAAACAAGGCAAATGCTCAACTCTTGAATGGATTAAACAAATTGTGGCATATCCATACAACGGAATTCCACTCATCGGTGAAAAGGAATGAGCTACTCATGTTATACTACGTGTGGATTTCAAAAGCGTTATGATATGGAGAAGGAAATGGTCATGAAAGACTACAGACTGTGTGTATCTGTTGTTTCTTGCTGTCCCATTCACATTTAGCATACATGATGCCCCATGAGCACAGAATTCAGGTAAAGAGACCCACAGTGCATGGGAACATGACATGACTGCAAGGATGCACAAGGTAAGTGCATAATATGTACAGCGAAGTAAGTGGAACACTGACTACCCTGAGAAGCCAGGCTTTCTGTTCAAACCACAGCTGCTTCATAAGAACGGTACCCAATCATATCTTTTCCTACATTACTTCCCTGTATTATGTAGAAAACGATGACACAGAAAGAAAGGAAAAGTGGGATAACCATTAGAGAGTGTTAGTGGGATGTGCACATACCAAGAAGTGAAATACAAACAGTTGAGTTGGTTTTGTGCACCATTTTCACAGATGCATACATAAAACACAACTGTGTAATTTTAGTGATTTTGCATTTAAGGTAAATGCTTTCATATTTATATTTAAAGTTGGCATTGCACAGTGTAAAAAAGAATGGTAAATTTTGTTCCAATATTTTAAATTTTTAGTGTTTAAACTTAGAACATTAAATAGAAAATAAAAATACCATGAAAAGCTGAAAGGCACATCAGAGAAGAAAGCAAAAAATCTTTTCTATTTTATTACGTTAAATGGCACAATTATTCCTGCTTTGAACAAGGAGCCCCACATTTTTGTTTGTATGTAAGCCTGTCTGGACTTGACCCTGAAGGACAATGGGGAGCATGGGGAATCATAGAAAGATACCAGAAAGGAAAATCACATGACTGAGTTTGTGCTTTAGAAATCTTGCTCTGGGAATACAGTGCTACATGGATTTGGGGGACAAATACATTAGAGAAAAGGAATCCAATTATAATAATGACAACAGGGAAGTGGCGTGAGAGAAGGAAGGAGATTTTGAAATATTAAGAGTTAAGAGTTGCCAAGACTTATTGACATGCCTTTTGTTAATCTATACTGAGATTTTAAATCCTTAAACTCTCAAAATAATTTTTTCTTTTAGACACTGTTTCTCAAGCTTTTGGTATTTATGAACTACCTTGATGCTGTCTGGCTCCACAAAGACCACCAATTTTAGGTCAACTTAAAGATAAGCTTTTCAATGATAAAACATACTCTTTTGAAACTTAAAGTAATTAAAGAATATTTATATCCTCGAGAGGGATGATTTTTTTGCTATTTTTCAACTAAAGTAATAATATCTGTCTGGCACAAAGGTCCGGCTTCCACATTGAGGTTTTTTTTTCTCTCTCTCTCTCTCTCTTTTTATCCTAGATTTTAAAATGCCCAAATAGTTGATCAAAATTAGAATGACTATTGTCTCAGTTTCCCAGATTTTACCTGTTGTCCAGGTAACTATTAACACCTCTTTTGCTCTCAACTGTCTACCTTGTACATAAACTACATGCTCACCCCAGCCAGCAATACGGCAGCAAATGTTAGGTGACTCTGTTCAATTAGTTCTGGATATCTGGATCAAACACACACATGATACAGAGATATTTCTGGCTGAAAAATATTTTCTGTACTTTATCAGAGACTAATAAGTGAGCAAATTACCCCAAGAAGTTTAGTGACTGAATGTTTTAACACAAGAGATAACAGCAAATGGAATCTTAACCGATTCTTTGTTTGTTTTCCCATTCAGGGTATGTTTCTTCCTGTTCCTGTTGCAACACTTTGGGTGTTTAAATATGAAACACACCAATGTGAAAGAGACTTCTTTTAGTTGCACAATATTTGTGTTCTCGTTTTCCCTTAGTATAAAAATAATCTTTGAATTTTAGCTGAGCACATGGCCATTAGAATAAGGACTACATTTTCTAGTCTCTCTTGCTGCTAGATAGGGCTGTGTGACTCAGTTTTAACCAATGAGATATAAGCAGAGACAATGTGTCAAACTTTCTGGAAGAATAATTAAGGGAAGAAATCATTTAATTCTTCAATTCTTCATATAATTCTTTCCTTTGTTCTTCTGAGCAAATTTAATACATCTGAATACTACCACCCAAATGCAATATTATCAATACATTAACCTATGGTAGAGGTTAACAAACTTTTTCTTAAAGGGTCAGATAGTATTGTAGCTTTTTAGGCCTACATGGTTTCTGTCACAACTACTCAACTCTGCCCTTGTAGACCAAAAGTAGCCTCAGATAATCTGAATGGATGTGGCTGTGTTTCAATAAAGCTTTATTTACATAGTGGCCAGGTCAGCAGCCAGTTTGCTGACCCCTGGCTTAGATTGGTGTTTTCAAGCTTTTCGGAATTTACTAGGGAAATTTTAAATACACAATGTCCAGGGTCTTGAGCTTCTAATTTAATCAGCTGGGCTAGAGCCCAAGTATTTGTTAAAAGGTCTCACTGTGATAATTCTTCTGTGAGACCAGAAAAAAAGACATGTCCACCATGCATTAGCTTACCTTTCAACCATCATCAATCTTCGGACTTTCTTAAGAAGAAATGGTTAAATGTCCTGGATGGTTTCTTTTCTAAGACACAATCTACCCCTAACTGCCCTTTCTCAGAAAATATTTAAGACAGCATGTTTTGTTTAGTTAGACTTTCAGTGGCCTAAAGGCTCTGAATGCTCATGAGATAATGTGTCTGTAAACTCCAGATTGAGGCAATTAAGTCATGACCTGTAACAAACTGTGCCTTGTGAGGTAATTGAAATTCCTGTTTTTGAAAAATACAGTGGAAAAAACAAAGTTGATTTTAATTACCTGTCCAAACTTTCAGAAAAATGGAATTGATAGTTATCATGTTAATTCTACAGATACGTTACAGGGGAAAATACTGATAATTCATTTTCAGTTTGGGGCTCTAAATATGAAGCTAATATACCACTTTGATTATTTTTGATCAAAAACTTTAAAAGGCTACATAATACAAAAATTACATAGCATTAAAATGTGTTAAGCCCTACATAAAATTGTTTCTGGCATACTCCAGAAATAGAAAGGGGGTCTTCAAAAAATTCATGGAAAATGAAAATTATAAAAAAACAACTCTGGCCGGGTATGTGGCTCATGCTTGTAATCCCAGCACTTTAGGAGGCCAAGGCAGGTGGATCACCTGAAGTCAGTAGTTCCAGATCAGCCTGGCCCACATGGTGAAACTGCATCTCTACTATAAATACAAAAATTAGCCAGGCATGGTGGTGCACTCCTGTAGCAGGCAGAGGTTGCAGTGAGCTAAGCTCATGTCATTGCACTCCAGCCTGGGTGACTGAGTGAGAGTCTATCTCCAAAAAAAAAAAAAAAAAGTGAGATGATGTTGAAGACGAAGCCCACAGCAGCAGACCATCACATCATTTCATAAGGAAAAATTAATCATTTGTTCCCTAATTGAAGAGGACTGATGATTAACAGCAGAAACAATAACACCATAGACATCTCAGTTGTTTCAGATCACACAATTCTGACTGAAAAATTAAACTTGAACAAACTTTCCACTCAATAAGTTCCAAAGCATTGTGCCCAGTTCAGCTGCAGAAAGAACTTTCTATGCAAATATTAAACAACTGGGATCAAGATCCTGAAGCATTGGTTCACCTTGGCAGACAAACATACATACATACATATGTGTATATATATACTTTGAAGAATTGGAAGAGGTGATGAAACAATGCTTTACCAGTATGGTCCTGAAGACAAAGCATAATCAAAACAAGGCTACCAAGAAGTAGAAGTGGTTCAGTCAAAGTAGAAATAGCCTGGTCAAGAGCAAACGTTACGGCAACAGTTTTTTTGGGATGCTTGAGGTATTTGGCTTGGGGACTTTCTGGAGGGTCAATGAATGAAAACATCTGCTTACTATGAGAGAGTTTTGAGAAAGTTAGCTAAAGATTTAGCAGAAAATACCCAGGAAAGCATCACCAAGGACTCCTTGTCCACCACAACAATGCTCCTGCTTGTTCCCCTCATCAAATGAGGGCAATTTTGTGAGAGTTTATATAGGAAATCATCAGACATGTACTTTATGGTATTGATTTAGTTCCTTCTGACTTTCCCCCCACCGTTAATCTTAGAAAATCTTTAAAGGGCATCTTTTTAAAAAAATTTATTTATTTATTTATTTATTTTAGTTAGTAATGTAAAAAAGACTACACTGACATGGTTAAATTCCTAGGACCCTCAGTTCTTTCGGGATGGACTAAATGGCTGGTATTGTTTAGAAAGATATCTTGTAGTTGATGAAGCCCATGTTGAGAAATAGCCTATTCTTTTTTGTTTTTAATCTTTTCATTCCATTTTCCATGAACAAGTCCCCTCATATATTTGTAAATGTGACTTATAAAAATTTAGGTGTAGGCCAGGCACAGTCGCTCACACCTGAAATCCCAGCACTTTTGGAGGCCAAGGCAGGCAGATCGCGAGGTCAGGAGTTCGAGGCCAGCCAGACCAACATGGTGAAACCCCGTCTCTACTAAAATACAAAAATCAGCCAGGCGTGGTGGCGTGTACTTGTAAACCCAGCTACTTAGGAGGCTGAGGCAGGAGAATTGCTTGAACCAGGGAGGCAGAAGTTGCAGTGGGCCAAGATTGTGCCACTGCACTCCAGCCTGGGCAACAGAGCGAGTCTCTGTCTCAAAAAAAAAAAAAAATTGGGGTCTAAATTAAAGATGTGGAATGACTCGGGTACTCAGTAAACCTCATGAAAAAGTGAAAGGCCATAAAACAGTAACAACACTGTTACAGTGCCCTATATAAGTTAGGTTTCTGGATAACAGAAGCGGGCCCCTTAAAGTACCATTTTTTTCATAATTAATTTTTTTTCAGCTTTTAAGTTTGGAGTACATGTGCAGGATGTGCGAGTTTGTTGCGTAGGTAAAAGAGTGCCATGGTAGTTTGCTGCACAGACCAATCCATCACCTAGTTATAAAGCCCAGCATCCCTTAGCTATTTTTCCTGATGCTCTCCCACCAACCACCCCCCATTAGGTTTTAAGAGAATTCTTTCTGCCCTCTGGAACAGAATTGTATATTTTTGGTGCCTCCAAACCATCATTGTAGGCTTGGGTTATTATACTGATCTAGGATGCACTGAAATCTATAGATGTCTCAGAAAAAATGGGTAAAAGTAAGGATTCTGGGGCAAGATGGCCAGGTTTAAAAGTTAGCCCTCCCACTAACTCTAATGAGTCTACCTAGACTTGTTACTTGCACTCTGGTGTCCTCAACCATAAAATGAGAATAATAATAGTACTGGCTCACCAAGCTGTTGTGAGAATGAAATAAGTTCATACATGTAAAAGGCTTAGAAATGTGCCTGATAAATGTACATTACTATTACCATTATTCTCAAGGTGTTTAGTCATTCACAAAATAGTCCCACACTTTATTTTGATGTTGTGTTTGTTCAGTGAACATTCATTTCTTTTTCTTCTGCTCTTTTAATTTAAGGATGTTAAGGTCATATGTAGAGTATCATGAAGGCATGGCCATTAGCGAACCAGGATGGGGCAGACAGGCAGAGGAACAGCATCTACACCATCAGCATTCAACCTGCTCAGCCAGCAGGCAGTGCCAACACCAGATGTTGAGATAGTGAAAAAGGTAGGGTCAACACTTGGCCACTCCCTCAGTTCTTGAGCCTGGTCAGTTAGCCATAGGGATTCATGATGAAGAGTCAGGGTTTCCTAATATGAGTAAAAACTGACAAAGGGGGCTTGGATTAGGGAACCTTAGTAATCTAGTAGTTTCCAGGAAGCTGGCACTAGAAATGTCCTTCACCAAGTAAAATAGCTCTACTGACTAAACAAGGGGTTCATTCCTGTGCTGTGGCTAACTGCTGAATGGGAAGGACCATAATCTAGGAGGAATTGAGACATCAGGTATCAAATAACAACTTGAAAACAGGACTCCAGGATGAAGATCCATTAAGAGATTTGGGGAAAGGGGACTCAGGAATAAGGATTCCCAGTTATTACAACAGAGACAAGACTTCAGGGTCAGATCCACACCAGAGAAGACTAAATGCTGAGCTTCCAAAAGTGGTTCTTTATGTATTTAAGTTTCCATTGATCTAGGAATTGCAGATGAAGATGAGCCCATACAGGAAGACCAGCTGGCCCCAGAGTTTTGTATGGTAAGGTACAGAGTATGGAAAAGGGGAAAGATCCTGGGATTTGGGAGCTATTTAGGTTCCAAGCTGAGTAATTTCTTGTTTCTGTCAGTGAACTTACCTCTGACAGTATTACCCATCTCTCTCTACCAATCTACTAAGCTACTTTATTATCCACTAAGTACCAAAAAACTGTATTGATCTATTTACTCTAATTGTGAGTAAAGTAAGAGTGAACAAGCTCTCTAAATGAGACCTGGAACAGTCCTCTTATGAATAAGTAAATACACATTCGCATCTAGACCTCATACTACTGCTTTGTCTGCTCTGAAATGTTTTTAGTTCAGCATTTTATCATTTATTTAAAATAATCAGTGTATTAGCAAAATAAGTGAGATGTTGACATTATTTCAGTGCATTCATTGCTTTCTACTAAACAATTTCACAGAAGTGATTCTGCCTGACTCTGTTTCCCTTTCTAACGATAGCACTCTTTCCCTCTCAGGAGTAATGCGAAGGTTTGATCTTACTGTCTCTGTCAGGTGGGTTCCCCGACAGAGTTCTCCTGTAGTGTTATGAATCATCCCCCCCTAATTCCCAACTCTGGCCTGGATTACCCATCTGTAATGCCAAAAACATAACTGCCAGAAACCTATGTTATAGTGCACTCAGTAAGCTTAGAAGGTCATAGTGGTAGTTCGAGTAAGCCTACGAATTTTTTTGCTGCTTCTCTCATCGAGAGGTATTGTTTAACTCCTCTGATCTTAAATCCATCAGACTTACTTAAGCAATGGAATGTGGCATTTTACAATTTCTAAGGTGAGGGCACAAAAAGCTTTGCACTCACTCTTTTTTTTCTTTTTTGTCCTTTAAGTTCTGGAGTACATGTGCAGATCTTGCAGGATTGTTGCGTAGGTACACACATGCCATGGTGGTTTGCTGTCTCCATCCCCCCGTCACCTACATCAGGCATTTCTCCCAGTGCTCTCCCTCCCCAACCTCCCCGCCCCTGCTGTCCCTCCTGAACATACCCCAGTGTGTGATGTTCCCCTCCCCGTGCCCATGTGTTCTCATTGTTTAACACCCGCCTATGAGTGAAAACATGTGGTGTTTGATTTTCTGTTCTTGTGTCAGTTTGCTGAGAATGATGGTTTCCAGATTCATCCATGTCCTTACAAAGGAATTCATTGTTTTTTATGGTTGCATAGTATTCCATGGTCTATATATGCCGCATTTTCTTTGTCCAGTCTATCATTGATGGGCATTTGGGTTGGTTCCAGGTCTTTGCTATTGTAAACAGTGCCTCAATAAACATAAAAAATATGGAAGACTTCACAAATTTGCATGTCATCCTCAGGCAGGGGCCATGCTAATCTTTTCTGTATCTTTCCAATTTTACTATATGTGCTGCCAAAGTGAGCACTGCACTCACTCATGAAGTCCTCAGCTGCTATGGAAAAACCCTGACTTCCTTGAGGCTGCCTTGCTGGAAAGACTGCATGAGAAGACCGTGTGGAACAGCCCTGAGACCACATAAGAGAGACATATACATGATTGGCTGCCCTACCCTTCAGCAATTTGAGCACACCTGCAGAGACTCTGCCCAATTAGCAGAGTTGCGAGCATAATCCTATGGTTGTTATTTTACAGCTTTAAGTTTTGGAGGTGGTTGTTATGTAGCAAGACATAGCCAGAACTGCTACCCTTCACTGGTGCCAAAGATTCACAGAATAAAAAAGCCTGCTTTGCTTTTATTAACTCATCATTTTAGTGTCAAGGCTACCATACTAGATATTTAGCCAAGTACAAATTTCTTTACTAAAAGGCTAGGGCAATTTCAGGAGAGACATATAACATAGACGGGGAAAGGCTGTACTTAAGTAATGAAAGAAAAGGCACCTAAGAACTGGGCCCTGCAAAAGAGGTCACCTCCAGGGTTTCTTTGCATTTCACGCAGTTCCCATGCCCTTGGGTACACACATGCACTCCTCCAAGCATCCCTATCTTCTAGTCATCTGCCTAAATTCCTACACCTACCCAGAACACCCCACCTCTCTTGAATCCATTCTCCCTCCTTCTTTAACATAAACACCTAAGTCCCATGCTTGAAAGGGAAAAGCAGCCCCAGGGTTTGACAGGATATTCAGTGAAGCAGCTGGATACCCACATCTTATAGAACAGGTGAGGAGTAACAGCTCTGAGCCATTGTTAATGGAGAAGAAGGAAGCCCTTTTGGATTTTTTTTTTTTTGAGACAGTCTTGTTCTGTCACCAAGGCTGGAGTGCAGTGGCATGATCAGGGCTCACTGCAGCCTCAACTGCTCAAGCTCAAGTCATCCTCCCGCCTCAGCACCCCTGAGTAGCCAGGACTAAAATCATGTGCTCCCACACCCAGCTAATGTTTTTGAATTTTAGTAGAGATGAGGTTTCACTATGTTGCCAAGCTGGTACTGAACTTCTCAGCTCAAGCAATCCACCTGCCTTGGTATCTCAAAGTGCTGGTATTACAGGTGTGAGCCACTGGGCCCAGCTGAATTTTTTTTCCCAATATTTACATCAATATGTGATATAGTTGAGCAGATCCCTATAATTAAATAACTTTTAAGTGAAACACATATCCAAGAAAATTAATTACGTTGGGGGGAATAGGGCATTCCGAACTAACAATCATAATTGAGGCATTCAGACTTCAAGCAGGTAATGTAAATGAGTGAAGTGCATTTGGTGTCATTAATAGGGAGAGATGGGAATCAGGGCAAAGCAGAATGAGCTTGCGTGCCTTTTCAAAGGGCACAGTTGTTACAGGCCTCCCAACAAATCCTGTTTTGCAGGAATGCAGACAGTGTTGCTAGATTTTTCTCCTTCTCTTCAGAAATCTAGATTACATGTGAAATGTCCAGTTTTTAGAATGCTGAGGAGGCCAAAGAAAATATACCTATCCACTGAATTGGGGGCACCAGATGAAAAAAAATTGAGGAAGTAATGTTCTTAATTATCAAGACACCCCTACCTTCTCTTTCTCTGAGCCCTATAATTATATTGAGTAGCATTTAGTTTCCTTCTTCTTCAGCCTGAAGGTTCTAGTTGAATAAGAAATTAATTACATTAGCCTTTAATATTGACTCTGTTTTTTTCTTAGAGTGACTCCCAGATAGGATTAATTCCTAAACTCCCTCTAGGGTGGAGAGTAGAATGTTTGCCAATTATTTTTTCTTTCTTTTTTTTTTTTTTTGAGATGGAGTTTCACTCTTGTTGCCCCGGCTGGAGTGCAATGGCATGCTCGGCTCACTGCAACCTCCACCTCCCAGGTTCAAGCAATTCTTCTGCCTCAGCCTCTTGAGTAGCTGGGATTATAGGAGCCGGCCACCATGCCTGGCTAATTTTTTGTATTTTTAGTAGAGACAGGATCCACACACCTCTGCCTCCCAAAGTGCTGGAATTACAGGTCTGACCCACTGTGCCTGGCCTAATTATTTTCTTCACAAAAGTTTAAAAGGCTTCGAGGTACGACCTTCACTACTATGTTATTAGTGAAACTCTACCTTTTTTCATCCTTTCTTAAGCAATACTGTATTAACCAGGTATTCATTGGTCCCTGGACTAGGTGTTTCTGCCATAAGCAATGCGTGGTAAGGGCTCTTAACTTGGGATTTTAAACAGAAAATAATTTAATGAGCATCTGATTGGAAATGATAATTTAAAAAAGCAAACAAAATTAATTATTTTTATTCTATAAGAAGTTAATAAATACTGTATTGAATTTCTACCACCTCTTCACCCTCCCTAACTCCCAATCCCACCTGACAGTAATTCCCTACATTTGAATCACTGACTCCCCGTTCTTCTCAAATATTGGCAGATCTCGGAACATTATGTGATTAGATTGACTCCCTAGTCTAGACAGTATAGTACTTTAAATCTTTTCATTACAACAATATAAAAAGGATGGGTCTGCAATAATTAATCACTCTTTATACTCTATCAATTGCAGTGTCAATATATGTCCAGATGATAACCAAAAAAGCTTTCAGCCACCTGGCTAAAGGTAGGCTCTGAAATCATTTGAACAGCTCTGATTCTTCAAGCTAACACTGCTTAACTCTTTAAGAGCGGACAATGAGAGGTTGAAATCTGAGCTGGGAGCTGAGGTATGCCTTGTGGTACTGAAACTTTTAAAACTTAAGGGTCGGCAGTTTGAATCGCGGTGCAACGGAGGAGTAGGTGGTGGGATCTCGCCGTGGGTCTGGTTAGCTCTCTGCCTTGCTTGCTTGAGCTTCAGCAGAATTCGAAATGGCTGGCGGTAAGACTGGGAAGGACTCCGGAAAGGCCAAGACAAAGGCCGTTTCCAGCTCGCAGAGAGCCGGCTTGCAGTTCCCAGTGGAGCGGTATTCATCGACACCTGAAATCTAGGACAATCAGTCATGGACGTGTGGGCGCGACTGCCGATGTGTACAGCGCAGCCATCCTGGAGTACCTCACGGCAGAGGTACTGGAACTGGCAGGAAATGCATCAAAAGACTTAAAGGTAAAGCGTATTACCCCTCGTCACTTGCAACTTGCTATTCGTGGAGATGAAGAGTTGGATTCTCTCATCAAGGCTACAATTGCTGGTGGTGATGTCATTCCACATATCCACAAATCTCTGATTGGGAAGAAAGGACAACAGAAGACTGTCTAAAGGATGCCTGGATTCCTTGTTATCTCAGGACTCTAAATACTCTAACAGCTATCCAGTGTTGGTGATTCCAGTGGACTGTATCTCTGTGAAAAACACAATTTTGCCTTTCTGTAATTCTACTTGAGCAAGTTGGAAGTTTAATTAGCTTTCCAACCAACCAAATTTCAGCATTCAAGTCTTAACCATATTTAAGTGTTACTGTGGCTTCAAAGAAGCTATTGATTCTGAAGTAGTGGGTTTTGATTGAGTTGACTGTTTTTAAAAAACTGTTTGGATTTTAATTGTGATGCAGAAGTTATAGTAACAAACATTTGGTTTTGTACAGACATTATTTCCACTCTGGTGGATAAGCTCGATAAAGGTAATATCCCCCCCCCAAAAAAATTTAAGGGTTTTTAAGAAAAAGAATACGGGCCGGGCGCGGTGGCTCACGCCTGTAATCCCAGCAGTTTGGGAGGCCGAGGCGGGTGGATCACGAGGTCAAGAGATTGAGACCATCCTGGTCAACATGGTGAAACCCCATCTCTACTAAAAATACAAAAAATTAGCTGGGCACGGTGGTGCGTGCCGGTAATCCCAGCTACTCAGGAGGCTGAGGCAGGAGAATTGCCTGAACCCAGGAGGCGGAGGTTGCGGTGAGGCGAGATCACGCCATTGCACTCCAGCCTGGGTAACGAGCGAAACTCCATCTCAAAAAAGAAAGAAAAGAAAAGAAAAAGAATACACATTTACCAACACAAACTTATGTCCAAAGTGTTCAAAAAAGAGTGGACATGGCTGGGCGTGGTGGTTCATGCTTGTAATCCCAGCACTTTGTAAGGCCGAGGCGGATGGATCACCTGAGGTCCGGAGGTCGAGACCAGCCTGGCCAACATGGTGAAATCCTGTCTCTACTAAAATTACAAAAAATACGAAAGAAAATGAGCTGGGCATGGTGGCAGGTGCCTGTAATCACAGCTACTTGGGAGGCTGAGGCAGGAGGATCACATGAACCCAGGAGGCAAAGGTTGCAGTGAGCCAAGATGGCGCCATTGCACTCCAGCCTGAGCAACAAGAGCAAAACTCCATCTCTAAATAAATAAATAAAGAGTGGACATTACGCTTACTTGAGTTTTTTTTCCTTTAATGAGAATATGGTAAGAGGTGCAATCTGTCTTATGATAGTCAATTTTAGGTGTCAACTTGACTGGTTTGAGGGATACCTAGACGGCTGGTTTAATCTTTCTGGAGAAACCTAACATACCTCTCAGGTGGTGAAACCAGAAAATATATGCAAGGGAGTTATTTGTAGCTGGGTTCTCAGCGGTATTGAGTGAATTCTTTAGAACTCAATAAAATCCACACATAGAACCTGTTATAAGACAGAAACAAATGGCCTGTTGTGGATATTTAGAGACCCATTCTATAACCACTTCTTAAATGTTTCAGTGAAAAAAAAATGAGAAAGTATACACACTGACTTAGACTGTATAAATGGTACCTTTGTCTTACATACATTTATTTATTAAAGAACTAAGAAAGTTCAGATAAAAAATAATGGAGTATAAAGCAAAAAGGATGAAGAATGATAAAATTAGTAAAGATAGATTTATCTCTATTATCTCTAAATAATAGAGATAAATCTATCTTTATTAATAGAAATAAATTTATTAAAGAACTAAGAAAGTTCAGACAAAAAATAATGGAGTAATGGCGTATGAAGCAAAAAGGATAAAAAAATGATAAAATTAATAGAGATTTTTCTAACATCAAAAAGAACATTTAAATATGAACAAAAAACTTAGATCATACCCAAAGTATTAACTTCTGTTTTGAGGTCATACAAGTGAGGTGGCCCTAAAGCTCTCTCATTATTAGCTTCAGGATAAATCTGCTTCTACTCAGAAGCTCCATCCAATCCCCAACACAGGGTAACCTAAAATCATCCCAGCACAGGGGATTCGGGCCTTTAAAGTTTCCTCAAGGTAGATAATGTGAGTTGGTAAAATCTAATTATAACTTCCTCCTGCCTTATTTGAGAATAGAAAGGTTCTGTCTCATCTATCAGACATACAGATAAACAGAGTAATCGAAGAGACTCCCTAACAAAGGCACTCTAAGACAAGTTATAGGCTGGGCACGGTGGCTGACACTTGTAATCCTAGCACTTTGGGAGGCCAAGGCAGGTGGATCCTGAGGTCAGGAGTTCAAGACTAGCCTGACCAATATGATGAACTCTGTCTCTACTACACATACAAAATTTAGCTAGGCATAGTGGCATGTGCCTGTAATCCCAGCTACTTGGGAGGCTGAGACAAGGGAATTGCTTGAACCCAGGAGGCATAGGTTGCAATGAGCTGAGATTGCGCCACTGCACTCCAGCCTGCGCAACAAGAGTGAAACTCCAACTCAAAAAAGAAGAGGAAGAGGAAGAGGAAGAAGAAGAAGAAGAGGAAGAACAAGAAGAAGGAGAAGGAGGAAGAAGAAGAAGAAGAGTAGTTATAGATATTACTCAGACTCTCTTATGGCCAATATTCAGCAGATATTTGATAAAAGAGATTCTTGGGGTTGAATATCTGTTACTTCAATCTGTCCTCTTAAGGAAAAATTGTGTTAAATGTCAGTGAACAGGTTCTTAGCTTCTGCTGGAGATTTTTTGCAAGGATCTTGGGTGAGACTTCTCTTCTGTCTTCCATGTAAGTTTTTTTCTTTTACTTCTCTCAATAAATATCCTCATTCATCCTAGTATTTGAGCTGTCCATCTACCATCTTTAGGAGTTTCTATCTCTATCCATATTCCCGTTGTGGTAACACAGAATATGCCTTCTGCAACTTGAATCTAGATGGAACCATTTTTTACTAGACCACAAATCCATGTAAGTTTGCCCTACTTTTCAGTTTTCCTTCCTTAAAAAAAATTTTTTTTGCTACTTATTGCCTTAATGCTTTTAATTCTGTGACTCAAGGATGTTTTTATTTATTATTTCATATAGTCTATTTCTTCCATGCTGTTTTTGATTCTCCCTGCAGGCTTTCCCTCTTTTTGCTGACATTTGCCCTCAAGCTGCACCTTTTATGTTTTTTTCTTTGGTTCTTTCTTCCAGTAGCTTTAATTCTTGGTAATAATGGGAAGAAATGTGACCATTTAGCAACAGACCAACTTGCTCAAAGATACCTTGCTTTCTAGCCCCCTTACTCTCTTTTTTTCAGAGTTATTTCTTTCATTTACTTTAAAGCATCCTTTTGGTCACTGATGTTCTATTTTGAGACAGATATAAATGCCACTTTAGAAGTTTTCTGAAAGCTTTTCCTGACCATACAAATACTTTTAAATGTGCGTTAATTGAGGCTAGCCAAACACAAAATAGCTGTTGAACAGAGCATTTCCAATGGAGCTAGGTAGCCCTTAGGTAAACTCAGGACTCTACTCTTGCTGGGAGGATGGATATGCATGGCTACCAATTTACCACTCTACAGCAAGCATCACTCCTATAATTAGGAGATGAAGATTATCTTTCAATGTTATAGAATAAACTGTTCGCAATGTATCTTTCTCTTCCATTCTCCACTGAAATAATTCATAGCCTATCTTCTATCTAAGATCTATAACAGACACTAGAAACAAGATTATTAAATACAACTAAGAGTAAACTCTGTATGTGGTAAGGATTCCATGAAAGATGGTGATAGTCTGTGGTGTTTCTCATTGGCAGTGGCAGGTGGTAGTCATGGTGCAAAGCAGAGTTTAGTGGTGTTGGATCACTCATCTGTTAAGCATAAGTGAATTATGTCACTGATACTCAACTATACACTTACATTACATAATCAGAAAGAAAAGGTTGTAATTACTTTTTTTCTACCTCACTTTGGCAAACTAAGATTTGCCAAAGTGGTGAATTGTTAAGAATTTTTGAGAATTTACCAGTAGTGAATTAGTTACACTTTTAGATGAGCCAATTGGTATGCTTCCAATGACTGATTTGAATTGTAATTCATCTTATACTCACATCCAATTAATTCTCATAGAAAGGGTTCAGAAGAGTTCCCAATACACCAAAGCAAGGCCTTGACTTCAGAAAATATGTATCCATTGTTAATTTTCCATTTTTTTCTTAATTGAATAGGAAGAAAGTAAAGTTCAGTCATTCCATTAAAAAGTATCATGTTTCTTCAAGCTAGAATGACATTAGAATGAAGGTATTTTTAAAAGTCTTTGTCCACAGTTAATATTTCCTCCAAAATGTTGAAATACCATCTCAAACATTAAGAAAAAAAAAAACTGGGATAACTCTCCACCTAGAGAGGCATACTGAGTTACCAAAAAAGTGAGCTAGAGTCTAGACCAGGTTACATTTCTGGGATATAGTAAAGATTTAGTATGAACCATTCAGAGGTTATGTCAGGAAGCTGTGAGGAATGAATTGCAATTTATTGGTAGCTGAGAAAATGGGATTCAGGTCACAGAATATACTATAGATTGGTTCAGAGGTCAACACTATTTAGTTCTGAATGACTACAGAAAAGAGAGGTAGAAAAATAAGAGAAAGAAAGGAGCATCAATAGGAGTTTTAGCTAGAGACACAGACCACTGAGAGGAGAAAGAAAAGGAGAACGTAGGAAAGAAGAAGCTATACAGGTAATAAATATTAGGATAAACCTAGAGTACCATGGACTGATTCAGGTTCTTAGAATCCAAGTTTATCCCTGTTAGTTGTCCTCAACTTTTCTGATTGCTTACTGTCTTGTACTCAGTTATTACTATAGACAGAGAAAGGAGTTTTGCTTTATCAAACTCGTAATCTCTGAAACCCAGGCATAGGTGAAAGGACAGTGGAAACCAAACACAGGGCACTGACTGCATTCAATACTGGACACTGACCATAGATGTGAGTGTGACAGAGAACTGCAGGATTACTTCCTGTATTCACTCTCCAGGAACACAACAAAATACTTCCCCCAAGGGTTTCTGACATGTACTGAGACCACAATAAATTCTGCCCTTCCTCCAGGCAAATCATAGGTTGGAAAAATCAACTCTTAACACAATATGCTGAGATTAAATCAGTGACCTTAGAACCATAGTAACAATATGAGTATTTCAGTTTTCTGCAATATTCCTAAATGGTGAGAAGAGATAATTATACCAAATTGAAGAAACACTTTAAAGTAATTAGGGATGAACCAAGATAAAACTGTGAGGTATGGATCCTTAGACCATCTTTGCAACAATTCTGTTTCATTTTCCCTCGTGATGAAATCCCCCATTTCCAATACAGACCAGCTGAATATACTCTCCTCTTCTACATCATGGAAGACTTCTATTACCTCTAAGGTATAATTGGATGACAATCTAGTAAACATTATCCACTCTAGAGATATTTTTATTGCTATAAGGACCAAGGCAGTTATCCTAAGAAGGATCATCAAATATATATGTGGTTACCCTTCATCTGTGACGATGGCAGACATAACAAAACATGGGCTTATTTCCCACTAATACCAGATCAAGCCACAGAATCTGCCTCAATATTGGTGTTCCAGATTGCCACAAACAACTGAACAAAGTTCAGTTGCAACTGAACTTTAAAATTGCAATTAAAAACTTATTTGCAATTCAGAATCTATGTCATAAAACTCTAATAGTAACATTTTAAATATCAATCAAGATGCACACCTGGAAAGAAAGTATGAAATATATGGAATGATGAAAAGGAGTAAGGGAAGATAGTTTATATAACTGTAAATCTAGTTCTGCTATCAGATATGATATTGAAGGAAAATATTAAATAATTCAATAGTAAATAACAATTCCTGGTAAGAGTGTCATAGACCCAAATTGTCAATAACTACAAAATGCAAAGAGGTTACATTCAATATTACAGGTGCAGATGGCTGAGCAAAGATTAAAGCACTGTTTGAAACCTTTTATTTAAACTTTTGTTGTTATAGTTGTTGTGGAATGGCTGGCCATCATTTTCTGCACACTTGTTATAGAATGTGTTTCTACTCTTCAAGAAACAATGCAGAAATTGCAGATCCAAATTACTATGTCCCTTTCAAAGTAGCTGCCCTGACAGGATATACATTTATTCCAGCAGTACTGCCATTTCTTAAAACAGTTTTAGAACTCCTCCTGAAATTGCTTTCAGAGCCTGAAGCTAATTTTTTTGACTATCCTCAATAGTGGCAAATCTTCATCCTTTGACAGAGGATTTGATTTTTTAGAGCCTGCCGAAAGTCAAGACTAGTGAATAAAGTAGTTGGTTAAATTGGATTGTAATGTTTGGGTTTCAAAAAAGGTGAACTACAAAGTTATGAGCCTGGTTTTCTCATGTAGCTCATAAACGACTTTAGAAGGCAATCACAAAAGGGAATTTTTAAAAGTATATTTTAGTTTCTTCCTCTATAAAATAAGTGGATACTACTAACTGATCTCTAAATTCCTTCCTGGCTTTATGATTGTTTCAGTAATTATTTTTTTAAAAAACCCAAAATCTCTATGTGATTGAAATTTCTTTTATCTTAAAAAAAGCCATTCATCATACCAACATAATTCTGGCATATTTTATGTTCTTAATTATCACTGGGATTCATTTTTCTCTACTGTCAAATGAGGAAGGGTCTTGAATTGATAACCCTTCAGCTGTACAATGCTATGCTATATATTAGTAATCTATGATTTCACAACAGATTATTCCAAAATTAAGTGGCTTAAACAACATTTATTATTGTGGGTAACTTCTGCATTTCCAACTGAGGTACCCGGTTCATCTCACTGGGACTTATTGGACAGTGGTGCAGCTCACAGAGGGTGAGCTGAAGCAGGATGAGGTGTCACCTCACCTGGAAAGTACAAGGGATTGGGAAACTCCCTCTCCTAGCCAAGGGAATCTGAGCCCTGCTCTGTGTTGTCTGTGTTGTCATCCATGTCCCCTGCCTATTCTGCACCTAACTTTCAAAAAGTTCTTTTTCTTTGTGAAATAAATTATTCTATATTATACCCCTTTGCTAGGTGTCTCTTGTTTAAATTATTTTAAGAAGACAGGAACCAAGGTATCATATCAGCTGTCAACAGCAAGATGGAAGTCATGGTTTTTATAACCTTATTTCAGAATTGACATCCATCACTTTTGCCATGTTCTGTTGTTTGGAAGAGAGTAATTAAGTCCAGCCCTTACACAAGGGGAAGGAGTTACACATGGGACTGAATACAAGAAGGTAGAAATGACAGGGATTCAGTTTATAAGCAGTCTACCATTGTCTTTCCTGTGTCTCCCGATGATTCTCATTTCTTACACATGAAAAATATGTGAACCATCTCTTATGTCTGTAAAACTCATGCCATTATGGTATCAGATGAAAGTCCAGTATCTCCTCATCTGAATCATGTCCAAGTATATGAAGGAGTCTCCTTGAGTACAGTTCCTTAAGTATAGCTCTGGGAGCACAGCTCTTCTATATCTGTGAACTTGTGAAACCAGGAAGACAAGTTATCTGCTACCCAACAAAAATGGTGAGGCAGATATAAAATGACAGATACAGACATTCCTGTTCAAGACAGGAGAAAATTGGGAGATGTGATGCATAATGTACTGAAGTGAATTATAAAGAAAGGCATAACTTACTCTGGTATAGAACATAAATCTTTCTCATGAAGGGGTTTTGGAAGCACACTTATATCTATAATTCATTTGTAATAAATTTTTGTGAATGGAGTGTGTTAGAGACTACAGTTAATTTTTTCACATATGGATATGAAAATTTATAGGCCTAAATGTAAAATTCTGATGACACCAAGTTATAGGAAGAACATGTAGCAACTGGAACTCTAATATACTAGTGAAAGGAGTGAAAATTGATATAACAACTTTGGAAAATCTTTGGCAGTACTGACTAAAGCCAAAGTCATATACTTCATGATCTACAAGTTCTATGCTAGATACATAACCTATAGAAATGTACACATATATGCACCAAAGTACATGTACATGAATGTCTATAGCAGTACTAGTCTTAAGTCCAAAAAGGAATTATGCAAATGGTTATTAATAATATAATGAATAACTAAATTATATATTTCAAAAATTAGTTATATTAAAAATTAAAAAAGAGAAAATTTCACCAACAATACAGATAAAGCTCACAGACATAATGATGAGTGAAAGAAATCAGACAAAGAATATATGCAATGTTGTTTACAGAAAGTTACAATTCAAACAAATTAATGGTGAACAGAATAGTGATTAATTTTAGGAGGGCAAATAGAGGAAGCATGAGGAAGTTTTCAAAGATATAATGTTTATAATTTGACCTAGTTGGTTGTTAGATCAGAATATTTAATTTGTAAAAAAGATTCATTGAACTATATATTTTCACATGTTGTACACTTTACAGTATGTTGTATTCCAATGAAAAAAATACTACATCTTCTATAAACAAATAGCTTAGAGAATAGAGAAGAAATGAAAAGGTCCCTTGCATATCCAAAAAGTTGTTCAATTTTATTCATAATTCGAGATGCAAATTAAGCCATATATTGTGATACCACTTCTTCCCTATCAGATAGGCAAGAGCCTATACATATTGGTTATATTCTGTTAGATAGGCTGTGGGTAAACAGGGCCACTCATATGTTGCCGGTGACAATGTCAAATGGTATAACACCAATGAAGGCAAGCTTGGTGATAACTAGGAAATTTACAGAGCTATTTACCTTTGATCCAGCAATCACACTTTTAGCAATCTATTTCTAATATATACTGTCATAATGTGAATTACTAGTTATGCTGAATAGCCTTTGTTTGCCACTCCAGATCTTTTATGCACCTTTCTACACACTGCTCAGAGACTGAGACTGAACTTTTTGACCTATATCAATTTGGGTCAGCAAATATTTTCCATAAAGAGCCAGGGGGAATATATTTTAGTAACTGAGGGCCATAGAGTCTCTAACTACTAAACTGTTGTGGTGTGAAAGCAGGCACAGATAATACATACACAAATGAACATAGCTGTGTTGCAATAAATCTTGCTTACAAAAGCAGGCCATGGACTGGATTTGGCCTGCAGGCCATAGTTCATTAACCCTCAGACTACTTTAACTAGATTCCTCTGGTTTCCACTTACATTTGGCCCATAGAAGACATCAGTCAGAGACTGAGAGGCAGGAGGAAAGTAAGTCTGGATTATTTATTTCTCACCTCCTTCTGGGCCAAGTCAATATTCCTCAACCTGGGGCCCAGTTTCTATCAGGCAGCCCTGTCTAACAGCTATAGCTACCACTCGAATGACAGTGGTTTTCCAGATTTCAGTAACTGCTCTTATAATTTTAGGCCAAATGGGGGGGAAATGACTCTCAAATGATACTAGCATTTGTCTTAACATTTGTTTCCCTTGACCCTTCTTTACATCTCTATGAATAATAATTTTATTAGCTGCTCCTCAATAACCCAGTTTGAGTGTGCCATCTGCTTCCTGCGAGTACTCTGACTTATTGACAGGTTATTCATTATGGCATTATTTTTGCAAAATTGAGAAACAAACGAATATTTATCACCAAGGAACTTACCCTTCCTCATGCTGCTCTGAGCCTGGGAGGTCGAGGCTGCAGTTGAACTGAGATCAAGCCACTGCACTCCAGCCTTAGCGACAGAGTGAGACCCTGTCTCAAAAAAGAAGGGGGAAAAAAACTGAAACTAACCCAAAGCCTGATCTATATATTCTAGCTGCATGGTTCTATCTTTACTCTAAATTTTTCATCACCCTGTTCAAGATTTCTCATGTCTGCCTCTCCCCACAACATTGCCTTTGATCTCAACTAACCACAAATTAGAAAGTGGTAATATTAGTTTTTCTTTAGTACCACTCACCAAATATCTGTATTTGTAGTAGTATGCTTTCTCATGTCTCTTGAAGTTATCTGTGGCCTTGAACTTACTTAGACAACGAAGTGTGAGTGGAAGGTAAATAAAAGGGATGTGTGTTACTCTGGACACAAGCATTAAAAGCCAGTATGTAATGAATCACCTTCTCTGTTCTCTTTGGATGACTTTCGGTGTTAGAAGCAGTGGTATCTTGTTCAATGTGGATCCTGTAGTAAAAGCCATGCGGAGTGGAAAGCACATCCAACTTGCAATGAACATATAATGTGAGGAAGAAATACACTTGCCGGTTTTAAGCCATAAGGATTTTCAGGGTTTTTGTTACTTCAGAATAACCTAGGGTATTCTGATTCATATATGTCTTAATACTTTTGTCCACTTCTGTCACTTCTATTATCTAGCCTACCCAGACAAATGATGTCACTGCCTCTGTCCTTGAACCTATCCCTTATCTTTTAAGAGAAGGTGGTGGTTGTTTTTCACTCTGCATGGACCTATTCTAATTTTTTTCTAATCTCTCCAGGTCTACAGACCTAAAGTTTTAACATAGTATTAGCTGTGATTACCTGTATTTAAAATGTAAATAAAAATTACATCATTACCTGTATTTAAAAAATCACACGAATATATATTTAGTGGGTTAATTCTCTAAATAAAGGAATGGAAACAATATTCTGAGGCTTGGAACAGTAAAAACAGAGCCTATTTTTAATTCTACTCCCTCAAACACCACATTGAGTCAGTTATATCAGTAATATTTGGATGCCCATATTCACCCAATACTACCTGCGACAACCTCAGAAGAACTTGTAATATTAAGAGTGTACTTTTCAGCCCATAAAGGTGAAGGCACAGTATGATTTAGCTGTGATTTCACCTAAAAACTACATGTAGGCATTCTGTGTTCTGTCAACGAGCCTGCTGAAAGACAACAAATGCCATGGGATCCAAGTGTGTCCTAGTTTTTTTTTTTTAATTTAAGGCAGAAGATAGCATGTTATAGAAAATTTTACCATAGAAATTAAATTATCTGTGACCTTTCCTCACTCTACTTATGGCAATTATGTCTCATTTTCTATAAGAAAATAGATGTAAATCAAAGTTCCCAATCTCATCAAGATCCCCTAATGTGCCTTGAAGCAACAATATGTGACTTATATTCTTGCTTCAGAAGTTTAAATGTAAATGACACATTATCTAAAAGATTATCTTTTGAATCTGACATATATTGCCTTTCTGAAATCTTATATGGCCTACATAAAGTTTAATAAAAATAGTAAATTTTCCTATGTAGAAGTTAATATATAATTATTAGTTTTACCCACATGAAATCGCCAATATTTAACAAATTTGACCTATAAAAGTGGTAATGTATGGTTAAATCTAACAACTTTCCACATATTATGTTGTTGCATTTTCCTTCCTATACATGATGAAAATGTATGAGAAATTGGTCATTTTCTCCCCAAAACTCTGCTCCTACTTTTATATTCCTTATCTTGATGAATGCACCATTGACTACCCAGTTGTCCAAGTAAACATGGAAGTTATAATTAAGTCTTCCATCTTCCTTTCCTTTTACAGCCAATTGGTAATGAACTCTATTTCTCCTTAAAATATCCTAAAAATTCTACACTGGCTCCATTGCTACTGCCTTGGTTCAATTTGTAAAAGGCCACAGATGGGGTTCCCGAGGAAGCAGACTGAGATAGAGATTACAGCCAGAAGAAAGGTTCTTAAGATTGTCACATGTTGAAGGGAAGGGAATAGAGGAGGACTGAGTAGAGGGAAAAGCTGGGCTGTGATGCACTCTCAAGAAAAGCTTCAGCAGATTCTATAAAGAGTTTGTTGGGGTTTTTTGGTTTGGTTTTAAGAGATAGGGTCTCACTCAGTCACCTGGGTTGGAGAACAGTGGTACAATCATGGCTTACTGCAGCTTAGAACTCCTGGGTTCAAGTGATCCTTCCATCTCAAATTCCTAAGTAGCTAGGACTACAGGTTCATGCCTGTAGTTTGTGTCTAGCTAATTTTTTTTTTTTTAGAAATGTTTACCCAGGCTGGTCTGGAACTCCTGGCTTCAAGCGATCCTCCTGTCTCAGCCTCCCAAGTAGCTAGAATTACAGGCATGAGCCACCACAACCAGCCCACAAGGAATTCTATAGTTGAGATGGCCATTCCGAATTATATTACATTGGAGCAAAGGGATGAGGCCTTTATACTTGTGCATCAACAAGTCATCAAACGTGGTCTGGGAAAGAAGTATGGCCTTAAGAGAGGCCACGCTCTTCAGCCTAGGCAGTTTCCAAGACGTCTGGAAGCTAAAGGCTGTCTGCTGGCAGCATTCCCAGAGGGGAGAAGAAACTCTTCAGCTCTGAAGGGGCATCTGGGTAGCACATCACAACATCCATTAAAGTTTGTCCTCTATAATGCTCAGATCCACTCTTCACCATAACTTCCAGAAGCAGCTCCTCCAGGATTCCATGGGCATCTTTTATAAGAGGAATGTCAGTGGAACAAAACATAATCTTTACCTCTGTAACTGGTCTCCGGACCACAACTGATGCTCACGCCTCTCTTCTGTTATGCATTCTAGATTCCTTTTACCTTCAGGGAGCATTCTGTTAGCCTTAATGTTTTTCCTGGTAGTGTGACTGAGACCCTCATCTTCAAAGGTCTAAGCCTACAGTAACTGTGCCTTTCTCAGGCCCCAAGTACTGCCCTTGTCCTTTTAACATCAAAATTGGGGAAGGGGTTACCAAGAGATGATGCTCAAATGGATATTAGAAGCCAAGTATACTTTTCATACCCCATGAAGTAAAAACAGCTCTAAGTCCTTGTAGAAGTCAAGCATATTTCTCTGCTCCAATAAGTAAAAACAGTTCTAAGTCCTCATGATAATTAGGGTTGATACACCTGATGAGAGAGTCACTCCTCCTCTTACCTGCTTCTCCCTTGGTAAGATAAACCTGAAGTGCCCAGGAAACAGCTGTAGCTTTTAGTCCAATGAGACTCTTGTGTATTTGGAAACTAAACCTCTAAACTCATGAAGCCCAGAGTTTTGGAAATAGAAAACATTCCCGAAGAGGGTCAATGGTAGTGATGGTAAGTGGGGCTCCTTGGCTTTTAACTCTTAGGTCAGCCAGGCTCAGTGGCTCACGCCTGTAATCCCAGCACTTTGGGAGGCCAAGGTGGGCAGATTATCAGGTCAGGAGTTTGAGACTAGCCCGACCAACATGGTGAAATCCCGTCTCTACTAAAAATACAAAACTTAGCTGAGCATCATGGTGCTTTTCTATAATCCCAGCTACTCAGGAGGCTGAGGCAGAAGAATCTATTGAACCCAGGAGGTGGAGGTTGCAGTGAGCCAATATTACACCACTGCAATCCAGACTAGGCAACAGAGCAAGACTCTGCCTCAAAACAAGAACAACAACAACAACAAAATTCATGGGTCCCAGATCAATGAATTTGAACTACAGGGAAACAGCATCATGTAAAGGTCACTGGTTTAAAGCAGGGTTTCTCAACCTTGGCGTTATTAATATTTTGAGCTGAATAATTTTTTGTTTGTGGAGACTGCTCTATGCATTGTAAGATGTTTAGTGTACTTTTGTCCGCTATCCACTAGGTACCAGTACAATACAACCTACCCCAACTCCTTTCCCCAAGACCCCCGACTCCACTCATTATGACAACCAAAATGTGTCTCCAGACATTGTCAAATATTTCTCCAGAGCAAAACTGCCCCTGGCTGAGAACCACTGGTTGAAGTTCATATTGGAGGAATATACTGGAGGATGGTGTCCCACCATTGCTAGGCATTGCCTCTGAGCTGACATTTCAGCTATACCCTCAATAGGCCATTTTATTGCTCTGTAAGGTTGTCAGCTTTCTGGGGGGTGCAGTATGTGATGTGCACAGTGGGTCCAATGATTATACACACACTCCTACACTTTGTTTGCCATCAAAGTGGTTCTTTAGTCCAACACAATGTAGGTTAGAATGCCATACAAATGAGAAAATGCTCTAATCCCTCAGGTAAGAACACTGGTTGAAGCTCTGCAGGCAAGAAAGGCAAATCAACACCTGAATATCTATCTCTATCAAAATAAATAGCTGCTCCTTGCGGTGTGAAGGGGGACTAATGTAATCAACTTATTACTAAGTAACTGATTGAGGGTAAGGAGTTGAGAGATGGTGCCACATTGACAGACTCAGTATTCGTTTTTGCTGGTGGAAGATTGGACATCTGATAGCAACAGTGGCTTCCTAAGTTTTGATAAGTGAGAGTCTATGCTGTTTTGTCCATGCCTGGCCTCCAGCTTTGCCATCATGGTCACCCATTCAAATGCCCATTGTAACAGCACTGCTGTAGATGAAGAGATCAGCTGATATCAACTAGATGAGTTGTTGGTCTACCTGGTTGCTTAATGTCTCCTCCATGGTGAATGCTTTCTAAGCGCATATATGTGATACAAATATTTTCACATTTAGTGCCCACTTGCATTAGGTCTCTACCCCAGAACACCACAGAGCATCTCTTCCCATCCCTGATACCTCTAATACCATAGGGAATGCAAGACTGTATGGCCAAAGAGGTAGGGCTACTATCACCACAGCATGGACTAGCCACTTTCTTCACTAAACTAGTAGCTTTTCCTGTCACCTGGTATATGGGTTGGAGCAGTATTCTCAGCTGTGGAAATTTTCTGACAAAAAAGAGGGGCCTAATAAGCTTTGTGTTACCGCTTTTCAAGGTAGGAAGTTCAAAATGCAATAATCTGTCATTTTGCTGATGTCTCACAAAGGCTTGCTGATGTTACATATCACTGTTAGGTGGAAGAGCGTGATGTTCTGTAAGATGTCCAGCTGGTCCAGGTTTGTCCTGACTATATTAAAATAGAGGGAAGATGAGTTGATGTAGGTTGATGTAGCCCTGGGGCAAGACTGTGAATGTATACACTTGTCTGTTAGCAGTGAATGAAAAGTTTTCTGATTCTATTATGCTTGTTTGTTTGTTAGGAAATAAGGCATACAAATTTATTTAACATGTATACATGGGAAGGACAGAGTGATTACCCCTGATTCTATTTTTGATAGGGGTGGAAAAAATACATTTACCAGCTTGTTAGCTACATATAATTTACTTGAAGCCACATCAATACAAAGAAAGCATTCCACATTGACACAGAAGCTGTAATTGGGAATACTATTTAGTGGAGTTTGTGGTAGACAACTGTCTTCCTCCAAAATCTGTCTAGTTTCTGCAGAAGCCAGACAGGTGAATTAAGTGGCAATATGAAGGGGAGCATCACTCTTGCATTCTTTAGGTCTTAAAGGGTTAGACTAGTTTGTGCCGCTTCTTTGGGATGCAATATTGCTTTTGATTTACTATATTGCCTGGGGAGGGAGCAGTTTCAGAGCATGTCCAATTCTCTGAGTCTCTTAAATCCTTTCTTCCATTGCCTACTATGGCAATTCAGGTATTTAATACCTCATTTATTGTGGGTCATCACTTTTCTATGCTTCTAGGAAAAACCACCACACTCTGGAGTCTTTTCCCAGTATTAAATCCTGTAGACTGGAGAGACCTGTCAAATCAATAAACAACTTTATGTTTTGTCCCTTTAATCCAGCAGTCTCAGAATCCAGTCCTACATGTACTCCCCAATTCCTGTTGATATAGTGTTGGTAAGCCCTACAGCAGTTTGAGGGTTATTTTAGTTTTCTATTTGCTGTAAAACAAATTTCTACCAACTTAGTGGCTTAAAACACTACCCATTTTTTTTTTTTTTTGAGACGGAGTTTCGCTCTTGTTACCCAGGCTGAAGTGCAATGGCGCGATCTCGGCTCACTGCAACCTCCGCCTAATTTTTTGTATCTTTAGTAGAGACGGGGTTTCACCATTTTGACCAGGATGGTCTCGATATCTTGACCTCGTGATCCACCCGCCTCGGCCTCCCAAAGTGCTGGGATTACAGGCTTGAGCCACCGTGCCCGGCCAACATTACCCATTTTTTAACTCACAGTTGTGTAGGTCAGAAGTCCAGCACTACATGACTAGGTTCTCTGCTTAGGGTGTAACAAGTCTGAAATCTAGGTTAGGTTCTCTTCTGGGGGTTTTGGGGGAAATCTGCTTCCAAGCTCATTACAAGTAGTAAAATTTAGTTTCTTGAAGTTGTCGAACTTAGGTCTTCATTTTCTCTTATTTTTATTTTGAGATGGAGTCTCACAGTCACCCTGGCTGGAGTGCAGTAGCACAATCTTGGCTCACTACAACCTCTGCCTCCCGGGTTCGAGCGATTCTCATGCCTCAGCCTCCCAAGTAGCTGGGACTACAGGTGCCCATCACCATGCCAGCTAATTTTTTGTAGTTTTAGTACAGACAGAGTTTCACTACATTGGCCAGGCTGGTCTCAAACTCTTGACTTCATGATCTGCCTGCCTTGGCCTCCGCAAGTGCCAGGATTACAGGGATGAGCCACCGAACCCAGCCAGGTCTTCATTTTCTTGCTGGCTGCCAACCTGGAGCCTCTCTCAGCAACTAAAAGCCTACTACATTATTTGACATGTGGACTCCTCCACCTTTCAAGATAGCAATCTTTCTGTGTCAAAGTCTTTTCTTTCTTTTAATCACTGACTTCCCCTTCATCGACCAGCTAAAGAAAGCTTTCTTTTAAAAGGTTCATTTGAATAGGCCACACTCACCCAGATAATCTATCTTAAGGTCAACTGATTTAAGACCCTAATTATACCTGCAAACTTCCTCACAGCAATACTTACATTAGTATCTGACTGAATAACTGGGAGAAGGTGTGTACATACCAGGGGGATCAGGAATCTTGGGGACCATCTTGGAATTCTGCCTACTACAGGAACAAAGGGGAAGGGTTTTTATGCATTTGCATTAATCAGTTACTGGATATGGGCTGTCATGAGAGAGGAAATGACCTTAGGAGAGCCAAATCTGTTTAGCTAAGGCAATTATGTAGAGGGCTGACAGCTGAGAGCTGCCTATCAGCGGCACTCCCAGGAGCCCCGGAACAAATTCTTCTATCCCGTAGAAGGAAAGGGGTGGTTTATCTCATCTACTGCATCATCCTTCTCCTCTAGATTACCATACCACTACCAGTTTTGCCCTCTTCCAATGTATGCTTCACACAAATGACAGACTGTATTTTCTACAACACAATTCTGATGATGTAATTCCCTTCATTAAAGTGACTGCCTAGTTATGTACAGCATTCATACCTTTACCCTTATTACCATATAATACAAATTCTTCATGATCTCTTCCTTTTTTGCCATCTAATTGAGGGCTACAGATCCTTCCATTTCTTGTTCTTTCTTCTTGGAAAGCCTAGATCATCCAAACACTGTCCTTTTATTGGAGTTAACTGTCCTATTCGAAACTTGTGATATCACCTCCTCCACATAGCCACCAGAGAGCCTTTACTTATGGCTCTTCCATCATCTTGGCTAAGTCCATGTCCTCAGTGCTTTCTAGAGAAGTCCATGCTCATCTCTATGACAGCATATGTTATTATTCTACTTAATAGTTATATATATTCTTTTAATATTTTGTTTTCAGTTTTTGTGGATACATAGTAGTTATATACATTTATGGGCTATAGGAGATATTTTGATATAGGTAAACAATGCATAATAACCACATCAGAATAAATAAAATATCCATCACCTCAAGCATTTATCCTTTGCGTTTCCAACAATATACTTTTTTAGTTATTTCAAAATGAATAATTATTTTTCACTGTAGTCACACTATTGTGCTAGCAAATACTAAATGTTATTTACTCTAATTAAACTTTCGTAACCATTAACCATCCTTCCCTTCCTTCCCCCAGCCCCCAACTACCCTTCTCAACCTCTGGTAACTGTCCTTCTACTCTCTATCTCCATGAGTTCAATTGTTTTAATTTTTAGCTCCCACGATAAGTGAAAACATGTGATGTTTGTCTTTCTGTGCTTGGCTTATTATACTTAATGAACTCCTGTTCCATCCACATTGTTGCAAATGACAGAATCTCAATCTTTGTTATGGCCGAATAGTACTCTATAGTGTATATATACCACATTTTCTTTATCCATTCATCTTCTGATGGACACTTAAGTTGCTTCCAAATCTTAACTATTGTGAACAGTGCTTCAATAAACATGGGAGTGCAGATATCTCTTCAGTAGACTGATTTCCTTTCTTTCGGGTATATACCTAGAAGTGGGAATGCTGGGTTATATGGTAGCTCTATTTTTAGTTTTTTGAGGAACCTCTAAACTGTTCTCCATAGTGGTTGTATTAATTTTCATTCCCACCAACAGTGTACAAGGGTTTTCTTTTCTCCACATCCTTGTCAGCATTTGTTATTACCTGACTTTGGACAAAAGTCAGCTTAAAGAGTTGAGACGATACCTCATTGTACTTCTGATTACATTTCTCTGATGACCAATTGTGCTGAGTACTTTTTCATATATGTTTGCCATTTGTATGTCTTTAAGAAATGTCTATTCAGATCTTTCGCCCATTTTTAATCAGATTCTTAGATTTTCCCCTATAGAGTTGTTTGAACTCTTTATTTCTTGATTTCTTTTTCACGTTGTTCACTGCTAGCATACAAAAACACTACTGATTTTTGTATCTTGATTGTGTATCCAGCAACTTTACTGAATTTGTTCATCAGTTCTAATTTTTTTTTTTTTTTTTGGTGGAAATATGAGGTTTTTTCCAAATATAAGTTTATATCATCTGCAAATAAGGATAACTTTACTTCTTCCTTTACAATTTGGATGCTTTTTATTTATTTCCCTTGTCTGACTGCTCTAGCTAGGACTTTCAGTGCTATGTTGAATAATAGTGGAGACAGTGGGCATCCTCAAAATGTTCCAGATCTTAGAGAAAAGGCTTTCGGTTTTTCCCCATTCAGTATAATACTAGCTGTGGGTCTGTCCTACATGGTGTTTATTACGTTGAGGTGTGTTCCTTCTACATGCAGTTTTTTGATGGTTTTTTTATTATGAAGGGATGTTGAACTTTATCAAATGCTTTTTCAGCATCAGTAGAAATGATCATATGACCTTTATCCTTCAAACTGTTGATATGATGTATCACATGGATTGATTCACATATGTTGAACCATCCTTGCATCTCAGGGATAAATCCCAGTTGGTTATCACGTGTTATCTTTTTAATGTGCTGTAGAACTATGTTTGCTAGTATTTTGTTGAGGATTCTTGCATCACTATTCCTTAGTGATATTGGTCTGTAGTTTTCTTTATGTGTCATTGTCTGGTTTTGGTATCAGAGAAACACTGGCCTTGTAGAATAAATTTGGAAGTATTCACTCCTCTGTTTTTCAGAATAGTTTGAGTAGAACTGGTATAAGTTCTTCCTTAAATGTTTGGTAGGATTCAGCAGTGAAACCATCAGGTTCTGGGCTTTTCTGTGCTGGAAGCCTTTTCATTATCCAAATTAGTAAACAGGAAGTCAAACTGTCACTGTTTGCTGATGATATGATTGTATCCTAGAAAACCCTAACATTCCTCTAGAAGCCTCCTAGAACTGAAAAATGAGTTCAGCAAAGTTTCAGGATACAAAATTAATGTACGCAAATCAGTAGCACTGCTATACACCAATAGCAACCAAACTGAGAATCAAATCAGGAACCCAACCCCTTTTACAATAGCTGCAAAAATTAATGAAATACTTAGGAATAAACCTAAAAGACCTCTACAAGGAAAAGTACCAAACACTGCTGAAAGAAATCACAGACAACACAAACAAATGGTAACACATCCGTGTTCATGGATGGGTAGAATCAGAACTGTGAAAATGACCATACTGTCAAAAGCAATACAATTCCCATCAAAGTGCCATCATCACTCTTCACTGAACTAGAGAAAAAAATCTTAAAATTCATATGAAACCAAAAAAGAGCCTGGATAGCCAAAGCAAGACTGAGTAAAAAAGAATAAATCTGGAGGCATCAACTACCTGCTTCCAAACTATATTATAAAACCATAGTCACCAAAACAGCATGGTACTGGTATAAAAACAGGCACATAAACCAATGGAGGAGAACAGATAATCCAGAAATAAATCCAAATAGTTATAGCCAACTCATCTTTGACAAAGCAAACAAAAGCATAAAGTGGGGAATGGACACCCTATGCAACAAATGATGCTAGCATAATTGGCAAGCCAAATGTAGGAGAATAAAACTGGATCCTCATCTCTCACCTCATATAAAAAATCAGTTCAAGATGGATCAATGATTTGAAAATCTAAGACCTGAAACTATAAAAATTCTAGAAAATAACATCAGAAATATCCTTCTACACATTGGCTTAGGCAAAGACTTCATGACCAAGAACCCAAAAACAAATGCAATAAAAACAAAGATAAATATGTAGTACTTAATTTAACTAAAGAGCTTTGCATGGCAGAAGAGACAATCAGCAGAGTAAACAGACAACCCAGAGGGGGAAAATCTTCACAATGTATACACTCGATAAAGAACTAATATTTAGAATCTATAACTAGCAAGAAGAAAACAATCCCATCAAAATCAAATTAGCAAGAAGAAAACAATCCCATCAAAAAGTGGGCTAAGGGGGGGTGACATTCAGCCGGCCGTTCGGGGCGACGGACTTTCCATCCCAGAACGATGGCGCAATTTATCCGTAACCTTGTGGAGAAGACCCCGGCGCTGGTGAACGCTGCTGTGACTTATTCGAAGCCTCAGTTGGCCACATTTTGGTACTACGCCAAGGTTGAGCTGATTCCTCCCACCCCTGCTGAGATCCCTAGAGCTATTCAGAGCCTGAAAGAAATAGTCAATAGTGCTCAGACTGGTAGCTTCAAACAACTCACAGTTAAGGAAGCTGTGCTGAATGGTTTGGTGGCCACTGAGGTGTTGATGTGGTTTTATGTCGGAGAGATCATAGGCAAGCGTGGCATCATTGGCTATGATGTTTGAAGACCAATCTTTAACATCTGGTTATATTTGATTTATTATTTGAGTGTTGTTGGACCACGTGTGATCAGACTGCTATCTGAATAAAATAAGATGTGTTAAAAATCAAAAAAAAAAAAAAAAAAAAAAAAAAAAAGTGGGCTAAGGACATGAATAGACAATTCTCAAAAGAAGATATACAATGACCAACAGACCTGAAAAAATGCTCAACATCACTAATGATCAGGGAAATGCAAATCAAATCACAATGTGATACCACTTTTCTCCCACAAGAATGACCATAATAAAAAAATAATAGATGTTGGTATGGATGCAGTGAAAAGAGAACACTCTATACTGCTGGTGAAAATGTAAACTAGAACAATCACTATGGAAAACAATGTGGAGATTCCTTAAAGAACTAAAAGTAGAACTATCATTTCATCTAAGAATCCCACTACTGAGTATCTACCCAGAGGAAGAGAAGTCATTATACAAAAAAGATATTGGCACATGCATGTTTATATCAGCACAATTTACAATTGTAAAAATGTCGAACCAACCCAAATGCCCATCAATCAACAAGTGAATAAAGAAACGATCATATATACATGTGTATATATAGTGTATATATACACACACACACACACACACACACACACACACACACACACACACACACATATATATATATATATACACATACATATACATATGAGATGAAATACTACTCAGCCATAAAAAGGAATGAATTAATGGAATTCACAGCAACCTGGATGGGACTGGAGACTGTTATTCTAAGTGAAATAACTCAGGAATGGAACCCAAACATCATATGTTCTCACTCTTAAGTGGGAGTTAAACTATGAAGATGCAAAGGCATAAGAATGATACAATGGACTTTGGCGGAAAGGGAAGTAGGGGTAAGGGGTAAAAGACTACAAATTGGGTTAGTGTCTATTTCTTGGGTGACGGGTGCACCAAAATCTCACAAGTGACCACAAAAGAACTTACATAACCAAATACCACTGGTTCCCCAAAAACCTATAGAAATAAATAAAATAAAATCGTCATGGATACACACACACACACACACACACACACACACGTTAATGTTAGGTACTGTGAGTGTTCACCTGATTTCTGGTTTTTATGAAGGTGCTTTTGTTGTGTAATTAGTTGTTAAACTGGTGTCCTTGCAGGGGGAAGATTAGTGGAACCACGTATTCACCATCTTGCTCTGCCCCTCCAATAGTTTACACTGAACTAAGAGCTACATGAAAGCAGATAATTTTTTGTCTGCATCCTCATAACTCTAAATCTCTTTCATTCATCCCTGCACTTGCTACTAGGTGTTCACTACACATAAATAGGTTTTCGATTACTCTGTTTCTGGTTTTTTTGTTTGTTTGTTTCATTTATTTATTTATTTATTTTAAAAGACAGGGTTTCACCATGTTGGTCAGGCTGGTCTTTTGAACTCCTGACCTCAGGTGATCTGCCCGCTTCAGTCTCCCACAGTGCTAGGATTACAGGCATGAGCCACCACGCCTGGCCTTTTTTATTATTATTAGTTTTTTTATTTTTGTTTTTGTTTTAACAAGTATCAACAGAATACTCTAAAAGATACACATTAATATATTAATATTAGTTGTCTCTGAGTAGTGGGATTATGTAATTTTTCTTTTTGGCTAAGTTGCATATTCAAATTTGTAATTAATTACCAGAAAAGATTAGTAAAAGATTACTAAAGACTACTAAAATCGAGACTAATCACAGCATCCACTTACCTTCCTGTCCAGAATTCTTCTAGATAACAGAAAATTCATCTTAAAAAAAGGCTGGGTATGGTGGCTCACACCTATAATCCCAGCACTTTAGATAACAGAAAATTCATCTTAAAAAACGGTTGGGTATGGTGGCTCACACCTATAATCCCAGCACTCGACCTACTTTGGGAGGCTAAGGCAGTCAGATCACTTGAGCCCGAGAGTTTGAGACCAGCCTAGGCAACACAGCAAAATTCTGTCTCTACACAAAATACAAAAATTAGCCAGGAATAGTGATGCACACCTGTAGTCCCAGCTACTCAGAAGGCTGAGGTGGGATGATCGCTTGAGCCCAGGAGGTGGATGTTGAAGTGAACTTAGACCACAACACTACACTCCAGTGTGGGCAACAGAGTCAGAGCCTATCTATCCCACCCCCAAATAATAATAATTTATAAAAAAAGTATTTCCCTCACAGTGCTAGAAAACAAGGATGCCATCAGTGGGACAGAAAGTCCTGAGTGATAGAAAACAGACGGGATCATGTTGACAGAGAAACAAGATTGAAAAAAAATCATGTTCAAGAGGAAATGTCTGGAGAGATAAGAGAAAGTCAAAGATGTTCCAAGCTTAAAGTGAACAAATACAAAGAGCATGGGAAAGCATAGAAATACCATCAGGGCATTAATTAAATGTGTTTGGAACAGCAGTGGAAAGAATGGATATTGCTCTCCAGGCAATACTCTGATAACTGCTTTCTAAACTGCAAAGTGTATGCCCAGACATTTTCCCAGTATGAGTGCTAAGGCCGAAAAAAGGATACAGACGTAACTGTTACCTATAGCCCCCTTTATAAGAATAGCAGGACTAAATAAAAAGTGAGGGAGAATTTGACTTCCCCCTAGTCCAAACTCAACTATTAGTGTTATTTTCTAAAGTAGAAATATTCAAATAGGAGGTGCACAGAGTGGGTACCAGAGATAGAGAAGGAAGCCAATGTCCTGGTAACTGAGGATCTCTGCAGGGAATGCACACTTAAAGGCTCTGATGCCAAACCATCCCCATGTGCCCAGCCTAACTTCAGGTACTGCCCCTTCCTAAAATCACCAGAGGCAAGCTTCTGTAAATGGAACCTATAGTCACCAAAAGGAAAATAAGAATTTTCAAATATTAGCATGGAGGAAAAAAAACAGAATTACAAAACACTTAAGGAAAAAACCCTGTAACAGAGGCACAAGACTCAACAGAAAACTGATATTCAAGAATACAGTTCACAGAGAAAACCAGACTGACTATGCAGAGAATAAGTAGAGATCATAGAAATGAAAAATATGATCCCTTAAATAAAACATTCATTAGAGTGGCAGCCTAACCAGAGGAAGATGGAGACAAATAAAGACTGACTTACTGAGGGGGCCAGTTGAGCTATGTGATTCTCATGAAGTTCAGGATGAAGCGGCAGAAATTACAATAGAAACGTTAAGAATGGAGAATACATTCATATGTTCTCACAGCACTCCAGAAACAGAAGGAAGAGGAAATAAATGGAGAAAATTATATTTAAAAGGAGAGGGGAAAAGAAAGAAAAAAAAGAAAAGCAAGGAGAAAAAAGGTAAGAAAATGGAGGAGATAGGGTGGAAGAAAAAGTAACTTTCCATAGGTGAAAGGTCCACTATGTGTCTGAGGACTGAATTTTAAACATCCCCACATGGCCGGGCGAAGTGGCTCATGCCTGTAATCTCAACACTTTGGGAGGCCGAGGTAGGTGGATCATTTGAGGTCAGGCACTTGAAAACAGCCTGGCCAACATGCTGAAACTCCATCTCTACTAAAATACAAAAATTAGCCAGGCACGGTGGCACATGCCTGTAGTCCCAGTTACTTGGGTGGCTGAGGCATGAGAACTGCTTGAATCCGGGAGGTGGAGGTTACAGTGAGCCATGATCTCGCCACTGCACTCCAGCCTGGATGACAGAGTAAGACTGTCTACCAAAAAACCAAAAACCAAAACAAAACCCACATACAGACACATTCTACAAATATGTCAGAGTCTAATATGTCTAAGTATAAAAAGAAAGCATTCATCGATTTTCAGAAAGAAAACAAACATGTATCTATGAAGGAATGAAAATCACGTTAGTGTCAGACTCAGGGTCCTTACAATTTTACAACCCCCATCATGCACAATTCACACTGTGCTGCCAAGGGGACAATCAAACAAGACACCAACACAGATGGTACCTCCTGCAGTTGTAGAATATGGCACCCCAGCCAGACTTGTCATTGCTAACAATAAAAGCTAGAGAATTGAGCAATAACTTCAGAGTTCTGAAAGTTATTTCAAATCTAGAATTCTATATTTAGTGGATTTAGTGTGAGAGTAAAATAAAGACATTTTTCAGACATGCAAGCCTCCAAAAAGTTACTATCTACAGGTTTTTTCTGAAAGAAATACTAAAGAGAAATTCCAGCAAGAGAAAATAAACACATGATGCCATTTAACAGAGGTAGGAAAAGATACCGGAATGGTTATTGTACAATATTTTTAAAAGCTAATTTGACCATGGGAAATGATGAGAAAGGAAGGCAGGCTGAATCTGACAGCAAACTATTGCTGTCTTGTTCAAGGAGAGGCTGTATAATTAATAAACACATTTGGCTTCAACTGCTAAAGAAATCCAGCTCACAGAGGGATTTTTTTTTTTTCCATAAGAATTCTGGAGAAAAGAAGTTACTGGATATTGATCCAGAAACTTGATGATATGTCAGAACAAGTGTCTCTACAATTCTCTTGGCCTTTCTCGCAGCCTTAGCGTTTCATGGTTGTGAGGATGCCTGTTGCTGCCTCTGATGGTATAGCCATGTTGATTATAAGAAGAAGAAGAAAAGATAGCAAGTCATTTCTGTCTAATAATATGAAAGCCAGAGATTTCTAATATGCCTTATTGACCCCAGTTCATGTCATGTTATTAGCAGTGGCAAATCTGTATGAGCCTGCAGCAGCCTCAATGCTTGTTTCCTGAGAAGAAAGAATATGAGGTGCAAAAGGCAGAGAGAGACAAAGGCAAATATTGGAGCAGGAGTGAAAGTTTATTAAAATGCTTTAGAGCAGGAATGAAAGGAAGCAAAGTATACTTGGAAGAAGATCAAGCGGGTGACATAAGAGATTCAAATGCATTGGTTGACCTTTGACTTGGGGTCTTTCACACTGGCATGCTTTTGGGGAGTTGCATCTCTTCTCCATTGATTCTTCCCTTGGGGTGGGCTGTCCACATGCACAGCGGTCTGCCAGCACTTGAGAGGCACCGCAGGTGCAGTGTGTTTACTGAAGTTGTGCACATGCTCACTTGAGGCATTTTTCCCTTATCAGTTCAGTGTTCCCAGAGAAATGTCACTACCAGTTAAACTGCCATTTTGCCTTTTGGTGCACATGCTTGGGCCCACTAGCCCAAATCCTGAGACCTTATCAGGAAGCTGCTGATTACCAGCTTCAGGTGTTTCTATCTACTGGGAGACTGCCTCTCCCTGGCATTGGCTGTGACCAATTATTAACATTATTTTAGAGAGAGTGTAACAACCACCTGACCATCACTTGATGGGCACCAGACCCCTCCGGTGGGAGGGGTCCTCTCCTGCCCTGCACATATCTGACAAACTACCTACCATAAGAAATGTGACTGCTCCAGCTTTAAGGGAATCGGGCACAGTGGCTCACACCTGTAATCCCAGCACTTTGGGAGGTCACAGTGGGAGGATCACGAGGTCAAGAGATTGAAATCATCCTGGCCAATATGGTGAAACCCTGTCTCTACTAAAAACACAAAAATTAGGTGTATTTGTACCTAATTGGGTATAGGGTCGCACTCCTGTAATCCCAGCTACTTGAGAGCCTGAGGCAGGAGAATGGCTTGAACCCAGGAGGCGGAGGTTGCAGTGAGCCAAGATCAAGCCACTTCACTCTAGCCTGGTGACAAAGTGAGACTCCATTTCAAAAAAAAAAAAAAAAAGTGGGAGTGGGGGGGAATCTTGGGAAAGAGTATTAAGCTTTTACCACCTTATATGGAAGAAGAGTAGAGAAAGGGGTTGGGGAAATGTTGGTGGATCATTTGACCAGAGTGTCTGCCTAGAAGTTAAATGTGCTTATCCAGTATAGATATTGATAGTGAAGAAAATCAAGATATCCCACTCCAAAATATGCCTCTTTGCTATAAGGATTATTTGGCGTTAGAGGTAATTAAGCATAAACAAAAACATGAAGACTTCTGTGCTCGCCTCTTATCTGCCTAAAATCAGGGCCTAAATTTTCCTTTATGAAAATGGCATAAATTCTCCCTGCCCTCCTATAACTGGAAGAGGAAAGTGACCCTTACCACCTGAGGAGGGCAGAGAGCAGCCATCAAGATGAGTCTGCATAAACAAATCTTACTAAAATAATCCTTATCTTCCATTAGTTTCCTCACGTATTTTCTCTATAGTCAATTCTCTACAATTTATCATCACTTGAAGCCCAAACATTCTTTCATTTGTTAAGAAGTGTATGGAAGTTCTTGAATGTAACTTCTTCTTGGAGTTACACATCTTTTCTGTAAACTATCATGCATGTAAAAGTATTAATAAATTTGTATTCCTTTTCTTCTGTAAATCTGTCTTTTGTCAGTTAAATTTGCAGGGCCCCAGGCACTGAAGATAAAAGAGTAGAGGAAAACTTTTCTTTCCTGACAAAAGTATAAATTCAAACAGCTGGGTTCACAAATCAAGGGCAACTACAAACAAACATATGTAAAAAAGAATCTTATTAACAGCAGGATGACAAATCCCTATCTTCTAACCCTCAAAGAGAAGACAAAATAGTTTGCTCTGCCATTTGGATCTGAGTATGATCTACAATGCAAGAATGAGATGCTCCCTGAACTATATCCTCAAGAGGGTAGAGTAAGTTAACCACAGGCCTTTTGCTTTGCTAAATGTCATATGCAAAGCTGAACCGCTGAATTTTGAGAACCTGATGACAGGAAAGGGAAAAGGGGAGAAATTCGAAACGTAGGTTTCTATGTACTCTCACCATTCATCAAATAAAAGTTAATGCTCTAAACAAATGAACTCCAAATATACAAGCACTATGGCCCCATCTATAAAAATATATGAGCACTCACCCTTTGTTGTATGTGTGCTTTTAGGTCAGAAATATTTGAAATGCTGCATTGGTTATTATGTGAGGACACCAGTGTCAAAAGGTGTTTTTTTTTTACTCTTAAAGCTTAAATAAAACGATCTGCAACCTCCGCCTCCCAGATTCAAGCAATTCTCCCACCTCGGTCTCCCCAGGAGCTGGGATTACAGGCATCTGCCACTACGCCCAACTGAGTTTTTGTATTTTTAGTAGAGATGGGGGTTCACCATATTGGCTAGGCTGGTCTCGAACTTCCAACCTCATGATTCAACCACATCAGCCTCCCAAACGGCTGGGATTAAAGGCATGAGCCAGTGGGCCTGGCCCAATTTCTTCATTTGTTAAGACATAAAATAAGTATAAACATACTAAATTTTCTTATTCACTTATTTCTTCTACCAAATTTGGAAACAACTTTAAATATCACTTGGAAAAACAGATTGTTTCCATAACCTGCCTGATAGAAAACCTCTGGCACAGCACAACGTGCCCAGGCTGCTCTGAAGAGGTGTTCTGATCCCAGTGATACGAGGCATTAAGATGGGAAGGCTGCCTGAAAACAAGATTGTTTAGGGATTTCTTTATTCCGTGATTGTTCACCCCAGGGATTGTGAATGGAATTCAAATCATTTTAAGCAAGCAGTTGCTGAATCACCTCAACTGCAGGCTTGCAAACTTGCAGCAATAACCAGAAAGGGGAAAAGGTTACAAATTCAGTTGAAATGTATAATTATGCAAATGCAAAACTGAATTAAAAATTCTCTAATCACAATGAATTATAAGTGTAAAAACTGTTACTTGTTGTAAGTTGTAACAGATCACAAGCAAATTTATTAAGATCTTTTAACAGTACATGTATTTTTTGAGAGGTTCCCCTTTTTAGATTTTGCTCATATGATGTTATCATTTGAGTTTATCATTTCTGTAGCATGAAACAAAGATACCCTTTTTTGAAGCACATTTAAATGATGTCAAAATCTAATAAAATTAATGGCCCAGTTATTTGCAATTGCTGCAATATGTTTTCTTTCTTGCTTTTTAAGTGATTACACATAAAAATATGAAGTCTAGATTAAATTGATCTTTCTACTATTGTTCATTCTGCTATATTCCCTCTATGAAACTGATGTTTCATCTTCAATTGTGTAATTTCAACTAAAATTGGAAGACCAAAGCAACTTAGGCTATAAAATAATAAAATTACCTTATTCTGGTACAGTTTTATATTTTTCAAAGCACTTTTCCCTTATTGAATTTTGTCTCACAACAAATCTAGTTATTATTATTTCTCTTTTGATATATGAGGAAAATGAGGCACAAAATGTTAAGTGGCTTGTTTTTAGTTATACCATTTAATTAGTTATAAAGCTAAGGCTGGAACGGAGTGTTTCTGTTTCTGAGTTCTTTTCTTCTCTGACTATTCCATGAGAGCTGATATTTTTATGGAAATTAGTCAGAAGTGTACTCTCTCCAGATAAACCCTAAACTCTTCACAATGAAGAGTTCAAGGAGATTGTCAGTTCTTAGAACACCCTTCCAAATTCCACAATTTGGAAACTATAATGATCATGGAAACTATCATGAGACTGGTAATCTAATATTTTCTGTCAGCAGCTGAAATTAGACCATACAGCAATCATCTATTAAGTCAAAGCTACATGTTACTGAAAATATAAGCATATTCAAGGCACTCAGAACCAGGGACTGAAGGAACGGTTTTTTGATTAAAGTAAGAATTTCAAGATCTGGCATTCACAATTGTTAAAGATCTCAAGGCCTGAAATGCCTCCTACTACTTCAAACAGGTATCTGGTGATACAGATATCCAGGAATACAGATATTTCTCAAGACTGGCATGCAAATTCTAACTACGCAGTTAGAGGAAGGAAACAAGGCCTCAGCCCATGGACTGAAACTAGAGAGACTGTGTCAAAATGGATTCAAACCCAGATGCTATGGGACAAAGTCAGAAAGATAATCCCAATTGCTTTGGAGAGTTGCTATGGTTTTAATGTGTTCTCCAAAAACCCTGATGCGGAAACTCAAACGCTAATGCAACAATTCTGGGATGTGAAACCTAATGGCAGGTGTTTAGGTCTTGAGGGCTCCACCTGTATGAATGGATTTATGCTGATTATGAAAGGGCTTGAAGGCCGGGTGTGGTGGCTCATGCCTATAATCCTAGAACTTTGGGAGGCTGAGGCGGGTGGATCATGAGGTCAAGAGATCGAGACCATCCTGGTCAACAAGGTGAAACCCTGTCTCTACTAAAAATACAAAAATCAGCCAGGCATGGTGGCTCACGCCTGTAGTCCCAGCTACTCGGGAGGCTGAGGCAGAAGAATTGCTTGAACCCAGGAGGCGGAGGTTGCGGTGAGCCGAGATCGGGCAATTGCACCCAGCCTGGGTAACAAGAGTGAAACTCTGTCTCAAAAAAAAAAGGGTTTGAAGCTGTGAGTTTGATCTCTGGCTCTGTCTCACCTTCTCTTGGCCCTTCCACCATGGGATGGTAGAGAAAGAAGCCCCTCGCCAGATAGCAGTCCCTTGATTTTGGCCTTCCCAGTCTTCAGAACCAAAAACCAATTTCTGTTTATTATAAATGACCAAGTCTCAGGTATTCTTTCATACAGCACAAAATGGACTAAGACAGCAGTTGCAGAAGCACAGTGAAATTTTTCTGAGGAAGCTCAGATTCCCTAAGAGGCAGAAGCAATGTGGGAAAGAAGTCTGCCCAAATTTCACTATTAATGAAGGTAATTTAGAAGGACAAAAAGAAAGGAAGAGTTTGGGCTGCTTTTTTATTTATTTGTTTTAAAACCAAAAAAGTAGTTTGCATAGAGAATTACTGTTCAGACTTGGGGAACAAGGGTTGCATATTATGATTCATTCTCCTCACTCCAATCCAACTTCCCATAAGATTTCTGCAAGAGAGGAAAAACAAGCCCCAGAAGGATGCACAGAAAAAGCTTCAGACCCTGGTTTGCTTTACCCACTAAGGTACAAGTAGTATAGTCCTGGCTATTCACTGATGGGATAGGTAACCACTGAGAACCAATTTTCTGGTAACTTAACTTGTGTTACTATAACAAATTACCATAGACTGGGTAGCGTAAACAACAAACATTTATTCCTCACAGTTTTGAAGGCTGAAATGTCCAAAGTCAAGGTGCTGACAGATCCGGTTCTAGTGAGGGTTTGCTTCCTGGTTTGCAAACAGCCATCTTCCTGCTGTGTCCTCATATGTTAGAGAGCAGAGAATAAGCTCTCATATCTCTTCTCTTAAAAAGCACTAATCTCATTCATGACTAATCACCTCCCAAAGGCTCCATGTCCTAATATCATCAAGTAAAAGGTTAGGATATCAAATTATAAATTTTAGGGAGACAAAAATACCTGGTTTTTCAAGAAAAATGAAGGAGTGTTGGCAACTCTGTTGAAAGTAAGATAAAGATTTGTTTCTACTGTGAGAAAGAAAGGCATCTTAAAGCAGAGTACATCTGTGAGGCAAATTCTACCCTAGTCTTGCAGGAATTGAGGGAGGGGTTGGCATAAGAAGAACATGACCTTCAGAGACAGTGGAAATGGGGATGAAGGAAGGAATCATGGAGACAAGAGTCCTAGGTGTAGGGTAATTGAAGATTCAGCCTAGGCTTTGCACCTACTCTCCCAGACAACTTTGTGTCCCAGGACACCTGTGATGAACCAATAAAAACTTATTATGCATATCATATTCTCCAGACTGGGGTGGATCATGGTAGGGAAGATGCCCAGCAAAGAGGCAAAAATATTTTCTGTATCTACATATTTGCCCATCCTAGGAAGAGTGGCTGAGCACTGAGTTGAATAAGACTTGAGAAACACATATAAGTCTTGTGTTTTTCTTCCATTCATTCAATCTAAAGGGAGAGAGTTCATATAATTGATTTGTCAGGATGGCCAATATTTTCTCAAGGTAACAGATAGTAACCAGAGAACATGGTTTTCAGTAGCTGTTAGGAGAATCCTTTCACAAGAAAAGACACAGATTTGTTAGAGAGATGTCAGTAGTAAAGTCTAAAGAAGCTTTCTGTTGGCCTCCAAGTTTTATTGGTAAGAAGCTAATTTAAATAATATGAAGGGAACGGAAGAGCTTAGGAACTGGGAGAGGCAAATTTCTACTAACAGCCCAATCTTAACAGGCTTCAGAGAAAAGATGAATTTCTAAGACAGTATTATTGAATTGTTGGCTAAGCGACATATAAAGTAAAATTCTTCCAGCTCTGTCATAAAAGTTATATTAAATCTTACATTTCTAATTAATGCCTTCATGGGGATTTTTGTTGTTGTTGTTGTTGTTGTTTGTGGGAGGAACTCAGAACAAGTTGTCTGCCAGGTAGAGTTACCCCATATGATGGTTAATTGTATGTATCAGCTTGACTTCTCAAAGGGATGTCCAGATAGCTGTCAAAACATTTTTCTGGGTGTGTCTGTGAGGGTGTTTCTGGAAGAGATGAGCATTTGAATCAGTCAATTAAGTAAAGAAAATTGCCCTTACCAACGCCAGTGAGCATCATCCAATCCCTTGACAGATCAACTAGAACAAAGAAGTGAAGGAAGAAAGAATTCACTTGGTGCTTGAGCTGGAATATCTGTTTCCTCCTGCCCTTAGACATCAGCATTCCTTGTTTTCTAGCCTTTCAAACTTGAAATGAGACTAACACCATTGGGTCCCCTAGTTCTTAGACCCCCAGGATTAGACTGGAACTACACCACCAGCTTTCCTGGGCCTTTCAGCTTCCCTAACCAGATTATAGGACCTTTCAACTTCCATAACCGCATTAGCAGATTTTTCATAATCTCTCTCTCTCTCTCTCTCTCTCTCTCTCTCTCCTATTAGTTCTGTTTCTCTACAGAGGCCTGGCTAATATACCCCATGAGAAATATAATGCTTCAGAAATACAGCCGTCAATCCCTATTCCATCAGATGTTTATAGGGTACCTTATAGTTTTAAAATATTCTCATAAAATTATTATATTCTGGGTTTTCCACAATAAAATAATGTAGGTAAGTAAATAGAGTGTATTATCCTTTCTCTTTTGCAGATGAGGAAATGGGCTTCACAGAGAATAAGTAACTTGGCCAAATGATAAGTAACTAGAACTTTGATCCTTCTCAGTAAGCTTTTCGGTTTCAAAGGACCAAAGCACTCACACTTGGTAAATAATGGGTCTCAGTGGTGTGCTAGCAAATGTGTAAGAACTGGGAAAAAAGGTCAGAGTTTGTAATATTTGCCAGATTTCCATGGTGTAAATACTTCTCATCTATGGCTAATTTCAAGCTACTGTGATGTCACTGAATGTAGAGCTGGGAAGAGATGGCTGTGAACCACAAGAGCAAGTAAGAACCGTCTCCAGCACACCACTTCCTGAAAGGCAACGTCAGGGCCATCCAAGACCAAGAAACGAGTTATAACTAAGGACTCCTTTTAAAGCATTTGATCAGCAATATTCCACGCTTTTCTGATTTGCTCTGGACATGGTGATTTATCTTAACTATGTCTTTCGTAAGTTTACTTTGCTGAAGTTTGATTTTCAGGGTCCAAGAAGGAAAAGTGAAATAGTATGCAGTCTCTTTCCATGGCGTCTTTCCCCTCATGGAGTCTGTGAAGGGGCAAGTTTTTGCAGCTAGTGGAGAAAAGAGGTAGAAAATACCAATGCTCTCCTGTGTAACTCAGTGGTACACCATGGGAGACAACCATCTGGTAAAATACAATTTAGGAACACGCAACAAGAAAAACTAAAATTCTCAGTAGGCTATTTTTCTTTCACAATTTCTGGATCTTCTATCACAGATATGGGGAGAATTCTCTAGAAAGATCCTGTTAGAAATCTCTTGAGAATGGACAATTTCCCTATTAGAATGATGCTATGAAGAAAAAAAGAAACAAAACAGAAACAGAATTAAATACCTTGGAAAATTCCACTGGCATAGATTATAAGAATTAACACTTTGTATCTAAAACACTTTGGGCAAAATAGCAGATCATCAATGAATATCTTCGAATTCGTAAGTTTTCCAATACTAGTACACACAACATGTATTTTATTTATAACAGAATTTTAATGTGGTTGATTAAAGTATTTTAAAATTCCACACATAACTTGAAAGAAATCATTCTGCCTTTCTAATATCTACCTTCCCATATCTTGTTCCTCAAACCAACAATGAACCAGGTTAAAGGCAAGCTGTTGCACAAACAAGGATTCATAGAACCCAGCATTTTAAGAGATCATAGACTAGCTTAAATCTTCAAATTAAAAGCAAAAACAAGATTATGAAATACTATTTTCAAAAATAAATCCAAGTCATTTTTAAAATAATCTTCATTTTCTGTGTTTAGGAGCAAAGATCTGGTGGTAATTTTTATCGACTTTCCTTCCTTCCTTGGGAGAATAAAAGGAGAAATTCTTAGAAAATGTTTAGCACAGGTGCCCGGAATGCCATGCATATATTTATCTTTTATTCAGCATAATTAGCAACTGGTAACCACTGTCAGCAAACAAAGGTCAGTGTTGCTGTGGCCCTTCTGAGAGAATGTGTACAATACACCACAGAATTGTGCCATTAAGAGGTTAGTCCCAAGCAACCCCTTCCCTTACTTGTTGAGAATTGTATTAATACTATTGGCATTAACTCCAGCATCTCTGACTGGCATAGGCAACCCTCTCCCTATTGCATCCCATTACCTGGGGACTACTGAAAAATCTCTCCTGAGGCTTCACAAAAATAATGTTTAACCTCCTCAAGATCTCCCTTCACTTCCTCTCATTGATTTTAGACAAATGACTGGGATCAGGTCTCAGTATGGTTCAAGTGGGGAATTACTGTCCCTGTTAATTAGGTAAACAGACACTTTACCCCCAAAGTCTCTGAACCTGGCTAGTGGGTATTAGCAAGAACCAGCAGAATACATGTGATATGTACACTGAGAGTGTTGAATGGGGAATGAGGGTTGAGGTGGGACAGAATATAGGGAATTCATTGATATTGGACAATCTCCTGATACTTAGATGATAAAACATTGACAAGGTTGCCTGGGGTCAGTTCTAATATACTGCTGGCTGGCTCCTTGAAGCTTGGAAATAAGGATGGTCTACAGTGGAGATGCCAGTACTGCCTTGGCAGAGTATTGAGAAAGGGGTCATAAAGACATGGGCTCATTATATAAGACCTGAGAACATACTAGCTGATTCTTACCTGGAAAAGCCTGGGTAGACACTCCATTAAAACTACAAAGAACATACTAACAAGGGAGTACTGGCATCATTTAAAATGAATGATAAAAGATGTCATCTCTAGACCAGGGTTGATAGGAGAGGAGATGGCTATAAAATTGAGCTTCAGCCGGGCTCAGTGGCTCACGCCTATAATCCCAGCACTTTGGGAGGCTGAGGCGGGTGGATCACGAGGTCGAGAGATCGGGACCATCCTGGTCAACATGGTGAAACCCTGTCTCTACTAAAAATACAAAAATTAGCTGGGCATGGTGGTGTACGCCTGTAGTCCCAGCTACTGAGGAGGCTGAGGCCGGAGAATTGCTTGAACCAAGAAGGCAGAGGTTACGGTGAGCCGAGATCGTGCCATTGCACTCCAGTCTGGGCAACAACAGCGAAACTCCGTCTCAAAAAAAAAAAAAAAAAAAAAATTGAGCTTCGCCGTGATAATGAAGACATTAAAAGATTCTGAAATAACAGAGGCCAGGTGGCATCACTAAACTATCAGAGGTAAGGGTGACATAATTACTATAACAGACAGAGACCATAATGTCATCAAGGAAACTTGACCCACAAGGATCTTTGGTGATGACAGACTGACCAGGGTGTTCCTTGGGGTTAAATAAATTAGCAACTGATAAAGGTTATTAAAATTTATTTGTATAAATATAAACAATCAAAAGCTGGAAAGCAAATGGTTGGTGTCAGCCATTGCGATGGCATATCATGCTCCCTTATCTGCTGTCTAGATCTGAGCCAATTCTTAGTTATAGGGCTCATCAATTGAGAAAGGAGAGGTCAGGTTCCCTTCCCAAAGCTCTTTGCAATGCTATAGCAAGTATATGAAATAAATATTTCACCAATCCTTAACCAAAAGAACCTTGGGTCTTTTAACATGTCAACCGTACACTGGAGAAAGGATAATACAGATCTTTCAAGGGATTCTGAAAATAGAGAAAAAGATGACACTGGTATTAGGAGGACACATAAGGTCATTATGGTCCCTGTTAGAATGTGGTTCTATGGAGGCCAGGTGACAACATCTCAAGTCTATCTCACAGTGGATCTAATGAATCTAAGCCTTCCAGATGAATATTTTCCTAGCTAAAAATGCAGTACTGGATATTCCTAGTAGCTGGCAGAAACCTTACATTAGTTCCTTGACCTGTTAGATAAGAGCCACAGTGATAGAAAAAGGCAAGCGGAAGTTTCTGAAATCACTGTTGCATCCTGGTCAAAATAATAAATCAAAAGCAATCTATAGGTCAGTTGGAATGGCAGAGACTTGTGCCATTTAAAGTATAAAAGACTGATGAATGATGGACCCCATCGTATTCTCATTTAATTCATGGGTATGGCCCCTACAAAAATCAGGATAATCACAGCAAACAATAGTGGACTACCATAAAATTAACCAAGTTCTAGTATTAATTATAGTTACTATGTCGTATGTAGTATTACTAATAGAACAAATCAACACAGCTGCTATTAAATTGAAAAACAAATTCTCTTTTTTTTTTTTTTTTTTTGAGACGAAGTCTTGCTCTGTCACCAGGCTGGAGTGCAGTGGCACAATCTCGGCTCACTGCAACCTCCACCTCCTGGGTTCAAGTGATTCTTCCACCTCGGCTTCCCAAGTAGCTAGGACCACAGGCTCATGCCACCACGCCAGGCTAATTTTTTTATATTTTTAGTAGAGACGGGGTTTCACCATGTTGGCCAGGACGGTCTCAATCTCTTGCCCTTGTGATCTGCCCACCTCGGCCTCCCAAAATGCTGGGATTACAGGCATGAGCCACTGTGCCCGGCCTGAAAAATGAATTCTTAAAAGTTGTTATCAGAAAGGACTGAAAGCACTTAGCATTTACCTGGCTGGACAGCAGTGCAAGTTAAGAGTCCTGCCCCAGGTCTGTGTTAACACTGCTGCTTTCTGTTACAATAGAGTCTAAAGGGACCCTCCACAGAATGTGCTGATTCACGAGGTAAATGACATTACGTTAATCAAACTAGTGAGCATGAAATAGCAAATGCTCCAGATGTTCTGCCAAGCCACATGTGAACTGGAAAGGGGATAAACCATAGAAAATTTAGGGTACATCAGCTGTGCGCAGCAGTTCATGCCTGTAATCCTAGCACTTTGGGAGGCCGAGGCGGGTGAAATCACCTGAGATCAGGAGTTTGAGAACAGCCTGGCCAACATGGTGAAACCCTGTCTCTACTAAAAATATAAAAATTAGCTGGGTGTGGTGGCAGGCACCTGTAATCCCAGCTACTTAGGAGGCTGAGGCAGGAGAATCACTTGATCCCGGTGAAGGAGAGAGGTTGCAGTGAGTGGAGATCTCTCTACTTCACTCTAGCCTGAGCAAAAGGGCAAGACTTTGTCTCAAAAAAAAAAAAGAAAGAAAGAAAAAGAAGAAAATTTAGGGTACATCAGTGACATATTTATAGTCCATGTTTTGAGGCAAGCTGGTGAGGAAGGAGGCCCAGGCATCTGGGATTCCCTCCCTCTCTGTCATCCACTGTGCAGCTCAACAGAAGAGAGAGCAGGCCAGGTGGCACCTCCTGAATCTCCTTCCTGAAAATAACATGCTTGGTCTTGGGGAAACTCTCTGGAAGACACTATTTTTACTTAAAACAAGATCAAACCAGAGACCTTTTCACATGTGAGTCCTAAAACTGCAAATCGGAACCCTTTCATATGTGATTCCTGAAACTGTAAACCGAGACCTTTTCGCATGTGAGTCCTAAACTGTAAACCGGAACCCTTTCACATGTGATTCCTAAAGCTGTAAACCTAACATCTAAAGTATAAGCCTATATAAAGGCAGAACCTTCCTTTGTTAAATGAGCTGGGCTTTTGACAAATTACCGCCTGGTCTCCCGGCCGAATAAACTCTTCCCTCCTTTATTCTGTGTTGGAGAGATCTGTTTCCCACAGCCGCTCCTGCTACACTAGGACATTCCTTCAATGTAAAGCACAAGTTATTACACCATGCACCTCCTATATTAAAGAAAAAGACTCAGTGCTTTAGTGTCTTCGGATATGGGAGATATTCTATCAGTTGGGCTCCCTATCTCAAGTTTCTTGCCCCTTGGTGTCACAATTCAGAGAAATGTTCCACTCGATCTCTCAGAGGGGCCCTAGTAAGATTGAGCCCTGCTGTCTGCAATAGAAACCTCCTCATTAACATTAAGTCTTTAATGGGCTTTTCTCCTTACTCCTACCTCTGCACTACTCTCTACAATGCCTCTTGAGATCACCTCCTAAATAAGTTACACCCAAATCCTTACCCAGGGTCTGCTATTGGAGGAATCTAAACCAAGAGAGTGAATAAAGGAAAGTAATTAGCAAGTTATTGTAATAATCCAGGCAGGAGATGATGATCTATCAGTGAAGGTGGTAGCACCTATTAAAATAATAAATTGGGAGGCCATTAGACTGAGGCAGCTCCAGCACCCTGAGTTCCCACTTAAGCAAACCAAAACCTAGTTCAGTGTAAATGCTCTCAACTAATCAGAAACCATCCACTAACGTCTAACTAGGAACATTCTATTACTTATGCATAGCCAACTGAAACAACCATCCAACTGACTTCTAATTTGATCACTTTAACCAATTTTTTTTTGCCCTGCTTCCTCGTTTACCCTTTAAAAGCCTTCCCCTTATGCCCATTTACTGGAGCCCCAAATTACTTTCAGTCTTGAGCTGCCTCATTCATGAACTGTTGTCTGTTCAAATAAACTTTTAAAAGTTTTAATGTGCCAACATTTGTCTCTTAACACAGTGGAGGTAACTGGATATGGTCAAGTGTGATTGAATTTTGGATGTATTTTGAAATTAGAGGTGTGAAGTTGGATGTGTGAGGAGGGAAAGGAGTCCAGGATGTCTCTAAAGCTTTTGCCTGAATTAACTAGAATGATCAAGTTTCTTTCAAGTGAGACGGAAAAAGACTTTAGGAAGAACAGATTTTCTGGGGAAGATAATGGAGTTCAATTTTGTTCAGGTTAAGTTTGAGATACCTAGTAAATATTCAAGACAGGCTTTCAAGTAGGCAGTCTGGGTACATGAGTCTAGTGCTCAGGAGGAAGGCCCACATAAGAGATATAAATTTGGGATTCATTGGCATATGATGATATTTCAAGCAATGAGACCAAATGAGATCACCTAAAAAAGTAAATGTAGAGAGAAAGAGAAGAGGACCAATGCCTGAGCACTGGACCCCTCCAATGTTAAAAGCTGGAAAGAAGGGAAGGAACAGATAAAAGAGATTTTAAAAAACCTATCAGTGAGATAGGAAGAAAATGCAGGAAATGGGATATCCAGGAGGCTAACGGGACCAAAAAATACAGTACATCAAAAAGGACGTAATCACATGTATCAAAATGTTTGCTGATATGTCAGATCAAATAAGAGCTGGGTTTTATGAATGGATTTAGCAATGGGAAAATCAGCTCAAGCCTGGGGACATGTTTTTGGTGTTCAAGGATATTATGAAGTACACTTCATTAGTTCAATGAAGTTCAATGAATATCTGAGCATTCCTGAGGCTGAATACAATGCAGCCTTTCTCAAAAAGATAGGAGAAGTTATGCATGAAAAGAACTCTTACAATGAACTTTGGATACTTTGCAATTTTGCCAAAGGTCAGCCATGACACTGGCAATAAAACATTGGAAACATCATCATCATATTACAGATGAGCAAACTCCCCTGGGTGCCCTGGTGGGAAAAATACAATAACAGTAGTATCTCCTGGCAATCAAACCAGTTATTTTACTGAATGCTTTTTGTGATAATTTTGCTTTAAAATAAATTAGATAGTAGATTCTATTGAACCACCGTACCTAGAATTTCCAACTACAGAGTGTTTTTGGCTTGTTATAATCAACAGGAGGCCCCTAGATGCTCTGGAAATGATGGCTGGATTCAGGCTGGTGCAGCCATCTGACGATAATGCTGAAAGTCATCTGTCAGTAATCCCTAATTGTTCCATGAGAGCCCAAGAGAGATAATGCCAAAAAAACCTTATACACAAAAAGCAACTGACTCTCAGAAAGGTACGAGGCAAAAATAAGTCCATTTGATATGTTCTCTAGCTGGCAAAAAGTTGTTCTGTGGCTAGTTTTAACTATGGTACAAATAATAGCTTTTTCTCTTCTCTTATGATAGCATTTGATTTTGGTCTAGGCATTACCTTTAGCTTACTTCATCAGTGATAAGTGTCATTTTCTCTTTGATGGAAAATGTTACCTACTTAGTGTTTGCATTTCTTCATCCACTATCCTTCTCTTGCCAACAGTTGTACTTGTTATAAAAATAGTATCTACCTACAGGGTTGTTAAAAAGATCATGAAACTTTAGCTAAATCACTCAGGATAGTACTTAGAAAAGAGCTTGTGCTCTGCATTGAATGTTACCTCCTGTTTTTATTTTACATGGTAAACATTTAGGGGGAGAAAAGATTTCTTTTCCTCATCCATTGCTAGGTTCCTGGCTGAGGGTCCTATAACATGACACATTAACAAGAGAAAAACACACAAATGATGTGACACAGGAAACTTTATAAGGAAATGAAGACCCAAAGAAACAGGTAAATGTGTGTATTTTTATACTTAGGTTTGATGATGAGTGTACAGTCATAGGCAAATATTATTGGAATAAAAAAGGGTAGGATCTAATGGTAATAAACTGGGGAGAACTTAGGGTTGCTTGTGCAGATTCTTTTTTGTATGTCTGTGTTTTCAGAGATAAATATGTTCCTTTGCTCAAAGTATAGAAAGGGGACCTCATAAATGAGGGTCTTACGATCTGCTTCAGGGGAGAAAAGTTAAAGAACGTCAGAGTGACTTTCTCTGAGCAGAGAAGGTAAGCGAAAGGTAAAGGTGATTTTCCTTCTGATTATTTCTCAAATGCTAAGGTATCATGTTTAGGGGTAGTATTTCTGAACTCCATCAGGTCTTACGTTTGTATAGCCTATCTTTACATGAGTCTGTTACCCATGACTATTAAAAATATGGAACTTATCAAATCATTGTGAGCATGAGTTTTTGTAATTATGTTTCTTTTCTTCTCCTGTAGGGGTTCAGTCAGGGTGGTGGGAGAAATTACAAGAGAAAAATTATAGAAAAATAGGAAGGCCAGGAGGTTTTTCGCAAGACCCCCAGCAAGGAATAAGCTGAGGGTGGCAGTTCTTACCCAGAGGCAATTAGGCAGAAGTAAGTACAAAGAAATGTAAAGAAATTTATCTAAAGAGCTGGTTTACTCAAGTAGTCCTAAGCCTGACCTTTGAAAATCCATGGGCACATGACTACTCTCACTTGAAGGGGTCATCAGTGTTATTACCCACAAATGGTGTTTGCTTTAAGCCTCAAAACCTGGCCTTTAATCATTCCACAAGTGTGTTGACTCAAAGCCTCTGTCATTACATCTATATGGAATAAATGCCTGCAGCATCAGCTGGTAAGGGCTGTGGCTGCTGACTCTGACAGCACCCTCCTCTGGTCTGTAAGTGGCCCATAAGCTAAGCCTGTTCTTTCACTGGATATCTGTGTCTGCATGCATTTGTTTATCTGTCACTGGGTCAGGGTCTGCTGGTTAGATATTTTTGTTTGTTTTTGTTTTTGTTTTTGATGTAGGATTTTTGCTCTTTTGCCCAGACTGAAGTGCAGTGATGTGATCATAGCTCATTGCAGTCTCAAACTCCTGGGCTCAGGGGATCCTCCTGACTCAGTGTGAGTAGCCGGGACTACAGTCATGCACCACCATGTCTAGTTCATTTTTTAATAAAGCCAAGTTCTTGCTATTTTGCCCAGTGTTTTAGTCCATTTTCACACAGCTATACAGAACTACTTGAGACTAGATAATTTATGAAGAAAAGAGGTTTAACTGACTCACAGTTCTCCAGGCTTAACAGAAAGCATAACTGGGAGGCTTCAGGAAACTTACAATCATGGTGGAAAGCGAAGGAAAAGAAAGACACATCTTCCCATGGTGGAGCAGGAGAGAGAGTGAGAATAAATGCAGAAGTGCCACACACTAACAAACAGCCAGATATCATGACAACTCATAATCATTAGAACAGCAAGGGGAAAGCTCACCCCTAAGATTCAAATACCTCCCACCATGCCCCTCCCCCAACACATGGGGATTACAATTAGAGATGAGATTTGGTCTCCAACTCCTGACCTCATGATCCACTCGCCTTGGCCTCCCAAAGTGCTGAGATTACAGGCGTGAGCCACCGTGCCCAGCCTAAAGATGAGATTTGGGTGGGGACACAGAGCCAAACCATATCACCCAGACTGTTCTCAAACTCCTGGGTTCAAGTGATCCTACCACCTTAGCCTCCTAAAGTGCTGAGATTAAAGTTATAAGCCATCACATCTGGCCTATGCTTCCAATTCTAAATGTATGCATATGTAGAAAATAATAATCCTGAAACTTTCAGAAATCCCACAAACTCTAGAGATGAGAGTAAGTATGAGCCATTAACATTCTAAAGGCCTGGATCAGACCTTAGAGTCCTAGGACATCTGAGTGTAAGCTAAGCAACTGATATCTCCCAAGTGAGCTACTATGGTTTGGATATGCTTTGCTTGGCTCTGCCAAGTCTCATGTTAAAATTTGATCCCGCATGCTGGAGCTGGGGCATGATAGGTGTTTGGATTGTAGAAACAGATCCCTTAATAAGATGTTGAAAAGCTGGGTGCAGTGGCTCACGCCTATAATCCCAGCACTTTGGGAGGCTGAGGTGGGTGGATCACGAGGTCAAGAGGTCAAGACCATCCTGGTCAACAAGGTGAAACCCCGTCACTACTAAAAATACAAAAATTAGCTGGGCGTGGTGGTGTGCGCCTGTAGTCCCAGCTACTCAGGAGGCTGAGGCAGGAGAATTGCTTGAACCCAGAAGGCAGAGGTTGCAGTGAGTCGAGATCGTGCCATTGCACTCCAGTCTGGGTAACAATGGCGAAACTCCATCTCAAAAAAAAATAATAATAATAAGATGTTGAAAAGAGCCTGATACCTCCTCCTATCTCTTGTCTCCTCTCTTGCCATACGATCTCTAAATATTATGAGCAGGAACAGCCTGAAGCCCACAACAGAAGCAGATACTGGAATCATACTTTTTGTACAGTCTAAAAATCACAAGCCAAATAAAGATTTTTATTTATAATGTGCCAGCCTTAGATATTCCTTTACAGCAAGACAAACGTACTGAGATATAAATTTGGTACCAGGAGTAGGGTGTTTCTATAAACATACCTGAAATGTGGAAGTGGCTTTGGAACTGGGTAATGAGCACAGAGTGGAAAAGGTCGGAGGGCTCAGAAGAAGACAGGAAGATAAAAGTTTGGAACTCCAATGCCTTGGAAGCTCACCCACTGAACTAGTGTGGCTATTGGAACATACAGTCAAAGGCAATTGTTTTGAGTCTTAAAATTTAATATCTGCCCTGCTGGGTTTCAGACTCGCCTGAAAGGGGCTTGTTACCCCTTTCTTTTGGTTGAATTATCCATTTTGGAAAGGGAATGTTTACCCAATGTCTGTTGTATTATTGAATCTTAAGAGTAAGTAATTTGATTTTAATTTTATAGACTCACAGCTTGCTTTGAGTCTCAGAAGAGATTTTGGCCTTTTGGGTTGGTGCTGGAACATGTTAACACTTGTGGGAACCGTTGGGACAGAATGATTGCAATGTGAGAAGGACATAAGATTTGGGGGCCCAGGGGAGGAATGCTATAGAATAGATAAAATTTGTTGAAAGTCTCATGTTGAAATTTGATCCCCAATGTTGGAGCTAGAGCCTGACGGAAAGTATCTGGATCATGGGCACAGATCTCTCATGAATCGCTTGGTCCTATTCTTGAGTGAGTTCTCATTCTCAGTTCCCGAAATAACTGATTGTTGAAAAGAGCCTGGCACCTCCTCTTCTCTATCTCACTTTCTGTCTTGACAGGTGATCTCTACACACCATAAGCAGAAGTGGCTAAAAGCAGATACTGGTGCCATGCTTTTTGTATAGCCTGAAGAACCATGAGTCAAAAAAACCTTTATAAAGTACCAGCCTCGGGTATTCTTTTATAGCAAGCACAAATGGATGAAGACTTGAGTATTTATAGCAATTGCACACTTGTAAGAAAAACAAAACATATAACTCCCTTCCAATCTCATCTCCATCTTTCTCAGATTCATTGGGTCTTACCTTTGGCCCACACAGGGCATAGTTTATTTTCCAAGTCTTAATTTCCTTTGGAAGGAGGCTTTGCTGGTGAAGGAAACCAGAATATGTCACCCCAAAATATGCCTAATTTACATAAAAATTATTTTGAGCTGAAGGCAAATAAGCAGTAGCAAATGCAGGAAAAGCTCTCTCTGCCTCCCCTTTCTTGCCTAAAGGCAGGATATAAATTCTCCTTTACTAGAGAGAACACTAGACACTTATCAGCCTAGAGATAACACCAGAGAAAGCTGCAAACAAATCTTACTCCATTCATTTCCTCACATATTTTTACCTTCCTACAGGCCACCCTTGGAAGACTAAAACCACTTTTCTTTGTCCTGTCATTTCTTGACAAATTTGTTGGTCTTTGTTTGAAGATGCTACATAAGCCAGAGTTCTGAGCCACTGATTTGAGTTACTCTGTTGAGGTTTCTCCTGTATGATGTGCATTGCATGCATTATAGTAAACTGTTTTTCTCTTCTTAATCTGTCTTTTTTGTTAATAAGTCCCAGCTAGAAACCCAAGATGGATGGCAGGACATGGTGGCTCAAACCTGTAATCCCAGCACTTTGGGAGGCCAAGGCAGGTGGATCACCAAGGGTAAGGAGTTCAAGACCAGCTTGACCAACATGTTGAAACCCAGTCTCTACTAAAAAAAAAAAAAAAAAAAAAAAAAAACCAAAAAACAAAAAAACAAAAATTAGCCAGGCATAGTGATGTGCACCTGTAGTCCTAGCTACTCGGGGAGGCTGAGATAGGAGAATTGCTTGAACCTAGGAGGCAGGGGTTGTAGTGAGCCAAGATTGCACCACTGCACTCCAGCCTGAGTGACAAAGAGAGAGACTCTGTCTCAAAAACCACCACCACCAACAACAAACACACACAAAAAAAACCCAAGATAGGTAGAGGTAAATTTGCTTCCCCTGTGCTGGTAACATGCACTGACATCCTTTTGAATGGTGGCAGCTTTGGTAATTGGGTCCAGTCATTCTTCTTGGAGCCCCTGATACCTCCCTGCGATGCCATGAAGAGAGAGAGTACAAATTTGCTACTTCCAGAATCTCTAATCACCATCCCTTCAAGGTCTGGAGTCTCTTTCAGTTTTTGTCATGTCTGGTTCCTGATCTTAGAGTCCCAAAGCCCACTCCCTCTGCTGGTCTGTGTTCTTTTACAAACTTTTCTTAACTCTCTAAGACAAACCCCAGATTTTCATTCACTCTAGAGCTCAACTGAGACAAAGGCGTATGAGAGAGAGAAAAAAAATAGCTCTTATATTTCTTACATGCCTAAGCAGTGCAACACAACACAAATTTGTATTTCAGTGGATTATTCTGGAACATAGTAATAAAATGGGCCATATCATCTCTTGCCTCTCACCTTCACATGTACTGCTGCTTCTACCTGGAATATGCTGCCTCCCCATCCTCCTTAACTGGCTAACTCCTACTCACTTAGAAAATTTAAACTATGTCTTAATTCATTATTTCAAAGAATCAACAAAGATTAAAAATTTCAAGAACATAAATATACTTTCATATATGATATTCACCAGAATAGTAAATTAAGGAGAGAGTGGCCTCCCAAGACCTGTGAATAAGGAGAGATGTCCTTTCAGGGATTCCTACTTCCTTCCTGCAACATTCTCTCTTTTTTTTTTTTTTAAGAGATGAGGTTTTTACCATGTTTGCCAGGAGGCTGGTCTCGAACTCCTGACCTCGTGATCCACCCACCTCGGCCTCCCAAAATGCTGGGATTATAGGCATGAGCCACCAGGCCCAGCCGCAACCTCCTCTTCTTAAAGGCATCCACCTTTTCAAGGGTTGTGGGCTCGTGATCCTTTCCGTCACCCTTTCCCAAAGTTTTCCCACAGAAAAGGATCATTAATTGCTCATTTCCATCTTACTACAGATATAAATCAATGTGTTAAGTCTCCTGGGGTATTCAGACTAAGCCAAGATATTCTGATGGAATGAGAGACATTGTTCACAAATAAAGTGATGTTAAGCTGCAGGAAGAAGGATTTTACTTATTGCAGTTTAATATTAAGTGACTTTGGGCCTGCCCTAACCCCTCTCTATCAGTAAAATAATGCTGCATGTATTCTGATTTTCCCAATAATTACTTTTGAAACTAAATGAGATAATGTATCTGAAAATGTCTATGAACTATAAAGTATTACATAAATGCTAATGCTATTATTAGTGAGTTTTACCAATTATATATCCATTGGCATTCAAGACAAATCTGGAGATCTTTTATTCATAATGCCTGGATCTCAGTTGCTGCATTCTGTAAAATTCCATGTAGATTTAGAGAGAGTTTGACTAGTTTCATAAAGAAACCATATTTCTTTAACAATAAAATACCTATGTCTTGCAATAATTTTTCTTGTAATCTTTTTCAAAACTCTTTTGTCTCAGAGGGAATCTTCTATGTCGTTCTTACTTCTGCACTAGAGAGCATTTTATTTTTCTATATAAGTTAAAATATTTTTTTTTCTCTGCCCCAAGAGCTATTTATTAAAATAACTCATTTCCTTATTTTCAATGAAAATGAATTAGATCCACCACTATCTTTTAATTAATTAGGGGGAAAGATTTCACTTATTATTACTTACAGTTGAATTACACTGATCTCTAGAGTCTGTGAAATTATGAAATTCAAACTTAAAGTTGCTGGAACTTAAAATTGTTCTGAGCTATGAGAGAGATGTGGCTATGCAGTCAGAGTCACATGGCATGCAGCTGCAACTTCTAACTCTTTTTTTCCTGTAAATAATTATGACTAAAGAGTGCCAGAGATTGGAGCCTCTCAGATCACAGTCCACCCGTCCTCAGGAATAAAATAATCTTCCTCAGAATGTAGCAATCTATAACCAATCAAATCACTGTAACATATGCACTGGTCTCATATGAAGATGCAATCTGATAAACTTTCTCTTTCTGCCTATGTAAGTGAAACTTTACCTTCCCCACTTTAAAACGCTAATCTCATTTGTTTGGAGTTGTGTCTCCTGGATGGCTATCCTTAAGCGTTGCACTGGAATAAATGCTATACTCAATAATCTTTTCTGAATCTCATTAAGATTGACAAACTTTAAGTCAAAAACAAAACAAATAAAACTACATTTTTCTGCAATACCGAAGATGTACTGTTCAATCATTAGTAGCATGCCTTTAGTATTTCCTGCCTATCACCAAGGCACTATATCTTTCCTTTGATCAAATCTTATGAATTTAGATGATTAAAAATGATCACTCCTGGCAGGGCGCGGTGGCTCAAGCCTGTAGTCCCAGCACTTTGGGAGGCCGAGGTGGGTGGATCACAAGGTCAAGAGATCGAGACCATCCTGGTCAACATGGTGAAACCCCATCTCTACTAAAAATACAAAAATTAGCTGGGCATGGTGGCATGTGCCTGTAGTCCCAGCTACTCGGGAGGCTGAGACAGGAGAATTGCTTGAACCCAGGAGGCGGAGGTTGCAGTGAGCCAAGATCGCGCCATTGCACTCCAGCCTGGGTAACAAGAGCAAAACTCCTTCTCAAAAATAAATAAATAAAATTTAAAAAATTAAAATGATCACTGCTTACCCATATTGAAAGTTTATTTAAAGATTTCCAAGCAGCTTAAGCTTTCCTGTTACTGGTTCTTGTGGATGGATCTCTTTTCCCCTGAAGTCATAACATAATTTTGAAAAGTAGGCAGTGAATTACGCTAGGAAAAAAAATACAAGAATCTGTAAATTTATTTTCTACTAAAGTGATATATACTATGCAAGAGTATGGCTGCTTGCATGGCTAGGCAGTATCTTCTGAACCCAAATCAAATAAGCCACTGAGTTTTTCTCACAATGATATCCTTAAGCATAATCAATCATTTTTCTTTCTCTTTTTAAAATTTGTATTTATTTACTTGTTTATTTTTGAGACAAAGTCTGTCACTCAGACTGGAGTGTAGTGGTACCATTTTGGCTCACTGCAAGCTCCACCTCTGGGGTTCAAGTGATTCTCCTAGCCTCAGCCTCCCAAGTGGCTGGAATTACAGGTGTGCATCACTACGCCCAACTAATTTTTGTATTTTTAGTAGAAACAGAGTTTCACCATGCTGGCCAGGCTAGTCTCGAACTCCTGGGCTCAAGTGATCTGCCTGCCTCAGCCTCCCAAAGTGCTGGGATTACAGGCGTGAGCAACTGTGCTCGGCCAAACAATCATTTTTCAAACTCAACCAACTGACCTCAAGGGACCCTTTATGTACTAAATAGCTCAGATTGTCAGAAAGTAAACTACAGGTCAGGAGTCAGCACATTTAGATGCTGAAAATCTTGGCCATTTTTCTCAGTTATTCATTCATTCATTCATTCATTCAACAAATATTTTTGGCCATCCATGTGTCAGGCACCCATTTGGATGAACAAGTGCCTGAGCTAAGCATTCAGGTGAATAAAAGAAATAGCATTCCCTGCTTTCATGAAAATTATAATCAAGTGGGAAGAGAGTAAACAATATACAAAACAAGATAATCATGAAGCATGCTAATGAGGGAGACTGAATGGCACATGAAGAGAGGGTGACAAATTTATATTGGATGGCCAGGAAGTTCCTGAGTATGTAAAATTTGTCTGAAAATCTGACGAATAAGAGAGAGCCTACCAAACAAAGAACTAAAAAAGGAATATTCCTGACCCATGGAACAGAAACATAACCCTCAAAGCAGGAACAGGCTTGGCCTACTCAGAATTTCTGCAAGAAGCTAGTGAAGTCACCTTGCAAAGATTATGACAGTAGGAGAAGTCTAGTCTAGCATGGCTAACTCCATTCTTGCTTCTAGTCTCACAGGCTGGCTGTCCTCACTCATTTCTGGAGATAGAGCAAGCTCACCATGGGAGCTTGCTTTGAAGAAACTTGAACTTTGAAGAAAGAATGATAACAGTCCCTCCCTAAAATTGACACTCTCTTCTGGGGACGGAAACCACCTTTGTAAGTCTAATGAAAAGCCGTAAGATTAGGATTACGGGAGAGGCCTGATTTCTGCTAAAATGTAGACAGAGCTTGCCTTTCTATAATCATTTTACTGTGCTGGAGATCACAAGATTTATAACTTCTCAACTGCTTCTAAGATAATATCACTATTATAGAAATTAAGGTCTTTTGAGACATTTTTCAGACTTCTGTATTCTGTTGACTGACTCCACCCAGACCCGTGACTCATGACTCAACCGGTCCTGTGGCTTCCACACAGAGGCTGGCTCAGTGCATGAGAATCGTTTTCCACATCACTATGATTTCATTCCCTACCAATCAGCAGCACCCCTTTCCCAGCTCCACATCTGTAAAATTATCCATAAAACCGTTAGCCTCTGAGTTCTCAGGGAGGCTGATTTAAGTAATAAACTCTCATCCTTCTGCTTTGCTTAGCTCTGCATCTTTAAAACTCTTACTCTACTGTAATACTGCTATTTCAGTAAATTGGCTCTATCTGCACATTAGGCAGGAAGAACCCATTGGGCAATCACACCATGTGTGCAGCTTCGTAACTGGAGGTGAGAGTGGTAGGACATAAAGTTAGAGACAGAAATAGGGCTACATCATGAAGCTCATAAAGATCAATGTAAGGGGTTTGGCCTTTCCTTCAAGTAGGAGAAGCAGCCACAGGAGTCTCAAGCTGTGGACTTACAGAATCTGTTTACATTTACAAGATCACTTTGGTTGCTCTGTGTAAACTGAATTATAAAACTGCAAGAATGGAAATAGGAAAATAATGTGAAGTTCCTGCAATGACATACAAGGGAGATGTTGGTGGCTTGGACCAGTGTAAGAGCAAGGTGAAGAGACAGAAGTTAATGAATTTAGCCAGGCTCAGTGGCTCAAGCCTGTAATCGCAGCACTTTGGGAGGCTGAGGCGGGTGGATCACTAGGTCAAGAGATCGAGACCATCCTGGTCAACATGGTGAAACCCCATCTCTACCAAAAATACAAAAAAAAAAAAAAAAGTTAGCTGGGCATAGTGGCGTGTGCCTGTAATCCCAGCTACTCAGGAGGCTGAGGCAGGAGAATTGCCTGAACCCAGGAGGCGGAGGTTGTGGTGAGCCGAGATCGCGCCATTGCACTCCAGCCTGGGTAATGAGCGAAACTCCGTCTCAAAAAAAAAAAAAAAAGTAGTTAATGAATTTGTGATACATTTGAAGATAAAGCCAATAGTTATCAAAATATTAAATATTGAGAAGAGAATGAGGGAAAGAGAGAAACCAAAGATATTTCCTAAATTTTTTTAAATGAGGCACTGTGTTGGCAGCATGTCATTTACTGAGATAACGCTAAGGGAGTGATAAGTTTTGATGGAAAATCAAAAATTTTATGAAAAGTAGGAACCCAGGAAAGAGAAAGTAATATACCAGAATAATATAGCTATCAGGTTGGAGAATAAAATACATCAATCAGTGTTAGCTAAACTACAATTAAGCAGGAAAGAAACATGATTCTTCTAGAGATTACCTTTTTTTAATGCACAGAAGGCTAACAAATAGGCACAAGTTCTTTAATGGGCCATAGCTTACAGAGTACAATGACCGCATTTACCCTACAGAAAGTTTGTCTTGTCCCTCTTTTATAGGTTCCATGGCTTAGCAAAATGGTGAGTATAGATGACGGCTGAATAGACACGGATTAAGTTTGATTGTACTACTTGTTATTCAAAGTCTGCTATTTTGTCTATTTTTTCAAACAGGCAAATCTCTCAATAAAAATATCACTTTTTCAATAAACTTTTACCAGGTGATGCAATGAAACCTGGATCCACAAGTGAACATCAGGATTTGCACAGATGAAAAGTATTTCTGTCTGGAAACCATAAGAACTAGTGCTATAATTAATCTGACTGGATTCTAGGGACGATGAAGTGAACACAGACCAATGGGAAGTGGAAGATTAACAAGAAAATATGTTCTTTGCTATACAGTTATAATCTGGGAGTTTGTGGTTTCTGACAATTTCTCAATCCATTTTTACACTTTTATTAAACCTGTGTTATTAGAGCACAAATTATTAGACTTAGATGGAGCCTGTTGTTCATTACAAAACATGGCCTTCAAGTAAATGCTAATATGGCTTCTAAAGGTTAATGTCACCAGTGTCAGATTTTTCTAGGCAGCAGTTCAAAAGGTGTGACATTTTCTGAGTTGCCCCTGAGAAACTGCCTCTTTAAAAGTGCACCTCCTGCCAGAATGTGACACTTTCAAGAGCTAGACTCATTTCAACAAACACACTGAATGCCTACTATATACTAGCATGCTCATATAGGGGGAAAAGGAGTGCTTGCCTTTGAGACAATAGAGTTAGTGATTAGATCTAAAATAATCAAACCCTAATCCCAACCTCTCCCCACTGTTTAGTGGCAAAATAGCATAGCAAGGACAGGTAACATGAAAATATAAAGCAACAGCCCATTAAGGTATCTTGAGAGCACAGAAAGACTTTCTGGAGGGGGTGATAAAGCAGCTGAGTTTTCAGACATGAGTCAAAATTATGGAGTATATATTTCTGACATCTATCAACACCATTTATTAATAGTCCACTGTCTCATATTTCTTGAATTTATATTGTGTCATCTTGGAACAAAAAAAATGTAAATATAATCATCCCTTGGTCTATCCTGTGGACACCAAAATCCTCAGATGCTCATGTCACTTATATAAAATGATATGATATTTGCTACTAACCTACATAGATTCTCCCATATACTTTGAATCACCTCTAGAGTACTTACATTACCTAATACAATGTAAATGCTATGTAAATAGTTGTTATACTGTATTATTTTTTAGTTTGTATTATTATTATTATTGCAAACTTTTTGGAATATTTTCACTCTGTGGTTGTTTGAATCAATCCGTGGTTGGTAGACATGGAACCCACAGGCACACAGGATCTACTGTATAGACCCAGCATGAAACTGTATGATGGCACTCAGCTATAAGGTAGCCATCCCAGTGATCCATAACATGTTTGTATCAGTTGATTTTTCAGATTATCACATTATTAGCAGGCACGCAGGACTGCTAATAGTCTCTAACAGTTAGCAGTTAGAGAATGAGAATCAGAAGGTCTAGTTATCCATAAAATGCCTTTTCCTACAAAAGTGCCTTTTAAAAAGAGGCTCTGGGCCTGGTAGGCAGTGTCTCAGAGGTAGGTAGTCTAATTGCAAGTTTAATTGTGTAATTTCTTCAGTGAAAGAAGAATGGATTCTATGACTCTATGAGACTATGAATAATAAGGGCACTAAATAATTACAATTGAGGAGATATGGTAAATCTAAGGGAGAATACTCCAAATTCATTATATCTTATTATCAGTTACAGCTGTATACAACAAGGCTAATTGCAAAGTGCTTAGGGTAAAGAAGAAGGCAGGTTGACTTTAGGAAAACTATCAATGAGTTGTTATATCTCTATTGATTTTCTTGCAGGAGTTAAGGTTCTTCCCTTTGGGAAGAAGGGAGGGTAAAAGGGCTGGGGGTAGGAATAAATGCAGAATCAAAAGTGAGAGAATCACGTAAGAAAGACCAAGTTGCAATTTGTCTGATTTATGCAGACGAATTAAGTTGGAGCAAAGCAGATGTGAAGATTCAACAGAAACTTAAATTTATGTGTATAGTGACTTCTCTGAATGGGAGCCCAATTTGAAACCCCAGAATCCATATCCACAATTCAGGGTTCTTTCCATCATAATCTGATGCCTGTTATTTTTTTTTTTTTGAGACGGAGTTTCACTCTTGTTACCCAGGCTGGAGTGCAATGGCGCGATCTCGGCTCACCGCAACCTCCGCCTCCTGGGTTCAGGCAATTCTCCTGTCTCAGCCTCCTGAGTAGCTGGGATTACAGGCACGCGCCACCATGCCCAGCTAATTTTTTGTATTTTTAGTAGAGACGGGGTTTCACCATGTTGACCAAGATGGTCTTGATCTCTTGACCTCGTGATCTACCCACCTCGGCCTCCCAAAGTGCTGGGATTACAGGCTTGAGCCACGGCACCCGGCCTATGCCTGCTATTTTTATGCTCATGAATCTGGAAGCTTCAGAGAGGTAGAGTAAAATGTCAGAGGGCTCTTTTCAGCTCAGAGACCCCTTCCTCCAAAGAGAAAGCGGTTTTTCTTTCAAATCCTTTGGTCCAGGATTTTCATGATCTTTCTTTTTCATGCACCTCTCACAGTAACATACAATTTTTCAATTCCCCCTGGGAACTTTAAAGTCACTAGGTAATTTTTACGTACTAAGTTTATATATGTGTGTATGTTATACATAATTTATACATATATGAGTTATAAAGTTGTCTCAGTGATCAACTTTAATCAATCCTGATTGAGAAAGGAAGAGGACCCCTTTGTCTTTGTAAATTTATGTCTTGCTTTTAGGCAAATTAAGGAAGGGCAGAGTATCTGCTTCTTGTATCTTGTATCTGATTCTTCTCAAATGCAGTCAGCTCAAAATAATCCCTATGTCAAAGGAGTATATTTTGAGGTGGCATATTCTGGTCTCATATAATTATAAAGTCATAATTACATTTTAAATTATCTTAATTTATAGTTGTTTTCCCTACATATACATACAACAAAGTTAAGGAAGATCAAACCTCTAGGGGTAAACTCAAAACATACTTCTAAAAGATTGTATTCCTTTCATATAAAAATTTAGTCACTTATAGGATGTTTGGAAAGACAGGCCATTCTTGACTATTCAGAGATCAAAGTGGACCTTCTTCTGAGTTTTCATAATCAAATTCCTGGACTTATAATACATAATACAAAAGTGGCTACTTACAAAATTAGTCGTCAAACATAGAATCCTCTCTGCCTCACATTAGCCTTTATCCTTCTCATTGCTTAAAGCATCAGTACCTGGACATTATGATATAAAATACAATGAAAATCAAATTCAAAGTGAAAATACAAATATTGCATAAGATGCAAACTTTGTTAAAGTCATTGAAAGTGATAATGGAGAACTGTTAGCATCAGAAACAAATAAAAATTAAACCACTTAGCAGCTAAAGAGAAAAGGAGAAGCTACGATGACAAGTTAGGAGCTTCAAAAGATAATTTGAAGATCAAAAGACGAAGAGAGGCCCTTAAGAAAATGGGGATTAAGAATGCCATGTCTTACTATAAAAAACATTGTTTTGCAATGCTACACTCCCAAACTATGAAATTTTATTTTTCATTCATTCCAAAAATATATAATTGCAGTTTTAAACCAAATATTGTTAAATGTAATTTATTTTCACAATTTTAATTTCCTTTTTCAAGCTAAAGAGCTATCAAATATTTTCAACTCTTCTTGTCCTTACTTCTCCCCTTGTTCCTTCTTTTCCCATTCGCCTTCTGCAGTATTTATTATAAAATTTTGGCCCAGTGGTTAAGACAGTCCATCTTAATTGAGCTTTTCCCAGTACCAAATAATGTCAGATCATGGGAACCTTCTGTGCAAAAATCAAAAAAGGAATCAGCCAGAGCCATCTCAAATCTCAATATTTGGAAAAGGATGAAAGAGCAAGGCACCTTTGGGACAGAAATAATTACACTTGCTCTAAATTCTGTGGCCTTTTCTCAGTTCTCAGTCCCTAAGCTGTCTTATCACTAGAGGAGAAAGTCTTCCAAAAAAAAAATATAACCAGTAAAAATTTTCAGTCTATTTCTCCCTGCACCATCTTCTTCATCTAAAATCCCAAGTCTTCTTTAAAATGAGGGTTTTCAAGCCTAAATAATATTCCTTCTATGGCTTATCCTTGAATAAAGTTTTGTTTTCTTTTTATTATTATTTTAACAGAGATGGGGTCTTGCTATGTTGCTCAGCCTGGTCTTGGACTCCTGGGCTCCAGTGGTCCTCCCACCGTGGCCTCTCAAAGTGCTAGAATTACAGATGTGAGCCATCACTCTGTTTTCATCTTTTATATCAACATCTCTTGGATGATCGCTTAGGTGATCACGGTATTCCATCCAATCTCCTAAATAGGAGTAGGTGTTTCCAAAGTGCTTGCCCTTCCTTTTCTGCATACTTTCTCCTAAAATGTCCTAGAACTCAGGGATCATGCTTTCGAATTGCTTATGTATCAACTGGTAAACAGGTACATTTTAGAGATCTTTCTAAATACTTTTTGACCAAAACAACAAACAAATCCTATTATCTCCATGAAAATCACATTTTTAACCAATCTAACATGTATAATGCACAAAATCTCAGGAGAAGTCACTTCTTATTGTATTACTACTCTGTGGTGAATTACAACAAACCTCTTTTATTCTAGGTTTGAAACTTGATCTCTTCCCTATCCAATGTATTATTATTTTTTAAAAAGTCTAGGCATCAGAGAACCCCACTGCCTGAATAAATTTTCAGTCTCTTCCTGGCTTGAGTGAAATGGGTATATGACTGAACAGCCCTGTTCATTATGATTCAGCCAAGGCCTTCCATAAAAGTGAGGAATAAAAAATATTGGTACATAAATTCCCAGTTCATTTTAATGAACTATAAATAATTAGTACTTGATCTTTTGTTCATCTCTGATTCTAGAATACATGAATAGACGTGAATATTAGGCATAAATTTTAGGCTATGTTTGAATCTTAAGGAGCTGCTTTGGAAACTGTAGTCTTCACACTTTACAGTTGATCTTAATAGACTAAAGAAAATCTCACCAGTAATATAGCTCCAAATATAAAATGATTACTCTTTACAAAAACATGCCTTATGCAATCTTTTATTATATTTAACTTAAATAGTTATTAGGTAAAATGTGGTTCATCAACTTTGTTTAAAAAAGAAATGCTTCATGATATTCTTCACTTCACTTATGCAGAATATGAGTAACGTATTATGGAAAAGGAGCTGTTATTCTTTCTAAAGTCATGTCAGAAAGCAATGTAAAAATGGTTTATCATTTTATTTGTTTGAGACAGCGTCTTACTCTGTTGCCCAGGCTAAAGTGCAACGGTGCGATCATGGCTCACGGCAGGTTTGACCTCCCAAGCTCAAGTGATCTTCCCACCTTAGCCTCTCCAGTGCCTGGGACTACAGGTGCATGCCACTATGCCCAGCTAATTTTTAAATTTTTCTTTAGTACAGACAGGGACTTATTATGTTGACCAGTCTGGTCTCAAACTGGCCTCAACCAATCCTCCTGCCTTGGCCTCCCAAAGTTAGGGTTGCAGGTATGAGCCGCCACATCTGGCCTAGGTTTATCATTTTCAAAACAAATACAGAATTTTAAAGTTATTCTTTCTGCACTTAATTTCTGTAAAATTAATTTTCACATTTTGAACTTTTATATTTAAAAAAGGTCAAAGCTTGTAAACTAATGAATACTATTTATTTCAAGTATCTTGTAGATATTTTAATAAATAAACCATTTATTTATTTACATAGTAAGTATCACATGAAGAACATAACCTATGGAGTTACTTTAAAACCTAGAGGCTGCTGTGGAAGTACTTGGAATATCATTGTAATTCCCTTCTTTTCCATAAAGTTTGGTGCCATTTTTCACCTTGAGTCTTTTCTTTAGGAAGTGCATTGTTTGGTTTCTATTGAGACTTTGTAGTCAGGGAAAAAGAAGTGTATTGTTGGAATTCATATTTCTCTCTCAGCAAGGTGAAGTTCTTTGTTGCTTTGACAGAATATGAAGGTCTTGATTCATGTTTGCATAGAAGTAAGCTATCAAAGTATATGATATCACCACCAAAACTATATTACTAGCTTTGTCACGCTACAAATTGATTTTAAAATACACTTACCTTACAAAGTACGAAACTGCATTACTTGTGTTTAAACACTGCATAAACCAAATTTAGTGTAAGCTGTTTATTTTCATGCTTGTATGGACCATGTTGTTTGCATTTCAGATTGTCCAGTGATCTGCAATTATTTACTGCAGAAAAACTCCTGTATTTCTACAATCTGTGACTCTCTAATCTTGTAAATTTAAGAATGAGTCAGTTTAACCTTATATCATAGTATAATAATATATTTGTTTGTATGTCCTATTATAAATATATATATCTGATTTTAATTGTAATATATAGTGGTTTTGTTCTAGGCTTACTTAAAATTTAGGTAAAGCACAACAGAGAAATGCATGTATGTACCGGTTTTTGGATAAAAATTACAAACATTTCCGCTTCTGGAAAAGAAGATGAGGTGCTTATTTTATTGTCTTGCTAGGTCTATATTAGTATCCTTTATTTTTAAAAAGTTAGGCCAGGCGCGGTGGCTCAAGCCTGTAATACCAGCACTTTGGGAGGCCAAGGCAGGGGGATCATGAGGTCAAAAGATCGAGACCATCCTGGTCAACATGGTGAAACCCCGTCTCTACAAGAAATACAAAAAATTAGCTGGGCATGGTGGCGCGTGCCTGTAATCCCAGCTACTCAGGAGGCTGAGACGGGAGAATTGCTTGAACCCAGGAGGCGGAGGTTGCGGTGAGCCGAGATCGCGCCATTGCACTCCAGCCTGGGTAATGAGAGTGAAACTCCATTGCAAAAATAAAAATAAAAAACTAATAAAAAAATAAAAAGTTAATGAAAAATTTATTTAGAAGATGAATGGATCAAATATCCTTTAATCTGGTATCACCACTACTTCAAAACTCATATGGCTTGTCAACAAGTAAAACTTGACATACAAGAAATACTCAATACTTCACAATTTTTGAATAATTATAAAACACTTAGCAGAGCTAAGCTTGTCAAGATTGTTTCATCTATGAACATATCACTGTTATAATTTGATTTAAAGACACATAGTATATAAATGAGACTAGAAGAGGACATAGAGCTATGATTCTGTTGGATCCAATATGAAAATTATCCTCTGACTGGGCAGATAAATGGTTATTTTCAATATTTTAATAAATTATCCTTAGGTATAGATTTTTTACTATCTCATATTGATGTCCAATAAAAAAAAATTTATCTTAAGTCTTAGGATATCTTTGTTTAAATTATAGGGATTTCTTTTTTGTCTGCAGTTCACCTCCTGGGACACACTGAGCTAGATTTTGTGATTCTCACCTAATGCTTCCACCATTTATTCTGGCACCCTATAATTCAAGAAAGGAAATTTAATTCCTACTTGGAAATGAAATATAGAGGAGAAATTTCAAAGCAAGTCACATTATCTATTGTTTATAATGGGAATTACACAAAACCTTGGTAGGTTTTTTTAAAGAAGGTACTTTTTTTCTACAGAGGCAATCGTGCACTAACAATTGAAGTTAATAATTTTGTTTTAATTTTAACAAATGTGGGGTTGGCTCAGTACCTCTTTGAGTTTGGACAAAGAGAAGTATAATAACCTCTCACATGTACACTTTACAGACTGCTTTGACATAGGTATTCTCATTTGATCCTCACAGCAACACTGAAAAGGCAATTATTATTTTTTTCCATTTTAAAGTTAATAAAAGGGAAGCACAGGTTGTGAACTCTATGAGGACAGGATCAGGTCAGTCTTATTCGCCCCTATAATTCCAGCACCTAATATAGCAACTGGCATATGATAAGCTCTCAGGAACCATTTGATGCATGAGATTAATTGGAAAGATTTTAGCATTAAATGGCTCTTTAATGCAAAGACTTTTTCTTCTTCCCAAGGTTGCTCCACCTGATAAAACTTTTAATGGTTTTCTAAAAGAAAAAAAGTAAATGGGAGGGCCAGGGCTTGAATAAACATGTTACAGCTCCAAATGCTGCCTTCATTTTTCTTTTTTTCCTGTTCCTTAGCAGTTATCTCATCCCTTATTTTCTCTTTTATCCCCCCAAAATGCTTATAAATTCTTTTTAAAACATATACATTTTAAAACATATTTTTCCTTTTATTTTTAAATACTCTTAATATTAAAAATAGTTTAAAAACAAAGACTACATATCCTTTTTCTGTTCTTGCCTTTTATAATTACTGTTATCACAGCATCCACCTTCACCTAAAGCAATAAGCTGGAAACGTGAAAATCTTTGACATCAAGTCACTGAGTGTGAAAATAGAACTCTATTGAGAAGATAATATGATCAGAAAAAAATTCAGGTGATATGTTTTACCCATAAGGACTGTCATTTCTTGCCTCTGAAATGATAAGCATGCATTTCATAGGCTGGCTGGACAGTTTGGAGGGTGAGGCAAATAGAAACCTGAAACAACTGGTACCGTAACTATGTTGCCCATCTTGTTTGGGAGCAAAATATTACCCCTTGGGAACAGGATGTATTGCTTTCCTGATATTAAAAAATGTAAGGAAAAAAATAGAAGCCTTTCTTTAACCAGCCTTACCTATAAAACAAAAGATTCTATTTCAAACCTGACTCTCATAAATCTGAGCTTTCAGCAGGCACCATCTTTGCTGGCAATATCACTTTCCTAATTATTTCCAGGTTCTGGATTGCTGGGTCCTGTCTCCCTCCTTTCTTTTCGTTTCTTTCATCACATCATGATGATCTATATATAATGTGTGCAGCTACTTCACTTGCACAAAAGACGCCCAGTAGGACAAGAAACATCTTCACCTTTATACTCAGTTACATGGCTAACAAGGCATTTTCCCAGGGGCCATATAAATCCATAGATTTCAGGTTTGTTTCCACAGCAATCCTATATTCTGCTAAAAACATTGCATAATTAAGGACTCTTGTTCTTTTTTTTTTTTTTCTTGAGAAGGAGTTTCGCTCTTGTTACCCAGGCTGGAGTGCAATGGCGCGATCTCGGCTCACTGCAACCTCCGCCTACTGGGTTCAGGCAATTCTCCTGCCTCAGCCTCCTGAGTAGCTGGGATTACAGGCACGCGCCACCATGCCCAGCTAATTTTTTGTATCTTTAGTAGAGATGGGGTTTCACCATGTTGATCAGGATGGTCTCGATGTGGACTCTTATTCTTTAGTTCTCAGGCACCCCAATCCTGGGATTTTCTTTGGCTGTTTTTAATCAATTCAAGTCCAGTCTTGTGATTATGATATATTGATTCCTCTCTCTGCCCCACCACTCTCTTTCCTTTCTTCCTCCTTCCCATGCCTTCATTGCTTTGGGTTCTGCTAATTCCCCTCTTAGGCAAGCGTCTTATCAAGAATTTTCCCAAACCATCCCGAAAAGAAATCTGGTCTGACATGTTAAGAAAATGATTTTTTTTGGCTGGGTGTGGTGGCTCACGCCTGTAATCCCAACACTTTGGAAGGCTGAGGCAGGCGAATCACGAGGTCAGGAGTTCGAGACCAGCTTGGCCAACATGGTGAAACCCCATCTCTACTAAAAATAAAAAAAATTAGCTGGGCGTGGTAGCCGGTGCCTGTAATCCCAGTTACTCTGGAGGCTGAGGCAGAAGAATCTCTTAAACTCAGGAGGTAGAAGTTGCAGTGAGCCGAGATCACACCATTGCATTCCAGCCTAGACAACAGTGTAAGACTGTCTCAAAAAAAAAGGAAAATAAATTTTTTTAAACTTTTGATTTCATATACTCCTTGGTTTTACTTTTCTTCAGACAGTGGGAGGAGAAGTAGATTAAATCTGTTGGGACACAGAAAACCATATCCCCAAATATGTCCTTCTGGCAAGCTGAGTGCTTTGAATAAAGAAAACTGAAAGGCCTCAGAAATAAGCCTCAGAACCAAGATCTGTCTCTGACCTTCCCCAACCACCCTGTCTCTCTGAACCTTTTCCTTGCCCAAAGCGCCAGGAGAGATTCTAAGATTTTGTTGTCTGATCATTTGATGAGATTTGTAGGAAGCAAGTCTTAAGACAACTGGGTTTCGTTCCAATCTTTCCATGAAAGATCAACCACTGGAGAAGAAAACGACTGAAAGTCAGTACCACGCCCAGACTTTTAATCTCTTCTCTGGTGGCAGCTCCAGATTACCTACAAAGACTATTAGAGTATTTTCACAGTTAAGTTCATCCACTCATCATCCTGCCACCTCCCCTAGAGCTCTGAGAAACTTCACGTCAGGCCATTGTTCTTGAGGTCCATTTCCATTGAAAATCATTTACTACTCATGATTGTCTATACCTCATATTTCCCTGTCTATTTTGAAGAGGGTAGCATCAACCATCTGCATCTTCCTTGAATCTCATTTTTAAATGGTTCCCATGTTTAGGCATGTTACATATATTTGCATGCCTTTTCCTCCTATAGAGGGAGGAGACCCTTAATCACCCTTTAAGCATCTAAGACCATCCCCCCTTGACTTCCACACTGCATTTCAATAGGAGAAGTAACCTTACTCACCCTCCTATGCAGGGATGGTGTGGAGGAATCTTTACAGAAAGCATTGTTTTTACTTAAACAAGATCAAATCCCCACCTAAGTCACCATACCCCACGCCTACTCCATGGCCCAAGACCCTTTTACATGTAAATTCTAGAGTTGTAAGCCTTTAAAAGGGCAGGGACTTTCTCTGTGAGATCCAGCTTGGCTATTAGGCAGCTATGCCTCCTTGCTCAAGGCCAGGCCGATCGAGAGGTCTGTTTCGCCACCTTTCCTGCTTCACTATTAATCTATTTCAGTGAAACTTCAGCAGGTGGAGAGGAAGCTTTCTCTCCACCTGTACAAACCTAAATAATATTCACAAAGAGCCAGAAAAATAGTCATTTTAGACAACGTAAAGGGCACAAATAATCTGGAAATCTCTAGGGGGAAGCCTTCTCTTAAGAGAAAAGAGCAATTTTGGTCTAGAAATAATGCGTTAGCATCTAAGGACAAGCTGATTTTGACTACAGCATGTGTCTTCACCCTGTCCTCATTCATTTATTCCTATACCTATCACATCCCTGGTGCTATCCTGGCTGCTAGGAATATAGCAATATGCAGAAAAATTCATACTTTCTTGAAGCAAGTGTTCTATAAAGAAATGTAGATAGGCCAGGAGTGGTGGCTCACGCCTGTAATCCCAGCACTTTGTGAGGCTGAGGTGGGCGGATCATGAGGTCAAGAGATCAAGACCATCCTGGCCAACATGGTGAAACTCCATCTCTACTAAAAATACAAAAATTAGCTGGGCGTGGTGGCACATGCCTGTAGTACCAGCTACTCAGGAGACTGAGACAGGAGAATTGCTTGAACCCAGGAGGCGGAGGTTGCAGTGAGCTGAGATTGTGCCACTGTACTCCAGCCTGGCGCCTGGAGATGAAGTGAGACTCTGTCTCCAAAAAAAAAAAAGAAAGAAATGTAGATAATACATCACAAAAGTTAAATACATAATGTGTGAGTTGGTGAAACACATAAAAAAGGAAAAGTGGGATATAGAAAGTATTCCTCCAGAGCAGACCCTCACGGATTTGTGCTATGAATGGAAAAAGCACAATAAAACCACAAGAGCCAGTTTTGCACACTTCTGAGAAATAACGAAGGCACTGGCAGCACGACATTATTGGCATAGACACAAAAAATAGGGAAAAGCCACACTCCCTATTTTAGTAGAGCTGTGTGGAAATGGAGTACCTTGTAAAGGCAACAGCTAGAACTTGGAGCTCATTTCAGAACGTGCCAAGCTTTGAGCTTCTTTTCTTTCTTTTCTTTGAGAAGGAGTTTCACTTTTTGCACAGGCTGGAGTGCAGTAACATGATCTTGGCTCACTGCAACCTCTACCTCCCGGGTCCAAATGATTCTTCTGCCTCAGCCTCCAGAGTAGCTAGGATTACAGGAACGCGCCACCACCCTGGGCTAATTTTGTATTTTTAGTAGAGATGGGGTTTCATCATGTTGGCCAGGCTGGTCTCGAACTCCTGATCCCAGGTGATCCACCCGCCTCACCCTCCCAAAGTGCTGAGATTATAGGCATGAGCTGCCACGACCAGCCAGCAGGTCAAGCTTCTGAGTCTAGGCAGTAAACATCGCTATGGAGCTCAGCGACAGATCCTGGGAGGAGGGAAAGTCTGGGTGCCAGGTTGTGCCAACAGCACTGTGTTTGCAACTAAATGTGAAACACAGCCTGAGATTTCCGCATGGTGGTAAGCAGGGTAGACCAACATGATAAGTAGATACACTGATATGCTGGTAAATGTTGCACAATGAGCATTCTGATTGTAGTTGTAACATATGTTGGTTGATACTTCTAGTAGAGTCAGACAGAAGTAGTTCACCAATGATATGACTTGTTTCCCAGTTGAATACTGAAAGAATAGATCTCCAATTTTAGACCGTGTGTGGTGGCTCCCGCCTGTAATCCCAGCACTTGGGGAGGCTAAGGTGGGTGAATCACTTGAGGGCAGGAGTTCAAGACCTGCTTGGCCAACACTGTGAAACTCTGTCTCTACTAAAATACAAAAATCAGCTGGGCGTGGTGGTGGGCAGCTGTAATCCCAATTACTTGGGAGGCTGAGGCACTTGAACCTGGGAGGCACAGCTTGCAAGGAGCTGAGGATGGTGCCACTGCACTCTAGCCTGGGTGACAGAGCAAGACGCCTGGGCGCTACGTGTAGGCCGCACCCTCAGGCCCAGTCTGCAGCAGCCCTGGCGGATGATGCCAAATACAGCCGCGAAGGAAAAGGTGCTGCTGATGGGGAAGAGCAGGTGGGGAAGACCAGCATGAGGTCGATTATCTTCGCCAATCATATTACTCATGACACCCAGCGCCTGGGGGCCATCATTGACGTGGAGCACTCCCACATCTGATTCTTGGGGAACCTGGGGCTGAACCTGTGGGATGTGGCAGTCAGAACACCTTCCTGGAAAATTACTTCACCAGCCAGCAAGACAACATCTTCCGTAACGTAGAGGTTTTGATTTACGTGTTTGACATGGAGAGCTGCGAACTGAAAAAGGACACGCATTATTACAAGTCGTGTCTGGAGGCCATCCTCCAGAACTCTCCTGAAGCCAAAATCTTCTGCCTGATTCACAAAATGGATCTGGTTCAGGAGGATCAGCGTGACCTGATTTTTAAAGAGTGAAAAGACCTGAGGCATCTGTCTCTCCGCTGGAGGGTGCTTGTTTTCGAACATCCATCTGGGATGAGACGATCTACAAAGCCTGGTCCAGCATCGTCTACCAGCTGATTCCCAAAGTTCAGCAGCTGGAGATGAACCTCAGGAATTTTGCCCAAATCATCGAGGCCGATGAAGTTCTGCTGTTTGAAAGAGCTACATTCTTGGTTATTTCCCACTACCAGTGCAAAGAGCAGCACAACGACCACAGGTTTGGGATCAGCAACATCATCAAGCAGTTCAAGCTGAGCTGCAGTAAATTGGCCACTTCCTTCCGGAGCATGGAAGTTAGGAATTCCCACTTCGCAGCTTTCATGGATATCTTCACCTCAAACACGTAGGTGATGGTGGTCATGTCAGATCCGTCGATCCCTTCTGCGGCCACCCTGATAACATTTGCAATGCCAGGGAACACTTTGAGAAGCTGGAGGGAGTGGTTGGCCCCAAGCACAGTCTCCTTATGCGTTCAATATTCCCAAATGCTCTTTCTGAAAATGCTGAATTATCTTTTTTGTTTTTATCCTTTATTTTTTAATATTCATAATGTCGTGTGCTTAAAATGGGCTTTGAAGTGTGTGCTGCTTTCTCCTTTCATCTTTCTCCCCTGCTCTCCAGTCTTTAAACACTGGATGCTACTTACTAAGCTACCCAGTAGAGCTTAAAGCTGGCCTTTCTGAGAAGTTGGTATGGTGTATCACTAAAGTACATGGTTTGTGTGTGTTCTGATTACCTGGTTATAATAGACACACATCAAAGTGTTTAACAGTATCTTCCTGTATTCCATATCAGGTTGCAAAGATGGACTGTAACTATTTACCAGCAAGTGCAGCGTTCATGCCAAGGGCTTGAGACAGTTAGCGTGACTCGCCCCATCTTGGCTACTGGACCTATCTGCTCTCCCCCCGCTCTCGAGGGCTGTTGAGTGGAGGTAAAAATGGCTCAGCCACTGAGGCAAAAACAGAATGCAGAGTAAGGGCCTGCGGTTTATGAGGACATTGTGCTGACTGCTTCATATCCCCATTAGTCTCTGTGTAAGCAATAGGCTTGCCGCAATTGAGGTGCCTGAGAGGGGCAGAGACCCCTGCCTATATTTTCTCAGGAGCTGAGCCTTTGCTATACCTCCTGATGGAAAACATAGTTAACAAGCCACCTTAAAGGCACCATTGTTTGTTTGCACTGTGTATCTTTAAAAAACATATATTAACTCTTAAACTGCTTTGTAAGCTATTATCACAAACCCCCTTAAACTGCTTTGTAAGCTATTATCACAAGCCCCCTTAAAACTGCTTGGTGAGCTGTTATCACAAGCCCCTGATAACTATTTTTACGTGGTTTCTGTTCTCTTTTCTGTCCACCCCTTTTTCTGCTGAGATAAAGTAAATGTAACAAGAAACAAGGTATAAAAGCTGTAACCCACAAAAATAAAGCTGCTGCCTGACTTCGGGTCAGGTAGGCCTCCAGACTCCGCTTTCCTTTCCTCTTTCTTTTCCGCGCGCTCTCTCCCTCAGGTTGAACGAGACATCTACGTTGGTGGTCTCAGAGACTCCCGCGGTCGGTAGCCCCCCGGCAGACGTGCCGGACCCCAACAAGCAAGGTATTAAAATGCATTTATAAATATATATATATAGATAGATAACCAATTTTTGTGCCTATTCACAAAACAACAGCTATAGACATGACATACTATTTATCTATTTATCTATCTATCTATCTATCTATCTATCTATCTATCTATTTATTTATTTATTTATTTATTTATTGAGACGGAGTTTCGCTCTTGTTACCCAGGCTGGAGTGCAATGTCGCGATCTCGGCTCACTGCAACCTCCGCCTCCTGGGTTCAGGCAATTCTCCTGCCTCAGCCTTCCTGAGTAGCTGGGACTATAGGCATGTGCCACCATGCCCAGCTACTTTTTTGTATTTCTAGTAGAGACGGGGTTTCACCATGTTGACCAGGATGGTCTCGATCTCTTGACCTCGTGATCCACCCACCTCGGCCTCCCAAAGTGCTGGGATTACAGGCGTGAGCCACCGCGCCCGGCCTGACATGACATATTTTTAAAAATTTTTGAAATGTATTTTATTTTATTTCAATAGTTTTTGGTAAACAGGTAGTTTTGGTTACCTAAATGCTTTGGTGGTAATTTTTGAGATTTTGGTGCCCCTGTCACCCAACCAGTATACACTGTACCCAATGTAGTCTTTTATCTCTCACCCCACTCCCATCCTTCCTCTGAGTCCACAAAGTTCGTGATATATTTCTTTTGCCATGGCAGACATGACAAACAATGAAGAATAATCTGTATTATTACATTTTTTTCCATCTCTGTCTAGTATAAACAATCAATGAAAGAACATATTCAGCCTTAATTAAGCCTTACACCAATATTCCTGTTGTAAATCCTCTCACCGTAGCTGATTTCAAGCTACCAAAGTAAATGTAATTGGTATTATTACACTTCATTCATCTATGTCTAGAATAGACAATCAAGGAAAGAATATATGAAGCCCTAATTAAGCCTTATACTGATATTCCTGGTGTAAATACTCCCACCATGGCTGATTTCAAGCTACCTAAGTGATGTCACTGAATGTGAAGTTTATAAGATGTGCAAAAGCACACCATCATATACTATATTTCCACTAAAGGGATAGAAAAAAATGTAAATAACTTCAAGAGCATAATATAAGTAATGTAGTAAAATATTTAGAAAGTGATTTTGAATATTTATTACTTTTCCTTTAAAAAATTATTCTAAGTTCACATACCATAATGTTAAATAATGGCAACATTTAACAAACAGCTGTCAAAACAGCTGTCCTAAAAATTCAATAAATGGTGCTTGTGAACCCACATATGCCAGCCAGGACACACCACTGGTAGATGCCAAAGCTATATAAATGTGGGTTGTTGTTAACAATGTGACTTAATATTTACTCCCTGGCTAAGCTGCCCTGAAAGGAAAGCTTTTAAAAAAATATTTCAGTGCTTTAATTTTATTCTATTTGCTTTGATTGCAATGGGGCTTCTCTTTGAAGAGCTAAGCCCCATTGCAATGGGGGCTTTGAATAGCTAAGAGATTTGTATCTCCAAATCTCTTAGGGTGACATATATGAGCAGATAAAAATGTCAGCCATTATTTATTGATAGCTGCTAGCTTCCCTCTCAGAAAGTGACTTTTCACTGATCCTTTCCCAAAAATCTAGGAGTTTCTTATTGCATTTAGCTATGTACTAACTATAATCACTACTATATAATAGGTATTAGGTTGAGCCAGATGAAATTGCTGTTGTCTGATCATTTTTGACCTACAAAACCAGTAATTTTATATGCTCCAATCAATACTTTTGCTCTAGTCAAACTGGTAGCAACACTCCCCTATCATTTGTGCATCTGCATTCCTATGATTTTGCCCATCTAAAATAATTTTCTTCTTCCCTTCTGCTACTCAAACCTCTCTAAGACTTAACTCCCACTTTTACCTGTCCCACAAAGATATCCATCGTCATTCCTATCTTCATTAAGCAATTGTAAGCATTCTCTCCCATGACCTTTTGTGATACTTTATGTGGATCACAGAATTGAACACTTAATTATAATGCCTCATATTATTTATAGTGTATCTTGCATAGTCTTGTCAATAACTAGGCACTACTTTCTCTGAGAAGAGAGACTATAACAAACTTTTTCTGTAATTTACAATGTATAATTGTGCTGAAAATGGGTATGAACTCGTATTTCAACTGACTGGGATTTAAATAACATCCTTTGAAGCTGAAGTTAATTAAAACTAGGTTATGTATGTATGTATGCATGCATGTATGTATGTGCTTGGGCTTTGGAGTCAGGCAAATCTGGATCTGTTTCCTTGCTCTGCTCTCTGTAAGCTGTATGTTTTTGGGGAAGTCACTAAATAGCTTGAAGTCCTTTTTCCTCTTCTGTCAAATGGGGTAATGGTGACTATACTAAAGGGTGATTGTTGGAATTACATGATGAATCTGGATTATACAGACTCTTTTCTAGAAAATACAACCAAAGGAATATATTTTTCTCAAACATTTGAGTAAAATCAGGGAAAGGAAAGATGACCATGGTGTTTGGTTTAAGAATAAAGAGAACACAACATTATAGTTATTTTTATGACAGTATTTTTGGTTTGACTCAGCTTCCAAATCTCCCAAATTAATACCTAAAAATGGTATGTGTGTATAGTGCATGTATATACATATACTGTATTAGTCTGCTCTCAAGCTGTTAATAAAGACATACCCAAGACTAGGTAATTTATAATAGAAAGAGGTCTAATTGACTCACAGTTCTATGTGGCTGGGGAGACCTCACAATCATGACAGGAGGTTAATGAGGAACAAGGTCACTTCTTACATGGCAGAAGGCAACAGAGCCTGTGTGGGGGAATGTCTATTTATAACACCTTCAGATCTCATGAGACTTATTCTCTATTACAAGAACAGTATGGAATAAACCACACCCATGATTCAATTATCTCCACCTGTCCCCACCTTTGATATGTGGATATTATCACAATTCAAGATGAGATTTGAGTGGGGACACAGCCAAACCATATCATATATACACACACATGTATATATATATATATATATATATATATATATACATACACATAAATATACACATGTATATATATACATACATAAATACACACACACACATATATACACCCATGCTGTTATTACCTTAAAAAAACTTTTCAATTTATTACTCTTACACCTAGAGTTGTTTGTATGGTGGTAAATGCTAGCATTTATTAGGAACTTACTATGTTTCAAGCACTTTGCTAAATGTATTAGCTTATTTTATCCATACAATAGCAATGAAGTATTTTCAATTATCCCTACTTTATACATGAAAAAATATGTAAGCTATATTTGGAGATAGTGAGAAAAGTAATTAAATAAAGGCATAAGCAAAATTTAACAGACTATGTCTCATAGAAAGTGACTTTATAATTGTGACTAAATTTTAAGTCAGCCTTTTAAATTCTAAATATATTGCTAAAGGGCTGTTAAAAATTATTACCAATATGAGTGAAATGAGTCCAATACGAACAAGGAATAATTTCTAAAAGAATATATATGGATGAAGAAAAATTAAGCTGAAATGCATGCTGTAATTGATCATTGCTTTTGCAGATAATGGTATATAGTCATTCCTTTTTATTCCCATATTTATTGAGCACAAATGGTATATGAGGCATATTTAAATATGTTGGTTACTTCTCACTTGTGCTTGGAAAGAAATTTAAATTATTGCATGAATTTTGATTAAACTGATTACAGAATTTTGAAACACAATGGAATCCAAACTAGGGCCAATGCTCATTTCCTAAATGAACATTTTATGTGCAAACAAACAGCTGCTAGAATCCAGCAGAATTTAAAACAAGCTGTTTGTAAATTTTACTGACAGCTGTTTTTGGTGATTTTTGTCAACAGAATTTTCCTGCTTTGCATCACAGCATCCTTTTATTATAGTATCCCCTCAAAGTATAACTTGCTTGCTTTAATCACGTTTACAGAGATTTATGACTTGATGCTTATTCAGTGGTAGAGCTTCTCAACACAAAATGTCAGTGAGCCTGTTATAAATTGCTTCTGGCATTCCTACTCTATCGTTTATTTGGCTGGGAGTATTTCCACCTGAAAGTGATAAATTCCTGTTATAACCACTTTATGTGCTTCAGTAATTACACTGTACAGAAAAAGGGGATTTCTACTGAGGTGTCTCCTTAAAAATAGCAAGCAATAAAAGGCAGTGGAATGGGCTGAACTCTGAAGTCTATTGAACAAAAACAATGACCAGTGAAATATCTATGTCAGACTGAATTTGATAAATGATCAGGAAGTACAGAAGATAACAAATCCTTTAAAGCAACTACTGTGGGGGTCATAGTAATGTAACTGTGTCCTTAGACTAGTTACTTTTAAGCCTGTGACAGAAATTTGGCAAGTGCCCATGAGAATGGAGTTAACATCCTTTCGAAAACAGTCTTAAAACACCTAGATTCTTCTAGAGACTTGGGTAATTCTAAACTAAATGCCAAAGTGCACATAACATAGGGACTGAGTCTATGTGTACTAGTCAGAGACTGTGGCATGCTAAAACGGTTCAGTACAGTACACTGCAGCCAATAACTTGATCAATACATATACACACAACTGAACCGACCAAGATACACATTAATCATAATGATATTCATGAGTGGTTTGATTCAATATAAGCTGTCTCCAATACATAGCACAAAATTACTGTTTTTAATTGCTTAGGCTTTTTTTTTTGCTCTTAAAGCAGCAGCACAATGACGTAAATAAAAGATCTTCAAGTTAATAAAACAAAATTACAAACATTTTCATTGTCACGTCCTAATATTATGCCAAAGATGGTTTAAGGAATCTGGTAGATACTTTATCTGAGATGATACTAAAAGAGATTATAACCAACAAATAGGATTTAAGCTTCCTTTCAAGGTTATTGCATTATATTTGCATAGGCATTGCTACTGCAAGCATCTCTGTTCCAGCAGCCACAGAATAAGTGGTTCCTTGAATATGTACTCTTTCATAAGAGAATTTATAAGCAAGTGTAGCTGGCTTAATGCAACTCAACAGGCTAGTCCTAAAAACGGAAAAATGTGTTGTGCTCTTGGCGCGTTTTAGGCTTTAATATATGTATTAAAGTTTAGGGCAGCTCATTGCAAAGGGATGTCCATTGGTTGTGCTGCACTTCCAGTTTATGACAGTTTCATAAACGGTAATTCCTTTCTCACCACAACTCTTTGAGTGTGAGATTGACATATGTTAATCCTAAATTTACAAAAGACTGAACTAAGTTCCAAGATGGGTTACACAATGAACAAAATCGTAGGAAATAGGAAGGCTAGGTTTATAATTGTTTTGTTTGACTCCAGGTCACAGTACACTTACTCATTACGCCACATCGAATTTCAGAAAAAAAACAGCACAAAGCATATGACTTTACCTTAATAGCATCACATAAAGGCAAGCTCAGTCAAATGTGCAGAGCATATACCACAGTCCCAGATGCTGGGACGGTCTGCTCCATTCCAGCAATTACCATATTCAACTGCTCCTTATCAAATATTTCAAACTGCATTTTTTTTGGGGTGGAAGTACATTTCACAAAGCATTCCTTGCAAACAAAATTTGTATCTGACAAAGAGAATGCTCTCAGGAAGTTGAAATGGCCATTTCCAGTGCACAATACTGTAAAAGTCAGAGAAGAATCAATATAAAGGTAAGAATTTGTGAGATATCTTTACACTCCCTGGTAGTAGAGTCTGGGTATTATGCATATCCCATCTGCTTCTTATATATGTTTATCTAAATGAATATGAGGAAGATTTACCTCTTCATAATATACTTCATAATAAACACTTCATAATACAAAAGAAGAAAAAACAGCATTTTGACTGTTGTCAACAAATCATTGTATTAGCCTGAAGATCAGAAAATAGATCAAGGCTGGCGATGCCTTCATAGCATAGTAACACTACAGAGGGTAACTGAAACAGTCGGAGGGATGAGAGGTAAGTGGGCATGGAGAGAGGAGGATGGGTAAATAAGGCTAAAGGAAGCTTATCCATATGCCTCGGAATCCCCCCCAGGATTAGAGTGTTACACTGGGGGAGGGAAGGATGATCTTGGGAATACTGCTTACTAGGAAGAGAATAGGAGTAAAATGGAGCAACAAGACTAAACTTTTATGTACACAGGAAGTCCCTGCAGGAAAAAAAATGAAAAAGAAATGATACCACTTTGCCCTTTTTTTTTTTTTTTTTGAGATGGAGTCTCGCTCTGTCACCCAGACTAGAACGCAGTGGCGCAGTCTCGCCTCACTGTAATCTCTGCCTCCTGGGTTGAAGGGATTCTCCTCCCTCAGCCTCCCAAGTAACTGGGATTACAGGCACATGCCACCATGCCCAGCTAATTTTCGTATTTTTAGTAGAGATGGGGTTTCAGCATGTTTGTCAGGCTAGTCTTAATTCCTGACCTAGAAATTCGCCCGCCTGGGCCTCCCAAAGTACTGGGATTAAAGGTGTAAACCACCGCACCCGCCCATTTAGCCCTTTTTAAAGAGAGAAAATGATGTTGTTAATGTCCTAAACCACAGCTTTACTGATACCCTGCTGATGGCTAGATTCCCCTGCAGAACTTTTTCTCTGAGGCAAGAATTCTAGGATTTTACACATTGTTGGTGTACCCCATGGGAGAAGGAATTTGCCCTTGAAACTCAGGATCCAGGGTTAAAAGGAAGAGTTGTTCAAAACAAACATCTCATCTCTACTAAAAGCAAAGCAGCTGCAAGCTAAGCTGTAGCAAAGCAAGGAAGATGGAATGGGAACTTGCACATGGGAGAGTAATCTTTCTTATTCTGAGTTTAATTATGGCCACTATCAAAGAGCTGCCCAGAATGTCATGACCCTTGGGGAGAGGCAACCAGACAATGGCAGAAGAAAGGAAAAAAGAAAAATAACAGTAGGCAGAAGAAAGAAAAAAGAAAAATAACAGTAGAAAGAACTCATTTCATCTGCCTCATAATTAATTTAATAGCATGGTATGAATAGGCCAGTTATAACTGTTTGGTCCCAAAGTGTTTTACCAAAATGTGAAATTTTCATTTACTCTGATCACAGTTAAATTGTGCCCTAAGTATGGTGGCGCATTTCTGTAGTCCCAGCTACTCGGAAGGATGAGGCACGAGAATCACTTGAATCTGGGAGGCAGAGGTTATAGTGAGATGAGACTGTGCCACTGCACTCCAGCCTGAGTGACAGAGCAAGACTCGTCTCCCTGCCCCGCCAAAAATTGTGCCCTTAGTCAAAAAATATAATTGATAAAAATGTTTAGTGTTATTCTTTAGTAAAGACAGCACTGACAGTACTGATTGTACATAATCATCCTCAACAGTTACCATTTATTGAGTACTTATGGTGTCTGTGATTTTATATTTAATCTTATTTAATAGTCCTCTAAATCTATCTGATAAATATTATCCCCATTTTGCAGACAAGGAAACTAACGCTCAGAGAGCTTAAGGCTTCGTTTAAATCACACAATTATTTAGGGAAGGTGGGATTAGAAGTGGAACAATCTGTCTCCTGAAATCCTCAATTTACTCCATTAACACCACAGTATCTCTCCAGGTTTTCCCATTTTAAGCTTTCCTCCCTTCCTTCCTGCCTTCCCTCCCTCCCCCGTCTCTTTCTTTCTGACAGTCTCACTCTGTTGCCCAGGCTGGAGTGCAGTGCTGTCATCTCAGCTCACTGCAACCTCCACCTCCTGGGTTCAAGCTATTTTCCTGCCTCAGCCTATCTACCCAGTAACTGGGATTACAGCCACACATTACCACACCCAGATAATTTCTGTATTTTTAGTAGAGACCGGGTTTCACCACGTTGGCTAGGCTGGTCTTGAAGTCCTGACCTCAGGTGATTCACCTGCCTTGGCCTCCCAAAGTGCTGGGATTACCAGCATGAGCCACCATGCTTGACCCCTTTTAAGTTTTCTAGAATATGATTTCTCCCAGGCTCAATAAAGAGTAAGCAATGGCTTAACAGGACTAATAAGGACTAACTTCTCAGGTGCCTCTGAGTTAAAAAAAAAAAAATTGGTTTGTTTGTGTGCTATCATAATTTTAGTTAAAACACCTAATAAAGCCTTATTTTGTTGTACTCATTCTAACTAACCCAGTGTGTGATTTTTGGCCAAGTCATTTAAATTACTTGAATTTTCATAATTTAGTGGCGCTACAAGGCACAGTGGTTCACACCTGTAATCTCAGCATTTTGGGAGGCTGAGGTGGAAGGATTGTTTGAAGCCCCAGGAGTTCTAGAGCAGCATGGCCAACATACAGAGACCGTGCCTCTAAAAATAATTAAAAAAAAAAAAATTAGCCAGGCATGGTGGTGTGCGCCTGTACAGGTCCCAGCTACTTTGGAGGTTAAGGTGGGAGGGTCACTTGACCCCAGGAGTTCGCAGCTGCAGTGAGCTGAGACCGCACCACTGTACTCCAGCCTGGGCAACAGTGAGACCTTGTCTCAAACCCCCCCCTCCACAAAAGACCAAAAACATAATTTACTGGGGCCAATAATCAAAATGATCTGGGTTAATATTCTGCTGATTTTGTTATCTGTGCCTCCATCCTGGGCAAGCATGCTTTTCTTTTTACAAATCTTACTTTTCTCTAAAGTTGGAGGTCTTGCTATGTTACCCAGGCTGGCTTGAACTCTGGGGCTGAAGTGATCCTCCTGCCTCAGCCTCCCAAGTAGCTGGACTACAGGCATGTGCTGAGCCTCTTGGGCAAGTAAATTAAGATCTCTGAGCCACAACCTGCTTCCTCTTTCAAAGAGCACTGTCTTAGTTGCTATAATAAAATACTATAATCTAGGTGGCTTAAGCAACAGACATTTGTCGTATTTCTGGAGGTTAACAGTCTGAGATTAGGGTGCCAGCATGACTGGGTTTGGGGGAGGGCCCTCTTCTCTGTGTTCTTGCTGTGTCCTCAAGTGGTAGAGACAGAACTATTTCTTTTCTTACAAGGACATTGATCCATCATGGAGGCTCTGCCCTCATAACCCCATCTAAATCTAATTACTCCCCAAAGGTCCACTCCAAATATCATCACGCTGAGGTTAGGGCTTTTAACATGTGAATTTGGGGGTGACAAAAGAGATACTAATGCCCATTTCATAGGGTTTCTATAAGGCTGAAGGCAGGAATTAATATAGGAAAGTCCTTGTAGCCGGTTCTGGCTTGTAGGTAGTTCATATATTCAACAAACACTGAACACCTACCTGGAGGCAAGCACTGCACGTGCCACATGAAGCTATATTGTAAAATGAGTCACATGCAGCCAGTCTCTGGACTTTTGGAGGTTTAGTAGTAGAAGGGAACCCGGACATAATTATATGTGTGTGTTATCTATTACACACACAGGTGATATGATGCACCTGAAGAATCTAGTCTAGGAACTAGAAAAACCTTTAAGGAGTGATACTTGAGCTGCAATCTAAAGGATGAGGAATGGTGAAGAGTACAATTTCAGCTTCCAAAGGGAATCTCCACAAAAGCCACGAAGCAGCAAGGTGCAGGGGCTTTTAATGACCTGGGGGAACGCCCTGTGGGGTTGGGAACCTGAGGGCCAGAGGAGGTTTTGACAAGAGGCTAGTCAAAGGGCAGTGGAAAACGTTAAAGAGTTTTAAGAAAGGGACGTGCTAACATGAGTTTTGTGTTTGGAAATATTTTAGGCGGTTACACCGTGGTCTCGGGACTGGCCGGGACCTGACACTTGGATACCAGCTAGAAAGCTACGGCAGGAAACCAGGTGAGCAGGAGGCAACTGGGGATGTTGTGGAGCAGAAACCCAGAGAAATGGATGCATTCGAGACAAGTTAGGGGGGGAAAAATGCAAGGGCTTGGAAATTAACTCTGGGGAAGGCAGGGAGGCGTTACGGGTTGCTCTGCAGGTCTTACCTGTAAAATACGGTGATCAGTGAAGTGAGCACACTAACAAAAAAAAAAAAAAAAACAGTTTTTTTCCCAATTTTAAAAGTAAACTAGATCTTTTCAGACATGCCTTTGGGCTATTTTTAATTAGTTAGAATAAGATACAAACTTGCCTTATTTTTACTCGGTTACTATATACGCCACAGCTGGGGTGAGAGGGAAGAAAAGGTTGCTCTCCCAGGAAAAAAAAGAGTGGTACCTTCAGTATCCCGGGCGAAGCTTTTCCAAGTTCAACAGTAATGAAAAGAGTGCTTTTTATAGATAACACTCAACTAAAAGTTTCTGAGTTGTGGTTATTCCAACGGTTAAGTTTGGATGAGTCCTTGGAGTCGTAGCTCCAGGGAAACGGCGACTGGCTTTCCACCTGGACTTCATCCTTTCAGGCAGCCCAGGTCGGCGTCAGGCCCCGCCCGCTCTCGCGCCAACTTCAGGCTCCCGACTGCGGCCCCGCCCCTTCGGTCCGGCGGCGCGCGCTCGAGACCCCGCCCTTGGGCCCACGCGCCCGGACTGCAGTTTCAGCCGTCCTGTCCCGCCCCCAGGCACCTAGGCCCCGCCCCTCCGTTCCGCGGCGACTTCTCGCGGCTCCGCTTCTAGGCCCAGCGCGCCGGGACTTTGGCAAGTTTCAGCCGTCCGGCCCCGCCCCTCCCCCCCCCCGGTCTCACGGATCTCGCGGCCCCGCCCCTGGGTCCCGTGCGCCGGGACTTTGGCCAGTTTCAGACTCTAGCCCCACCCCTAGACCCCGCCCACTCAGCCAGGGGGTGGCTCTCGCGGCCCCGCCCCCGGCAGGCCCGCCGTCGAAGAGGCGGGAAGAGCTACGCAGTGGTCGAGTCGCTGGCCTGCAGCTTCCCTGTGGTTTCTCGAGACCTCTTTGCCTCCGGCTCTCCGGGGAGCCTTTCACACCAAGGCGGGGCGATGCCGGAGAACCCGCAGCCGAGGAACCGGCAGCCGACGGTCCGCTCCGGGAACGAGCCTTGCTCTGCGCCCGCCATGGATCCGGCCGGTGGCGGGGCGTGGGCCCACAGTCGAGCCGCGCTCGACCGCCTGGAGAAGCTGCTGCGTTGCTCGCGTTGGTAAAGACGGAGCCTCAAGGGGGTGGCCGCGTGGGCACCGGTCGCCCAGTCTCTGGGGACTGGGGAATCTTTTCAAATCTTCTGTTTCCTCCTTCCGTTCCCGCGCTGCAGTCGGGTCGGCGTTCAGTTAGCATCTGCCCAGGGATCTAGTGTTACCAACTTTTGCCTCTCATTCACTTTCTTTCGGGGCGACTTCCCAGCCTCCCCTTGCCCTAAATCCAACTGCAATGGTAGTTTTTGAATTTCAGCGGGCGGAAGAACCGTCTGGAGGTGTGGCTAACCAATAGTCATCCTGGCCCCGCCTCCAGAGTTTGAATCTAGGTCTGAAGTGGTGCTAAGGCTTCTGATTACCCCGCTGCTTTCCAAGAGCTATGGCGCATTAGGCTGCCAGGCCGATCCGGAGACCCTCCAAATTAGAAGCAGCGGCCGCTCTAAGTTAAACTGTCCTTTTTGATATTTTCTCCTTGCCATCTTTTTCTGGTGGGATAGGATGGAGTATCGGGAACCCATCTTTTTTTTTTTTTTTTTTTTTTTTTTTTTTTTTTTTTTGAGACGGAGTTTCGCTGTTGTTACCCAGGCTGGAGTGCAATGGCGCGATCTCGGCTCACCGTAACCTCCGCCTCCTGGGTTCATGCAATTCTCCTGCCTCAGCCTCCTGAGTAGCTGGGATTACAGGCACGCGCCACCGTGCCCAGCTAATTTTTTGTATCTTTAGTAGAGACGGGGTTTCACCATGTTGACCAGGATGGTCTCGATCTCTTGACCTCGTGATCCACCCGCCTCGGCCTCCCAAAGTGCTGGGATTACAGGCTTGAGGGGAACCCATCTTAGGTATAGATTGGAAATGGCAGGAAATTTCTCGTTTCCTTAGTTTGCTGGAAAGGCTGTATGTCTGGTGTCGCAGCTTTTAGTGATGCTATTTTTGCTGTTTTTCTTCCTGTCGTCATACTATGGGAGTCCTCTTAAGTACTCAAAGGCTTTGTCTCACTTTTCGTTTCTTCTAAAAAGCATATTTATTGAGCACTTGCTGTGTGTACAGCTAAGTGTTTCTGTATGAAGATCACTGGCAGGTTTTTGTTGTTATTTGTAAGAGTCACAAGCATATTTCTTTTTTGGACTTTTTTTCCCCCTTTGATTTCTAACTTGCAGAACTTAAGTTACTTAGTTGCACAAAGTATAAGCAACACAACTTGTTCTTTAAAAACGAAAAGGACTTAACTGTCAAGAGTTTTGTACTTATATTTTACGAAGACTTTTAATGTCTGTGACAAAATGACATTGCACTTGTTAGAAAAGTGACACTTTTGCTAGAGTGAGTACATGAAGACATTGAGTTGTGTGTTTGTTTTCCTGTAGCACATGGGTCGTCTGAGAATAGGAAATTTAAAACTGGCACTGCTAGTTGCAATAACAGAAGCATTGTAGTTCACACCTTAATAGTCCAACGGAAGTTAGACATTCTGTCGGCACATGTTTATATAGAAGCATAGGGCTTCACTTAGACTGTAGAGTCAGAATACCAGAATTCAAGTTCTAGCTTTGACACTATTGAATAGGCCAAGTTATTCATCTCGCTGAGCCTCATTTCCTACATATGAGTAATACTAAAGATTGGCTCACTCTCTTGTAAGGATTCATTAATAATGATAAATTTGCTGAGCACCCATGTTGGGGATTTGTTAGTGAACAAAGCAGACAATAAATCCCAGCCGTTAGGGAGCTACATGGAAGAAACTAAGTGAAATTTTTTATGTATGTGAAGTGTTGAGTTTGGTGGTTGTGATAGAATAAATCATAAATAAGTAGGTGTCTTAATCTAAAAGAATGGTGTTTGCTTGCTACATGTTTTGGGAGAGACAAAATAGTTAATACACATGAGTAATCTATATGTTGTCCTTTTTATCCCTTACTAAATATTTTTCCAGTTTCTAACTGCAGTGGACAGTAAGAACCAAAGGAATGTAAGTAGACATCAGTAACTAGGCCCAGACTTTTAACATGGCTCACCCATTTGACTGGAGAATGCTATTGAATGCCATTGCACTCCTATGATTTTTTTTTTAATTACTTTGTATCTGAACCTCTATGGTTGAACTAAATCTTAACTCTTAGAATGCATGTTTTGACCTAGGGGTCCGCAGATTTTTTCCGTAAAGGGTTGGATAATATTTTACACTATGCTGCCCACAAAGAGTTTTTGTTCTTGTTATTTTACTTCTCTTAACATTTATGTAAAAACCATTCTTTCCTAAAGGGCTATACAAAAACAGTCTGCTGCCTTGCCCACAGGTGATAGTTGCTAAACTGTTGATAAAATATTAATAAACTTAATGTCTTAAGTTTAAAAATCCTTTTTGGTATACAATTTTATATCACATGGGCTTTTTTTTTTTTGAGACAGTGTCTCACTCTGTCACCCAGGCTGTAGTGCAGTGATACGATTTCAGCTCACTGCAACCTCCGCCCCCAGGTTCAAGCAATTCTCTTGCCTCAGCCTCTAGAGTAGCTGGGACTACAGGTGCATGCCACCATGCCTAGCTAATTTTTGTAATTTTACTCGAGTTGGGGGTTTTACCATGTTGGCCAGGCTGGTCTCGAACTCGACCTCAAGTTATCAGCCCACTTGGGCCTCACAAAGTGCTGGGATTACAGGTGTGAGCCGCCATGCCTGGCCTTTACATGGCTTTAATATTTAGAAATGATCTTGCTTTTCTCTCTTAATGTCTCTGCAACTTTGGCACTATCTATAGTGAAAAGAGCATGGTCAGCTGCACCTTACCCAAGGTGGAAAAACATTCTTCTTACCTCTATCTTTGCCCTGGTAAGCCTCCTGACATTTCTGGCAAGGAGCAACTCAGAATGGTCTGCTTCTTACATTTGCTACCCTCCATTCAAAGCCGTGTCTTATTATTTGAAGTTATATCAGTATGTCCTTTTACAGAGTTTCAGAGTTCAACCCAGTGGGCTAGTGATTACCCGGATTACCCTCACATTCAGCTTGCAGCTGTCATCTGTCTTGTGTTGCTCATGAATCTATTTTGCAGCATGCATTACTTTCTGGTGAGGGTGAATTGCTATGAAACAGGGCACCCTTTCTTGACCTTTAACGTGAATGTGGCTTCAAGGTGAAGCTGATGAAGGTGTTCAGGAGGCCAGATGTGACATTTGTGTTAGGACCAAGCCTCCCAACCAGACTTAAGCTATTTAAGGATTTGGAAAAATGAGACAGGAAGACCATATCATTTGAGAGGCTGGCAGAAAGCGCAGTAATAATGTGTTCCTAAAGGAAGCAGGAAATGATAATAGGAGCTACAGGTAGAAGCCCCAGGTGTCATATGACATTGTGAATTAATTAGGTACCTCTTGGCATATTTTTGAGGATAAGAGTGGGATTAGACATCTATGACAATTGTAACTTGAGCCATTTTAATCAACTTTTAATGAAAAGTTAGAAAATAATCTTTTAACCTTTATGATAGGCGATTTTATTTTTCTGAATTAACTTCTTGTTCAGGAGGTGATTAAGTTTAATTTTGTATTCTCTCATACTTTGGAGGCCGCATAGTGTAGATAGATGTTAAGAGCATGAAATTTGGAGTCACATTCCCTGGCTTAAAATTCTGGCTCCGTTATTTAGGTTAGGTTATTTTAGCTTTTTATGCTTCCTTGTCTTCATCTGCAAAAAAATGAGTTGATATTCATAAGATACCTGGAGCAGTGTTTGTTATATAGTGAATACTACATGAATAAAATTTGTAAAATAAAGGATAGGTTTTCTGAATCCAGGTTTAGCTTTTGCCTTTCTTCATGAGTTTTGAATATTCAGAGGCATTCTCACAGGGCAGTGATCCCCAAATGCAATGATTGCCCCCGGCTCTGGTTATTTATTAGAATAACAAGAAATCACTGAGACACTGTAAGGGGTTATAAGGTGGTGCATTTTCTACTTCTACCTTTAAAGAGTGCATGCTTAATTATAAGGGATAAAATATACACACAGTTCAGGTAAATTGTCATGCAGGTTGACATGGTGCTGAAGATAAGATACTTGGGTGGGGCCAGTGGAAGGAAGCTTCATGGGCTTTTGAATTGAGATGTGAATAGATTTTTTAAATGGAGCCAGGTGTGGGGTAGTAGGTGTTTATTAGCAAATAACAGTATTCTAAAAAGAAGTACAGGATAAAGGGGGCTGGGTCAGGTGGACAGAGTTAAGACAGGATCAAAGACAGTCTGTAAGATGAGGAACATGGGCTCACTGGTTTGTAAAGCTCCCTCCAGTTTGCAGATTTCATTATTATTTGTATCCACTGAAGTTTAACATACATACAGAAAAGGCACAAATCATTGGTATTCAGCTTACATCATATCCTCCAAATTAGAATTTATTTGTGAGATTTATTTATGGAGTATTTTGGTTGGTGCCTGGCTCCTTCAATTATGCTAAACATTTAGTAAATCGTCACATTTTTAGCCACAGTGCCAGACACATAGTTTCTTAGTGTTTTTTAAATTAATGTATGAAAGAACTTAAGGTAGGACCACATTTGAAGTGCCTTTGCAAGTGGTAATACCAGAAAGACCTAGTTAATTTACATGAATCACTAAGAATCCCCTATACGTTCCATGTCATTATCCATATACTTTACTTGTTAAACACTTTATTCCTCTAAAGATAAACACAAGAAAAATTGTTTAATTGGCTTGGTTTATGCCTGCACATTTTGATGTTCAACATGTTGGTCCACAAGTTAAAAATACCTTGAGGATTCTTTAAAATATAAGAGCATTGTGGGAGCTGTCTTGCCTGATATTAAGTACCTGTGATGTCTCATGGAAACATAGGAGAGCCATTCTGTTAAGAAATAGATCTGCCTCATTATTATAATCTCAGGTGAATTTACTTTCCTTTTTTCTTTTCTTTTTTTTGAGACAGTTTCTCTCTTGTTACCCAGGCTGGAGTGCAATGGCACGATCTCAGCTCACCACAACCTCCGCCTCCTGGGTTCAGGCAATTCTCCTGCCTCAGCCTCCCGAGTAGCTGGGATTACAGGCACGCGCCACCATGCCCAGCTAATTTTTTGTATCTTTAGTAGAGACGGGGTTTCACCATGTTGACCAGGATGGTCTCGATCTCTTGACCTTGTGATCCACCCGCCTCGGCCTCCCAAAGTGCTGGGATTACAGGCTTGAGCCACTGCGCCTGGCCCACCTTTTTTCTTTTCAAAGAATATTTTATATCAATAGGAACTTCTTTTAAAAAATTGTTCTCACTACTTAGTTCTTCCCTAAGTTATCCTCTGACAGCACTGATCTTTCTAAATCAACTACATGTAAAGTTACAGAAGTACGACTGTAGATGGGGAAAAAGCAGAGCAGCTGAATTTTCAAGGAACAGAAATCCAGTTACCATGCAAATATCTTTTCTTATTTGTGTGGATTTTTTCTCTGTAATATCTATGTATATCAAACAGAAAATAGGGTGAGGATAAAATGAAATTGCTAATACAAATGCATTTTTGTCTATAGGCTTCCATTTGGTTCATTCACTAAGAACTTACTGAAATCCTGCAGTTCACATAGCACCATGCTAGGTAGGTAATGGGTTGGGGAGCTCAGTAAAAATGAAAGTCAAGATCTCTTGTCTTTAGAGCTGCAGTCTAGTTGGATCCAAGAAAAATAGAAAACAGTAAGTTAAAATACAGCTGGTCCTGGACTTAAGATGGGGTTACATCTGGAGCTACCCATTGTTAGTTAAAAATAATGTATGTCGAAAATACACTAAATATACCTAACCTACCATAGCGTAGCCTAGCCTACCTTACACATGCTCAGAACATTAACATTCGCCCAGTTGGGCTAAATCATCTAACACAAAACCTGTTTTATGATAAAGTGTTTAATATCTCATGTAAATTATTGAATACCATACTGAAAGTGAAAAACAGAATGGCTTCCTGCTGATGTGGCTCAGCATTGTACTGCATATTGCTAGCTTGGGAAAAGATCAAAGTTCGAAGTGTGATTTCTATTGAATGTGTATTACTTTTGCAGGATAATAAAACTGAAAAATTATAACTCGAACCATTGTAAGTCAGGGATCATCTATACAAAATATTTAATTTTCAAGCCAGGGCAACATGGCGAAACCCCACCTCTAAAAAATTAGGCACTTGTGGTGCTGTGCACCTGTAGTTTCACCTCTGTGAGAGGTTGAGGTGGGAGGATTGCTTCAGCTCAGGAGTTCATAGCTCAGTGAACTGTGATCATGCCACTGCACTCCGGCCTGGGTAACAGAGCAAGATCTTGTCTCAAAACACAAAAACAATCCTCCCCCTGCTCCCCGCCAAATATTTGGTTTTCAACATTGAATCCTAGAGCCCCAACTAGATCCTGTCTCTCTGTAACTTCAGAGCATGTTGCACATCTCTTAAATCATATTAATTTGGTTTATATAATTAATCAACCAGATTATAAGTCCCTTAGAAAAGAGTGGAACACAGTCAACTTTGTTCTTTAGATGTTACCTGGCATGGATTTTGCAGAAGTGATGGCATGGAGACTAAAATCCAAGAATTCCTATGCTAACTGGTTTAATATCATGTTTATTATATCATCCTGAACAGTGTTTGGGTAATGTCTTGGCTTGCCTAGTTGTTCGGGAGAAGGGGCTGTATTTGAGGCTGGGGAGCATGACCTGCGTGAAGTCATGGGGTTCGAGCTGGACATAGGCAATTTTAGCTGTAACAGATACAGGCCTGACCACAGCAGAGTTTTTGTTGAGGAGCAATGAGAGAAAAGGTGGTGTGGCTTAGGTGTTACAGATTGTGAAGAACTTTTCAATATTAATTTTCTTTTTAAATGGTAAACAGTGTGCGAAAAGAATTAAAAGAACACAGTATATGGCCATTCAATATTTGTCAAATGAACGACAGGACAGTGTGAATTATCTTCTTCAGTAAATTATAATTAATGTCTTGTGTATCCTTTAAGAGGTTCTATGTTCATAAAAGCATTGTACTGCCTCAGATGAGCAGATACTAAACATCATGTAATTGTTGCATGATTCATTTAACCATTTCCTTATTGGTAAAAATTGAGGTCGTTTGTGGTCTTTTGCTGTAACAAGCAGTGCTGCAGTGATACTGATGTATTGAAAATATCTTTAAATAAAGTTGTTGACAAGAGTCCATAGGACAGACTATTAATGAAAACATTCTTTGCTTCATCCTTCATCACCTCTGAATCCTATGCTCCAGAAACATCTTTCATCTTTTTTTTTTTTTTTTTTAGTTTTACAAGCAGATACTTCTACATTTACAAATATGTTTATATTGCTATTTATTGTGCCATTTTTTTTCCATTTTAGACATTATTAACTTTCTAACTACCCTCAAAAATGAATTTTCTTATTACTGTTAAGTTTGACACTGGAAGTTAAGTGGATATGGAATTCGAAGTACAACATAATTTTCTTTTTTTTTTTTTTTTGAGACAGTGTTTCGCTCTTGTTACCCATGCTGGAGTGCAATGGCGTGATCTCGGCTCACTGCAACCTCCGCCTCCTGGGTTCAGGCAATTCTCCTGCCTCAGCCTCCTGAGTAGCTGGGATTACAGGCACACGCCACCATGCCCAGCTAATTTTTTGTATTTTAGTAGAGACGGGATTTCACCATGTTGACCAGGATGGTCTTGATCTCTTGACCTTGTGATCCACCCGCCTCGGCCTCCCAAAGTGATGGGATTACAGGCGTGAGCCACCGTGCCCGGCCTCATAATTTTTAATAATTATTTTGAAGGCCTCATTTCACAGTTCTGTAGCATCTCTTACTATCCTTGAGAAGTCTTACACTATCCTGATTCCTTTTTAAATATATATATATGACATTTAATTTTATTTTTTAATCTCTGGATGCATTTAGAATCTTGTCTAGATGGCTTTGATGTTTGAAAGTTTAATTTTTGCAAGTATCTAGTTGTGCTGAAGGCTGAATTTCTGGCAGTGGAATAGCTGAGTTAAAGTTGGATGCATTTATATTCTTGACAGGTATCTCCTAGTTGTAATAATTAAAAAAAAAAATTCTAAAGATAACATGTTCTTGCTATGTTGTCCAGGCTGGAGTGCAGTGGCTCTTCCCAGGGATGATCATGACACGCTATAGCCTTGAACTCCTGGGCTCAAGTGATCCTCTTGCCTTGGCCTCTTGAGTAACTGGGATTGCAGACCTGTGCTACTGCACTTGACTACACATTTTTGTATTCCAGTATATCTTCTCAGCTAAACACTAGCCATCCTCACAAAACCTAACTTTGGCACAGATCAGTTCAGTTCACCTTTGGAGCTCTTCCATTGAAATTCTTTTGAATTTGGCACTCCCCCTCTCTCAGCCTGGCTCACACACTTCCTTCCTTGTTCCCTCCCCCAGTACACACAAGTGCACATACTTCTCATTCACATTTCCAGTGTCTTTCCTTGTCTATTAACAGCATCACAAATATATATTCTAGCTCGCTAATTAGAATAATTAGTACCACTGATGAGTTATCCCCAAATACTAAATCATTGCTAAAACATGATAGCATCTTATTGCTAGAGTGACAAGTAAGAGCTATAGGTAAAGAGTTCAGTCATCTTAGGAAGGAAATTTAAGGTCGAGAAACAGAATCAAGGGATTGAGTCAAGCATTGCCAGAGAAAGGCAGGCTTTGGACTACATCCTGGGGAGTACGCCTACATCGAGAGGTAGGAAAAGCAGCTAAGGAAATGCTGAAATAGGCAGATAAATGTGCAGAAAAATAATAAAATTCAGTGGAAAGAAAAGTTTTGGGAAAGAAGATGAGATTAATGCTGTTTCCCTGAGTGGTCAGGGAGAAGGGAAGCAAAAATGCTTTGGAGACCAGTTTCGGCAGAGTGCAGGGAGTTAAAGCGAGGAAGGTGAGGAGATGAAGTAGCTGGTTTAGAGCACTCAGTTCGAGAACTTTTATCTGTTCAAGAAAGGGAAGAGCTGGAGCAGAAGGTAGAATGGGAGGTATGATCAAAAGAAAGTGTTTTTTCTGCATTGAAGGAGAGCTTACCTGTTTTTCTGTAGATGCAAATGGGAGAAGGCAGCTCTATGAATATCCAGTATTTTGGGAGACAGAAAAGATACGAGAACTCGAGGTAGAGCAGCACATTTTACAAAGAGTGATTAAAGGAGATCGAATTTTCCTCTGAGACTCTAGGAAGGGTAAGATTTCTGATGAAGAGATAAAATGGTGGTAAAAAAACTCACACTATTAAGCTTCAGTAAGGTTAATGAGATAAGGAGGCATAGTGATTGTTTCAAATAGCCATTTATTCGTTTGTTTACTTACAGAACATCAAATATGTCACTTTGCTAGAGATACAAAGATGAAGAAGCTACCAAATACATTTTATGCCTATTTCATTTTATTTTTTTGAGACAGAGTCTGGCTCTGTCACCGATGCTGGAGTGAAGTGGTGTAATCTGGGCTCATTTCAATCTCCACCTCCCGGGTTCAAGTAATTCTTGTGCCTCAGCCTCCCAAGTTGCTGGGATTACAGGTGTGTGCTGCCACACCTGGCTAATTTCTGTGTTTTAAAAAATTTATTTATTTTTGAGACAGGGTCTCACTCTGTCACCAGGCTGGAGTACAGTGGCACAGTGTTGGCTGACTGCAGCTGTCACCTCCCAAGTTCATGTGATTCTTGTGCCTCAGCCTCCCAAGTTGCTGGGATTACGGGTGTATGCCACCACACCTGGCTAATTTTTGTATTTTTAATAGAGACAGGGTTTCACCATGTTGCCCAGGCAGTCTTGAGCTCTTGGCCTCAAGTGATCCTCTCACCTCAGCCTCCCAAAGTGCTGGGATTACAGACATGATCTGCAGTTCCCAGCTGCTACCAAATACATGTGTAGACAGAAGTTTATACATCTTTATTTCTTTTTATTGTGGCTATTTACAGCCTGAGTGGGCAGGAAACAAGTGGACTCTGGGACCTATCGAGCATTATAGATTGGCATCCATGAGTGTCCAAGAGGTCAGCAGAATTCAATAGTGATGAAAACGACTTGGAAATAGTTAACTGTGGCCTGAGCTGGACAGGGAATCCAAGGTGTTAGGAAATGGAATGGAATTCTTTGAAGGTAGCAAGCAACCTTGTTTGGCCAGGGTGATGTAATAAAAAAGATAGAGGGGCCGGGCGCGGTGGTTCACACCTGTAATCCCAGCACTTTGGGAGGCCAAGGTGGGTGGATCACGAGGTCAAGAGATCGAGACCATCCTGGTCAACATGGTAAAACCCTGTCTCTACTATAAATACAAAAATTTAGCTGGGCATGGTGGCGTGTGCCTGTAATCCCAACTACTCAGGAGGCTGAGGCAGGAGAATTGCCTGAACCCAGGAGGCGGAGGTTGTGTTGAGCTGAGATCACGCCATTGCACTCCAGCCTGGGTAGCAAGAGCGAAACTCCATCTCAAAAAAAAAAAAAAAAGAGATAGAGGAAGGATATTGTGATACTAGGAGGTAAAAGAACACCATTTTTGAGATCTTAAAGACAGAGCTTGCCATGAAATGGAATTCAGTACACTTGATGGGGAGAAGGAGGTTAGGTTTGGTAGGTCAAATAACAAAAATTAGAGGTGCAGTATGAATGTTAAAAGAGATCATGTTAATTGCCAGAATCACAAATCGTATTTTTATCAGTATGTTATACATACTGTGATACAAAAATCGGACATGGTGAGTTTTTAAAAACCAATAGGTTTTGTAATGTCAGTGAGCACCATTTTTAGTATCTTGAGAATAACATTGTGGGTGTGTACTCTGTTTATAGCAGTCTTTCCGAAAAGCTCAATTTCACTTGAACGTTCATATCCATTAAGATGTGCAGTGTGATACTTTAGATCTTTAAAGAAATGTGGAGAATTATTTTTATTGATACATGGTATGTGTACAGAGGTAATTTGATAATAACAGTGTAAAGACCTAAAGGTTTTAGAGTTAATATAATAAACCATGCACAAAAAGCGCTCATCATTTAAAAGGATTTACTTCTCTGGGTACATTACATCCACTGAGTATAATGGCTTGGTGTGTATTTATTAGTATCATTACCTTCTTAGGATTAGCAAATGTAGCAGGTATTTTAATGGGCAGCATTTGGAATATTTTGTTTCTGTGTCTCTTTGCTTACTGCAGGGAACGTCATTCTGTCTGCAGACACACTGCCAGCCTGATGATTTCTGTTTGCATTTGCTTAAAGAACAATAAACTTTCTGTGAACTGAAAAGAATGGCTGCATTTTTCACAATGTATCTGTGAAAAATAAATGGCTACTTTACAGTAATAAGAAACACATGTTTTTTGTTTTTTTTTTCTAATTGGAAACCATGGATTCTTATGGTCAAAGAGACTAGATACTCTGGTTTGTCTGGAGCAGTCCTGGCTTATTCCTGTTGTCCCAGCATCCTATTCAATTATCACTCCTCTTCACTCTCAGAAGTTTTCTCATTTGGACAATATGTTATATGGTCATTCTACTTGTGGGTTACATTTCGAGGTATATGGTCTGTGAATCATACACCTTAGTAGTTGAAAGAAGAAGCTGGTAGTTGTTTTTGCCTTAAGAGGTTTAGAGATACTTGAACAAATTTGTTCCTTTCTCCAACTTTCTAGAAAATACATTTTAAAATGTATTATAACTTGTACTGAGTTTGGTAGTTGCTATTTAAAATCAGCAGATATGTTATTATAATATTTAACCAGGGAGGAACAGCCTTTCAAATGAATACATCCTTAATACCTTCTGCTTTTGTTGTACCGGCCCGAGCATAGAAAGTCAACACAAGACAAAAGTATGCCAAATTGCAGGGTCTTTATTGCCAGCGGCCCAGAGGACTGGCGTCTCTCAAACCCGTGACCTCAAAAGGAGGGTGTCAAGACCTTTTATACCCCTAAAACCACCTTGGGGGTGACAGTGAGGAGCGGGGATGGGGATGAGGGGCTTCAGACATTCCGAGGCTAGTGGATTCTGTAAATCACCTCCTGGGTGGAGATGAGGGTGGGGGGCTCCGGACATTTCAAGGGCTAGGGGACTTTTGTCATTCCGATTGTTACTTAATTGGTTTACAGAAGTCAAGATAAGCGTTAGTTTACACATTGTCTGGGTAGGGTGGAAATTACAGTCCTTAATTACTTATTACAAGTCGCAGGGGCCAGGATGGCATGGGTTTGGACTGCTTGCCTGTCACATTTGGGTTAGAGAGCAGTTTCAATAGAAGGCCGAGGTATGGTTGAGGTATGCAGTTTTATGGGGCTTTTACCATGTCACACTTTGAGAAAGTGAGAAATACGGTAGTGTTGGGCCTTGGATGAAATGATGGGTGGGAAATGTTCAACAATGCCTCAAATCTTGATTGTTTTAATTTCTTCAAACAGCGCTAACATTCTGAGAGAGCCTGTGTGCTTAGGAGGATGTGAGCACATCTTCTGTAGGTAAGTAATTATAGCTTGATGTATCTAGGACAACTGTATTTGTTACTAGATAACCATCGTGTAGTCTTGTTAATAATTATAGTACTTCATGTCTATGTAACTTTCAAAGTCTGCAAAGTAACCTACTGTACATTATCTTGATATTTATAACTGTCTTAATTTACAAATAAGAAAAACAGCTCCAAGAGGATGACTTGTCCAAAGTTACAAAGCTTAGTAGACAGCTTTGCCAAGTTTGAGGAAAAAAATTAATATCTTTTATATAATATATGTTTTTAAAATTTTCCAGCTCAGTTTTGAGTTGACTCAAAATTATGAAAGTATAGTTCTTATAGTTATTGTATTAGTTTCCTAAGGCTGCCATAGCAAAGAACCAAAAACTGGGTAGCTTAGAACAACAGAAATGTATTTTCCCTATAGTTCTGTAGGATAGTTGTCTAAGATCAAGATGATGGCAAGGTTGGTTCCTTCTCTGGGCTTCAAGGGAGAATCTGCTCCATGTCTTTCCCCTCTCAATCTTTGCTGTTCCTTGACTTTGAGATGCGTCACTCTGGTCTTTGCTTTTGTGTATACCTGCCATTCTTCCTTGAGTGCATGCTTCTCTCTGTGCCACATTTCCCCTTTTAATAAGAATACCAGTTATATTTGATTAGGGCTCACCCTAATGATCTCTTCTTAATTTGATCATGTAGAGTCCCTGTTTCCAAATTAGGTCATATTCACAGTAACTGAGGGGTGAAGACTCAAGCATCTTTTTGGGGGACACAATTCAATGCATAACAGTTACTGTGAAATTATATCCATGTGATGGCTGTGGCTTGAAGGTCAGAAGATTAAATTTTTATCTCCTATTTCTTGTTCAGGAGAAATCGGTTGAGAGATTAAGTGTCTTAGTTTAATTGTTTAATTGCCTATGAGACAGGGTAAATATAGCCTTCTTTGAATTAATTTTTTAATTATTTCCAGTTATGATTACGTTACTATCTGGCATGAATAAACTGCATTCGGAAATTTGAGTATATATGAAAATAACCTTGTGTGTTACTTCATGGGCTAAGGTCATCTGGGAGGCAGCTATGTTTTGGGTCCCAATTTTTGTTTCTGAAAAAACAGATCTGTTATATGAGAGATATCCAGCAGGAAGATGGGATAGGAGATGGTACCTGTTGCCTACCAGATACCTCTGTTTGGATGATGAAAGAAAAGGCATTTTAAAGTTGGTATGTTCAGTGCTGATTTCTTGATTATTCTCCTCTTCAGCCTTTTCCTGTCTGGGTAGTCTCTGTCACAGTAAAGGGTACCACTTACAGCTAAGTTGCTCATCCCACATCACTAAGTTCTCTTCGTTCTGCCTCGAAATGTGTCCTGAATCTTGAATTTTTCTACCTGTTTACTGAATTTGCTACAGTTTATAGTTTGTTCCAAGCCATCATTATATTACCTCTGCTCATACTAATGTGATAGGTTCATAACTGGTCTTCCCTTTTTGGTATCATCACCCCTTCCTCATTTTCTACATTCTTGACAGTGATCTTTGAAAAATCTCAATAATATTCATATCATTACCCTGCTTAAACTCTTTAGTGGCTTCCTAGTGCAATTAAAATAAAATCCAAATTCTGCCCTGTGGTCTGCAAAACGCTGTATGGGACCTAGGCCCTGTCTGCCTCTCAGACGTCATTTACCTTTGCCTCTCACTGTTCCAGAACTTCTCCTTTTAGTTCATTAAATACACCAAACTTACTCCCGCCCAGGATTTTGCCACTTGCTATTTCTTCCACGTGGAATATACTTATGCCAGATTTCTGTGAGGCTTACTTTTTATCAGTTATATTTTGGCTGAAATGTCACTGCCTCCAAAACGCCTCCCATGGATTTGCTTACGAAATGATGCCCACTCTCTCCACTCCGTAGCAAGCAGATGTATTTTGTTTCAGCAGACGGATGATGGGTTTGCTTACTGTGTACAATAGGTCAGTCACAAAGCTGCTAGAGCATGATGAACTCCATGACATTTTTATGCAAAGCTGGTTTGTGTGTGTGGTGGGGTAAGGGATCCATACTTTTTAATCAAATTCTAAAGGGGATTCTAAAGGGCTCTGTGACTTAAAACAGCCAATAAAAGGTTGAGACATGAGAACATCTTAAAAGAGAAAATGATTATGTATATATGACATGAGCATAGGAAAGAATTCATTCAGTGAAGTTTTGATGTATTTCAATTATATAATGCCAAAAATTACGGTAGTTTTTATTCTTTGGAGATTTTGAGTTAAAATAAAACTGCTCAGCAATGAGGTTTTACAATGATTTTGACACAGCTCAGTCCAACTGATAAAAGTAGTTCATCTACTCTCTAAGATGCAGTTCGTTTAAGACATGTGCAGGATTGCTCAAATATTTTGGTCTCAGACCACTTCACATTCTTCAAAATTAAGAACCAGTAAGAGCTTTTGTGTATGCATACATGTGTGTGTATTTATCATACAAAACTGAGACTTAAAAAAAAAGAATTCATTTAAAAATGATAAACCCATTACATATAAACATAAATAACACTTTTTTTTTAAGGAAAAAATAATTTTACAAGTCAAAGAAAAAAATAGAGTGGCACTGTTTTACATTTTTGCAAATCTCTGTCTTGCTGAATAGAAAACAGCTACATTCTCAGCTTATGTATTCAGTCTATTGTGATAGGTTCTTTTGATTGAAGAAAATCTGGCCTTATATGTATTTGTAGTTGGAGGAAGGATTTCAATAGCTTTTACTTTTTTTATTTTTCTTTCATTTTTCTAAGATTCAATTCAGGTATTTTTTGTTTGTTTGTTTCTTTCTTTTTTTTCCAATAGCTTTTGAAGATAACTGTAGCTATTCCTTAATACTACACCAAAACTTGACAAGTGCTTTTTTTTTTTTTTTTTTTTTTTTTTAAAGACAAGAGTCTCTGTCACCCAGGCTGGAGTGTAGTGGTACAATCATGGCTCACTGCAGCCTCAACTTCCTGGGCTCATGTGATCATCCTATTTCACTTCCTGAGTAGCTGGGACTACAGGTGTGCCCGACCACGCCTGGCTAATTTTTGTAGTGTTTTTTCTTTTTTTTTCTTTTAAATAGAGACAAGGTTTTGCCATGTTGCCCAGGATGGTCTTGAACTCCTGAGCTCAAGTGATCCCCCTGTCTTGGCCTCCCAAAGTGCTGAAATTACAGGCATGAATCACCATGCCTGGCCAGCTGTTTTCTTTGGGTTCATCACAGTGGGAATCTCAAATTATATCAGTAAATTTTTATACTCTGTTATGTGAAATTCCATTGGTTTATCTAGTACTTAGAATTTATCTTTTACTCGGCATGATTTTAGAACATCACACATGGGTCATTCGGGAAATATTCGCTCATGGAGCTATACAGATCTGAAAAATGACATACTTTCAGAATTCTGAATTAATGTATATAAAATAATTTGGGAATAGTTTATAAAATGTTACAGAATATATAAGATAATAGTCTGATCTGAGCACTAGTGCAGTGCAGGGCAAGTGACTTTAACTGGATCCCATTTTCTTCAAAAATGAGGTGGTAGTTCTTGATCAGTTGATTTCAGTTTGTGTTTTACTAATAATGAAGTCTTGCACAAATGATTTAAATTGCCTGAGTAATCAGGTTTACATATTTTTTTGTGTTAGGGTTCCAAGTTAGAGTTCTTAACTACTAGCAAACAAATGTATAGAAGATCTTCGCTAAAGTTAACATTTATTGACCCCCGTGACGTTTTTTGAGTCAGATGGTCACAAAAGTCTCTGCCAGCTCTGGTATGGGTTACGGATTCATTTTACAACTTTTTTTTGAGTTTCATTCTTTCAGGAATCATGCTAGAAGCCAAGGATACAAAAATTAGAAATAGCATAGGTTTTGTCTGAAGATAGTTCAGATTATAAGAATCCTCTCTGCCTATAGAGGATTGGGTCCAGTGACAAGGAAGGTCCTGTAGTGCTTGGGGAAGATGTGACTTTTTCAACTGTTATGTTACTCAGTCTTGCTGGAACCCATCTGGTGAGGCCAACGAAGTTGGAGTAAATTTATAGAATTCTTATTCTGGAATTCACAAATGGGCTTGTGTGTATGGGGGATGGATTTTGAATCCTTCTTTTTTCATGAGTACATACATGTTTTCATCAGATTTGCAAAAGGTTTGTAAACCCCAAAATTAGAAAAACCCTTCTAACTATGAAACTAATGCTTAGATAACCCAGGTAATTGAGACTATAGGTTATAAAATTGTCTGAAAGAACCAAAGGTCTTTTCTCAAAAGCTACTTTAAAGCCTTGAGATACTAGTCCAGAAACAAAACAAAAGGTCTTCCCCAGTCTCTGCAGTAGTTTTTGGTAATTATTTTTATGGAATGTTAAGATAGAATAAATTAGCATGCATGGCTACTATACCTGAGATATTCTATCTTTGTTACATGTCTGTAATCTTTAGAAGCTACGGGTTTATATGCAGGAAAAATTATACAGGCTAATGTCAGGCTACGTTAAGTCTCTTCATAGCAAATTACATGAGCAATTTTAGATTTGATGTGTGTGTGTTTATTTTACTCTTTAAAACAGTATTTAGCAAGTGTATTACAATTGACTATCATATGTTAGAATAACCTCTGCTCCATTTATTTCTGTTCAAACTGTTTAATTTTTGGAATTTAGATTCTGCCGAATGGGTTGATTTTTTTTTTTTTTTTTTTTTTTTTAAGTAATTGTGTAACCGACTGCATTGGAACTGAATGTCCAGTGTGTTACACCCCAGCCTGGATACAAGATGTGAAGATTAATAGACAACTGGACAGCATGATTCAACTTTGTAGTAAGCTTCGAAATTTGCTACATGACAATAAGCTCTCAGGTAAGAAATATCCCCACCTCTCTTCGTTAAAAGCTGATGAATTCATATTCGTCACATAAAGTATGTAAAACATCTGTCTGGAATTCTGAATGACATACTTCAGATTTTAAAATGTGGAATTAAAAAAAAAAAATAGCCATGAGTCTCTCTCTGTTGTCCAAGCCAGACTTGAACTCCTGCACTCAAGGGATTCTCCCACAGCCTCCTGGGTACATGCATGTGACACCATACCACGTGGTTTTTTTAGGAGATCATTTTGAGAAATGACAGAAACCGTAGCGATAATTAAAGTCTAATCCCCTTATTTTATTGTTGAGAAATCAAGGTCCAGAGAGGTGAAAAAAGCTTGCCAACAGCCACATGTGTAGGTAGTACCAGAAGCTGGAGAAATAGAGCCCATTTCTGACTGTAAATCCAGGAACTTTTTTGCTGCTTTTCCACTGCCTGCTTTTTACATTTATGATAACTTCTGTAGACTATATGTGGGATAGTGATTTTGGCCTTAATAGCACTTAACTCACTTAAATACACTTTCCCAAGATAGAATACAACATTCTTCCGTGGATCACTTTTCTAGACTGAATTAATTAGATTCGCACATTTTGAAAGAGCAGAAATCTAATACTCATTTTCTTTTCTATTTAAGTGGGGATTAACGTTTTTCAAATTGTCCTTAGACTCTGTGTATTAACTATATATCTTTGCATTGTGCTTTCTGCTGAGAACTAATTAACTGTGGAAAGGAAGTAAAATATTTTGTATCTTCATAATTGGATATTGGAATTGTCTTTTTATTGGCCAGATCATGCCATTTTAGTGTGTGTTTGTAGAAGAGCCTGTTCTTGACTGGCAGAGTGCCACGGATGATTGATAATGCTCATGTAAAATTGTTAGATTTCTGTTTTTAAATCTTTTGTTCTTAGAATTTTGCCGTGATGTCTTATTGTCATCTACTAAAGATGAAGTTGAGTGTACAAAATAAAGAAACGTGGCAAAAACTTTGAGTCTTACAACAGGTCTGTATTTTTAAGAATTAGAACTCACATCAGTCTATAACTATGAAAAATTTCCTTCAGCTAGTTATCTGCATCATTGTATTTGACTCCATTCTTTTATGGTAAGATGTGCTGTAGTGCATAAGTTTTACTTACTTTCAGATGTAATTATACACACATTTTTTAAAGTTCCCCTTTTTGAAAAATGATATTGTAGTTGTAATACACAACTACAGTGTTTTAAGAACACACCGAAGAAAAAAATTGTCATTAGTTCATCTAAACTCTTCTTATTCAAAGATAATACTGATAACATTTTTTTTCTAGTTAAAAGATTGGGATGTGATCTAGCTTTCTCTCCCCACATAGATACCAGGGGTCAGTGCAGGGGTTTTTAGGGGCCCACGCACCTTTGGCAGTGTTCAGAGTTGAAGTGGGTACAGGATCAGTGAGCCTCTTGAGTTAATTGTGCTGTATGGAAACTGTTCGTGTTTGTGTGAAAGTGACTTTTGTTAGATTCTTAGAAGTGTGTGATCTGTTAGGATTATTGGCTTTGCATTGAAATTTGGAGTGCTGCTTTGGGATTTGTGGCTATGATGATATTTTGATTTGGTTCTTCACCATTTGCTATGTAGTAATGTATTCATTCATTTGCTAGAACTGCTGTAACAAAGTATCACAAACTGGATGGCTTAAATAACAGAAATTTATTGTCTCACGATTCCAGATACTCAAAGTCTGAGATCAAAGTGTATGCCAGGTTGGTTCTCTGTTAAGGACTGTGAGAGGGAACCTGCTTCAGGCCAGTCTCCTTGGCTTGTAGATGGCCATCTTTATGTTTACATGGTATTCTCCTTGTTTGTATCAAATTTCCTCCTTTTACAAAGAAAGGAGTCATTGCATTAGGAGTCCACTGTATTCCAGTATAGCTTCATTTTAACTAGTTACATCTACTGAACTTATTTCCATATAAAGTCTCATTCTAAGATACTGGGGGGTTAGGACCTCAACAAATGAATTTTGGTAGAGGAGGAACACAATTTATAACAAGTAATATAACATTTTTAATGGTGATAGAGAGCAAGGTAACCCTTGATGGATTTACTGCTGTCAGTTCTGGCATACCATAGGGGTGCAAAGAAAAGTAAGATAGACTCGATAGAAATTTTACTCTGGCTAGTGATGTTTGAATCATTTATATTTTGAGGACTATGGAATATGAAATGCTTTCATATTTCATCATTAAAGATATTTAGGAAAACTGAGTTTAGATCAAGTTTCTGAGGCCTTTTAGAATGTAGTCTTTCTCATCTACATAGAGTTGGAGATTGGAGAGGTCATTCTACTGATTAATTTTCCAAAGTCCATTTTGTGTTTGTTTTCCTTATTATAATTAGGAATAATTATTTTAGTTCTTACCAGACTTAAGCACTGCTGCCTTCAACATTACTTACATTAAACTGAGTTGAATTTCACTGTTTAGAAATAATAATCCAAAATTTAGAAACAAGAAGATCAGCTTTAATTTCGTTATTCTGTAAGTAAGGAAACTGAGGACCTAGGCTACACAGGGCGGTTGTGTTGTAAATTTCTTATTTACTGTTTTTCTCTTTTGCACAACTTTTTCGTTAGAAGTGTGGGTATTCATTATGTTTGTTGAATTGAGTTGGATAAAAATTGGCAATGCTAATTTATATCCTAGAGACTAAACTTAATTAAAATGATTTATTTTGAAACAGTGTTTTTCTCTGTCGCCTAGGATGGAGTGCAGTGGGGCCATCATGGCTTGCTGCAGCCTTGAACTCCTGGGTTCAAGAGATCCTCCCACTTCAGGCTCCCAAGTAGCTAGGATGAGAGGGATGCACTACCACACCCAGCCAATTAATTTTTTTTTAAAGAAGAGATAAGGTCTTGCTGTGTTGCCTAGACTGGTCTTGAACTCCTGGCCTCCAGTGATCCCAGCCTCCCAAAGTGCTGGGATTATAGGCATGAGCCATTGTGCCTGACCTAATCCATATAATTTTAAAATACATTCTTAGAATTTGGTTTAAATAATTAATTTTATAATGGTAACATCTATGCTTTCATAGGCCTTCTTTAAAAATTATAATGGTAATATCTTTCTTTGCTACTTTGATAGAAAATTACAATAAATTTAGAGTGTAAACATACTGAATTACAACATTCTGCCAGATCTCTTAAGTTCCATGGGGCAGAGTTTTCTCTACCTTAATATAAGTTGCATAGTCACCAAATTTTCATCCCAGTCTTCCCAAAACAAACTAGCCTTGAAGGGCATTCGAGATTTTTTTTCTGGAACATATCTCTTTGCTTCTTTGATAGTTTGTCTGTTCAGTGTGTTTTATGCAGTACCTTTGTGGTAGTTGATTATCTAGTAAGTACTTCTAGAACTAAAATGTTAGATGATAAACTATATACCAGGAACTGATAGTTGGGGACAAATGACAGTTGGTCTTCTTTATAATGAGGAGACTGGAAAATGTTCTCATTAAGATAAGAGTATTAGATTAAGTGATTCCTAAGCTGTCCCTCCAAAATTGTATGATTCTGTTAAATGGTCATGTGTAGAAGATGATGGATTAAGTGGAATGGTGAACGTCTCTCACATTTTCTCTTTTAAAAACCCTGTAGTTCACAATTTATCTTTTAAATGAACCTTGTTACTTGCATTTACTATAATATATATAATTACTCTAATTAAGGTGGGCAATTAGGGAGAATTTGTCAAATCATGGACATAGTGTATGGTATGCTGGAAATAAAGAAGCCTGATTTATAGTAATACTTGCTAAAATGAGCTTCTAAATACTTGAACAGATTTTTCTCGGTTCAGTGTACTTTAAAAAGGAGATTGTCTGTCACATTTTGCTGACAACCATTTATGGATGATTTTATCTTATCCTTTATAACATAATCTTCTTTTTACTAATGGAGTTAAACTTAAAAGTTTTCATTTTCTCTTGAATCCTGTCATATTAAATCAGACCTTGCAGGTGCTGGTCAGGTTCTGTGAAACATGTTGGTGTTGATAATATTAAAAAAACACACTTTGATTATGCTTTTATAGTGTTACAATTTCCCTTTCTGTTTCTGCTTTAGAGAGAGATGCTGGTCTTTCTGTAACGGTTACATAGTGTTTCATATATGCATTGACTTCTTTGTAAAAGATGAAGATGAATATTTGAATAGCCGTGTTGCCATTGTTTTTTTTTTTTTAAATAGAACTAAATGCTTCCTAAGTTACAAAATAATCATTCTTCAGTGAAGGCGTTAATGTTGCACAGATGGTAGCAAAGGACTTTCCTTTGATTTTTAATAAGGGACTGGTTCGTCAAAGAGATTTCTCAACTTCTGTTGTGAAACCTATAATAGAGAATAATTAGGCACACAATGTACATCATTATAATCCTTTGATGTAGATTAATGATAGCTAAATCACATTTTCTAATTGCTTCTTTTTTCTATAGTTGATTATTAAATATTAAGAAAAAACTTGGCTAAGCAGCTCCTTAGTAACACGTGCATCTCTGTTCCTCAATATTTTGTGATGTACTCTGAAATTCAGAGAATAGCATTTTTAAATACTATCATTAAGGAATTTACTGTGCAGAGAAGAGACCAATATTTTTCTTCACGAAATGAATATGATGATTTATCATGCTGAGAAGCATTCACCCATAAAAACTGTTGGTAGTTGTTAATAATGTGATTTATGTTTCAGCAGTATTTTGCTTTTTACAGTCTTATCTTAGATACTGTCTTAGATATTCAGAATATCTGATAAAATTCAGAATATACAATCATCTTGTTATGCCCCTTTTTTAGTTATACAAGATACATAATTAAAATCTTCTTGAGTAAAGTTATTATCAGATGAATAATAAAATTGTGTTCATATCAATTACGTTGAATGTGTTATCTTCATTTACTCATTTATAAGGTAGGATATATGTACACCTGATTATGAAATTTGGTGTCTTTTTAAATTTAGGTTTTTTAGTTGATTGAGTATGTTGCTGTTGTATATAAGCCTTAACTTTCCTTTAAAAGCTCAGTTCTACATTTTCAAAGTTTTTTAAACATTGAGAACCTCAGGGTTTGACATGGTTTTAATTGAAAATGTCATCTGTGTTAAAAATAATTTTTTAAAAAATCAAATACAAGTTATTACAGACTATCAGAGGATTAACCTTTATGTCTTTGTAATCCTGAGCCTTTCTTGAAAAGTAATCCTGGTAACATTTCATTTTGACCTTTCCAATAGACTTGAGATTATATCAGAAATGACTTGGTTTTGAAATCTGCTTATCACTGCAAAGAAAAGACCTTGTTGAATCTAGACATAAAGTCTCTATGTGAATGGATACCTCATTCTGATACTTTCCAAGATCCGGTCTTACTAACACTTTGTGGACCAGGTCATGTTCAGCTATGACATTTAAAGGGTATGTGTAGGGAAGTCTGCCCTTATTCAGATACATACTCCTGCCTCCAGCAGGTTTATCAGTTTACTGCCTTTTCAATGTAGTGCTTCCATCTCATCAGCAGGAAGTGATGGCTGCACTTTGGAGTAGAAATCTTTACTCTTTTGCTAGGCAGTGATCATGTCTGAAATTTCTAGAGTTAAATACTAATTAGTTTTCAAAGCCTGTTTTCACATTTCTTCTTACCTGTTTAAGGTTCTTTTACCTGGTAGATGGGTTTTTTTAAAGATAGGACTTTTGTACTCAAGAAATATGAGGTGAAAGAATAGGCAGAAGAATCAATTTTGAACTTGAAAGAATTGAGATTATCATTAACAATCTTCTCGTGTATTAATTTTAAGCTGATAATAAAACAAGCTGTTGTGTGTGAATAAAAAATGACTAAAAGGAAATAAAAAAATAATTGATGATGCCCTTTTCTTTTGCTGATAAAGGCATGAGAATGTTGAAAAGAAATTTATTCCCCAAAACAGTAAGAAAATGAAATTAAAATAATGTTGTGTCTTTTAAGTATTTAAAGTTCTTGAGAATAATCACCATCTTAAAATGTTATTGAACACCTTAGTAACATCAGATGTTTATTTTCTACGTGGTGGATGTTGTAGCCCTTAGGATTAAGTCTAGTGGCCACTAGTTTTCTTCTTAAAGTACCTTATGTTTAGAACTCCATTCCATTAAAATTTTTCTTTGATTCTGTAATGTCAATAAAGTTTTATGCAGAGTTCTTTACAATTTGAATGAAGAGTGACTTCTACGGAAGAAAACAAAATTTGGGTAGTTTCTTTTTCTCTCTCTCTTTTTCTCCTCTTTTTTCTTATAATAGGAATAACAAAACATATTGTAAGAAGCCTGGTTGGTCAGAGGAGATTATCTATATTAACCAGGAGAATGTTTGTCAGGCAGCATGAAATCATTTGTTAATTATTATTGTTGTTAATCTTATCAGGTTTTTGCTGTTTTTTCAACTTTCTTCCCTTTCTTAAGTTTTATTTTTTATTGTTTTTTTCATTTTCTGGACCTGAAATTGCCTTTTGCTAATCCAGTTTGTGTAGAGAGATAGAGCACCAGATTGGGAGTTAGGGAACTCCTCCTTTCTTTTCATTTTAACTTTAGTCCTTCATTGTTAAAATGAAAGAACTAGACTCGATGATGTTTAAGTTTTCTTCTAGCTCTTAAAATTAATTCTAACATATCTTTTTTTTTTTTTTTTTTTTTTTTTGAGATGGAGTTTCGCTCTTGTTACCCAGGCTGGTGTGCAATAGCACGACATCAGCTCACCGCAACCTCCGCCTCCTGGGTTCAAGCAATTCTTGTGCCTCAGCCTCCCGAGTAGCTGGGACTACAGGCGTGCACCACCATGCCCAGCTAATTTTTGTATTTTTAGTAGAGATGGGGTTTCACCATGTTGACCAGGATGGTCTCGATCTCTTGACCTCGTGATCCAACTGCCTCGGCCTCCCAAAATGCTGGGATTATAGGCGTCAGCCACCACGCCTGGCCTAACATATCTTACATAAACACTTGTAAAGATGTAGGAAAATATGAAATAATCTATTCACTAGTACTTACTGTGCACTGTCTATGGGCTCACCCCTGTGCTGGGCTGACCTAGGTTGATTTTGCCTGTGTTTACATTGGATGGGAGGAGAGAATTATAAGGGATAGTTTTTTTTCTTTGAAGAAAATGAATAGCCCAAAGACAAAAACAACATAAGACAGCTCGAAGCGAGTTGATTGTCAAAATCACAAAAGTGGTTGACTTGTACAATTTGTTAGTGAAGAAAAACTTTACCCTCTTAGGTTCATTGTATGGGGGCCTATGAATTAAACTGTAAAAAAGATTAGCAAGAGAGAAGATAGGTTTTTATTTATGAATGGTACATGTGAATTCACAGAAAATGTGACTCTCCAAACAAGTGAAAATGGGGGTTTATACACCTAATTTAATGGGAATAGGTAGAGGGAAGAAAAGTCTCCAAGACTCTATTTTTTTTTTTTTTATACTTTAAGTTCTGGGATACATGTACAGAACCTGTAGGTTTGTTACATGGCACATACATGTGCCGTGGTGGTTTGCTACACCCATCAACCCATCGTCTATATTAGGTATTTCTCCAAATCCCATTCTTCCCCTAACTCCCCACCCCCAGCAGGCCCGAATGTGTAATGTTCCCCTCCCTGTGTCCATGTGTTCTCATTGTTCAAATCCCACTTATGTGGGAGAACATGCTGTGTGTGTGTTTCTGTTCCTGTGTTAGTTTGCTGAGAATGATGGTTTCCAGCTTCATCCATGTCCCTGCAAAGGACATAAACTGTTCCTTTTTTATGGCTACATAGTATTCCATAGTTTATCTAGTCAGTCATTTGGATTGGTTCCAATTCTTTACTATTGTGAACAATGCCGCAATAAACATACATGTGCATGTGTCTTCATAGTAGAATGATTTATAATCCTTTGTGTATATACCCAATAATAGGATTGCTGGGTCATATGGTATATCTGGTTCTAGATCCTTGAGGAGTCCCCACACTGTCTTCCACATTGGTTGAACTTACACTCTTACCAACAGTGTAAAAGCATTCCTATTTCTCCACGTCCTCTCTACCATCTCTTGTTTTCTGACTTTTTTTTTTTTTGAGATGGAGTTTTGCTCTTGTTACCCAGGCAGGAGTGCAATGGCGTGATCTCGGCTCACTGCAACCTCCGCCTCCTGGGTTCAGGCAATTCTCCTGCCTCAGCCTCCTGAGTAGCTGGAACTACAGGCACGCACCACCATGCCCAGTGAATTTTCTGTATTTTTAGTAGAGACGAGGTTTCACCATGTTGACCAGGATTGTCTCAATCTCTTGACCTTGTGATCCACCCACCTCGCCACCACCCCCGGCCTCTTATTTTCTGACTTTTTAATGATCACCATTCTCACTGGTGTGAGATGGTATCTCATTGTGGTTTTGATTTGCATTTCTCTAATGACCAGTGATAATGAACTTTTGTTGGCCACACAAATGTCTTTTTTTGGAAAGTGTCTGTTCATATCCTTTGCCTACTTTTTGATGGGGTTGTTTGTTTTTTTCTTATAAATTTGTTTAAGTTCTTTGTAGATTCTGGATATTAGCCCTTTGTCTGATGGGTAGATTGCAAAAATTCTCTCCCATTCTGTAAGTTGCCTGTTTACTATGATGATAGTTTCTTTTGCTGTGCAGAAGCTCTTTAATTAAATTAGATCCCATTTGTCAATTTTGGCTTTTGTTGCCATTTCTTTTGGTGTTTTAGTCATGAAGTCTTTGCCCATGCCTATATCCTGAATGTTATTGCCTAGGTTTTCTGCAAGGGTGTTTATTGTTTTAGGTCTTATGTTTAATTCTTTAATACATCTTGAGTTAATTTTTTGTTTAAGGTATAATGAAGGGGTCCAGTTTCTGTTTTCTGCATATGGCTAGCCAGTTTTCCCAACACCATTTATTAAATAGAGAATCTTTTCCCCATTGCTAGTTGTTGTCAGGTTTATCAAAGATCAGATGGTTGAAGATGTGTGGCATGAGACCTCTGTTCTGTTCCATTGGTCTATATATCTGTTTTGGTACGAGTATCATGCTGTTTTGGTTACTGTAGCCTTGTAGTATAGTTTGAAGTCAGGTAGCATGATGCCTCCAGCTTTGTTCTTTTTACTTAGGATTATCTTGGGTATGTGGGCCCTTTTTTGATTCCATATGAAATTTAAAGTAGTTTTTTCTAAATCTGTGAATAAAGTCAATGGTAGCTTGATGGGGATAGCATTGAATCTGTAAATTACTTTGGGTAGTGTGGCCATTTTCATGATACTGATTCTTCCTGTCCATGACCATGGAATGTTTTTTCATTTAGAACAAATGGCTTCTAGGGGAACATAGGAGATAAGAAAGTTTATAATGATGTTTGTTTATGCAGATGTGAGTGGTCTTCTCTGTCTTTTTTTCAGTAAATCTCCCATGAAAGAGGATGTCTGGCAGCCTTAACTCCCAGAATTTTCTGTCTTCAGTCAGTTAAGAAAGGTCCAAAAAGTCTTTGGTCTTTATTCATTTAATCTCATGTATTTTTAGTTTAAAATAATCTTCATAGTACCTCTGGAAATCTAAGTGGTCCCCACAAATTTATATATTGTTTCTTAAGCTTCTAGTAATGCCAGCTGACTTACATAAAAACACTTTTGTGTTTTTTCATTGTTCTTAGTTTGAGTATGGAATTCCTTAACATTCCCAGCAAGACCTGGCATGATCTATTGCCTATTCTCATCTTTTTTTTGTTGTTTTGTTGAATTCAAGTTCTGGGATACATGTGCAGAATGTGCAGATTTATTACATAACGTGTGCCACAGTTGTTTGCTATACCTGTCATCCCATCATGCATTAGGTATTTGTGCTAATGCTCTCCCTCCCCTTGCCCTCCACCCCGCAACAGGTCCTGGTGTGTGATATTCCCCTCCCTATGTCCATGTGTTCTCATTTTTCAACTCCCACTTATAAGTGAGAACATGAGGTTTTTGGTTTTCCGTTCCTGTTTAGGTTACTGAGAATGATGGCTTCCAGTTTCATCCATGTCCTTGCAAAGGACATGAACTGATTCTTTTTTATGGCTGCATAGTATTCCATGGTGTGTATGTGCCACATTTTCTTTATAAAGCACTTTCTTCCTTGATCTCTGTAAGTGAGGTGTATTGGCCATCCTTTAGTTCCTTAAATTTATTACAGTTGCCCCTTGAACAAATAGGCTTGAGCTACATGAGTCCACTTACATACAGATTTTTTCAGTCAAATGCAGATGGAAAAGACAGTATTCATGGCATGCAAAACACAAGTATATGGAAGGTTGGCATTTTCTATGCTCTGGTTCTCCAGGAGTGAGTGCAGGAATTGAGTGTGTGGGGATTTTGGTATCTGAGGGTGTCTTCAAACCAGATCCCCAGTAATATGGAGGAACGACTGTATATGCTCTATGCTATTGGGCCTTTCAGCGTTTTATCATCTCCCTCTTGCCTCTTGGTCTAGTTAACTTGTGATCTTTTAGAATGCTTTTTACCATTTCTAATGCTACAACACTTGTCGGGGTCAATATTATTTCCTATTGGATGATAGCCACATAATCGGTTATTGTTTCTACTCTTTTCTTTCTAAAGTTACTCCACATGACAGTCAGAGTGATAATTCTAAAATATAAAACATGATATCCCTTTTCTGCATTGTATATGAGATCCATAGGACTGTTTCCTTTTTTTTTTTTTAATTGCATCAGAACTCTTTTTTTTTTAATTTAATTTTATTTTTATTTTCTTAATTGCATTTTAGGTTTTGGGGTACATGTGAAGAACATGCGAGATAGTTGCATAGGTACACACGTGGCGTGTGATTTGCTGCCTTCTTCCTCTTCACTATATCTGGCATTTCTCCCCCATGCTATCTCTCCCCAGCTCCCCAACCCCTGCTGTCCCTCCCCTATTCCCCCCAACAGACCCCAGTGTGTAGTGCTCCCCTCCCTGTGTCCATGTGTTCTCATTGTTCCTTTTCATCATTTACATCTCAGCTCAAAAATCAGCTTCTTAATGCTTTCCTTGAAGTAGCAAATGATTATAAAGAAGAGTATCTCTCACAAAAGGTGGTATTTTGTCTACATAGAGACAAATTTTTTTTCTATTTTAAAACTCTACTGAATCTGTATATTCTGTCTACTCTTAATAGAATCTTTGTGTTTTAATTCTTGATTATAATTCTATATTTTTAGAAAGTATTTTATGTATATGTAGAAAATGTATACATATATTTTCTAAGTGTATAGTTTAATGAATTTGCACAAACTGAACTTACCAGAACAAAAACAATACCCTGGAAGCCTCTCTTAATGCTCCCCTCCAGTCACTGCCGCTTTTCCCTATAGGGATAACCAACTACTCTTCTGACTTAACGCATTAAATTAGTTTTGGCTGTTTTATATTTGATGTAAATGAAAACATATAATGTGTATGTAGCTTCTTTTGCTTAAGAGTTTATGTTTGAGTTTGTAGTTATTGTTCATTCATTCTTACTACTCTCTGGTTACACAGCTTGAAATATAAGATGTACCTAAAGGGCCATTACTGTGGTCTCTAATCCCCAGGATGCATTTTGTCCTAGATAAGTCTTGAAATCAGATAGTATGAGTCCTCCAACTTTGTTCTTCAGTATTATGTTGGCCATTCTAAGTCTTTTGCCTTTCCAAATTATAGTACCTTCCTTTTTCCATGTAAATTTTGTAATTTCTTGTAGAGTTTTACAAGCAAGCATACTAGAATTTACATTGGGATTTGTTATATCTGTAAATCTGTTCAGAGGAATTGGCATCTTAACAATATTGTTATAGTTCATGAACATGGTGTATCTCTCCATCTGTGTAGAATTTCTTTAATAAGTAGTTTGTAAATTTTAGCAAACAGAACTTACACATATTCTGGTAGATTTGTACTTAAGTATTTTATGGGTTTTTTTTTTCTGCTGTATTTGGAATGTAAGTTTCATGTTTTGTTCTCTGCCCCATCTTCAGTCTCTAAGATACGGCGCAAAATCTTTATTGAATGAGTATCTGTCTGCTGTCAAAGAGTTCATACTCTAGGAGCTGAGAAAGAAGTACACAATTAAAAGATGGTACAATTTAAGGGAACAATTAAAAAAAAATCCTGTGGGAGCTCCAGGTGGGAGCAATAAAGTTCATGTAACAGATTGCTTTTTCTTTTTTTCTATCAGATTTGAAAGAAGATAAATCTAGGACAAGGTTGTTTAATGATGCAGAAAACAAGAAGAATTCAATTAAAATGTGGTTTAGCCCTCGAAGTAAGAAAGTCAGATATGTTGTGAGTAAAGTTTCAGTGCAGACCCAGCCTGAAATAAAAAAAGATGTAAATGCTCAGCAAGACTCAATGTATGAATTTGTTTCCACAACTCCTCCTGCAGATGTTTCTGAGAAGGCTAAAACGGCTTCTGCAAGATCTCTAAAAAAGCAAAAAAAGAAAGCTTTAGCTGAAATCAACCAAAAATGGAATTTACAGGCAGAAAAAGAAGATGGCAAATTTGACACCAAAGAGGAATCGAAGCAAAAGCTGGTATCCTTCTGTAGCCAACCATCCGTTATCACCAGCCCTGAGATAAATGGTGAAATAGACTTACTAGCAAGTGGCTCCTTGACAGAATCTGAATGTTTTGGAAGTTTAACTGAAGTCTCTTTACCATTGGCTGAGCAAATAGAGTCTCCAGACACTAAGAGCAGGAATGAAGTAGTGACTCCTGAAAAGGTCTGCAAAAATTATCTTACATGTAAGAAATCTTTGCCATTAGAAAATAATGGAAAACGTGGCCAAGACAATAGACTTTCCATTCCCGTTTCTAAGAGATGTAGAAGCAGCAATCTGAACACCAGTGGAGATTTTGTTAAGCAAATGGTGCCCTCAGAAAATATTCCATTGCCTGAAAGTTCTCCAGGCAGTAAGGGCAAGAATGAAATAGTGACTCCTGAGAAGGTCTGCAAAAATTATCTTACATCTAAGAAATCTTTGCCATTAGAAAATAATGGAAAACATGGCCAACACAATAGACGTTCCAGTCCCATTTCTAAGAGATGTAGAAGCAGCATTTTGAGCACCAGTGGAGATTTTGTAAAGCAAATGGTGCCCTCAGAAGATATTCCATTACCTGAAAGTTCTTCGCCACCTTCATGCAAACGTAAAGTTCGTGGTACATCGGAGAGGAAAAACAGTAATATGTCAGACGAATTCATTAGTCTTTCACCAGGCACTCCACCTTCTGCATTAAATAGTTCAAAGTACAGACGAGTGACATCTGGTCCCTCAGCAATGAAGCTGTTACCCAATATGGCTGTGAAAAGAAATCATAGAGGAGAGACTTTGCTCCATATTGCTTCTATTAAGGTAGGATGCTTACTCTGAAATACCATCTCAGAATGAGGCTAACTATAAAGCAGTTTCTTTGCAGTTTGTGAAAAAGGGTGTAAGATTACTAGGATAATTAACCTTTCACAGGCATAATACATCCTCTGAACCGGAGAAGCAAAATTCACAGGGACGGCACTTCTACTTCACTTGGAGCAGTGACCCGAGTCTGGACAGCATGATCTTGTAGGAAAAAAAACGATATTTGAATATTTCAGCTTTTACTTTGCCAAGTGATTTTGCTTTTGTCTATTTTATCTTCAGTTTTTATCATTTTGTTTACTTGGTCTCATGCTTTATGAATGTAGACAATTGCTAAGTTATTACAGGCAGTAATGTTTACTTAGTAAAAGAGCCCACTAGAATTGGGAAGGTTGAAAGATGTGGTCTGGGCCGGACGCGGTGGCTCACACCTGTAATCCCAGCACTTTGGGAGGCCGAGGTGGGTGGATCACGAGGTCAAGAGATCGAGACCATCCTGGTCAACACAGTGAAACCCCGTCTCTACTAAAAATACAAAAAATTAGCTGGGCACGGTGGCGCATGCCTGTAATCCCAGCTACTCGGGATGCTGAGGCAGGAGAATTGCCTGAACCCAGGAGGCGGAGGTTGCGGTGAGCCGAGATTGCGCCATTGCCCTCCAGCCTGGGTAACAAGAGCGAAACTCCGTCTCAAAAAAAAAAAAAAAAAAGAAAGATGTGGTCTGTACATTTCTCCAGTGACGTGGACATTTGACTATTAGAAATGGCCACTCTGGTTCACCACAAAGGAGCTGCTTTTTGCCCTACAATCAGCCATTCCTTTTTATTGACCCATTCATTGACGTTAATTCTCTTTAATTATTGCCTCAACACCTGGGATGTGACAGCGTTTTTCGGAACCTGGCCTGTTTTCTGAACACTTGGCAGTGGTTAATCTTTGAAATTGACACAAATACTACAAATTAAACAGAGCAGTAAGCACCTTAGCTTTATAGGCTTTGCTCTGTGATTTCATACAAGTGTTAGGAAAGTGTGATATGGTAGACCTTAGTACTAAAATAGGATAGCTTTCATGCTCCCTCAGTGACTTTACATAGTAAATTCACCCAAGAAATCCTTTGGTCTTCTGGATGGCTAGAGAACTTTGGGATGTCTGGGAGGAACCACTTGGAGGCCCACAAATATAAGGCTGGTGGGCAACATTAAACATTTGGGAAGAACATGGAGTAGGAGTAGACATTGAGTGTGGTCTCAAGATTTCTGTATTTCTGTCTGCAGAAAGAGCATAGTACAGAATGAGCTTATCCCAACTGCTGCTGGTTCATTTTCCTTGCTTTTCTTCCAGTTTAATGAGAAACACAGCCAGCTCTGTGTATCTGCGTGTTCTGTGTTTATGGATTCAACCAACTGCAGATCAAAAATATTTAGGGAAAAATCAGTAACAATATGTAATAAAAAGTAATGCAAATTTTAAAATACATAATTATTTGCATAGCATTTGTATTATATTAGGTATATAAGTAATATAGAGATGATTTAAAGTATACTGGAGCGACTGTGTAGGTTATTTGCAAGTACGTCATTTTATATGAGGAATCTGTGGATTTTCGTTATCTGCTGGGATTCTGGAACCAATTCCTCACAGACACTGAGGCATGACTACTCTATTTCTGATACCAGTGAGGCAGGCACCTTACAGTATGACCACATATCCTTTGGACAACTTGAATTTTTGGACTTGTCTCTGGGTGTGTTTTAGTTTGATTTCTCCAAACCTTGACTTGCAAAATAAGACTTTTGTGTCATCTTTGTTATATGTATGCATATTATGCATACATATAAGCTATTCTAATCTTAACAGAAAGTTATTAATGCTTTGTAGATGTAAGTAGCTAATGTAATTATTTTTGTTCATTTTTCTGACTAATATATAATACTTTATATATTTTGCTTTCTGGAAATTTTCAGACCATCAGGTAAGCATTTACTTATATTGGTGGAGACTTTTTCTTCTAACCGTAAGAATAATTTATCTTTATTAATCAGGATCCCTAGGGTCTAGACCAGAATTTTGTAAATTCTTTCTTAAAGGGGCAGTTAGAGTATACGTTTTCAGCTTTGCAGGCCATGAAGTCTCTATCATAGCTGTTCAACTCTGCTGTCATAGTGCAAAAGTAGCCATAGACAATATGCAAACTAGTAATTTTTTACATACAAAATCGGGTAGTTTGCCTACTCTTGGTCTAGCATGGGAAGAAACTATAATAGAATATTAAATCAGGAAAAAATGATGGCATACTCCTGTCTTGGTGAATTTTCTTTATTGATATGTTCGAGATTGCTTCATATGAGTTTTGTCAGTTTACTTAGAGTTTTGCCAGAATTAGAATAATCATCTTTATTTCTTTGAACTTAATTATTAAATGCAATTATTGTCACCACTTGTCAGATTATGTTATGGTACATTTTTTAAAAGTTAATTGATTTTTTTATTGTTTGTTAAATCACCAATTAATAGTGTCCTTTGAAAATTTTTTGAGTTGAATATGTGCCTCTTACCTTAGCTTTATTTTAATAGACAGATTCTTAAAATCAGTAGATTTGTTAGTGTTTGTGTATATATATATATATATATATACACACACACAAATATATATATATATATATATATATTTTTTTTTTTTTTTTTTTTTTTTTGAGAGATAGTCTCATTCTGTCACCCAAGCTGGAATGCAGTGGCATGATCTTGGCTCATTGCAACCTCTGCCACCTGGTTTCCAGCAATTCTTCTGCCTCAGCCTCCCGAGTAGCTGGGATTACAGGCACCTGCCACCCCGCCTGGCTAATTTTTATATTTTTAGTAGAGACAGGGTTTTGCCATGTTGGCCAGGCTGATCTCTAACTCCTGACCTCAGATGATCCGCCCACCTCAGCCTCCCACAGTGCTGGGATTATAGGCATGAGCCACCACATCCAGCCAGTCTTTTTAAATGAGATGTGAGGGTTGTTTCCAGGTTTTAGAGATTATCACATACCTTAGTTTGTGGTCCTCTTTTTTTTTTTTTTTTCCACTGCTAAGAAATATCTTCTGCCAGAGGCCCTCTTCTTTATCTTCAAATCCAGCAGCAGCAGACTGAGCCCTTCACACATCTCATCTTTCTGACATAGCTAGGAAAGACTCTGGTTTTAAGGATTCATATGATTAAATTGGGCTACCTGAGAAATGCAGAATAATCTTCCCATCTCACGGTGCATACCCTTAATTACATTGCATTGTCCCTTTCACCATGTAAAATAACATATTCACAGGTTCTGGGGATTATTAGTGTGGACATTATAACTTTTTGACCACACCACTGAAGCAGCTTTATAATTTCTTGCACGAATTTCCCTTTGTATTTCCTGGAGTCAGTTGTATATGTAACAGCCAGAGTTACATATGCAATCTGACTGAAGTCAAAATTGTCATTTCTCTGCTCTCCAATCAATAACTCATTTTTAAATTCCTCTTCCTATTTGAATATCTTCTTAACTCGTGTTCCTATTTGGATGTCTTCATCACCTGTGTTAAACTGCTATTGAAAACACTGTGTTATGAATGGAAGATTTTTATGAGAAAGCATTGTGCCTAAGTAGAAACTAAGATAAATACTCATGATTTATTACTGATTTATTACCACAGTTACTCTTGCACCAACCCAAGAAAAAAACAAAATACTAAAGACAGAGAAAATTTTCTATTTGTCACCTTTGCTTGAGAATTTGTACCATACTGACCTTCCCCTTTTCCTCCCCCACATCCCCCCACCAAGTTCTCTAGCACAAATTCTTAAAATGCCAATGATCACTCATAATTTAAGCCCCAGCAATGACTTACTGTGGAATAGAAGAATGGCTTGAAGATGGCCTGTCATGATGTATTAGTGATGTGGATATAGTAGGTAATGTTTTGAAGGCAAAACATGGTATGCTTAGAACATAACAAAAGTGGTGAAGATCTCTTGTGAAGAGTCTCATTCAGAGTTTAACTTTGTAGTTTATTATACTGCAATGCAGTCATGTTATATTGTGTGTAATTATTATGTATTCTTCATGGTAGCTTCATGAGAAGGTAGCAAAGGACACAAAAGCAGCCTTGGCATATGTGATATTTTCAAGAGTTTGATCTCTAAAACACCTCTTGGAGTCAGTATCTGTTTTTTTCCCCTCTGTCATCCCCCACATATGTATAAGTCTGCTTTAGTAATACCAGTAATTTATTGTACCATTAACTAGGTTATCAGAATTATCTGTTAAATTACAGGCATACCTCCTTTAGTTGAACTTCACCTTTTTTGTGCTTCACAGATACAGTTTTGTTTTTGTTTTTTGACAATCCTGCATTAAGCAAGTCAGTCTGTGCTTTTTGTTTGTTTGTTTGTTTGTTTGTTTGTTTAACAGCATTTGCTCAGTATGTCTCTGTGCCACATGTTTCAAATCTTTTCACTTCTCTTGTGTCTGTTACGGTGATCTGTGATCAGTGATGTTTGATGTTACTGTTGTAATTGCATTGGGGCTTCACAAACTCTGCCCATGTAACACAGCAAACTTAATTGATAAATGTTGTCTTTTCTGACTAACTGGTAATTCTCCCATCTCTCTCCCTTTGAATCCCTATTCCCTGGGACACAACAATATTGAATTTAGGCCAAGTAACAACCCTACAATGGCCTCTAAGTTTTTAAGTGAAGAGTCGCTCATCTCTTCCTTTATATAAAAAGCTAGAAATGAAAAGTGAGGAAGGCATGTTGAAAGGTGAGATAGGCCAAAAGCTAGGCCTCTTGCCAAATAGCCAATTTGTGAATGCAAAGAAAACGTTCTTTAAGGAAATTAAAAGTGCTACCCTGGTGAATACACAAATGAGAAGAAAGCACAACCACCTTATTGCCGATATGAGGAGAGCTGGATGGTCTGGATAGATGATTGAAACAACCACAGTATTTCCTTAAGCCAAACCTTACTCCAGAGCAAGATCCTAAATCTCTTCAATTCTGTGAATGCTGAGAGAGATGAGAAAGCTACAGAAGTTAGAAGCTAGCTAGGTTCATAAAGTTGAAGGAAAAAAGCCGTCTCCATAACATAAAAATGCAAGTTGAAACAAGTGCTGATGGAGAAACTGCAGCAGGCTATCCAGAAGATCTAGCCAAGATAATTAATGAGAAAGTGACACACTAAACCACAGATTTCAGTGAAGTTGAAATAGCCTTCTATTGGAAGAATGTTCCATCTTGGTCTTTCATAGCTAGAATGGAGTAGTCAATGCCTAGCTTCAAAACCTCAAAGAACAAGGCTTTCTTGTCAGGGGCTAATGCAGCTGGTGACTTGAAGTTGAAGCCAATGCTCATTTACCATTGGGAACAACAAATCCTGGGTGAGAGCACATCTTGACAGCATGGTTTACTAAATAATTTAAGCCCACTGTTGAGACCTACTGCTCAAGAAAGATATGCAAAATATTACTAATGGACAGTGCACCTAGTCATCCAAGGGTTCTGGTGAAGATGTATGAGGAAATTAATGCTCTTTTCATGCCTGCCAACAAAACATCAATTCTATAGCCCATGGATTAAGGAGTAATTTTTACTTTCAAGTTTTATTTAAAAAAAATACATTTTGTAAGGCTATATAGCTGCTATAGATGTAGATTCCACTGATGGTTCTGAAAATGATTCACTTTTCTAGATGCCATTATCATGGGTGATTCATGGGAGGATATCCAGATGTCAACATTAACAGGAGTTTGGAAAAGAGTCGATTACAGTTTTCATGGATGACTTTGAGTGGTTCAGGACTTTAGTGAAGAAAGTTACTATAGATGTGGTAGAAATAACAAGATAACCAGAATCAGAAATGGAGCCTGAGGATGTGACTAATTGCTGCAGTCTCATGGATCAGACATTGTTTCTCATGGATGAGAAAGCACATGGTTTCTTTTCTTGAAATGGAATCTACTTCTGGTGAAGATGCTGTGAACATTGTTGAAATGACAACAAAGGATTTAGAAAATTACTTAATCTTAGTTGATAAAACAACAGCAGGATTTGAGAGGATTAACTCCAGTCTTGAGAGAAGTTCTACATGGATAAAATACTACCAAACAATATCACATGCTACAGAGAAATCTTTAATGAAATGAAGTCAGTTGATGTGGCATACTTTATTGTTGTCTTATTGTTGTCTTTTTGTTTTTTTTTTGAGACGGAGTTTCGTTCTTGTTACCCAGGCTGGAGTGCAATGGTGCAATCTCGGCTCACTGCAACCTCCGCCTCCTGGGTTCGGGCAATTCTCCTGCCTCAGCCTCCTGAATAGCTGGGATTACAGGCACACGCCACCATGCCTAGCTAATTTTTTGTATTTTTAGTAGAGACAGGGTTTCACCATGTTGACCAGGATGGTCTCAATCTGTTGACCTCGTGATCCACCCACCTCGGCCTCCCAAAGTGCTGGGACTACAGGCTTGAGCCACCGCGCCCGGCCTATGGTTGTCTTATTTTAAGAAACTGTTGGCTGGGCGCGGCAACTCAAGCTTGTAATTCCAGCACTTTGGGAGGCTGAGGTGGGTGGATCACGAGGTAAAGAGATCGAGACCATCCTGGCCAACATGGTGAAACTCCTTCTCACCTAAAAATACAAAAGTTAGCTGGTTGTGGTGACGTGTGCCTGTAATCCCAGCTACGGCCGAGGCAGGAGAATCGCTTGGACCCTGGAGTTGGAGGTTGCAGTGAGCAGAGGTTACATCACTGCACTCCAGTCTGGCAACAGAGTGAGACTCCATCTTTAAAAAAACAAAACAAAACTGTCGCAACCACCCCAACCTTCAACAACCACCTGCTTGCTTAGTCAGCAGCCAGCAGCATCAGGGCAAGACCATCCACCAGCAAAAAGTTTGTCAGCATTTTTTAGCAATACAGTTATTTTAAATTAAGGTCTGTTCATTTTCTTTAAGACATAATGCTATTACACACTTAGTAGACTACAGTATAGTGTACATATACCTTTTATATGCACTGGGAAACCAAAAGATTTGTGTGTCTTGCTTTATGGCAATATTTGCTTTATTGCAGTGGTCTGGAACTGAACCAGGAATATCTCCGAGGTGTGCCTGTATTTTATTCAGTAAATTCTAAGAAGCCAGAGAAATATTTAACATTTTTAGAGCTTCATTCCAGATGGTTAAATTTTGTTTGTTTGTTTTAATGGCATCTTTTGCCAAGAAGGGAAGTTTTAGGTTCCTGATGGGTTCATTTACATGGAAAAGCTTAACTATGCTGGGAAAGTCATTTGTCTTGTACTTACTTGTAATGTTCTATATTGTCTTTAATAATAAGTTTATTAATGGTATTTTAGAAGAGCTAACCTTTATGATAAGAAAAAACTTTTGTTCTTGTGTGTGTGTTTTTGGGAAGTTAATTTATATTGCTGGAATATGCGTGGATCTGTAGTATGTACAAATGTGTGAAGGATCTTTCCTTTGAAAAATTAGCAATAAAAGATTCAATGGGACACACTCATACAGACTCTTATTTTCAGCCATCAGTGTATTACTTGAAAATACCAAATTCATTTAACATTTTTAGTAAGGCTTGGCAAATACTTTCCTTAGATAAATTTTTTTTGCTAAGGTTTAAGAAAAGTTTAATTATTCTTTCAAGTTGTGAGGAGCCCAAAAATGAGTACTTGAAACTAATTTAAAGAAGCCAGAATCAAAAGTCAATTTATTTCCTGGCTACTTCATATCAGTTCAAGCTTATCCAGTTACTGTAGACTCTATCAAATTATCATAATTTTATTTATGAGCATGACATTAAATTTACATGAAGTAGAAAGATGAAAATATGACAAACTTTCAACTTTCTCCTAGAGAGGAGAAAGCAGATTGGTTATAAAAAGCAGGCCGTTTGCTAATCAGCTATACAGTTCAAGAAGTGGATAGAATGTTAACAGAAGACACTTTGATAATATGAAGAGGTGACATGAAAGAAAAATAGCAACGGTCTAGCAACCTTGAAAGAGAGTCTACGTTTATGCTTTAAATTGTCACTCTGTTTTTGTTTGACTATTTCCATGAGACTCTTCCATTTCACAATTGTGTTTTTATTATTTTTTAATCTTCTTTACTATGTTTTTTCATTACCATGTAGAATTAGAAAGGGGAAATGTTTGAGAAGGTTTTTGTGTGTGAGAGTACTTTCATGTTGAACATAGGGAATGTGTGTGGGTGTGGTTGATCTGCTCACTTTTTACAGGATTGTTATTGAAAAAAATCAATTTGTATCTTGGCAGATACTCCTGCATTCATTTGTAACTGATATGAATGTAAAGCAAAAGTTGCAGGGGCTCATACCTGTAATCCCAATTATTTTGGAAGCTGAGGCAGGAGATTGCTTGAGTCCATTAGTTTGGGCAACACAGGCCCCCATCTCTAAAAAAAATAAAAGCCAAGCTTGGTGGTATATACCTGTAGTCCCACCTACTACTCAGGAGATTGAAGCAGGATAATTGCTTGGGCCCAGGAGCTTGAAGTTACAGTGAGCTATGCCATTGCACTCCAGTTGCTAAATACATGATAACTTCCTCTAGAAGTAGAATAAAATGTTCCTTTTTTAATTTTTTTCCTTGATACTGGGTCAATTGATTTGAAACCTATGATCCTTTAGGCCCATCGAGCATTTATGGTAATTTTGTTAATTTAGGAATATAAAAATATATGTTACATGTGGATTTACTTTTTTTAGAAAACTGAAGATTTGCTGTATTTGAGAAGCAGCCCAGAGCATGGAAACAGAGACAATTAGAAATAAAAAGCGTTGTTGTTGTTTTTTCTGAGATGCATTCTCACTCTGTTAACCCAGGCTGGAGTGCAGTGGCATGATATCAGCTCACTGCAATCTCTGCCTCCCAGGTTCAAGGAATTCTCCTGCCTCAACCTTCTGAGTAGATAGGATTACAGGTGTGCGCCACCAGACCAAGCTAATTTTTGTATTTTTCATAGAGATGAGGCTTCACCATGTTGGCCAGGCTAGTCTTGAACTCCTGACCTCATGATCCACCTGCCTCGTCCTCCCAAAGTGCTGGGATTATAGGCGTGAGCCAGTGCACCCAAGCCAGTAAAATTTTTTAAAAAGAAAAAAATCAAATGTCAGAAGAATTAATGATTTCTGCAATGTCAAACCAACAGAGGAAAAAAATCATTTCAGTAAAGAGTATTGGGAGTAGGAATGGGAGGGGAAAGATTTATTCACTAAAGAAGCACTTCACAAAACTCTTTGAACACAGTGTTATGTATGTAACTTCTGTCATCTATGGCTTTTTATTCAGTCTTTTAAGAGTACTTTCTGCTAGTTATTTTTGCCTTATCTTCATGGACTTAGATATCGTACCCTCTCCTGTTATTCTAAAAGAACTGGTTTACTTATATTTGCAGTGACTGGTGATAATAGTGTAATTTCAAGAAAATTTTTACCTTCGTCCCATGGCATAAACATCTCCTTCTTCCTGTAGCCTGACATTATTTTACAAAGGGATCGTATCTCTTATTTTACAGCTAGAGATTTTTAAAAAGCATTTAAGAGTTAACTGATACTTAAAACATAATATGTAATTAAATATAAAAGATAGATGTCAGATCTTCCCACATTACATGAAGGGGAAAATTTAAGAGACCTTGGTATTAGATAGCTTAAGGATTCTGTGTCTCACTTCTAGGGAAAGGAATAAAAAAGAGGAGAGAAAGAGGGCAGACTACCTGAGACCAGTTCCCCAGACTTAACTCCTTTGCCAGAGTCTACCTTCACTGGAGGCCGGCAGCAGAGGGAAGCTATTTTATTTCCTACTTCAAAAGACAGCTTTAAAGTGACCTTAAAGGTCCACTCACTTGTAGTAGAATTTAGTTGGATCATGACACACAAGACACAGAAAGTTCAAAACTGGGAAGGGGACTTTAATTTTAATGCTGTTTAATAATTGATAATATCTTAATATTATAAAAGCCAAATTAATGCTGTCTGCCTTCATTTTTCTTGCCTTGTGCCTTATTTTAATTCACTTATTCCCCAGATCTTTTTCATCTCATTCAAAAAGAGGTGTTGAATTCTAAAGTGAAGTTACTATATTTCTTACTTTACCCTCATCTTCCTTCTCTCTCCACTGCACTGGTGTGCTGCTGTTACAACATTGTTGTGTAGATCTCCAGAGTACTGGAATAGGGAAATAAAGAGTGAGAGGTTGAAAACCATTTGTTAGAAAAGATTTGTAAGGCTACATCATGGATTTACAGAAGCTCTATTTCCTGTAGAGTTAGTTGATAATGGGTGGTGGGTGATCTTAGTCTTGAATGGGGTGGTGGGGCAGTGGATAAAAATGTAATGCTGATTCCATGGGCTGATGAGAATAGGTTGCTACTGATCTCTTTTCTGCCATTTTAAACAGAGCAACTGTTGCTTTGTAGAAAATGTTGTTGAACAAATAAGGTGAATATAAACTAAATGAATGTATTAGGATGGAGTAACTGCCAATAAAATTACAGTTTTTGGCTGTTTTTTAACTTTGGTTTCACTGAGCAGTCTTCTCGGCTAAACAGTTTTGTCGATTATAAACAATACCCAGAAGCCATTTACATATATACTCAAAAATGTTTTTTCACAAATAAATTATGTCTTTTAAAACTTCATTATGAGCAGATGATCTTTAGCTAGTGTCCTTTATCTGTTACCGTGAAATGAATTTTGAATATGGCTTGCTAATAGATTTTGCAGTCTGTATTCAAGCATGACCGTATTTCTTGATATCTCAGAATAATTTATGCATAGATAATTTTGTTGTTGTTGTTTTTTGTTGTTGTTGTTGTTGTTTTGAGACAGAGTCTCACTTTGTGGCCCAGGCTGGAGTACAGTGGCATGATCTCCACCCACTGCAACCTCTGCCTACCGGGCTCAAGTGATTCTCCTGCCTCAGTCTCCCAAGTAGCTGGGATTATGGGGTGGCACTACCATGCCCAACTATTTTTTGTATTTTTAGTAGAGATGAGTTTTCACCATGTTAACCAGGCTGGTCTCAAACTCCTGACCTCAGGTGATCCACTCTCCTTGTCCTCCCAAAGTCCTGGGATTACAGGCATGAGCCACCACACCTGGCCTAATGATTTCTTTATTCACTCATGAACAGTAGCCTTAAGAGACAACTATTTAAGTTTTACTTTATCTTGAAGTAGATTTTTAAAAATCTCAATATTTTCCTTTCTTTCCTTAATGCTTTTTAATTTCTTTCTATTTTGTTCATTTTTCTAGGGTGACATACCTTCTGTTGAATACCTTTTACAAAATGGAAGTGACCCAAATGTTAAAGACCATGCTGGATGGACGCCATTGGTATTTGTCTGGTTTTTATTCTCATTCTTTTTATGTTTTTCAGTTCTTATAGTTTATAGTTATGTAGTTGTCTAATTTTATCCTCTGCCACATATACTCTTTTTAGTCTGAAGAATTTATGTTTTCATCAAGTATGAGAACATTATTTTCCTTCTAGCTTTTCATTTTTGAAAGGCAAGAAATTGGTTACCTTTTGACAGACTAGATTTAGGAATCTACTTGTACTATATTGCAGAATGTAGCTAATGTCTGGAGATTACAGCTACAGCTGACATAGACTCCATTCTGTAGCACTGCATGTCACTGGAACCAAATTTCTTGGAACAAAAAGGGGTCAGAGGAACTGAGTATAGGAAAGTGATCACAAGGAAGTAATTCTTACTGAGGGTCTATCTCAGCCTCACTTAACACCCTATCCAATTGCAGAGATATAAGACAGTAGAAATCTTTGCTTACATTAAATGTCTTTGCTTATTATTACTAAAAGTGTGAAGCATAATCTGGAAACAGAATGACACAAATACTTGGAAACAATTGCTATGTAGGCTGATTACATTAGGAAAAATAAATGTGAGATTTGAATGCAGCCACGGAAGTGGCAGGAAATGAAGTAGATGCCTTTATCCTGTAAACTAGAAATTCAGCCCGGAAATTAAAAAGCTGGGACAGTTTAGTCTGCATCAGTCACTTTGCTGGTTGAACTCTACTGGCTGGCTAACCTTTTCAAAGAAACGTTAATTTTTTTTTCTTCAAAGCTACTAACAAGTTGTTGTAAAGATTGGTTAGTGATTTAGAGGGTTTAATGCCTAATTAGGATTTCTTTCTCCTAAAAATAGACCTTCAGATGTTGAGTGTGGTAACACCTATTATGAATTGAAATAGATGTACTTAAAAAGTATAGAATGCGAGAGATCTAGTAGAATACAACATTGTTAGTAGTTCATTAGACGTAAGGAAAGATTTGTACCTGAGGCATCTTTGAGCATTCCATTGTTACCAGTTCAGTCATTCAGCAAGCTCTTTTTGTATTCCTACTCATGTTATTTCTCTTATTAATGACAGTGGTCATACAGCTATCTGTAGGTTCAGCAAAGTACTCCTTCACAGATACTTTGTTGCATGATATGTGTATGTACTGGTACAGAATTTTATGTATCATCTTGTTATTAAATACATAGTCTTTTTTTTTAATGTTTTAAATTTATTGTAGAACAAGGAGCTATAGTTGGTTTAAAGCTACATTTTCTTCTAAAAAAAAAAAAAAGTGGGCCAGGCGTGGTGACCCATGCCTGTAATCCCCTCACTTTGGGAGGCCGAGGCAGGCAAATCATGAGGTCAGAAGTTCGAGACCAGTCTGGCCAACATAGTGAAACCCTGTCTCTACAAAAATACGAAATAAATTAGCCAGATATGGTAGTGTGTGCCTGTAATCCCAGCTACTCAGGAGGCTGAGGCAGGATTATTACATGAACCCTGGAGACAGAGGTTGGGGTGAGCCAAGATTGCACCATTACCCTCCAGCCAGGGCAACAGTGCAGAGACTCCATCTCAAAAAAAAAAAAAAAAATGTAAACGTGCTTGACCCAAGGCTCAAATGAATTGCCTTTTCTTGTTTCATGAATTACTCAGATCTTTATCAAAAAGATTAGTTAATAGTAACTTTCACTCTGTCAACAACTTAACAGTCTTCATGAGTATTTAGGTAACAGTAAATTTACTGCCTGACATTTACATTTTGCTTTTTTTTTTTTTTTTTTTTTTTCATAGAAAGTGATTTATTTAAAGCAGAGGGGGAAAAAGGAGAAGGAGAGAGAAACAGTTAACTCTCACACTGAGTGAGAGGAAGAAAAGCCGCTCTCACACTGAGTGAGAAGGGTTCCCAGAGGGGGAAAACCAGAGAAGGAAAGCTCCTCTTAACACTGAGTGAGAGAATCCAGAAAGATGGAATCCAGGAGAGGAAAGACAGCTTCCACACTGAGTGGTAGGGAATTGAGAGAGAGAGATGGAGTTTAGGAGAGGAAAAGCAGCCTCCACACTGGGTTGAAGTGGACCACAGAGGGGAAATCTGGGAGGGGAAAGAGAGCTCCCACTATGTGGGAAGGGATTCCAGAGAGCTGGAAATCCAGGAGAGAGAAAGACGGCTTCCACGAAGGGAGTGGTCGTGGAAGGAGACCCAAACTTGGAGTCCTGACATTTACATTTTTCTAAAGTATGATATTATAATATCATTCATTACTCTTTCTTATCACTTCTTTCACTTATTTTTCAAAAATTTAATTAGCATGAAGCTTGCAATCATGGGCACCTGAAGGTAGTGGAATTATTGCTCCAGCATAAGGCATTGGTGAACACCACTGGGTATCAAAATGACTCACCACTTCACGATGCAGCCAAGAATGGGCACATGGATATAGTCAAGCTATTACTTTCCTGTGGAGCCTCCAGGAATGCTGTGTAAGTAGTTCAACTTAAAAATTATTTTTAAAATTGCCTTATATTCTTGAATCAAGGTATGTGATAAAGGAGAGACTTTAATACTCAAGTTGATGACTTTCTTCTCTTTCACAATTAAAATTAGATGTGATCATTAGATTCTGCATTTATAATCAGCATTCATGCCCTTTTTCTTTACGATACAATTGGTCCTTCATATTCTTCGGTTTCATATTCGAGATTCAGCAAACTGCAGATCAAAAATATTGGGGAAATATTAATGACAGATTGGATAAAGAAAATGTGGTACATATACACCATGAAATACTATGCAGCCACAATAAAGAATGACATCATGTCTTTGGTGGGCATGTTGATGGAGCTGCAGGCCATTTTCCTTAGCAAACTAACGCAGGAACAGATAACCAACTATCACGTGTTCTCACTTATAAATGGGAGCTCAGTGATGAGAACTCATGAATACAAGCAAAGGAGGGAAAAACAGATACTGGGGTCTACTTGAGAGGAGGGTGGGAGAAAGGGGAGGAGCAGAAAAAATACCTATTACTTACCAGGTTCAATACCTGGGCGGTGAAATAATCTGTACAGCACTCCTCCATTACACAAGTTTACCTATATAACCTTCACAACTTAAATAAAAACCTAAAATAAAATAAATAGGGAAAAACAATAAAAAATAATCTAAGTAAAGCAATATGGTATAAATATTTATAAAGCATTTCACACTATTAGGTATTACAAGTAATCTGAAGATGATTTAAAGTATATGGGAGGATATGTGTAGTTTACAAGTACGTACTGTGCCATTTTTTTATAAGAGACTTAAGCAGCTGCATATTTTGACATCACAGGGGTGGTGGAACCAATTCCCCATGGATACCAATGGGGATGACTGTGCTGACATCTTTGGAGGAGATTCACTTTCTTAATTCAGAAACAATTGTCAAATTAATTTTGGAAGCTTTCAGTTAATGGAAAAATTCACTTAGTGTTGATATTCTATAGATTGATTGTTTCTTTAATAAGTAATTATTGTAGAAATAATTATATGCTTCCTAATAGTTTGGAATTATTTTAAATATTTCATTCCCATTTTCTGTGTGTGTAATATAACAGGTAAAGCATATAAAAATTTAATATTGGGCAAGGGCAGTTGAATTATTTCTTAGATTTTTCACATCATTCACATGCGGTTCTGGGTAAACTTTTTGTGGCAGGACACAGAGATGCATTAGTGAATGCCAGCAGGTGGGTTTTAAAATTGCTGTTGTCAAGAGTGTCACCAGTAAATGCTGTATGTAGATTTTGTATCTTTAATCTGTAACTTGGTTCATGTCTCCCTATGTATTATTTTATTCTTTTCAGTTAATTAAGTAGTTGAAATGAAAATGCAGGCACTGCCTCTCTGTGCTCTTGTTGCTTCTTTGGTTTAAAAAGAGCACACAAAAATCAGGCTTTCAATGGTGGCAGATGCAAATAAGTTATGAAATGCAGAGCTTCTAGGTTGTAATCTTTATTGGCAACCATTTAACATAATTGAAAACCAAATTAATAATGCAAGAATGTACCATACCTTGGTGCTGTTAGTTTCAGTAAATGTGTCTCATTTCTTTTATCTCTCATCACAGGTTATAAGATAATTGGGGCAAATTCAGGGGAGATATATGTGTGTGTGTGTGTGTGTGTGTGTGTGTGTGTGTGTGTGTGTGTGTGTGTGTGTGTGTGTGTGTATTCTTGTGTGTGTATGTGTGTGTGTGTGTGTACCTGGGACTAACAGAGATAACTATTTCTTTATAAGGACCTAACAGATAGAACCCTCCTGTATTTGTAGCAAGCCATTTGATAAAGAAAATCATTGCCTAGGTCAAGTGAAACTGGTTAGTTTTCATTCTAGGATTCTTAAATCAGCTATGACTACTTTAATGAATGGAGCACTGGTTAGGGCATTAGGGAATCTAGCTTTTATTTGTGACTCCATTATTGACTTTATAGCTTCAGGCAGGTTAATTTCTGTGCCTTGGTGTCCTCACCTATAAAACATGGGTGATGCCTTCTGCGTTTCTATTTCTTCAGAGCAGAGTGAGGATTAATGAGCCAAAACACAGAGCCTGTCTTACGGTTCATATACCATGATTCTTCACTGCACTGTGAGAGCTTATTAATATACAAGGAGTGGCATGAGACAGTGAGTGAAGGCACAGGTGCCTTCAGTGTTGTTTTAAGTGGGCCTTCCTAGTGAAGTGGCAAATTTAGGTATATCTGTAGCTCAGCACTGTCCAGTAGACCTTTCTGTGGTGATGGAAATGTTTATATCTATGCTGGACATTGAGTAGCCACTAGCCAGCTCTACTGTTGTACACTTGAAAATTAGCTATTGCTACTGAAGAATAAATTTTAAAGTATATTTTAAAGTCAGTGATACTCTTTGTTTGCCATCTTCACTATTTAAAAATAAATGAGCTTTCATAGTTCACCAGTGAAGTCTCTCAACCCTATTTTTTCCCATGAAAGCTATGTTCTTTTAACTATTAATTTTCATACTACAACGTCTTTGGACTCTAAATCTTTATAATTATGGAGGATTCAAATACAGAGTGGAAAGTCATATATCTACTTTGTTTTGATTTAACTTGAATATTCTGGCACCTTACTGTTTAATGTGTCTTGCATTTAAGTAACAGTATTAATTCATTTAACTCTTTGTTTTTTGCATTAAAAATTTACCTTTTGTGAGCTAAAAGAATATCTAAGAAAGAAAATCCGTTCTGTTTTAACCTTAGATCATGAGAAAAAGGTTTATATAGTCTATAATAATTGTTGTCTGGGAATATTTATAACTGTTTGAAACATCATTGATAATCTGTCTTCCCCACTGCCTTCTGTACATCCCAGTATGAAGCTAGAACTACAGCTCTAGCTTCAAAATGATTCACCAGAATCATTTTGAATGTGTGGAGAATAACATATGCTTTTTTTTTTTAATGAATATGTCAGATTTTAGAATGTGGTACTTGATCTGCCATTAACAGAGTTTTCCTTGGAAGAATGTTGAATTCTGAAGTAGAAAATATTCTATGGACTATCGGACCTATTAATTGTCCCACTGCCCTAGGTTAATTTCAAAAAATTAATTGCCTACAACAGGGATAATTTACGTTTTATAGCTTTAAAAACCCATGTTGCTCTTTTGGATTACTCTGCTTTTTCCTGTTCCATAGCTAGCAAAGTGACCTGAAAAATTAAATATGTGTGTTTGCAGTTTTGTAGTTGTTCATGGAGGATTTCCTTCATGAACTTTCATGGTATCCTGTCATGCGTGATAAATTTAGCATCAGTTAAAATGCCTTTTTGCATATGTTTTTGCAGTTTAGATGATCTGTACATGCAAGTACAAGTTTAAATTTGCCCATCTCTTCTTTTTCTCTCTTATTAGTGGTGTAATGAATTCAGGACACCATTGTAGGCAGGTGTCTGTCCTACTATTACTGAGGGAAAGGATATGAAAAGATTATACTGCATTCTGAATGCGGCCTTTGGGACAAAACTGAAACATTAAACACCACTGTTTAACCCTTTCATAAGTACTTCCTTTTCCTCATCTTTGGGATCAGAAAGATTCCTAGTTAGGATTTTCAGAGTCATGTCGTTCATCCTCTTTAGATCGTATCATATGGGAAAATGAAAATAGAGTGTTGTTAAGAAGACATGGTTCTATACTTTCCCTAAGTAAATAAACATCCAAATTTTCATGAAAAACAAGCATAAATTGTATTATAAAATTGGGGAAAATGAGGATAAGAGGTTAATGCTCCAGATACAACTTACTTTGTTTCCTTATCCTCATTCCGTATGTATCTTCTAAAGATGCAAATCTAATACAGTAATACCATGGCAGTTATTGAGCTATTACCATATTCCAGGTACTGTTTTAAATGCTTTTGGTCCTGGCAACAATCCTGTAAAATAGGGTGTGTTATTATCTCCATTAGGAAACAAGCACAAATGGTTTAAGTAATTCATTAAAGTCATACGACTTTTGAGTGGCAGGGCTGACGTTTAAGAAGCTGTTCGGGGTTTCTTATTGCCCTGAGGAGGAAGGCCAGTACTTTAGCACTTCGCATTTGTTATGACTATAGCTTACAGTTCGAGAGCACCTCAAATTCCTGTGGTACGTTCCCTCTTCCTTTCTCTCACTTTCCCTTTCTTTCACTATCCCTCTCCCACCGTTTTTTGTTTTCTTTTGTTTTAATGATAGTTCTAAAAAGTTCTACGTGCTATCCCACTTAAAGTCCTTCACACATTTTTCTCTCTGCTAGGATAATCTTAGTCTGTTAATGTACCCACTTCCCTTCCTCACCCTTTCAAGTCTAAGGAGCTTTATCAGACTGCAAAACCTTTTCTGTCTGCTTCTCTGATTTCCTCTCCTGAGCTCTGTGATGACAGAAACTGCCTCTTATCTCATTATTTCTTTACTGCCAAAAGTTATTGGTACTTTTTTTTTAAGTACTTGTTGAATGATGAATATTTTCCAAACTGATTATAAAACAGTGTTTGTGACTTTTCCCCTACATGTTTTTACAAATATACTCATTCCATGTGTGTTAAATAAATAAATAATTATTGCTACTTCTTAGATATGCATGATGTATATCATGCATTTTGCATATTAGTATATAAATCCATTTTTACATAGAATCCGCTGTCAACATTAGTAGCAAATCATCCAATATTTTATACTACATTCTAGATAATAAGAAGCAATGACACATAAACCCTGGATTGTCTGTTCAATAGTTTAAAATTTAAAACCTCCAGTTACATCTTTAAATATTTTATATGAAGTATATTTTCCACATTATAATTTAAAATCATAGGTAAAGGAATAGTGCAAGAATACATTAGAGGAAGAAAAACTGGTAAAAATCTGCCAGTGTACTGTGCTGTCAAGGAACAGAAAAAATTAGAGACCTTGTAATTTTTAGAATTCAGTATATGTATTAGTCCGTTCTTACACTGCTGTGAAGAAAGACCTGAGACTGGGTACTTTATAAGGAAAAGAGGTTTATCTGGCTCATGGTTCCCCAGGTTGTATAGGAAGAGCCTCAGGAAACTTACAGTCATGGTGGAAGGTGAAGGGGAAGCAGGCACGTCTACATGGCCAGGGCAGGAGGAAGAGGTGGGGAGGTGCTACACTGTTTTTATTTATTTATAATTTTGTTATTTCCATAGGTTTTGGGGAACAAGTGGTATTTGGTACATCAGTAAGTTTTTTAGTGGTGATTTGTGAGATTTTGGTGTACCAATCACCCGAGCAATATACACTGAACCCAATTTGTAGTCTTTTATCCCTCATCACCTTCCACCTTTTCCCCGAGTCCCCCAAGTCTGTTGTGTCATTCTTATGCCTTTGCATCCTCATAGCTTAGCTCCCACTTATGAGTGAGAACATAGAATGTTTGATTTTCCTTACTGAGTTACTTCACTTAGAATAATAATCTCCAGTCCCATCCAGGTTGCTGCAAATGCCACTAATTTATTCCTTTTTATGGCTGAGTAGTATTCCATTGTATAAATACACCACAGTTTCTTTATCCACTCATTGATTGATGGGCATTTTGGTTGGTTCCACCTTTTTGCAATTGCAAATTGTGCTGCTATAAACGTGTGTGCAAGTGTCTTTTGTATCATGACTTCTTTTCCTCAGTAGTGTGATTGCTGGATCAAATCGTACTTCTTTTAGTTCTTCAAGGAATCTCCACGTTTTCCTTAGTGGTTGTACTAGTTTACATTTCCACCAGCAGTGTAGAAGTGTTCCCAGTTTACCACATCCATGCCAACATCTGTTATTTTTTGATTTTTTAATTACGGCCATTCTTGCAAGAGTACGGTGGTATCCATTGTGGTTTTGATTTGCATTTCCCTGATCATTAGTACTACACCCTTTTAAACAACCAGATCTGTTGAGAACTCAATCACTGTCACAAGAACAGCAAGGGGGAAATCCACCCCCATGATCGTCACTTCCCTCCAGGCCCCTCCTCCAGCATTGGAAATTATAATTTGACATGAAATTTGGGTGGGGACACAAATGGAAACCATGTTAGTATAGGCAAAGTATATTATCTACGTATAATCATTTGCATTTCACTGAATTCGAGACTCTCTTTGATAAGGCATTAAAATAATTGACTGTCAAAAGTGGTACATGTAAAACGATATTAATGTACTGTCATGTACTAGATGTAAATTCAGCAGTTAGGATCTTGACATTTTTATATATTCCAAAATAGTTTTAATTACTTTGGTGTTGCGTTGATCCATATCATTTATGTAGTAGACACATGTGCCTTTTCATTTTCACAGCAACATACACTGTTTGTTTCTAATGTTCATTGTTTTATATCTGATTCTTTCATTAGTTTTTCATACTGTGTTTGGTTTCTACACATGAGCACATGGTGCTTAGAAGGTTTGATAGAAGGCTTTCTTCCATCAGTTCCATACATTTCAATAATCATATTGCTTATTCCCTGCATGGGCCCTTAACATTTAACCACCATATTCCAGTTTCTAGTCCTAGGCTCAAGGCCATTTAAATCCATCTTCTGTGTCACCTCATTACTTGTTTGGGTTTACAATATCTGTTTGTTGAATGAGTGTTTATCCTCAGTAGGATTATAGACAAGGACAGTGTTTTCTAAGTCTTACATGTCCCTCAAAAACACCTAGTTTGAGTGGTAAGACTTTAGGTTAAATCATGCTAGAAAAGAGATAATTTACTGTATTTAGTATAATTAGAAAACGCCCGTATTTATAAGCTTCCCTGCTAACCCATTCTAATAAATAGCAAATCAAGTTATTGATGTCTGTTTTGAGTCCATGATGTAGTAAATCTAAAAGTCTTCTTCCTTTGTATGGTGATGAAGAATAATGTATTTATCACTGCCTTCTTTTAGTAATAACTCATATTAATAGTTCCTGATATATGTTGTAACGTACTTTTTTCTCTATGTAGTACCTATTTGTTTTACAAAGGGAATGAAATACAACTCGGAGCATTTTAAATTGATTTTTCACACTAATTCTCTAAAGCATTATTAGTCTGTTCAAATGTATCAGTGAGAAGAAAGCACACATTATTGTGCCCAAATAATAAGAAATCTTACACATGTCCCATCTTCTCTTGCTATGGTCTTTGAAGGTCCCACACCTAAACTTACGTCTGCTTCCAAATTTTAATGGTTCATGACAAAGCAGAAGCAACATGACTGGATTTAATAGGCTCTATCTCCCATGATGCAGGACTGAGGTTAACTGATTATCTTTCCATCTTTAGCACTTGTAATGTGCCATTCAGTTCATTTGCATTACAGGCGGGCTAAGAGTTTAGTGAATTCTGTGTGAGCAGAAGCCATCCATAATCCAAGCAGAGAAACCATGTGTTTACAGACCATGTGAGATAGTAAGCTTTGTATAGTAAGGATCCTAAATGTAAATTGGAACCCAGGTAGTCACTTTATAAAATTATCTTACTGGCTTAGACCGTGTGTTATTGGTTGATTTTTGGTTTAAATTCCTCCCTAGTTGATGGTGGTACTTTGAGAAGCATTATAACAGTTTTTCATGTTGTCATAGTGGACTTTTATTCATATATGTGTAAAATAACTATGCTAATGTAATTCAGTTGCTCTGCATTAAAGTGCGCTTGATTAGGCTCTTATATTTTATTTTTTTGAGGTGTAAGATCTATGTTCGTCTGTTAAAAGTCCTGCATATGCATTGATTTTTTTTCCCTCAAAACAGTGTCTCTTGCTCATACTGGAGTTCAGTGGTGCAATCATGACTACAAAGTTTTTTTTTTTTTGATGGCATATAATATGACGTAATATTTTTGTTATGTTTATTCATTTTTGTACTTGGTTTAAGACCTAGAATATTGGTTCTTCAATTCTCTAATTTCTGGTTTTTTTTTGATTGTCGTATGCATAGCATGTATGTGTGTGAGGAGATTGAATAGTTGGTATCTGAGCGTAATAATTTAGAGAATGAATTAGGAAGTATCAAGAGTAGTAGATGAGTTTCTTTTAAAACACCCTGAGATTGTCTGCTGTAAATGTAAACAGTGACATGTGTCACTTCGTTTTAAAATACAAAGCTGAAGTGCAATCGACTGTGCTATATCTTGTGTGGAGAAAGACTTGGACATAAAGGGGGGTCAGAATACAGACCTGTCAGTGCTTACCAGGACTGTCCAAAGAAGAAATAGCAACTGGACCTGATAGTCAGGAATTCCAGTCATTAGAGAAACATTTGCTGTGGTTCATTTCTTATTCTAATTCATGAGCTTCCTTTTCCCACTCTGCCATCAAAATAGCTTTCACCAAGGTCGTTAATGACCTTGTGTGTGAACTCAGTAGATCTTGTATCCCTCATCTACGTGACCTCTATGCAGCATCAAACAAAATTGTCATTTGATGCCTCCCACTTTCCCTAGTGTTTCTCTCTGTTTCCTTCCAGATCTTTTTCTATACATTTGATACAATTTGCAGAATTGGTATTAAACCATGTTTATAACTTTATATCCCATTTACCACATTGCATTTTCACGTGAACTTCAATGGCCATTATATGAATATAGCATAATCTTTAAAAAACTATAAAAGACTATAAAAGAATTACTCATTTTGAAAACTTACTGCCATAGAATAGTATATTTAAATCATATTTTGAAACTATATATAAGGAAACAGAATAGTAGATAGAAGTTCTATAGTTCTAACAAGCTACTTAAAATTGGAAAATTAAGGCTGAGCAGTCTTTAATTTCAGTGAAATTGAACAAGGAGAATATGACCTTAGTTAAACCATTGGAACCTGTTCTTCTTTCTTTGTTTTCTTATCTTTAAAATAACGGGATCAAACTGATCTCTAAAATCTCTTTCATTGTAACATTCTGTGACTTGTGAATTAGTACATGCTAGAAGTTTGTATCTCTCTGGTTCATAATAGTTTGTTCTGCGATGGTTGTGATTATTATAGGTTATTGTATGCATACATGTTTAAATTAATTTTTAAAGTACCCTGTTAACTACATTAATAAACTGTTATATGGGATAATTTTCCTTCTAGTGGAACCAAATCCCTGTCCTGTGAATTTATCTAATTTTGTATTGATTTTTATAGACCATAGGGCCTATAATAGCTATAGTAAATGATTTTTATTGACATTTGAAAGTCTGTCACTCATAGTGATTAGTGATTATGAAGCCATATTTTAATATAAGAATACAGAATATAGTTGTGAAAAATTCGTAATACTATATTCAGTAAAAACAATCCCTATAATCTGATGTCAAACTAAAATTTTGCATCATTTCTCCTTTGAGTTCAGCAGCTTTTGATTCTAGATTCTTCTGCCTAATGTGAGTTCTGAATAATTTATTTTAGTTAAAATTGTTTACTATTAAGGATGTTGAAAAATTGTTCTTCTGGTGCATTCATGTAGTTAAGAATCAAGTCACACATTTGACTTACTTAAACACATCGGCACTTTTTTTACCAGTAACATATTTGGTCTGCGGCCTGTGGATTATACAGACGATGAAGATATGAAGTCACTGTTACTGCTCCCAGAGAAGAATGAATCATCCTCACCCAGCCATTGCTCAGTAGTAAGTATGGATTTAGCTTTGGAACATTTATATATTTATTTAAAACTGGTTATGAAAGGAACATAATAGAAAAATTTCCAGTTGGCAAATTGCTTACATTCACAAACAGTTATTGAGCACTTCCTGAGTATTAGCTACTGTGGATTCAAAGACAATCAGAGTGTGACCATCTAGAAATACTTATTGAGCCCTCTGTATTTTAGGTAGCAGTCATAAAACAATGAATATGACTGGTAGAACTCTTATTCTCAGGGAAGAGCTTACCATCTGGTGAGAGGCAGGAAAGAGACAAAATGTAAATATGTGGACTAATACAAAGAAAATAATTTCAGGAACTTAGATGTGATTGCTTTGAAGATTTGTAGAGTGTCGTTGGATGGAGGTTGTGGGCTTCTGCAAGGCCATTGCTTTAGCAAGGGTCATGGAGGAGGAGCCTTAAAGCACTGATTTGAATTGAAACCTGAATGTTGAAGCGAGGAAGCTGCCAGGTGACTCTCTGGAGGACACAAATATATAGGCCCTGCAGTGAATGAGGCTGGTATGTTGGAAGGTTAGAAAGAAGTTTATTATTGCTGGAGACTGGTGAGCATCTAAATAGGACTTTCGGATGGATTACATATGAAGTGTGGGAGTAGAGTGGAATTAGTATGACCTTAGCAGTGGAGTAGATGGTAATGCCATTTGTTGCCATGGAGGAGGAAATCAATAGTTCTGTGTGCCGATTTGATGTCTCTAAAACATCAGATGGAGATGTCAAAGAGATCATTGGATATAAAAGTCTGGAGCTTAGGAGAGAGGTATAAGCTAGAGATAAAGTGAAAAGAATGCCTGTTTTTTAGAAACCCATAGCTTAGCAGGGATTTCAGATGTAAAAACTTTTACTGTACATTGTAAAAAATTTGTAAAATCAGCTATAAAAATATGCAGTAGAATCAGCCTAAATAGAAACTACAGGAGAGGTCTGGAAAAATTTCACAGAAAGGCCAGGTATGGTGGCTCACACCTGTAATCTCAGCACTTTGGAAGGCTGTTGCAGGCGGATCAGTTGAGGTCAGGAGTTCGAGACCCGCCTGGCCAAAATGGTGAAACCCCATCTCTACGAAAAATAAAAAACATAACAGAGTATGGTGGCATGCACCTGTAGTCCCAGCTGCTAGGGAGACTGAGGCATGAGAATTGCTTGAACCCAGGAAATGAAGGTTGCAGTGAGCTGAGATCATGCCACTGCACTCCATCCTGGGTGACAAAACAAGACTGTCTCAAAAAATAAATAAAGACAGAATTTCATAGAAAAAGGATCCTTAAGTCTTTCAGGGTAAACACTTTAGCGAAGTATCTAATAGAATGCTGTTGGCTGCCAATAACAGAAAACCTTTCTCAAATGCTTGAAGATAATTTATTACCTTATATAGAATTAATCCCAATGCAGGATAGCTCTGCATTTGCTTAATTTAGCACTTAGTGGTTGCAGCAAGGAACCAAATTCTTTGTATCTCTTTACTTGCCATCCTCAGTTTGGTAGATTTGTCTTCACTAAGAAACTTTCTTTAGTGGTTATAGGATGATGATTACCACAATTCTAGATATAACTGGCCAACAGAAAAAGAGACGCTAAAGTCTTTCACAGAAGCCTTGCCATGGACTTCCCCTGTGTCTTAGTGGTCAGAGCTGGTCAGAAATTCATTTTGACGTACGCTGGGGCTAGAGATAGGGTCAGTCTTTGAAAAGGAGGCTACCTGAACAAAACTGGCCTTCTGTTAGTGTGGAGGAAATTAGCAACCGATTTTGAGGCACAGCCAACATTCCCCACTGAAATCAGGTGTACAAAGTGAGAATGGCATCCCAAATCTAAGGAACAGCTGCTCAGAGACAAGGAGGCATAAAGGACCTAAGGAATTTGAGAAACTATAGTGTTTACTGTACAGGAGCATGTAGTGTGTTAAAGAGGGATTCAGGGCTAGATTGGGACCAGATTGTGAAAGACCTTAAATTCTCCGATACAAGTTTAGACTTAATACGGCACCTTCAGTGTGTTTTAGACTGAAATAGGACTGTCTGCGGGATAGCTGGAAGTGGGAAGAAACTGAAGGCTGGTTGGATGGGAGGCTCTAGTAGTGGAGTCCAGGTTTGAAATGCTGAGGACTGGAATTATAGATGAGAGTTACATGGGAATGGAGAGAAGAAGAGGGGTTTTCAAGAGAGTTGTTAGACTCACCGTATCACAGTACTGCTCAGATGGAGGAAAATAACAGAAAGGGATGAGCTGAGGTCAAGGATCGTTCATAAGAGTAGTGGAAGATACCATTGTTTAAGATAAGGAGGTAGCCTAAGGTAGCTACAATTTGATACTCTCATAGATGCTTTCATGGGCTAGCTACTTGTGTATCTTGAAAACCCCTTGTCTTCTGCTTTAGACTTCAGCCTTGTAAATGTATTCCAAGCTATAGTTTTGATAATGAATTGGAAGAGAAGCTAGAAATCAGCAGTTTAATTTCCTTACTTTACAAATGAGAAAATTTGCAAAAATAAGAGGCTATGTTTCTCCAGGGTTAATCAGCCATTAAAAATAAAAGTTTTTTTTTTTTTTTTTTATTAAAGGACCAGTTAGAACTCACATTTCTTAAGCCTTAGGTCAATATTCAACTCAGTCCCACCATACTCAGCAACTATAAATTGTTTTCTTCATTCACATTGTGTTGCTTTCCCATTTCAACTAGAATATAAATGGTGTGAGGACAGGGACTTGCTGTTTTGTTTTCTTCAGTAGCCCTAACATTGAGAACAGTGTTTGGCACATACTGAGTGTGTAGTAAGTGTGTGCTGAATACATGTATGAGCATTAGAGTGTTCTTTATGATACAATCTTGCCTCTGAAACAAGCACAAGTGCTTGATAGCTTAGTCTGGAATCCTGTAAATCAGTGATGTTCAGTGAGCTGCTTTAGGGAGCATCATGCAGAAGGGAATGGGTTTGAATTTCTCTACTTCCTCTTTAGAATTTTTGTGTTAAAATGTAGCGGCTATTGGAAAACCACGTTGGAAAGCAACCTCTAATCTTATAAAAATTTAAAAAGCTTCTTGTCATTCATTTGAGACTTCTCTGCTCATGATTCATTCTGAGCAGCATGTTTATCTTTTTAACTTTTTTCTAGTTTTTTAAACCCCATTTTGGATGAACTTATTAGTAAAAACTAATGATTTTTATCTAAGAAAAAGTACTCTATTTAATCTTTGAATTTATTGAATGCTAATGAACATAGTATCTAATCTCTGTAAAATCAGAGTATTAAACCCTTGGGGTGTGTTTTGCACCTCTTTTGAGCCTTATGGGTGTGAGACCTATGCTTATTCAAGTGAAATCCCCAGCCCCCATGCCACACCACCCCAAATCAGAAATGTGGCTTTGGCAGCTGTTTGCTTTATGTTTTATTATAGCATTCTTTATGAGAAATTAGTGCCCATTTCTATTTGTATACAATTTTAAAAAGTAGGATAGGAAAATACTTGACCCACTTTAGTGCTTTACTTGAGTGGATAGTGATAGTATCATACGCTATATTTAGAAATGATATCTTTTTCACTCTCAAGTTTTGTGCAGAGAACTGATTTAGCTGAAGTGGAGTTATATATATTGAGAAGTAATGTGTTCTATTTAGAGCTATTTTTATTTGTGTAACTTACAAGAATTTCTAAAATACTGTAGTGTTTTTAAATATTAAAGAGTAATTGAACAATCCATAAAATACACTGAACTATTTATTTTCATGTAAGGAGTGTTTATAGCATTTAGGTTAGATGTGGTTACATCATCTTACAATTTAGTGACTAGGAAAGATTAGCTGAACTTTTAAGTGTTGAATTCTGTCATTTGCAAACACTTTTACGGAAATATGTATATACTCATACATATACACACACACACATAAACACACACATATTGTTTCCTTGAGTCTTTCACTTCTAAGCTTTAATGCTATCCACCGTTAGCTTCTCATTATTTTTGTCTTTTTTGTTGTCTGTGAATTGTAAGCCTAGATTTTAAAGTGAAACTATTAGTCTTTGTTAGAATACTTCTTAGTCATGAGCTGCATGGACTTCTTACTGTTTATGGATCTGATCTCCGAAGTTTTGAATTAACTTGTCTGTTTTTATCTTTTCCTAGTTTTGAGGGGGTTACTATTTTGACAATAAAAATTTGTTTTCTGTCTTTGGGGTCAGCACTGTTTTAGAAGCTTTGGCATTTTTTTATTTTTCAGATAATCTCAGTTTAAACTAAACAGACCTTTTGAGTTTGACTCTATTGGGACAAGTTAGTGGAGGTGGAACAGGGAATTGCTCATTTTAAGTGGATATTTTGGGTTACTTGGGGAAAGAAAAAGATTTAGTGGTGACAGAATGAAATAAAACCCTAGAGAAACACAATTTAAAATTGAAGAAACAAGATACCCTGGGTATAGAAAGCTATCTCGATTGACATTTTCTTGAGGGAAAAATAAAGAGACAATTATTTAAAAGGTTCTGGGTGTAGATTCAATGGAAATCATTGAGAATTATTAGTAGAGTAAGCGAAGTAATGAAATTCAAGCTTATATGAAGTAAAGGTCTGGTTAGTGTCTTTGTCTAGTCTTCTAATGTTTTTAACACCTGGCATCTCCTTTTGTGTTAACAGATGAAAACTGGGCAACGTAAGGATGGACCTCTTGTACTTATAGGCAGTGGGCTTTCTTCAGAACAACAGAAAATGCTCAGTGAGCTTGCAGCAATTCTTAAGGCTAAAAAATGTACTGAGTTTGACAGTACAGGTGAGGATTTTGAATTTTTGGGGGGTAGAAAAAAAGTTAAATAGATGATCCCTTTGGAGAACTACCTTTGATAATTTACATGTTTTAACCCTTGGGAGATGGCAGTATACTTTGCATCTTGTAAAATCTAAAATAATTTTTTCAGTAATAAACTACTTATAGACAATGTAGTTAGGAAATGTAAAGTTTATAGTTTGCATATATTTTAGGACAAGACAGTATTTGAGAAGAGCAAATTTATGACTTTGCTAATGACAGATAAATTGTAGTGCAATGTAATGTCATAATCCCTTAGCTATAATTTGAAAATTAAATAAAAATTTGTGTTTGCTAATATGGCTTTCAGATACATGGTTTATGATCTGATTTTTCATATTGATGGCCAGGTTATAGAACTAGACACCAAATAGAAGAAGTCCTACACTTCAGTGTAAAAATTGTTGCCTTTGAAGAAAATTCAGATATAAGTTTACAAAATCTAGATTACTTATAAAAAGCAGGCCAAAGAAGTATTTTGGCTTATATCTTTGTTTCTCTTACTGCTTTTTTTGTATTTTAGTAACTCATGTTGTTGTTCCTGGTGATGCAGTTCAAAGTACCTTGAAGTGTATGCTTGGGATTCTCAATGGATGCTGGATTCTAAAATTTGAATGTAAGTGTTGGATTTGAGAGAATTACAAAATGAATTAGACTAGTTTTATTTTTCATGGTTATTGATGCCCGTGATTAAGGAACTTGATGTTAGTTTCGTTACCTTTGGTTAGTCACTGCATTTTGAAAAGGCTTCTCATATTTATGGTGTCATTTAGATGTCTTTAGTAAACGTATACACATATGTTCTGGTTTTAAAGTCTTTTTTCCTATAATACCAACTATTTCAATGCATGGTACAATTTTAAGCCTAAGCAATTCATGTTACTGTTAAATGATATATTGAATTTAATAATACATGTTTTAAGTATACTGTATGACAGGTCTGTGAGATGAAAGCTTTTTTTTTTTTTTGAGATGGAGTTTTGCTCTTGTTACCCAGGCTGGAGTACAATGGCGCGATCTCGGCTCACTGCAACCTCAACCTCTGCCTCCTGGGTTCAGGCAATTCTCCTGCCTCAGTCTCCTGAGTAGCTGGGATTACAGGCACGTGCCACCATGCCCAGCTAGTATTTTGTATTTTTAGTAGAGACGGGGTTTCACCGTGTTGACCAGGATGGTCTCGATCTCTTGACCTCGTGATCCACCCGCCTTGGCCTCACAAAGTGCTGGGATTACAGGCGTGAGCCACCGCACCCAGCCGGTGAGATGAAAGCAGTTTAATTGCTTTTTCTTTATGATTACCTACATAACACTATTTTGGTCTTAGTTAATTTAATCCAGTATTTTTAGGAATCTGTTAGGAAATTGACTGCCTTGCACTGCTTGAGTTGGAGTGACTACACCCGCTATCTCGACCTCCACTGAAAATGTTTTCTTGTTCCCTTCTTGCTGATAGTCAATCCATTGCCACCTTCTGAGCTGCCTGTCACCTTCCCTCCTGTCATTTGTTTAGTTTTCTTAACCTCGGATTCATTTGGGACTTAAAACAAAATGAAAAGAAAGTTCATACACCGTTATTTTCTACTCCTTAATCTTTAATGTATCTACTTTTGACACTATGGCTAATATAGAACAGCAGATTGACCTTTTTTGTTTATTAATTGTTTACAAAAGATTAGTATTTACAAAAAATTAGTGGTTACAAAGGAGTAACATGGGGAGCAATACAATTGAATATCTTGATGTTAGTGGTGGTCATGTAACACGACTACCTGAGATAAAATTACACAAGTGTATTTCTAACTAGTGAAATCAGGCTGGTCGCCGTGGCTCATACATGTAATCCTAGCACTTTCAGAGGCTGAGCAGGCAGATCACCTGAGGTCAGGAGTTAAAGACCAGCCAGACCAACATGGCGAAACCCCTAGTGGCACATGCCTGTAATTCCAGCTACTTGGGAGGCTAAGGCAGGAGAATTGCTTGAACCAGTGAGATGCAAGTTGCAGTGAGCCAAGATATTGCTATTGCACTCCAGCCTGGGCAACAGAGCGAAACTCGGTCTCAAAAATAAATAGGTTTGTAGGTAGGTAGGTAGGTAGGTAGGTAGGTAGGTAGGTAGGTGGGTGGGTGGGTGGGTGGACGGACGGACAGATAGAATCGCTTGAACCAGGGAGGTGGAGGTAAGCCAAGATGGTGCTACTGCACTCCAGCCTGGGCAACAGAGCAAAACTCCATCTCAAAAATAAATAGTTCGATCAATTGATCAGTCAATAGATAGACAGACAGACAGTGAAATCTGAATAAGCTCTATGAACTATTGAAGTCAATTTGTTGATACAATCGTGGTGTGAGATGTTAACACTGGACATTGGAGGAAAGGTACATAGGATGTCTCTGTTCATGCCTTTGAAACTTTCTGTGACTAATTATTTTTAAATAAGATGTTAAGAAAGAACAGTGGGTATATTTAATGAGACTTTTTTATGAAGCAACTGATGGATTAAAATTAGTTTATAAAAATGGTTTTATAGCTTTTTGCTTTAAAGGTTTTATGGTAGAATGCTTGATTTATCAAGATCTTAATCATATTATTAATTTAATCTGTAGTTTGACATTGATTTGGTTTGTAAAACAATTTCCTTTCATCAGTTGGTATTCATGTCATTTTCAAATACAGCTACCACTTCTTTTCTTGCGATGCTAGTCTGAACCGATGCAGTCTCATCCAGCTAAGAGGCTGTGACTAGCAATGCCACTCCATCTGTTCTCATCAGTCTCTATTAATTAGTCTCTCCTAGTTAGGACAAGTTTAAGATATATAAGTAATTGGACTAATTTGTCTCACTTAGTTTTGAATTTTCCTTTTCCTTTTAAATCTGTCAAAGTCTTATTGAGCTCAGTGTCTAAAAAAATTCATTTAAAATTGTTTCCTGATTAGGGATGGTTTTGTATCAAACCTGTACCAGAAGCCTTTCCAGTAGTTATAGGAAGAAATAGATTTTCTTCATAATAAGGTCTCAGTAATAAAGAAACCATATGAAATTTTGAATGTTAAGACATTTACCACTTAACTTTTGAGTCTAGTTCTTATGAATATACTGAACTGGCATTTGGTTACATATACAGGCTACATGATTCATTTCCATAAAATCTACCTTCAGCCAGGCGCGGTGGCTCACGCCTATAATCCCAGCACTTTGGGAGGCCAAGGTGGGTGGATCACGAGGTCAAGAGATCGAGACCATCCTGGTCAACAAGGTGAAACCCCGTCTCTACTAAAAATACAAAAATTAGCTGGGCATGGTGGTGCATGCCTGTAGTCCCAGCTACTCGGGAGGCCGAGGCAGGAGAATTGCTTGAACCCAGGAGGTGGAGGTGGAGGTGAGCTGAGATCATGCCATTGCATTCCAGTCTGGGTAACAACAGCGAAACTCCGTCTCAAAAAAAAAAAAATTGTACCTTCTTTGGGAAATGTAAGTTTTATCACTTTCATATCTTGGCTGCGTCATTTTTGTAGAATCACCGATGGACTCAGACTAACTTAATAGTGTGCTAGATGGTGATTCTCACAATAGTGAATAACATCCTCTAATAACGATGGTTCTTTTAGGAGAAAGGATGGATGGAATTCCTTATTGAAGTTTGTATCCTCATATTTTTTAATATAGAGTCCAAAGAGAAATAGGTTCAAAGTTTGAGACAATTCCTTTAAATAGTCACTCGATTTACAAAAAGGAAGCAAGAACCTTCAAATACTTCTTTCCTAGTATATACTTCTCATCATTTCTTGACTGTTCTCAGTGTCAAGCAGCTCAGTTTTATTCATTGTTTTTTAAGGGACGAGGTCTCGCTCAAGCAATCTTCCAGCTTCAACCTTCTGAGTAGCTGATACTACAGGTGCATATCACTGCACCTGGCTCAGTTTGATTTTTAAAAATGTTTCAGAGCTATTCAAAACTATCTGAAAACCATTCATATTAAAAGATGATAGGTGGACCAAAGCTTTCAAAATTAATTGTAAAGATGTATGACTTTTTAAGACCAGGTCTAGTGTTTGAGTCTGTTTGTTAACTTGATGGTTAATCCAGTAAAACACACCATTTTACTGGATTAACCTTCCAGAAACTTTCATGTTAACCTTTCATGGGATTTTTCATAAACCAAATAGATTTAAGAGAAATTTTATTCATAATTTTCTCTGTAGATAATAAACTTACTTTACAAACTAAACAGTTTAACAAAAAGAATTACACAAAAGCTTGGGATTCATTGGGTCCAAATTTAACTATGGGAAGTTTTCTGTTGAAGTGTCTGTCTTAATTGGTTAATATCTCTTACTTTCTTACATTATATATGCAGAGTATCTTACAGTGCCACAATTAATGGTCTTAGCATGAAGATTCTGAGACTAAGCCATAATTTTACAGACCATCCAGTCTGTCTTATATTTCTTTTACAGATACTTTACAGAATGATAGTTATCTTGAATTTTACAGAAATAGGAGCTAGGGCTAAGAAAAGTCCCTTCTTCAACATCAAATTTGTGGGAGAGACTCTACTTTAGTCCTAGTTTGGGTGCTAATTTCTCACAAGCCATTAGTAACTACCCTCATACAAGGGTGATTTTGGTATGAAAGAGGTGATAAGAATGAAAGAATAGAAAATATATAAATAAGTCATTTTACTAATCTTGTAGAGTATGAATAAGATGAAACTGTGTCCTCAAGAGGCAAACTAGGCCAAGATAAAATGTTTTCTATTGATGTGTTCTTTGAGTACACTGCTTTCAAAATATTTTTTTATCCTGGACTTTTTTCTGAAAGAAATTTAACTCTGCATCCTCTCTTTTTACCTTATTATAAAGGAGAAAACAGATGGCTGTCATCTTTTCTTTAATAATCTTTCCCTCTTCCCCACTCTCATCTAAGTTTAAATAAAATTGCAGCTGTAGAAGTTATAACATTCTCCAGCACCTAAGGGAATTACTGAAGGAATGTGCCAGACATTTTACACTTGATTTATGTCTGAGAAGGGGGAAGAGCTAAATTGAGTGTTTTTTCATTTTTGCTTTAGCTGAGAAGAGATGGACCCTAGAATACAATCATTACATCATCGTTCAATAAATAACCTCATAATCAGGCTAACAGATTATTGTTTTCAAACAAATTCTGACAATTTGCTTCTTTAAATGGATACTGAGAGTAGTATGGAATTTTAAAATTAAATACAACTTTATTCTATATAAACTTTGCTAATTATCAAAAAACAAAAAAAAATACCAAAGCATTCCTATAAACTAAGATTGATTAGGCAACTTTATGCTGACAGAAGGCCTTTGCCAAAGATTGTATAAGAATAAAAAAAATTAACATCCTTTGATCTAATAGTCCCAGTTCTGAGAATTTACCCTAAGCAAGAAATACAGATGAAAGAAAGAGGATTTGTAGTGTTACTTCTAATAGCAAGAAGTAGGGAATATAACCTAAATATGAAAGATAAAGAAAATTCTGAAATGCTTGAAGATATTCCCTAGAAAAAAATTCATATTTTTATATGATAAATATTAAGACTAAAAGATGAAAAATAAAATTGTTTAAATTTTAAACATATTAAACAATTATATCTTCACATTCAAATGTATGTAAATGTGTGCATGCATGTGAGTAAAAAAATAATTAAAGAGAAACAGCAGTAAATTGTTGGGTTACTAAAGATTAGGCTATTTGTTTATAGCAGTTTTAAAAATAATATGTGCCTGTTAGATCAAATTTAAATATTCTAGGAATAAATTAATACATTCAAATTTTCAATTTGTAATAATAATTGGAAGTATTTTCACTTTTTTTTTCAAGATTAATTGGGTAGGTTAGGGCTTTGGTCTTCATTAGGGAAATTAGAACCTTCATGTATTTATTCCTCCCATCTGATATACCAGGTCTTTTATACCTGTTATGCATACCCAGCAAATACATTTGATTATGGTGATTGTCCTAGTCAGAACAGAAATTTTTACATAAAAATTTGATCTAGTATATGAGAAGAAAGAACACTGAGCGTGAGTTTTCCAATAATTATGAGAATTTTTGGACATTAGACTGTGTGTGGTTTTCAACCATACTTTTATAGAGACAGATAATTTCGATATTATTATTAATAATACAAGAAACAGACTATTTTGATATTATTATTCATAATACAGGGTCTTAGAATTGATACCCAAGTTTTGCCTAAGAAAAATTTATTATATCATAATATATTTTTGCAATAGAGTTTGACCTGATTCTCGATGCATTAAGTAAAATAGCAAATTACACATATTGTCATGTGAAAAAAATGTTTTTTACATGTAAACATGCTGATAGCTAGAATTTGAACTAAAACATAGTCAAAAATAAAATATTGCTAAGTGATATTTATATGGAGCCAGAATCTAATGCTCTGTGACAGTATTTAGTGAGATATCTCAAATCTTAAATGAGAACAATATGCCTTTTATTTTATATTTTCAACCTTTATCTCATTGTCCTCTCACTTTTTGCTATGGAATTTCAAATATTGGGCTCATTTCTCTGTTCTTAAGTTTTTCAAAAATTGTGGTGACAGTTTTTGTCACTGTAATGTGACAGTGTGTAACAGTAACAGTGTGCTACTGTTTTTCCATTTTTGTCATTGTCGTCAGTTTCCTATTGTGATTTTGTTTTTTACTAAAGTTTAGTGCTGTTTTAGTCTACTTGACTAAAAAGTCTAAAAATCATTTGCAAAACACTTGTTTTGCTGTTACAATCTGGGTGTTGATTTTTAATAGAATCAAAAGAAATTCTTTAATATTTATTTTACTTATATACTGTTATCTTGAATGACACAAATCCCTAGTTTAGATCTAATCACATATTTTATTAGAACTTTTGTTTTCACATAAAGTAGTGATATCTTATTCTGTATTTTAATTTTTTTTTAAGAATATTTGGTATTGACTAAGAGTGATTAATTCTGATTCCCATAGCTATTTCAGTTACAAATAGCCATTAATTCCAGAAGAATAGCAACTCTTTTTTTCCCTCCCTCACTCTGTCATACAGGCTGGAGTGCAGTGGTGCAGTCATAGCTCTCTGCAGTCATGAGCTCATGGGTTCAAGTGACCTTCCTGTTTCAGCCTCCTGAGTAGATGGAACTACAGGCACTCACCACCATGCCTGGCTAATTTTTTTTTTTAAATCCTTTTAGTTGAGACAAAGATCTCACTTTGTTGCCCAGGCTGTTCTTGAACTCCTAGTTTCAAGCTATCCTCCTGCCTCATCCTCCCAAAGTGCTAGGATTACAAGTGCCAGCCATCACATCTAGCCTAAAAATTCTTTAAAATGTGGATTTGTTTACTACTCTGGGGTTTGAAAAGAGAAAATTCTATGTATGGCTTACCAGTCAAAGTTAATCTACTTTGAACATTTAACAGATCTCCTTTTTGAAGTTTTCTTCCATCTTCATTGTATTCTCTCATTTTTGTATGACTGTGGAAGAATTAAATTCCTTTTATTTGTCTTTTTTTTTAATTAGAGAAAAAGTAAGCTGAATATAAATTCATAAGCATCATCAGTGGTCCATGCAGCTAAAATGGAAATATACATCTACTGATATATATGCTTTTATAAGATAGGAGGAAAGAGTGGTTATTAGCAATTCAGAATAAAAGAATACCTTCCATATAGTAGAAGTTTCTTTACAAAAAATTGTTGTAGCCCTGGAATTCATAAGCCACCTTAATATGCAAAAATTTCAGGCTTTGCTAAGGTAGACAGAGATACCTTAATGACTTTGAGTTAACCAGTACTTTAGGAATGGGGCTGCTTACCTATATGTAAAAAAGTAATAAAATCTCAGGGAAAAAGGAAAGCTTACGTTAAATGGAGGACATGATCAGGAATATACCTAGGCTAAAAGAATCTCTTAGTTTTAATAGATAAGTAGTTCATCCCTTTATTTCTGCAAAGTTGATAGCTTCAGTCAAAACCTTCAACTATAATGGAACATATGAAAAGTAACAGATGAAATAAAGCATATATTATATAAGGATAGTGGCTTGACACATTTTCAAGTATGCATCATTTTGGCATATGCAAAAGTTGTGTTTACATAAATAACAGCTTATTCATGCAAAGTAATTTTAGTAAGGAAAATATTCTCCAAGAAAGCTAACTAAAATGTGGTCTTGCATTTTTTTTGTTGTTGTTTCTTTTTTCTTGAGAAGGAATTTTAAGAGTTCATTTTTCTGCTGAATTGTATTAGTGGCAGATAATGGAATAATCATGGACTTTATTAACTGTTTATTACAAACATAAAATGGTTTAAATCTTAAGAAGTATCTGTGTTTTAAATGGAAAATAGGTTAAGAATTCTTGCTGCAGATTGCTTAACTTTTATTGAGTAAATAAAACCTTAAAGTATTAGTTATTATTTAGGCTTGCTAATTAGGTAATGTTTGGCTGGTAGATTCTTCCATTGCATTGATAATGTATCACCATTCGAATTGCTGAAATTTTATTTTAAAGCATTTCATTCTTATTATACTTTTTAGTAAATCAACTTAATTGATTTGTCTTAAAAAATGCTCAGTAGGAAGTTGACACGAATTTGTAACTATGGTACTATCTATGGAGTGTGTCATTCTGAAACTCACAGGATACAAAGTATAGAGTGGCAACCTCAGCACATCAGATTGAGTAAACACATTGATCCAACTAAGAATGAAGATGAAGAAAACTTGATCTGTGACTTGGAGGATATTTCCATTCTCATCTCAGTTATGTTGTTGAGAAAGCCACTTAAATCTCTTAGGACTTCAGTTTTTTTTTAATCTATAAAAGAGGTTGATTATACAAAGCATCAGAAGTTTCAAATTGGCAGGCTGAGGAGTCTGAGGGCTGAAGCAAATACTATGTCTGTGCTTTTGTCTAACATAACTATTTAATTTTTATGTCTTTAGGTTTGATGTTTGTTACATTCTCCATAGCTTCCTACCACTTCACACCAGGTTCCTCACACATTTATGTACTCTACTTGGCTTTTGTAGGTATTTGAGTCACAATTCTTGGAGTAGATGTCACTCTCAGCTTTGAAAAACTTCTTGAGATTTTCTGTGCTATGACAGCAACTCTAACAAAACACTTTGTTAACATTCAAATGTAGTGATACACCTGGAAACTTCCTTAGTTTTCAGGAAAAGAAAAAGAACTACTTTCATTCTAGTTGGTCTTAGGTGGCATAGGAATTTTGCAGATTGTTGCTTGGAGTGAAAGCATATTAGAGGAATGTATTTCTTTAACTCAGTCATTGTGATTAGAGCCTTGGATTTGTCTTACTTTGTAGAAACTTACTACACAACTCCCATGACTGAATATTTAATAAATTAAGGCTTACGGTGGCTCCTTCCCATGGAAGTACTATGCTGCCCAGTTGGTATCTGCCATCTTATTTTTCTTGATGGCATACTTATTGGATTCTAGTATCTATTAAGGTTAAATTCTGTTAATTGACTAATGTCAGGAGCAATAAATGTCATTTTAATATATTTCTTGTAAATAATCAGTCAAATAAGCCCATAAAATGGATAAGCAGCCAGCATAAGCACAGCCCATTTTCTCAATGCTGCAGTTAGACATTAGCCATTCATTTAATACAGTAGATAATCATAGGAGTGTTCAGTCCTCAGCTTTATGTGCCACCATATTCATTCAGTCAAAGATACAATTACAAATGCTCTGCAAGTATCCTTGGGAAGGAGATTTGGGAAGGGGAATACGTGCTTAAGTGATGAAGAAAGTAAAGAAAAATTACATGTAAAATAATGAATTTGAGTTAAGTCAACGATTTCCCAGGATTGCTGATGTTTTTTGGTTTAGTGTTTAATGTAGAAACTGTCTGTGACATAATTCCAGCACACTGGTGATGCTTCTAGTATGGTATTTTGACTTAGTCCAGAATTTTGAGTTTCATTTTCAATGTACAATGAATATTTTATATTAGCTTTGTTAGAAAGGTAGTTTTTAATTCAGTGAGTGGTTATTAAAATGTATGCCCTTTTTAGTGTATAATTTTTATTATATGTAAAACAATATTCAAAGCACATTTATGATAAGTTAAAATCATAAGATTCAGAAATTCAGCTTAGCAAACCTGGGTGAATATGATTTTTATATTAAAGACAATGGGGGAGAGAGAGATGAGCACCAAATAAAGCGCAGGTAAAACTAACAAATTAAGATTGACATGATGGGTAATTACAGATCTCCTGAGTGTGAGTGTTGAATTTGAATATGCATTAACATCCCAATTCATGAAAGACTCAGTCTTTTGACAAACCTCTGCTTTCGGAACAATGGAGTATTCAGTTGTTAAAGTCTTCTGACCTTTTTATAATAAAAAAAATCTTGGAACACTCGATTCAAGTAGCTTTTAACTATTTGACATATTTACATCATGCTAAGATAATACCCAAGGTTTATCTTTTGTACCAGGAAGTTATATTTCATTGTGAAATAAACAGCCTTTAGAAATCTAAGCAGATTTAAGTTCAAATTTTCATTCTGCCACTTAATGGCTGAATGGCTTTAAGCAAGTTAAATTCTTTGCATTTCCGTTCCCTCCCCTGAATTGGAAGTAATATACAGTAAATCCTCATTGTTTGTGGATTCTGTGTTTGTGAATTTTCTTACTTGGGAAAATTTTTTTGTAATCCCCAAATCAGTAGTCACAGTCCTTTTGCAGACATGTACAGAGTAGTGAGGAACTTTAGTTGCCAAAGAAGTATGTCCCCAGCTGAGGTCAAACAAGATGATACTTTGTCTCCTTTTTTTAGCTCTCACACTGTAAGCAAGTGGCCCTTTCAGTCTCTTGATGGCATGGTTTTTGCATTTTTGTGTTTTTGCTGGTGTTTTTATTGTTTAAAATAACTCTGTAGTGCTGACATACCATTGTGTGTCCCTAAGCTCAAGAAGATTGTGATGTGCTTTTCAGAGAAAATATTGAATACCGTTTTAGCTAAGCTTTGTCAAGGCCTGAGTTGTAGTGCTGGCCCTAAGTTTAATCTTAATGAGTCAACAGTATACAATCAATAATGTGTTTAAACAGAAACATACATAAAACAAAGTTAAGTATTGATCAGTTGACAAAAATGCTGGAAGCAGAGGCTCACAGAAACCTAACCCTGTATTTCCTTTAACAGCAGTGGTTCATTATTCACTAATTCAGTGTTCACAGCTTCTTTATAGAACATAACTACTGCAGATAATGAGCATTGACTATACTAGTCTTCTTGGATTTGAGGAAGGATACAAGTACTTTTAGTAGCTTTTATCACAGTAATTTTTATCAGGATCTTTCCGTAGAACAAACAGTTGTGTCCTAGGTCATTTAAAGATAGAAAAGTAAAAAGAAACTGAAATAGAATATATTGGTATTCTATTACAATAGAACGCATTGGTATTCCTTGTTGATAGAGGAAAATAAGAATGTCTTTTTGTCTTTTGACCAGAAAATATTAGTGTGTGATTTTTAGCATTGGATTGGTTAGCCCTTGTGATTTATGAATACTTTATTCTAAATTATGGAAAAATTGAAGCTTTCAGAGCACTGGACATTGTACACATTTAACCTGTAATAAGGTACTTTGCTCATTGGATGAGTATTAGGTAACACGGCATTCAGAGTTTTTATAAAATGATACTGCAATCATGGTTCTCTATTAATGACAATTTATAAGAAGAGAATTCTGTATGATAGTATTTACAGGTGTAAAATAAACTCATATACAATCAAATAAATTCTACTCAGGTTCTATTCAATTTCTACCCAGGGAAGTGACAGCGGAACAACTTTCTTCATATTTTCTTAATGACACTCTACTTTTTCTTTTCATATTTAATATTATCATTTTATATTTGTTTAATATAAGAACTTTATAAATGATTAAAACTCTGGCTGTGTATTGTTTACTGCTTTATTAGTATTTTTGAATACCACTTCACTAATACATGTAAATCATTACTACTTCCAGAATATTTGACTTTTTTTTTTAATATTTAAGATATATTGGTCCTCCATTATTTTTAGAAACAACTTTGCATTCAAACATTTTTATTCAAAAGGCCTTTTCTTTAACATTTGAAATAAATGTGAAATATAAAAATATTTAATTATCTTTCTTACAGTCAAATATGCTCCCACATTTGTTATTCTTTGAAAGGTTAGCCATTTTAAATTGGAAAAGAGAGAAAAGCTGAATCTCAAAAATGAATCCTCTCATGTTTGTCTGTGTGTAGCTATTAACCTTTGTTCTTTAACTGACTTTGTAACAGAAATTTACCTAATATGAAGTTCTTAGAATTTCTGGACAGGAGTAGGGAGTTTTCTTTGATATTATATATAGCATGACTTGAGAGTATCTCATTGCCAACATTAGTATCCTTAAAACATGTATGTAATTTCAAATGTGCTTGAAAAATTAAATTTGATAATGAATTGCTTGTTGATAGAGGAAAATAAAGCAATAAAATTTTATTTAAAATTAAGCAGTCTGAGATAGAGCATTGTAATTTTAATGAAAGTTCAGGGTTAGTTTATTGAAACAAAGTGACAGGAAACAGCAGGAATTTTCTTCTTCAGGAAGAGATTGTGGCCTCTTTTGTACATAAGAGGTGTTTAGTACAGTTTGAGCATTCCTAATCTAAAAATCCAAAATGCTCTAAAATACTAGCCAGCATGACAAACATGACCTCACATGATGACTCACAGTCTAAACACAGACAAAACTTTGTTTTATGCACAAAATTATTAAAGAGAATGTATAAAAATTTATCTGTATAAAGCATATATGAAACATAAATGAACTTCTTCTTTAGATTTGGGTCTTGTTGCCCAGATATGTATGTGCAAATATTCCCAAATCCAAAAAACAGTTGAATTTTAAAGCACTTCTGGTTCCAAGCATTTCAGATCTTGGCCTGTAAATATAATAGAGGAAGATCACCGAAGTGGAAGTCTGTTGCTTTAGGAAGGGGTTCACTTAAACTTTGCTGTTAGTGATCTTAGTAAGTCACTTCATAGTTTTGCACTTGACTTTGCAAATCTATAAAACAAGAAAGTAGGACTAGCTTTTAAGGGTCTTTTCTACCTCAAATAATTTGATTCTAGATATTTTAAAAAATTAAGTTGTAAGATTAGAATAAAAACGTTTTATAAACAGGGCTCAAACACTCTTTTTCCTCAGAAAGTACCAGTTTTTTCAGTTATGTCACTTACAATAAATTCTGTAGATTGACTCCTGTAAAGAGTTTTGTTATTGTGTCAGTTTGGAGTAATAATGAAGAAAGTTTAAAACTGGTTATGCTATCAAGTGTCAGTCTAAAGTGGACTGTCACTCACTCTTGGAAAATATTGCATTTTTTAAATCTTCTCCAATATAAATTTTTGCTCTCAAGATAATCATTATAGGTCAAGAGACATTTTACTCCTACACAAATGAATCTAAGTTTATATTAGATGCAATCCCAGAACAGTTCTGTGTAGCAGATTAACTGATGGTTCTTGGCCACACTTCAGTTAAGAAAGGAACTCTGAAGCTGGCCACAGTGGCTCACACCTGTAATCCCAGCACTTTGGGAGGTCAAGGCGAGCAGATAACGAGGTCAGGAGATTGAGACCATCCTGGCCAACATGGTGAAATCCTCTACTAAAAATACGAAAATTAGCCTGGCGTGGTGGCACGCACCTGTAGTCCCAGCTACTTGGGAGGCTGAGGCAAAGGAATTGCTTGAACCTGGGAGGCAGAGGTTGCTGTGAGTTGAGATCGTGCCACTGCATTCCAGCTTGGTGATACAGCAAGATTCTGTCTCCAAAAAAAAAAAGGAACCCTTTTCCAGGAATATGCATAGTTTACATGCCAAGTAGTGGGTTCCACTCCTATATTAGACTCATTTTACTGTTGAAATAGTAGGGATCAACTGCACAGAAATTTTATCACTAGCATTTTTCAAGAGGTATCCATAACACTGTAGTATATTTTCAACATATATGTCTAATCCTCAATGTAAAGTATATGTTTACAGAGCCATATTTTTTTTTTCTGGTTTTAAGCCATTAGATACCAAGTGATAACAGGATATCAAAACTATGTGTAACACTGAACTCTTACAGGTGCTGTATAATTTTTTTTTATTGGTGTGAATATAGGCTGTTAATGCTGTGTCCTTAGTGAATTTTAAAAAACTTTTTTTTCTTTGTTTAACAACACTAAACAGTGAAGGAGAGACCTGAGTTATTGTTCCCACTTTGCCAGTACCCTCTGCTATAAAACTCCTGTTCTATGGGAGAGTATATGAAATTCTGAAGAATGCATAAGTGAGTAATATATTCCCACCTCAGTGATAAAATGAGGTATTGAGCAAAACAGTCTCAAAGACAAATAAAAAGAATTGTATGGAGGGTTTGTTTTTGTAATAAAGACAATTCATTATAGTATCTAGTTTCTAGAACACTTCTTGCATTTTATCCACAGAAGCCCTGTGAAAAACATTGTTTTCATTTTTTATTTTCATAGGCAAGGAAGCTTCCAGAACAAGTAATTGGTATAGCCAAGTCCTTCTCCAAATCTCAAATTTAGTTTAGTTATGTGACATCAGAACAGAAGCATGATAAATATATATCCATGCCACCAATTCCCTTGCTTGATAGTGACAGGCAATATCCAAGATGTCGTCTCTAGCTGAAGCTGACCATGTCCTGCCTTTTATGATGGGTTCTGGGCATCCCAAGGATTCATTTTATTTCTAGAACCTAACGAGACAATTGGTACTGGCTGCCAGCCAGTGGCCCTACTTAGGGCTTCCCCACCCAGGTGCCAGGCAGTAGAATGACTCTAAACATGCCAGGCTGAGCTGTCTCTGTTGCTCTTGCTTTTTAACCTGAAGCTGTGAACAGACTTAAGCCATCAAAAGAATGCTTTTTTTTTTTTTTGCAAAGCCCAGCCACATCATCTCTAGACTGGTGACCTCAATTGTGTACCTGTCACATGCCAAACGTATCCCAGGCTCTGCTTGTGTATTTTAGCAAGCACTGTTGAGCCCCTGTTGTGTGGCTAGCTGAGCTACATGCACATTCCTTCATGTCAAATCACTTACAGTTTAACAGACGATTAGACATGTAACTGCCAAAATGAGCAGTGTAGATCAGTGTAGATGCTAAGTGCCCAGTTTAGGTCTTGTGGCCAGGACTGCATCGTGGACTTTTTACTCACCTTAATTTTGGATAATTGCTATGAGTGAAAATGTAGACTTTTTGTGCTTGAAATAGTATCCTGGCTTAGGTTTTTCAGAAAGGAAATTAAAATTACAGTTAGTGTTTAGTAGTAACTTATTGCTTAATCCTCCCAAGAATTTTTAAAATCTTCTGTTTATATGGAAAACCAGTTTTATTATGTTTTGTTTTGGGATAAGTGAGATTTCTGTTTGTATTTTAGAATAATACCTAAAACCTACCATGAAGAAGAAAAACCACTTAGGTAAATTGCTTAATTTTAATGAGAGAGAAATAACGCTCTCTTGATATTTATTTTGCTTTAATTCTTGTGTTTTTGTCAGGGGTAAAAGCATGTCTGCGAAGAAAAGTATGCGAACAGGAAGAAAAGTATGAAATTCCTGAAGGTCCACAGAGAAGCAGGCTCAACAGAGAACAGCTGGTATTTTTCTTTTAATACAACTTTCATTGTTCTTATTATGACATACTGTTATTATCACCATCAGGAAAAACTTCTGCCCTTTCAACAGCTACTGGTGACTGATTAAAATTTTAATTGTGCTTATTTCAAGCACTTGATTCTGAAAGATGATCACAATGAGCAATAAAATCCAGAAGGTAATAATTTCATACTGTTAATGGATTTTTGGCATCTTGAACATTCCCATAAACCTTTCAGAATCTGAGGTAAATCTCAGATACAGGAAGTAGCTTGAAAGAAGACTTACAGCTGCTGCTCGGATTTAGTTACCATATGTCTTTATGGCCACATACTGCAGTTTTAATGGATAATATTGCATTATCCTGTTGATATATATAAGTATATTAGAAGTGACAAAGACAATTTCCATAGAGGGAATTATGAAACTTTTTTATTTCCAGCGAGCACACAGAAGTATGTTTCATAGCTAATTGGACATCTAGCCTCACTACAATAATCTGTTTGTCCCTGTGAATACATTTCTGGAACTGTGGAGGGCACATTCCCACAGTGGCTGCCCTGAGGATCTTAGGTTGGTAATATGTAAGGACCTGAATGTGGATGGGCAGAGGAGGCTCATGGAAAAGCTGTTATTCTTGTAATTTAAATACATTTGGCCTGGTGTCTCTGAAGCCTATTTCAAATAAGCTAGGAATTTTGGGAGCTTTAAGTCCCACCATATAAGCATGAACATCCTGATGAAAAAAGTTTGATGAACAGTTTTGATTTGTTTTTCTTGATACCAAGCACATCTAAATTTTACAAGAATGAAAAGGAACTGAGAAAGTCACTGAATCATAGGGTAAAACTTGTAAATAGAAAGCCCTTATTTGCCTAAGTATTTTTCTTGATCCAGTTAGTATGCTTGAAATATAACTTATCCCAATACCTCATTAAGTAGCTTCATAGCTGCTCGTAATTATTACAGATTGAGCATCCCTAATCCAATATCCAAAATGCTCCAAAATCCAAAACTTTTTGAGCTTTGACGTGATGCCACAAGTGGAAAATTCCACACCTGACCTCATGTGACAGATAACAGTCAGAACACAGTCAAAATTTTGTTGCATGCACAAAATTATTGAAAATAATGTATAAAATTACCTCAGGCTCTGTGCATAAGGTATACATGAAACATAAATGAATTTTGTGTTTAGGCTTTATACATTCTTAAAATATCTTGTGTATATGCAAATTTTTCAAAATCCAAAAATTTCTGGATCTGAAATGTTTCTAGTCCAAATGTTTCAGGTAAGGGATACTCAACCTGTATTTTTATTTTCCTCATTCATATGCAGTGTTTTTAAATAGAGTATTTTGATCTGCCTTTAACAAATGTTTTCTCATTATTTCAGTTGCCAAAACTGTTTGATGGATGCTACTTCTTTTTGGGGGGAACCTTCAAACACCATCCAAAGGACAACCTTATTAAGCTCGTCACTGCAGGCGGGGGCCAGATCCTCAGTAGAAAGCCCAAGCCAGACAGTGACGTGACTCAGACCATCAATACAGTTGCATACCATGCCAGACCCGATTCTGATCAGCGCTTCTGCACACAGTATATCATCTATGAGGATTTGTCTAATTATCGCCCAGAGAGGGTTCGTCAGGGCAAAGTCTGGATGGCTCCTTCCAGCTGGTTTATAGACTGTGTGATGTCCTTTGAGTTGCTTCCTCTTGACAACTGAATATTATACCAGATGAACATTTCGAATTCAACTTGCACGGTTTGTGAGAGCCCAGTCATTGTACTGTTTTTAATTGTTCACATTTTTACAAATAGGGAGAGTCATTCATATTTGTCTTTGAACTAAAACCAAAAAGTTTAATGTCAGATTAGGAATTCACTTTGTGTTTACCATTTGGATGCTGAAATTGCTTTTAAGGATTTTTCTTTTTAAAATTGGCGTGCTTTTTGATTCATCATGTCTTTCTATTCAGATTATTGGGTATCAAAGATTATTGAGAGGACACCAGACTCGTGGTTAAATAGACAAGTGATATCATTACTTACTAAAATCTATACCTGCCACCATTAAAAAACTTGCCTTTTTTTTTAGTAAACAGAGAATATTATCAAATAATTTATTTTGGCTTTATTGAAAAGAGAGTATCTGATCTTAAATGTGCCACCATACATGTTAGATTCTCCTATCTGCAATTGTCTTTATCCTATTTTGTGTTTTTGTTTTCTTATAATTTACTCTGTGGTCTGTTTCTACACTTTTATCCCTGTTTTTTATCCTGTATATTCACCAGGAAATCATGATTTTATTCTTAACATTTTTTTTTTTTTTTTTTGGTGGTAAAAATCAATACTGAGTTCATGGTACATTTTTTCATTCTGTACATTTGCTTATAACTGTCAATGTATAACTCTGTTTGTCTACTACATATGTGTATATACTTAGAACATTTTAACACATTTTAATATCAGTTTTTAGAAAGTCTGACTAGTCTAGTGAATTGTTAGTCCAACATCATTACTTTAAGAAGCAGTCTTATTCTGGTAGACCTTGTTGGTACTTCTAAAATAATTTTGAAGGTCTTAAATTCTTCCTTTGTAAAGTTTTTTTAAAGTTTTTGGGTTGGCCTGGAAGCAGAAGTTGGTGATTACTTGATTAGAATAGATTTTTTTCCAGATCATACAAAAGGCCATACAGTAAGTACAGAAGTAGGAGGGGGAGGGCTTACTAATATCAAACAGGCAAGGCCTCAGTGAGTGGGCAGGATACCCCCTGAGAATGGCCAGACTCAGGGAGGTTACTCTGCTCTGGGTGCTCTTATTCACAAATAGACAAGGATACATTAGATTATTTTGAAACATTTTTTTAAGAAACAGAATTCTTTAATAATTCCTTCCTAGACATTGAATATTGAATATACTTAAACAATTAAAGGCTTGGGGAAGGAGACACTGAGAGACCTTCCAGTTTGGTCCCTCGTGAGCAGAAGAGAACAGTTTGATAACTATTGAAATAGAATATCCTTAGTTTTAAAATACTGAGAATCTCCAAAGTTCATCAGCATCTTAAGATGTACTTACTTGAAAGTTTGAGATTCTGTTTATCATTTGAAAATACATTTTGCTTCAATTCTTTCTTTGACGTGTTGTTTTTTCATATCAAGAAATACATCGTGTGAACAAAATAGCCTTTTGACCCTGGCCTTGCTGGATGAATTAGCTCTGAAACGCTCTCTGCAACAAGTAATGTATTTGTCCCACGTTTCGTTCTGTTGGAGAATGATGAACACCATGGCACCAAACAAAAATCCGAGGGGTTAGATAATGTCTGGATTAAATAATTTAAGACTCTCTGGGGTTTTGGTTGTCATTTTTTATTTAGCACTGCCTTCAAGTCACTTTCTATTGCCTCATAGGTCACATTTGAGACAGGTTTGTGTCTGTTCCTTGCATCTGAATTCCTGTTGGTAAAGACACCTTTGAGGTCTCTTGCTCAGTTTTCTTCATTCATTATCTTGGTTTATCACCCCCCCTCCTTTTCTCCCCTAAATATTAAGCAGTTTCATCTTTGCTTTCTTTAAAGATTTATTTTGACAGCAATTAGTTTGTGTTAAGCTCTTGAAACTTGTGATTATATTTTCTGTGTTGATACATACATAATTATTTTATTTTTTAATCATAGATTCAAGCTTCCTTTTTATTTACTATAAATCACTAAAGTTATTTACATTTTCATGTATCTGTGTCTTGTATAAAATTGGCTTATTCTGTGCTGTTGAAGAATGAGGCTCAACATGACTTGTGAGGAAATCTGTCAACTAACAAAGGGTTATCTTTTTGAACATAGCACTTTTTAATTTTGAATAAAAATATTTCTGACATGTAGTAGAGACTTTATTGCATTAAGTTATTCTGAATACAGTATAACTTGGATAGTTTGGAATCGTCATTAAGAACATAAGTTTCATAGTGATTCCTCTGTGGCTCTATACAAGTGAGAAGGCGGTAGCTTTTCCACATTCTCATGGCTGTTTTCTAGTTTTACTTGGATTTGTAGCTGTTTCCCTTTTTCCTGACAGCTGCCACTTCGTAGCGATTTTTCTTTCTCTGCTAATACTTGACCATATCTAACTTCTTTTTTCTTTTGCTGAAAAATGGAAACCAGATGGGAAGTATGTTAGAGTTATGATTGAAATAAGGTTAAATGAGCAGTGTGTGAGGGTTTTCACTGATTTCACCTAGGAGGTAGTTTAGCTACTTGAATTTTAGTAAATAGAATTTTTCAAGTGTTTCATCTGTCTCAGATTTTTTTTTTTTTTTTTTTTTTTTTTTGCACCTGCTTCGTGAATTTAAGTGACCTCTGCCTAGAGGATTGTATTTGGGGAGGTTTGATGTTTCCTTTGGAAATGAGACCATTTATGGGTGGGAGTGGGGCTTGGCATTACCTGTCATTGCTTCCATGGGTTAATTGTATTCTAAAGGTTCATGGACCTTATGACAGTCACAACTGTCTGTTCTGTTTCCTACCCTGCAAGTATTAAAATGGCAGGAACAAATGCTTGTTTTATTTAATAACTAACAGCCACCATTTTCTTTGAAGATATATTGAGCTACAAATTGTAAACTCAATGTATAGGTCAACACTTTTCAAAGATGTGCACCTCAAACTACCTAAATAAATAAATAAACAACTACTGAGAAGTTGTCCTCAGCTAAGAGCTCTAATTTTCTTTTAGTCAACTAATAAGGCTTATGCCTCCCTAATTAAACTGCAGACATTCTTACGAATTAGGGATTGTTGATTATTATTTGTAAGGCACAAGGTGCATTTTCTGATACCTGTAAGTTTCTATTAGAATGGGGATGTGAGAGAAGTGGGAAAAGTATGTTCTTTAGGCTTAAAGGGTTAATAACTAAGTCTCCAGCCCTGGGGAGGGTCCTGCACAGGCTTTGAAGTTAGACCTGGATTTTGTTAACCATCTAACCTGTGTCATCGGTGATAAAGGCGGGGGAATACTGTTCATTTCACCTGGGTTTAAAGATGTGTGAAAGTGCTGAGCACACTGTATACATTCACAACTCACCTTCCAGGACCGCTGTCAGCAAACTCATGAATAAGTGGCTGTAGGTAGCACAGCTTGTGTCAGTCCTTAGTGTCCTGGCTCTTGTGTCCCCTGCACATCTATAGCTGGGTGTCCTCCCGTCTTCACTTTATTGGCTTTAGCCTGAACAACAACCAGAGCCAGGCCCTAGTTTCTTATTTCTTACCATCCCATCTGCACTGGTAACGTTTGCGCATCTATGTAGCCTCTCTGTTCATTTCACTAAAATGTTCGCTTTCACCTCCTCAGTTACTTACTGTACATACCAAGATTGCTTAGGCCTCCACACATAAGTGGTACACCTTGGACAGCACTGTAAAACTTCTGTTACCATGATATAAACCCTTGGGCCACCCTGGCTTGTGGCCTAAATAAAAGGATGTTGATCTTTTCTGCCTTAGTTTACAGTTTGTGAGACTCAGATTTTCATTAATACCACAAGTTTGTCAAAACCTTGCCCCATTTTCCTCCTGCGTAAAATGTAACCTAAAAATAAAGGTCTTTTTCAGAATCTTACTAATGTAAATGAGGCTTTTTTGTTTTTGAGATGGAGTCTTGCTCTGTCGCCAGGCTGGAGTGCAGTGGCACGATCTCAGCTCACTGCAGCCTCCACCTCCCGGGTTCAAGTGACTCTCCTGCCTCAGTCTCCCAAGTAGCTGGCACCACCGGTGCGCATCACCATGCCCAGCTGGTTGTTTGTATTTTAGTAGAGACAGGGTTTCACCATGTTAGCCAGGATGGTCTCGATCTCCTGACTTCGTGTTCCACCCACCTCGGCTTCCCACAGTGCTGGGATTACAGGCTTGAGCCACCGTGCCTGGCCATGTTTGAGTTTTTAAACAAATCTGTTTACAAAATTATTACATCGTTACTGCAGAAATACAAAAAGAGTATCTGCAGGGTCCAAAAGCACAAGGAAGAAAACAGTCACAAAATCCAGGGACCATTAAACTGACCAACCATTTTGTGTGGCCTTCATAGTGTTAAAAGTACATCGAATGCTGCCGACGGGGGACACGAGCTTTCATTCTCCACATCCTCACCACTTCTCTCTTACCTCTTATGTTCTTTTTAGTTGGGCCTTGGAAACATTGACTTGATCCACAACTCAGGAATAACAACTATTAACATTCCTGTCATTTTTTCTTTCCCCATAAAGAAGAAAAGACAGTGTTATTCTCACAAATCACCACTAAAGAACTTACTCATGTAGCCAAATAGCACCTGGTAACATGAGTAAGTTTTTTAGTGGTGATTTGTGAGATTTTGGTGCACCATCACCGAGCAGTGTATACTGCATCGTATTTGTGGTCTTTATCCCTTGCCTCCCTCCCACTCTTCCTCCCGAGTCTCCAAAGTCCATTGTATTATTCTTATGCCTTTGCATCTTCCTAGTTTAGCTCCCACATATCAGTGAGAACATATATGATGTTAGGTTTTCCATTCCTGAGTTACTTTACTTAGAATAATAGGGTTTGTTTTCTGGTTCCTTCTCATATGGGTTGGCACTGTCAGAGGAAAGGTCTATGGCTGTAGGCTGTTCAGATTTTTTTGTCCCACGGGGTATTCCCTTGATGTAGTACGTGGATGTGGCTTCCTACGAGCCGAACTGCAGTGATTGTTGTCTCTCTTCTGGGTCTAGTCACCCAGTGAGTCAGCCTGGCTCCAGGTTGGTACTGGGGTTGTCTGCACAGACAGAGACCTGTGATGTGAACCGTCTATGGTTCTCTCCTTGGGCAAGTCTTGCTGCTGCTGGAGAAGGGGGTACTGGGAATCGTGTACTTAGGAGGATTATGGCTGTCTCTCCTGAGTCATGCAGGTTGTCAGGGAAGTGGGGGAAAGCCAGCAGTCACAGGCCTCACCCAGCTCCCACGCAAATCAAAAGGCTGCTCTCACTCCCACCTTGCCTCCTCACCACCAGCCTTGAGTCTGTTTCCAGACTGAGGGCTAGACGGGCTTGAAAAATCTGCCCGAGGCTACTTGCCTCCCAGCTGGGAACGAAGAGGGCTTGGTTCTATCCCTGCCTTTGGAGTCCGCACCAGATCTGTGCCCTACCCTGCGTTCTGGCCAGGAGGCTTCCCGCCCTGTTCAAATTGTTACAGCGGTCCACTAGAGATTTCCCTCTCCCTGTGGCGTTTTAGCCCCTGCTTCTCTCGGTGCCCTCCGGATGGATCCCTGTGGTGCCAGGCAGGAATGAGCTGCTAGGGCACCCAACGAGCTCCCAGGCTTTTTCTGCCTCATTCTCTACCCCTGTATTTCACTTGGCTCTCCAGATTGACTCAGCTCCAGGTAAAGTCGGAAACTTCTCCCACAAACAGACCTTCAGCTTCTCCGGTGGGGATGTGTGTTCGGGAGAGGAGAGTCTCCCTTTCCCACTTCTGCAGTTGGGGCTCTCACAATATTTGAGGGGTCTCTCGGGTCCTGCAGGAGCAGTTCACTGCCTTCAGTGGGTCTTCTCGGGATTGTTGGTTTGTTCTTGCAGTCAATTTTGAGGTAAAATTCATGATGTGAGCCTCTGCACGCTGCTCTCTCCAGAGCAGCATCCTAGCCCCGCCTCCCGTCCGCCATGATGATCCAAAAATTTGTTTTTCTTTTTAAGGAAATAGGAATCTGAATTTTTTTTTCCCCCCTATTTAAGCACACATACATAGCTTTTACAACTAAGGCACAAAACCCTGTGTATGCTTTTATTTCCCATGGTTTTCCACGTAATTAAGTGTTCTCACGCATAATTTCAGAACTTATAGTATCCTACCAACACGATGTATCATGATTTATTTAACTGAATCCCTGGTATTTAATATTTGGGTTGTTTCTATTATAGAAACAGCTATTATTATTTATTTTTATTATTATTTTTTCAAGATGGAGTTTCGCTCTGTCACCCAGCCTGGAGTGCAGTGGTACAAGCTCCGCTAACTGTAGCCTCTGCCTCCCAGGTTCAAATAATTCTGCCTCAGCCTCCCAAGTAGTTGGGACTACAGGCATGGGCCACCACACCCAGCTGATTTTTGTATTTTTAGTAGAGACGGGGTTTCACCGTGTTGGCCAAGACGGTCTTGAATATTATTATGTTTATAATAAATTTGGAGTGAGAGGGGCATTGTTTCTTTAAAAAGTCAAGCTAACTCAGTATCCACATTTAAATTGCCTTAACTGATTGCTGTGATTTTCATGAGCTGGTGAAACTTTATCTGTGAGATTAATAACACCTTATGATTAAAAACTAACCATAAAAAGAAAAAAGAGAAGCAATCTTTCTTTTGATAGAGACCTTAGAGATTATGTTGCTTGTGAGAAGTTCTCTTGTTAAGATAAGGAAACTGGCCCAGAGAATTCTAGTGACTTGCCCAAGATCATTCTACTCAGTAATGGCAGGCCTACATCAAATCCCTGTGTTCTTTCTCTATGCCATACTAGGCCTTGGAGCACCTGTGTCTTTAAGACTATTAAAGCATTTGCTATTATGCTTTAATAGAACCTTTGAACTGATATCTACTTGAATGAACTTACTGGACTGGTCTAGGACAACCAGAAGGGAAGATTGTCTGTCCCATACTTGGGGCAGCCCCACCTCGACCTCAGCAGACATTACTAATCACTGTACTTTGGTTCTGAGACTGCAAAGGATCTTGAAATCTTTCTCAATTCTTGTTTCAGACAGCCACAACTAATTGGTCAAGTTTGTTTATCAGCTGTAATACCATTTCTAAACTAAGCTATGCTTAAAACTCAAGTAATTTTTAAGTGTATGTGTGTGTTGCTTTCCTCTGCAGTAGACTCGAAGTACATAATATTCCAGTCAATGATATTCCAGTCAAAGACTGTGGCTCAGAACAAGTGATTTTCAACTATCAGGGAGGCCATGCTCTCCTAGTCGAGGGTAAAAACAAACCCAAAAACACCATCAAGGGGTAAGAGAAAGAGAGTGGAAAGAAGGAATATGGTTCAAAGAAATTCTGTAGATGATTTTTATGCCTGCACTTCCCACAGTTTCAAGTCACTACTACTTCAGCACCATTTATTGCTGGAATTTACTTCTGACATCATCACGCCATTCAGAAATTGTATTTTTGATTTAAGCACCTATTGTGATGCAAGAAGTATGTGTGTGTTCAACCAACTGTAACTACGTATTATGTATGCAATGTGTCTGATTACCCATCACACACATTTCTAAAGCTAAGGTATATGAAATTTGCTGTAGAATATGATGATGTATCTTAAAGTCATTACCATCCTCTTTGTAATAATTCTTTCCTTTTTTCTATGAGTGCTAAAATTTTGATATCTGGTAGTAAATTCAGATTAATTTTCTGGGCTGTGGAACTAAGGTTTAACACAACATTTATATTAAAAGAAAATTCATACATTCTGAAAAATAAATGAAGTCTGTTGAGTTTTTGTTTGTTTGTTTGTTTGTTTTTCTTGGATAGGGTCTTGGTGTCAGCCAGGCTGGAGTGCAGTGGCATGATCACAGCTCACTATAGCCTCCAACTCCTAGTCTCAAGCAACCCTCCTGCTTCAGCTTTCCAAGTAACTGGGACTATAGGTGCATGCCTCCATGCCCAGCTAATTTTTTGTATTTTTTGCAGAGATGGGATCTCATGTGTTGCCCAGACTAGTCTTAAACACTTGACCTCAAGCAATCCTTCCATCTCAGCCTCACAAAGTGTTGGGATTGCAAGTGCAAGCGACTGGGCCTGGCCAAGGAACATCTTATTTTTCTATTGACCTTTCTTTTGCACATATGTTACAGAAAGCACAAAGATTAGGCATTTGACTTTTTCAGTGAGAATCCTCTTATTTAAGTGCTATGCAAAGATTCACTTGCAGTGATACATGTGCATTTTATCATTTTCCTGTTAAAAAATATAGATCTGGTTTTACATTGTAAGAGATTGAGGAAGAATCTGATACTAATTTACCCAGTAATTTGTATTACGTTGATTCATTGACTATGAGGACCTACTGGGTTTCAGATTGTGTTGCTCACCTGGAGGAACGAAGGTGAGTAAGACATAGCCCCAAGTCCTCAATGGGTTACTACATTCTAGTAGAAGAGCCAAACAAATAAACAGATAGATAATTGCACAGGTATTGTTTTCAGCAAGGCAGGCCCCTATTTTCCTGTCCAAGAGAATCATCATGTTGGAGACCTGCTTGCTAGTGGGTATTGCTATGTTTCAACAAAGTCTATCTTGCTACACATGACTCACTTGTTAAAAGAACCAAATCGGTGTCTGCACTGGATATAATCAGGTATTTTTTGGCAAGGTAGCTAGGATCTACCTTAGGATCAGATGAGTTAATATTCACCATATATATAGTAAACATTGTTTGATTCTTCTTGAGTGCTACTTCTAGTCTTTTGCAGAAGAGGATGGCAATTTATCAATATTTTATTAGTGGGTTTTTTTCTATTTAGGAATTTGAGTAAGAAATAGAAAATGCAGTTTGCTGAAAGGACAAATGGGAAATGAGTTTTTTGCCATTGTATTAGATTTGCTAAGTTAGCACATTTAATCTGAAGATAATTTAAACAGTTGCTAAATCTATCTACATTTATCTCATCTACTTTTCAAAAAAAAATGCACCTTTTTAATATTCATGCTGGTTTTCTTTGAAATCAGATGTAGTCATTAGAGTTTTTTTTTTATGTCAGAGAGGTTTTTAAAATGGATTATTGGCATTTACAATCTTGTTAATTTGTAGCAAAGTAATTTGTGCACATAGTTTAAGAAGTCAAATTTTGCGAAAAGATTTAGACTAAAATGCATGGCTTCTCTACCTCTCTCAACTTTCGCCCAGAAACAATCACTTTGTACTCTTATAGCAGTTTATTTTGGTATTTAGCCTTCTACTTAGTAAGTATATCTGTACTGCATTTTCTTGATTCATCCATTTTAGGCATCTATTTATTCACTATTGGGGTAGATGATTTTGGCACTCAGATTCCTTCTGTCTCCTTCTCCCCATCTTCCTAGTAGGTAATTTAAATCTCTTTCCAAGGTTTTCACCATAAAGACTATGGAAATGTTCATTGCTCTTCCAAGTCATTTGCAATAATTGCATTTTTGTAAACCTTGTTTCTCTTAATTTTTATTAGTTTTTAAATTTTGTCTAAATTTTTGAACTGATATCTAAATCGTCCATGACTTTGATATTTCTAAAAAGTCTCACAATACAATTTTTTTCCCCAAGACAAACCTATTGATTCAGTAGATCAATAGTTAAATTTTTTTTTTCCTGAAAATACTCCCCCTGACACCCCCATGCTTTCTCCCTCCCATCGGGACTGGCTGCCAGTGAGATCTGCCACCTCACCTTCATCCTGGGACTCCCCTTCTTTCCCAATCCCTGGGAACCCTGTTGATTTTCTTCTCTGTTGCATTCTCTGTTTTCTGCTTTACATCTATATTTTGATGAAGTGTATCAGTTGGTTTGTAAGAAAGAATACAATCAATAAATATTTTATCTGGAAAAGGTTTTCATTGGCCATCACACCTGACTGTTTGGCTTGGCAATTGTTTTCCCTTAGCAGAGTTTTGAGGGGATAAATTAGCTTCTTCCTTATTGTCTAGGTTCCCAATGCTGGCACTTACGTTTGACCTTACCCCCACCTAAGTCATTTTCACTCATCATAGGTTGTATTGAGGGTTACATTGGGTTGTTCATTGTGTTATTTTACTGCAGTTTTCAGGTAGAGAAAGGGACAGTCAATGGGACCAACACCTTTAGCATCCATACCCATTCTTCTGAAAACCAGAAACTCTGACAATATATGTGTGTGTGTGTGTGTATATATATATATGTACACGTATATATATATATATGTACATGTATATATATATGTACACGTATGTATATACACACACATATATACGTATACGTATACGTATATATATACATATACATATACATATATATACATATACATATACATATATATACATATACATATACATATATACGTATACATATATATGTATATATATATGTATATGCATATATATATGAATGTAAGGCAATGGTGCATTGGATTACATTTTCCATTTGGAAATAATTAGCATAGACTTGTTTAAAATGGTGCAACCTGGCCCTTTGAAAGAGATATTTGATAAAATAAGGCAACTTAGTCATTTGGGGCTTGGGACAACTTTGCGAACAAAACTTAGTAAGCATTTTCCTTTCCGAATGAGATATGGGCCCTTGAATGATCAATGTAAATGAGTAGTCATCCCCTGGCCAAAAGACTACTGATTTATCCATATACTCTATACCAAAAAAACACTGTACATTCATACTTAATCTTTTTAGCAGCAAGCCTTTCTAATGTTTCCTGGCGAGGCACTCTCCTTTTGGTAATGCTATAGAGATGTATAAAATCATATTATTATAACCCAAAAACTAAAGGCAGTATTCATAGGACATCTGCTAAAATGCAAATGTAAGCTATGTAGGTGTAGAGGAGGTGATGAGGATTTTTCAAAAGGCATAAGAAGAATATACTTTTAAAAGATATGTTAATTATGACACAAAAATATAAGGCTATCAATTAATGATTACCAATTAGACATTTGGGAGGAGCGAATATCAAGTAGAAACCCAACCAATTAGCTATAACCATAGTTGAAAGAGGAAGAAAGAACAAACAAATGGAAGTATATATAATAATTGCTTTAAGCCGTTTTATGTTACATTATAATTTCTTAAGAATTGACAGGGAAGCTATTTTGCTGCGCTGAAAGATAAGCTTGTGGTTTTGTGGTTTTTCTCATCTGTAAGAAATTATAGCCATCCGATTTTCATTATATCTGTACATTGTGGAAATTAGGATCAATAAACCATTTAGCTTTCTTTGGGTAGTAAATAATCTCTAGAAATATTATGCTCCAGTGGTTACCTCTGGGGAATATTTTAAATATTATATAATAATATTTGAAGATAAAAATTCATATAACAAAAAAGAGGAATTTAAGAGTTTGCCGTTCTCCATGGGATCATGCCTGCTACAATCTTCAGCATGTGCTTAGTGTCAGGAAAGAGTGAATTAAAATCTTGTCCTGCGCCATTTCCTTCTCTTGTTTTGAAGCTTTTCCAAAAATTTGTTTCTTTATAAATCTTTGCATTCGTAGGTGGTCATCGGGATGACTAAAGATAGCAGCCTGCTTCAGTTGTCTTCTTGTTTTAAATATTATATCTTATGTAAGCTGAAAGGCTACAGAACTGGAGCTCCAAGTTGTTTTCCCCTTGATTATTAGATTTTCCTTTTTCTCCATCTTAAATTTGCATGTTTTATTGCCAGTTTTGTCACTGGATATTTTTTTAATAATACTTTCCCTTGTAGAAGGGTTTCTGCCTTCATCCCTGTCTTAACATCTTGAACAGAAGGCTGATCACATTGTCTTTGGCTTCCCATTATTATTTTTCTGCTGCTACTGGACTTCCATTCACCCCATACCACCATTCTCCTGTCTTGCTATGTATTTTTACCCCTTGCTGACCCTTCAATGGCATTCAGTCTTAAAAATTCTGAGCTTAGATGCTCTCTGGTTATTTTCTAGCTTTGTCATCTCAGAGGAAAAAAATGTTCTGCAGAATTCTTGGAAATGCCTGTTTTACAAGCCATCAGAAGTTCACCCACTTCAATGAATGCAACATGCCTTTTTTTCCATTTGCCCTTTACATTATCAGCTTTCTTTCTTTCTCTCTTCTCCCTTTCTTGCCCCAGAATTTGTCTTTTATGTCAACATTCACTCACTGTAGCTATCAAAAGTTATGAAAATGTTTATTTCGTTACTGTCGAAAGTCAATGGCCCTTTGGCTCTTATGAGTAAAGCAACTGTCCTCTAATTTGTATGAACTCCTTAAAGCTAGCACTGTGTAGTAATCATAGATAGCAGCGAGTGCTTGCTTGTTGCCTGCCTAGTATAATCATACACGGTTTTCATTCTTTTATATGTATTAAATAATTCTCACAACAGCCTTCATTTTCTCAGCACTGTTTTTTCCCCGTTTTAAAGATGAGAAAACAGGCTCTGAGAGTTTAAGAAATAAACTCTCAGGGTTATGCAGGTAGTCCTCGTCTTGCTGAGTTGAGCCCAGATTCTCTGACTCACAAGTCCAAACTACTGACTACCACTTTATTCTTCCTCAACAATTTTGAACGTAGATGTGGCTAGGAAAGAGTCTGGCACAAAGAATCAGCCCCTATCTCCCTGAAGCAACATCTAACGAGAACTAACTGTGAAAGGCGAAGTTGGAACCACACACCATCATGTTTAACACTGGGCTAATTTTGTTAGAAAAATTAACTTGCATGATTGTGACAAGCAACTTCATATCTGACACTCAGTCTCCTCTTCTGTAAAATGCAGAAAGTGATATCTCTAAGGGCTGTGAAGATGAAATGGGAACCTATAAAGTGCTTGGCGTAAAGAGGGCAGTAAATACTTGGTCTATCTCAGATCAGTCACATGGATCTGAAAGTCAGCAGCCTAAAGCAGGTAGGAGGTTGTTTTTCTCTTCTGTACCATGAAGTCTAGAGGCTAGGACAGTGGCTCCCATTTTCTATCTTGTATCATTGTTATATGGTGTCCACTAAAACTCTGATCATCACATACCCATTTGAGACTAAAAGAGAGGAGGACAAAAGAGCCCACCAGCTCTGTCAGCCACACCCAAAAACTACTTCCTATATCTTATTGGCTAGAAAGGCACATGATCACTAACAACAAAGTGTGGACTCCAACAACAAGAAATGTAAACAGTGGGAAAGAAGGTGTGTGTGTGTGTGTGTGTGTGTGTGTGTGTGTGTGTACACATGGTGATTATATGTGTGTATTATATGCCAAAGGAGCAGCAGAAAGAACAAACACAAAATGGGGTGAAAAGAGAAGGGCCTACCACCAGTAGCAATCCTACGCAGCTAATAAAGAGTGGAGGCAGAATGAGATGTTCCTGCTACATACATTAAAATATATTTAAGACAAGGAAATATGAGCTAGGCCCTTTCAAAAGAATGGCATGCAGATATATAAAAGAAGGTCACATTTACGTCTTAAGAAGTTACCTTAATTGGTTAGACAGTGATAACAAAGCCTCTCTATTGGGCTTGGACTCCAAAGGGATTAATTACCTGCCCCCTTACCCTTTGTTCTTGGCCAACCTTCTCATAAATAAGTGCAGTCCAGACAATAATTTGGATTTTTTTCTCAATCTCAGCAGTGCTTTTCCACTCCTAAAGGAAAAGCAAACCAAAACTACAGAGCACTCGCTTAATAAAAAATGGCTGATCGCATCATTTCTGCTCTAGAAGAGAAGAGTTAGTTTATGATGATGGGGTGACATAGTTGGCTGGTAGTGTGGGAGACATCATAAGGACTCCATTTGTCATCAGCCCTCTGCACATTGGAGTGGCCCTTTCACTTCACAGGTCTCCTTAACCCTGAGTTGATCTGGTAAATTACTTTGAATTTGACCTGCAAATGGTTGATTTCATTAACCTTATTGATCTGCAGTGGAAAATAAAGACTGTCAATGCTCAGACTCCATTGTTCAAGCCAAGTATATAATCAAAGGTTAATTTAATCTTGAATGCATGTTTGGAGTGCATTTAGATACATAGCATTTTGGTGTCATTTTGTTTGACAAAGTTGAACTCATGTGAGGACATATACAAATACAGTTACTCTAAGGTTGAGATAAAACAAGAAAATGGCGACTCTGAGAACAAGGTAATTTGTTTTTAATGATACCAACTTTCATTCAGAAAATCCAGTTGCCAATATTTAGTAGGTAAGATGATAAACAACATATAAATTGAATTTTTACTAACTGCATAAAGGCCGGCGCAGAGGCTCACAACTGTAATCCCGGCACTTTGGGAGGCCGAGGTGGGCAGATCACCTGAGGTTGGGAGTTCAAGACGAGCCTGACCAACATGGAGAAACCCCATCTCTACCAAAAATACAGAATTAGCCAGACCTGGTGGTACAAGCCTGTAATCCCAGCTACATGGGAGGCTGAGACAGGAGAATTGCTTGAACCCAGGAGGCAGAGGTTTCTGTGAGCCAAAATTTTGCCACTCCACTCCAGCGTGGGCAACAAAAACAAAACTCCATCTCAAAAAAAAAAAAAAAAAACCCTGTATAATTATATAATTAATGGATTAAAAAAAAAATCTTCAGGAGTTCTGATAGAAGACGAATGGAACAGAAATATAGCCATGAACAATGGTGTCCAGGTTCACTGCTAATAGTAGATATCTTAAAATGTTGGTGAATAGACTGGATGAAAAAGATAACTAACTATGATTTTCCCCCATCGGCTTTAAAATATGAGAGTAATGTGATTTCGATATGCCTGAATTTAAGAGGGGAGAATGACCTGTGTTCAGTGAGGTTTTTTGTGTTTTTTGTTTGTTTTTGTTTTTTGCCTCTGTGCCTCTGCTCTGATAAAATTCATTTTTGCCATTTTACAAGATAAGCCATTTCAGAGAAGATTCTTGCTTATTAAGTTAAATGTACTAGTGACAAAAGAATGTAGAAAGGAGGCAAAAATTTGTTCTCTCCGGTGCAAAAGGAACATTAGAAAATTTAGATAACTATTTAAGTGCTGGGTTGCTTTTCAATTGTACTGAAAGTTGTCCATCTCAGAGGCACCACCCTGAATGTACCTGATCTTGTCTGAATTGTACCAAAAGTTCCTAAGTAAGCCTTTAATGTTGCAGGTTTAAGAGTCGCTATTGCCCTTGAAGGAAGATAGGCATTTGTGTCCTGCAGTTAACAGCTGAACCAGTTTCACTGTGGCATTGATTGAGTTTGCTGGCTTGAGCTGCTGGGTCTTTGCCATTATAAAGATAAGATCTGATGCAATCATACAGAGACTCCTGATATTTATGTAGATGTATTTTCTCTGGCTGTAGAATTCGACTTTACCTAATTTCAAATCACTGTTAGGCATGATTGGGCCGGTACAATGTTTCTCAATTTCTTGGAGGCTTGCTGCATATTACTGTCACATAAAACTCAAGGATTTATTAAATTAAATCTCTATCTCCTGATAATGAGATCTGTGACTGCCACTCATATCAGAGCACACTCCCACATTTATAACTTGAGATGTCAAGCATTTTTGTCTCTGTCAGGATAAATTCAAGTATTTCTGAAACAGGATTCAAATGTAACATTTTGCCAAATATTTATGTTTATTCTATACATTAAGAACGTAGCACTGGAAACTTAAAAAAAAAAAAAAATTTCCTTTTGCCTTGTATTTCATTGCCAAAAATGGTGACTCTGCAATACGAATTTAGTCAGCAATATTTTTGATTCATGAAGCAGAATAGCAAGTATTTTGCTCTTCTGTAGTAATATCGGTTCTGCAAGGGAGACAGTAGTAAAATATTTATTTTTCTGAGTAAACTAAGCAGACATGAATCAGAAGACATATGGGAAGGAAATAAATGTTCTTCTGAGAAAGTTTTGCAAAGGCTCTTTTTGACAATAACCATACTTTATATCTCTGTCCTTTACAATATTCTGTAATTTCTAATACATCATAAAATAAATTTATACTTTCCTTTTAAAGACAGTAGTTGTCAGTTCTGCTATCAATCCCTCAAGTTAAAGTACATTGTGTGATCTGAAGCAGAGTGATATAGTAGCAAGTGCATTAGCAGCAGGTTTTGGAAGTTCTGGATTGAGTCCCCACTGGGTCATTTACTGTAAACTTGGACAAGGCTTTTCAGAGTTTCATATACTTGACTTATATTACAAAAATAATCTTTAACCATCCGATGGGGTTACTTTGAGCATCAAATAAGATAATGCCTGTATAAATTGTTAGGTCCTCCATGGATACATAGAATTATAATTTAGTATATTTTTGACATCAAACTATCCATTATTCAGAGCTTATTCTACCTAAGGAAAAAAAAAAGCTGATGAATGTACCTGACCAAAGCGAACAGTTTTTGGCTGCCATGATAAACAGGTAGAGTTTTTGACATAAAATAAATCTGACATATTAGAGATGAGTAGCATCTTCAGACACTCCCTAGTTCCGAGATATAGATTTGCAATAATTTTAATATTGTGGTCAGGATATTTACAACCTATTAAATTGTCAAATATTTTAATACTTTTTAATAGATACATAATAAATATACATATTTCTGGGGTTCATGTGATATTTTGATAAATGTACACAATGTATTTTGTAATGTATGATTGAATCAGAGTATTTAGGATATTCATTCCTCAAATATGTTATTATTTCTTTGTGTTGGAAACATTTAAAATCTTCTAGCTATTTTGAAATATACAATACATGATTATTAACTATATATCGCCCTACCGTGCTATCAAACACTAGAATTTATTTCTTTTATTTAGTTGTATATTTGTACTCATTAACCAACCTCTCTTTACACCTCTACCTCACTTCCCAGCGTCTGGTAATGTAACCATTGTTCTACTCTCTACGTCTGTGAGTTTCACTTTTTTTAGCTCTCACATGTGAGTGAGAACATGTGATATTTGTCTCTCTGTGCCTGGATTATTTCACTTAACATAACAACCTCCAGTTTCATCTGTGCTGCTGAAAATGACAATATTTCATTCTTGTTTGTGGCTGAATGGTATTCCATTGTGTATATAAACCACATGTTTTTTGTCCATTCTTCCATTGATGGACACTGATTGGTTCCACATCTTGGCTATTATAGGAATAGTGCTGCAATATACATGAAGTTTCAGGTATCCTTTGATATCCTGATTTCCTTTCGTTTGGATAAATACACAGTAGTGGGGTTGCTAGATCATATGGTAGTACCATTTTTAGTTTATAGAGAAAACTCCATGCTGTTTTCTATCCCCGCGAACAGTATATAAGAGTTCCTTTTTCTCTGCATCTTCACCAGCATTTGTTATTTTGATAACAGCCATTCTAACTGGGGTGAGATGATATCTCATTGTGATTTTGATTTGTTTCCCTGATCAGCAATGTTGAACATTTTTCCACCTATCTATTGGCCATTAGTATGCCTTCTTTTGGAAAATGTCTATGTAGATACTTTGCATAGTTTTCAGTGGGATTAGTTGAGTTTTTGCTGTTGAGTTGTTTCAGTTCCTGATATATTTTGGATACTAGGTCTTTATCAGATAAATAATTTGCAAATTTTTCTCCCATTCTACAGGTTCACTTTGCTGATTGCTTCCTTTGATGTGCAGAAGCTTTTTAGCTTAATATAGTCTCATTTGTCTATTTCTGTTTTTGTTGCCTGTGCTTTTGAAATCTTAGTCATAAAATCTTTGCTTAGGCCAATGTTCTGGAGTGTTTTCTTCTAATTTTACAGTTTCAGATCTTCTTCTTAAAGCTTTAATCCTCTTTGATATGGTGGGAGATAGGGGTCTAGTTTTATTCTTCTGCAAATTGATCCCCAGTTTTCTCAGCACCGTTATTTGAAGAGGAGGTCTTTTCCACATTGTATGTTCTTGGTGTCTTTGTTGAAAATCAGTTGGCTATAAATATGTTCATTTATTTCTAGGTTTTCTATTCCATTCCATTGGTGTATGTGTCTGTTTTTATACCAATACTATGCTGCTTTGATTACTACAGTTTTGTGGTGTATTTTGAAGTCAGGTAGTGTGATGCCTTCAGCTTTTTAATTTTTGCTCAGTATTTCTTTGGCCAGTTAGGATTCTTTGTGGTTGCATAAAAATTTTAGCATTTCTTTCTATTTTTGTGAAGAATGCCATTGGTATTTGCATTGAATCTGTAGATTGCTTTGGGTAGTACTGTCATTTTCATTTCAATAATATTAATTATTCTAATCCATGAGCATAGGGTGTCATTTCTTTGTTCTCTTGATCAATGGCTTATAGTTTTTATTGTACAGGTTTTTCACATCCTTAGTAAAATTTATTCCTAGGTATTTTGTGGGTTTTTTTTTTTTTGTAGCTATTATCTTTGGGATTGCTTTCTTGATTTCTTTTTATGCTAGTTTGTTATTAGTGTATAGGGATGCTATTGATTTTTGTATATTGATTTTGTATTCTACAACTTTAATTAATTTCTTTATCAGTTCTAAAAGTTATCTGATACTTTCTAGTTTTTTAAAGTATATAACATCATGTTGTTTGCAAAAAGGAACAGTTACTCTTTTTTGCTTTGTTTGTCTTGATGTCTTTTTCTTTTTCTTGCCTGATTTTTCTGGCTAGGACTTCCAGTCATATTTTGAATAAGCACTGTGAAAGTGGGCATCTTTGTCTCATTTCAGTTCTTAGAAGAAAGGATTTTCAACTTGTCCCTATTCCGTATAATGATAACTATGAGTTTTTCATATATGGCCTTTATTATGTTGAGGTATGTGTCTTTTATGCCTAATTTGTTGAGTGTTTTTATTATAATGGGATATTGAATTTCACCAAATGCTTTTTCTACACCTATTGAAGTGATCATATGGTTTTTCTCCTTCATTCTGTTGCTATGATTATGATGTATCACATTTATTGATTTGTGTATGTTGAATCATCCTTGTGTCCTTGGAATAAATTCCACTTGATCATATTGTATTATCTTTCTGATGTATTGTTGGATTTAGTTTGCTTCTGTATTATTTTGTTGAGGATTTTTGCATCTGTATTTATCAGTGATATTAGCCTGTAGTTTTCTTTATTTGTTGTGTTCTTATCTGCTTTTGGTATCAGAGTAATGCTGGCCTCATAAAATACATTAGAATTTCTTCCTTTTTAATTTTTAAAACAGTTTGAGAAGAATTGGTGGTAGTTATTCTTTATAGGTTTGGTAGAATTCAGTAGTAAAGCTATCCTGACCTGAGCTGTTTTTTGATGATAGACTTTATTACTGATTCAATCTCATTACCCTTTATTGGTGTGTTCAGATTTTCTTTCTTCCTGATTTCATCTTGGTATATTGTATGTCTCTAGGAATTTATTCATTTTTTTTTTTTTTTTGGTTATCCAATTTGTTAGCAGATAGTTGTTCATAATCAATTCTAATGATCATTTTTGTATTTTTGTGTTGTAAATTGTAATATCTCCTTTGTTTCTTAATTTATTTATTTGGATCTTCTTTTTTTGGTTAGTCTAGCTAGCAGTTTGTCAGTTTTATCTTTTCAAAAACCGACTTTTTGTTTCATTGATCCTTTGTATCTTTTTTAGACTATATTTACCTTATTTCTGTTTAATCTTTATTATTTCTTTCCTACTACTAATTCGGGGTTTGGTTTGTTTTTACTTTCTTAGTTCTTTGATGTTTATTGTTAGACTGTTTATTTGAAATTTTTCTACTTTGATGTAGATGTTTATTGCTATAAACTCTCTTAGTACTGTTTTTGCTATATTCTGTTAATTTTGGTATGTTGTGTTTCCATTGTCACTGTTTTCTTAATTTCTTCATTGACCTAGAGGTCATTCAGGAGCTTGTTGTTTAAATTTTATGTATTTGTATAACTGCCAAAGTTTTCTTGTTACTGATTTCCAGTTTTATTCCATTGAGGTCTGAGATGATACTTGATATGATTTAGATTTTTAAAAATATGTCAAGACTTGTTTTGTGAGCTAACATATAGCTTATCCTGGAGAATGTTCCATGTGCTGATAAGAAGAATGTGTATTTTACACATTTGGATGAAATGTTATGTAAATGTCTGTTAGGTCTATTTGGTCTATAGTACAGATGAAATTTGATGGGATTTTTTTGTTTGTTTATTTTCTGTCTAGATGATCTGTCCAATGCTGAAAGTAGGGTATTGAAGTCCTCAACTATTATTGATATGGTTTATCACTCTAACTCTAATAATATTTGCTTTATATATCTGGGTACTTCAGTGTTGGGTGCATATATATTTTCATTTGTAATATATCTGATTGCTAAATTGATCCCTTTGTCATTATATAGTGACCTTCTTTGTCTCTTTTTATGTTTTTGACTTAAAGTCTATTTTGTCTGACAGAAGTACAGCTACTTCTACACAATTTTGGTTTCCATTTGTGTGTAAAATCTTTTTCCATCCCTTAACTTTTAGTCTATATCTTAAGAGGTGAAGTGAGTTTCTTGTAGGCAGCATATAGTTGGGTCTTGGTTTTGTTTTTAATCCATTCCACCAATCTATATCTTTTAGTTGGGGAATTTAAACCATTTATATTGAAGGTTGTTATTGATATGTTTATGTGAGGACTTACTCCTGTTATTTTGTTTAATTTTTTTCTGATAATTTTGTATATCCTTTGTTCTTTTCTTCCTATTTTGCTGTTTACTTTTACAGTTTGGTGGTTTTCCACAGTGGTAACGTTTCAGTCCCTTCTCTTTCTCATTTGTATATATCTATTCTACCAGTGAATTTTATACTTTCGTGTGTTTTCAAGATAGTAGATATTGTACTGTTGCTTCCAGGTGTATAACTCTGCTATAGTTTGGATGTTTGTTCCCCAAATCTTATGTTGGAAGTTGAAGTTGGAGGTGGGGCCTAAAGGTGTTTGGGTCATGTGGGCAGATCCCTCCTTAATGGCTTAGTACCATCCTCATGGTAATGAGAGAGTTCTCATTCTACCAGTTCCCACAAAAGCTGTTTGTTAAAAAGAGCCTGGCATCTACTTGCTCTCACGCTTTCTCTCTCACCATGTGATCTCTGTACATGCCAGCTTTTTTTGTTTGTTTGTTTCCTTCCATGGGAGGAAGCAGCCTGAGTCCCTCAACTGATGCAGATGCCAGTGTCATGTTTCTTGAACAGCTTGCTGAACCAAGAGCCAAATAAACCTTTTCACTTTACAAATTATCCAGCCTCAAGTATTTCTTTATAGTTGCACAAATGAACTAAGACAGGCTCTCTTAAGCATTTCTTTTAGCATTGGTCTAATGGTGTGATGAATACCCACAGCTTTTGCTTGTCTGGGAAAGACTATTTCTTCTTCAGTTTTGAAGGATAGACTTGTTGTATGCAGTATTCTTGGATGACAGGTTTTTTTTTTCTGTGCTTTGAATATATCATTTCAGTTTTTACTGGCTTTATGTAAGCTTTCTGTTGAGAAATCTGCTGTTAGTTTGATAAGCATTCTTTTATATGAACTTGACACTTTTCTCTTGCTTTTAGAAATCTTTGTCTTTGACTTTTGACAGTTTGACTATAATGTGCCTTGGGAAGAGATTTTTGAGTTGAATTTACTTAAGAATTTTTGAGCTTCCTGTATCCAGATGTCTATATCTCTTGAAGGTATTTTCAGATATTATTTTATTATATAAGTTTTCTGTAATTTTGCTCATCTTTTCTCCTTCCAAACACCACAAACTGAAATATTTGGTCACTTTACAGTGTTCCATATCTTATATAGGCTTTCTTCTTCTTTTTTAAAAATTTCTTTTTCTTTATCTGGTTTATTTCTATAAACCTGTTTTCCAGGTCAAAAATTCTTCTGCTTCACTTTGTCTATTGCTGAGCTCTCAGGTGCATTTTAAAAATTTCATTGATTATTCAGTTCCAGGATTTCCATTTAGCTTTTTTATAACTTGTTGTTGAATTTCTTATCTAGATGATGAATTTTTTTTGTTTATATATGTAATAATATGACATACCTATGTATAACATTGCTAGGACCATTGAAGAAACTATACAATGATGATCAACATTTTCCTCTTCCCATATAGACTTTAGATTAAGGGTGATAGCATGAGGAAGTGGAGTCAAAAATACAAAAATTAGATACAAGTGACAGCCAAAAAGTTAAGAAGCCAGGGACTCCAGGGATCCCGCTCTCTTCATTCCTTCCTCACCAACTTCCTCCTATCCAATCCGAATGACAGCCTGCAATTGAATGACCAGTCATAAGAGAAGTACATACATGCCTCATCCCCCCACATGCACATCAGCAAGTTCATCAGTTATTCTCATTGGGCCAAGTGTTTAGCATATTGGAATTTGTGATGTAAGAGTGCAAGGGAAGATTACGTAATATGAACTCTTGAATGGTTAGTTCTCACCCTGCCCTTCTCTATTATAACTAGCAGGTTCTATTCAGTAAGATTCAGTGCAAGCTGGTGATAACTAGATTGTAGATGCTGGTCACTTTCAAGTCCTTTCCTCCTCCTGTACATGAATCATCAGCATTGCTACTTCTCCACATCCCACAAGAGCTGGGTTGCTGAGTTCTGAGAAGGCAGAGATTTCTCAGTCTTCCGCATCTCCTTAAACACTTTCCCCAGCTTACTGCAAGGTGAATCATCTAAGAACCTTCTCATTCAGCTCTGCTGTAGTACTAAGACCCAAAGCCTAGTTCAGTGTATCCCTTTTCTTTCTCTTCCCCCAAAATACACCTGGCATCATATTACATCTGACCCTTGGGTCAGCACATATACATGCATGATTGAGCATGTTTTCCCAGGTGCACAGTTCTGCTGCCAGAGCAGCTTTTTAGAAGCTAAGGCCCAGATATAGGCTGGGAAATTGGGCTGGGTCAGAGGCAAGAAGCTCCCATGGCTAGCTGCTGCTGCTTCTTTTTTTTTTTTTTTGAACCCTCAAGACTGTGCCCCACATGAAATTCAGGTTCACTTGGCTGAATTGGTAATTCCCAAATCGCAACTTTCTCTCTCCTCGTGTAACCCTCAAATGGTTCCCCCGTGTAATACTTTCCCAGTATTTCATAGCCCCACACTATTACTGCATCACCTACTGGCCTTCCTCACTTTTAATTTTACAATGAGCAATACAGAGTTTTTCTGCTGGAAGGTTTAGGGTGTTATAATCAGAATCAATCTTATATATATTTTAACTCTATATTAGAGATGAGGAAATTGAAATCCAGAGAGGCTAAATGAGTTAAAGATAATACATGAGCACTGCAGAGACAGAGTAGAACTAGAACCCAGATGCCTTGACTCCTAAACCAGTGCTTTTCCCACTATACCACAATACTTTCAAAAGCAACATGCTGGACGAGAGAGAAAGAGAAAAAGTGCCCATTTTCTGTGAATAACATTCATCAATCGTTACATTATTTGAGAGCCAGGGAAAATTGCAAGAGATGGTAAGTAACAGGGGCTAAGTGGGCACTGTAGTTTTAGGCAAGCAAGTCTGTTTTTCTTTTTCTTTTCTTTTTTTTTTTTTTTGAGACAGTTTCGCTCTTGTTCCCCAGGCTGGAGTGCAATGGTGTGATCTTGGCTCACTGCAACCTCCACCTCCCAGGTTCAAGTGATTGTCTTGCCTTAGCCTCCCTAGTAGCTGGGATTATATCATTGGGGTTGTGGAGATGCAGGGCTGTCGGGCCCTAGAGCAGGATGTAATTAGGCGGGCTCTCAAAATTGGTGCTGTGCTGCAGTTGCTTGGGTCTCCGATAGTGTGTGGGACACAGTGCAAAGTCCCTCTCTGGAACTATGCCTTTGTGTGGACTCCAGGCAACTCCTTATACTAGTCTTGGGGCCCATGAGGGCTGAGAGGCTCTCCCTTGGCTGGATTGTAGGAGTTTGCATAGGAATGTGGACCACTGGGGATACTGTGCTTACCCTTTCTCCTCAATGAAGAGTCCCTCCTGGCTCCAAGCCAATACTGATTAGGCTGGCTGCTTCAGTTCTCTATTCTTCAGTGTTTCAGAGGTTTCCTGTCATTTCCTTGCTGAATTCCGGTGTTCTCTCTTAGAAGCTGCATTCAACGTGGGGCTATCTTCTGGCTCTTTTGTACCTCTTTGTGGAGGAGGTGAGTTCTGGGTACTGTTAGCCATTTCAAAGCTATCTAAATTGAAATGTTTTATAGATGCCATGCATCAATGATATCTTTAATAAATGCCTGAAATTCAATTAAAATCATGGAATATGTTTGTTGTACAGAAAAGTACAACAGCTATGTAGTTCTGATAATAGTTTATATTGTTTATTATATTTTCTTCATATGGTTTTAAGGTACGAATAATTTCTTTCTAGATTACTGATGCTCTTTCTAGGTTACTCGAGAAATTATTTACATTCTTAAATAAGGAGATATTCTTAGATGAAATGTCTATTTCTAAGCTTCATAATTTTTTGTAACTTTAAGAATATTTTCTTGAGCTATTCTTCATAATTACATACTCTCAGTAGTATAGAAGAATCATAAGTTACAATCAAAATTTGTCTTTACATTGAATCTTTGTCATGCATAGACTCCATATCACCTTTTAGAATTAGAAAGGGGAAATTTAAATGGCATAGACTATTAAATTCACAAGGTAATCACATGAGGGGCATATAAAAAATGTCTGTAGTCTAAAGTCTTGTTCTTTACAATGTAATAAAAATATATAAAATCCAAATTTGGCTCTGAACTTTAAACTTGCAGAACTCTACAAACAGTGCAGGAAATTTGTTTTGAAAAACAGCCAGAAATCAAAGGTCAATTTAATATGCCTAACAAAATGAGAGATTACCAAAAGTGGTTTTCTTTTTTAGTCCTTCCTTTTTTTAGTTTCTTTTTACTGAAGGAAAGCATTCTATCTGTAAATGTCATTCTCCTTAAAATGCTCAAAATAATTTCCAAAAGAATAAATCTTTTCTTGAGATTTTTACATGGCTTATCAAAAAGTTTTCATTCCTTATACCTCACTTACTTTTGACATTATAAATGTGCATCTCTTGAAAAGCATCTTTTCTTAAATAAATATTTACGTAATGACTCAGTCTACTGCTAGTCCAGGCAGTATGGATTTAAAGGTGTAAAGACATAGTCTTGATTCATAGGAGCAATTGGCATTTCTTAATGATTTAACAAGTTTAAGAATCATTATTTTAGAACGACAACAAATATTTTGAGTCTAACACCATATGAAAACAAATTGTATTTTATCACTGATTTAACATGGGAGGGTACGTGCATCAGTTATGTGTGTGCGTTAGTTATACATTATTGTATAACAAACCTTAGTGGCCTAAAAAATGTACTATATTTCATAAGGCTTGACAGGCTCATCTGGATTATTTTACTCTATTTACTCTTTGTCTCAGCTGAGAATGCAGGTATCTGCATATCTGACTGGGCTGCATCATCTAATATAATTCATGCACATGACTGGTGGTTAGCACTGGCTTGTATTTTGTTTCTTCTTCACATGGCCTCTCAACTTGGCTTAGACTTTAAGAATATGGCAACTGGGTTCCAAAAAAAAGTAATTCAAGTAATGAAGGAAAACACTGCAATCCCTTGAGACTTAACCTCAGAAGTTACACAGCATTGTTTGTGCTTCATACTATTACTGTAAACATATTACAGAGATAGCCAGGTTACTGAGAGGAGAAGTAGAATCCAGTCTCAATAGGAGGAATCAAATAATTCACAGCCATCTTCAAGCAACTACAGGGGGAAAAGTCTCCATGTTTCATGAGAAATTGATATGGTATCCTATAAATTGTTTCAGACTCTGCCATCACTTGCTTTTTCTAAATATTTCTCTTTTTTGCACAGTAATTGAAAACAGAGCTCATTGTATACATTGAACATTATAACTTTTTGATCTGGCACACAGCTTTGGAAAAATATATATAATTGACATGGCTGCAGGATAATTACCATTGGCACATAAAAGGAGAATAAAATTTTTAAAGTTTACATTTAATTTATGGAAGCCAATTAACAATTTTAAGTGCAGTTTATAAATATAAATTGTTTATGCTCATTACTTGATTAGACTTGGAATGACAGAAATGTTGATTGTTACATCACTCTTATAGCAGAGATTTCTAGGTATTGCCTCCTTTTCACTTTCTCCTCCTTCCTTAGTTTAGATTTATATATTTTTAGCTTAACAAAAGGATTACACCTTCAAGTATCCATTGTAATTAGTTGTATGACTAAGTGCCAATTATCAGTCATAAGAAGTGTTGGGTGAGCCCTTCTTGTCTTCTTTCATTTTACTGTTCAAAGTAGATAATACTGCTGAACAAGGATCACATCCAGATATGGAGTGGGAAGCTGAAAGGAGTCTGGTTTCCTGATGACACTGAGGAACACTTATACCAGCCCTTGACTGCCAACCTCAGGATTGCTTTTATGTGAGAAAAATTAACTTCTGCTTGTATAGCTACTTTTAATTGGGATTTTTGTTGTTGTTTTAAGGAGCCAAGCCTAATCCAAACTGATTCACCTGCTAAGCATGCTCTCCATCTTGGACTTAAACATAATGAAAATATAGTCAATTTTGAGAGTTATCTTTTCTATGGTGATGTTTTAAATGTGATTCTTGCCTTTTGTTCCTTTTTTCTTTTCTTTTCAGCCTGCCACTTCTTTGGTGGCTTCAATGAAAGAAATATTTTATGTGTTCACATGTACTCATTTACAAGCAAGGAAAATAAAAGAATTGTTAAAGTTGACCTCAGATAATATCTTGGTTGTTGGTTGACAAGTACTAATTGGCCAAAAGCTACACCAAAGAAAGTGAATTATTTTCTGTCTACTGTTTTATCAGAGCACTATTGAGAATCCCAAGCAGGAAATGAGTAAGTCTAATTAAAATCAAATAATAAGTTAAATACTTTAACATTACTATGACTAATATGTAACCACTGGTTGACACAAATAAAATTTTATGACATTTTATATACATAGAAATATTTAAAAGTGGCTTTGAAGTTTATGTTTTTTATTTGAATGGTGCCTTTATGCTGCTATAAACATTTGTATACAAGTCTTCGTGTGGACATATGTTTGCATTTTTCTTGGGTATATCCCTAGGAGTAAAATTGCTGGGTCATATAGTAACTCTATGTTTAATAATTTTAGAAACTACTAGACTGGTTTCCAAAGTGGTTGTACCATTTTACATTGCCAGCGGAAGTATATGAGGGTTCTGTTTTCTCTACATCCTTGACACTTATTACTAGACTTTTTGATTCACATCATCCTAACAGGTGTGAAGTAGCATCTCATTGTGGGTTTTTTGTTTGTTTGTTTTTTGTGTTCAGGCACAATCTCCACTCACTACAACCTCTAACTCCAAGGCTCAAGCAATTCTCATGCCTCAGCCTCCCAAGTAGCTGGGATTGCAGGCATGTGCCACCACACCAAGCTCATTTTTGTACTTTTAGTAGAGACCACATTTTGCCATGTTGGCCAGACTTGTCTTGAACTCCTGGCCTCAAGTGATCCACCCATCTTGGGCTCCCAAAGTGCTGGAATAACAGGCATGAACCACCATACCAAGCCTCTCACTGTGGTTTTAATTTACATTTCCCTGATAACTAATGATGTCAAATATCTTTTCATGTGCCAATTGGCCATTTGTTTATCTTCATTGGAGAGACAGGTCTATTCATTTCTTTGCACATGATTTGATTGGGTATTTTGCCTTTTTATAATAAAGTTATAAGTATATAACTGTTCTTTGTACATGCTAGATACAAGTGCCTTGTCAGATATACAATTTGCAAATATTTTTTCCCATTCTATGAGTTGTAGTTCTACTTTCTTTATGGTGTCCTTTGAAACTATATATGTTAAATTTTGATGATGTCTTATTTATCATTTTTTATTTTATTTTTTTCTTTTGCCACTTGTGCTTTTGGTGTCATGTCTGAGAAACTGTTGCCTAATCTGAGGACATGAAGATTTAATCCTATATTACCTTCCAAAAGTTTTATAGTTTTAACCCTTATGGTTAGGTCTACAATCTATTTTGAATTAGTTTTTGTATGTGGTTTCAGATAGAATTCTGCTGAATTCTTTTGCGTGTGGATATCTGGTTGTCCCAGCAGCATTCATTGAAAAGATGATTGCTTCCCTACTGGTTGGTCTTAGCATTCTTGTCAAAAATCAATTGACCATCAGTGTAAAGGTTTGTTCTTAGACTCTCAAATTCTATTTCTTAATCTGTATGACTAGTTTCACGCCAGTATCACACTATCTTGATTACTGAAGTTTGTAGTAAGTTTTGAAATTGAGAGATATTAATTTCCTAACTTTCTTTGTCTTTTTTGAGATTGTTTTTAGCAATTCTGTCTTTTGAATTTCTATATGAATTTTAGAATCAGCTTGTCCATTTTTGCCAAAAAATAAGGCAGCTGGAGTTTTGGTAGGAATTGCATTGAATCTGTAAATCAATTTGGGAGTATTGCTATCTTAACAATACTAAGTCATCCAATTTATGAACATATGATAGATTTTTAATTTATTTTTTATTTTTTAATTTATTATTTATTATTTGTATTTATTTATTTTTGAGACAGAATCTCACTCTGTCACCCAGGCTGGAATGCAATGAATGATCTCAGCTCACTGCAACATCCCTCCGCCTCCTAGATTCAAGCTATTCTCCTGCCTCAGCCTCCCAAGTAACTGGGATTACAGGCACTAACCAACAGGCCTGGCTAATTTTTGTATTTTTGTAGTGATAGGGTGTCACCATGTTGTCCAGGCTGGTCTTGAGCTCCTGACCTCAAGTGATCCACCTGCCTTGACCTCCCAATGTGCTGAGATTACAGGAGTGAGCCACTGTGTCTGGCCTAGTTAGTTTTTAAATACTTATTTCAATGATGTTTTATAGTTTTTTCAGTGTATAAGTTTTACACATTTTTTGCTAAATTTATTCCTCAACTTTTTTGATGCTTCTGTAAATAGAATTGTTTTATTAACCTCATTTTCTAATTTTTTATGATTAACATATAGAAATACAGTTGACTTTTGTTATTGATCTTATATCTTGGAAACTTGATGAATTCATTTATTAGTTTTAATAGTTTTTCTGTGGATTCCTTATGATTTCCTATATAAAAGATAATGTCATGTATGAATAAAGTAAGTTTTACTTATTTTTTTATATGCTGATGTCTTTTATTTATTTTTATTTCATAATTGACCTTACTAGAACCTCCAGTACAATGTTGAATTCAAGTGACAAGAGCGGACATTTCTTATCCCGTTCCTTACCTTAGAGTGAAAGCATTCACTCTTTCAGCACTAAATCTGATGTTAGCTGTGGGTTTTTAAAAAATACATGTGCTTTATCAAGTTGGAGAAGTTCTGTTCTCATCTGTACCTAGTTTGATAAGTATTTTTATAATAAAAAGGTTTTGGATTTTGTTGAATGCTTTTTCTCCATCTATTGAGATGTTATGTGGGTTTTGTCCTTTATTCTATTAACATAATGTATTACAGTAATAGATTTTCAAATATTAGAAAAACTCCTCATTCCTGGATGAATGAAGAGTTGGTTGCTCTTCATATGTTGCTGGATTCAGTTTCCTAGTATTGTGTTAATGATTTTTCTGACTATATTCATAGGAGATGTTGGTCTGTTGTCTTCTTGTGATGTCTTTGTCTGGTTTTGGTATCAGAGTAATTCTGGACTCATAAAATAAGTTGGAAAGTGTTTCCTCCTCTCTATTTTTTATGGAAGAATTGGTTTTAGTCTATTAAATGGTAGAATTTACTAGGAAAGCCATCTGGGCCCAGTCTTTTCCTTTGTGGGAAGTTTTTTGATTACTAGTTCAATCTCTTTTCTCTTAAAAGTCTACTAAGATTCTAAAATTTCTTCTTGAGTTAGTTTCAGAGATAAGTGTTTATTTCAAAAATTTTTTCATTTCATTTAGTTTATCTACTTCTTTGCCATACATTTGTTTCTAGTATTTCCTTATAATCATTTTTAATTTTGTAAACTCAGTAATAATGTCCCCTCTTTTATTCCTGATTTTAATATATTACTTTCTTTTATTTTTCTTGGTCAAGCTAAGCAAAAGTTTTGCCAATTTTCTTAGTCCATTCAAAGAACTAATTTTGGTTTCATTGATTTTTGTCTCTTGTTTTTCTGTTCTCTCTTTCACTTATATCCACTCTCATCTTCTGCTTGCTTGTGACTTAGTTTACTCATCATTTTTTAGTTTCTTAAGCTATGAGGTTAACATATTGATTTAAGATCTTTCTTTTCTTCTTATAGGAATTTACAGGTACAAATTTCCCTTTAAGTACTGATTTAGTTGCATCCTATGAGTTTTGATACATTGTGTTCATTAGTACAATGTTCATTGGTACATTATTTTCATTAGTATCAGATTATTTTCTAATTTCCCTTGCAATTTGTTCTTTGATCCATTGTTTATTTAGGAGTCTGCTTACCATTGATGTCAAATTATAGTATATAGGGGAAAAATGTTGAAAGGAAATTTTAATAATTTATGGTATGAAGTAGGTCCTACTCTGAAAGCAAATTACCTGCATTTAATAGAACATTCCATTGCTCATTTTCACTTCACACCTGTGTTTTTTTATTATTACATATTCCAAGATGGTATGGGTAGATCTTCTCAAGGTTTTCATCATATTTTCACCACCTACAATATTCTTTATTTTTTCTGACTCAATTTCAGTTTCTCTGATTGTTCAGCAGTCAGTGCAACATAGTGGTTTTTCTCCTTCTTCATGTTTAGGAGGCCATGTAGTTAGCAAAAAAAGTCAAACATTTGTTTTATTTTCTATTTTCAGCATAACAAGAGTTCCAGCAGAAGAGAACTGACATTTACTGGACCTGATATGTATTTAATGTGTTATTTTAAATTAATTATTTCAATGGAATATGGTAAAGGAAATTGTTCCCATTTTCCAGATGAGACTCAGGAAATATCAGTAGTTTTACAAAAAGTCAAAATGATAAATGAGAGACCTGGGATTTAAACCCAGTTTTGTGCCATGTTACTGCTCATACTCTTTCCACTGCATCTGCTTCCTGAGCAAAGAAGAAGACCCATCACTACTAGATTTGGGGAATTTTATAATTAGCACTAGAAACATAGTAGCTTTGTCAGGCTCTACAATCTTTCTTTACTTTCTCAAAGCTTTTACTTTTTAATTATCTGCTAATTCTCACCTAAATGTTCTCCACCAGATGATCCACTTTAAAATGTGTTAGTTTCCGGAGTGTTTGATATGATCATTATTATTCTTTCTATTAGATCTGTTTATTGCATTATCTGCATTCTAGCCATGATGTACATGCCACCAAATCTTGGAGAAACCTAAGCTAGCATCTGTAATTTTGTTGTAAAATTCCATGCCTCTTATTTTTTATGTTGCATCCCAGTAGATTTGAAGTTAACAGTGTTATTCCTACCATTTTACTTTATCCTTTTTCTATTCTTATTCTTTCTGTCCTAGCTGTGGGCCTTCCCCATCTTGTTGTCATATTTTATGATGTTTTCTCCATTTCCATTGTCAGCTTAAAGCTTGTAAGTCTAGTGGTTAAGATGGATTCTGAAGCGAGACTGTTAGATTCAAATTCTTTCCCTGATACTGACCTGAAATGTAAGAAGCTGAGGATGTTACTTTACCACTTTAACCTGCCTTACAGGGTTATTGTGAACTTAAATAAGTAGACATATGTAAAATGCTTCATTAGAGTTCAGCATACAGTGTTCAATAGCTTTAACTCTTAATTTTTCTTGTTAGTGTTATTCATTAAGTCAGTCACTATGATTCACACATAATTTTCTTGCAGTAAGAGCGAAAGATGGAACCTGGCATTCTAATATTTTTAAAAGAATTTCTGCATGATTAGCTATTAGCATTCTACAATCCTCTCACCTTTTTACTATTACATTCATAGCTTTTCTTGAAGACATTTTTATAAATTCTGGGTTTCTGGCAGCATGCCATAGTAGAATTTAGAATATTGGGCTAGAAAAGAGATTCGTAAACTTAATAGGGTCTGATTTCTCCTTGTTTGATCAAGCACAGGACAATCAATATGCTTCTAAAGGTTTGGATTGTCTTTAATGAATGGAATGAGGGCATCTTTATATGATTGCAGGAGGGCACACTTCCTCTTCTCTTCCACTATCCAGCATCTTCACCATATTTCGATTTTCTTGGAACTCTGCATCTTCTATAACAAAATGCACTTCTCAAGTCTTGTCCTTTTTCAGGGAGATCTTTCTCAGAAAAACAAAGCATACACTCTGGCAGGATATTGGATCACCTCTGTTTAGCCTTGAGGTGAAATATAAGCTTTTTTGATTCTCTATGGATACAACTTTTTTTTGTTTTTTTTTTTTTTTTTTTTTTTTTTTTTTGAGACGGAGTTTCGCTCTTGTTACCCAGGCTGGGGTGCAATGGCGCGATCTCGGCTCACCGCAACCTCTGCCTCCTGGGTTCAGGCAATTCTCCTGCCTCAGCCTCCTGAGTAGCTGGGATTACAGGCACGCGCCACCGTGCCCAGCTAATTTTTTTGTATTTTCAGTAGAGACGGGGTTTCACCATGCTGACCAGGATGTTCTAGATTTCTTGACCTCGTGATCCACCCGCCTCGGCCTCCCAAAGTGCTGGGATTACAGGCGTGAGCCACCGCGCCCGGCCTGCGGATACAACTTTTATAGGATATATGAGTAGAGAATCAGAAGTGAAATGCTTTTGAGATGAGTACTCAGTTTTTCTGGTTCATCCTTCTACTCAACCTTCTAACTGAAGGTAATTCCAAGTAGCAACAGCTTTCTTCAACAATTGCACTGGAATAAAAATCATATGAGACATTTGTAAAATTATGGTTACCAGGGTCTGACTTTGAGCTCTTAAATCAGACTCTCTGAGTTTGAGGTTATACAAATCTGTATTTTAAAAAATTGCATCCAGGATTTTCACATTTTCTCTATTTTTCCCTTTATACCTGATAGTAAATATATATGTCTACATATATATATATATATATATATATATATATATATATGCAATGTATATTATATATATGTATATATAAATATATATATTTAATGTTAATACAAGATGGGCATGTTACTATACTGCCCAGGCTGGTCTCAAATTCCTGGCCTCAAAAGCCTCAGCCTCCGAAGTAGCAGGATTATACATGCAAGCCCCTGCACAAAGCATGATAACAAAATTTGAACCTCTGGGTTTATTTTTTATTTTCTAAAAACATTTTTCTTAAATTATTCAAACTTCTGTCTTTTAGTTTACCTTCTGGGAGATTTCCTTGCTTTATTTCTGTCTTTTATTTAAAAGCTTATTTCAAAAACTAATTTGTAGGCACACTTCTTGTTTTCCAAATGTTACAAATTTCTTGTTTTATGCATGCAATATACTTTTCTCTGTCTTTGAAGATACAAAATAGCTTCAGTTTCATCTGGGGTCAGTTTTCCTGTTTGTTTATTTTGACTTTCATCTTTAAGGTTATATATTATTCTCTGCTTCTGGTGACCTTGGATATTGAGTCAAATTTAATATCTAAGAGGGATTATTGGGTACAAACTCTGTTTATGGGTAGAGTTAGTAATACCAGGCTTCTTTCAGATGAGTGTTAAGGGAGCTGCCTATCATTTTTAACTGTCAGAAACAGGAGAGCTGAAGGGCACTAACACACTCTGTAGCTATCCTAGTTATCTCTAGATTTTTTTTAAAACCATGTAACAGTTATATCTTCATTTTTTCTTTTTTTAACCTTGGAAGGAGATACCATTTAAAATATTCTGTATAAAAGGGTGGGGAAATGGGCTAAGTTGGAATCAACTTCTTTTGTGGCATACACAAACCTCTAATCAATTCCCCTATTTTCTGCCTTCTTTTTCATTCTTGTCTTACCTGCTTGTTGTCTTAGGTCTGGAGCCTTGATTGATTTTCTACTGCACTGAATCCCACTTTGTTTAAACTCTAGGCTAGAGCTTCCACTATTTTCACCTGCTTTTCTCTTGTAGAAATATGTTGAAATAATTCATTTGCTAAAGCCTCTATCCATGTTATAGGCCTTTTATCTGTTACTGTCATTTGAATGGGGATCAACAGAGAGGAGAGACAAAGCATGTGCACAGCTGAACCACCGTCTTAGACAGATGATATAAGGCTGCTCAGCAGTGACAAAGTTATTCCAAGTGGATGTTCCCATCTTTCTCAAGGCTCAACCCTAATTCAGCTCTGATTTCACTACATTAGGCTGATCATGTGATTAAGATTCTTTCTACTAACAGAGATGCTCTCCCACTGATAAGAAGCATCTTCTTATCAAGGAGCATTTTGATGTCTTCTTTTGCTTTCACCTATGTGTACTGTATCTGCCAGAAATTTTCTCAATTCTGACGTAGCTACATTTTTCCCCCTTCATTTAGATCCTTTAAACAGAAATTTGTTCAGAGTGGAGATAAATGTCCGTCTCAGTTGCCATTTTGTGTAGAAATACTCTCCAAGCTGCTATGGGGTAAACAGTCTTCCTCTCACACCCAGTTTCATATATTAAAATTCTAATACCTAGTACGTCAGAATGTAACTGTTTGGGAGATAGGATTTTAAAGAGGTAATTAAGCAAAAATGAGGTTATAAGGGTAAGCCCTAATGCAATGTGACTATTGTCCTTCTAAGAAGTGATCAGGACACAGATGGGCATGCGCAGGGAAGATCATGTAACTACATGAAAGGTGGCCACCTGCAAGTCAACGAGAAATGCCTTAGAAGAAACCAACTTTGCTGACACCTTGATCTCAGACTTCCAGCCTCCAGAACTGTGAGACAATAAATTTCTGTTGTGTAAGCCACCCAGCCTGTGGTCCTTGATTATGGAAGTCCTGGCAAATGAATAGACAAGCTCTTAATTTAGACAAGCTCTTGTCTTAAGACAAGGACATTAAGATACAGCAAAGACCCTTTTGAGAAGATGGTGTCGTAGAGGCGACTCAGGATTGCAGCTCTCAGTGAAGGCGCAGAGGGTGAGTTTTAGCCACATTTTCAGACGGTCTTTTTTTGCCCACAGAACGTTGAAAGTCCCAGGTGTGGGAGAGACACGGGACGCTTGCGCAGCCGGCTCACGCGGCCAGTTGGGCCGGGCTGATGCCACAGCGCAGGGGCACACGGCACAAAACTCACTGGTCTGGGTGCCCTGTTAAACCGACAATCTGAGATTTGGAAGGGCAGATTGGCATGTCCATCTGATTGAACGGGACTTGGACAATGAGCCAGACCAGGATATTCCTGGGAAACGTGATCTGAGCCAGTGCAGTGGGCAGCGGCCCGGGAGATCACACAGATCCCAGTGTCCTATCGGCGGGCTACTGGGGCGCCAGTGGGAGTCGACCGTTCAGCGTGGGGAGAGGAAGAGAGAGAGATAGAGGATGGACTCTGAGGCAGGGAGCTGAGTGATTGAGCTCAGCGGGTCCCACCCTCACGGGGACAAGTAGGGCGCCGACTGGAGGCACTCGGGGCTGAGAATTTTGCTGCCGGCATTTAAGACGGTGCAGCCCGGTGTGGGAGGGGCGTCCGCCACTACTGACTCAATCTGCCCCTACTGAAGTACCGCCCAGGGCTGACGCAGCCTGCCGTTGCCGAGGCAACCTGCCATAACAGAGAGACTCCACAAAGAGGGCGGAGCATGCCACAGCAGAATAGAGCCCGCAGCAGCAGGGCGGACCCACGCTAGCAGGGTGGAGCCCCGGCAGGCAAATAGTGAATAGACTGCCACCTAGCGGGGCAGGACAGTGCAACAGATACTCATAAAGAAAGTCCCAACTCCCTGAGACAGAGCACCTAAGGGGGAAAAAAAGGGGGGGGGGTGTTTATGAGTTCTGTTGCATCAGACATAAACATATCCTCCCAACATCCCTGAATGAACAACGGAGCTCACAGCTCAGCACTGGAGCTCCTATAAAGCACAGACCGTCTCCTCAAGCAGCTCCCTGACCCCTGTATATCCAAAGAGTCACCCCAAAAAAGGACTAATCAGACTGACATTTGGTGGTCATCATTCTGGAACAAAGATAGGAGAAGAAGAAACTGGTAGCATCCCTCACTGTTCCGCAGCTGCTACAGGTGTACCCCAGATAAGCAGGGCCTGGAGTGGACCTCTGCACTCATACAGCAGAGGGGCTAGACCATGAGAAGGAAAACTAAGCAACAGAAATACTTCATCATTAACCATCTGGGCGACCACTCAGAGACCCAATTGAAAAGTCAGCAACTACTAAGACGACAGGTGAATAAATCCATAAAGATGGGAAGAAACCAGTGCAAAAAGGAGGAAAACACCTGAAACCAAAACACCTCACCTCCTACAAAGGACCAAAACTCCTCACCAGCAAGGGAACAAAGCTGGACGGAGAATGAGTGTGACGAAATGATGGAATCCGACTTCAGAAAGTGGATAATGAGAAACTTCAGGGAGCTAAAAGAACATGTTCTAAATCAGTGCAAAGAAACTAAGAACCTTGAAAAAAGATTTGAAAAAAGATTTGAGGAAATGATAACAAGAATGGACAACTTAGAGAGGAATATGAATGAATTGAAGGAGCTGAAAAACAACACGAGAACTTCGTGAAGCATGCACAAGTTTCAACAGCCAAATTGACCAAGCAGAAGAAAGGATATCAGAAGTCGAAGATCAACTCAATGAAATAAAATGAGAAACCAAGATTAAAGAAAAAAGTGCAAAAAGGAATGAACAATATCTCCAAGAAATGTGGGACTATGTGAAGAGACCCAACCTACGTTTGATAGGTGTACCAGAATGTGATGAAGAGAATGAATCCAAGCTGGAAAACACTCTTCAGGATATTATCCAGGAAAATTTCCCCAACCTAGCAAGACAGGTCAATACTCAACTCCAGGAAATACAGAGAACACCACAAAGATACTCTGCAAGAAGAGCAACCCCAAGGCACATAATCATCAGATTGGCCAGGGTTGAAATGAAGGAGAAAATACTAAGGGCAGCCAGAGAGAAAGGTTGGGTCACCCACAAAGGGAAGCCCATCAGACTCACAGCAGATCTCTCGGCAGAGACTCTACAAGCCAGAAGAGAGTGGGGGCCAATATTCAACATCCTTAAAGAAAAGAACTTTCAACCCAGAATTTCATATCCAGCTAAACTGAGCTTCATAAGTGAAGGAAAAATAAAATCCTTCATGAACAAGCAAGTACTCAGAGATTTTGTCACCACTAGGCCTGCTTTACAAGAGCTCCTGAAAGAGGCACTACACATAGAAAGAAACAACCAGTACCAGCCATCCTAAAAGCATACCAAATGCTAAAGAGCATCAACAAAATGAAGAATCTACATGAACCAATGGGCAAAATAGCCAGCTAGCATCAAAATGGCAGTATCAAATTCACACATAACAATATTAACCCTAAATGTAAATGGGCTAAATGCACCAATCAAAAGACACAGACTGGCAAATTGGATAAAAAACCAAAACCCATCGGTGTGCTGTATCCAGGAAACCCACCTCACACGCAAGGATACACAAAGGCTCAAAATCAAGGGATGGAGGAAGATTTACCAAGCAAATGGAGAGCAAAAAAAAGCAGGAGTTGCAATTCTCGTCTCTGATAAAATAGACTTTAAAGCAACAAAGATCAAAAGGGACAAAGAAGGTCATTACATAATGGTAAAAGGATCGATACAACAAGAAGAGCTAACGATTGTAAATATATATGGACCCAATGCAGGAGCACCCAGATATATAAGGCAAGTTCTTAATGACTTACAAAGAGACTTAGACTCCCACACAATAATAGTGGGAGACTTTAACACTCCACTGTCAATAGCAGACAGATCAACCAGACAGAAAATTAACAAGGATATCCAGGACTTGAACTCAGACCTGGAACAAGCAAACCTGATAGACATTTACAGAACTCTCCACCCCAAATCCACAGAATATACATTCTTCTCAGCACCACATCACACTTACTCCAAAATTGACCACATAATTGGAAGTAAAGCACTCCTCAGCAAATGCAAAACAACTGAAATCATAACAAACAGTCTCTCAGACCATAGTGCAATCAAATTGGAACTCAGAATTCGGAAACTAACTCAGAACCGCACAGCTTCATGGAAACTGAACAACTGGCTCTTGAATGTTGATTGGATAAACAATGAAATTGAGGCAGAAATAAAGAAGTTCTTCGAAACCAACGAGAATGACACAATGTACCAGAATATCTGGGACACATTTAAAGCAGTCTGTAGAGGAAAATATATAGCAATAAGTGCCCACATGAGAAGAGTGGAGAGATGCAAAATTGACACCCTATCGTCAAAATTGAAAGAGCTAGAGGAGCAAGATCAAAAAAGCTCAAAACCTAGCCGAAGACAAGAAATAACTAAGATCAAAGCAGAACTGAAGGAGATAGAGACAAGAAAAACCCTTCAAAAAATCAATAAATCCAAGAGCTGGCTTTTCAAAAAGATCAACAAAATAGACAGACCACTAGCCAGACTAATAAAAAAGAAAAGAGAGAACAACCAAATAGATGCAATAAAAAACGATAAATTGGAAATCACCACAGATTCCACAGAAATTCAAACCATCATCAGAGAATACTACAAACAACTCTATGCACATAAACTAGTAAACCAGGAAGAAATGGATAAATTCCTGGATGCCTGTGTCCTCCCAAGCCTAAACCAGGAGGAAGCTGAAACTATGAATAGACCAATAACAAGGTCTGAAGTTGAGGCAGCAATTAAGAGCCTACCACACAAAAAAAGCCCAGGTTCAGATGGGTTCACAGCCGAATTCTACCAGACACACAAAGAGGATCTGGTACCATTCCTTCTGAAACTATTCCAAATAATTCAAAAAGAGGGAACCCTTCCCAAATCATTTTATGAGACCAACATCATCCTGATACCAAAACCCGGCAGAAACTCAACAAGAAAATAAAACTTCAGGCCAATATCCATGATGAACATTGATGCAAAAATCTTCAATAAAATACTGGCAAACCAATTGCAACAGCACATTAAAAAACTTATCCATCATGATCAAGTAGGATTCATCCCGGGGATGCAAGGCTGGTTCAACATACGCAAGTCTATAAATGTAATTCACCACATAAACAGAAGCAAAAACAAAAACCACATGATTATCTCAATTGACGCAGAGAAGGCATTTGACAAAATTCAACAGCCCTTTATGCTAAAAACCCTCAATAAACTTGGTATTGATGGAACATATCTCAAAGTAATAAAAGCTATTTACAACAAACCAACAGCCAATATCATACTTAACGGGCAAAAACTGGAAGCATTCCCTTTGAAATCCGGCACTAGACAAGGATGCCCTCTCTCACCACTCCTATTCAACATAGTACTGGAAGTTCTAGCCAGAGCAATCAGGCAAGAAAAAGAAATAAAGGGTATTCAAATAGGAAAGGTGGAAGCCAAATTGTCTCTATTTGCAGACGACATGATAGTATACCTAGAAGACCCCATCACCTCAGCCCAAAAACTCCTGAAACTGATAAGAAACTTCAGCAAAGTCTCAGGATATAAAATCAATGTGCAAAAATCACAAGCATTCCTATACACCAATAACAGACTTAAAGAGAACCAAATCAAGAATGAACTGCCATTCACAATTGCTACAAAGAAAATAAAATACCTAGGAATACAACTCACAAGGAATGTAAGGGACCTCTTTAAGGAAAACTACAAACCACTGCTCAACGAAATAAGAGAGGACACAAACAGATGGAGAAACATTCCATGTTCGTGGTTAGGAAGAATCAATATCGTGAAAATGGCTATACTGCCCAAAGTAATTTACACAATCAAACTATCCCCATCAAACTACCATTGAATTTCTTCACAGAACTGGAAAAAACCACCATGAATTTCATATGGAACCAAAAGAGAGCCCGCATAGCCAAGTCAATTCTAAGCAAAAAGAACACAGCAGGAAGCATCACACTACCAGACTTCAAATTATACTACAAGGCTACAGTAATCAAAACAGCATGGTACTGGTACCAAAACAGAGACACAGACCAATGGAACAGAACAGAGGCATCGGAGGCAACACAACATATCTACAACCATATAATCTTTGATAAACCTGACAAAAACAAGCAATGGGGAAAGGATTCCCTGTTTAATAAATGATGTTGGAAAAACTGGCTAGCCATGTGCAGAAAGCAGAAACTGGACCGCTTCCTGACACCTTACACTAAAATTAACTCCAGATGGATTAAAGACTTAAACATAAGACCTGACACCATAAAAACCCTAGAAGAAAATCTAGGCAAAACCCTTCAGGACATAGGAGTAGGCAAGGACTTCATGACCAAAACACCAAAAGCATTGGCAACAAAAGCCAAAATAGACAAATGGGACCTAATCAAACTCCACAGCTTCTGCATGGCAAAAGAAACAAGCACTAGAGTGAATCGGCAACCAACAGAATGGGAAAAAATCTTTGCAGTTTACCCATCTGACAAAGGGCTGATATCCAGAATTTACAAAGAACTCAAACAGATTTACAGGAAAAAAACAAACAAGCCCATTCAAAAATGGGCAAAGGATATGAACAGACACTTTACAAAAGAAGACATACATGAGGCCAACAAACACATGAAAAAATGCTCATCATCACTGGTCATTAGAGAGATGCAAATCAAAACCACATTGAGATACCATCTCACACCAGTTAGAATGGCAATCATTAAGAAATCTGGAGACAGCAGATGCTGGAGAGGATGTGGAGAAATAGGAACACTCTTACACTGTTGGTGGGAGTGTAAATTAGTTCAACCATTGTGGAAGACAGTGTGGCAATTCCTCAAGGACCTAGAAATAGAAATTCCATTTGACCCAGCAATCCCATTACTTGATATATATCCAAAGGACTATAAATCATTCTACTATAAGGACACATGCACACTAATGTTCATTGCAGCACTGTTTACAATAGCAAAGACCTGGAACCAACCCAAATGCCCATCGATGATAGACTGGACTGGGAAAATGTGGCACATATACACCCTGGAATATTATGCAGCAATCAAAAATGATGAGTTTGTGTCCTTTGTAAGGACATGGATGAATCTGGAGAACATCATTCTCAGCAAACTGACACAAGAACAGAAAAAGAAATACCGCATATTCTCACTCATAGGCGGGTGAGAAAAATGAGAACACATGGACACAGGGAGGGGGTCTACTACACACTGGGGTCTATTGGGGGGAATGGGGGAGGGACAGTGAGGGGGGCTGGGGAGGGATAGCCTGGGGATGAATGCCAAGTGTGGGTGAAGAAGAGGAAGGCAGCAAAACACACTGCCATGTACCTATGCAACTACCTTGCACGTTCTGCATATGTACCCCAAAACCTGTAATGCAATAAAAATTAAAAAAAAAATAGTGATAATAAGAAAAAAAATAAGATACAGCAAAGAACATGGCTAATGAGTGAAGAAGGTAGACTTACACTCAGGGCTTCTGACTCCCTCCTAATTCTCTTTTTCATTATACTACCCCCGTCTTGCTACTAACTGGTTCCTAGAGCATATATGATTCCATGATCACTAATACCATGGACCACAAGTCCTGTATCAATAGTTCATTCCATATGTGTTTCAGTCTTACATTCTGACTGTTGAATTTCTCTTATTTATATTGAAGTGAAATTTGTATCCCAGTAGCTGACATCGGTTGGTGCTGGATTTTTCTTGAAGAAGTAAAAATAAAGATAATTATTTTCCATGTAGTAAGTCTTCATTAGCATAATTTCCCCTTTCTTTATCTTCTGCCCATAATTGTTTCTTTTTTTCTGATTAAGCAGGTTCCTTCAACAGCTTCTTTTAAAAGTCTTTTAAATTACAGTAAAATAAATATAACATATAACTTACCATTTTAGCCATTTTAAGTGCACACTTCAGTTGTACTATGTACATTGACATTGCTGTGCAACCATCACCATTATCTAATTTCAGAAATCATTTTATCTTGCAAAACCAAAGCTCTATACTTATTAACAACTCCTCATTTCTCCTACCTCCAGCTCCTGGCAACCAAAATTCAACTTTCTGTCTCTATGTTTTGATTTCTCTAAATACCTCATATGAATGGAATCATGCAGAATTTCTTTCTTTCTTTCTTTCTTCTTTTTTTGGTAACTGGCTCACTTTACTTCACATGTCTTCAAGCAGTTTCTTTTATTAACAGGATTTCTAGCTCCTTCCCCATCTCAGTCATTCTTCTCCAAAACCTGTTTGTTCATATCCTATTCAAGAAAGTGGAGTTCAGACAGCACATATTAATCCAAGCATAGTCTGAGAGGCAGAGAAGAGAATTCATTCTGGATATTATGTTTCTAATAAAGAACTCATGAGATCTTTTTGATTGCCTCCTGCCACTGTTGACGCATTGAGCTTTACTAAAAACTCAAAGCCCTAAGTCCTTTAAGGTACTTCCTTCCACTGCCCCACCCCCTACCATTGTGTATCACGAGGCACAAGGACCAGTAGCAATTGCATATCAAGGTCATAATGAGACTGAAAAAAGGATCTGCATAAAAAATGAATTTTTTTTATGTAGTTTCTTCTATAATAGCATTTCACATTCCCATTAAATTCTAGTCAATAGGTAGAATCAATACAGTGACTTTGGGAGATAGAAAATAATGAAAATTATTAATATACACTGACCCTGCTTTCCAAATGCACCTTCTGTAATGACCCAGGATTGCTATGTGAAGCACATTTTTTTCCACTGAAAGCACAAACATATGAAATTGAACATTTTTTCTTTTACAAACACACAGTCATTTCCATTTAATAGGCAGTTCTCAAAAATGATGCCAAGCCACATTTACATGTATGTGATAAAATAGTTTGTGAATTCAGGCATGGTCATTCATTATTAACGAGAATACTTAAGTTTTATAAATGAGGTACCTTTTGTTAAAACTTACAGTGGACCCAAGGATATCTCTCTCATTTGTTTTCTGGTATGGAAGGAAAACAACTGAGTTATAATTAGTCAGCCAGGTGGAAATTAATCATAGTCTTCTTGGAATGCAACTGCTATTAATGTACTGAAAATATTTGAGGGATTATGAATCACTTAAATTCTTTTAAGTTGCAATTTTAATTATTTTTTATTTTACCAAGTGGATAAGTTTATTATAAGAAAGACAATTATGAAGAAAATGTAAATAGGAAAGTGAATCTTACATCTACATTACATCCATAAGATTATTTAGAAATGCTTTAGTTCCCAGCTGTTTCTTTGCTTTGTCAAAATCTGTGTAACCATGGGAATGTGCACATGTGAGCATCACCCATCACATATATTAAAACCAAATATATACATATATATATGTAGAGAGAAAGAGAATCACTAATGAAGGCAACTTGGATAATATATAGTTGGTAATATAAATATAATTTTTTTACATTATAAAAGCCTTATAATATATAAGATTATACTTTACAAGATACTTGAAGTATTAATATTTAGGCAAGTGACTATCTCATGCTAGTCAAATTTCCTTTTTTTTTTTTTTTTAATACAGAGTCTTGCTCTGTCACCAGGAACCAGGCTGGAGTGCGGTGGTGCTATCTCGGCTCACTGCAATTTCCGCCTTCTGGGTTCAAGTAATTCTCCTGCCTCAGCCTCCCGAGTAGCTGGGACTACAGGCACGTGCCACCATGCCCAGCTAATTTTTGCATTTTTTAGTAGAGATGGGGTTTCACCACATTGGCCAGGATGGTCTCGATCTCTTGACCTTGTGATCCACCCACCTCAGCCTCCCAAAGTGCTGGGATTACAGGCGTGAGCCACAGCGCCCGGCCAAATTTCCTAAGTATATAATTCACTGGCTCCTGCTATGACAGCAGTTTGGTAAAGCAGTCATCAAGATAGATTGCATTTTGACCTGTGAAATGGACAGACTATATAGTATTAAGATTAACTTTGAAGTTGGAAAATTGTTTAATGGTGTCATAGTTTTCTAATAGTTTCCCCCTAAATACCTATAGCTTCTTAAAGCTATAGTGGACTTTCAGACAATATCAGTGCCTTCAGAAAATCCATATTGCTCAGGAGATGATACATTTGCTAATCAAAATAATTTATATATTCATGTATCAATAAATAGGTTCAGAGAATCATCCTATACTTTTTGCTGAGAATCAAGTATAAGAAATGTAGTCAAGGTACTCAAATTGTCTTCTTAATGGACCATTTTTTATCAGCTTTACTTGGTCCATAATTTTCAGTGTGAGTAGCTTTTTTCCTGATCTTTAGGTCATACTTCAAAGAAGTAATATTTTATTGATAAAAGCTTTTTCTAATTAAATTACAGTCACGTGCTGCATAGTGGGTTTTGGTCAACAACAGACTGCATGTACGATCGAGTCACCTAGTAAGCTAAGGTGAATTTATTATTGAAGAAATAAAAGTATTTAAGTTAAATTAGTGTAGCCTAGGTGTGCAGTGTATAAAGATGGCAGTAGTGTAAGGTAAAGTTCCAGACCTTCACATTCACTCACTACTCTCTCACTGACTCACCCAGAGTAACTTCTAGTCCTGCAAACTCCGCTTATAATAAGTGCCTTGTACAAGTGTACCATTTCTGATCATTTGCATAGTATTTTACTGTACCTTCCCTATGTTTAGGTATCTTTAGATATGCATACTTTCCATTGTGTTACAACTGCCTGCAGTATTCCGCACAGTCACATGCTGTACAGATTTGTAGCCTAGGCACAGTAGGTTATAGCATATGGCCTAGGTGTGTAGTAGGCCACACCATTTAAGCTCGTGTAAATACACTCTGATGTTTGCACAATGACAAATCACCTAAAGGTGCATTTCTCAGAATGTACGTCTGTGGTTAAGTGACATGACTGTATTTTCCTTAAATTACATAATGATCTCAACTTTTTCTTTTATGATGAATGTAGCTTTTCCTGCTTTTTATCTTTGTTCTTCTGCTTTGTGCATCCATTTGTGTACCCAATTGTTTTACCCCACTGTATTTTATCACTTAGCATTTATTATTATTTTTTGAGACAAGGTCTCCCTCTGTTATCTAGACTGGGGTGTAGTGGCATGATCTTGGCTCACTCCAGCCTCAACCTCCTGAACTCAAGCAATCCTCCCATCTCAGCCTCTCAGGTAGCAAGTAGCTGGGACTACAGGCACGTGCCACCATGCCAGGCTAATCTTGTTTACTTTTTGTAAAGACAAGGTCTTACTATGTTGTCCAGGCTGGCTTCAAACTCCTGGGCTCAAGTAATCCCCCCACCTTGGCCTCCCAAAATGTTGGGATTATGATCCACTGTGCCCAGCCCCCACCGTATTTTAATTTATCACTGCTTGTCCCCTCTTTAGCAGCGATAATCTTAATTATTTCTAAGTTTGAATTGACAGAATTTAGCTTGCTACTAAGTGACTGGAAATTAACTTTCTCATATACTAAATGTCCCCAGATTTTGCTAATAGGTAACAAGGTTTCAGTGTGACACTATTTGAGGTTCTGTAGGCAGTTAATGAAGTTTTACTTTTAAAGAAATCTTTTCCTTTTCACTAAATGTCCTTCAGATTCCTGGACCGGCTGGACTGGTGTGCTCTTAGCAGTACCAACTGGGCCTGGCATAGGTGGAGTTTGCCCCTTTCCTGTGCTGCTGTGGTTGGTGGTTGGTATCTGGGTGGTATTCTGCTGTTGCTGGACCCGCTCTCATTATTACTGTCTGAAGCCTCTGCAGTCAGTTCTCTTAGTTGCACCCTTGACTTCTCTGTGCTCATTTCTCCCCCTCTTCTTGCAACTCTTCCAACCAATTTGCCTTTGGTGCTGAAAGGCCTGACTTTTTTTTAAAGATTTCATTTTCTTTATCCAGGTAGGAAGTTAGAAATTTTACCGAGGTCTAACAAGACTGATTCCTCAAAGTGGGCACAGCCTTTTAAACTCAGGCTATGTACACAATGACCTTGTGGAACTGGTTCAGCCAGATTTTCACTTGCATGAAAGCACAGGGTCTGTCCTTTTCTTTCCAGAGACCTCTTCTCACATTCCACAGCCAGTTTCTGTTAGGCCTGACTTTCATAACAATGGTATTTCCTTCCTTGTGGTTATGAAACCAATCAACTGAACATCACGTGTGTAGCATTCCCATACTAACTTTCAGCAGCTAACATCACTGAAATGCAGGTTCATGCCATCTCTGGGCCATGCCACCTTTAGCATGTTGATTCTTCTTCTCATGTTGGTCCCAGCATGGACACAAGGTGGCTGCAACAGCTCCAGACATCACAGTAAGTTTCAGTGTCTGAAAGAGTCTCCATCCTTTTATAAGAGACCGAGAACACTCCTCTAAGTCACCCAGCAGACTTGCCTTCACATTTCAGTGGTCAAAACAGCATTGTTGAACCCACTCTGAAACTGGAAAGGGAAATGGAATTGCCTTGATTGGCTTATGCTACACAAAATTTATCCCCAGAGTTGAGGAGGGACGTAGGTTCTCTTGAAACACATGGATTCTTATATAGGATCCTGGCTCTCCTAGTAAGAAAAGTCCAGGGAGGGGATTGGCTATAGAGTAGGCCCCAGTCATGTCTGCTGCTGGAATGAAAAGCTTTGATTGAACAGGTAAGAACTGGGCCGAAAAAACTGAGACCAGCCTTTGGGAACTAGGCTATCCAGAAGGCCTTCTTCCAGGCTACACTAGCAAAGGGTTCTTTTGATTCCTGCAGCATTTGTTAATGTAACACTCATTGATACTTAGCACATCTGACTTTTTGGGGTCAATTATTCTCTCAGGTCTATGCTCTGTTTCCCCAACTAGATGGCAGAGGAATAATTTAACAGGTTGAGATTCATGAAAGGGCAGTGCAGGGATTAGGTGTCTAACCCTGTTTCTAATCTCAGTTGCATTTCCATGTGCTGAACAGAGACTGGCCCTGAGCACTGGAGGAAGTCTGCTCACTTGTCTTGCCTTCCCCCAGTGCAGAGCCTACAAACTGCCAGTTGTGGGCTCTATTGGGCTAACAGATATACTCTTTTAACATTAAAATGTTTTTTGATTTTTTTAAAGAACACTGAATTGTTTGGGGTGGGGAGGGAGGGGAAGGTGGGGAGAGATAACATGGGGAGAAATGCCAGATATAGTATGCACCTGAAGTAAAATAAATTAAAAAAAAAAAAAAAGAAGCAGCAGAATCGCCTTGTGGAAACAGCATTGCCTTGGCTGGTGGGTCCCAGGACAAAAAACAACTTGGGAAACAAAATTAAAGGCATTTCATATAGTAAACTTCCTCTGTTTGAGAACCATTGTGGAGTTCATCCATAAACATCTCCCTGGTTAAAAGGAAGATGAAATTTTAGGCAAATATTTATAATGTCCTTCTTTAATGCCAAAAAAAAAAAAAAAAAAAAAAAAAGGAAGATGTTCTAGGACATCTTGATTTCTCTCCTTTTTTTTTTCTTTTTCGAAAAATCTGATACTATGACACCACTGAGTCCACTTCCTGTAGAGCAGCAGCTGGCTTGGGCTGTCCAGTACTGGCCCTTTTAGAGTGGAGCCTGGGCTTTCCTGTCATCTGAGGTGCTGCCAGGATCTTGTTCTCCTCACACTAAGTGTTTAAGGTACCTGTTGGGCTTCTGTAACATTTATATTTGAGATTTGTATTGTACATTATCCTGTATATTGATGCCATGTTAATTTTAAAAAATCTTCTGCTCCACACTTTTGATTGCTTTGCATTGTCTTTTCTTTCTTTCTTTCTTTTTTGAGATGGAGTCTCACTCTGTTGCCAGGCTGGAGTGCAGTGGTGCAATCTCGGCTCACTGAAACTTCAGTCTCCTGGGTTCAAGCGATTCTCCTGCCTCAGCCTCATGAGTAGCTGAGATTACAGGCGCCTGCCACCACACCCAGCTAATTTTTGTGTATTTAGTAGAGACATGGTGTTACCATGTTGGCCAGAATGGTCTCGATCTCTTCCCTTGTGATCCACCTGGCTTTGCCTCCCAAAGTGCTGGGATTACAGGCACGAGCAATTGCGCCTGGCCTCAGTTGTCTTTAAATAAAGTTTTCAACCTCCTTGGTAGCATTTTGCCCCTCACATACGTGGAGATTCCCTATCTCCACTGCACATTGCCATTCCTCAAATGATGGTATCCCTACCTGCTTCCATGACTTTGTTTGAAAACTCCGTGGGTCTGGAACACCTCTGTGGTAAGCTGAATAATGCAGCTACTGTTCATCAAAGATGTCCATGTCCTAATCCCTGGAACCTGTGAAAATGTTACTTTCCATGGCAAAAGAGGATTTTTGCAGATGTGATTTAGTTAAGCATCTAGGATAGGGAGATTATTTTGTATTACCTAGGTGAGCCTGATATGATCGCAAGGGCCTCCTTATAAGAGGGGTCCAGATTGGGAGAAGCCGATGTGAAGTCAGAAGGGAGTCTTTAGAGTGATGCGGTTACAAATTAAGAAATGCCAAGACAGCCTTTACATGCTTGTAGGAAGCATGGGTTGGCCTCCAGAAGGAAGCAGATCTGCTGACCTTTTGATTTTAACCCCCTAAGATGAAGTCTAGACTTCTGCCCTCCAGGACCATGAGAGTAAATTTGTGTCTTTTTTAAGCCACCAAGTTTGTGGTAATTTGTTACATCCACAACAAGAAAATCACTATAACTTCCTTCCTCTATCTTTCTTTATAAATGTTACCTTCTCATTGAGATCCCTGGGGATCATGAAAACATGCACGGTCTCACTGATTTTATGGGCCTTCATACCTTAATTCCCCTACTAGGTTGCAAGCCCATTGAGAATAAACCCTTTGTGATTCAATATGGTGCTTTCCCCAGGACTTATTATTTTGTGATGGAGTTTCACTCTAGTCTCCCAGGCTGGGTACAATGGCACTATCTTGACTCACTGCAACCTCTGCCTCCTGGTTTCAAGCGATTCTCCTGCCTCAGCCTCATGAGTAGCTTGGATTACAGGCACACACCACCATGTCGGCTAACTTTTTTTTGTATTTTTAGTACAGTCAATGTTTCACCATGTTGGCCGGGCTGATCTCCAACTCCTGACCACAGGTGATTTGCCAGCCTCATTCTCCAAAAGTGCTGGGATTACAGCCTTGAGCCACCTTGCCCAGCCTTCCCAGGATTTATCTCGGTGCTTGATTGTGGTTAATAGTTAAGAAATATTTGTTGAGTGAAAGAAAGGGAAGACTAGGAGGAATACGAGTGGCCAAAATGGCCATGATATGCAATGGTAGGTAAGTTTAATTGTATGCTTAAATAATAATACTTTATATGGCTTGGCATCTTGGAATTTTAGTACCTCTAGATTACTTGAATTGGCCTAATGAACTTCCAGGAAAGAATAAAAGAAGAAAGGAGAGGAGAAAAGATAGGAGGGAAGAGGAGCCAGGGAGGGGATGGGAGAAGAGAACTTGACTGCAACTAGAAGAATAGACTTTCTCTGTTTCCTCTTTGAGTGTGGTGTGAATCACAGAAAGACTATATTTTTCTGTTGGAGCACTAGGATAAGCAAATTTTCTCATTAAGCTTGAAATTCCACTGCTATTGATGGCTCCTCCTAGATGGTATGGACTATATTGTTCTAAAGGCATGCTTTTCTCATGAGACATTTGGTCAAGAATGGCATTCCACTTTAGATGTTGTAGATTCCTTTAGCAAATGAGGTCATAATTTTTCTTTGTTTCTGTGACACATATTAGAGTAGATTACAGCTGTGTAAGTGGACAATGTGCTACTTCAGTGCTACTTACACATTGGCATCCAACGAGTTCATCTCCAGGGAGTTACACGTTTGCATGATGTCAGTGAAGGTTTGTGTTCCTGTATTAACTGACAGAGATAGTCAATGACAGGATACCAGGCAGCTGTGTTGATGACAGAGCCTCTGAAAGTACAGAGCGCATATTCCTTCAAGATAACATCAGCCTTCAATTAAGAGAAGGTAGGAGGATACCCAAAGAAAGGAGAGTGGGGAAAAGAGAAACAGCAAGCTACGGAAGAGCTAGGATAATAGCACATAGCTTTGATTACTGAAAGAAGGAGGAAGCACATGTTTTAATTATGTTGGACTTTGAATGAAAGAATGTGACACTTGGTACAAATGGATTAAGCATTTTATTTAACTAAAGGATTAATGAAAGAGGAGAACAAATAGATTAAAATTAGGCTAATGTTGTCACTGTTGTTTTTCCTTGTGGATTACAATTTAAAATCTTGTCTTTTGTATGTGTAACTACAGTGAAATGTGACCTTACTGTCTGCCCTGTGTAGGTTCATAAGAGCAAACTTTGTTTATACATCTTGCTCATTCTGATGGAGAACCCAGAACTTGGTCTAATTCTTCAAAAAATCCACTTTATATGTGAACAGCTTAAAATGAGACATGAACTATTATTTTATAGAGAATATGATTTATATGTGTGTATGGGGTACTGGTGGTGGTGGTTATATCACACAAATCATCAGCTCTGCCTCAGCAACTACTATGAAATGAATATTCTGAAACACACTGAAAAAAAAAAGATCCTCCAATTAAAAGGGCCCACCAATTTTAGAAGGCAGATAGTGATTAGCTTTTGTTACTTACGCATTCCTTTGGGGTTGCAGCCAACACCTAAGTGGCTCAGTGTCTTAGGTTGGGTTCCCTAGAAACAGATGCTGAGATGAGAATTTGAACACACGTGATTTATTAAAGGCGTTTCCAAGAGAAACTGGAAAAGGAATGAGAGAAACAGAATGTGGAAGAGGAAGAAGCCAAGCAAAGGTACAGCCTTAGGTGAAGTCCTAGACTTGCCCCGATCCAGTGGAATATAAATTACATTTCATAGTTGGTGATTTCAGGCAAGAAAGCTGGGCTTCCATGCTCTGGCACCACTAATGACTGGCCAAGAGCCAACATAATGGGCTATAAACCCTCATGTATTTGAGGCTCTAACTGTGTAGGAGTTGCCTGAGGGCCATCCCTTAAAGAAGAAGCTCTGCTGTGGGCCCTGAAAGGCAATTGCACATTGACGCTGGGAAAAACGGGGACAAAAAAACAGGAAGAGGGATCTAAGAGAATCTCAGCTAAACACTGACACTGACTACTATACTTATCAAAGTACTCTTTACAAATATCAAGTGCTTTTTCAAGGGGAATTCTTGATAACAACATCTCTCTCTCTCACTTTATTTTTATTGCCCTTCACTAAAATATTTTCCTGCCCCTGATTACTATAACAGCTATTCATTAAGGCACAATGCCCTGTAAAAATGGTATAGAAATGAGATGGGCTCTACAGGTCAAAATTTGCTATCAATATGAGCTGTTTATACCCTTGACTCCATTTGAATACTTTGCCTAAAACTGACTTCTTGGATTCTGGTCCTGTGCCCTAGTTATGGCATTTTTGGATTCTTTCTGGTAACTCTATAGCCTCACTGATTTTGAAGTGACATGTTGACAAACTTTCCGTGATCTCCCTAGGTTTTAACTCTGTTGTTCATTATTAAGATTTATTCCTAGCTCATTAACGGTAATGACCACAATAGTAAAAGTGACAGCTATCATTTATTGAGTTCTTTTGTGTATCAGGCAATTTAGAAATAAATTCTCACACTCTCCCTGATAATTGGGTATTATTATTTTCTTCTTATGAATGAAGAAACTGAAGCAAAGTGGGAGAAAAATGAAACTTTCCCAAAAACCTCTCTTTTTCAACATGCTACATTGGGGTTAGCATGTCTAAAAACCCATACCCCTTCTTCCCTTATGTCAGCACTCACTGCTCTCTCTGAGCAACTTGAATTTTACAAAACAGGGGCAAATTAAAGGCAAATACATGTTTGCTTTTTTAAGGTCAGTAGTAGGTTGTCTTCTTCAGTGAGGCTTGTTAGTAATTGGCAATTCATTCTTCAACTTCTACGTGGAGACTGTCAACTGACAGAAAAAGAGATAGTAATTCTTTTTGCAGTTTAATGTTTTTTGAATTAATTTTTTCTGTCTTCATTAAAGGCTCTTAGCATATCAAAAAGGTGTTTTAAAAATCACTCCGAGAATCCAAAGAGCTAACCCAAGCACATTTTGATATATTCATAATGAAGCCAGCTATCTCAGTCAATAACCAGGCCACAGCACTATGAACAGAAGTGCTCCCCAGGTAGTCCATAGGAGTGAGACTAGTGATGTCAAAGACCCCTGGGAGTTTGGCTTTTCTCCAATGTTCTGACTCCTGTGATGCCATTGAGTGGTAAGAGGGAGATTATCTTCACTGGGACCTGTCTAGGTTGCTTTTAAGTCTAGATTAAATGCTTTTAGGTTAGTTTTATTTTCTTTTTAAAATCCAGATTAGACTTGTTTTATCTGTCTCAATGTAGGAACTTCATTTTCTACTATCTTGGGAAGATCTGGTTGGTTATCTATTGCTGTGAAACAAAGCATGTCAAATTTAGTGGCATTTTTAAGAAAAAAATTGTTAAATAGGGAATCCTTTCCCCACTTTTTGTTTTTGTCAGGTTTGTCAAAGTTCAGATGGTTGTAGATGTGTGGTGTTATTTCTGAGGCCTCTGTTCTGTTCTATTGGTTGATATATCTGCTTTGGTACCAGTACCATGCTGTTTTGGTTATTGTAGCCTTGTAGTATAGTTTGAAGTCAGGTAGCATGATGCCTCCAACTTTGTTCTTTTTCCTTAGGATTGTCTTGGCTATGTGGGTTCTTTTTTGGTTCCACATAAAATTTAAAGTAATTTTTTCTAATTCTGTGAAGAACGTAGATGGTAGCTTGATGGGAATAGCATTGAATCTACAAATTACTTTGGGCAGTATGGCCATTTTCACGAAACTGATTCTTCCTATCCATGAGCATGGAATGTTTTTCCATGTGTTTGTATCCTCTCTGATTTCCTTGAGTGTTGGTTTGTAGTTCTCCTTGAAAAGGTCCTTCACATCCCTTATAAGTTGCATTCCAAGAACAGAAAACCAAATAACTCATGTTCTCACTCATAGGGAGTTGAAAAATGAGAACACATGGACATAGGGAGGGGAACATCACACACCTGGGCTTGTTGAGGGGTGGAGTGCAAAGGGAGGGATAGCATTAGGATAAATGCCTAAAGTAGATGATAGGTTGATGGGTGCAGCAAACCACCATGGTACATGTTTACCTGTATAACAAACCTGCACATTCTGCACATGTATCCCAGAACTTAAAGCATAATTTTTTAAAAAAGAAAACAATTTATTATATCATTTTTTTGGTGTGTATGTTAGGGATATTGTTTTATACCACATGATGTCTATTAGGATTACTCTTTGGTCTTCAGTTAGCATCTAAACTATTAGAATAAGAACTCAATGGATGAGTTGACATTATAATGAATGCAACTGAGGTAAGAATTAGTAAATTAGAAGATCAAGTTGAGGAACTCCCTCTGAAGACATAAGAAAAGGGTAAAAAAATGGAAGGAATAAAAAAATTAAGAGATATGAAGAGTAGAGGTAAGAAATGCTAATGCCCCTTTAATATGAATTCCAGAAGGAAAGAAGAATTAACAGAAGAGAAAAAAATTAAGTAAACAATGATAATTACAAGTTCAACATACAAAAATCAGCATTCTTCTACAAAAGATAATATAACTAAGAAATGTAATAAAATAAGATACTTTTGATAATAGCAAGACAAACTATGAGATACTTAGGAATAAACCTAACAGAATACACGAGATCTGAAGTAGAAGAATTTTTTAAAAATTACTGAAGTTAGTAAGAAGAAGACTTAAATAAGTCAAGAGTTACAGTATATCCAAGGATGAGATTATATAACATAGGAAAGACTTTATACTTCCTCCAAATTAATCTTAAATTTAATGCTATTCCAACTATGCAGCCATAAAAAACAACGAGTTTGTGTCCTTTGTAGGGACATGGATGAACCTGGAAACCATCATTCTCAACAAACTGACATAAGAACAACACCGCATGTTCTCACTCATAGACAGGTGTTGAACAATGAGAACATATGGACACAGGGAGGGGAGCATCACACACTGGGGTCTGTCGGGGGAGGAAATAGGGGAGGGAGAGCAAGGGGATAGGGAGTTGGGGAAGGATAACATGGGAAGAAATGCCAGATATACATGATGGGGAGGAAGGCAGCAAACCACATTTCCATGTGTGTACCTATGCAACAATCTTAAATGTTCTTCACATGTACCCCAAACCCTAAAATGCAATAAAAATAAATAATAAATTATAATAGTAAAAATAAAATAAAAGTTCAGCCATGTAAAAATAAAAAAAAATTTAATGCTATTCCAATTAGAATTCCTGAAGGATTCTTTCATGAAATTTCAGAAACTGGATTTCTAAAATTAATATGGAAAAACAAAAGTCCATACATAAATGTAATTTTTTTTTAAATTAAAAAAATGGAGAATGTATCATATCCCTTGGGATCTAGAACAAAAATGTATAAAAAGCATGACATGGTGCAGGAAAAGAAAATGTACTAAAGGAACAGTATGAAAGATCCAGAAGTATCATGTATTAGGTTGGTGCAAAAGAAATTGCAGTTTTAGACCATGAATTTTAAATCATTATAACTAGGTTAAAACACATTTTTGTTATTCAAAATAGGAACCATTAAGAAGCAACAATTTTTGTGAATGAGGAAACTGTTGCTTAAAAATGTATGCTTCAGGATTCGATGAACTCTTGAAAAGCATTTTCTGCATCTTGCTGGTTGTAAAAGCATTTTCCCTAAAGAAAGTGTCCACATGCTTAAAGAAGTGGTAGCTGGTTGGTGAATGTGGCTAATGAGACAAAACTTCGTAGCCCAATCCGTTCAACTTTTGAAATGTTGCTTGTGCCACATTTGGTAGGGGATTGTCATGGAGAAGAATTGGGCCCTCTCTGTTGACCAATGCCAGCTGCAGGCACTGCAGTTTTTCTCATCGATTTGCTGAGCATACTTCTCAATGTAGTGGTTTCCGGGAAATTCAGGAAGCAGCAGTGGATCAGACCGGCTGGCAGGAGATCACCAAACAGTGACCAAGACCTTGGTTTTGGGGAGTGCTTTGAAGTTTCCTCTCAGTCCAACAACTGAGCTGGTTGTTGCAAGTTGTCATATAAAATCCACTTTTCATTGCATGTCACAATCTGATCTAGAAATGGTTCATTGTTGTTGTGTAGAATAAGAGAAGATGAAACTTCAAAACAATGATTTTTAAAATATTTTTGTTCAGCTCATGAGGCACCCTCTTAGCGAGCTTTTTTGCCTTTCCAATTTGCTTGACATCTGTCAAATAGCCACAGAATGTTTGACGTTGAGATCTTCGGCAACTTCTTGTGTAGTTCTAAGAGGGTCAGCTTTGATGATTGCTTTCGATCAGTTGTTGCCAACTTCCGACAGCTGGCCGCTGTGCTCCTCATCTTCAAGGCTCTGGTCTCTTTTGCAAAACTTCTTGAACAACTACTGCACTGCAGCCTGGGCAACAGAGTAAGGTTCTGTCTCATAATAATAATAATAAACAACTATGTTATCACCACATGGTACAATACTTTACTGTTATCAGAATGATTCTATTGCATTAATAGATGACAGTGTGGCTATAACTTAAGAATAGTATAAAGTAAAAAATAAAATATTTAAATCCAATATTTATAAAACTTTATAAAATTCTTAAAATATATTTCTAGAGTATATATTTATTTAAATACACATAAGAATGATGTATGAGAGCACGTATTTTAAATATCATTAAGTATTTAAAGGGGAGGGGGGACAGAGAAACCAAGACAAATAAGGAACTAAAACAGAACAAAGTGTATTAACCAGGGATGACAGTGTGCCACAGCAAAGCAGCATTAACTTCTTTCTGTGCACCTAAGGGAAGGTAAATAAAGATGGAAGAAGAAAGAAAGAGAGAGAGAGAGAAAGAGAGGGAAGGAGGGAGGGAGGGAGGGAACAAGGGAGGGAAAGAAAGAAAAGAAAGAAAGAGAAAAAAGGAGAGAAAGAAGGAAGGGTGGGAAAGAAAGAAAGAAAGAGAAAAGAAGATAAAAGAAAAGAAGAGAAGATAAAAAGAGAGAGTGAAACAGCACAAAGGGACCTTCTTGAGGTGGAAACCTGAACCAGAGTCCAGGCACTCTGCTAACCTGCAGAGCAAATCACCTATTTAGAATTCCCTAAACTATGATAGTTCTTTCCATTCATTTATTTAACCTATAGATAATTTTCCTTCAGAGTAGTTGTGGTGATGATAATGGTAAAGTGACAATGACTATACTTGGTAGAAATAGCATTAAGAAAACATGAAATGAACCTAATACACTTTTAACTAAAGCCTCCAAAAAAAAAAAAAATCACAGAATTCTGTTGACTGCATTTCGACTTCTCTTAAAAGTGAACTGTCTCTGAATGATTGTTTTCTCATTACAATCATAGGCAGAAGAATCTATTTAAAAATAGTTTGTAATATAAATGTTCATCTAATCATGGACACTAAAAGATTGAATATTTTGTCTTTTCTGTGTTGCACATCTTCATTCTTCACTGCCTTTAACATACTTGTCAGACAAGAAACTGAAAACTCATTTGAGTGTAAAGTCATACCTAGTCTATATATTCTAGCAATGACTCTGCTGTCATCTTGCATTTGGAAACTTGGATGTTGATTGACATAGGTGCCCAGAACCTCTTCTGATAAAAGGCCATTAGCAACCATTTTGTGAAATGTAAGAAACTAGATTTCTTTCCAAATAGGAAACAGACAGAGAATCGATTAGTAATACCTGAGATGTTTCAAAAACGTACAAACTACATGCCAAAATTCTGATTATTTTTACAGCAGTTGTTTGGCTTCAAATTCTAAAGTAAATATGACTGTAATGCTCACTCCCTTGTATTTTGAGATAATCATTTGGTAAGCATTACAGTCATATTTACTCATTTCATGGGATTATAATGAAGCACATTGCATATTGTTCCAGAACCATATTCCTTTTGGGGATTGTTACATATAAAGAGGGAGAGGTTTGGGGATCGGATATGCAGAGAGCAGAAACCTGGATACATTCAGTGTGGCTCCAGCTTTCAACTCTTATCACCTCCCCTAACCTCTGACCTGACAGAGTTTTGAGAAAACCTTGAGGTTTGCAGTTTTCACACTGTACCAAATAATGAACTAGATTCTATAAGGAAGACAAATAATATAAGTAATAAAATTATTCTGCCTGAAGAAAGTCCCTCATTTTGTTCTTCGCTGCTTGTGTCTTTTGAGTATGAAGTGACACTAGAAATGGATCTTTAGCTGTTCCCAGTGAAGACTACATATCTGAAGTGATTATCAAATTATATTTTTAAAAACTCTCAACAGCAGATTTGATTTTGATTTCTTAAAAATAGGATATATATATGCAGCACGTGTGTATACATACATGCATTAAAACGTTTGCAACAGTTTGTATTTATATACATATTGAGGGAGTTAGAACATGCTATCTTAGCATATCGACTATTTAAATAGTTAAACTCTTGAAAAACAGCAGGCACAAAAAGATCACTTTGACCTTCATGCGGTTTCATAAGAGCAAAAGATGAAATTCCCAAGTGAAAGACATTCTCCCTGTACTAGAAGAAAGGCAACATTCCTTATCTTCAAGGACAAGAAATTGAGATCGAGAGAACACTGTACAGACCTTGTTATAATAACTCTTATCTTATAAGCCTCCCCACATAATTTTGTCACTTTTTCACAGTTTACTATTCTTTGTCCAATTTAGTATATAAATAACTGACTCTAAATGCTTTTTTGGTCTTGATTTCTTTATGAGGGTACTTGTGTCATGAAAAATGTGTATTAAATAAATGTGTATGCTTTTCTCCTGTTAATCTATTTTATCTCAATTTAGTTCTTGTACCCAGTCAGGACCCTAAGAGGATGGAAGTAAAATTTTTCTGCACCTATAGTATACATATACAAACATACATATATACAGACATGCACAGTTGGTAACAGATTTTGTATATGTGTACAAATATATGTATATACATAGGCACATATATGTGTATACCTATATACGTATATATACACATAAATCCCAACTGTTACAAACTGATGTAAGCCCATCTGATCTGTCAAAAATTATTTCCTGGAAGCTTTCTGTAGTATCCAGTACTTGGAAGTAGGTGAGGGCCTATTGGTTCAGTTTGCTTGAACTAGACTTTGTGCCTATTATGGTGGTGTCCCCTTCAGTTTAGTAGTTTAGCACTCTTAAAAGTGTCCTGGGGCAACGCCACACATCTACAACCATCTGATCTTTGACAAACCTCACAAAAACAAGCAATGGGGAAAGGATTCCCTGTTTAATAAATGGTGTTGGGAAAACTGGCTAGCCATGTGCAGAAAGCAGAAACTGGACCCCTTCCTGACACCTTACACTAAAATTAACTCCAGATGGATTAAAGACTTAAACATAAGACCTAACACCATAAAAACCCTAGAAGAAAATCTAGACAAAACCACTCAGGACATAGGCATAGGCAAGGACTCCATGACTAAAACATCAAAAGCATTGGCAACGAAAGCCAAAATAGACAAATGGGACCTAATCAAACTCCACAGCTTCTGCACAGCAAAAGAAACAGTCATTAGAGTGAATCGGCAACCATCAGAATGGGAAAAATTTTTTTGCAATCTGCCCATCTGACAAAGGGCTAATACCAGAATATACAAAAAACTAAAGCAGATTTACAAGAAAAAGACAAACAAGCCCATTCAAAAGTGGGCACAGGATATGAACAGACACTTTACAAAAGAAGACATACATGAGGCCAACAAACATATGAAAAAATGCTCATCATCACTGGTCATTAAAGAAATGCAAATCAAAACTACATTGAGAAACCATCTCATGCCAGTTAGAATGGCAATCATTAAAAAATCTGGAGACAACAGATGCTGGAGAGGATGTGGAGAAATAGGAACGCTTTTACACGGTTGGTGGGAGTGTAAATTAGTTCAACCATTGTGGAAGACAGTGTGGCAATTCCTCAAGGACCTAGAAATAGAAATTCCATTTTACCCAGCAATCCCATTACTAAGTATATATCCAAAGGATTATAAATTGTTCTATTATAAGGACACATGCACAACGAATGCTCATGTGGCACTGTTTACAATAGCAAAGACTCGGAACCAACCCAAATGCCCATCGATGATAGACTGGACAGGGAAAATGTGGCACATATACACCATGGAGTTATATGCAGCCATAAAAAATGATGAGTTTGTGTCCTTTGTGGGGACATGGATGAATCTGGAAACTGTCATTCTCAGAAAACTGACATAAGATCAGAAAATCAAACACCACATGTTCTCACTCATAGGAGGGAGTTGAACAATGAGAACACGTGGACACACTGAGGGGAGCATCACACACTCTGGGGTCTGTGGAGGGGGAAATAGGAGAGGGACAGTGGGGGATGGGGAGTGGGGAAGGGATAATAACATGGGGAGAAATGCCAGATACAGGTGATGGGGAGGAAGGCAGCAAACCACACTGCCATGATTGTACCTATACAACAATCTTACATGTTCTTCACATGTACCCCAAAACCTAATGCAATAAAAAAAGAATACATAACAGAAGCCAAAATATACTTTTTTTTTTGAGACAGAGTTTCGCTTTTGTTACCCAGGCTGGAGTGCAATGGCACAATCTCGGCTCACCGCAACCTCTGCCTCCTGGGTTCAGGCAATTCTCCTGTCTCAGCCTCCTGAGTAGCTGGGATTACAGGCACGCGCCACCATGCCCAGCTAATTTTTTGCATCTTTAGTAGAGACGGAGTTTCACCATTTTGACCAGGATGGTCTCGATCTCTTGACTTCGTGATCCACCCGCCTCGGCCTCCCAAAGTGCTGGGATTACAGGCTTGAGCCACCACGCCCGGCCTAAAATATACATTTTATAACTATAGTTAAGAGTCTAGGTAGCAACCAACCATCTACTACTCATTTATAAATGCACTGAAAACAATTGTTACCTTAAAAATGTAATAAATAAGATCTTAAAAAAAGTGTCCTGGTTTGGCTGATAAATTATATGGTTACCCTGTTTTTGTTCCACCCCCACAAGCTCTTTAACCAGATAGTGTATCCTGTTCAGAACAATTCTTAGACCCAATTTGGTCATATATAAAAACTTTTGTTAGCAAGCACGTTCAAAGACAGTCAGACAACCCATTTCAAAAGCTTGATGAGGGGCCATCTGTTTTCACAGGTCCTTCAAAGGTCTTGTATGGCATAAAGCTTAAATAATTCTGAGAGCTCTCTTTAAGAAAAAAGTGATACAAAATTTCTAACACAAAACTGGAGATAAAAATGAATATTTACTTAGAGAAAAGAGAACACAAAAAATAACACATTTTATGGAGCTGGTAGGCATCATAAACATCAAAAAATTCAGACAAATGCACGAATATACCATAGAGCTCATCACCATAATTTTTTTCTACTTTTGTTTTTCTTGTTTTACAATGACTTTGATTATTTCTTCCTATATTGGCAAATTAAAAATGATTTATTATTGTTTTATTTTCTTATCAATATTTAACTTATTATATTTGCTTCTTTAAAAAATTTTTATTGGCTATTCTAGAATTTACAATACATGTTTTTACTTTATCAGAATCTACCTAAAAATATTATACCACTTTAAGTAATGTACTTTCCACAGACCAGTGACACTATAAAGCAACTGCACAAACAAGTCTTCATAATAACCAGCTAACATCATGAGGACAGGATCAAATCAACACATATCAATACTAACCTCGAATGTAAATGGGCTAAATGCCTCAATTAAAAGGTACAGAGTGGCAAGCTGAATAAAGAATCAAGACCCAATGGTACATTCTCTTCAAGAGACCCATCTCATATGCAATGACACACATAAGCTCAAAATAAAGGGATAGAGAAAAATCTACCAAGCAAATGGAAAGCAGAAAAAACCAGGGATGTGAGTCCTAATTTAGGAAAAAATAGACTTTAAACCAACATAGATCAACAAAGGCAAGGAAGGGCATTATATAATGATAAAGGGTGTAACTTAAGAATAAGACTAACTATCCAAAATCTATATGCATTCAACATAAGAGCATTCAGATTCATAAAGCAAGTTTCTAGGGACCTTCAAAGAGACACAGACTTCCACACAATAGTGGTGGGAGACTTCAAGACCCCACTGACAATATTAGACAGATTACTTAGACAGAAAATTAACAAAGATATTTGGGACCTGAACTCAGCACTGGAACAAATGTACCTGATAGATATCTACAGAACTCTCCACACAATAACAATAGATATACATTCTTCTCATTGCCACATGGCACGTGCCCTAAAATCAACCACACAATCAGACACAAAACACTCCTCAGCAAATGCCAAAGAACTGAAATCATAGCAACCACTCTCTCAGATTACAGTGCAATAGAGTTAGAAATTAAAACTAAGAAATTTGCTGAAAATCATACAATTACATGGACATTAAATAACCTGATGTGGAATGACTTTTGGGTAAATAATGAAATTAAGACAGAAATTGAGAAATTCTTTGAAACTACTGAGAAAAAAAATACAACATACCAGAATCTCTGGGACATAGCTAAAGCAGTGTTAAAATAATAACTTATAGTACTGAATACTAACATCAAAAAGTTAGAAAGCTCTGAATTTAACAACCTACCATAACAACTAAAGGAACTAGAGAACAAAGAGCAAACCAACCCCAAAGCTAGCAGAAGACAAGAAATAACCAACATCAGAGCTGAGCTGAAAGAAACTGAGACACGAAAAACCATTCAAAAGATCAATGAATCCAGGAGCTGGTTCTTTGAAAAAAATTAATAAAATAGACTGCTAGCTAGACTAATAAAGAAGAAAAGAGAGAAGATCCAAATAAACATAATTAGAAATGACAAAGGGGATATTACCACTGACCCCACAGAAATATAGACAACCAGAGAATATTATGAATACCTTTATGCACACAAACTAGATAATCTAGAAGAAATGGATAAACTTCTGGACACATTCATCAACCCCAGACTAAACCAGGAAGAAATCGAATCCCTAAATAGACCAACAAAGAACTTCAAAATTGAATCAGTAATAAATTGCCTACCAGCGAAAAAAAAAGCCCAGGACCAGACTGATTCACAGCTGAATTCTACCAGATGTACAAATAAGAACTAGTACAATTCTTATTGAAACTATTTCATAAAATTGAGGAGGAGGTACTCCTCCCTAAGTCATTCTATAAGGCCAACATCATTGTGATGCCAACATCATCGTGATACCAAAACCTGACAGAGATAATGACACAAAAAGAAACTTCAGGTCAATAGCCTTGATGAACACTGGTGCAAAAATCCTCAACAAAATACTGTCAAATCAAATCAAGCAGCACAGGAAGAAACTTATCCACCACCGTCAGGTAGGCTTTATTCCTGGATTGCAAGGTTGGTTTAACATACACAAATCTACAAATGTGATTCATCAGATAATCAGAACTAAAGACAAAAACCACATGATTATCTCAATAGCTACAGAAAAGGCTTTCAACAAAATTCGGTACTCCTCTATGTTAAAAACTCTCAATAAACTAGGTATTGAAGGAACATACCTCAAAATAATAAGAACCATTTATGAAAAACCCACAACCAATATCATAGTAAATGCCCCAAAGCTGGAAGCATTCCCCTTGAAAACTGGCACAAAAAAATTCAACATAGTATTGGAAGTCCTGGCCAGAGCCATCTGGCAAGAGAAATAAATAAAGGGCATCCAAGTAGGAAGAGAGGAAGTCAAACTATTTCTGTTTGCAAATGACATGATTCCATATCTAGAAGACCCCATAGTCCAAGAGCTCCTTAAGCTGGTAAATAACTTCAGCAAAGTCTCAGGACACAATATCAATGTGTACAAATCACCAGCATTCCTATACACTAACAATCATCAAGCCAAGAGCCAAATCAGGAATGCAATCCCATTCACAATTGATACAAAAATAAATAAATAAAACACTTAGGGATACAGCTAACCAGGGAGGTGGAAGATCTCTATGATGAGGACTACAAAACACTGCCCAAAGAAATCAGAGATGAGACAAACAAATGGAAAGACATTTGACACTCATGGGTGGGAAGAATCAATATCATTAAAATGCCATACTACCCAAAGCAAGTCATAGATTCAATGTTATTTCTGTAAAACAACCAATGAAATTATTCGAAGGACTAGGAAAAACTATTTTAAAATTCATGTGGAGCAACAAGAAAAAAGGCCAAATAACTAAGGCAATTCTAAACAAAAAGAACAAAACTGGAGGCATCACATTACCCAACTTCAAACTATACTGCAGAGCTACAGTAACCAAAACAGCATGGTACTGGTACAAGAACAGACACATAGACCAATGGTACAGAATGGAGAGCCTCAAAATAAGGTCACAGACCTACTATGCATTTGACAAAGATCTAATGTATAGTCTCTATAAAGAACTTAAAGCTACAAGAAAAAAACAACCTCTTTAAAAAGTGGGCAATGGACACAGACACTTTTCAATAGAATACATACCTGCAGCCAACAATCATATGAGAAAAAGCTCAACATCACTGATCATTAGAGAAATTCAAGTCAAAATAGAAATTTAAATCAAAACCACAATGAGATATCATCTCACATCAGTTTGATTGGGTACTATTAAAAAGACAAAAAATAACAGGTGCTGGCAAGGTTGTGGGGGAAAAAAAAGAAATGTTTATACACTGTTGGTGGGAGTGTAAATTAGTTTGAACATTATGGAAAATACTGTGTCGCAATTCCTCAAAGACCTAAAACTGGAACTATCATTCAACCTAGCAACTACATTACTGGGTATATACCCAAAGGAATATAAATTATTCCATCAGAAAGACATGTGCACATGTACACTCACTGCAGCGCTACTCACAATAGCAAAGACATGAATCAACCTAAATGGAATCAATCCATCAATGGCAAATTGGATAAAGAAAATGGCTACACCATGGAATACTATGCAGCCACAAAAAGAATGAGATCGTGTCCTTTGCTGGAACTTAGGTAGAGCTAGAGGGCATCATTCTTAGCAAACTAATGGAGAAGCAGAAACCCAGGTACTGCATATTCTCACTTGTAAGTGGGAGCTAAATGCTGAGAGCATATGGACACATAGAGGGGAACAACAGACACTGGGGCCTATCAGAAGGTAAAGGGTGGGAGAAGAAATAGCAACAGGAAAAATAACTAGTACTAGGCTCAATACCTGGGGGATGAAATAATCTGAACAATAAACCCTCATGACATGCGTTTACCTACATAACAAACTACACATATACCGCTGAACTTAAAATAAAAGTTTTAAAAAAAGTACCTTCATTTCTCCCTCCTGCTTTTTTTTGCTATTGTTTTTATCATTATATTTCTTCATGTCTTATGAATCCCACAATATAGTATCTTATAATTATTTTTTAATAAATTAGAAAATTAAAAATATACGTAATATATTATCCACATATTAGCCTTATCCACCTGTCTTTATTCCTTTGTGTAGATTTCAGTGTTCATGGGGTATCCTCTTACTTGAATCAGAAAAAACTTTGTATGTGAACCAGTTTGCTAATGACAAGTCTGTCTCTGTTTTCATTTTCTGAAAAAGCCTTAATTTCACTTCTTTTTAAGGTATATTTTCACTGGATAGCAAATTAATAGTTTTTCTTCATCACTTTATATATATGTCATTCTATTTTTTGTTTGTTTTGGCTTGAATTGGTTCTAATTAGAAATCAGTGTAATTCTTTTGCTTTTCTTTAATGCCTTTTTACTCTGGTTGCTTTTAAGGTTGTCCTCTTATCACTGGATTTTAGCAGTTTGACTACGATGTTTGTGCTTGGGATTGGTTGAGCATATTGAGCTTCTGTAGGCTTACATTTCTCATTAAATTTAAAAATATTAGGTTATTGAATTCCTCTTCCTCCACCCCTTTTAATTCTTGAATTTAAATACTTTAATTTCATAGATATTGGAATTCTTGTTACTGTCCCTTAAGTAAATGGATGCTCATTATATTCAGGATCTTTTTCTTTGTGCAGTTCAGTTTGTATGGTTTCTTTTGCCATATCTTTAAGTTATTACAGAGTCTAATTTGACGTTAAGCACATATAGTAAGTTTGTCATTTCTGACATTGTAATTTTCATTTCAAGAAGTTTCATGTCTTTTTTTCAATAGGTTTTATGTCTTTCTTCATTTTGTTCATGTTTTCTTTGGTACAGTTGACCCTTGAACAACATGGGATTTAGGGGCATTGACCTCTCTGTGCAGTTGATAATCTTTGTATAACTTGTGACTCCATAAAAACTTAACTACTGATAGCCCATTGTTGACTGCAAGCCTTACCAATAACACAAACAGTTGATTATCACATATTTTGTATGTTATATGTAGTGTACTGTATTCTTACAATAAAGTAAGATAGAGAAAAAATGTTACTAGGAAAATCGTAAGGAAAATAAAAATATTTATTTATCATTAAGTGGAAGTGGAGCATCATAAAAGTCTTCATCTTCATTATTTTCACATCGAATAGGCTGAGAAGGAGGGAGAAGAGGAGGCATTGGTCTTGGGGTCTCAGGGCTGGCAATCACAGGAGAAAATCCATTTATAAGTGGATTTATGTAGTTTGGATTCATGTTATTCAAGGGTCAACAATATCCTACTGTGGCTTTTTCCTTTTATGTATTTATTGTTGGTTACTAATCACATTTTTCTACTTCTTTGTACATCTTTATAATTTTTGACTGGATGGTAGTTACTTTTCAAGAATCAATATTTTGTTGTCTTTTTTTTTTAAAAAAAAATGTGAAATTAATTTTATCAGGCAGTTGAGATAATGCTGTAGTTTTGAGGCTTGTTCTTCATCTTTTTGAGTGTGGGTCTTGAGTAGTCTTTGCTATAGCCCCAGTTAGTCCCACTGCTAAGACAAGACCCTTTGGGGGGTCTCTGTTCAATGGCCTAGTGCTTCAATAAAGGCTTCACTTTGGCTGGTTAAAACTGGGATATTTTCTAGCCCTATATGAGCATTGAAAATTACTCAGCTGTGTGGGAGGTGAGGGGAGAGAGAGCATTAGGACAAATAGCTGACACACAAGGGGCTTAAAACCTAGATGAGGCCGGGCGTGGTGGCTCACGCCTGTAATCCCAGCACTGTGGAAGGCCAAGGCGGGTGGATCACTTGAGGTCAGGAGTTCAAAGCCAGCCTGTTCAACATGGCAAAACCCCGTCTCTACTAAAAATACAAAATTAGCTAGGCATGGTGGTGCATGCCTGTAATCTCAGCTACTCAGGAGGCTGAGGCAGGAGAATCGCTTGAACCTGGGAGGCGGAGGTTGTAGTGAGCCAAGATCGTGCCACTGCACTCCAGCCTGGGCAACAAGAGCAAAAACTCCATCTCAAAAAAACCTAGATGATGAGTTAATAAGTGCAGCAAACCACCATGGCACATACGTACCTGTATAACAAACCTATATATTCTGCACTTGTATCTTGCAACTTAAAGTAAAATTAAAAAAACAATTTCCTGAGCTTACAGTTGCCCTATAGATTTCCTGCTCAAGAGCACACCTTTGTTTAGCATGTCCTCTCCGGTATTCTACTCTTCCGGTCTCCTCCATATACTTTGAACTTTCTTTCTTCCTGTCAGCAAGGCCTCTGTAGTTTGCTTGGGTTTTCTCCATTTCTGTGCTACTGCCTGGAAATCACTTCTACGAAGCAGGCCAGGGCAATGGTAGAGCTTGCCTTGTTTGTTTACTTTCTTGTAAGGCTCGCTGGCCTGGGCTTCCTGCATTTTAGTCTCTGTAAACTCTTATTTTATATTATGTTAAGTTTTCCAATTGGTTATGTTTGGGTGGAAGTCAGGTACTATTTAATTCATCATGGGTTAGAAATAAAAGTCATACCTTCTAATTTCATCCATAAAGAAAATCTTTAAAAGGTATATTAGATCACTACAAGAGTAAGAATTTTTATTCTGTTTGCCAGTACAGGCCAAGTGCTAAAATGCCTGTGCTAAACTATTAATTATGTAGTCGTTTCTCAATAAGTATTCGTTAAATACTTGAATAGGTAAATAAAATCTCGTTTTTAACAGTTTGACCTCTGCTATAGATCAGAATAAAAGACTGATGATGTGATTATGTTAGCCTATTTCCGGAATGTATACTTTTTATCACCACTTTTAAATGCTCATTATTATTAACAATTATTTAGTGGAATATTCCTGATTAGGGTACTTCAAATATTAACAATATTTGAAGGGTACAGGAATAAGTTAAAAATATTGCATGTGTACCACAGTACCTATGTTGAAGTATTTTATTTTATTATTATGTTTTGAGACAGGGTCTCACTCTGCCACCTAGGCTGGAGTGCGGTTGTATGATCTTGCTCACTGCCATCTCTGCCTCCTACAGTAGCACAAGTAGCTCAAGTGATCCTCCCACCTCAGCTTCCCAAGTAGCTGGGGCTATAGACGCATGCCACCATGCCCAGCTATTTTTTTTTTTTTTGTATTTTTGTTAGAGATGAGGTCTTGCCATGTTGCCCAGGCTATGTTGAAGTATTTTAAACAAAACTGCAGATGACATATAATATAACACAAAAAGGCAACAAGTAAAAATGCTCCTTCCTACCTCTGATTCTTAACCTCTCAATCCCCTTTTCACAATTGCTCTTTTTAAAAAATTAGCCTGTGCATATACAACTTATATATACTTGTCTTTTGTCTCACAAATGATCACATATTAAATATACTAAACTGCATCTTTGTACTTTAATATATCTGTGAAGAATTTCATAAAACACCCCACTGTTTTAATAGTTGCCTATTATTTCATTGAATAGTTACATGATAATTAATTTAAGACATGTCTTTGATGAACATTTAGTTTTTCTGCAGTTATAAACATTGCTGCAATGAACAGCTTTGTATATGTCATTGTGCTTTTGCATGTCATAGTTCTATACAATTGTATAAAGTAGTAATAAAAACCACCCCAGACAAGGTAATGAACAAGTAATCCTTCTACACAACAGTTCTTTATTACTGTGCAATAATTGCATAGCCCCAGTTAAAATTTTTATAATAAGAAACCTCAAGCACACAAAATGACCCAAAAATGTTAACACTGCTTTGTAATACACCGGTGCCTTTTTTCAGCTGGCTCTGTGTAACAATATGTGGTATGACTATGGTAAAGTTCTTTTTATTAAGAAAAGAAATTACATTCTTGTATTTCTTTGATCTTGGGATTACAAAAAAGAAATTTCAAATCTTAAGCCTTTTTGTATGTATGTGCAAAAAAAAAGAAAAAAAAAAAAACCCGAAGAAACCAAAACCACTTCACGTAAATGAAGAGCCAGAATCTTAACTTGTATGCATTTTCTGCATAAAAAAAAATCTACTGTGTAATTTATTAAATTAGCTGTTTGCATTCGTAAGATAATTGCATTTCTCTTGCCTTTATTTTCTCATTACGTTGTTTTGGGATACCACCTCCAACGGAGAGAACTATTGTTCATAATTCTAAAATGCACAATAGTCTTGAGCTGATAGAATTATAGCTACAATGAGTTATCATTGAGAAGATGAAGCACAAATATTCTTTCATATGTAAAAAAAATTCAACTTTACCAAAGAATAATTGTGGGTCAGGAAAAGTCCTTCAAGTACTTCTCTTGTTCTCCAATTAACATCTTTGTGTATTGAAGAAATTCCCAGTAGAAGCCTAAAGACATTATTAAAACAAAGCAGGAGCTTGGATTTTGTAATGTACAGATTCTTGATAGACACATGAGAGCATGGACGTGGAATAATTCTTAACTCCTCACAATTAAAGGTCATTTTGTATGACATTGAAAATGTAATTTTCTTAAGGCTTTGATTCTTAATTGTTTTTTCTCCTTATCAATACCTGGAGGATTTCCCAGACCTTCCATACTTCACAGTGCTCTTTTATTATAGCTACCCAAACATTCAGAACAGGTGATCTTTGAAATGTCTTGTTAAGAGGGAGAAAAGCCAGAGGACCAGTTCTCAGGGAGACAGTCTACTGAATTTGGGGTTCAGGCCACAGCCTATCTCAGCAATAGGGTGGCTACAAGATGAGGGAAGAGAGACAGAGAGCCAGGTTTTTGTTTTTGGAAAGCTAATAAATTCTCATGGCTGTGAGAAGAATAATAGGGTGGCCCTCCAAGAACTGCTTCTGATGACATCCCATTTATATCATCATTGTCTTAGAGTCTGGTTAGATTCTGATTTGACCAGCAACTGTGACGTGCAAATAATTGAAACTTATGGAACAAAGCCTCTCCCCTGATAGCTAGCTCTACAGTAATGACAGCTATAAAGAAGTAACTGACAGCAAACCATTGTTATTATTTAACATTTATAGGATGTCAACAGCAGGTTAGGTGCTGTGAAAAATGAGGAATGCAATACTGAGATAACTTGATGAGTTTATGTTGTCAAGTAAACAGTGGCAGCTAGAACATTAGGCTATCCTCACGAAAAAGACAGGACAAATTTGCTGAATTCAGAGGTTTGTTTCTCTGCTCCCTCTTTCAGTGTTCTTCGATGACTTATATCCACAGCTCAGCGGTTTGAAAACTTGGTTATGGATTGGAATCATCCAGAGAGCTTTTAAAAACTCTGGTGCCTGCTTCTCACTTTAGAGACATTGTTCACTAATATAGGCCAAGTGCTAAAATACTTGTGCTAAACTACTAATTTTGTAGTAGTTTAAAACCTGGGGCTCTATCTCACTTCTTTCATCTTGTAGCCATTTTATTGCTGAGATAGGCTGTGGCCCAAACCCCAAATCCAGCAGGCTGTCTCCCAGATAACTGGTCCTCTGGCTTTTCTCCCTCTTAACGAGACATTTTGAAGATCACCTGTTCTGAATGTTTTGGGTAGCTGTTATAAAATATCGATCTATATAATAAATCAAGGGTGTTTTCTGGGCATCAGTATTTTGAAAAGCTCCCTATGTAATACCCCCTGGTCTCCTGCTCCTCTCCCAGGTGCATTTCAACTGGGTTCTTTTAGAGACAATGCCTTATCTCTTATCTACAGCAGAAGATCTAATGGTATAGATTTTCAGCAAAAAAAATGTTATTTTTAAATTCTGTTTGCTTGAGATAGATGTGTAAGAAGGGCTTCTGTTAAGATTTCCATGTCATATTTCCCAACCAACTTCAGCTAATTTCTTCTGAATCAAAGGTATATTCTTCCTTTACCTGGTTCTTTTATACAGACCTAGAGTCCAGATTGAGTTATAACTGCTCCTGTGACCACCCCACATCCTTCCTCCTTTTCTCCCATCATTTAAAAAGCATATTGAATATTTTGTAGGCTTTGGAATGCCACCCTAGAAGTAGCTTAGGTCAAGGCATGGCTCCTGCAATATCACAGGCACACTAAATGTAGACTATGGCTAACTCTCAATGTTCTGGAGTAAGTTAGTGTATTAGTTATTTACCACTTTATAACAAATTACATGCTTAAAACAACAAACATTTATTATATCATTCAGTTTCTGAGGGTCAGGAATTCAGGAATGGCTTTGTTGGCTGGTCCTAGCTTGAGATCCCTCAAAAGATTCTAGTCAAGCTGTTGTCTGAAGGCTCAACTGGGGTGAGAGGATCTACTCCAATCTCACTCACATGGCTGTTGGGAGGCCTCAGTTTCTTGGTAGCTATTGTTCAGCAGCCTCTGTTCCTTACTAGTTGGGTTCCCCATAAGGCTGGGGAATGACGCTGCCTTACTCCAGAATGAGTGTTAGAGAAAGAAAGAGAAAGAGACAGGAGGATACAAACTACAGTGCCTTTTATAACTAATCTTGGAAGACATGCCATTATTTATGCTATATTCTATTGGTCACTTAGACCAACGTTGATACAATGTGGAAGGAGATGTAACCCCTGTGACACTCCGTGAGAGCGTCAGTACCAGGATTTTGGATCACTGGGGCCCGTCTTGGAGATTGGCTACCACAATTGGGCAGGACCAGGCACAAAAAACTCATTAGCAAGATCAAATATACTCTTATTGGTTGGCTTTTGTTTATTGCTCATCTTCCATTACTTGGATCTCTCATTTCATGCTATCACAATACTAAGCTACTTGTAGTTCCCCAAATACACCATGCTACTTTGTTGTTGTGCTTGGGCTGGTCCAACTATGGTAGCCAGCCTCTGAGATGATTAGAGATGAGGTGGCTCAGGAGGGATGGGAGAAAACGATTACAAAAGACCACTAGGAGACTTTCAGGAGTGATGGATATATTCATTATCTTGATTTCAGTGATCATTTTATATGTGTATGCACATACCAAAACTAATCAATTTGCACATTTAAATATGTGCAGTTTATTTGTCCATCATGCCTCAATAAAACTACCTTTCTAAAAGTTAAAAAATTAAAATGATAGAACAACCACCACAATAAAGAAATCCCTAGGGTATGAGTCAAAGGTCTGAACAATCCTCTCTTACTCAAAATACCACATGTATTAGAGGGGTTACAATGTAGCTTCAGAATGTCATCATGATCACTTAGATAATCAAGTTTCTTTTCCCAGCGTAATTCATGGGAAGGAATGATCTCCTTCCACTTTTTATGGTGGATTATGGTTAAAATAATATAGTATAATTATAAGGAAGATTCAGAAGCCAAAATGTGGGTGAGGGTTAGATACAAAGCACAAAGTATTTATATTTCAAATAAAACCAAAGCAGAACAGAGATGATGAACATTTAACATTGTTTATCTATCAATCACTGGGAGAAAAAATCTGCTATAAAAACTAAGTGCCTTGTAGTTGTCCACTAGAGTAGATGGGTTTTGTAGATTCTAGAGAGCCACATCTAAGAAATGCCCAGCTGTGAGATTATTGATCTTCACATGCCCCCTTTATTTGGCCAGGATGATGACAATTACACACTGAGTAGGGTACTTAAATACAAACTGGTTAGTGTTTTGGAAAGATGCTTTGGTGCCAGAGTAGACAATTGATTTAAATGCCTATTCTCATTACTGGACTCAAGGGATTTTTATTTCATCAATATTTTATTGTTTAATTGTCATAAATTAGCATTGATTTGTACCATTATGTTTCATTACTAAATGATGAAAAATGACTCTTAAAAGAGAGAAGTAATTTCTTAACATAATTTCAATTTAAACAGCAAGATAAATATACAAAAAGTTTTTTTTTTCTTTTAATGTGGCTTTAGTTCAGTAATGACAGTTTGAAACTACTGCCTGTCCGCATTAAAACATTAAAAGTCTCTTGTGGCTGAAGAATGAGTGAGTGGGAGGGTGAGCCATAATAAACTAAACAGCTCCAATTGGTAGTGAGCAAAGGAAGCCGTGTCCTCTAGAGAGAGAGGTGAAGGGACAACAGCCCTTTAGAAGTATGACTCATAGAAAAAGAGGAAGTCAAATTGTCTCTATTTGCAGAGGACATGATTGTATATTTAGACGACCCCATCGTCTCAACCCAAAATCCTCTTAAACTGATAAGCAACTTCAGCAAAGGATCGGGATACAAAATCAATATGCAGAAATCACAAGCATTCCTATACACCAATAACAGACTAAAAGAAAACCAAATCAAGAGCGAACTCACATTCACAATTGCTACAAAGAGAATAAAATGCCTAGGAATACAACTAACGAAGGATGTAACGGACCTCTTCAAGGAGAACTACAAACCACTGCTCAAGGAAGTAAGACAGGACACAAACAGATGGAAAAACATTCCATGCTCATGGTTAGGAAGAATCAATATGATGAAAATGGCCATACTGCCCAAAGTAATTTATAGATTCAATGCTATTCCCATCAAGCTACCTATGAACCTCTTCACAGAACTGGAAAAAAAGCACCTTAAACTTCATATGCAACCAAAAGAAAGCCAGCATAGCCAAGACAGTTCTAAGCAATAAGAACAAAGCTGGCAGCATCACTCTACCTGGCTTCAAACTATACTATAAGGCCACAGTAATCAAAACAGCATGGTACTGGTACCAAAACAGAGATATAGACCAATGGAACAGAACAGAGGCCTCAGAGGCAATTCCACACATCTACAACCATTTGATCTTTGACAAACCTCACAAAAACAAGCAATGGGGAAAGGATTCCCTGTTTAATAAGTGGTGTTGGGAAAACTGGCTAGCCATGTACAGGAAGCAGAAACTAGACCCCTTCCTGATACCTTACACTAAAATTAACTCCAGATGGATTAAAGACTTAAACATAAGGCCTAACACCATAAAAACCCTAGAAGAAAACCTAGGCAAAACCATTCAGGACATAGGCATAGGCAAGGACTTCATGACTAAAACACCAAAAGCATTGGCAACAAAAGCAAAATTAGACAAATTGAACCTAATTAAACTCTAGAGCTGCTGTACAGCAAAAAACAAAAAAGAAACAAACAAAAAAAACAATCATTAGAGTGAACCAGTAACCACCACAATGAGAAAAAATTTTTGCAATCTACCTATCTGACAAAGGGCTAATATCCAGAATCTACAAAGAACTAAAACAGATTTACAAGAAACAAGCAAAACAAACCCATTCAAAAGTGGGCCAAGGATATGAACAGACATTTTTCAAAAGAAGACATATATGAGGCCAACAAACATGAAAAAATGCTCATCATCACTGGTCATTAAAGAATTGCAAATCAAAACCTCACTGAGATATAATCTCACTCTAGTTAGAATGGCAATTATTAAAAAATGACAGATGTTGGAGAGAATGTAGAGAAATAGGAACACTTTTACACTGTTTGTGGGAGTGCAGATTAATTCAACCATTGTGGAAAACAGTGTGGCAATTTCTCAAGGACCTAGAAATAGAAATTCCATTTGACTCAGTAATCCCATTACTGGGTATATATCTAAAGGATTATAAATCATTCTATTATAAAGACACATGCACACGTGTTCATTGTAGCACTGTTTACAATAGCAAAGACCTGGAAACAACCCAAATGCCCACTGATGATAGACTGGACAAGGATAATGTGGCACATATACACCATGAAATACTATGCAGCCATAAAAATTGATGAGATCGTGTCCTTTGTAGGGACATGGACGAATCCAGAAACTATCATTCTCAGCAAACTGACATAAGAATGGAAAATCAAACAGTCCATGTTCTCACTCATAGGTGGGTGTCGAACAATGAGAACACATGGACACAGGGAGGGGTGCATCACACACTGGGGCCTGTTGTGGGGGACTAGGGGAAGGGCAGTGGGGTGTAGGAGGTTGGGGAGGGATGATATGGGGAGAAATGCCAGTTATAGGTGATGAGGGGATGGAGGCAGCAAACCACATTGCCATGTATGTAACTATGAAACAGTCCTGCATGATCTGCACATATACCCTAGAACCTAAAGTACAATAAAAAATTAAAAAAAAAAAAAAGAAGTGAGACTCATAGCCTATTCTGTATTAAAGAAGGAAGCAGGCTTCACAGGCCACAAAATGTCATGCCATATTTTCAGAAAGATAAGAATCCTAACTAAGAGAGGTCTTTTTATCCACCTGGACAGACGCTGATAACTCTATAGATATGGAATATCCTCTTATTCTAAACAAACGTGGTGACCCCTTATAGATTCTAAATGTCTTTTTGCATCAATCCTGCACTTCTTTTCAATGTATGTTATCAGTATCCTGTTTCAGGTAGCTTTGTGTAGTTAGCTAAATTATAAAAACACATTCTATCTCTTCCTTCCTTATTGAATGTCTTGAGATCTCATTCTCCTTACACAAATGTCATGTCATTGCCCTTCCCAGCTGACCACATGGCAAATCATTAAAGGTTTTAAAATATATTCATGTATCAACCAAAGCTTGACCTCCCTACTGATGTTATAGAGGTAGAATAGTATGGCCACTTCCTTCAGCGCTCCTTTCTGACTGAAAGGTAACTCTTATTCATCTCAAAGTCTTATTTTCATATTTTGAATATGGATTGATTTTTCCTCAACAGTGCTGACTTAGCCTATGATGTGTTAGGCCCTTTTTTTTATCCTGCAATGGAAAACTGGGTACTGGAAAATGAAGCAATACTAGAAGAAAGAAATTACAATGACAGAAAAATTGCAAAAAAAAATCTGAGTATATAGAAATGAAAGAGCCTAGCCTGAATTCTAGGCTTGCTGTGGGATATGCCTGGGAACTCAGCTTTTTCTTTAGTCAGTTTCACATAAATACTTAGGGCCATGAAGTATACTTTCTTTGTAACTGTTGAGTACATAATCAGAGGCTTTAGAATATGCAGGAAGGAGAGGAGGCCATGAGGATATAAAAATTGCCCCTAGGCAATCCAAAAGCAAACTTACATGCCTGGTTGAACCCCTAGGGAGAGGGGTGGGTGTTATTTTATCTGTTATTCCCATGGCAAACTTTGAAGACCTGGAAAGCACCCATGAGGGTGCCCATAGTTTGGTTTTTAGGACTTTCTCTCTCTATGCTGTTAAAGGACTTCTCAATCCTCTGTTCACGACCATAGTTATGCTACTTTCTATTAATCAAATCACCATCCTGTTAAAACACACACGTACCTGTCAAACAAAATGAATAGAAATAAGCAGTACACTAGGAAAATGATACTCCCAAAATGGGAACAAGAAAACATGATAAATGCCTTCAAATATTTGATAGACCACCAGGAGCTAGAAGGATTAGGTCATTTTATGTGGTTTCCAGTAGTAGAATTAGGAATAGAAAGAAGACATAGGTCAAGATAGGGAAGTCCTTTTGTACAGTATACAATTTAAGCTGGTCGTAAGCAGCTTTTCACCATTGAATGTGTTTGCATGGAAACCTATCAGATCACAAAGCATGCTTTCAAAATTCAGTCAAGATAGATATTTTCTATGCCTCTTTAAACTGTAATATTCTAGAATTCAAACAGTATGATAAGCTCAATATCAATATTGTGAACTACAGTTTTCATAAAACTTTTGTATTTTTTTTTTTTTGAGACATTGTCTCACTCTGTTGCCAGGCTGGAGTGCAATGGTGAAGTCTCGGCTTTTACTGCATCCTCCACCTCCTGGGTTCAAGTGATTCTCCTGCCTCAGGATACTGAGTAGCTGAGACTACAGGCACGTGGCACCTTGCTCAGCTAATTTTTGTATTTTTAGTACAAATTTGGTTTCACCATGTTGGCCAGGATGATCTTGAGAAGGTCATCCACATTCCTGACCTCGTGATCCACCCTCTTCGGCCTCCCAAAGTGCTGGAATTACAGGCGTGAGACACAAAACTTTTGTTCTCTATCATTGGAGAGAATTAAGGCTCTACTCATTTTTGTTCTGCATTATGAGATGTTCTTGTTCCTCCCCTGTGATTGTTGCCATTGTGTGTCTGGAATCTATTTTAATTTGTTATTGTATGTGTTTCTTTATTTAATCAACCATTTATACAACAAATATTGTCAAACTTTTCATCTATACCAAATAATGTGCTGAGGACCCCAAAATGGAAATGACACAGTATCTCCCTTGTCCTCATAAAAACGTGAATCTCTGCTCAGCTGCTACCAAATTTGGAGCTTTACCCTTAAATATATATAATGCTTCTAGTTTTTAATGGATCGTTTAGGTCCTTAAACATACTGTTATTCATTCAACCTGCTGTTGCCAAGTATGGATGAACTTAAATATCCTAAGAGTCAGGTGAGAAGGCAGTTGAGATACATTATTTGGCTCCATATTTAAATGCTTTTTTTTTTTTTTTTTTTTTTTTACCACAACTGAGTGATTGAACTTGCCTATGATCAGTGCTTGCAGGCATGGATCCAGGTTCAAATAGCAGGCTTCATATCCTGCTTCCTCTGCTTATCAGCTATGAAACCAAGTTACCTAACCTTTCTGTGTCTTAATCTTATCTGGAAAAGGGAACTGTAGCAGAACCTACCTACGAGGGTTCTTACGCACAACAGAAATAATGTTTGTAAAACTGCTTGCTGCAGGACTTAACGTGTAGTAATTACTGAACAAGGAGAAATGATTATTATGGTGCCTTCGATGAGGCTCTCCTGGGAACTTACTTATATTTTAGCACTTATTGCATTGCATTTTGGTAGCAATAGTTCTTTGCTTACATCTCTGTCTCCCTCAGTAAACTGTGAGGTTTCTAATGCCCTGACCTTACCTTGATCTTCCCAAGATCTGTGTTACAGTGCTTTCCAATCTTGTTCATGCCAAAAAAAATACTGAAAATCTTAATGCTTAAGTGACACACCAGGGAAATGAAAAAGACTGATCTGGGTGAAGGTGACCAACCTGTGGGCTCTCATAACCTTGAACTGCCCAGCCTCCCTGAGGGCTGAGAGCATCTATATTTTGGGACACCAGGAACTATGGCACATTGGCTGGAAAGCTCTGGCCTCATCCAATGTCTGATGGAGTGATAATCAGGGAATAGTTGGTAACTGTTCTGTTGAATTTTTTCTTGGATTAGAAAGACTTCCACCTCCTGGCTCCATTCTGTTGCTTTAGAAATGAAACATTCTATTTATGGTTTTCTGCTTTTTGAGCATAAATCTTATATCCTGAAATCTTGAGCTTTTTCACCAAAATTTCCTTCACAGGGATCTACGGACTCTTATTGAAGGGCATGTGGTTCATCTGGTAGCCTGTCCAGAAGCCCTGGAGTTTCCAAGGTGGTTTAGGTCTCAATGTGTTTTATTATCATCATTATTATTATTTTAAGACAGACTTTTGGTCTTGTTGCCCAGACTGGAGTGCAATGGCATGATCTCAGCTCACTGCAACCTCTGTCTCCTGGGTTCAGAGGATTCTCCTGCCTCAGCCTCCCCAGTAGCTGGGATTACTGGCTAATTTTGTACTTTTAGTAGAGATAGGATTTCTCCATGTTGGTCAGGCTGATCTTAAATTCCCGACCTCAGGTTATCTGCCTGCCTTGATCTCCCAAAGTGCTGTGATTACAGGCGTGAGCCACCACGCCTGGCCTAATGTGTTGTTTTATTATGAATCACTTGCATGTACATATGAATTTTACAATGGATCACCAGAAACAAGTTATAGGGATACACAATATCTTGGTACAAACATCTATCTATTTTAGTTTAAATTTTTGTAATTGTTAGGGGGAAATGCTTCTTTCCCTAACTCTCTGTAGTCCATGAAGAGGAATTTTTCTTAAGTGTTTTAAGCCTCTTGCCTCAACTGTTCTTGCCATGGAGGTTGAATGAGCTTGTTGGTTGGTGGGTGAAAATTGTTTATTCACAACTTTCTATTGGGTAAAGCCAAATATTAGTGGTTCTTAGGCATGGAGAATCCTGTCTCTTGGTGCTATCCTCCCTTCTCCTGAACAGTGTGCCGCACTGATCCTCAGGAAATGTGTATGTATTCAGACTCAAGCTTTTTTGGGGAGTAGACTGTTCCAAGGTATAAACCAGGAAGGGGACAAGATTAGGGTGTTCTAACAATTCCATTGGGCTCTGATACTCAGTCATTTCCTTCAGTATGGCTTTATCAGAAATTGAGATGATATTATATGGCTTCTACCTCTCTGATACTAGCTTCTGATCTCAGTTGATTCTCAGTTCGGACAGAAAAAAGTGTTACCATTTATCAGACCCCCTAGAATGCCAACAGCAATTACTATTTATTAGTACTCAATCCGGATTAAAGAATATTCTTAAAAGAGAAATGAGATGTGTAGATGGTAAAATAATTCAAACCGTATATATAAACAAAGTGAAAAGTAAAATTCTCTTTCTTTTCCGTTTGTCTCTCCTCACAAAGTTACGTACTATTAATATTTTTGTGAGTGTAAGAGGAAAAAAAGCACTTATGTTTATGTATGTACTTATGTGCTTTAGAAAATGTACATAAAAATGTTGGATTAGACAACTTAGATACGACACCAAAAGTACAAATTATCAAAGGGAGATTGATAAGTTGTATTTGAAATTAAAAACTTCTATGCTGCAAAGGACATCATCAAGATCGTGAAAAGACAACCGCTAGAATGGGAGAGAATATGTGCCAATTATGTATCTAATTAGGGATTTGTATCCAAATAGATGAATAACTCTTATAGCTCAATAATAAAGACAACTCAATTGAAAAATGGGCAAAGGATCTGAATAATTTCTCCAAAGAAGATGTAAAAATGGCTAATAAGCACATGAAAAGATACTCAACGTAATTAGCCATTAGGAACTTGCGAATGAAAACCAATATGAAATGCCACATTGCATCACTAGGAAGGATATAATAAAGATGAACAGACACCAAGCACCGCCAAGGAGGCGGAGAAACTGGACTCTTCATGCATTGCTGGTGGTCATGTAAAAGGCAGCAACTTTGGAAAAGAGTCTGATGATTTCTCTAAATGGTAAGTAAACACAGAGTTACCATTTGACTCAGCAATTTTATTCCTAGATAAATACTCAAGAAAAATAAACCTATGTATTTAGGCCAGGTGGAGTGGCTCATGGCTGTAATCCCTGCACTTTGGGAGGCTGAAGTGAGATCATTTGAGACCAAGAGTTCAAGACCAGTCTGCGGAACATAGTGATACCCCATTTCTACAAAAAAATAAAAAATTAGGCTTGGTGGTATGCACTTGTAGCCTTAGCTACTCAGAAGGCTGAAGAGGGAGGATCACTTGAGCCCAGGAGTTTGAGGTTGCTTTGAGCTCTAATTGCACCCTGCACTCCAGCTTGGGTGACAGAGTGAGACCCAGTCTCAAAATAATTTTTTAAAAAATGACTGTACAAAAACTTGTACATGGACTACAACATGGTTGAACCTTGAAAGCATGTTGAGTGAAAGAAGTCAGTCCCAAAAAACCACATATTGTATGATTCCATTAATATCACATATTCGGAATGGGTGCATCTACAGAAACAGAAAGTAGTTTAGTGGTTACCAGGAGCTGGTGGAGAATGGTGCATGACTACTAATGGGTAAAGGACTTCTTTTTGAGAAAATGAAACATTCTATAATGAGATTATAGTGATGTGTGTACAACCTTGTAAATATACTTAAAATTAGGGAAGTGTACTCTTTAATGGGTAAACTTAGGACATACATAAATTATATTTCAATAAAGTTGTCAGAAAGATCAAAATGTGCCCCTATATGACCCTTCTACATTAAACACATTTTAGGGTGTTTCCCCCCATATAAGCACATACAAAGCTGGTATGTTTTTACATGGTTATGCAGTATTCTAAATTATGACACAATTGATTTTTTTCTGTAATTTGACTTTCTATCAAAGAAATCTATTGAGGAATCTATCAAAGAGATAATTTAATGTATCTATCAAAGAATTTCCTGAAGTTGAAAAGAGCCTTCCTCGTGGCCTGTTCATATCCTACAAATCACCACAGTTAGAGCATGAAAAGCATTTAGAATGGATACAGTAGAACATGGGGGAAAGAGGTGAATAGGCTTTGTTTCTGTAGATGAGGCTTGAAGGGCCATAGAGGATGCAGAACAGCTGCTGCCCAGTCATTGGTGCCTGAGCACCTTTCCTCGTCTGAACCAGTAGTTTTCTGGATATTAAAATTGGACCACCAGGCCTGCTCCAAATATGATGAACTTCTTCAGAGTTAACTCAGTGCACCTCTGTGGCTGGCGATTTTGCTTTTTGATTAGGCCTGCTTTGCATTTCTTTGTGAGAGTCAATAGGTCATTTAATATTTCATAACTTACTTTAATATATTTGCCTTCTCTCCTATTTCAGGGTTGTGAGTTTATTTTTATTCATAACCGAGACCTTGAAAGTTGTAACTTTTATGAATATTTGCAAATATTCATATTTGTAAATGAATAGAAAAAGAAAAAAATCTTTCTTTTATGAATATTTACGAATAAATATTTTGCTGTTGCTTTTTGATAAGTTCTTTTATCAGGTTAATGCTATTTATTCTATTTCTTGATGAATACATTTTTTTAAAAAAAAGTCAGGAATGGATGTGGAGTTTTACCTGATTTGTGGGGACATTCATCAAGATGGTTGTATATGTATTTATTTTTGTCTTCTTTAATCCGTTCACGTGGTGAATTGCATTAATGCATCTCCTAGTCTGTTTCTGATCATTCATTTGGAATTCATTTCACATGTATTTATTTAGAGCCTTCTACATAGCAGATGATGTTTTGAGCACTGATGATACAGTAATAAGCAAAACAGACATTATTCTTGAAAAACTGTTAAATGCAATCTGCTAGCATTTAGGGTTTTTTTTTTGTATTAGATTTTAGAATCCATCTCAAGAAATATTTAAAGCTATGAATAAGGATATACTGATAAAGATCGATTATTGCAACATTGTTTATAAACATTAACATGCTCATCCACGGGGCAATGTTGAAACACATTTTAGTTCTTTCACCTATTGAATAATATATAGTAGTCTGTTTATAAACCTTAACATGCTCATCAGTGGGGAATACTGAAATGTATTTTAGTTCTTCATTCTATTCAATAATATATAGTAGTTAAAAAGAACCAGGTAGCTCAGCATAAACAAATATAGAAAAAAGTCAAGTTGCAGGATTTATGTTGCAAAAATGATGTTACATATCATTTTTGCAAAAATGAAAAAAAAATCTCTATGTGTTTGTACTTTGTACAAGTATAAAAAATACCTGGGAAGATATGAAACAACAAACTATTAACTGTGGATTATTACTTATTAATGTGTCACTTTTGCATTGCTTGTGTTTTTTAAGATGACAGGCAGGTATTATTTTTGGGATTACTAAAGGAGAAAAATTAAATGTAGAGCTTAAGCACTGGAAGGAGAGCATAGAAAAACATTTTGAACACAACTCCATGGGTTAGTGATCAATTGCAAGCCACAGAACTGTCATAGCTAGTTTATTTTAAGCAGAATGCTGCTTTTTACTATGTATTAGATGATTTGTAGTATCATTAGAAAATGCAGAGAAGCAGGTAGTAGATGGAATTTCCAGAAACAACTTCCACCCCCAGAATCACATGGTCACTGCTGTGATTAGGGTAGTTGTCACCACTGCTGCAAGCAGGTACAGACTCAGGAGGCTGATGACTCCAGAACCAACCCATTTCTGCTGTGATCTGCCACCATCTGTGATGCATACCCTGCCCTCCTTCCATTCAACTCACTTTCAAATTCTAGCCTCAAAATAATGTGTCTAATGGGCAAAACCAAAGTCTCTTCTTCAACTCTAGCTGCAAAGGAGTCTAAAACTGTAATTTTGCACTTTCCAAACACCACAGTAAAGGAAAATGTGCTGGAAGAAGTCTTAAGTAAATATTAAATATGCAAGCTAAACACAGCATCTACCTCAATAAGCAAATAGCACATTGCTTTTCAAATACAATAAATAGTTATTTTCCCACAAAGCCTGAGAAAATCATTGAATCATTGGCAAAATCTTTTTTTGATATGTAAGAAATATGTGCTTGTTGTTGAAAAGTGGCAAAATAAGAAGCACACAAGAAAAAGGTAGATAAAAATAATCTGAAAGCCCATCATCCAATGGCTTTCAAACACCCATACGCACAATCCCTGGCCCCACAAGCTTAAAACAAAGAATTACATTAAACATGGACATCGACAGAATCTGTTTTAAATGTGTAGCAAAGCTGGATGCGATGTTTAAAAAGTAAAGTTAATTAAAAATCATAAAACATGTATTGACTTAATAATTTAAAGACTTATTGAATTGATAGACCTTGAGTTGGTAAAATGAAATTCAGTTTTCAATCACTTTCATTCGGTCAAAAATAGGCTATCTTTTCTTTATTTTTGATGAGCTCTAATTTTTGACTCCAAAGCATTTGTTTTTTAATTAACTTTTAAAATAAATTTTTAAAACATCTCCCTTAATTCTACCCCCGGCCCTCTCAGTATTCAGAAAATTTTGTACACCGTTTAGTTTTAAAACAATGGAAAGTTGAGTCATTAAATATCCTCATGTCCCACAAAAGTCATGAAACCTGCCAGTTACCTTTGTTTCCATGTTTGCAAAGCCAAGATGTTGAACTAAATTATCTCTTAGGGTTCAGAACTATGAGACTGAACATTCTGTGAAGAGATTTCCAATCTCAGGGAAAAGTTTCAGGCTGCAAAATCCTGGCTTTGATTTTCAGGACTGCTTTTCATGTACCGGGTGACCTTGGGCTCATTATGAACTGCTGGATGCCTCCACGTATGAATTCAAGCACTGAGATGAAAAGTAGCTTCTATTTACTTCCTGGAGTTTGATGAGGACTGCCAGCTCCCTTGCAGCAAATGTCCTATATACATATGATACCTAATTAAAGTAAGGACAGTAATGTGGTCCAAGAGATAGCTAAACAGAGTTCTTTAATTTCAGTGTAGATTTTAATCTTGAGATGTCTTTGAGAGATGTGAAAGCAACAGTGACAACATTTTAAGACAAAAGAGCACAGGAATTTATTTCAGATAATGAATGGATTGTATGATTACCTCAAATAAAAAGTTTACCTAGCTGTATATATTACTCTAGTTACAAATCTACCTGTGTAGAAACATATATTTCATATATCCTCAAATATCTGAAAAAGCTTATACAAATTAAATGCGATTTTCTCTGGGGATAGAATTACAAATGATATTCAGAGTTTTCCAAGTTATTATTTGAATTACTTTTAGTAAGCCAATAACATTTTCTATATCTAGAAAAAATACGATTCAGTGCTTTCTAAAAAAAGAGTAAATGAAAGTTGTGCTCTGTTGCGTATATTCTGAGGCTGGGACAGGTAGGTGGGATAACAAGGAAAGAAAGGTACCTGTTAAATTATTCTGCCTGTCTGAGAGAGAGAGGGATCGAAAGGCTGGTGAGTAGAAAGTTCCAAGACCCTTTCAATCATTCATGACTCCCACTTTCACCTGTCAGATGACCTTAACTTTTGCTTCCAGTTTTAGATTTACCTTTAGGAATCAATGTTGTCCTTTCCCGACAATCATTTAACCCCGCCTTGTTTAGCACTTGCAGTGATGGGTGCTGGGAACATTAAAGGCAAAGGGTGACATATTTCCAGGCCAGGCTGTCTGCAGATGTCACTAAGACTATTTCAGTAGGCTTGCTTCTCACTGCCTCCATGGCCTCCCTTAATCCATTATACAACCTTTTCCCCATTGTTTTCTGGAGCACAGTTCTGATATTTGCATTCCTTTGCTCAAGAATCATGAGCACCCCACAATACAGAAAAGTAAGAAGAACAGAAACAGAATATCCTCCAAATAACTTCGATGGAGTTTCAAGGCCCTCTTTGTCTGTGCCCCAACTTACCTTTCCAACCTTATTTTCTCTTCCAGCTGCAAACCCTTCCCTTACTGCTCTTTGCCTTTGCTGATGCCAATTCCTTGCATCAGCTTTCTTTATTTCTATGTACCCTGACATTTATGTTCAAACCCCTAGGAGGCCATCCCAAATTCCCTTCCCTGAAACACTCTATACCTTCCTCTCGGCTCCCATAACACTCCATCTTTTCTTTTCTTGGGTACTTACTACCCTCCACCCTGTGGCTATTTGTGCTCTCTGGGAGCTCAGCCATCAACACACTCTGTCTCGGATCTGAGTTGGTATTTTCTATTGTAGACTTGTAATAAATACATACTATTGAAGAATTGGGTCCGATATTGTTTCTGGGCTGGAACCCACCAGAGTAGCTATGTAGCTATACAATGAATACTTATTAAGCTTTTGAAAAAAAAAAAAAAAAAAAAAAAAAAACCTTCTCCAGGCCCCAGAAGCACCATTAGTGCACAAGGGCTATGATTTATTAAATAATCTTCTACCAGACACAGTTATTTTTTTAAGATGAGTCACTCATAGTTAACACTACGCTGTCTTTTTGGGGGATTGTGAGCTCTTTCTTGGTACTGACGACTAAATCCCTGTTGATGTGTCCAAGGCTGTAAAATGGCAAAGTAGTTAGTCAATGGCATTCAAAATTGTAGGCAATGGAACAAATTTTCAACTTTTCTTCACTCTTAGCCCATTTTTTCTTCTCTGCCTTCTTGCCTCTTTGATTTAATTGTTTATATTTTTCTTTCTTGTATAGGTTGGATGTAGGCTATTTTTCAGAGTTATTCAGTTGGAGTATCTGCCAATCTCTGTTAATGACAATATGTTTGGGGAGGTGAGTGGGCATTTGGGGAGGAAGAGGTAAGAAAGACTTCCCCTCCCTGGGGAGTAGGGGGAGTCGGTGTTTCATCAAGGATAGCAGAAGACCAGATTGTCTTTCCCTTGAATTATGTAAACCATCCCACCTCCACCTGTGACTCGATTAAATAAACCTAAAATCAACAGATTACCATGAAATGAGCAATATTAAATTTTTCCGCTTAGCAGCATGAAGTCATAAAATCAAAGCTAAATTCAAATAGGAAACATAACAAGTAATATTTCTTGAACAACCCGGTTTGTGATCTAAGATTTGTGTCTGCTACATATATATCATATATGTCACTCTTAGGTAATTTTGCTTGATTACCCTGAGTCTGAAACATTCTGGCTGCCCTCATCAAGTTGAATTTCTAGAGTGAAGAGCTGTGGTTAAGTTTTTAGATAATGGTGATTTCCCCAGAGATGTGCTATTCTTGAAAACCTTTTCTGGGTAATCTTGCAGCCTTCCCTTAGTAAATCTGTGGTCTTATCACTACGACTGTTTAAATTATTAATACAAGAAATATAAGGGAGAGAGGAGAGAAGTGGCATGATGTGGGCATAAGGACATGTGAATAGAGTTGCTTTGTTATGTTTATACATGTGGCAAAATTCTAAGAGAAACTTGTACATTCTTTTTTTTTTGAGATGGAGTTTCACTCTTGTTGCCCAGACTGAAGTGCAACAGCGCAGTCTCAGCCACTGTAACTTCTGCCTCCTGGGTTCAAGCAATTCTCTTGCCTCAGCCTCCCAAGAAGCTGGGATTATAGGCATGTGCCACCATGCCCGGCTAATTTTGTGTTTTTGGTAGAGATGGGGTTTCTCCATGTTGGTCTTGAACTCCCGACCTCAGGTGATCCACCCACCTCGGTCTCCAAAAGTGCCAGGGTACAGGTGTGAGCCACTGTACCTGGCCCTGCTTGTACAGATTTTTTTTATAACTACAAATTTCAAGGAACTTTTCCTATGATTGACTTAGTCAATAAATATTTAAAAATTTCTTTGAACTAATATATATGTATAACTGGAGCCAATTTCTTTCCACAAAATTAGTACTGAATACTCATAGAAAAAAAATACTCATTTTTTCCTCTAATAATCAAATACTTCATGTGAATGTAGAAAGATGAAAAAAAAAAAGAGAAAAACCTACAAGAGCAAATAAGGCAGCAGCATGTTCAAATGGTACTCTTTTTATTATATTATTGAGTTTCAGCAGAAATGGCAAAGGCTGCAAATACTACAATAGGTTTCATGTATCTCATATTCTAAAGTGACATGTGGACCCTGTATGCAGGATGCACTAAGAGATGAAGGAGTTATTTGACACCTTTAACTTTGGGTGTCTTCCATCTTGAAAGTATGCAAGAATTGCTTCTTTCTCACCTTAGCCAAATGAGATAAGGAGTTTGAGATAAGGGGTCTTCCATCTTGAAAGTATACAAGAATTGCTTCTTTCTCACCTTAGCCAATAAGATAAGGGGTTTGAGAACATCTACTTGGAGGGATTGACATTTTTCCCCAGCTGTTTGGTGAACTTGGAACTGGGTCTGGTTTCTTTTCGGGAGAAATCCTAAGATAAGAAACTGACTAGAGTTTCTGAGAGTGAGCTGTGCTTTCTTTGAAGATGGAACAAAAGTGTGTATTGCTTGTGGACCAGATGTAGGTCCCATTGAAAGGAACAACCTGGAATTATATTAAAATAGAGCTTGTCCAGAATACTATGTAAAGAAGCAATGTGACCCCAACATGGATGTGTAATGCTGCAAGTTCAGGTGTTGAGGAGGTATCTGATGTATCAGAGGGGAGGCTTCAAATATGTGAAAGGGAATTATCATTACAGGTACACAGAGATGAATCGCAAAGAAATTTGCCAAAGATCTCTGTAAAGCCAACAGTCAACTCTGGACTGCCATCTCTAGAGAACATAGACACCAGATGATGGGTGATTCATTCAAAGAAAACTGTCCTGGCTGGGTGTGGTAGCTCATGCCTGTATTCCTAGCACTTTGAGGGGCTGAGGCAGGCAGATAACTTGAGGTCAGGAGCTCGAAACATCTTGGCCAACATGGTGAAATCCCGTCTCTACTAAAGATACAGAAAAATTAGCTGGGCATGGTGGCAGGTGCCTGTAATTCCAGCTACTTTGGAGGCCAAGGCAGAAGAAATGCTTGAACCCCGGAAGAGGAGGTTGCAGTGAGCCAAGCTTGCACAACTGCACTCCAGCCTGGGCAACAAAGTGAGACTCCGTCTCAAAAAACAAAACAAACAGACAAAAACAAAGAAAAATGTTTCTACGCCTTTACATCTGTTCACCTTTTACCCTCATCCAACTCTGGAGAGGCCACGCCTTTCAGCTAGCAGATGGCGGAGGATGCAAAGTGAGAAAGAGAGAAGAAGCCAAGATGTTATCTTTTTTCCACTGTAGCATCTTTGGTCTAAAGTGGGCTCAAGCATTACTGCTCATTACAGGAAAAGAGAAACCAATTGGATAAGAATTTGGAGTTTTAATATTGCACCTGACAGTGGTGTGTGAGCCTTAGATTAGACTGCACATTTTATTATCTGGAAAAAGACCATTTCTTTGTTATTTAAGAGAAACCAGAAAAAATTACAGGAACTCTTTGAAATTTCAACTAAAGGGCAGGGCACAATAAAGTCACAGAGGATATTTGTGGGAGCATTACCGAGAAAATATGGTTAATTTCTGCTTGCTGTTATAACAACAATCACCTGAGATTACCACCTCCCAGAGATAGCCAGTGCGTACTGGCTTATTTCTTCCGAGTCTTTTTCCTTTGCCTCCATACATTTTGTAAAAATTGGGATCATATGATGTCATTTCTGGTACATATTTCCCATCTATTTTCTCTAGCCCTTTATAAAGTCTTTTAAAAAAATTAGACAAGAAGAGCAGAAAATTTGGGTGTACGTGGAAGAGATAAGGCAATTTAATGCTATTAATTTTCTGTAAAGGTCAAGGCAACTGTGTAATTGTCCAAGGACTAACATTAAGGACTATTACAGTGCTTTGCAAATCAGTTAGTTTTACTGGCTGCATTTTATTTATTTATTTATTTATTTATTTTATTTATTTTTTATTTTTATTGCATTATAGGTTTGGGGGTACATGTGCAGAACGTGCAAGATAGTTGCATAGGTACACACGTGGCAGTGTGTTTTGTTGCCTTCCTCCCCTTCACCCACATTTGGCATTTCTCCCCAGGCTATCCCTCCCCATCTACTTGCTGCATTTTGTTGACAGAAGTGAGGCACCGCAGCATTTGAGAGCTTTACACTCCATTTCCATCCTATGCAGAATGCAGTGGGTGTGAGTCCCTGGTCTCTCCCCTCATCACAAGTCATCAGTCTCTGTTGAAGTATCAGAAACACGTGGTTATTGCAGCGAGACAATAATCTTGGCACTGTTTCATTAATTATGCCTCCTTCCCAGCTGGTGTTTTTATTTCAGGAATGCTTTGTCTTCCTTGTGTAGACTTCATGCCCCTTGGGCAGGGACTGAATTTTCCATTTTGTCTTGTCTTGTGCTAGTGCCTAACAAACACTGAAATATAATTTAAAAAATGGATTTGGTCCACTTATAGTTTATCCGCAAAGATTGGCAATGCCACAGGTGTTTTTCAGCCTGTGTCTTGCAAAAATAATATGTTTCAGTTTTAGTTTTTTCAATGTCTCCTCCTGGCATGGGCATGTGGGCAAAGGTGGTTCCTTTGGAAATGAGAATGCCAGACATTAAAGATATTCATAGCAGAAGGGACCACTTCTTTCAATGAATATGTGACTGAGAAATATTGGCAAAGCTGCTTTTTTTCCCCTATCACTGTCACACACTGACAGCCTATGATAGATTTCTTTTATTTGGTTTACACATTTTTTAAAAGTTGAATTAATTGATGACATGTACAAACCAGAAGACTCACATAAAAATTCAAGATAAAGTGAAAAGAGCTGCCAACTCAAGTCACATATTCCTTCACAGTAGTTATCAGTTGAGCAGCTATTTTGCTTTTGGATGAGACATGCCTACCCCATAATACTACATTTTCTGCAACTGCCTAATGTGTTACCAACTATGAGCCAACGTGTTTTTCACCCCTTAACATTGTGCTTGTATTGCTTCTCCTCTCCATATTTAGCCTACTTCAGTCATCATACAGCTTGCCTTACCCTATTAGCATTTTAATTTTCCAAACTCTGCCTTGTCCACATGGTCCTCCTGATCTGCCTGTTCAGTAGTTAATAAGGTTCCAATTTGAGTATCCAATAAATCATTGGAGAACCCTTCAGATAATCATACCATAAAATAGTCTATTTAAAAAGAAGTTAAGATGGTTAGGCTTTGTGTCCACACCTAAATCTCATCTTGAATTGTAATCCCCATAATCCCCATGTGTCAAGAAAGAGACCAGGTGTAGGTAATTGAATCATGGGGGTGGCTTCCTCCTGCTGTTCTAGTGATAGTGAGCTCTCACGAGATCTGTTGGTTTTATAAGGGGCTCTTCCCCTTTGGTCAGCACTCCACCTTCCTGCGGCTTGTGAAGGAGGTGCCTTGTTTCCGCTTCACTTTACACCATGATGGTAAGTTTCCTGAGGCCTCTCCAGCCATGCTGAACTATGAGTCAATTAAACCTCTCTTCGTTATAAATTATCCAGTGTTGGGCAGTTCTTTACAGCAGTATGAAAACAGACTAACAAAGTAAATATTATAAAAAGACTTGAAAACTAAAAGTATCTTTAAAGCTTTTTACTAATAAGATAAAAACTAACTCCAGCTTGGAGAATAACACTGCTGGTAAGTTCCGAAAAGCAAGTGGCTTACTGTGCTACCGTAACTGAGTTAAGATGTGTAGCTCTGGATTCTAGTTAGAACAACTGAGAAAGAGGCAGCTGCTGTTTGGACAACACTCTGGCTGGTAACATGATGGTAAGCTTTGCTTATCTCACGGTTTATTTAAATGGTTGAACTTACGTATTTCTTTTCAAATCCCAGGTGTCAAAAGATTGTTTATCTTACAAGGACTTCTGAAGGCCAGTCACTTGCTCTCAGGTCCTATTCTACCAATTCTGCCAGCTAACTTTGCATTAGGAAGCATAGACATCAGAATTTTGTCAAACTAGTTTAGACTTCGGGGGTGAAGTTTCTGTTTCATTCTTTGCTAGTCTCTTCCACGTCCAGTGCCTTCTGGCTCAGTAAATTGCAACCATTCTATTCAGTGCAAGTCTGATATTAGGGAGTGTTCTTTGGCAGTTTTCTGTTAACCACATACAATCAAGTCCTGTTCTGTCTACTTCTTAAATACTCCAGATACATCTGCCCCTCTCCTGTTGCCACTCTCCTTCTCCAAGACATATCCTTTCAAGAAAAACCTTTTAATTCACCCCTCTTGCCTTCTCCAGACCTTCCCAGCACAACAGCAGCTTTCCATTACCTCCGGCATGAAATCCACAGTAATTAACATCTCTCCAAGGCCCTCCATCTTCCACACCTGCCTTCATCTCCATTGTCTTCCAGAATCTGTATGTCTTTTTGTCCCACCTCCGTACTCCCTAAGGACAGCATGCATGCTCTTTATCTTTCTGGAATACTTTTATCCCACACTTTATTTCATGTCTACTTTTCACCTTGAACTTCTTTCCTCAGCCAGGCCTTCTCTGTACTCCTAGTGCTCTCATAGCATCCTGTAGTTTTCCTTTTGAAACAACTATTACATTTTAATTTATTCTCCACTGGGTAATAAGGTTCAGATTCTATTTGTCTTATTCACTATTATAAATCTGATGCTTAGCACAGGGTCTGGAACCTGCTTGGTGCTCAAATATGTTAAAGAAACTAAACATGAAGTGTGAGGCTCTGACTGTGTAAGACTTATGTATGAGAGGTAAAAACCTGAACAAACTGGTTATTTAGCATTTGCAAATAATGCAGTTTTATTGCAGAAGTAGAAAAATCATAAAAAGGCAGAAGAATAAAGATAATAAAAATCTCCTTAAATTCTTCCTTCAAGATAAGAGCAACCATAAATATTTTTGTATAAGTTATTCCTGTGTTTATTCTCTATACATGTGGGTGTAGCTTATAATCTATTTTTTTTTACTTACCACATTATAAAACTATTCCTGTGCTATTAAATATTCTATCAAACATCATTTTCAATGTTCATGGAATGGATGTTTCAAAATTAATGTCTATATTCTTGCCTATTACAGGATTTTTAGGTTGTTTACATTTTAATTTTTACTATTTATGTCTTAAAACTTTTTAAAAAATGTCATGTCATCACTATGCCTTTAGCTTTTGGAATGGCTTGCAAGAAGAGTCGTATTACTGAAAAGTCTTTATGTTGAGACACCGTATAGCAGAGTGTTAAGAGCATGGACTCTGGAGCTGCATTGCTTAGAACTTGAGTCATGGCTCTGTTGCTAACCATGTGTGTGACTTTTAACATGTTACTTATTTTCCTTTCCTATCTTTTCTTTTTCTTTCCTTATTGTGATAACACAGCATGAGATTTGCCTTCTTAACAATGTTTTCAGTGTAAAATGCAATATATGTTGTTAGCTATAGGCACAAGATTGTACAGAAGAGCACTAGAACTTATTTTGCATAATGGAACTTTGTCAGTTGATCACCAATTTTCCATTTTCTCCTCCCTTCAGTTCTGGTAACCACCATTTTGCTTTCTGATTCCATGAGTGTAACTATTTTAGATAACTCATAAAAGTAGAATCTTGGCTGGGCTCAGTGGCTCACATCTCTAATCCCAGCACTTTGGGAGGCCGAGGTGGGTGGATCACAAGGCCAGGAGTTCGAGACCAGCCTAGCCAATATACTGAAAACCTGTCTCTACTAAAAATACAAAAATTAGCTGGGCGTGGTGGCAGGTGCCTGTAGTCCCTTGGGAGGCTGAGGCAGGAGAATCACTTGAACATGGGAGGCAGAGGCAGAGGTTGCCATGAGCCAAGTTCATACCACTGCACTTTAGCCTCGGCTACAGAGCAAGACTCCATCTCAAAAAAAAAAAAAAAAAAAAAGTGGAATCTTACAGTATTTTCTTTGTCTGGTCTGTTTTGCTTAGCCTAATGTCCTCCAGGTTTAACCATGTTGTCAATATGGAAAAACTTATTGTTTAAATAAATAAGTCTGAGTAATAACCTATTTGATGTGTATTCCACATTTTTCTTATTTATCAATCCGATCAACATTTAGATTGTTGATATGGTTTGGCTGCTGTCCCCACCCAAATCCCAACTTGAATTGTATCTCCCAGAATTTTCACATATTGTGAGAGGGACCCAAGGGGAGGTAATTGAATTATGGGGGCCAGTCTTTCCCATGACTTTCTTGTGGTAGTGAATAAGTCTCACAAGATGTGATGGGTTTATCAGGGGTTTCTGCTTTTGGTTCTTCCTCATTTTCTCTTGCCACTGACGCATAAGAAGTGCCTTTCACCTCCCATCATGATTCTGAGGCTTCCCTCGCCATGTGAAACTGTAAGTCCAATTGTGAATTCCCTCGCCATGTGAAACTGTAAGTCCAAACTGTAAGCATGAAAACAAACTAATACAGTTGTTCTAGCATCTTGGCTGTTGTGAATGGGGCTGAAGTGAACTTTGAGGTGTACCTAACTTCTGTGTGTTTTAGTTCCCTCATCTATAAAATGGTAACATCCGAAATCAGGCTTTCCATAGAGCTCTCTTGGGCTACCTTGATAAACTTTTCATGCCTTCCTTTAATCCTCCCTTCAAATCCAATTTACAGTCTGCTTTTAATTGACCCTTAATGCCCAGCTTTGATATTTTAAGTCTGTTGTTCAAGAATCATCCGTGCCTTTCTCTGTGGAAAAAATATCTCTGGACCCCTGATTGCATATGCAAGGCCTCCTGTGTCTGTACACCAACCCTCTCTCTACAATCGTATTCTTTGTTCCTTTCCTGCTCTTTATCTTGGCTCTTGTGAATGCTTCAGCTCTTCTTTTTCACCTCCACTTACTCCTAACCTTGTAATTAAGGACTCAGCTTAAACTCCTAGGAAGCTGTTCTTAATTCTCTTCCCTTGAAGTGCCCTCTTTTTGTCTGTGAATGCTTGTAACACTTTCTCTCTGCCTCTCTCTGGTCACCTAAATTGTTTTAAGTGCCATTTTGGTTATTTGTGATTTTAGAGGAGGTCAGCATGTAGTAACATGCACACTATCAGTCTCTAATCTAGCTTGGTATTTGCTACAGCACCATGCCTTCATAGGTGTGCAATAAATAAGGGCTAAATGATTGAATAGATTGCATTTGAGAGCTAGATTCCACTACACTTTATTTATTTTGAGACAGAGTCTTGCTCTGTCGCCCAGGCTGGAGTGCAGTGGTGCGATCTCATCTCACTGCAACCTCTGCTTCCTGGGTTCAAGTGATCCTTATGCCTCAGCCTCCCAAGTAGCTGGGACTACGGGTGCACACCACCAGGCCTGGGTAATTTTTGTATTTTTAGTGGAGATGGGGTTTGCTCCATGTTGGCCAGGCTGGTCTCCAACTCTCAAACTCCTAGCCTCAAGCAGTCAGCCTGCCTCGGCCTCCCGAAGTGCTGAGATTACCAGACACCATGTCTGGCCCTCACTACACTTTAGAAGAGAAATTAACTTCCCCAGTCCATAGTGTTTAAGCCATATGGTTGTGATGCAAATTAATGCAATAACATGCAATTCACTTTTATCTAATTGATTCTACTTTCTGAAATGCCGTCTTTTCTTACACCCACTGTTTTCTTGCTTAAATAATCTACATCATGGATTCCAGGATTTCTAGCAGGCTTTTTCCTTTCTCCACCTCCACGTATAGCCTTTTCTTGGAAACAGGTGCAGTTTATTGTGGCCATATCCATGTCTCTTTGCATTGCTTTTGCATGGTCACACGTGCTGCTACCTGTGGCATTCTAGAATATGCTAGCTGTCAATGCATAGCAAAAAGATGAGGGTTAGGTCAGGATCATGAGCCTGGTGCCTCATCTGTCTCACAGAAGAGCAGTCTCAGGCGGTTGAGGGATGATTGCCCCGGGTTTTGGTTGTCATCAACTTTAGAATGCTTGAGTCAGGGAGCAGACAGCAAGGAAAATCGACGTGTCTTTTTACCTTAATTCATGCTGCCTGTGTTTCATAAAGAGCAGCCTCAATTATGGTCAGCATCTCAATCCACCTGCCTTAGAGTTAGGGCAGAGACCACTTAGATTTTGGTATTGGGCTATCCAATAGTCTTAATTGTAAATGTTAACTATAAACACCGAGTTTAAGTGGGAAGTGAGAAAATCGTGTTTCAGGTGCTGGTAGGCAGATGTCTTTGTCATTTGGAAGCCATAGGATCATTTTTATAAAGTTTTCCATCTAAAAATTTTTTATAATTGCAAGTGTGTATACGTAGCTGGTATAGCCCAATATGCCACAATAGTAGCTTGTGGCACTGTTTAAACGCTAACGTCAGAGCAGCAGGCTGTGAAACCCCCTGTACAGATGGCATCCACCTACTTCATGGCATGTGGATAAATAGCCAAATAATTTCCACATGGTGTAGTTTTGATTGGGATAACAATAAGCCTCGTTAGTTGCATTCAGGAGGGGGAGTCCTCCTTTAGTTTTGCATCAGAAATCAAAAGCCAGAAGGAGATGGAGGGAAAGAGAAAGGTTTAGGCTCAGAAGGCAGAAACTTAGGTCAAGTTCAGCATAGGTCAACTTTTCGGTGGCTGTGTTGTCAGAGGACAAGATATTGATTCAGAAACCAGGATTTTTCTGAGAACATAAACACAGGACTCCAGGTATTTGTGCTTTGTTTTATTAGAACCCCATTTTCCCGCAGAGAGAATGAAAAGAGAATGTACATTTGTTTTAGAATACAGGACTCTGGGTTTATTTTCTCTTAATCATCACAAGCCCTGAAGCTTGCTTCTTGCTGTGCTTAGTGGAATCATAAAACATACATAAATTTCTCATGACATAAATATTTCTCAAATATTAGCATATGGACTAACTAATAGTACTGAGTAAAAAAATTTAAAATCAAGTCATCAAGAGAAACAAGGAAGTTGACATTATTGCTTTATAATGAGGGTCTGAAACTAGTAATGTAATTATTAACTGATTCATGATTGCAAAACATTTTAAAAATAAGCACGAGGAAAAGGCTTTAGAAGAAATGCAATGAGGTCAGTCAGTGCCTTTTAAGCACATCATAAAAGAAGATAATGTATACATGTGATTAGGAATTTTCCTTTTATAAAGAAAGACTTTGGAAATTCTTTACTTTTTGCCCCTTCTGTGTAGATCTTTATTTTCTGTCTTTTCATCACCTACCCACCTACCCTTGACTTTACTGAAACTAATGAACAGTTGTGGGTGTCAGCTGGCACAATAACAGCAGTACTGGTCCTCCTGAGATGCCATAGGCATCTAGCCAGGGTGATGTCATGATGATTAGGAGGCCTTTTCTACCACACACATCCAGGCAAAAGCATCCAGCTTCTCCTGCTGCCTGTTCCTTCGGCTTCAGACTGCAATTTACAAATTTGGGTTGGACATGACTTAGGAGTCTTTGCAGTGCCTCTGGTTTGCATCTGGGTTTCCCCGGACTTGGTCAACACTCACCCAACTTCCCCACAATCCTCTGGGGCAGTCAGCGAAAATGAAAATTCCTAGTCTCCACCCCAGACCCAATGAACCAGCACTTCTGGCAGTAGAGCCCAGGAATCATCATTATCAACAACCCAGGTGATTCCTTTGGAAAAATTTTTTTAAAACTCAAGAAAGTAGTTGATCAAGCATACGTGTAAACTTAACCAGAGCAGATGTAATTTTATCATTTTTGTTTTGAGTTTTTCATAAAAGAGATAGCACATTGCAGATACAGTTTAAGCTTCTTTTATACTCACCCCTCTACCCCTTCTTAGTGGTAATCACAGTTGGGAATGTGGTATCTGTTTCGTCCAGATTTCATAGTGTATATAGGCTTTCCATGTGGGAATTCCCTTCTGGTGTTTTTTTTAAAAAAATTATTTTTGCAAATCTCAAATCTTGAGGAAAAAAATTAGTTGAGAAATTGAAAAAATGGGAAGAAGTATTCTACATCTACAGGAATTAAAACTTGATCAACATAGAGGTATTCTAGTTGGAAGGAGTTAATTAATGTCAAGTAGAAGGCAGAAAACACTGACGTGCAGAGCTGAAGGTAAAGCTGATACTTTCAGGAATGAGGATAAGGGTGTGTAGGAAAGAAGCAGACACAGGCTGAATACAGTGTTTCATGCTTTTGGGAGACCAAGGCAGGAGGATAGCATGAGACCGGGAATTTGAGACCAGCCTCGGCAATAGGGCTAGACTCCATCCCCCCCCACACACAAAAAGTGCTTAAAAAAATAGCTGGGTGTGGTTGCATGTCCTGTAATCCTTCCTTGCTACTTAGGAAGCTGATATGGGAAGATCCCTTGAGCCCAGAAGTTCAAAACTGCAGTGAGCTATGATTGCACCACTGCATTCAGCCTGGGTGACAGAGCAAGACCCTGTCCTAAAAGCAACAAAACAAAACAAAACTAAACGAACAAAAAAATAGTCCCAAGCTCATAAGATAGTCTTGCTTGCAACTGTGGCCATATTAAAATGTGTGTTAATGGTTTGATCTGTTGTAACAGTGAGTTAGTCTTGTAAATAAAACAAATATCTAGCAGTTTATATGCATGGTATACTTGAGATAAATCTTATGAGATGTATACTTCAGATAAATCTTGATTAATCTTATAAATCTTGCATTCTAAGAAATAGCAAATTTTGGAAGCCAGTAAGTCCTTAAATTGTCAATTTTGGTATATAATTCTGTGTAGTGCTATTTACTTTGCTAGGAGATTTAAATGCAATTTGAATACTGTCTAACAATGTTTGCTGATGTTTTCTAGTATATGACTCCTGGACAAATATCTATGAAATATTTTCCTTGTTAACAAAGGAAATTAGTTCACATTTACTAATATGTACCCTGAAGTCCAATCTGGAAGTGCTCTTTCTTGTACATGCACACTCTTAAAGTTTAACCAGTGTCAACACAAAATGAAAGCATTATATTTTATAAGTGGAATATTTATCTTATATTTGACAATGACTTCTATTCCTATTTTTTTGTGTCAATGTCCTTTTTAAAAATATTTCTGTCAAATATGTGTAACAGGGTTGGGCATAGTGGCTTATGCCTGTAATCCCAGCACTTTGGGAGGTCAAGGTGAATGGATCACCTGAGGTCAGAACTTTGAGACCAGCCTGGCCAACATGGTGAAACCTTATTTCTACAAAGAATACAAAAATTAGATGGGCATGGTGGCAGGTGTTGGTAATCCCAGCTGATTGGGAGGCTGAGGCAGAGAATCGCTTGGACCTGGGAGGCGGAGGTTGCAATGAACCAAGATCATACCAGTGCGCTTCCAGCCTGGATGATAGAGCAAGATTCCATCTCATTAAAAAAAAAACATATATAACAGGTAGAGATCATTTTTATGGCACTGAAATATATTTGTGTCACAAAAATGGGTTAATAATAATAAGCTCTGTATTTATTATTCATTACAAGATACCTCTAAAACATTTAAACATATCACATAAAAATGATTCACTGTTTCTTCTTGTGGCGACTTACCATTACTTTTAAAATGTGTAAAAAGTTTGAATGAAAAAACACAGAATAAATCATGATTTTAGGAATTCCTGGGAATTTCTTGTTTCAAAACTCAGAAAATTAATACATGTCCAGAATATAGAAAGACTAGGTAATACTTGGGGTGCTTCTGCTACTTTCACTTTTAACATATTTTTCAAGTACATAGTAGCAAGAACAAACACTTTAAAGGAGCTTTATGTAAGTGCTCTACGTGTATTAATTCCTTTAATCTCCACACAACTCTATGAGGTAATTTACCATTATTACCATCACTTTCTGATGAAGAAAAGGATTAAATAACTTGCTTATCATGGTGACTCTGCTATACATATTGATGAAAATAGCTCTAGTTCATTTATTTTAGCTACTATATATAATATTTCGTCATGAATATGCCATGAGTTTTCTATTCTCCTGTGAATGGACATTTATTTCTAATTTTCTACTTTAGGAAACAATGAACATCCTCATATATGTATTTATAAGATATGTAGGTACATATAACTATTATCTGTATCTCTGGCTTATGACACACATATGTTTTAGATTCTGCCAGATTTTACCAAACTGTTTTACAAAGATTAAATCAAGTTACCCTTCCATAAACAGTGCTGGAGTATTCTTATATCTTCTTGTCTTCTCAACAACACCTGACACAGTCAGTTTTCAGCCTTGATGTGGTCTGATGAAATGATATTTTGTTGTTGTCTTCATTCATTCATATTACATTATTGTCATTTAAAATATGAAGACATTAAAGCTTAATAATTTGTTCAGGGTCGGGCGCAGCGGCTCACGCCTGTAATCCCAGCACTTTGGGAGGCTGAGGCGGGTGGATCATGAGGTCAAGAGATCGAGACCATCCTGGTCAACATGGTGAAACCCCATCTCTACTAAAACTACAAAAAATTAGCTGGGCACGGTGGCGCATGCCTGTAATCCCAGCTACTCAGGAGGCTGAGGCAGGAGAATTGTCTGAACCCAGGAGGCGGAGGTTGCAGTGAGCTGAGATCGCGCCATTGCACTCCAGCCTGGGTAACAAGAGCGAAACTCCGTCTCCAAAAAAAAAAAATATATATATATAATATATATATATATAATATATGTATAAAATATATATAATATATATATAAAATATATATAATATATATATAAAATATATATATAATATATATAATATATATATATTATATTCATATAATATATATATATAATATATATATAATATATATTCATATATATATAATATATATTCATATAATATATATATATAATATATATTCATATATATATAATATATATTATATATATATATATATATGTTCAAGGTTGTAGACCTAGCTGAGATCTCTGGAGCACAGAAAATGATAGTTGGATCATTGAAATAAAAATTTTTCCCTTTTGATAATTCCCTCCAAGCTTAACTTTTCAGTTGCATCCAGCAATTTATAAAAGAAAAGTTGTCCCCAAATAATCTAACTTCTGGAAATTTCCAATCTCAAGTGGGCTCCTGAGAATGCGTAAGTGGTATAATTTTTTAAAAATGGGCTAGTTTAGGTAAAAGAGTTGGGCTCTACATCTGATCTTAGCAACAGAGAATTGTAGAGGTGGGTAAACAATCTGTCTGGTACTTAATTTTCTCTCATCTGAAAAAGGAAGACGTTGGATAAGGTAATTTTCTTTCTTCTTTTTCAAATATAATTCTACATTTTTCCTCAGTTGATAAGACAAGTAAAAGCTGAGCAACTTGGTTGCAAGATAGTGAAGGTCTGCCTGTTCTTTTCTTTCCCCTTGTTATTCACAGTACTTCATGAAAGTTTCCCAGGGGTCCAGGAAATACATTTAAAAACCACAGAACAAAATGGTCTCTGAGAACTATTACTAGTACTAATAGCAAAAGTATGTGTACATAATCAAAAACTGGACCAATGTCAAATACAAATGCTCTCTCAGCTTGCGATTGCTTTTATTTGTGATCTGGATATGCCACTAACCAAACTGCATCCTTTAAACGACAGACAGCATTTAACAAAACTGATAATCTTGATGTTTGTCCCCCACGGCAAGTTTCATATATATACTGGTAGAAGTGTTGGGGCAAATGTTCTGAATTAACTGACCCATGAGTGATACATTTTCATACATGAGGAGTCACACTCATGTTTAAATATTGGTTACTACTGGTTTACCCAAATAGTTATAGCGACAATGACTAACTCCAAAATGTAGTCAGTGGGATTCTGGAAGCATTTTCAGTATCATATGTGATTGTTGGTTTCTGGCCTTTTTGTGCATGCTACTTTAAATGTGTCTTCCTCCAACTCTTTATTGAGAAGTAAAACCAAGGAGATTCAAGAAAGCCAGTCAGAATGTAGTTCCTTTCTTTTACCAATTTTCCTTCAGCTTATACTCTTTCCTTATGAGAATAAATCAGTTTACATTTTGCATAGCAATCTTTTGCATTTTTTTTTTCTTTTTTTAAGTTGTACTTTAGCTTCTGGGGTACACGTGCATATCACGTAAGATTGTTGCATAGGTACACACATCGCAATGTGGTTTGCTACCTCCATCACCCAGTGACCTACATCTGGCATTTCTCTCCATGTTATCCCTTCCTGACCTCCCCATCCCCCTGCTGTCCCTCCCTTGGTCCCCCCAGAGAAACTCCAGTGTGTGATGTTACCCTCCCTGTGTTCATGTGTCCTCATTATTCAACACCTGGCTATAAGTGAGAACATGTGGTGGTTGATTTTCTGTTCTTGTATCAGTTTGCTGAGAATGATGGTTTCCAGATTCATCCATGTCCCTACAAAGGATACAAACTCATCATTTTCTATGGCTGCATAGTATTCCATGGTGTATATGTGTCACATTTTCCTTGTCCAGTTGATTGTTGGTGGGCATTTGGGTTGGTTCCAGGTCTTTGCTATTGTAAACAGTGCCACTGTAAACATGTGTGTGCATGTGTCCTTATAATAGAATGATTTATAATCTTTTGGGTATGTACCCAGTAATGGGATTACTGGGTCAAATGGAATTTTTGTTTCTAGGTCCATGAGGAATGGCAACACTGTCTTCCACAATGGTTGAACTAATTTACACTCCCACCAACAGTGTAAGAGTGTTCCTATTTCTCCACATCCTCTCCAGCATCTGTTGTCTCCAGATTTTTTAATGATCGTCCTTCTAACTGGTGTGAGGTGGTATCTCAATGTGGCTTTGATTTGCATTTCTCTAATAATCCGTGATCATGAGCATTTTTTCATGTGTTTGTTGGCCTCATATATGTCTTCTTTTGAAAAGTGTCTGTTCATATCCTGGGCCCACTTTTGGATAGGTTTGTTTGTTTGTTTTTCTTGTAAATCTGTGTTAGTTCTTTGTAGATTCTGGATATTAGCCCTTTGTCAGATGGGTACATTGCAAAAATTTTTTCCCATTCTGTTGGTTGCTGGTTCACTCTAATGATTGTTTCTTTTGCTGTGCAGACGCTCTGGAGTTTAATTAGGTCCCATTTGTCTATTTTAGCTTTTGTTGCCAATGACTTTGGTGTTTTAGTCATGAAGTCCTTGCCTATTCCTATGTCCTGAATGGTTTTGCCTAGGTTTTATTCTAGGGTTTTTATGGTGTTAGGTGTTAGGTTTAAGTCTTTAATCCATCTGGAGTTAATTTTAGTGTAAGGTATCAGGAAGGAGTCCAGTTTCTGCTTTCTGCACACTGCTAGCCAGTTTTCCCAACACCATTTATTAAACAGGGAATCCTTTCCCCATTGCTTGTTTTTGTGAGGTTTGTCAAAGATCAGATGGTTGTAGATGTGTGGCGTTGCCTTCAGGGCCTCTGTTCTGTTCCGTTGGTCTGTATTTCTGTTCTGGTACTACCACCATGCTATCTTGATTACTGTAGCCTTGTAGTATAGTTTGAAATAAGGTAGCATGATGCCTCCAGCTTTGTTCTTTTTTCTTAGGATTGTCTTGGCTCTGTGGGCTCTTTTGATTCCATATGAAGTTTAAGGTGTTTTTTTCCAAATCAGTGAAGAAGGTCGTTGGTAGCTTGATGGGGTTAGTGTTAAATATATAAATTACTTTGGGCAGTAGGGCCATTTTCACAATATTGATTCTTCCTGACCATGAGTGTGGAATGTTTCTCCATTTGTTTTTGTCCTCTCTTGTTTCCTTGAACAGTGGTTTGTAGTTCTCCTTGAAGAGGTCCTTTACCTCCTTTGTTAGTTGTATTCCTAGGTATTTTATTCTCTTTGTAGCAGTTGTTAATGGGAGTTTGCTCATGATTTGGCTCTCTGTTAGTCTGTTTTTTGTGTATAGAATTCCTTCAGATTTCTGCACCTTGATTTTTTTATCCCAAGACTTTGCTGAAGTTGCTTATCAGTTTCAAGAGATTTTGGGCTGAGGTGATAGGGTCTTCTAAATATACAATCATGTCATCTGCAAATAGAGACAATTTGATTTCCTCTTTTCCTAATTGAATACACTTTATTTGATTTTCTTGCCTAATTGCTCTGGCTAGAACTTCCAATACTATACTGAATAGGAGTGGTGAGAGAGGGCATCCTTGTCTAGTGCCGGATTTCAAAGGGAATGCTTCGTTTTTGCCCATTCCGTATGATATTGGCTGTAGGTTTGTAGTAAATAGCTTTTATTGTTTAAGATATGTTCCTTCAATATGTAATTTATTGAGAGTTTTAGCATAAAGGGTGGTTGAATTTTGTCAAAGGCCTTCTCTGCATCTATTGAGATAATCATGTGGTTTTTGTCATTGGTTCTGTTTATGTGGTGAATTACGTTTATAGACTTGCATATCCTGAACCAGCCTTGCATCCCTGGAATGAAGCCTACTTGATCATGATGGATAAGCTTTTTGATGTGCTGTGGCAATGGTTTGCCAGTATTTTATTGAAGACTTTTGCATCTGTGTTCATCATGGATATTGGCCTGAAGTTTTCTTTTTTTGTTGAGTCTCTGCCAGGTTTTGGTATCAGGATGATGTTGGTCACATAAAATGACTTGGGAAGGATTCCCTCTTTTTGGATTGTTTGGAATAGTTTCTGAAGTAACGGGACCAGCTCCTCTTTGTAGATCTGGTAGAATTCAGCTGTGAACCCATCTGGACCTGGACTTTTTTTGGTTGGTAGGCAATTAATTGCTGCCTCAGCTTCAGCCCTTGTTATTGGTCTATTTAAGGTTTCAACTTCTTCCTGGTTTAGGCTTGGGAGTATGCAAGTGTCCAGGAATTTATCTGTTTCTTCCAGGTTTACTGCTTTATGTGCATAGAGTTGTTTGTAGTAATCTCTGATTGAAGTTTGTATTTCTGTGGAATCAGTGGTGATTATCGTTTTTTATTGCATCTATTTGATTATTCTCTCTTTTTTTATTAATCTGGCTAGTGGTCTATTTTGTTGATCTTTTCAAAAACTAGCTCCTGGATTTATTGATTTTTTTTTTTTTTTTTGAAGGGTTTTTTTGTGTCTCTATCTTTTTCATTTCTGCTCTGATCTTAGTTATTTGTTGTCTTCTGGTAGCTTTTGAGTTTTTTTGATCTTGCTCCTCTAGCTCTTTCAATTTTGATGATAGGGTGTTGATTTTAGATCTTTCCTCGCTTCTCATGTGGGCATTTATTGCTATAAATTTCCCTCTAGACACTGCTTTAAATGTGTCTCGGAGATTCTGGCATGTTGTTTCTTCATTCTTATTGGTTTCAAAGAATATCTTTATTTCTGCCTTCATTTAATTGTTTATCCAGTTGACATTCAGGAGCCAGTTGTTTAGTTTCCATGAAGCTGTGTGGTTCTGAGTAGCTTCCTCATTCTGAGTTCTAATTAAATTGCCGTGTGGTCTGAGAGACAGTTATGATTTCCATTCTTTTGCATTTGCTGAGGAGTGATTTATTTCCAATTATGTGGTCAATTTTAGAATAGATGCAATGTGGTGCTGAGAAGAATGTATATTCTGTGGATTTGGGGTGGAGATTTCTGTAGATGTCTATTAGGTCCACTTGGTCCAGATCTGAGTTCAAGTCCTGGATATCCTTGTTAATTTTCTGTCTCATTGATTTGTCTAATATTGACAGTGTAGTATTAAAGTGTCCTACAATTATTGCGTGGAAGTCTAAATCTCTTTGTAGGTTGTTAAGAACTTGGTTTATGTACCTAGGTGCTCCTGTATTGGGTGCATGTATATTTAGGATCATTAGCTCTTCTTGATGCACTGATCCTTTTACCATTATGTAATGCCCTTCTTTGTCTCTTTTGATCTTTGTTGGTTTATAGTCCATACGGTCCATTTTATCAGAGACTAGGATTGCAATTCCTGCTTTTTGTTTTTGCTCTCCATTTGCTTGGTAGATCTTCCTCCATCCCTTTATTTTGAGCCTTTGTGTGTCCTTGCACATGAGATGGATTTCCTGAATACAGCACACCAATGGCTCTTGACTTTTTATCCAATTGCCAATGTGTGTCTTTTTATTGGGGCATTTAGCCCATTTACATTTAAGGCTAATATTGTTATGTGTGAATTTGATGCTGCCATTTTGATGCCAGATGGATGTTTTGCACATTAGTTGACACATTTTTTTTCATTGTTTTGATGGTCTTTCTCATTTGGTACATTTTTGGAGTGGCTGGTACTGGTTGTTCCTTTCCTTGTTTAGTGCTTCTTTCAGGAGCTCTTGTAAGGCAGGCCTGGTGGTGATGAAATCTCTCAGCAATTGCTTGTCCAAAAGATTTTCTTTTTCCTTTGCTTATGAAGCTTAGTTTGACTGGATATGAAATTCTAGATTGAAAGTTCTTTTCTTTAAGGATGTTGAATATTGGCCCCCACTCTCTTCTGGCTTGTAGGGTTTCTGTGGAGAGATCCTCTGTGAGTCTGATGGACTTTCCTTTGTGGGTAACCCGACCTTTGTCTCTGGCTGCCTTTAGCATTTTTTTCTTCATTTCAACCCTGGTGAATCTGATGATTATGTGCCTTGGGGTTGCTCTTCTTGAGGAATATCTTTGTGGTGTTCTCTGTATTTCCTGGACTTAAATGGTGGCCTGCCTTGCTTGGTTGGGGAAGTTCTCCTGCATAATATCCTGAAGAGTGTTTTCCAGCTTGTATTCATTCTCTCCGTCCATTCACATACACCTATCAAACGTAGATTAGGTATTTTTACAAAATCCCATATTTCTTGGGAGGCTTTGTTCATTTCTTTTCACTCTTTTTTCTCTATTCTTCCCTTCTCATTTTATTTCATTGAGTTGATATTCAATCTCTGATATCCTTTCTTCTGCTTGGTCAATCCGGCTATTCAAACTTGTGTATGCTTCGCATAATTCTCATGTTGTGTTTTTCAGCTCCATCAAGTTGTTCGTATTCTTCTCTAAGCTTTTTATTCTAGTTATCATCTAATCTAACCTTTTTTTAGTTTCTTAGTTTCTTTGCTTTGGGTTAGCACATGTTCTTTTAGCTCTGAGAAGTTTGTTATTACCCACCTTCTGAAGCCTGTTTCTGTCAATACATCATATTCATTCTCCATCCATCTTTGATCCCTAGCTGGTGAGGAGTTGTGACCCTTTGGAGGAGGAGAGGCATTCTGGCTTTTGGCGTTTGATCCTTTTTGTGCTAGTTTCTTCCCATGTTAGTGGCTTTATCTACCTGTGGTCTTTGTAATTGGTGACTTTCAGATGGAGTCTCTGAGAGGACATCCTTTTTGTTGATGATGAAGTTATTTCTTTCTGTTTCTTAGTTTTCCTTCTAACAGTCAGGCCCCTCTGCTGCAGGACTGCTGGAGGTCCTCTCCAGACCCTGCTTGCCTGGGGATCACCTGCGGGGGCTGCAGAACAGTAAGGGTTGCTGCTGGTTTCTTCTTCTGTTATCTTCATCTGAGGAGGTAACCTGCCTGATGTCAGCCTGAGCTCTCCTTTCTGAGGTGTCTCTTTGGTTATATGGGGGTTAGGGCACTGTTTGAGGAGACAGTCTCTCTTATTGAAGCTCAAGTGCTGTGCTGGGATCTCCATTGTTCCGTGCAGAGATGCTGGGTAGGTACTTTTCAGTCTGCTGCAGTGGAACTCATAACCACCTCTTTTCCCAGGTGCTCTGTCCTAGGAGGGTCGGCTTTATTTATAAGTTCCTGTGGTGGTGCTGCTGCCTTTTTTCATAGATAGCCTGTCCTGCACGGAGTAGTCTAGTACAGTCTGGCAGCAGAGGCATTGCTGAGCTGCTGCAGGCTCTGCCCAGCTGCAGTGTGAATTGCCTGGGTAGTGGCAGACTGCCTTGGTAGTGGTGATCACCCTTCCCCCCAGTCCTTTGCATTTTTAATCAGTTCCCAGCAAAATACTCCTCAATGCAGTAGAAAGCTTATAACAATTAGTCTCTTGGATTTGATAAACATATTCATGCATTTAAACCCAGCAATCAAAATGCCAGCACATACATTTATTAACTGTCATCTGAAGTATTACGGAGCAGGAAAAAGTATATGTGTTATAGGAAAAATTAACCACAGATTTAAGATTAAGCAACATGATGAATAATTTATTGCCTTTGGATCATTTTACTCATTATTTATTTTTGAATTCTTAAAAGCAAAAAAAAAAAAATAAAGCCACTGAACTATTTCCCTCTGCTAAAGGAAAGAAAACAACCAAAGCCATTAGAATCACATCAGTTTAAAAGAAATGAATCTCAGCTGGAAGTGGTTAAATTTTCTAAACCAAAGCTTGATATTTTATGCAGTAATGATGGTTAAACTCTGACTGGGCAATTGGATTGAGATCTATGCTGTATGAATCTTCTTTGTTGATTGGATAACAACCAAGGAATGAAATAATGGTAAAGCGCTGGGCTCAGTGACACACATCTGTAATCCCAGCACTTCAGGAGGCTGAGGTGGGTGGATCTCTTGAGGTTAGCAGTTCAGGACCAGCCTGGCCAACATGTTGAAACCCTGTCTGTATTCTAATACAAAAATTAGCTGGAAGTGGTGCATGCCTGCAATCCCAGCTACTAGGGAGGCTGAGGCAGGAGAATAGCTTGAACTGGGAGGTGGAGTTTGCAGTGAGCAGAGATCGTGCCATTGTACTCCAGCAGGGGCAATAGAGCGAGACTCTGTCTCAAAAAAAAAAAAAAAGGAAAGACTATGGGTTTCATTTTTCCAGAAATTTAGAAAATCTTTAATTGGCTATTTATAATGTCAAAGGTGACTTTCACACAAGATAAGCAAACACACTGAAAGAAAAAGTTAAGAGAACATATTGAATAGGAAAGATTTTAAAACAGGAAATGAAAATTTCACTTCATACAAGTATGAAAGTGGAGAAGACACTAGCTAAACTTGAAAGTCATGTTTTGGAGATGAGTTTGGGATTCAAAGTATCAGTCTCTTTGCTTGAATATATTTATATATTTTCCTCTTCTCTTTTCTTGAATAATTGAAAAAATTGAATTATTTCTGTCCTAGGACTTTCCTATAGTTTATTAAAGATATTGTTTTATAATAGAAAAAAAGGTAAAGTATAAACATTAAACAATTGAGGACTAATAAAAATATTTTCTCATTCAACTATATGCAAGAATGTACTCATTAATATTACATCCAAAGAGCTAAGAATTATCTTTTAAGATTATGTTTAATGACATAGGAAATGCAAATCTATAACGTTATGTGAAAAAGAATAGAAACTCTGTTCTCAGTTTTACAAAAATTAATGCATATTTACATATTATGTGTAGAAAAAAAAAGGCAAGAAATAAATCACATCTCATTTTCTAATCAGTGAGTATAAATGTTATAGAAATATACAAGCAGCTTCCTGTGGTTATTACCTTGTTTCTTTATAAGATCCCTTACACAAACATTTATTTCCTTTTCTTTTTTTAAAATTTATTTATCAGTGCCTGATAGCTAGTACATTCTTAATAATCACTGAATTTGCCAGGATATTGTCCATTTAAGATACTTTAAATTCAAATAAGAAAAAAAAAAATGACTAATTGCTTGGTCCTGAAAGTGGGTTATTTTAATGAGACATTTATAAATTGTGTAGTGCTTAAGATTCCAAATGCCTGGGTTTAGATCCAGTCAGATACTTAGCTGTGTGGTCTGGAACATGTGGCTTAACCTTTCTGTTAGGACTAAGGTTTGTATGGCTGTATTGGAAACACTGAATGAGCCAATCCTTTTAAAAGTAGTTGAAGTGGTGCCTGACACATTGTAAGTGTTTAATATGTTAGCTATGTTTTTATTATAAAACATTAGATAACTGAAATTGTTTAAAATTAAACTGGAAAAAGCTTATAGATTATAAGCACAATGATTTTAATGAGATACTAAGTGATTGGATGATTGTCACAAATAATTATACAAATTTGACATATAATCATTACTCTGTTGTAAAAATAAGCTATTTTGTAAAGCAGTATGTGCACGTAATTCCATTTATATAAATGTTTTTCTATTACCTTTTTTGCTCACTCATTCTCTGTCTCTCCATCCATCTACCTATGCATCTGTATGGAGAGATAATCTAGAGTGATGTTAACAGCAGTTATTTCTGAGTGGTGCTCTTTTAAGTGATTGATTCTTATTCTTTATACTTTCCTGTAATTGTTGAAGATTTTATGAATATGTATTATTTTTATAAAACTACAGAGGCATCATTCTAAAAATCATAGAATAAAAATGAATGTCAACTCATCTTCTGTTACAGCAATTATAAATTTCATTTAGTAGAAACAGAATCCATAAAATTGTATTGTAACCTATAGGCAAAGAAGTTGTGGAATTAAATATAACTACTATTTTTTCATGATACAGAGTAGAAGTAGAATAAATTTAACAGAATTTGTAATTGGGAGTGATGAGGCTTTCATACATATTAAAAGGTTCATTTTGCATAAGAAGAGAAATATGCCTTATGTTTTGGAGAGTTTGAGCAAATATATCCTAATTGAATACAGTTTTACAGAGAGTCTATTACAAAAAGGTATTTATGCTAGAAAGAATGATTTGAAAATATTTCTGTGCTATTTCTAACAGTAATAATATTTTTAATGTAAATGAGAAAAAAACACCTCATAGCTATGAAATAAGATAGAAAATCTACATACAACAAACCCCAATGATTGAATTCCCTTTCTATGAAGTGGGAGGTATTAATAGCAATCCAGCCACTCCCTGTGGTGGAGGCTGGGGTCCGTCACACAAAGCCCCACCCCGGGACTGCAGTGCCCTGTCCTTCAGCGGCTCAGCCAGAAGAGCTTGCCTCCCACTCAAGAGAATTGCCTCAAAAGGGCCCTTGCCCCTTCCTGGGAGCAATTGGCTGTCTCCTGAGCTCCCTTCTCACTCCACCTCAAAAAAATTGGTTACCTCAATAATGCTACGTTTATACCCCTATTTCTTGATTTAATGACTTTAAGTAACATTTATATACTAACCACTAGGAAAAAAAAGAGGAATTTAGTGTTATTTGCCACTGCTTTCTGAATTTTTTTAATTTCTATTCTTAGTTTGTTTCCTTAGAACCACAAATTGGCCGGGGGCGGTGGCTCAAGCCTGTAATCCCAGCATTTTGGGAGGCCGAGGCAGGTGGATCACGAGATCAAGAGATCAAGACCATCCTGGTCAACATGGTGAAACCCCGTCTCTACGAAAGATACAAAAAATTAGCTGGGCATGGTGGCGCGTGCCTGTAATCCCAGCTACTCAGGAGGCTGAGGCAGGAGAATTGCCTGAACCCAGGAGGCGGAGGTTGCGGTGAGCCGAGATCACGCCATTGCACTCCAGCCTGGGTAACCAGTGAAACTCCGTCTCAAAAAAACAAAAAACAAAAAACAAAAACAAAAACAAAAAAACAAACAAAAAAAAACCCCACAAATTAAATATGAATCCTCTAGATTTTGAACATTAATCTTAAGCAGGGTCTAGTTATATAAAATTAGGAAATTAGTATACCTACACTCTCCCAAGTCTCTTTCAGTCCTTCTGCCAAGTCATTCCACAGATGTTTTCCTTTTTTCTTTTTTTGCTCTGTTGCCCAGGCTGGAGTGCAGTGGCACTGTCATGGCTCACTGCAGCCTCAACTTCCCAGGCTCAAGCGGTCCTTCCACCTCAGCCTCCCAAGTAGCTGGGACTACACATGTCACAATCACGCCTGGTTAATTTTTGAATTTTTTGATACAGATGGGGTTTCACCATGTTGCCCAACCTTGACTTGAACTCCTGGGCTCAAGTGATCTGTCAGCCTTGGCCTCCCAAAGTGTTGGGATTACAAGTTTGAGCCACTGCGCCAAGCCTAATACACTGATTTTACAGAGGTGACGCATATAAGGAAGTGTGTGTGTGCGCGTATGTCATTCACACATACATAGAATATAAATATGTTTTTTTATTTTTCTATACTGATAGATAAAATACATGTATTTGAGAGCAAAAGAGTGAAGCGAGAAAGAGTGAGACTCATTCCAGGCTTTTAAGATTTGTCCATAGGTTGATTATAAAAATCAAAACAGTAAACAGTACATAATATGCTATGATTATGTAGGTTTTCTTCATTACAGAACTAAACTAGGATGTTTATGATTAAATCCAAAAACATGGAAATGCAATGCTATGTCACTAAACCTGTGCCATTTGAAGGAGAAATTATCAGTCTTTGGATCAAAGGGATTTTTCTTTCTTTTACTCAATAGTTGCCTTCATATTTGGATGATGACTTCATTATAGAGCTTGTCTCAAATTTCCAAACAATTTTCTAAATCCATTTTTTTCATGAAACCCTTAAGATTTTTCCACATTCTTTCAGCAAAGTCATTGAATTATTCTTCTAGAGGCTTCTAACTTTTTAATATAATCTGGCCTGATGTGCTAACATAATCCTGGGACATCATCTCTTTGCACTTTTAAGTTGTTTTTACCATTTTAGAGATCTCATTTATTTTTCCTTTTGCTAGAAGATAGCTTGAAGTGCTATTTTCAGAAAGGGTCTTGGAGTATAAGTTTTCTGAGTCCTCTAAAGATGTAACTATTTATATTGGCTTGATAGTTTGGCTAGACATAAAATTATGTGTTCATGTCTTTTTTCCTCAGACATTGAAAGGCATCCATTTATTCTCTTAGAATTCAGTGTTACTAATGTTAATGTTGACTTTAATCTGATTATTTTATACTATTAGATAGTTTTCTTCCTCTGGAGTCCACAGCGTTCTTTTCAAACTTAAATTCAGAAATTTCATCAGATTCTGGCTTTGTCATTTCCTCTTGTTGACACTGGCAGCTTTTCCATCTGAAAATTCATGTACTCATTTTAGGGAAATTTTTTTTCTTATCTTGCTCATGCCTTTCCTTTATTTCTCTCTCTATCCTCCTTGTGGAATGCCTTGTAGACAGATGTTGTGCCTTCTGGATATAGCTTCTGTGTGCTTTAATTTTTCTCTGCTTCATCATTTTGTCTTTTAGCCTTGCATTCAGTGTGATTTATTTTTGTGTTATCTTTCAGATGTCTAACTTGGTCTTCAGTCATATTCATTCTAAGAGTCAATCTCTCTAGTGAATTTTATATTTTAGTAATTAAATATATAATTTCCAGGAATCCTTTTTTGTTCTCAGATCTCTACTTTATTTTTTTGAATAGCAACCTATTCTTATTTCATGGATTTAATATGCCTTCTAGTATTCGTGGCAATAATTACAGGTTAATTAGAATTTAATTCAAATTAGAGTAGAAAAGGTGTTTTCAACAACTTGTATGACTTCTCTTTCTCCCAGCATTATTGTATGTCCATCTTGATCATTCTCTTTTCTTATTTTCATCAAATGTCTGGCAAGAAGAGAAGATTAATTTGTGTAGGTAACTTAGTGCAGGCTGCCTTTGCTGTTGAATAAATCTTTTATTTAAAAGGCCTCTCCCTTAAATGAGATGATTTAAAATAGCCACAAATTTTTTGATACTCTCTCCCCCTAGAGGTAAAGTCCATGTCTCTGTACCTACATTCTGGTAAGATAAGTTCTATTATGGCTTAACTAATAAAATACAGTAAAAATGATGTTGTGCCAGCTTCTTGGACCAGGCCTTAAAAGGACCAGCAGCTTCCATTTCTATTTCCTGCCTCTTGGAGCACTCACCCTTGGAATCTAGCCATCATGCTGAGGGAAAGCTCAAGCAGCCTTGTGGAGAGGCCTGTATAAAGGGAAACTAAGGCCTCTGACTGACAGCCCTGGCCAAGCTGTCAGCCGGAAACAAACATTAACTGGCTGGCGATGTGGCTAAGTCGTCTTGGAAGTGAATACTTCAGCCCCAGTTGAACTGCCCCACCAATGTCATGTAGAGCACACATAAGCCGTTCCAATCAATTCCTGCCTGAGTGGCTAATTTATAAGGAGAATAAATATTATATTGCTTACTGCAATTTGTTCATTGCTGTTTTAAGTTACTAAATTCTGTGGTGGTTTGTTACACCATAATAGATAACCAGGACAGAGGCTGACGACAGAATCGTGAGAGTGGGCAAGTTCTGTTTAGAAGTCCTCCTTTCAAAGTATACAGGCAGAGAGAAGCAAAGCAAAACAAAGCACAAGAAACATTATGCTGAGTAAATTAAGCCAGACACAAAAATGTGCATACTATATAATTCCATTTACATTTGTAGAACAGGCAACACTCATCTACAGTGTTAGAAATCAGATCAGTAGTTGCTTGGGTAGGAAGTATAGGGACCAACTGGGAAAAAATGATGGAAATGTTCTGGATCTTGATTAAGATGGTGGTTACATAAATATATAGATTTGTCAGAAGTCGTCAAACTGGCAGGACCCATTGGCTCATGTTTGTAATTCCAACACTCTGAAAGGCTGAAGCAGGTGGATTGCTTAAACAGAGCTGTTTGAGACCAACCTGTGCAACATGGCGAAACCTCATCTCTGCAAAAAAGATAAAAATTAGCCAGGCTTAGCAGTGTACACCTGTGGTCCCAGTTACTCAGGAAAATCATCTGAGACTGGGGAGATCAAGGCTGCAGTGAGCAAGTGACTGCGCCACTGTACTCCAAACTGGGTGATGGAGCGAGACTCTGTCTTAAAGAAAAACCAACAAACAAAATTCTCATCATACTATTCCCTTAAAATACATGCATTATGTCCAAATTTCTTTCTCTGGGATTCCAGGCTCTTCATGATCTGGAATTTGTGTTCTCCAGAGCAAGCCTTGATTCATCTCAAGTTCCTGCTCACTGTCCCATGCTCACCATTCCTAAACATGAGTGTTATTCCTAGCATCAGTGACTTACTTAGCTCTCCCTATGCTCTCCTTATGAAAGGCTTTCCCACCATCATTTCTTAATTTTCAGAATTCTATCTGTCTTTGAAGGCTAAAGCCTATTATAAAATGTTTCTAGATTCTACAGTCTGAATCACTTTTCTCTCTTTGAGCTATCACAAGTTGTTTGAACCATTCTCATAGAATATATGTTAGTGTCATTTCTATGATACAGATGCTACCTGACTTATGATGGGGTTACTTCCCATTGTAAGTTGAAAATGTATTTAACACACCTAACCTGCCAAACATCATAGCTTAGATTAGCCTACCTAAACATGCTCAGAACACTTCCATTAGTCTAGAGTTGGGCCAAATCGTCTCATACAATGTTTATTTTTAAATAAATCATTGTGTATCTCATGTAATTGATTGAATACTGAAAGTGAAAACCAGAATGGTTGTATGAATACTGGAAGCAGAGATTCTACTGGATACATACTGCTTTTGCATCATTGTGAAGTTGAAAAATTATTTCAAGCTATCATCTGTTATGAGATACGTATGTTTCTCTTCCTCACCAGACCCAAGCTCCTGGAGAACAAGGACCTTTTCTTGTTTACTTTTAATTCCAGCAGTTCTTTGTGTATAGAACAATGTTCTGTGTATACAGAATGTTAAACAAATTGGTGAATTGAGTTCTCAACAATTTTGTCATATCTAGTTTTAGGTTAAGTCTGATTGCTAGTTATGATTATATTCTTCTTTGTATAGCAATTATTCTTTCTGACGTTACAAATTGGCTTTATTTTCATCTTGTCATAGTAGACACCCCTCCACCCCCGCCGCTCCAAAGCTCCATTTTACTGGCATTCACCGTTATTCCAGGAACCTTCCCTTCAAAAACCATCTGTTCCACTGCTATGTGCTGGGCTGGTTTTTCTCTGGGTCTACTGGACTTTGGCTACTTTGAGACTTCCTTGCCCCTTGCCATCTGTCTCATATGTTAACACAGAGAATACTGGCTACCTCTGTCTTGTTCCATGAATTATCCCTACTTCATCTGCCTCTAATTTCTAGCAATCTGTGGAATCTCTCATCTATATACTGTCTCCTTTCCTACTCTCTTTGCTATTATCAGTTTATATTTTAAAATCTTTATTTACTAATATTTTAGTGGTATAAAGAGAACACATGGGTTCAATTTATTATCTTTGGCAAAAGTTTTATTATAGTGTTCTAGTTGTTCTAATGCTGTATGATTTTATGTGTTTTACTACTGTGTTACTGTCTGCAAAACAACTTCTCTGGGACTTCACTTTCTCATCTATAAAATGATTGGGATGAATAAATGTTAAAATACTATTTCAGATTTAACATTCTTAGTGCATTGAAGTTCAAGCAGATAAAGACATATTTTTCCAATACTGAGAATTATTTATTTGTGCATACCTGTCATAAGATGAAATTTTTGAGGAGGTAAAAGAATAACACAGATTGAAATGAATTTATAATATGTTCTAGCAACAATCTCCATTGGCAGTTTTTGAATGAGATGGTGCACATTCTCTCCTCTTACAAAAAAACTCCTTGTGTCCATTTTGTACAGATTTGATTTGCCTTCAAGAAGCCAAAACAGAGGTCAGGAAACAGAATCAACTTCTCATAATCCCAAAATGATTCAATATATATGTGCTTGTGCTCCAACATGTGTGAGAGCTTTTTAGAATTTTTTTTTTTTTTTTTTTTTTTTGAGACAGAGTCTCACTCTGTTGTCCAGGCTGGAGTGCAGTGGCATGATCTCGGCTCACTGCAACTTCTGCCTCCTGGGTTCAAGTGATTCTCCTGCCTCAGCCTCCCAAGTAGCTGGGACTATAGACATGCACCACATGCCTAGCTAATTTTTGTATTTTTGGTAAAGATGGGGTTTCACTATGTGGGCCAGGCTGGTCTCTAACTCCTGACCTTATGATCCACCTGCCTCAGCCTCCCAAAGTGCTGGGATTACAGGTGTGAGCCACCGCACCAGGCCTAGAATGATTTTTATGGTCTGCAAAATGGGGTGATCTTAATTGTTGTTCATTGAAACACTTTAAAAATAAACACATATCGTAACACATAAAAATCTACTGTTGTGAACAATGCATCCCATGTTATTTATCAGTAATTACAAGTTACTCATATATTTTCTATAAATTTCCAAAGGCATGGACCACTAAAATAAGAATTAGTGGTGCAAAGCTGTGCTCATGAGAATGGAAATCCTAATCGTGGCAGAGTGGAGTGCAGTATCTCTTCTGGTGGGTTGTGTTTTTCTGGAAAATTTATATATGCACTTAAAAATACTAATTATTTTTCGCTTAACCTAATTCATGATACCTAAGCTCCCCAAATTCAGGGATCTTAGGCTGTCAGTATTGGAAATGGTGTAAGTTAGCATAACTACAAGAATAGGGGAAATAGAAGGAAAACAATTTTTAATGGAGGGAGAGAGAAGGAAGGGAAATCCCTGTGTAGCTGTGGAACCATATGTATCACAGTTGGAGGATGAGTCTGTACTCTTTCTGATCTAAAGAAAAGGAGGAATCTGCAGAAAAATGCTAACAATCTGATGCCTGAATTTCAAAGTCAGGAAACAGAATCAGAACCAAAGCGGGATAGAGAGTGCTGTGAGAACACTCTGGGGAGAAGAGTTGCTTGCTAAAGAAGCACGGCTAACTCACTGTTAATATTAATGTTCTGGTTACACAGAAATAAGATCACATTTCTGCACCTTAGAATTCCCCCAGGGTGTGTTTTAGCTTGCCTTTCCTTTCCCATAGAGGTTCCTGTTATCAATTTAATATGTAAACTACTCTGTTGGGGTTTAGGACCTCTACCTGGAAGGGGTGACAAGGGAATGTTTGCCAATTTGCCTTTTGGAAAAGAGAAACTTATAAGATAGTGTTTTTCATTTTCTTCTTCAAAACGACACAACAAGAAACATAAATACTAACAACATCAAAAGGAAACCATAAACCACACTCATATATATATATAAAATCTAGTATACGCTGGCAACATGAGACATATGCATTCTGAAAACTCAAAACTGGCAAATTAACAACGTATTCCCTAAATAAATCAAATCCTTCATTTTCCTTTTCTCTGGAGTTTTTATGGAATTTATGTAGCAAAGTTTACCTCTTTTGTTTTTCAAAACCTACAAATGGGAATTTGTGAACTCAACATTGCTCAGTTTTCAGATTTTAAAACCCGCTTTGAAATATTTGTTTCAAATCTCAGCAGCACAGTTCATTGTGTGGTTCTCAGAATGCATAGGTTTATTTGTGAATGTTCTCGTGAGACTGATGCTTTTAGAAGCAGAGGTGCTACCTAGTAATTATTGAGAAAATGAAGGAAATGCTGTTTTTTCATGATGATACTCTGGATACTATTGCTTATCAATGTTTTCCAGGGCACACAATCACCTTCTACTCCTACATAAAATAAGAGACTCCAGGACCCATTCACATGGAGTTCAACTGAAAGGAGCAGCAGTGAGGATAACTTAACAGCAAAGGACAATCTGAATGGTCCCTCAATGCTTAGCTTCATTATATCCTTTATTCCCACCGTGACTGTACATGTCCTATGGTGTTTCATGGGTGCCTTGCTTTGTATGAGCTATAGCATTAGGCTATTGGAGCAAAATATCATTAGGTCTGGAAAATGACTTGGTCACAAATGCTTTGTCATCAAGGATCATTGAACCCAAACATTTGCAAACTTTCATGTGTTTATTGAGTGATAAATATCAAATGAAGCATATTGGTGTGCACATGCAAAGAAGTGCCATTGAAATCTGTTAGTGAAGTGACATTCCAGTGAAAAGCAAGATATGAGTTCAGGAGTGTTTGTCACAGTTTCACTACAAGACATCCATGATCGTTGGTCTTTCTTTTCTATTTTTGACTCTACCGCATTGGTGCGAAAGATAATCTTGGCCTGAGTTTGCTTCTGGGAAAATTTTCCCATGGGTTTAGGCCTAACAGTTTACTCAATACTTTGCAGAAGAGGAGGGAGCAGGGTGGGGTGTAAGGAAGAGGTCCAGGTGTGTATGGATGTTTCTGTCTGTCTGCACAGTAATTACAGAGTTGGAAGTAATTTCCGTATTACATATATGTATATTTTCTCATCCATGTGGTGGTTTATAGGAATTTCAGGTTGTTTGGGTGTGGTTCTCAGCTCTTTGTCTTATACCTTTAAGAACTTGAGCAGTTAATCAGTCTCTCTGGTTTTCAGTTACTTAATCATCACACAACTCTACATTATTATTCATTTTGTTGATGGGGAGCCTTGGACACAGAAAATTCAATAATTTTCCGGAGTTCATACATGGAATAAAGTGGTAAAGCTGAGGTTTGCACCCAGGCTATCAGTTTCCAAGTCCTTGCTTTTTACACTACATTCTACTGCCTTCAACTCATGTATGCACTTGGTAAATGCTTCATATAGATGAGAAAGCTAGCTGTCATTGTTACTGTTATTATTAAAAAAAATTATGTGACAGTCAAGCTGAGAGTACCCCTATGGAAATGATGGTGGATTGGCAGAGAATGACACTTTAAAAGCAGACATATTAGTATCTAATTATAAACTATGATAAAGGCTGTAAAGGGAGGATACCTGGAGCTCTAATAGAAAATAACAGGATTCTGACCTAAACTAAGGGGAAGTGAAAGGCTTCCCCAAAGAAATGATATTTGAACTGAGATTGAAGAATGAGTAGGAGTTAAGCTGATAATGCAAGTGGGTAAGAAAGAAGTGGTGGTTAGGGGAGGGTGTTCCAATCAGAAAAAATAAAACAGAAGCAGAATAGTTTATGTGGGGAAATTAAAGATGGTAGGTGCGTCTGGGGTGTCGTGGCTATAGAACGTTGGAGGCACAAAATGGGATGGGAGAGGTTGACATGGAACCAACACTGCAGGACAAAATGTACACAGTGTAAGAGTTTGGAGTTTTTCTAAGTGCAATGGGAAGTCATTGAAGGCTTTTAAGCTATGTTTTTGAAAAAATCATTCTGGTATTGCGATGTTTACTCATCTCCTCTTTAACCTCTACAAAGTCCCCAGAAAGGGTGATACTGAGAATGAATACATGGGAGACTCAATGTACCCCATCCCTTTCTACAAATAACTTTTTAATAAACAGCATCAACTACTAATTTTGCAATGTTTGTTCCCTAAGCCCAGAAATGTTCTAGGTGCAAATTCTCCCCTATATTCCACTGAACTTGTAAGCATGTGAGTTGTAATTTGCTTACTCTGTTAGGAAGTATTGCTATATTACAACATGGTCTAAGTACCACTGCTGCTCTTAGGTGTGTTGCTCTTGCAAAGTATAATTTGTAGGTGTTATTTAACGTTCTGCGTTTGATCCATTTCCCTAATTTTTAAACTTATTACACTTTGCTGTCTTAATCTTTTCCATTGATTGAACTATAGTTTTTATTCTTTTACCCGACCTTCCTTCCTTTCTTTCCTTATACTTCCTTCCTTCCTCCCTCTCTCCCCCTTTCTCTCTCCCTCCCCTCCTTCCTTCCTTTTTTCTTTCTTTCCTTTCTCTCTTTTTTCTCCTTCCTTCCTTTTTTTCTTTTGTTTCCTCTCTCTCTCTCTCTCTGCCTCCCTCCCTCCCTCCCCCTCCACCGCCTCTTTCTTTGGAGTTTCACTCTTGTCGAATGGGCTGGAGTGCAGTAGCACAATTTCTGGTCATCCCAACCTCCATGTCCGGGGTTCCAGTGATTCTCCTGCCTCAGCCTCTAGAGCAGCTAAGATGATAGGCATGCACCACCATGCCTGGCAAATGTTTTGTATTTTTAGTAGAGATGGGGTTTCTCCATGCTGGTCAGGCAGGTCTTGAACTCCTGACCTTAGGTGATCTACTGTCCTCAGCCTCCCAAAATGCTAGGATTATAGGCATGAACCACCACACCTAGTCTATGTAATATAATTTCTTAAATAACTGCTCTTAGTAGGTACCAGATTATGCACTGAGTATTCAAAGGTGAAGAAAATGAGCACTGTTCCTGTTTGTATGGAGCTTACAGGTTAGGTTTGAAGGTGACTTCCAAATGCCCAGACCTGTTCAGCCATTGGTTTGCTGAGCATATCAGAGAATCAACCCATGGAAACTATGTAGAATGCTCCCAGCAAGCTTACGTTGATGATTCCAGATTTCAAACTTCACAGCTTCTTAGGTGATACTCTCTCCACTTTGTACTCTCCTGCCTATTTCCCTGCTCATAGATTCTCCCATTTGGCAGAAGCTTCCCTTATCTTGTCCTCACATTCATCCTTTCCTTTCTATTTCCAGACCTACCGTCCTAGTTATATTTGAACCTTTGTACTTATTGTTTTAATACCCTACCTGGGCGCATGGATCTGTGGTCACACTCTTCTTTAGTACTAGTTGCATTCTTGTTGGCAGATTCCTCTTCTTAAAGTACATCCTGATCATGTCCTCATCAAAACTTTTCGTGGTGCCCACATTGCTGGGCATCCATAAAATGTGAAATCCCAACTCTTCAGCTTTGCACTTCACCTCTAAACTTTCAGTTTAGTTTTTGCCCCTCAAGCATACCTCAGTTCAGTTAAACTGTTTCACTGCTTTTCTCCAAACACACTTCATGATTTCTTACATTTGTGTCTTTTGCTAATGAGGTTCTCTCCATCTGGAATTTCTTCCTGAAATATGTCATCTGTCAAATTCCATCCTTGAAGACCCGTTCAAAATGCTACCTGCTTCATTAAGCTGTGCTTTTCCCCAACAAGATACTAGCTCTCTCGCTCCTATTTGTTTTTTTTTTTTTTGGTAAGGAGACAAATAGTGATAAAAACAGTTTGTAAACAGATGTTTGTTTCAGCAGCTATTTATTAAACTGTCAGGTTAAAAGAAAACACTGTGCCAGGTACGCTTTTTTCTTTCTAATGCATGTACGTGTCACTTTATCTTTTCCTGTAAGCTGAAAGCTTATCTATTAATTTATGTTACAAAAATTAGTGCAATATTTTCTAAGTCTAGGCACTCTGTTCTTGAATGGACAAAAATGGAAGACTTTCGAGTCCATGAATCAGGTGTTTGTAAAGAGAGATTGTCATAGTGTGGGCCTGGCAGGATATTTAAAACCTGCAATGCAGACATATGTTCTCTAAGTAGTGTAATTATCATTTTTATATATGAAATAACATGTATCTGGGTGCTGATGGGGCTGGAGGTATAAAAGATGGCAAGCCCAGAGTACAAGCTCCTGTCAGTGGTGGTTAGTTTACTGCGGACCTCGGCTGCACCCGTAAGTGGTAACAAGGAAGGCAATGCTATTTGTTTGTATCAGTCTTTGTATCTTTGTCTCTTGCATTTACTTCTTTTTTGCTTATCTGCTGCTTCAGAAGTAAATAAAAATAAAAGCCCATTTTGAATTTTGTCCAAATGATCGTTCTCACCCACGATATATCTGCCCAGGGACTTCAGTGCTCTGTTTTTGAGCAGCCAAGCCTCACAAAGTTAGCAAGCTGCCTTTGGAACTCAACACCACAGGAAGCATCTTTGCCGTACTTCACGAGCTACGAAGTGACACTGTGCCCTGCTGGGCCTTTCCAGTTTCAGAAGCAGAAACATCACACTTTTTAGATCAATGGAGAGAAGGGAATCTGGTCTTGTGACTTCAGTTCACCTTGTACATTTCTCCATATGCAGACAACCCCGGAGGTCACTCTTCTTTCAGGGAGACAATGATTCTTTTCATTTGGTTTCCATCCGGAGGAATTTTTCCTTAACTCTTCTGGGTTCTGTGTGCCATACCTTTGTCTTCTCTCACAGAAGTAAAAGGAGTTATCTAGGTGGTGGGTTGATTAGGGAAGTTAATTTATTAAAAGTCTATGCAAGGTGGATTTAGGATGATGTGAATAAAACATTAGGCCCCTCATTTTCACGGAGCATTTCCAAGGCCCTGGCTGGAGACTTTTCGATTCAAAGAGTGTTTAATATTAGTAGCTGTAATGAAATATTTAAAATGTCCCAAAATCCTACAGCTCATATATGAATAAAACCTAATAGAGGTTTCCCCAAATTCAACAACAACCCTGTAGGCACTTTTTATAAATTGTCAATAAAAAAAAATTATCACCGTGCTAAAGATTGAATTATAAATTCTCTTTTTACAGGAAATATTAGAAAATTTTTGTCATGTGGAAAGGCAATCAGGGTATTCTGTAGGGGGAAAAATCTTAAGAGGAAGGAGTATTGGAAAGGTGGAAAGGCTCGTCAATTAGTTAATTAAAGTATGTCTTGTGGTTTGTGATATTCACTAGCACTAAATCTTTAAAATTTGTTGTGATTTCTCTTACTCTAAATGGATATTTACTTTTGAACTTAATTTTGTATTTTTTTAAAGCCTACAAAATTTATTATCAGTTTCAAAAGACATAAAATTAAATAGACGGTCAAATTCGTATAAAAATATCAAAATGCTTAATCTCGATTTCTGTAATAGTGATTCTGATTTTCATCTCAATCACAGATAGATGACAGAGATGACACAGATACTACTCACAGAGACCAACACTGGGCCCTTTGAGTAGTAATGTGATAGAAGAATTGTTTGAAGAAATGGTTTCAAGACTCTAGGTCTTAAGCCAGAATTCTAAACCCGAACTTAACCAAGTGCGAGGAGACAGGGCAGTGGAATGTTGAGACTTGCAAAAACAATTTATGTTTTTGAATATCTTCTCAGGAAGCTACTATGAGGCACTTAAGCATGATAAAGGAGTAAATCAAAGTACAAGAGCCTGCAATCCTAGCACTTTGGGAGACTGAGGTGGGCAGATCACCTGAGGTCAGGAGTTTGAGACCAGCCTGGCCAACACAGTGAAACACTGTCTCTACTAAAAATACAAAAAATTAGCCTGGCATGGTGGTATGCACCTATAGTCCTGCCTACTCAGGAGGCTGAGGCAGGTGAATCGCTTGAACCTGGGAAGTGGAGGTTGCAGTAAGTCGAGATCGCACCACTGCACACCAGTCTGGGCGACAGAGCAAGACTCTGTCTCAGGGGAAAAAAGAAAAGAAAAGAAGAGTTGTATTCCTAGGTATTTTATTTTCTTTGTAGCAATTGTGAATGGCAGTTCGTTCTTGATTTGGTTCTCTTTAAGTCTGTTATTGGTGTATAGGAATGCTTGTGATTTTTGCACATTGAACTCACAAGAAATGTAAGGGACCTCTTTAAGGAAAACTACAAACCACTGCTCAATGAAATAAGAGAGGACACAAACAGATGGAGAAACATTCCATGTTCATGGTTAGGAAGAATCAATATCGTGAAAATGGCTATACTGCCCAAAGTAATTTACACAATAAATGCTATCCCCATCAAACTACCTTTGAATTTCTTCACAGAACTGGAAAAAACCACCGTGAATTTCATATGGAACCAAAAAAGAGCCCGCATAGCCAAGTCAATTCTAAGCAAAAAGAACACAGCGGGAGGCATCACACTACCAGACTTCAAACTATACTACAAGGTTACAGTAATCAAAACAGCATGGTACTGGTACCAAAACAGAGATACAGACCAATGGAACAGAACAGAAGCATCGGAGGCAACACAACATATCTACAACCATATAATCTTTGATAAACCTGACAAAAACAAGCAATGGGGAAAGGATTCCCTGTTTAATAAATGGTGTTGGGAAAACTGGCTAGCCATGTGCAGAAAGCACATGGACCACTTCCTGACACCTTACACTAAAATTAACTCCAGATGGATTAAAGACTTAAACGTAAGACCTGACACCATAAAAACCCTAGAAGAAAATCTAGGCAAAACCATTCAGGACATAGGAGTAGGCAAGGACTTTATGAATAAAACACCAAAAGCATTGGCAACAAAAGCCAAAATAGACAAATGGGACCTAATCAAACTCCACAGCTTCTGCACAGCAAAAGAAACAGTCACTAGAGTGAATCGGCAACCATCAGAATGGGAAAAAATCTTTGCAGTTTACCCATCTGACAAAGGGCTGATATCCAGAATTTACAAAGAACTCAAACAGATTTACAGGAAAAAAACAAACAAGCCCATTCAAAAATGGGCAAAGGATATGAACAGACACTTTACAAAAGAAGACATACATGAGGCCAACAAACATATGAAAAAATGCTCATCATCACTGGTGATTAGAGAGATGCAAATCAAAACCACATTGAGATACCATCTCACGCCAGTTAGAATGGCGATCATTAAAAAATCTGGAGACAGCAGGTGCTGGAGAGGATGTGGAGAAATAGGAACACTCTTACACTGTTGGTGGGAGTGTAAATTAGTTCAACCATTGTGGAAGACAGTGTGGCGATTCCTCAGGGACCTAGAAATAGAAATTCCATTTGACCCAGCAATCCCATTACTGGGTATATATCCAAAGGACTATAAATCGGTCTACTATAAGGACACATGCACACGAATGTTCATTGCAGCACTGTTTACAATAGCAAAGAACTGGAACCAACCCAAATGCCCATCGATGATAGACTGGACTGGGAAAATGTGGCACATATACACCATGGAATATTATGCAGCAATCAAAAATGATGAGTTTGTGTCCTTTGTAAGGACATGGATGAATCTGGAGAACAGTATTCTCAGCAAACTGACACAAGAACAGAAAAAGAAATACCGCATATACTCACTCATAGGTGGGTGAGAAAAATGAGAACACATGGACACAGAGGTGGTCTACTATACACTGGGGTCTATTGGGGGGAATGGGGGAAGGACAGTGGTGGGGGCTGGGGAGGGATAGCCTGGGGATGAATGCCAAGTGTGGGTGAAAGGGAGGAAGGCAGCAAAACACACTGCCATGTGTGTACCTATGCAACTATCTTGCACGTTCTGCACATGTACCCCAAAACCTATAATGCAATAAAAATTAAAAAAAAAAAAAGAAAAGAAGAGAAAATACAACACAAGAGGTGCCCACAGTGGCTCACACCTATAATTTTAGGAGCCAAGTCAGGAGGATTGCTAGAAGACAGGAGTTAGAGACCAGCCTGGGCAACATAGTAAGAGTTTGTCTCTACAAAAATAAAATAATAAAATAAACTAGCTGGGTCTGGTGTAGTCCCAGCTACTCAGGAAGCTGAGGCTGTATTCCTTTTATTATTTTTAAATTTTTTTATTTTTTAAAATACATCCTTAAAGTATACAGGCTTCAGTCTCCTCAAAACCTGGATTCACTCCTGGGCTTTGGCTTCTCCACTCTACACCAGCATATCTGCTCTGTAGATCCAAACTTTCCCTGGATGGGCAATTCCAAACACTAGATCAGTGGGTCTCCAACTTTGGCTTGCATCAGACTCACCTGGAGGGTCTGCTCCAATGCCCACCTCTCCAAGAATTTCTGATTCAATAGATCTGGGTAGAACCTGATGTGCATTTCTAACATGATCCCAGGTGATGCTGAAGCTGCTACTCCTGGGCCATGCTTGGAGAGTCAGTCTCTAAGTCAAAAGTCCTCAATGCTGGCTGAACAGTAGAAACACCTGGAGAGCTTTAAAAGCTACTGATGCTGGGGACATATCCTTAGTCTTCTGATTTAATTGGCCCAGGCAGGGAATATCTTACAAGTTTTCCAGGAGATTCTAATGTGCATCCAAGGCTGAGAACCAGTAGTCTAGACTGCGAGACAGGAGTCAGCTCACTTAGGTAGCAGGTCTAAGCTATGCCTTTCAATATGGCATTATCAGTAATAAGGATGACATTTTATATGTTATTTGTTGTGATGTATTCCAATGGTGATAACATACGAAATCTGTGAATGAAATCTATGAATTAAGGGACTTTGTTACGTGAAACAGTTGTACATATTATTACACTAGCTATAGCTCTTTATATTTTAAAAATATGTCAATATATATTTAGAAAATTAATACTTTGTTTTGAAATGAATTTTGGGTCATGATACAATTGATTAAATGGAAGATGTTACATAAGATCTCAGTGAGTTCACCATCTTCATTTCTGACTAGAAGCTGGATCTTACACAGTATGGTTTGGTGTATGCCCTCACATGCAGAATTTACCAAGCTCTGGAAAGCTGAAAGAATTTGATGTTTCTTAATAACATGTTTTAAAATTTTACTTAAAGTTCCGCAATACAGGTGCAGGATGTGCAGGTTTGTTACATAGGTAGATGTGTGCCATGGTGGTGTCCTGTACCTCGTCCTCTAGGTTTCCTCCCCTGGCCCCCTACCTGCCAACAGGCCCTAGTGTGTGATGTTCCTCTCCCTGGGTCCATGTGTTCTCTTTGTTCAAATTCCACTTATGAGTGAGAACATGCAGTGTTTGGTTTTCTGTTCCTGTGTTAGCTTGCTGAGGATTCTTGGAATAATATTTTTTAACTTTTATCTTTTAAATTTTATACTATTTCACTATTATAATCTGGCTTAGTAGCTGTAAGAAAATGTACTCTAACATTTATTTATTTATTTATTTTTGAGATGGAGTCTTACTCTGTCACAAAGGCAGGAGTGCAGTGGCACAATGTCACTGCAGCCTCTGCCTCCTGGGTTCAAGTGATTCTCCTCAGCCTCCCAAGTAGCTGGGATTACAGGCGGATGCCACCATGCCTGGCTAATATTTTTATTTTTAGTAGAGATGGGGCTTCACCATGTTGGCCAGGCTGGTCTCGAATTCCTGACCTCAAGTGATCTATCTACCTTGGCCTCCTAAAGTGCTGGGATTACAGGTGTGAGCTACCATGTCCGGCCTATAACACTTTTTAAAATGCTCAATTTATTATTCTTTCTCACCAGAAACTACCCATTAGGTTTATTTGCTGAAAACTAAGAGTATTGTGGCATCTCTAGATTTCTCTTTAGCAGGGCCCTGCACCAGGGCTCTGCACCAGCTGGCCATCCTACAGTGATCAGTGGCTTGAGAATGAAAGTAATTTCTTCCTTCAAATATCTGGGAGCCTTATAGAGATGGGAAGTCTTTAACTACATATTCTATTTCTATACTTATTCCATTTGGAAAAACATGTCACATAGGGCCAAAGAGATCCAGTTATGCTGCAGATTCTGGTTAAATGAATACCTGATGAAGCGATAAACCTGTTTTAAAATGAATTTGCTGCTCCTATCAATTCCTTCCTCCTCTGTTGCAAGCCTGAAAATGTATCACATAATGAACTTGATAATCTGCCCCTGCTAAATGCTACAAGCAGTGTCCCAGGCTGCCCCTTATTTATTTAATTTCTGGTTAAAAAAAAATCCCAAAACACTCTGCAGAGAAATGTCTTCCATCTTTCACATTAATGTATTAAAAAAAAATCTGGCTACATATGGAACTTAAATAAATTGTATCAGGTTATTTAGAAAAACATAGAATTAATTTACATTAAGTACAGTGTGACACTGCTATTAATTGCGATACAGTAGAGGATTACAGAGGGAGCAGAAAAAAAAATGCCTGATTCCTGTGCTGACTCTACTGCTGGACCGATAATCCAAGGAGCACATGTTTCAGACTGTGGAATTCTGCAGTTTGGCAGTTAGCAGGTCACACCTGGTGAGGTTACCTTCTTTTCACACGCTTTTGAACTCTATGTGAACAGTCCCTGGGGTGAGGAAACATATTTTGATACCAAAGTCATTATCAAATTCATCCCTCCCAGAAGTACAACTTGTGTCCAATTGCCTCATTTTACCCTGGTGAGAGATTAGGATGCCTCGTAAGAGCATTGAAACTAATTGCTACAACAAATTAATTGATTACATGCACAAAAGGAGTTATTCCCTTGCAAGGAGAAGGCCAGAAAAGACAGCATATATCACTCTTCTTAATAATTTAATTATAATGAAATGATAATGGCATCTTGTTTCTGTAGGTCTTCAAAAATTGAAGGCTTAGGTGTGATTTTATTGGTGACTGGGGACGAGTTAAACAACCTTTCTGTGTCACTCTTCATTTGCTGTTTTCTGATACCTGCAGAGCAGCTTTCAAATCATAACTATGAGTTACAATTATGCAACCATATGAAAATGCAGTGTTAACCCACCAGCAGTAGAAAATGGATTTTCAATTTATATTTTTTCCAGCTATGATGATGACTTTATACTGAGTTTGCCCTGCTTTCAGACCCCACCCCCTTGGTGACTAACAGTATTTTTTTTTTCTGAGATGACAGCGTAAGCCTTCAATAATGAATATCTGTGTCTTTGCCTTCTACTTCCCTTCTGATAACAGCACCTCAGTTTTTCTTTGGAATATCAGCCTTTAACAATTTCAATCCACATGGTTGTGGGGGTAAGGGGATGATAATCCCCATCTTAAGCTCTGGGTGGGTACATGGACCAAGCATGGTAGATGAGGGTGCAGCATCCGCATGGATACACTGACTGGTTTAGGAATGGGCATGTAATCATGAAACCTGGAATTCTTGCTGAGAATTTTAGAAAAGAAAGGCTTTGTATTTTTCTTCTGGTGTCATTGCTAAACTAGCAGGATATAATTTGAGAGGCTCTGTTAGACCTCTGTGCCACTATCTGAAGAACCTCTTGGAAGAAAGTGGACCTGAGAAATGGAATGGGACAGATGTCTCTGGATCCAGCTGTGCCTGAAGTAGACTCCTGGACTTCAGAAATTCAGAAGCTGGGCTGGGCACAGTGATTCATGCCTGTAATCTCAGCCCTTTGGGAGGCCGTGGCAGGTGAATCATGAGGTCAGGAGTTCAAGATTAGCATGGCCAACATGGTGAAACCCTGTCTCTACTAAAAATACAAAAATTAGCTGGGTATGATGGTGTGTTCCTATAATTCCAGCTATTCAGGAGGCTGAGACAGGAGAATTGCTTGAACTAGGACCCAGGAGGTGGAGGTTGCTGTGAGCTGAAATCACACCACTGCAGTCCAACCTGGGTGACAGAGACTCCCTCTCAAAAAAAAAAAAAAAGAAAGAAAAGAATTTTGGAAGCTAAAAGTTCTTTTTGTTGGATTGAACTGGGTTTCTGCTGTGTGTATCCAAAAGAGTCCTCTCATACACAGTTCTCTGGTCATCATTCCTATGAAATTAAAAAGGAGACAATTGTAAATAGAGTTCCCTAAACCTATATCCATGTATCAAAGAGTCCAGTCCATTGTGTTACTGGCTGAGTTCTCTGCAGTAAAATTCACATGAATTCTAAGGCTTAATGGTTCCTGAGGCAGGAGGGAGCTGAGTGTTTCTCACTTTAAAGAAGAATAACTTGGAAGTTTGGAATGTGTTTCTGAGAAACTGGTAATGCTGTCACTCTGTTCTGTATTTGAATGTTTTCATTTACAACCAAGATATGAGTTTAAAAATGAGAGACATAAACATTTCTTTTTGCAAAGTTTATAAATTGATTATTCTGTAGAATGCCCAATATTATACAGAGGAGAGAGATGGAATGGTTGATAAATGGAAATAAAATTTTTGTAAGTAGAGTAGTGCCCCCTTATTCACAGGGGATACATTCCAAGGCCCCCAGTGGGTACCTGAAACTGAAGATGATATTGAACCCTATATGGATTATGTTTCTTCTGTGCATACATACTTATAAAGTTTAATGTCTAAATTAGGCTCAGTAAAGGATTAACATCAATAACCAATAATAAACTAGAGCAAGACAATGGCAATGTGATAACCAAGATGGTGACTGAGTGACGAAAGGGTGGGTAGTGTACACAGGACAGAGACATTGGACCAGGGATGACTCATGTCCCAGATGGGATGGAATGGGCTCATGGAAGATTTTATCGCGCTACTCAGAATGGCATGCGATTTAAAATTTGTGAATTGTTGATATATGGTTTTCCATTTAACATTTTTGAACCGTGTTGACCGTGGGTGTCGGAAGTTGTGAAAAGTGAAACCTCGGAAGAGGAGAGACTACTGTAATGATTACTCGTTGGAAACCTATTTGGAACTATTTTAATATGAAAGTTATTTAATTAGGTGGAAAACAAGTGTTCGCATGAAAAGAGTATCGTAACCCCAGGCTGTGGTATCTGCGTATCTTTTATTTGAGTCTACTGTTCCTTTTCCTTGGTTTGTGTTGATTGTTTGAGTCTATTCAGCTTTTTATTTTTTAGGTGTTAATCATCTGGTCATGGAAGTCTGGAATAACACAAGTGCTATTTGAACTGGGATAAAGGTAGCCTTCCATTGCCTCTTTCCTGCTCTTAGATGACAATTTCTGGGACTCAAAATAGAAGTCATGTCTTCTGAATAGCCACTACCCTGTTTTTTTATTGGCCTCAGTTGTTTTCTGGGTGAGCCGGTATCAACTAAGAGCAGTCTGTGTGTAGGAAAGAGTGAGGGTTATTAACTCTGATGGGAATCAAATGTAGGATCTTGGCCTTATTAACATCCTCTATCCACCAGAGAAAACTGGATGTAGAGTGACAAATGAGAAGCTGGCAGTTCTAGCCTTTATTTTGGTCACAGCCTTCACCAACACAGGTGTCATATTACATTTGAAAAGGAAGAAGTTGAAATCAGTAACCTCATTCTGCCATTCCTCAGACCTGCCCACTAACTTCTGACCAGTTAGATGATACCAGTAAGTTAACGTCACTTTTAGCTGGGGATGAATTTAACTTTTAAAGGCAATTTTCTTTTCTTTTTATGTATTATAAGTATTCACTATAATACTTTAGGTGTTGTAGATTGAATTGTGTTTCCCCAAAATTCTATGTTGGAATTCTAATCACTAGCACCTCAAAATGTGACCATATTTGGAGACGGGGCCTTTACAGTTAAAACGAGATAATTCAAGTAGACCCTAATCCAATATGACTACTGTGCTTGCTAGAAGGAGAAATTCACACACAGCTACTCACAATGGGAAGATGATGTGAAGAGATGGAAGATAGCCAGCTGCTTACCAAGGGGAGCGGTCTGGACCAGATTTCTCCCTCATGGCCCCTAGAAGGAACCAACTCTTCGGGAACCTTGATTTTGGATCTAGCCTCCAGAATAGGCAGTACATTTCTGTTGTTTAAGCCACAGGATGCGGTACATTGTTATGGAAGTCCTAATAAACTAATACAGAAAGCCAGCGTCTTAGGCCTTGTACCTCAGGAGAGCTCATTCACCCTTTCTCGGCAAGGTAGTTACTATCTTCTCATCTAAAACTCAGGAGGCTTGACTGTGGACTCACAGCTGCCTGCTGCAGGAGATTGGATTTAACCTACGTGTATGACTCCAAGTTTAGTAGTTTTGACTTTTCCAAAAACAAACCCAGGAAGCTAAAGGAAATACAGCATTTTTCTTAAAAAGGAAAAATATGAACAATTTAAGAGTGTTACACACAAAAAGTAACATTATAACACCCAGGTACCTGCCATATAAATTTAATAAATGTTAACATATTTCCTTTAGATCTTTTTCCCAAATAAATCATTACAGATATTTCTCTTAGGCTTCTGTCTGTAGATCATTCCATTTTCTCCTCCCTAAAGGCAAACACAACCACTAATTTTGTTTATATTCAGTTCCTGTTTTAATATTTTCATGATATATATTTATAAATGTGGTATTTTGTGTGTTCTTATAAAACAAAATAAATGGTATCATACTGTACGTGTCATTCTATAACTTTTCACCTACCACGGTTTTGAGCCTTATCCATGTGGACATAGATAGGTCTAGCTGGCCTACTTTAACTGCTCTGTCATATACTGTGACATTTATTCTCTAGTAAAAATAACTCTGCACAAAGTAATGCTGCAGTGGAAATTATTGAGCTCATCTTTTGTGTGCGTGTTTGTGCGCGCACAAGTTTTCCTTAGCTTACTATCTAGAAACCAAATTGATGGGTCATGAGTAGGCATTTCTGCATTTTCAGTAAATATTGTCAAATTGATCTTCAAGTGAGTAATGCCAAATCACACTTTCACTTACGGTGTATGAGAATTAACGTTTTCCCATATTTTGGTATTTTACATGTTAAGCTTTTGGTTATGTGATGTAATTTTAAAATGTTTTGTACAATTTATATGTACTTAAAACACACATAGACACTTATGTACCTGTGTACACATAGATAGCCATAAAGCATATAATATTGCTTCCATGTTTTTAAACTGTACACTAAAGGCATATACATTTTATCTTACATCTTGCTTCTTCACTCAATGTGTTCGTGAGATTTATTTAAATCGACATGTATTCTAGTTCTTTCACTTTCACCACTATATAATCTACTGTATAAACATATCTCGATTTATGTATTCATTCTCCTCTTGATGGATATGTAGGACGTTGCTGACTTTCTAGCACATCAGTCAATATTGCTGTGAACATGCTTATTATCTGTGTCTCCTTTTACCTACATGTGAAGGTTCTCTATATGCCCAGCAGTGAAATTGCTGTCATAGGGTAAATATGCCTTCAATTTTACAGGTAATGCCCCATTGTTTTGAGTAGGTCTATTTTACAATCCTACCAGCAGAGTAAGAAATTTCTTCTTTCTTTATATCCTTGTCGACATTTGCTATTGCGAATATTTTAAGCTCACGTGTGTCTCATGGGTAAGAAGCAATATCTCATTCTGAGTTAGAGTCAGTTCATTCCGGCAAACTGGTAAATGCACAAAGCAACCCAGACTTGTAGTATTTGTCCATTTTCATTGTGTGAATCTTCCCACATGGCCAGTTTTCAGTTACAGACACGACAGCAATTCTGAGTTGGGAAGAGGTGGGAACCATCAACTTTCCCATGATAGTTCAAGCTTGCTTAGTTTGGGATTACAAATTTATGGTTAAAATTAGATTTAATTAAATTTACATTTCCCTGATTACTATTTACATTGAGCAACTTTTCATATCATTTTTCCAGTATTTATATTTCTTCTGTGAAATTCATTTCTCATTGATCTAAAATGTTTCTACTCTCATAAATTAAATGTGTAAGTGGTCTACAGGTGTTTCAATTTGTTTCACTGGCATATTTACTTATCTATTCCTCAATTTCACACTGTTTCAAGGTATAGAGAGAAAATATCTCCCCATTCGCCCCTTTCCCTTCTTCTTCTTTGTCAGAATCATTCGATACTCTTGACAGCATGGCATAGTGGTATCAAGGGCATGGACACTGGAGACAAATTGGGGAAAAAATCTTCATTTCTCTGTTACTATTTTTCTGACCCTGGATAAGTTTTTACTCTCTCTGTGCCTCTGTTTTCTCATGTATAAAATGAAAGCGAGAGTGGAATCTATCTTTCAGATATGGTTATTGTGGATATTAAAAAGTTATTTAAAGTTCTTAGGTGCTTGATCAACAGAAAATACCATTAAATATTTGCTATTATTCCCTAAATACATTTAGAATCAACCCATCAGGTTTCCTAAAATATTATACCAGGATTTTCATTGAATTTTATACTTTAGTTCGGGGGACAACCAACATTTTTATAATAGGGAGTTATCCCTTGCATGCAAATAGTGTATTTCTATATGTATTTAAGTCATCTTTTCTTTTTTAGGAAAACTTTGAAATTTTCCTTAAAAATGTATGTAGATCATTTGTTATATCTCATACAAGGTACTTTGAATCTTTGTCATTATTGTTTATCGTACCTTAACATTTCAGACATTCTCTTCTGTATGACTTTTAGGGTCAGCTTAAATTTCAAAAAATTTTGAGGGAACTTTGATGGAAACTTTATTGAATTTTTAAACTGATTTTGGGGATACTTTTCTTTTTATAACATTCCCTTTATGGACATGGTATTTTTTATTTAGAATTTGTAAAGATCTTGATTATTGTCATGTAAGGCATATTAGTGTTATGCTTAAAAAATACCTTATATTTTTTGTTGTCATTATAAATGAGATTTTTATTTCCATTGCATTTTCTATTTGTGACCTTAGAAAGGCTAATAATTTTTAAATGTTGATTCAGTCACTGAACTCGATTATAAGTTTTTTTCGTTTGATGTTTTCTTGGATTTTCTATGTAGATAGTAATGTCATCTGCAAATAATGACAATTGTGTCTCATTTTTGTACAACTCATGTGTTATTTCTTTTATCATTTTTATTGACTAGGAACTCCAAGAAAATGTTTAACTATAGGAATGGTAGAAGGTAATTGTGGATATTTCTCTTGGTAGTACACCAAAACTAAAAATTAATAGCAAGAAGAAATCTGAAATCATATTCATAAATTATTCTGTTACACATGATATCCATTGGTGTATATTCTACCACTCTGAATAGATCTTTTTCCTCTGTATGATTTTGTAATACTATAGCATGGAAAACAATTACATTCACTAAGATAGCCACTGATCTTGTTAGAACAGTCTTTAAATATTGCAGAGCTATCAGACTCAGGGTGGTGACTACAAGATTTCCAAAATTCTAATTTTCAAATTTTCACTTGAAAGGTTGAATTTTATTATTGGCAAGAGATATTGCTAGTTGTTGGTTGTTAGTTCCTTGAAATGATAGTCTTGGTATATTTATTCTTGAGAAAAACGTATGCAGAAGAACAAACTTTGATAGTTATAGTTTGTCCATCAGTCATTCTTCCAAGTAAAAATGATGTGCCATAAAAGAAGTGGTAGTTAGTTTTACAATTTAAACAACTGAACAATAGATTTTCCTTAAGGTAACTTGAGTACTTTAATATGCAGCAGAAAGTGCTTCATTCGTATTTCCCATGTTGTCATACTGCATAGGAAAAAGACAGGTACTCAAGGATTGAGATTTAACATAATTAATAATATCATTTAATGCAGGTCATTCTTATGCAAAACTGGCTTTTGAGAGCTGAGGGGTGGTGTGTGTTGTTTTTTGCAAGTGCATGTGAAAATTGCAGAACTCATGGCACCAATTTCATTCAAATTCTTGCACTTTGAGACCTGACAAAACTCTGGCATGGCTTCTAGTAGCATAACGCCATGTCCCTAGGATGAACCCAGTCCCCCTTAAAGTGGCTGCCAGAGAAGTTTACTGTTTGTTCTAGCCAACACGCACACAATGATAGGCCTCTGACCTCTCTTGCTTAGTGCGCTAACTAAAATGGGCTCAGGATTGTAAAAACATAGCTCTTGCTGCTCACTCGGGGCCCATTCCTTTGAAATGCAGTCATCAAGAAGGATAAGGCCTCTGTCTCCAGGTCTCTGGGTTAGATAACTACCTGCAAGCAGACACAGCTGGCCTAGTTACCTTCTCACTGACCAATCCTTTGTACTTGTTCACTTATCTGATGCTACTGAGTCGCTGCACTCAGCCAGCCCTTCTTCATTTTCCTTTTAAAATGCCCAAACTACCTTTGCCCAAATTGAAATAGAGCTTGACTATTTCCTCTACTGACAATAGTCACTGAATAAAATTTGTTTTCACTATTTTTTTTTGAGATGGAGTTTTCCTCTTGTTGCCCAGGCTGCAGTGTAATGGCACAATCTCGGCTCACCACAACCTCCGCCTCCCGGGTTCAAGCGATTCTCTTACCTCAGCCTCCCAAGTAGCTGGGATTATAGGCATGTGCCACCATGCCCAGCTTTCTCTATGTTAGGCTGGTCTTGAACTCCCGACCTCAGGTGATTCGGCCCACCTTGAATATCCAATTGTGTCTATCTCTGACTTAGCAGTGAAAAAGATGATCACTAGCCACAGTTTAGTGGTCTTGGTTTAGGCAGTTTTACCGACTGTTGCTTTCGTAATATCAGTGCAAATGTCAACACAATGAAAACAGCAAATAATTTCCTAGTATGATAAAAATAATTTTTTATTTCCTTGGTTGGAGCAGTTTTACCTACTGTTGCTTTCATAATATCAGTGCAAATGTCAAGACAATGAAAACAGAAAATAATTTCCTAGTATTATAAAAATAATTTTTAGGGCCAGGCATGATGACTCATGTCTGTAATCTGAGCACTTTGGGAGGCCAAGGTGGGCAGATCACCTGAGGTCAGGAGTTTAAGACCAGCCTGGCCAACATGATGAAACCCCATCTCTACTAAAAAGACAAAAATTAGCCGGGCATGGTGGCGTACACCTGTAAATCCCAGCTACTCAGGAGACTGAGGCAGGAGAATCACTTGAACCCGGGAGGCGGAGGTTGCAGTGAGCCAAGATCATGCCACAACCCTCCAGCCTGGGTGACAGAGTAAGATTCTGCCTCAAAAAAAAAAAAAAAAAAAAAAAGTATGACTTCTCCAATCCCTTTATTTGAACTTTCAGTATTATTTTATTTAAGTGTTTTTCTCATAACTTTATGCTGAGTTGAAAAACATCTTATTTAATGATGTTTCTTTAGGTAATTTGAGTTCATTTATATTTGTTGCTATTACTGGTTTATTTAGTTACTTAAAACATTTTACTTCCTATTACAATGTTATTTGCTCTTACTCTCCCCTACTCCCCTGTTGCAACTTGGATTGATTCTTTTTTTTCTCAGTTTTTTTCCTCCTGGTTTGGAAGTTTGATATTTGATCCCTAATTTTATTTTATATATTTTCTAAAGCAGTTTAATGTCATTATTATTTTACCTTTTTACTTTTTATATTTTTATTTCTTTATTTCTCTGCTTTATTCCAGGTGAATATTTTCATATCTACCTTCAAATTAATTATTACTTTGGCTATATCCAGGGAATAACTCAAAACATATTAAACTTTTTATTTTGATAGCTAATTTTTGATTTCTAAGAATTCTAATTGGCTCTGTTTTCTTTCAGCCTATTCTTGATTCATATCTAACATCTTTGGTTTCATAATTTTAGTTTTAGTTCTTATTTTACAGATGTAACAAATTTCTTTGAGGATATAAAACATTTCTTCTTTAAAGTCATTTTAAAATTTCCTGATTGAATTTCCTTTCCTTAGCTTCTCTGTTTTTCATATGCTTAAAATTTTAGTTTGCAAGCTCCTCTTGAGTGACAATTCCTTTTCAAATTCTCTGTACTCATTCTTTCCTGACTATAATCCGTAGACTCAGCTTCTCCTACCTAGAGCCAGGCTTCGTATTGATGCCTCTGCATTTGTGTCCCATGGTGATAATGAAAAAAATGCTGACCCAATCATAAGGCTTTGAGCTTGGCTGGGGTCCTACTTGCCTGGCTGTCTCTGCTTCTCTAGTTCCCCTCCTCCTGCCAAGTATAATGTTTCATATAAGCCAATGTCTTGGGAATTGGCACTGGCTCTGCATTTAAATATATGTGTGTATTTGTTACATATACTATGAACAATTCTGATATCTGTTTGAACTGGTGGCTGTAGCCTCCCCTTACTTTTGTTTCTATTCTATTGTTATTATCAGCTCTTGTGCATATTTATATATTGTGAAAAATGCTCATGTTAAAATTTTTTAAAGTTGTGTGTGTGTGTGTGTGTGCACGCGTGCACGTGAAAGAGATAAGGTTGCAGCATTAATTCAAGGCACCATTTTGACTGGAAGGCTTTAGGCTATTTCTTTAGTAAGTTCTAGTAAGTGAAAATGTCAACCAAAATGGTGATACAACAGAGAGAGAGGCACTGGATTAATTAGTAAAATGTTTAGAACAGAGACAATTATGCATATTGAATTCTCTGTAGCACTTGCCACAATGTCTTGCATATTATAGGCATTTAGTATCCATTAGACTCTTTGCATTCACAGATTTCACATTTGTGGTTTTGAATTTTCCCAAGTGACCTCCAGAGGGCCCTGAAATTTTACTGCTCCCAGCATGTGCATCTCAGTATGACTGTGTTTCTTCTTAATTAAGCAGTCTTTATTGTACATCACTAAATGCTTATAACTACACTTTTTTTGTATGTGTATGAAATAAGAGACACGGTTTTATAAAAATTTAAGTAGTGGTAAGCTTATGTGTTGAGAAGGAAAAGGAAACAGGTGATTTTCAATAGAATGTAGTTTTGGAGAAAATCAAGATCCTTTGCAAAATGTTCTGAAATAGCGAATATAAGGATATATGGAGGACTCTGGAAGTATCGCTGATGAATGCCAAATGTCCACCATAAATATTTGTTGACCTTAAGTAATTTAAATTTGTCTTAGAATTTGTTGATGTGATCCAGTTTGAGAAACAATAAGATTGCACTGTTCCTACATTCCCAACTGATGATGCTCATGGTGAGAGAGATTCATTCCTTTGTGCGAAATATTTCCCTTTTCCTGATGATGCATCTTAACATTTCTAAGCATCTGTTACTGTGAAGGGCGTGGGACCATTGTCATTAATGCTTTTGGCTAAAGGTTTTCAGGTCCACTCACCCAGCATTTATCGAACATATCGTATGTGCCAGAGACTCTTCTGGGTACTGTGGTTAACACAAGGATGAAAATTGGCTGCTTGTCTCTCAGGAGCTCAAAGTCCTAGGAAAAAACAGATTGGATGTAATATTAAAACATAATGTAATAAATACTGTTAAAATGTATGAAAAAAAGCTATTCTCTGATAGCTTATAGGAGGAAACAGTAAGTGATCCCAGGAGAAAAAGGGAACTATTCAGAGATGAGATCACATTTGAATCTGTGAAGTACCAGCAGGAATCTGCTTAGTAGGAAGAGATGGGAATGACCCTTCTCAGCAGGTTGAGGCTTTCTGAGGATGCTAAATCCAGGTCTGAAAGATGGAAAGATGAGGAGAGAAATAGGGTTCTGGGAAAAAGGTAGGGATGTCAAAGACAAAGTTGGTTTTATAAGAAAAATTATTTTTTACATGACACTAGGTCCTATCTGTAGCCTGAGTGAGACTTCAGTAGTTTTTCTGTTTGTTTGTCTTTTACAGGATGCCTGGGGTAGAGTAAAGGTAATACTACTCTAGGAGCTGGGAGGTACTTAGCTTCTAGACAAGTTCATCATGTACGAATTATGTAATTCTGTGCAAGCTATTTAAACTTTTGGAGCTTCAGTTTCCTTAATAAGATACACAATGATAACCACTGCTTTGTTACTATAATGAGTTCATAGACTATAAAATTAAATAGCATATGTGAAAATATGTCGCAATTGCAAAATTCTATGCAGGTATATGACTAGGTATGAAGTGTTTTTCAGCAAACTGTTGAGTCTGACTAATTCAGGGATCACCAGAGATGATGTGTCAGTGAAGGGCAGGTGTGAGGCACATGGGCTAGTAAAATAGTATAGGAGAATTTTTGCCCCCAGCACATTTTCTGGATTGCATTTGATCTGCTGCCAGGGGGAGATCTCATACACTGCATTCACGGTCATCCCAACTGGTTCTACTGAGATTCTGCCATTTTGTGGATGGAGCTATGAATGGGGATATGGTCACAGGTGGAGATATGCACATCTAATTTTACAATACAGAAGCAATCTAAGGGAATTCCACTTGGCCAGGAGGATCAGGGGCATCACCTTTATATACAGACATTGACTATTTTGGTCATAAATAAAACTAATTTAAGTTGTTTCTTCTTGAGAAAGTACTTGTAAATTCAGCAGAAATTGGAACCAACGTCTCCCATTACACCATTTTCTGTATTTTGGGAGAAACAGCATTTCTACTTTTGTTTCCTGTATGTGATACAAAATTAGCTAAAGACTAAGCCAAAGCAGTAACCTTGAATTTTGTGAAAGTTAAGGAAAAAGTAATGCCAAGAGTTATATATCTGCAACTGAAATTAGTCCCAGTGCACCCCTTCCACGCTCAGATTCTGGGCATGCCAATAAAATACTAGAAGACATGCAATACAACAAAAATTGGTTCTTTGAGTATCTTAGCTTCTTGACTTAGAAGGACTTTAACCTTGGCCTCGTGCTTCCTGAGGGGCCTGTTGCCAATGCTCCTTAAGTGCTGGAACTATCAAGCAGCATACAGAATTTTTCATCTGAGTGAAATTAAAAATGAAACCTTCAAAGTCCTATTGATTCTAGACATGTTCTATATGCATTAAATTGAAGCTAATGGACTGAAAAATGAGCAGTTCAGCATGTATAGGTAAGAATTATTTGTGTGAGAATGAATTGCTCACATACCCTTTATCCAGCAATATATGTATTTATCTACATTGATATGTAATGCTAAAGTGCTCTGTTGAATCTTTCTGAGATAACTGAGAATCAATTTTCACTCAGGTTACTTAAATTTTGCTCATCATTAATCTTTCATTAGCCTTTGGCTTTTCTTCTCTAAGTATAGGTGGACAAGATTTAATGAACACTGTATTTTGACCATTGGAAACACTGAGTAAGATTCTTAGCATGAGGAGAAGATAGAAGAATGTGTCAGTATTTATCATCTCATCATGGTCACAACGTTTCTTCATTTGGCTTGTTTATATGTGTTATTGGTATCCTCCCAGGACTGTAATCTGTTCTTATGCAATCTTACCTGCTTACGTTTCTGTCTTCTATGTTCTTAAAACTCCTTCACTTGCATTCCTATCTTGAGCGTGGGCTTGCACTTCAAACTCAAATATCTAATGGACTATTAGAGAGAGATACTTAGCGATCTTGCTGTCACTCAATGTCTATTCACACAAACCCAAATCTATTCTTCCCTTATATTTCACAGCTTACTCAAGTTATATTGCTTCTTCCCTTTAATTCCTTTATTCAGTCAGTTTCCAAGTCCCCATAATATCATTGCTTAAATTTAGCCTAAAGGACCCACTTTGTCTTGTTCCTGTGAAATCCTCTCTAGTGGAAGCTCTCACTGTTTCTTGTTTGAGCACAGCTACCATCTAGTCCTGCTTACATGTAATGTCACTTTCCCCAGGAACATTTTTATGGTATAGGTAGAACCAGAATCCTCTCTTGAGGTGTAAATTGCGCTATGCTGCTCCTCCTTTTAAAACACTCAGTGGTTTCCTAACATTTAAAGATGAAAGTGTAATTTCTTAACAGTGCCCCCAGGGTTCTCGCTGGCTTGCTCTATACCTGTCTCGCTAGGTCCCTCTCTCAGTCTGAGTGTACCGTGGCTCTGCATGTGGATCCTCATCCATGAATGTTGCTTTATGCTGCATGTCTTTATTGGTGGTGGTCCCTCAGCTGGATTTCTCTACATCTGGTTAGTCCTTGTTCATCTTTCTAGACTCAGCTGTAATTCTTTTTTTCTCTTAAAAAACCTTCTTGGAAACCTAATTAGAATTAATACTCTTTTATGCTCCATCACATTGCATGCAAACCTCTCTCTGTTGAAATTTTATTGACACTTTTTTGATTGTCTCCTCTTCACTGGATTATAAGGGTTTTGATAAAAAGACTGTTTTGTATTCATCTTTGTACCCTCAACATCAAGCCTAGTGCCTTCTATGTGGCAGATGATTAGGAATGCCTGTTAAGTTGTCTTTGGACTAAAATAATGCATTAAATAGTTTTACCTAAGATTTCCTTTCCTTCACCTGAGACTTTCAGATAATTGGGTACCGTATGGGAAAAACCTTGAAAAAATTCTTAACTGGGATGCACTCTGGATCACTTAAAGGATGAAAAATTTTAAGAGAAAGCATTGTGTTAAAAAAGTCAGTGGTGGGGGGTGCCTGAAGAAAAGATACCAAAATGATATTGGCTACAAGTTTCTGGGAGCTGGTTGCACTTCCAAGATTATAGGATTTTTGCTATCACACATAAAAGTATGTACTATAAATAAGTTTAAGGTATTGGGAATGTAAATGCCTTTATTTGTAGGTGATTGCTAGTAATTAATGCCCAACAGATCGAGTAATTCATAGACTCTGAAGCCCCTTCCAGTTTCAAAATCCACTGCCAAAAAAAAAATCTCGGAATGTAATTTTATTTGACTTTATTATAGTTGCCAGATCAGACCATCATTTTGTCATGTTGGTCATCTGCAATTGCAAAGAGTGGTCCCCAAAGAGTGGTCTCATCGATGGCCATCTGCATCATCGGTGAAGAAAGCCCAAACAGTTGGTGTTCTCTTGATCATCTTCATAAATTTCTGTATGTTCTAAGAACCTCAAAAGTAAAAATGAAGCCAACAAGTCTAATTTTCCTGAAGAAAGAGTAGTTTCAGATAAAAACATGCAAACACAAAAACATGTAACATCTTCATTATCTCCTCTCTCTGCCAAATGATTCTTCTAAGTGGATTTACTGGATGTGAGGAAAAATATGCACATTACAAGTCTTTATAAAAATGTCAGTTTGAGAGTCTACATGGATCCATTTGCCTGAGAAGGAGTAATGTGCTGCTTTCTGATCAAGTGTGTTTGTTCTACTGACCTTCTCTTCATTTGGTGGTCAAAATGCTGAGCAGCTGGACTTCTAATTTAAGAAAACTATAATGCATATATTCCTAGAAATGAGAAAAAAGTTGTGTTTGGAAAAAATGGATTTATTTGATATTCAAGATTCATTTGTTTGTTCAAATAAATTTACATTTCCCTCCTAAAATAACACCAAAATGAAAACAAGTGAAAACGTTCAGGAGTAAAAATAAGTTTGTATCTTGAGGATGCCTGCAGTATTTCTTTTAATTTTTTCCTTTATTAATTCACTCATTCAATAAGTATTACCTGAACATCTATGTGCCAGGCACACTGCTAAGTGCCTCATCAACTTATGGTTTGGCAGAATGGACAGCTCTCTTATTTCATAAAAATAATTACTTGTGGAGTCATGAGTTTTTTTAAAAAAGAGAAGTCCAAAAGGCCGTAGAAGAACACCATGAGAGACCTGACCCAGTCCAGGTATGAGTTTGCTGCTCCCTAAAAAGAACGCCGAGAAAAGACATAGCCAGGAGAAGCAATGGGTGGTGGGGAAGATCAGGGTGTCCCAGCAAGAGATTAGGGCCCACAGTTCCCGCTAGGAGGCGCTGTTCTCAGGAAATGCTTCCACACCCTCTCTAGTCTCTAATGACCCACCCTGGATGCCATGATGCTTTTTCCCCCTCTCTATTTCTGATCTGATTTTTCTGAACTCACCTGTCAGGGAGTCTTGCTTTCTTTCTAGGCCACTAAAAGACTTTACTGAAGAGTGAAAGGAAAAAATGGTAATTGACGAATTCAGCTGGAAGTGATGAAATAATAGAGGGAAGGGCAAGCCCTCTTCTTCAGAAATAGAAACTGGCCTCACCTCTGCTTAACATTACGTCTGCCTAGAAGCAGCTCCCAATAGAGGAGTCTAGGAAAGTCCTAAATTAACATATGTTACTGAGTTTCTAGAGTAGGAAAGTGTAAGTTTAGAGATTTCTCCCTGTTTCTTCGTAATCTCTGATCTTTGGGTGAGATTTTAGTCCTGAAAATATTATTATACTTCACCTATAAAATAAAGGGATGTAGCTCTGTCAATGAAATAAAATCTTTTTTATAAAGAAAAAATATAGACAAATCTTACAAAATATTGCACAGAAGATACTAAGTTCAAAAAATACATACTGCATGATTCTATTTACATAGAGTTTCATACCAGGTGTAAGTGAGTTATGCTCCTGGAATTTCGGCCATTCTTGGGAGGGTTATCCTTGGTGGAAGTGAGGATACTGCCTGGGAATGGGTACATGGGAACTTGTGAGGTGCTAGTGATATACCCTTTACACCCTATGTTATAGGTATGCTAATAGTGTGTACACTTTTCTGTATGTATAGTCTAAAAGTTAAAAAAAGATGTTCATATAATCCCATGTTCATTGCAACACCATTCAGAATAGCTAAAAGGTAGAAACAATCTGAATGTCCACTAACAGACAAGTAGATAAAGAAAAGGTGGTGTATACCTATAATAGAATATTATTTGGCCATTGAGAAAGAAGGAAATTCTACAATATGAGAGAGCATGGATGAAAGTTGAGAACATTATGCTAGGTGAAATTAGCCAGTCACACAAAGACAGATACTTTAAGATTCAAATACTGTAAGATATCTAAAATAGTCAAATTCATAGAGTCAAAGAGGGGAATGGTGGTTTCCAGGGTAATGTGGGGAGGGAGAAATGAAGAGTTACTAATTAACAGACATAAAGTTTCAGTTAAGCAAGATGGATAAGTTCTTGGATTTGTACATTATTGTGCCTATAATCAACAATATTATACATTTAATGTGTTAAGAGGGTAAATCCCATATTAAGTGTTCTTGCCACAATAAAATAAAAAGATACTCAGAATAAATCCTTTATATAAAGAAGAAGGCATTTGGCCTTGCAAACATGATTCTGGTGATATCTACAGAGCCATTAAGAAGTGGACCTTTACAATGATCCAGTTTATTTGACCTAGCTCAATAGACATAAATCAGGTCTTAAAGTAAATTACTTTCAGCCAGATTATTCAGTTCAACCTCAGTGCTGGTGATGCTAAGTATGCAATTGCTCAAATTAACCAATTAAAAAAAAATCTATATTTCATTGTGGACCTGAGAAGAGGGTTAGAAAACATATTTCTAGTTGTATTTCAGTGTAAACATAGTGCATTTCTAATACACTCTTTTATTTCTCTGGAATACAACTAAAGAAAATAGTATAGTGCTGTATGCCCGGCCTACATGCTGTGGATTTTTATGTACTGAAATATAGATAATACGGTAAACAAAGAGTATTTTTCTGCATTGACATCATTTCAATAGGCACATGAGTTTGATGACTAGCCTTCCATTTTCTGCAAGTGAAAATCAATGGGATGGAATGTGTGATTACAGATATATGTTCTGGTTTCGCCTCTGCAAGTGCAAAGAAAGGAAATGTATCATTGCATGCTACATTGGTGTTGCAAAATATAATTCTGTGCACCTCCCCCATTTTTAAGTTACTTTACCCTGCTCATTGGAGGACAGTTGATTTCAAGAAGGTTTTTTAAAAATAAAGACCCAGTTGAGATGTTCTACTGAAGCTATTACAGGATGCTGACTCTGGAGTCTTGGTAGCCAGTGGCTTGGCTGCTACTGTAAGTCAGTAAGTCACTGTACTGGAGGAATGGGAGTGAGAAATAGGAAGGACGCTGTTAGACTCTGCTCTTATTTATGGGTGGTACCTTTTATATGGCTACGTATATCCAAAGGGTGCCTTGCAGAGTGCCTAATAAGTCATGAACTAGAAGGTGCAGGTGGATATCTAAAGCAAACTCAGGCAATTAAAGTTAACATTTCTGAGAGCAGGATACTTGTCAGGCTGAGAAAGACAATTGATGGTTGAGAACCTCCTGGAACTTTGCTAGGTTTTCTGGGGGAACTGAAAGCAGCCCAGCCAACAGGATATAAGTATGCATTACATAAACAATAAAGTGGCTTGGATAATATTATCCCCCAAATGTACATTAAGTATCATCCTGCCAATCTGGATACCCAGGGAAGTTATTCTTTTTATCTTATAGAAGTAGTGACTTACAAGGCCATATCAGAAAGTAAACATAGCAGGTAAATGGAAGATAAGCCCTCTTATGCAGAAATAACTGTCTAATTGTAAAAAAAAAAAGCCCAAACAAAAACAAAAATCCCAACTATATGCTTATGTTAATATTTACACATTTAATAAGAAATACTTTCTTTTTATACATATGATTTTAGGTTTCATGGCAATTCGATTTTCATTCCCCTCTGTGACTTGACTTCACTCATGTTCAGCCTCCCTCTTAAATCGATGAACCACATGAGCCACAAATGATTAGGGATGGGAAATTAAATGTATGAACAAGCAGAACTAATAAAGTACCTCACAGCCAGGCAAAGATGGAATAAAATTACTGTAGGCTAAACGAGCCTGTGATTTTTTAGGTACAAAAGAGAGAGAAGAGTATACTAGACAGATGGAAACATAGTGAATGTTCGATCTTAATGACACAGTCATCAGTTTACCATAACGTTTATAATATTTTACGTTTCTATAGATATATAGATTTATGCTATTTACACATACAAATGTCCACACATACACACCTTAGACATTTTTATACTTGCAATTTACAATTTATATGCCTTATATTTCTATAGCCCGTAACCTCAAAATTTATCTTCAAGATATTTTTTAGTATGCTTTTATTATCTGTAAAATTGTAACACAGGAAATTTCTTGACAATTGGTTTCAAGACTGGTCTTGTGAGTTTCCAGAGCACATGGTCATCCTCATATAGTTATTTCCATAAATTTGGAAAGAGGTACCTGCTCAAAAATACATCTCTTTCTTGCTCACTGATGCTGTAACAGAGGAGCCTTCAGTTGTTCAGTTGAGCCTGGTACCAAGTAGGCTTTAAATAGATTAGGCCAACAGAGCAACTACTATTGACAGATGCATTAATTACTCAAATTTCTACAGAGATACAAGGACGATTTCTGACAAAATGCAGTGCAGTGGGTACCTGCAACAGTGGGTAGGGGAGAAGAGGTTCCACTAATCAGTAGCTGACTACAGAAAAGGATTGTCATCAAGATGCATGAGTTCTTCACAATATGAAGTGACCCATCTTTGCTTTTTTTTGGAATTTGCTCAAAGCCCCTGGTTTTATGAGGCATATATTTACTGATTTGAATGGATTTTATTATCAGCAAAATAGAGCAGTTACATGGTCTGAGCTGTATCAGCAGGAACTCTACTTTATAAACTGCAAAACGGCATTGACCACTTTCCTCATTCTTTCCCTGATCTGTTTCTCTTTTAAGACTCAGACAAAAAAAATTCCATTTCCGGAAAGCCTCCTCGATGTACTTGCTCCCAATGTACCTGTTCATATCCAACACACAGCATTTACCTCCATCTCTGTTACTGTGGATGAACCTTGCCTTGTTGTTTGCCCCATCAGACTGTAAGCTTCTAGAGCACAGAAAAAAAAATACATCATTCAGTTTAACCACAGTCTAGTTTCCTAGGTGGAAAGTTGTTTATTGAATAAATGAATAAATCTTTTTATTAATATGACAGATAAGAGAAAAAGATTGGATTGTAGGACTTGGGTTAGCTACAACACAGTGTGGAGATGTCTCAGAAACTTAAGCATCTATTTTATTAACATGATATACTTTAAAACCATGAATCTATTTTTTTTTCTGAATTAAGTACTTTTTTTATTTTTCTCAGAGTTCCTGACTCATAACATGTATGTGATGAACTTGCAGCAGAGCTAGCTCGAACCAGAACCTGGGTAAACTTGTGTACAATAATAGAAAATACCGTAGAATATGGTGACTTCTGAAACAGACACTAAAGTCACCAGAGAAGTAGGTGGTTGAAGGGAACTATTGTCTGGAAGCTAAATAACCTGCCTGTGTGGAGACCTTTCCCCTGAGATGGTGGCTACTGGAAGCCAGAGACAGACCTTTCAACAAGATTAAAGAGATGCTATTAATTGCTATCGATCATGGGTCAACAAATTAAATTGCATCTGCAACTGCATCTCTGAAAGGTCTGAATGAGAAATGCAGTTAATGGGTCTGGCTGACCCAATGTTGTGATTAATTAAAAAGGGAATGCAACCAAAAAACAAATAAAGGCAAAGAAATATATAATGGAAGAAGGGTGGACAACCTTAAAAATTTCAAGTTGAAAGCCTTTCCCAGGACCTAAGTTGTTCTTTAACTCTATATATCCTGGGGGCAGAGAAGGCCACAGTGAACAGCTAAATAAGTATTTTTTTGAATTTCTGGAATTCTGGTGAGCAACAATATGAAAAACCAACGTTTTATATTCTGAAGGGGCAAGTGAGAGGAAAGAGGTGTTGGAAACTTATAAGCAGTTTGTATCACAATATGCAGATAAATTGTTTCACTATGGTGTGAGATTAATATTTGCCACATACCAATAAATGAATTCTGTTATTCTCAGCATTCCAAGTTTGACCTCCATTTCAAAAATACCTTGAAGAAAATGACTAGTGGTAAACTTTGGTGATTCAAATTGTAATTATTCAAACCGAGATACAAATAATGTTGGCAAATAGTAACAGGATGGGCTGCCCCAAAGACTACTTTATCTGAGGTTGACTTGGAATATCTGATACATTGCCAGCATCTTCAGCATAAGGTCCTAAAATGATATCATGAGCCACCCTTATGTAGGTTGCATATTTTTGGTGGTGGTTTTATTAGCATCAACGTCCTTACGTGGGCTAGAAAATGTGGCCGTTTTAATTCTTGAACTCCCATTTGATCCTCCATAAGGTCCTGTTGTTCCAGCTGGTCTGTTTGAGTCTTGTCACTTCCAGAACAGATCTTCACTCTTTTTCCTGGTCTTCTGTGATTACCTCCCTCAGTGTCTCCACCTTTCTCTCCCTAGGCCCCAAGGCATCCTTCATTCTGCTATCAGATTTGTTTTTAAGATACAAATATGTTATTTGACGTCGATTAATCAATAGTATCAACAAAATCCATGTCTGATTTCCTTGGCATAATCTTCCAGGTCTTAACAATTGAGTTTCCTTCCCAGACAAAATCTCCCTGTATGCCCCCATCTAATCTGCATGCCTTACACTCTAATCACACCTGACTGCATCTCATGCTCCAAATATGCTGTACTCTATTCATTTTTTGTTGCTCTATAATATCATTCCCTTAAATACCTGCCCAGCTTGTATCTAACTGACAAGATCCAAATCCAATATCACCTTATCCATGAGATCACCTTTCTGATACTATAAGACTTCATAATGATAGCTTCTTGTGCTAGGCCTTATTCTAACCTATGTTATGGGTAGTATCCTGTTTAATGTTCACAACCCTCTGATATAAAAGCTGGTTCTGCCTCTGGCTAATCATGGAAGCCTGAGAAAGCCAAAAGCCTTCTCTGAGCTTCAGTGTTCCAGTCTGCAAAATGGGATTACTAGTTCATAATTTCATGGTGGTTATGAGGGTGGTTGATGAATGAATGCAAATTATGGTCTTGTTTCAGGTAACCAGTACAGTGTGTGACACTCAGAAGGGGCTCAAGAAATGTTCTCTGAACTTTATATCCAAATTCCTCCCCAACCCTGCCCACCTTACATAATTATTTAGATGGTTTTAAAACTAAAACTTTTTTCTAAAATATAGTTTTTTGAAAGTATCCCTACTCAAAACCAGGTTGCAATGTCAGCACTGGCATCGTTGAAATTGGAGTCTGGGTTTCAAAGAATTAGGAGTTCAAGATTTTAAAAAATTAAGAAAGAAAGCTGTTGTATCATTACAACTGAAAATGAATATTTTCAGTTGTAATGATACAGCAAATTTTGAGTTTCTAAAATTAATTGAAAGACATTTATTCAACTCAATCTATTTAACTCTTTATGAACAGTACTATGGCACTAGCTGTGTTTTGTTTCATCAAAAGAACAATATGCCCTCTAGGAATGCAAGGTTGATTAGGAAGAATCAAGCATTCATACTAGACAGTATAGTTTGAGTATCCCTGATAATGATGTCTCCCCAATTTAAGGTGTAAATCCCTTATGAATTTGATGAACAGGTATAGGTGAGGTTGCTGGTTTAGAGATAGCATTTTGTCTTTCAAAAAATGTCTTTCTTTAAAAGAGTAATATTTCCAACATAAAACCTAAAATGACAACAAACTCAGCACTCTGTCCCAGTTCATAGCTTTCTCTTCCATACTTTGAGGTGTCCTCTCCATGAGGCTTGAATCTGAATTAACTGTAAACAGTCTTGTACAATGGACATACAGAGTAGAGAACTTCTCTCTACTTTGACATGCAAGGAAGTCTAATTTTGTTTTAAGAAAACATTAGTGGAGTAGGGTACGTATTGTTGTGTGTGGGGATGCCATGCTGATGTTTTCGTAGTGGTTGCCCTTTTTTTCTTCCTCCAACAATGCAGAAGATGACGGCAATTCATGAAATACTGTTCAGTTTTGCTCTGCATTAAGCAATTTGTTTGTCTCAAGAAGAAAAATAACAGTTTACTCTTACTCTCTCAGGAAAGCTTACACACACATCAGAGGCACTGTCTCCTGCATGCTGGTCATCAGCAACAATTCTTGCTCCAGGGCTCCTTGACCCTTGGAGGTCAATTGGTAGAAAGCCTCTTGCCCTGCTGTTTCCCTGCTCAGTCTAGAAAGAAGTTTAACATGCAGCTTTAAGAAACACAAATCCTCAAATAACAACAATAAACTCAGGACTGTCGGAATTCATAGCTGAACTTAGGAGGGAAAACAACCGCATCAATGTTATAGACAGTTTAAATCATGCAAACATTTATTCCCCTTCATGTTTTAGAAAATCTAAGAAATTCAAATATGGATTAAATATTAAATGATATCAAGGATTTATTAATTTTATTAGGTTTAATGTATAACAATATGGTTTTGTAAGAAAATGTCACTTTCTAAAAGGAGATGATTGCTGCATATTGTGGGGGTAAAGTGATATGATGCTTGATATTTGCTTTAAAAAAGTTTAAGAGAAGTTGGGCACAGTGACTCACACTTGTAATCCCAGCACTTTTGGAGGCCACAGCAAGCAGATTTCTTGAGCCCAGGAGTTTGAGACCATCCTGGGCAACATGGTGAAACACTGTCTCTACCGAAAAAAAAAAAAAAAAAATTCAAACAACTAGACAAGCATGATATGTCTATAATCCTAGCTACTTGAGAGGCTGAGGTGGGAGGATCACCTGAGCTGGGAAGGTCAAGACTGCAGTGAGCTGTAATTGTACCACTGCACTCCAGCCTGTGTGACTGTGTGAGACCCCTGTCTCCAAACAAAAAAAAAAGACTTAAGGGGGATAAAGAAAAAATGAAGTATTATATGGAGTTAATATGATAAGTGAAATAAGTCAGACCCAGAATGAAAAATACTGCATTATCTCACTTTTATATGTAAGCTTATTAGATTTTTGGTTTGTGATTTAGGAATAACATTACCTCTTTAAAGGAGTTACATGAGAATTAAATGTGATGATATAAGTAAATTTCAAGTCGTAGTCTCTGGCATATAAGTGTTAAATGAACGGTAGGTAGTAGCATTGGTTATTTAATAAACATTTGTTGGATTGTTAAAAAAAATCCACAAAATCTTGATTACAGTTGAATCTGGGCAATGGGTAAATGGAGGTTCCTTATACTGTTTTCTTGATTTTTATGTATGTTTGACAACTTTTATAATAAAGAATTCCTACTTAGCTACTTACTAGCCTGTGACTTTGGGAAAGCGTTTAGCCTCTTTATATTCTGGTTTCCTCAAGAACAAAGCAGAGATGACAAGAGTTCCTCTCTAACAGGTGTGCTGTGTGGACTGAACACAATTCTGTGGGCCCAGAGCTTAGCACAGGGCCTGGCTCAGAGCCAGCACTCAATAATTATAGATTATCATTAGCATAGTATATGGATCTGAGGTCAGGAAAAGACTTTTCCTGTCGCTTATCCTTTCACTGTGGGCTTATTTGAGCTTCCTCCCAGATCCCCAAGTCAGCAATGCCTTGCATTATGAAAAATGAAAATGTATGCAGGCAATGCAAAAGCTAATGCTTCATTCTAATTGAATACAGCTCTAATGACACATGTACTTTCAGATGATAGAAGTAACCGAGAATTAGTCATTAAATAATGACGGTAGGGAGAAGGGAGAAATTTGGGAAGGAAAATATACCACAAACAATGTTTGCTGGTTAACACACTTTATATTTAACAAAATAATTTTTTAATAATATATTCTTTTACACATCAAATATTGTTGCTAGAATCCCCTTTTTACAGTTTAGTGTTTAGGTTTTTTTTTTTTTCTCACTAGTTTTCAGGCACACCATTTTTCAAAGATTTTTAGAAACTGAATCATTTTTAATAGGCATCAGCTGACAAACAAGATGTTGATCCCTTATTTAAACATAGCTGTCGTTAAAGCCGAGAACCAAAGGCAGAGGAGAAATCGGAGTACAGAGGTGACTGTGGCTGCAAACAGCCTTCACAAGAAACAAACAACAGATGAGACCAGAACTCTGTTGTTCAGAGTCTAGAAAGAATTTCTCAATGACCTGGGTAGAAGGAAGTTGTAAAATGTTTATCGGTTTATGAGAAATTGTCACAGTATAGGTTCATCTCTCCCTAAAGGGGGAAAAATGTCAGTGCTACAGCATCTTAAAGGAAACAGCTTGTAGTGAAACTTTGAGGGAGAAAAAGGTCCAGCGACAAAACCATTAATAAAAATCCCTCTCTCTCTAGCTGGTAACAGGGGCCGCAGAGCAGCCTGCTTTCTGCAAACTCTCTGAAGAGAGATCCTTAATGGATGTCCCATTCCATTCTAGTAAATTCTTGCTGTGACTCTCACTGTGCCAGTACTTTGATGCAAAATTTCTGCACTTCAGCTTCCCAGTGCACTCTCTTTCTGTTTTTCTATAAAGGGCATAGTAACTCCTTAATAATAGATAAGGTACTATGCTGCATGGCTCTATTAATGATATTTTCTGAGTTTCAAACCTTATTCCTGTCATTTATTATTATTATTATTTCTTTCCAAGACTGTGGATTTTTGAAGCTGGCAACAGGCAACCTCAGGGCAAAGAAAGCTCTATAATACGTCTCTGTCTAGACACAAGCTGAAGTGTGGAATGCCTTTACTTTTGAGTGCAGACATAAATCATGCAGCATTGCTCATGAATGATTCATGACTGTCTGTATGATGTATCCATGGTGGCAACTGAAAGGCACCAACCTTGCTGCAAATTGGTGTTCTAAGGAAAGGTGGCTTGATGTTCTTCCTCAGGATGGTGCCGGCATGGCTATTTGTATCATAACACAAGCACAGTGTGCGTAAAAGTGTCAGGTCTGACTCGTCAGCACATTAATTTTGGAAATGACAACTCTTTCGTGATGACAGGAGATGCTTCCAGGCAGAAGAGGCTGACAATTTTAAATGAAAAACCAGTTGACAAGACTCAAAAAATATGTTTCCTGAGGGTGGGCCTGTAGCATTAGAAGCCCCACTCTCTGTGGAGAAGACTGACCCCCTTGGGAATGGTGACTCTGTATGTCCCAAAGGGATCAGAAGCTCACACAAGCCACAGGTGCTGCTAGAGCTTGCCTAGTGTGTCCCCTGGCAGAAACTATTCTATTACGGATGATTCTAGTAATCAGTAGATTACTAGATTAAACTAGTGAGCCCCCACATCAGTTTTCAACCAGGTGAAATCCGCCCCTCACTCCCACCCCTTAGGGACATCAGGCAATGTCTGGAGACAGTTGGTTGTCACCAGCCACTGGAATGTTGTTGCTACTGGCACCTAGTGGATAGAGACCAGAGATGCTGCTGAATATCCTAAAACACAACAGATAATGATCTGGCCCCAAATGTCAATACTACTCAGATTGAGATGCCTTGCTCTAGAATATGGCACTCCACAGGAGCTATGGCAAAGCCCAGGTTGGGGGAGCAGAAAAAGAAAGAACGTTGATAATGAAGACCACCTTAAAGTCTCTTTAAGGACCCCATCAAATCTGCACCAGGGTTTTTAGGACAGGCGTGTGGAATAAGCAACTAACTACGCCACATGGTTTCAGAATTGTTAATTTTGCACTTGCATCGAGGTGGCATCAGATACCCTGTGTATTTCGTTTTCTCTGTGATTATACTAGCAGCATTACCAGGGCAACCTGGAGACTCTTCAGAGGTTCACTTTAATTGTTCAGTATCTAATATATACATTTTAAAAAAATGCTCAGCAAATGGAATTGTTTGTGCGAGACTCACTCTACCCTAATCTTTAATTGAAATCAGCACTTGAGGTGGAAAGAGTGTCCTGAATCTGTGTTTTAGACATAGGGCTAAGTGGTTGTTCCTACAACATGGGAAACAGTCCCGAACCACAAAAACTGCCAGTGTGGTCTATTGGCTTTTAGCCAAATCTGAACTCAAAAGCCAGAAATGTTCGGAAGGATTCGGATTCACAGTGGGGTTTCTCACCCTGGTTCTGGTGTGGATATTGCCCGGTGACAGAGTGAGTTTAGAGTGCGTTTAGTTACAAACCAAACTCAAATTTCACATCATGAAAACGTCTGGTGATTAATGCTACAATTTTAAAGATCTCTCTTTGGATGCTTGAGTTAAGCTCATGATATTCTTTACATAATAGATTTTGATTGGCAGTTTCGAGGTTTTGCATATGAAATGTGTGGTTTGTAAGAATTAAACTGTGAGCCCCCACATAATGGGTAGAGTACTTGTTCCCAACCCTGTCCAGCGATAGGTCCATCTATGTGCCCACCTCTCTTTCCTTAGTCTACAGGGCATGATTCGCCTTAGGGGAGAAATTGGGTGGTCTTGTATCTCCCAGCTCCGGAAAGATCCTTTCCCCTGACATTCCTTTACCAAACCCTTTAACACAACTCAAAACTTTATAGTGTAGTCAAGTCTAGCTCCTTCGACTCTAAAAGTGAAGAAACAAATACTACAGGATAAAAATGCCATGTACGATGTACAGAAGAGTAAAAATGAAGTAAACCAGGGAATGGTGAGCTGGTAGGTCAGAGGCATCACCAGGGGAGGAACCTGTGCAAGGCTGTTTCTTTTTGTTCCAGAAATCTGGTCGTCAAGTCACCATCAAGCATTGGTAAATACAAAAGCAATTTAGATAGCTATATACTCTATATATTTTATATAGCAAGAGAGAAAGAGAGAAATTTCCTCTTAGCAAAATATTAACTTTTGTCAACCCTAGAAGGTTTTGCTGGTGACCCTGTTGTAGCTGGCAGGAGTTTGTTTGTTTTGTGTTGTGTTAAACATGTGCAGTGTAGAAGCCATAGCATCCTTTCCTAAGAACTTGTCATTGGTTGGAAGTTTTTCCTACACAGTCTGCTTGCCTTGGCATTCACGTTTTGAACACTGAGCAGGCTTCCACCAGTCCCCGTTGTGACAGTGACAGATGTTACATTCATCCACTTTCACTTCGATGCCAGCTGGAATTATTGTAGTTCCTGCAAAGCAGTTTGGACCTGGAACACACAGATACATTGGTTAGTTGATTACATCTGCGAGGCTTCCTTTCTCCCCACCATCCAAACCCAAGCGCCCATGCCATGAATGAGTAGGTCAGACTACTCTAATGAGTTATCATCAAGGAATTTTCTAGCCATCTCCTTTAAATTCAAACTTTCAACTCTGCTACCTTTTGTGCACAGCTCATATTTCCCATGTATATCATGAACTTAAAAAGAGACAATCTTCCAAAAAAAATCATATTGTCTGCTTCCTGAGTACACGCAGTTTTCTAAATTTAGGTTCTGTGGATTAAACTCTATTTGTTTTGTCCTCTGGGATGTAAAGGCTGCCAATGTATGCTCTGAAACACAAGGGGAGGACTGACATGGTCTGCATCAGATGGTGGCACCTGTGGCCTGTCCTCTTCCTTCCTGTGGTGGGTGTGAGACAATGAACTTGCTCGTTCCCCAGCTTCAGTGCCTCCCCAGCCCAGTTCCTGGAATCCAGAGCTTATTTCTTGATAACAATGAATAATTCATGACCAGATGATTTATTCATGTCCTGAACAAGCTTTGTTAGAGGTTCATTTGATTTTTATAAATGGACTTCCTTTAATCTGCTGGCTATCTTTTTTTTTTTTTTTTGAAGAATGACCCAAAATGGTTGGCTTTTGAAAATCAGCAGGAATTTTACTTCTTCACATTCAAAAGCCTTATCAAAAGTGTCCCCTGCTCATCATAAATGAATGTTTTAAAAATCACCAATTTCAGGTTTTTAAGAATTTCTTGTCTGTTTTCTTTCTCTCCTTTCTCTTACTTTCCCCTTATTTTCTTCCTTGTTTTTTTTTTTTTTTTTTTTTTTTTACCTTCCCAATGTAGAAATGGTTCAGTGTTAGTTGTTTTTAGTACAGTTCCCAAATTCAAATGGAATAAAAATTGCTTCCCAAAGTGCAGTGGATTATAGTAGGGTCATACAAATTGCTCTTTCTTTGAAGCTATTTGGTATTAAGTCTCTGAAGTACACATTTGGGTAAAGAGAGAGAAAACGTTGAGCTGTGTCTACCAGTGATTGATTAATCCAGCATTACTGGCCACTCACCATAACCACCACAAAATAACATGGCAATGTATATCAATATCAGTTCTCTACTTTCACTCTCTTACCCTGGAGAAGCAATACTGTCTTTACCACCAAAGAAATGAAATCTGGGGTTGTGTGTAGTTCCGCTTCATAATTGGAGTCTTGCTTTTATAAAATTATAATTAAGTTACAATGTATACTTATCAACACAAAGCTATTTGATTTGTTATGGCTTTAATTGCCCATTGTTTCAGAGCTCCCAGACCTCAATAGTGCATACACTTACCAATGGTGATGGTGTCCCTATGCCTTTCTTCACTTTGTAACACAAATATCTGGGGCATGTGCTCAAGCGTGAGGAGCCATGAAGAGCAGGAGGGAAATAGGGTCAACTCTGACAATTAAACAGCCAGCAAGCTGTCAGCCTTCACCCAGGAGGGTGCCTCTTCTTTTTTTTTTTTTTTTTGACATGAGTCTCATTCTGCCACTCAAGCTGGAGTGCAGTGGTGTGATCTCGGCTCACTGCCACCTCCGCCTCTGGGGTTCAAGCGATTCTCCTGTCTCAGCCTCCCAAGTAGCTGCTACTACAGGCATGTGCCACCATGCTTGGCTAATTTTTTGTATTTTTAGTAGAGACGAGGTTTCGCCATGTTGGCCAGACTGGTCTTGAACTCCTGACCTCAGATGATCCACCCATCTGGGCTTCCCAAAGTGCTGGGATTATAGGCATGAGCCACTGTGCCCGGACTTCCTGTTCTGATTCTATGATTCTAAGCCACTGGCCATCCTGACTGCTATTTATTTAAGAACTATAATATTCTATAGGTCTTGGGATTTAATTCATTGTTTGATAGATTGGACTGCCTTTGGGTCTACACATCCCTGAGAAAATTCAATACCAAACCACGAATTTGTTCTGAACCCAGAACTGAAGGAGTCTTCAGAGGACTTGGCAGAGAGGATTTTCCAGAATGTAGCTTGTTCTCCTGTGACCATTGACAGACCTCTCTCAACCCAGCCAGTTCTAGGCCAGACAGGGTCTTGCCAGGCCAACCTAGCTTTAGAAATCACACTAGAGCCAACTAGCATCTGTTTGCCTGGAGCCAGCCCAGAGGAGTCAATGGTTCCTCCTGCCACTTGTCCCCTGTAACAAAGTCTTTTTACCCCAATTGAATATTTGTAACTTTTCCAGATGGGAAAGAAAGAAAAAATCTAAATAGTGGTCTTAAAAGAAGTCCCTGAACCAGGCAAGATATTATCCAGTAAGAGATTTCCCAGCTTCTTGAGGGAATTTGGATATTTAACAGTCAGGAAAATCTTAACTTTGTGAGCATATGTGGAGACATGCTACTATTTCACAGGAGGCTGGATAATATCAGTGGCACAATAAGAGAAACAGGCAGGGAGGAATCTTTGTGAAAAGAGAGTTCTTACAAATCTCTATATCTCTATGCATATCCTGAAGGGATATTTTACTAGAGCTCTGGTTTTCATATCTGTCCCTTTCTGCATAAGCTGGTATCATACTATGGTCAGTGTGTATTTGACTAACCTCTATACATCATTTCTTAAGAGTCATTTAGAGTTTGCTATACTCTCAGCTCAAGAAATATGAATGACTGTATGTCGATTGACAGAATGCAAAGAAAGACCCTTTGCACATGCCAGGCCTAACCAAAGGGGCTTCTGTTAATTATATGGTAAGCTCTCAACTCTATCTGATGGCCAGAAGTATTTTACAGAATCAAAAATTTCTGTTTGATCTCATTAGCTTTAGTAGTACAGTGAATTTTTATTAGTGCCCGTCTGAGAATCTTAGGTGTAACTACAGAAGTCTCAGGTTTGCTGTTAATAGTCTTATTTGCTTAAAAGTAATTTAGATAATTGTCAAGCACAATGGTTGGCATTATTTAAAAACTGTTCTGATTTTAGCCCTTCTTCCTTAATAGTGGCGACAGTAAATGAGCATTTGCTTTGAGCATATGAGAGCCCAACACAAGTTCTTTACATAGGAACTCTGTCCTCTGTCTACTGTCTACTTTGTATTTGGGAACTGCTTTCTTTTTGTCTCGGTCTAAATAAGTTTCTTAGGAGAGTGAATTCAATGGCAAAGCAACATATTTTAATGCAGAGGATTTGGAGAGACTCCAGAGGGGAGCAATGAAAATGATTAAACTAAAGGCTGGCAAATAGGACCTCTGAGAAAAGGTTAAGGGGATTGGAATTATTTAATCTAGAAAGAGAAGATGGAGGAATAACTCAGTAACTCTCAAAGAATGAAGGCTTATTATGTAAAATATGGTGACCAATTGTTCTGGGGCCTAGAATAAGAGGAAATGGAGACATATTGATTCTCAATGAATTGAACACACTTACACACATGAATTCTTCAAAGGAATGAGAACTGAATGTCATAGTTGCCAAGAATGTAGTGAGGTCTTCTCTCTTCGTGATCTTTAAGAATATAGGAGGTAGGCGGTTGTGGTGGCTCATACCTGTAATCCCAGAACTTTAGGAGGCTGAGGCAGGAGGACTGCTTGAGCCCAGGAGTTCGAAACCAGCCTGGTCAACATAGTAAGACCTTGTCTCTACCAGAAACAGAAAGCCAGGAGTGGTGGTGTACACCTGTTGTCCCAGATACTGGGGAGGCTGAGTGAGGAGGATTACTTGAGCCCAGGAGGTCGAGGCTGCAGTGAGCTGAGAGAGTGCCACTGTACTCCAGCCAGGGCAAGAAGTGGGGGTGTGGGGCACGGGGGAAGGGAAGAGGGAGGGAATATATAGGAGGTCTTATCTGTTAGGTATGGTTTAAGTTGTCAGATCCTTGAAGACAGGAACTGAAGATTTGTTATTTCTTGTGGTCAAGGTCTAATACTGTGTCTGACAAATATTAGGAAAGTATAGGGTTGTTTAACTGAATGAAGTAATATAAGCTAACTAGTTATATATTGGAAGTGAACTTATTTTCCAAACATATGAATCAGGCTTTATCTATATGTCAGGCCTACCTAACATTAGTATTAAATGTATAGGAGTATTTGTTAATGAATGAAAACGCATGGTGATAATTTCTTGAACATTTACTCCAGGCCAGGAATTTGTCTCATTTAACTATTACAACAAACTATTTAAAGTGCATGTTCTTACCTTCAGGACACTGAACCTCACTGATAAAAAGTAACTTGCCTGAAATCACACATCCAGGAAGTGGCATCAATGGGATATGAATTCAAATCTCTCTGAACTACAGGATGCTTCTAATTGCCCAGGAAAATAAGCAGGTAGCTAAGAGTGCATTACCGTGTTCCTTTGCCCGGATCCTGAGCTTCTGATTAGAGTTTAGAAGTTGGTTTTTGTGTCGAGAATGCATACTGAGGCAAGAAATTTGATGTGGCTAGAAACAAGTGAAATACTTTTTCTGTAGGTGTTTATCAGATTTACTGGTTTTATATTGTGTATTCATACAGTCTTCAGGAAACATAATTTATTTTAGAAACTGAAGGAAATTTCTCATGGAGAAGATGCTTGGGAAGTTAGGCTTTCCTATTGAGAGCAATGAAGTTCTCACTGGGACTGGACATAGACCAACCAAAAAGCAGAATGAAAGTGGCCCCTAACTTAGGAGGCCTGGTTCAAGTTGAGTTTCTATGACAGAGGAATTGCTCAAGTGCTCTATTACCCCCAAACAAGGGGGAGGCCTATGTGGTCTAGTCTCAGAGAGGATTCATATTTTTGAAAATGTGATAAAATTAGAAATGCAATTTTGTACTGGAAATTGGAGCTAGGAGCAAAGAGGAAAAGGTAGGAATAATCACACATGAAAACATTTTTTTTTTTCATGAAATACATTAATAATTTTCCCTGCCAGGCATGGTATCTCATGCCTGTAATCCCGGAACTTTGAGAGGTCATGGTGGGTGGATTGCTTGAGCTCAGGAGTTTGAGACTAAACTGGGCAACATGGCAAAACCTCATCTCTATGAAAAATACAGAAACAATTAACTGGGCATGGTGGTTTACCCCTGTAGTCCTAGCTACTTGGGAGGCTGAGGTGGGAGGATCTCTTGAGCCCAGGAAGTTGAGGCTACAGTGAATTAAGAGAGTGCCATGGCACTCCATGTGGGGTGACAAAGTAAGACCCTATCTCTAATAACCATTTGCACTATTTTGACTTCTCTGATCACTTACTTTGCACATCTATAAAATGAAAACTGGTTGGTAAACATTTTTCAACTGTAGGAACCTTTCAAAATAAATCTTGTAAGGAAGAACAATATGAGAAATACGTAACAGCAGAGTTGCTCTGGTGAGGTGGCTGTGGAGAGCCCAGAGCTGTCTTTTCAGTCTCTTTTTATCCATCTTCTCAACTTCTCAAGATAGACCCTAAAACACCTTCATAGGATAGCTAGTGATCAGAGAAAAAGCATTTGAAGTAATCTTTTCCAGTTTCAATCATCCAGGAGTCTATAAAACCAGCAGGAAATTGAAGGGTCTCTGTCATATATGTGGCATTAAGAATGGAACAGTTTTTTTTTTCTTGGTAAGCCCTGAAATTTCCATTATAAAAGGGTGCTTAAAACCTCTATGGAAAAGGAAGTTGATAGCCACTCTGATTATACCTCTTCCAGAATCATGTTTAGTTGCGACGTTAAATGTTAGACATCATATGATTGCATTAAGGGGAGTAAACATATGACCCAAAATAAGTTCTCTAAAGGAGAGGATCACAGAGCTGTGGAATTTTGTAGCAGAGAACCTCACCTAGACTATGGAACAATTGGGTGTGTGTCTGGGCAGTGCAGAGTAAGAGCCATTGAGGGGCTGGAGAAGGCGAATGGGGTTGAAATGATGAGTGTAGCATAGCATGATGTCAGTGGAGTGGCCAGGAAAACAAGTTGGGATAGTTGTGTACTGAAGTTGATGCCTCATACTGGCTTACAAGAGCAAATAGTTAACTATTTAAGAATCTTATAACCTCATTGACACTATTTTGATAGCTTGAAACTGGCTATGGTTGGTGTTTTTATGTCACAAAAATCAGAAAATGCTAAAATTAGAGTTTCTCCCTCTAGCCAGTTGTGAAATACTTTTGAGCATATCCTCTAGATTCAGGGCCTTGTTGGCCATGATAAAGCATTGGAAAGTCACTGTAGTATTTTATGGAGGGGTGTGTGTGTGTGTGTGTGTGTGTGTGTGTGTGTGTGTGTGTTACCATGAAATAAAGACATTGATTTCATTAACTGCACCACAGTTGCTATATGATTGGTCCACAGAGCACTCATGGATGAAATTGACAGGAGCTGCCTTGGTGGATGCAGGGCTTTTAAGATTGCAGACAAAGACTAGAGAGCCCTCACAGACCCTGGAACTGTGTGATAAGAATAAAAACACATTCTTTTCTCCTTTGCTTTGAGGCATTGGAGGTATCTGCTGAAATGCTGGAGTAATATCAAATTAGTGTCAGCAATTAGCACATTGGCTTAAATTAGTTGATGAGATTATCCTTTATAAAAAGTAAAGTCCTAAGGGAAAAGCCCCGAGAAAATGTGCAATTTGATCTGGGAGAGGGAGAAGAAAAGGGCTGGAGGGTGGAGGTAGTTTCTAGGAGGACAGGGTCACTTGCAGTCAGATTAAGATACCAGGCTGTTGGGAGAAGAGGAGGGTCCTATCTGTTAAGCAACAAAACTAACGCTGGATAACTTAAGCAGAAAATACACTTATTAAAGGAAGTTGTAGCCAGAGAATGTCCAGAATAGCCAAGACAACCAAGCTTGGAGGCAACATAATCAGGAGCAAGGGCCCAAATCGTGCCACAGAGCTATCCAATGAAGACCCACCTTGAACCCAGATACAGAAGCATGTCTATCAGCATCACCATCCTGGACCTTTGGAGACTGCTGCTAGAACCCTCAGCACAATTGCCCCTCATACTAGCTTTTCCAGAATGGATACTGTCATCCCAGGGTTCTCGAAATCACTAGCTTATAATTCACAGATGGAAGCAGGTGTGACTGGCCACAGCCTAGTCAAGTAAGTGCCTGCCGCCTAGCCACAAGGAAGGTCAGAGCAGGAATACCTGGCATATGTAGCTTCTCTAGGGGAGAGGTGGACTTTCCTCATCATAAGAGATTTCCCCAATCATAGAAAATAAATAATTGTTCATTTCCTATGCTAAGGATGGGGGAGAGTGGTCAATGAAGGCAAACTTCATCTGCTTCCATTTTTTTTTTTTTCTGGAGCTGACTGCCAGTATAGCAGTCAGGTAATGATACAGTTTGGCTGTGTTCCCACCCAAATCTCATCTTGAATTGTAGCTCCCATGATCCCCACCTGCTGTGAAAGGGACCCCCTGGGAGGTAATTGAATCATGGAAATGGGTCTGTCCTGTGCTATTCTTGTGATAGTGAATAAGTCTCACAGGATCTCATGGTTTTATAAAGAGGAATTCCCCTACTCAAGCTCTCTTGCCTGCTGCCATGTAAAACGTGGCCTTGCTCCTCATTCACCTTCTGCCATGATTCGGAGGCCTCACCAGCCATGTGGAACTGTGAGTTGTGAGTCTATTAAACCTCTTTCCTTTATACATTGCTCAGTCTCCGGTATATGTTTATTAGCAGTGTGAGAACAGACTAATACCTAATAATGTAAATACTCATTCAAAACAAGACTGCTGGAAGCAGTGGTGATACAGAAGTGAATAAGAGTTTTGGCCTTCAGGGAGTTGACATTTGAATGGGGTAAATCAGGCAAAATGCACAAAAACAGATTAGCAGGACCATTTCAAGTCATTTTGAGCTATGGAGAAGCTAAGACACATAGTCAAAGTCCTAGATCCAGAGGGGGAAACGATTTAATGTTTACAGAACATATGCATGCTTTTGTATTTAATATTCAGTATATTGCTAAAATGTGGTTATCATAATTTCATTTCACAGGTGAGGAAAGTAAAGCTCAGAGAAATTGAGGGACTTGTTAAAAGGCAGAGACCTCAACAATAAGAGAGCTTAAATTCCAGCCCTCACATTCCCTTTCCCAGGTTGAGTACTTGAGAGAATTTCTTTTTTATGTGCTAGTATTTCATTCATAATCATATATTTTCCTATTCCTCACTCTCCAGTTTTCTCTTGTAGAAAGCTCAGACAAAATCCAGACCTAGTTGATAACATGCAGTTTGGTTAACACTTTTAAGATTCTTTTCAGGAGCTTTTTATACATGGCCTTATTTTTTCCTCACGTGAGTATTATTTTTTGTTTTACAGGTGAGACTATAAAACATAGAAATGTCAAGTGGCTTTCCCAAAGTCACACAGCTAATAAGTGTCTGGCTTGGGATACAGCACCATTTTTTTTCTGTGCTCCATTCCAGAAGTCCATCTTTCTGTGAGTTAGAACTACTTTTCATTTGCTCCAAGTTTTGATAGCACCTGGGATGCTGCTGCTGTAGTAGAGGTAAAAGGCTAAGATCTCTTTCCCTCTCTGTCTGTCTCTATCTGTCTCTGTCTGTCTCTGTCTCTGTCTCTCTTCTCTCTCTCTTTTCTCTCTCTCTCTCTCTCTCTCTCTCTGTGTGTGTGCGCGCATGCACGCGCACATGTGTACTTGAAATTCTCCCAAGTACTCAACCTGGGAAAGGGAATGTGAGGGCTGGAATTTAAGCTCTCTTATTGTTGAGGTCTCTGCCCTTTAACAAGTCCCTTAATTTCTCTGAGCTTTACTTTCCTCACCTGGGAAATGAAATCATGATAACCACATTTTAGCAATATAGTGACTATTAAATACAAGAACATGCAAGAATATGTTCTGTAAACATTAAATTGTTTTCCCACTCTGGATCTAGGACCTTGACTCTGTGTCTTTTTCATCTTCTCCATAGCTCAGAATGACGTGAAATGGTCCTGTTAATTTGTTTTGTGTGTTTTGCCTGATTTACTTCATTCAAATGTCAACTCCCTGAAGGCAAAAACTTACTCATTGCCACATCACTACTGCTATAGATAAAGGGGTGAATGGATGATAGGAAGGGGAAGGTCAGGCTACAAAATCCACATAGGGGGCAGAGAAGCAGCCTCTCAAGTAGCTCTATTCAACCTCTTCTCAAAACTGCAAAGCAGGATTTGCTCCTGTGAAACCCATGTGGCCGGGAAGGCAATGTGGTTCTAGCGATTATCTTGGGAGGCAGCCAGGTTGTTACAGAGATCTGATCTTTCAGTACTAGACGCGCTGCCCCATTGTTTGTCAACCCAGATCCTTTTTAAAGCCGAGACTCCTCCTTCCCAGAGCCAGGCTGGTCAGGACCACTTTATTGACCTTTTATGATTTTAAATTTATATGTTGTCCCTGAAAATCCTCCTTGGAAACAACTTCATATTGCTTAATGCTCCTCTTTGAATATAGCAATTTTTGGCCTTGATTTGAAAATGTATTATTGACACTTAGTGCCTTTTAGAAATTGGTTGTAAATGGTCTTCCTGCTGCATAAATGAGGCAGGTTCCTATTGTGTAAAGCCATAAACATCCTATATTTATTTGGCAGACCATCTAAGTCATTGTTTCAGCAAATAGGCTTGTAGGCCTTAGTCTGTGGTTTAGTTGAGTTGGATTATGCTTTCTCTTTACTGATTTTAACTCTCTAATTCGTGAATTCTGATAGATGCTATTGTGCTATGAAAAATCGAATAGGATTTCTGATCAGGTCTACCATTTTCAACTATTAAAATATTAGAAAAAATGTGTCTAAAAACCAGTCATTAGAGCTGATTGAAGTTAAAATTGTACTAAGTGCCTTAAAGCTTCCTAGTAACATGCTCTGACAGTCTTTTGGCGCCTGGACAGAGTGGTGATGAGATTCCAATTGCTGGAGGGAGCTTCCAGAGCAAAGAGTAGAGGGCCCCCACCTGTTTTTAGTCACTCATCCCTATGTTACTTCCAAACCCTTTTTATTAGACCTAAACCCAAAAAGCTTCCTTAGATTAAGGTGGCAAGATTCAGGAAATATTGTTTTCTCTGAGGCTGCCTTAAAGGTGCCTGTTAATCATTTATTTGAAAATTCAATATTGCTAAACTCCCACACAAATTTCAGTCTGAGAGCTCCAGAGAGTTTTCTGGCCCTTAAGTATGTAAGATTTATAGCCTGGTGTTCCAATTAAGTAAAATGCAAGGGCTGGAGCGAAGAGAGGAAGGACGCGGTCAAGCTACACAACAGAAGTAAAGGTTGGCTGCTCTTTTTCTAATTTCAGGAAAATCCGCAGGCTCTCAGAACCTGGCATAGTTCGGGTCCTACGTTTGCCAGTTGTATATGTCTTGTCTCACCTTCAAGAGGATGTTTGTGGTCAGAAAATGGCTTGATTTGCTGTGGTATAAATTTAATCTGCTTAGTTTTTGCTGTGAATGATGGAATAATCTCTCAGCCAAACTTTCCAAGCTGAAACAAGACTAACTCCACCTTGTTGGATCTTTTAATGATTTTCAAATCACTGTCATATTTCTTCTCAGCAATCCTAAAAGTAGGTTGTGTCTGTACAGCAGTACCTATTTTACAACTGAGAACAGTGTAGTTCAAAGAGATAGGAGTAAAGAGATGAAATTAGGACCCTGGAGCCAGACTGTCCACATTTCAGTTCTGCTCTTCATGTACTGGCTGCATGAACTCAATGTCATCAGCCAAAGAGTGGGAATAATCATAAAGTAATAAGAAAATCTACTTTACAGATTCCTTCCTTTTTGAAGGAACAAATGAATTAACATATGTAAAGCACTTAGAACAATGCCTGTCACATAGTAAGGCACAAAAAAATGTTATGTTGTTGCTTGATGATTCTACCTATTGTTATTACCTGAGTTACAGTCTATACTGCTTTAAGTTATAGAATCCAGGTCCTTTGATTTCTAATCGAATGTTTACTTTAAACGATTGTAAGACATCAATGGAGGAATTAATCTTGTTCATGTCTACAAATAGTTTTTGCAAAGTGAGTGGGCATATAGCAGTGAAATCTTTTCTATGTGAATTTCCTTCAGCTGTCTACAAGAAATGGGATGAATGAAAACACCCCAATAGAGAGTGCATCATTAGGGAGGGTCGGGAGATACATTGGTCTGTTTCCCTTGACTGAGGAGGGAGTCATTAGGAAAATGACTGAAAATGGTTTGCTGTGATTGCTAATGGTAAGTGCTTTCATTTTTTGAAATATAAAGAACCTGATATGGTGGGAGAAAGTCTAAGTTAAAGGCTAACAAAGAGGTTGCAAGCTAAATAAAAGAAAGAGTAGGCACAGATATGTATCTACATATCTATCTATTTATTTAGAGTGGTTTTTGCAGCTTTTTTTCTCAGTGCTTTAAAAAAACGGGATAAAATGTGAATGCCTGCCAGTCACAGAAATACTGAATTATGGTACACTTTTCCATGGACTCTTCCGCAGTCATTAAAAAGAATGAAGTACAACTTCCAGCTGACTTGCAAGGATTTCCATGCGTTATTGTTGAATAAGAAAGTGATTATGCAGAGAAGTGGGTCTAATTGGATCCTATTTTAGTAAAACAAATGTAGACAAACTTTGGTGTATATTTGTATAGGATTATATGAGGATTGAGGAAAAATAAAGAAGCATGAATACTATGTTGGTAACACTGACTGTCTTGCTAGGGAAAGGGGCTGCTGAAGAGGAAGGGATGAGTAGGATAAAGGGGCAGGAGAAAAAACAATTTAAAAACTGCACCAAAATAAGGCATCATGACATATTTCTATTTGGTTCTGTGCATAAAAGTAAAATTCTGATATTGGCATACATTTTTAAATCAATGCATACATTTAATGATGTAGTGCTTCCTTTCTTTCCTTACAGTCTGTTATTAAAATGATAATGTATTTGGCAACCAGGCACATCTTAGAAGAGGGAATGTGGTGAAAGTCACAGGAAGGGGCTTAACCAAACAGAGTCTTCAGTACTCCCATTTCCTTGACACAAGTTCTAGTGCTGTGCTGCCTCTTCAGTAGCCACTACCATGGGTGGCTATGGAACATTTGAAATGTGGCCAGTCTAAGCTGAGATGTGCTGGAAGTGTAAAAAATATACATCAGTTTTTGTACCAATACCATGTTGTTTTGGTAACTGTAGCCTTGTAGTATAGTTTGAAGTCTGGTAGCATGATGCCTTCAGCTTTGTTATTATGTTTAGGATTGTCTTACCCATGAGCCATTTTATGACTCTATATGAATTATAAAATGGTTTATTCTAATTCTGTGAAGCATGTCAATGGTAGTTTAATGGGTATAGCATTGAATCTACAGATTACTTTGGGTTGTATGGCCATTTTCACAATATTGATTCTTCCTATCCATGAGCATGGAATGTTTTTCCATTTGTTTGTGTCCTCTCTGATTTCTCTGAGCAGTGGTTTGTAGTTCTCCTTGAAGAGATCCTTCACTTCCCTTGTTAGGTATATTTCTAGGTGTTTTATTCTTTTTGTAGCAGTTGTGAATTGGAATTCATTTATGATTTGGCTCTTTGCTTGTCTTTTCTTGGTGTATAGGAATGCTTGTGACTTTTACACATTGATTTTGTATCCTGAGGCTTAACCGAAGTTGCTTATCAGCTTAAGAAGCTTTTGAACTGAGACAATAGGATCATGTCTTCTGCAAACAAAGACAATTTTACTTCCTCTATTGCTATTTGAATACACCTTATTTCTTTCTCTTTCCGGACTGCCCTGGCCAGAACTTTCAATACTGTGTTAAATAGGAATTTAACAAGGAGAGGACATCCTTGTCTTTTACTGGTTTTCAAGTGGAGTGCTTCCAGTTTTTGCCCATTTAGTATAATATTGGCTGTGAGTTTGTCATAAATGACTTATTATTTTGAGGCACGTTCCTTCGATACCTAGTTTATTGAGAGTTTTTAACAAGGAGGGATGTTAACGGAGCAGAATAGAGAACTCAGAAATAAGACTGCACATCTACAATCATCTGATTTTTTACAGACCTGACAAAAACAAGTAATGGAGAAAGGATTCTCTATTTAATTAGGGTGCTGACAGAATTGGCTAGCCATATGCAGAAAATTGAAACTGGATCCCTTCCTTATACCTATACAAAAATTAACTCAAGATGGATTAAAGACTTAAATGTAAAACCCCAAATCATAAAAACCCTAGAAGAATATCTAGGCAATACCATTCAGGATGTAGGTACAGGCAAATATTTCATAATAAAATCATCAAAAGGAATTGCAACAAAAGCCAAAATTGACAAATGGGATATAATTAAAGAGGTTCTGTAAAGCAAAATAAACTATCATCAGAGGGAACAGGAAACCTACAGAGTGGGAGAAAATTTTTGCAATCAACTCATCAAAGGTCTAATGTCCAGAATCTACAAGGAACTTACACAAATTTACAAGAAAAAACAACCCCATTAAAAAGTGGGCAAAGGACAGGAACAGACACTTCTCAAAAGAAGACATGCATATGCCAACAAACATATTTAAAAAGCCCTCAACATCACTGATGGTTAAAGAAATGCAAATCAAAACCATAATGAGATATCAACCATCTCACACCAGTCAGAATGGCAGTTATCAAAAAGTCAAGAAACAACAGTTGCTGGTGAGGTTGTGGAGAAATAGGAGCACTTTTACTTCTGTTGATGGAAATGTAAATTAGTTTGACCATTATGGAAGATGGTGTGCTGATTCCTCAAAGATCTAGAACCAGAAATGCCATTTGGCCCAGCATTCCCATTACTGGGTATATATCCAAAGGAATAAAAATCATTCTATTACAAAGATACACGCATTCATATATTCATTGCAGTACTATTCACAATAGCAAAGACATGGAATCAACCCAAATGCCCATCCATGTCAGACTGGATAAAGAAAATGTGGCAGATATACACCATGGAATACTATGCAATCATTAAAAGGAATGAGATCATATCTTTTGCAGGGACATGGATGGAGCTGGAAGCCATTATCCTAAGAAAATTAATGTAGGAGCAGAGAAACACCACATGTTCTCACTTGTAAGTGGAAGCAGAACAATGAGAACACATGGACACAAGGAGGGGACCAACATGCACTGAGGCCTGTTGGTGGGTGTAGTTGGTAGAGGGAGAGCATCAGGAGAAAAACTAATGGATGCTGAGCTTAATACCTAGGTGATGGGTTAATAGGTATGGCAAATCATTATGGCACGTGTTTACCTATGTAATAAACCTGCATGTCTTGCACATGTACCCCAGAACTTTAAAAGAAAATCACATCAGATTTCAAAGACTTAGTGTGCCTTTGAACATAAGACAAAAATAATGTAAGATAGCTCATTAATTTTTTTATATCAATTACATGTTGAAAATACTTTGAATATATTAAGTTACATTTCACATATATATATATATATATATATATATATATATATATATATATAATTATATTATTTTTAGATAAGATATCACTCTGGTTGCCTAGGCTGGAGTGCAGTGGCATGATCTTGGCTTATCGCAGCCTTAATCTCCCAGGCTCAAGTGATCCCCCTACTTCAGCCTCCTGAGTAGCTGGAACTATAGGCATGTACCACCATGCTTGGCTAATTTTTTAATTTTCAGTAGAGACAGGATTTTGCCATATTGCTTAGGCAACATGAACTCCTGGATTCAAGCAATTGGCCCGTCTCAGCCTCCCAAAGTGCTGAAATTATAGGCATGAGCTGCCATGGCTGGCCAAAAGTATTCTTAAAATTAATTTTTTTCTCTTTATTTTTACTTTTTAAAAAATGTGGCTACTAGACACACCAGTTATGTGTGTGGCTCACATAGTATTTCTACTGAACACCAGCCTAGAAGAATTATGGAAGGATGAGATGACAGGTGGCCAGGAAGAAACCAATTTTTATAAAATCTGGCAGGGAGAAATGCGAGGTATTGTGAACAAGGGCGTCTCTTTATGAAAGGAGTTTTCAAAGTATGGGTGCTTGATAAACTGCATCTGTATCAGTGGGGATATCTTTGAAGTGCAAATTCTCCAGCCCCGTCAGATACTTAATGAACCAGCAACAGTGGGTATAGAGCCCAGCAACGTGCGTTTTACTTCTGATACAGGCTAAAGTTTGAGAACCATTGCCTTAGAATAAGGCAGTGCCTGGTTGAAAACCATGACATTGGGAACCAGGAAGAGAACACAGCCTGAATTTTGGAAGAAGCTTCAAAATAGATGGAGCTTATCCAAAAGGCAATGAATTCAGCATGCTACAAGAACATTGGCTTTTAGCAAAGGGTGGTTTCTGAGGAGAAATTCTGAGCAAGTAAATGGTGGTTAAATGGTTCAATTACTTTCAAGTCTCCGCATCAGCCTTTGAGCTGTCATTATTGTGTTTCTTTGATAAGTGTGATTTTAGCCAACGTGACAGCTTGAGAATCAAGTAGACATGTGTGAAACTTGGCATTCAGAACCATTTTGGGTGCTTAAATGACTTCACTTTCTGAAAAACAAGCCAGTTATCACTGGACAGAAAATAGTACCTATTTATCTTTGAGACTGAAACAGGTTAAAAAAAGATAATGTTACTCAGTTTTGTCTAAGTTTCATATAAAACATAAAATTTCTGTAAGCAACAAACCTTCTACTTATGACAATTAATTTAGTATCATCGTTGAAAACTGCCTAGTTCATTAATGAAAACATTTCAAACCTTTTTTTCACTTCATTAAAACGATATGCTTGATATATATAACACACCAGAATGGAAGTCATGTTCTCTGGGAAAGGAACTGGGACATGGAGTATGCTTGTCAACAAAGTGGGACATGATTACAGACAGACACTCACCCACCAACCGAGCACATTGGATAATGTAGATGAAGCAGAAAACTTCCTATTTTTATTCTCTATGTTCAAAGACCCAAAATGCCTTACAACTAAAAAAAAAAAAAAAATGATGAGTAGGTTATTTCATTATTGGAACATACTACCCAAGATGCCCTGCTAACATTTCCATGGTTTTTAAAGTAACACATTGTTAAACATGCCATGGGTAAATTAAGCAACAAAGTGGCATTTTCCTTAATGCATAAACTAACTGGCTGTAGATAGCTAATAACGACCAAACAGAAATAATAAGAGTAGCATAAAAAAGTCCACAAACTGTATGATGAGGCTAGTTTGTTTAAAATGATAATAAAATGATAATTTAGAATTCCATAAGCAAATATTAACTACCCACCATATTCCAGCCATCATTTGAGGCACTGGAAATATAATTTCAACAAGACAAACATATTTCCTTCTTGTATGGATGTGGTGTAAGTAAATATTGAAAATTAGGCTGGGCTCAGTGGCTCATGCCTGTAATCCCAGTACTTTGGGAAGCTGAGGTTGGAGGATGGCTTGAGGCCAGGAGTTCAAGACAAGCCTGGGCAACATACTAGATGTCGTCTCTAATTTTTTTCTGTGAATTAGCTGGGCATACACCTGTTGTCTTAACTACTTGAGATGCTGAGATGAGAGGATAGCTTAAGCTCAAGAGTTCAAGGTAGCAGTGAGCTGTGATCATACCACTGCACTGTGGTCTGGGCAACAGAGTAAAATTTGTCTCTAAAAAAATAAATCAAAAAATAAAATAAGAATGGGATTAAATTTGTGAAAAATAAAGAGTGTATATACTAAGGGGATTTAATCTAGTGTAGAAGTCTGAGAAGGGTGCCTTGAGAAAATGATGGGTGATCATGGGAGAAGGTGGGGCCATGAAAGGCATCAGGCAGCATAGTCCATGTGAGCAGCTCCTAACTGCAATGGAAGCTCTGGACATGGGGAAGCATTTGAAACACCACAGGGCAAAGCCAGTGGGAGGGGGCCAAAAGATAAAAGTAGAGGCAGGTAGAAGCATGTTCTTAGTGTTTTTAAATACTATAGTTGGTACTTTGATTGCATCTAAGGGGCAATTGGAAACATGACATGACCAATTTACTTTTTACATAGATTACGCTGGCTTTAGTGTGGACAATTAGTTGATGTAGAGGCTGGGGCTGTGTTGCTAGAAGCAGAATAATTGAATCCATTTTTTTACTAGTCCAGACAAAGATAATGGTGGGTGGTGGCCATGGAGAAGGGACAGAAGTGAATGGGTGTGAGCAATATTTAGGTGATAGAGTCAGCATGGTTCTGTCGTATTGGTGGTGGACTGAGTGTGTGGAATAAGGCAGAAGAAGCCCTTCAAGTTTCTTATTTCAGCAAGTATATGGAATGCTGGAGAAAAGGCAGGATTTGGAGGAAAGAGAATAAGGTCAATGTTAGGAAGTTTGAATTGATATACACATAAATGGTCTAAGCAGAGATAAACAGGAGAATAGAATTGACTGAGCTGGGTGTAGAGAGGTAGGGCTCCTGGCAAATGAATGGTAACTGAAGCCAGAGGAATGAATGAGCATTTGATGTCCTGCAAGAAGAAAGAGGGCTTGGGATGGTATTGTCACTTAAGGGAAGACAAATGAGATGGAGCCGCCTATGACGACAAATGAGATTTCAAAAAGGAAGGAAAAAATAGCAATACACGATAGCAGAGAAGCAAAGGAAAGGAAAGGTTTCAGGAAGGCGTGTGACAGCAGAGTTAAGTGCAGTTGAGATGGGTGTGGAGATAGGGCAGAGACAAGCTCCTTGGTGACCTTGACAAGCACAATGTCTGCAGTATGGTGAAGGCAAAGGCTGGGCTGGGGAAGACTGAGGAATGGATGGGAAGTTAAAGCTGCAGAAATAAAAGGAGGGCAGTCAGTAGCTGTAAGAGGCAGTGCTGGGGGAGTATAGTTAAAATGAGAGAAAAATATCATTAAATGCCTGCAAGAAAGAATCTGGTGGGAGAGAGAGGTTGAATGTAAAAGAGGATGGGTGGGGAGACTAGAAACAGTAGACTACCTGAATAATGCAGTAAGGCACGAAATTCTGTGTTCTTAGATGGGAGGTGAGGACCCTCTTCTATAGTAATAGGCACTAGGAGCTGAAATAATTTCTGTCTGATAATTTCTATTTTCTCTGAGAAATAGAAATTTCTCAGGGCACTAATCTGCTAACAGTGAAGAATAGATGAAAAAAGGAAATGGCTGAGATAGTCACTGGGGAGAATAAAAAGTCTAGCTGACTGGGGCTGCGTAATACAGTTGTTGAATAGGGTTGACAGTCCCATGAGGAAGATGACTATAATTTGTAGTGGTATCAGCTTGGTGGCTTGTGTGGTCTTTCCCACCAGAGCTCAGCAATATTGTGAAAGAGCATCTGGTGCAGTTTGGCTGTGTCCCTTCCCCAATCTCATCTTGAATTGTAGCTCCCATGATTGCCACATGTTGTGGAAGGGACTTGGTGGGAGATAATTGAATCATTGGGGTGGTTTTCCCTAAACTTTTCTTTTGGTAGTGAATAAATCTCATGAGATTTGATGGTTTTTGTAAGGGGAAACCCCTTTAACTTGGTTTCCATACACTCTCCTGCCACCCAGTGAAGAGGTGCCTTCTGCCATGATTGTGAGGCCTCCCCAGCCATGTGGAACTGTGAGTCCATTACACCTCTTCTTCTTTATAAATTACCCAGTATTGGTTATTTCTTTATCAGTAACATGAAAACAGACTAATATAGCATCTGAGGCAAAGAGTCATCATTTAATAGCAGTGTGACTTCAGGCATGTCACTTCCTCTGCCTCCCCGACCCTGCATTGTTTCCTCATCGGTGAACTGGGAACAGTAAGAATACTCCCTGCCCTTGTAGGGTTGCCATAATTACTAGTCAATGCACATGATGAACTAAGAATAGTGAGCACGTGGTGTGCACTGCACAAGTGTTAGCTATGATTTAGGCTTGAGGCTTTGGCAGGCATTTGGGATGCTAGGAGCAAAGGAATGGAAGAGGATATTAACAAGAGTGGTTGAAATGATTAAGGGGTTAAACTGGAGGAATAGGGAAGTGAGGAGGTTGGTTTTAGAAATCACTAGATTATTTTGTATTTACTGGAAGTCCTGGTATAAATTCTTGGTATGCTGGATTTGCTGACAGAATTAGAGTGTGAATAAAAAATGGATAACAGTATACTGAGTTCTGCTACCTTAGCTCCTACTCTTCTTAGCTGTGGCACCCAACACATAAGGAATTACATCAAAAATATAATATATTGTTGTTGGGTATTTTTTCTGCAGAAGGGGTAGGTTTAGCTTGAAGTAGTTCCTGTGTGTGACCCTTCATGTTTCTAAATTCCCATAAAATGGAAAAGATCCTAAAAAGAGGAAAAAATGATAAGCAATATTAACGGAATCCCTCAAGTTAAAGCAATTTTGTTTAAAGGCTGTAAATTTGCCAACTTTGTATTTTTCTCCTTGAGGTGCATAATGCAATTTAAGTCAGAAAAACAGTCAGTTTGGCCCAAGCCTGCATTGCGGCAGAATAAGCAACCTCCAAAACTAAACTTTATTTTTGAGATGGTGTCTCCCTCTGTCAGCCAAGCTGGAGTGCAGTGGCGTGATCTCGGCTCACTGCAACTTCCACCTCCTGAGTTCAAGTGATTCTTCTGCCTCAGCCTTCTAAGTAGCTGGGATTATAGGAAAGTGCCCCCATGCCTAGCTAAGTTTTTTGTATTTTCAGTAGAGAGGGGAGGACTCTATGCACTGATGTTGTGCTGAGACTTGATGTGCTCATCTAAGTGTGCTGGTCAGCACACTGGGAGGTGCTGTTTCACCTCAGAATATATTTTTGTATAGTAATTGACTTCACAGATTGGGACCTTTGCCTTTTATCATACACATAAATGGACTTTAGACAACATTTATTTCCAAATAGGAGAATGATTGAGATTTTACATGAGAATATTCCTGAAGAGTCCAATTGAGCTTTCTGAAAATAGAAAAACAGTTTCATTCACTAATAAATAAATAAAGTACAATTATTAGACTAGGGGATAGCCTCTGGGAGTTTAGAAATCTCAGTTTTTATTCTTGCCTGTGCAGATAACTTTTATCTGAATTTAGAGTAAACATTTAGAAGTGGGAAGGGTAGAGAGAAGAGGTCAGGAGAAATACTGCTACTTTTAGCTCAAAGAAATCCCCAAACCTGTTGTCTTCCCAGAAATTGCCAATGGATAAACGTCAACTATTAAGAATAGTTAATTATTCATTTATTCAAAATCATGTGTAATGGCTTCATATGTGGCAGAGATAGCAAAATACTAGATATACAGTGAAAACAAATATTTCCACCTCCCAATGCCCTTTATTGATGAAAAAGAATCAAACCCTAAAATATTTGAAGGAATTTACTCTGAGCCAAATGTGAGTGACCAAGGCCCAAGGCACAGTGTCAAGAGGTCCTGAGAACATATGCCCAAGGCAGTTGGATTACAGCTTGATTTTATACATTTTAGAGGGATAGAAGTCACAAGCAGTCATCAATCAGTACATAGAAGATGTACATTTGTTTGGCTGAAATGGCAGGACAACTTGAAGTAGGAGTGGGAGCTTCCAGGTCATAGGTGGATTCAAAGAATAGAAAATCAGCAGAAAGAATTGTTTGTAGTTAAGATGTGTGTGCGCGTGTTGTGTGTGTGGCGGGGGTTGTGGAAGCTAAAGTTCTTGTTATGTAGATAAAACTTCAAGGCTTCAGGAAATAGATGATAAATGCCTTTTATCAGACTCTAAATGTACCAACTTAGTTAAATCTTTCTTGGATCAGGAAAAGACCAGGAAAGGGAAGAGGATTCTCTAGAGAATGTAGATTTTTCCCAAGAAACAGTTTTGCATGGCCATTTCAAAGTGTGTGAAATAAATACATTTTGAGGTAAAATATTTTTCTTTCAGGGCCTGCTATCTGTCATGTCATACCATTCTAGAGTAAGATTGGAGTATGGTATCTTAATGCTACAAAAAGTCTGTTTTGTCAGTCTTAAGATCTCTCTTAATGTGAGTGCTTGTCAGTTGTGCCTGAATTTTTTTTTTTTTTTTTTTTTTTTCTTAGATGGAATTTTGCTCTTGTTGCTCAGGCTGGAGTGCAGTAGCATGATCTCGGCTCACTGCAACCTCTACCTCCCAGGTTCAAGCGATTCTCCTGCTTCAGCCTCCTGAGTAGCTGGGATTACAGGCATGTGCCACCACACCTGGCTAATTATGTATTTTTAGTAGAGATGGGGTTTCACCTTGTGGGTCAGGTTGGTCTTGAACTCCTGATCTCAGGTGATCTGCCTGCTTTGGCCTCCCAAAGTCCTGGGATTACAGGCAAGGCATGTCTGGCCCCCTCAACCTCCCTACCCTGACCTTCTCATCATGGCTTGAACTAGTTTTTCAGGCTTACTTTGGAATGTTCTTGGCTGAGATGAGGGTTCATTCAGTTAAATGAGGGGCTTAGAATTTTATTTTTTGCTTACCCCTTACAGTGAGGCAAATACAAAGTTAGAAATGGGATGTTACAGAATAATGTCAAATGGACTTAATTGAACTGAGGAAGAGGTAGGCTTCCTAGAAGATATAAAGTCTGAGTGGGGTTTTGTGAGGTGAAAAGGAACTATTGGTGAAGAATCAGGATGGTAGTGGTGAGTACAGAAAGAGTCCAAGATGAGTTAGTGGCCTGGGCAAAGATGGGCTTGTGGTCTGTTGGAGGGATAAATGTGAGCAATTCCATGTAGGTGGGATCTTAGGGTGCCAGCAGGAGTCTTGGTAATTCAGGCTCAGAGAAGAGGAGATGCTGTGGCCAGGTTCTATAGACCTTGTGTGCCATCCTGAGTGGAATGGATCTTACTGTGAAAACACTGGGGAGACATTGCAGATTTTTTATAATCATGTTTATGCTGTAAACCAAAAATGAAATTCTAAGCCCCTCAACCAAATGATGGACTTTCCATCAGCCAAGGGCATTCCAAAGTTAACCTGAAAAACTAGTTCAGGCTGTGATGGGAAGTGGGACGTTGAGACATGCCTCTTTTTTTTCTCTTCCCTGTTGGAATCTGGGCACAGCTGATCACTATTAACATCAATATAGAGACCTTAAGGTTGAATAAAACAGGTTCTTTAAGTCTGAAAAAAAATTATAATCTATTCTTTCTAAAGCCTGCTACCTGGAGGCTTCATCTGTATCATAAAACCTTGGTCTCCACAACCCCTTATCTTAACCCAGACGCTCCAAGTCTTTAGATGATAACTCTTTCAACCAACTGCCAATCAGAAAACTCTTTAAATCTACCTATGACCAGGAAATCCCCACTTCCAGTTGTCTCACCTTTCTGGACTGAACCCATGTACATCTTACATGGGTTGATTAATGTCCTATATGTCCCTAAAATGTTTAAAACTGAGCTGTAGCCTCACCACTTTGGTCACATGATCCCCTGGAGCTGTGTTACAGTCCATAGGTCACTTACATCCTTCTCAGAATAAATCTCTTTAAATATCTTACAGAATTTGACTGTTATTGTCAACAATGCTTTAGCCAGATCACTCCTGTTGCTCTGTGGGTTGAGGGTGGAAGGCACCCAGACTGGAGGGAGCAAGAGCAGCAACTGCTTTTGGAAAGGAATGGGGAAGGACCACATTGAACTAATGGCACTAGGAATGGAGAAGTGGGAATGGGCTGGGGAGACACTGAAGGGAGTAGAATTGATAGAATGTGGATATATAAGATGTATGAAATAGGAAGGAAATAAAATGGTGCCCATGTTTCTTGCTTATGTACTCATAGTAGGTGATATCTTTTGAGATGATAAATATAAAAGAGGAAAGTTTAGGAGAAAAGTCTAGAGTTTAGTTTTAGAGATAGTGCATTTTAAATGTCTTTGGCTTATAATAAGTGGAAAGCTTAAATTAAGTAGTTGAATATGAGAGTTGAGATCTCAAGGGGAATATTTGCTCTTGAGGCATCATTTTAGAAGTCTTAAAGAGAAAGATAGTTATTGAATTCATGAAAGTGAATTCCTATAAAGAGAGAGAACATATAATTGGAAGATGACAAAGGAAGGAATCCAAAGGAACTAACATTTAAGTCATGAGTAGAGAAATAGAACCTTGAGAAGGGAGCTGTGAATTGTTACAGAAATTGGAGTTGGATGATATAGTGGAAGTCCATGTAGAAGAAGGTTGTAAGGTTTTAATGAGGTGTCCAATACTACTAGAATGTTGAATAGGCCAAGGTTTGAAAAAGTTTATCATCCAGGGTTTCCTGAATGGCATTGGCAAGAGCAATTCCTGTGTTATTGTGGGGATAAAAATTGGATATCTTGGTTTTAAAAGTAAGGCATGGGGAAACAAAAGCATGTTGATTACACATTTAGGAAGGCTTATTTTGAAAAGGAGGTGATATGCAGGGCTAAGCAACAAGATGTAGGACCTACCAGTTTGGCATTTATTCATTCGGTCAACTTCTGAGGCCTATTTCTTTTCCTTTCTTTAAAGATTAGGCACATGTGTTTATAAATATGCTGAAAGGAAAAAGCCAGTAGTGAGGAAGGGCTGCAGGTTTGGAAAAGAAAGTTCTGAGTATTCACATAGAAAACAAGTTCCAGGAATTGTGAATCACAGTGAAGCTCATCTCCAGGCCAGCAGCAGTGGCCTTCCAAGAGAACTTATTAGAAATGAGCAATATCAGTCCCTAAACACTAAATGACAATATGTTTTTTTAACAGGAAGAAAAATTATTTTGCAATATGAAGATAAAGATGGAGACAGGTAAGTTTGTTGATGTTGGCAATGAAGGAGTTAAAATGATGCTATTTCATTTTGCTGTGAAGGAGAGACCCCATCTACTGGGAGTGAGTGCATGCAGTTAGAGAGAGTCAGCTCTTGAGGTCTGCATGGGTAGCACTCACAGCTTGGCTGGGAGGAAAACACTGATCTTTATTGTGGTATGAAGAAGAATATTTGTGTGGGTGTCTCTCAACAGCCAAAGGCTGGTATTGGAGGAAGCAGACATTTAGATTGATGCGGATTTGGGGTTTTGCTAGGCAGGTGTGAATCATCAAGAAAGAGGGTGGATTAATGCACTGCAGGTTCTAAATTGGAAAGAGAAGTCAATAAAAAAATCTCTAAGAACTGATAGATTTGAATGAAATGGGAGTCAATCATAGTCATTAACAGACATGAGAAATATTATACTGTCGGCAACAGTGAATGCTTGTCCAAAAGGAGCTATTATTTCTCTCTGAGTAATTTTGTGTGTGTATGTCTTACAAATAATTTGTCTAAAGCCTTCAGTATTTTCTTCCTTCTCCTAGTCACCTATTATCAGGTCTGAGACTGCTCCAGGCACTGAAACTGCCCACCAACATAGTGTCTGTGGTACTAAATCTACTACAGCTCAAAATCCTTAAAATAAGAATAAGAAGATTTGTAAAATTCGACTCAGACCTTTAAAAGATCAGAATGATGTGCTTTCCTATCTTGAGTGTCCTTTATATTTTCCTCCTATTTGCAGAATTTATGCTTGCAGCATGTTATGAATGCTACACTGATTCTCCCCTGAAAAATACTCTTTCTGTAACCTTCGAACTTCAGAGCACTTTGTTCTTCCCTTATGATACCATTTAACTATCTTTTTCTTTTAAAACATAGTTCAGCAGTTTTATTCCTTCCAAGAGACTGTACAATCTTGAATAGAAGGGGTTGTTTTGCTAATTTTTGTTGCTGTGCTGGGCAAAGAGGAAGTTTTGTAGCTGAGTCATAGGGTTCATAAATGGAATTGGAGGCCCAGAAAGAGAGAGCATGGGTGAAGATTACAAAAGCCCTTTTGTAGCAAAATTAGATGTTTAAATGTTAACCTCTAAGGAATGGAGAGCCAGCAACTGAAAAGTTTGAAGTAGGGAAGTGACATGATACTCTAACATTTCCAAACGCGCACTCTGTTCAGAATATGAAGGACTGAACAAAATGAGCAGGATCAAAGACCAGGATGTGAGTTACAAAACTATTGTGATTGTCCAGGCAAGAGATAAGAGTCTGAAATAAGGCATATATTTATATGTAGACAGGAAAAAAAAAATCTTCATTTAGTACATTGTAGGATTTAATGACATTGGATATAGAAAATGAGGCAGGGGAAGACTCTTCCAGCTCATTCCTAGTTTCTGAATTGAGTGTCAGGTAATCCACTCTCTGAGATGGAGAAAACAAAACAGGTTCAAGAAAGAGGAAGCGGAAAGAGATAATATATGGCAGGTGGGGAGTGATGAGTTCCATTTTAGACACTTAAAAATATTTTATTTTTGGTAATAAGTGTTGGTTGAATCCATTAAAAAATAATGAATAAATAAAATAATAAATGAATATTGAGACTATTTTGAACTTTAGGGAAGAGCCAAGGTCGAAATGGAAACATATCATTAAGAATGTTTATATTTCTTTTCCCTGAGTGGAATTTATTAACCACGCCTATGGCCAAGTCTGTTGTATGGAAGCAAAACATCTGGTTGAAATTCCACTGACCTTTAGAATATACCCAAGCTTTCATACGATGTTAATTTTCATTCCAAATGGCACAGCACAGCCCTAGGGATTGTTCTTTCTGGAGCATTTGAGCAATAAAGAGAATTTGTGCAGCACTTGCATTTCACATGCAGGTTTCAAGCCAACTTGATTCCAAACACTGAGTTAGCCACTTTTAAAATATTTGCATATCTGGGTTTGTCTCTTCTTTGTACCAGTAAGTTGGCAGAGTGATCCTGAAAGATGTCAGAAGGTAAAACCTTTGATCTATCTTGGTGTTTTTCTCTGAGCCTTAGCAGAGACACCTGGATAAAGCAGTGAAAGGGCATCAAGGCTGTTATGTTTAGGAACAAGAAAGCTGATCCAAGAACTATATATTATAATTCTACCTAGATCTCAGTCTTTGATGACGTACATATATGCCTAGGCTAACTTTTTAATATGGTCTGTTTGCAGCAGTGTAACGTAATGTTGTCCTGATTACTTTTTTTCATCTGTGATTGTCTGGTGCTTTAGAGAGGGACATAACTTCCTAAATTGATAAAGTTGCTGTATTTGTGTCTCCTTTCGTATACATACCAGTGGTAGGCCAAAAAATGGCCTCCTAAAGATGTCCACATCCTAATCCCTGGAACCTGTATCTATGTCACCTTACAAGGTAAAAGTGAGGGTGCCGACACAATTAAGTGAAGAATTTAGAGATGGAGAAAGTAGCATGAATTATCCAGGTGGGCCTATTGCAATTGCAGGGCTTATAAGAGGAAGGCAGGAGGATTAGAGGAAGTGTGAGGAAGAAAGTAAGGAGCTAAAGGGATCATGAGCCGAGTAATATGGGTGGAGCTGGAAAAAGCAAGAAAACAGGTTTCTTCTTGGCGCCTCCAGAACAAATGCAGCAGTCCTACCAACTGCTTGGTTTCAGACTTCTGATCCCTAGAACTGTATAAGAATAAATGTATTTTCTTTTAAGTGTTTGTTTGTGCTAAGTTGTTATAGAAGCAATAAGAAGGTAAAAACTACCACATGAATCAACAGTTAGATAATGCTGAGGCAGGAAGGATCAGTTTAGATGTAAAGTACAATTTCCCAATTAATTTTATAGGAACTTCAAACTGTGTATTGACTACTAATGCTGCTGTTAGTGCTCTTAAAAAGAATCTCTGGAGGGCAAAGAGTTTGGTCTAGCCTAAACATGGGTTGAAATGGTTGGCCACCACCAGCAAGCTATTATCACAGTAACCACTTGACAAATTGTCTGTTAACAACTTGTTTGGATTGACTAGAGCATCTGCGGTCTGCCCTTAGCTGCTTTATGTACACTAAAACATCAAGGATGCTTCCATGCTCTCAGAATTGTACCTCAATCCACTGGACTTGGTTGAGTTCCCTGCTTAGCTTTCAATTTGTAGGCAGTGTTTTAGAGTATTTATATCATGCAGGGAAAACATGGAAATTTATTTATGAATTGTAAGTCCTGGCTTGCACCATTCATTTTCAGAAATCAAAAGTATATCATCTCTGCCAACATGCAGCTTTTTTTTTAATGCCCACGCAGATCCTAGAGAATACTGGCACAAAAATTTTAAAAACTGTGTAAATGTTTTAAGCCTGTAAATTGCATGCCTTGTGTTGTCACACAGTGATGGAACACCCGTAATACATGAGAGGTACTGAGCCACATAGCTTAGAACTAACATGTAGTACACTAGCAAAGCCATTGCTGGTGTACTACTGGCAAAGAGAAGAAAGCATCCATGCGTCATATGATTTTTGTAGGTTTAATGACAACCCTAGAATTACATTGGCATTGCCTCCAAATTGAGAAGACCTTTGAAGAAGGCAGACTTCACATTAACTTGCGTGACTCAGTGTGAAACCTAAATCATGAAAGAATCTGGAAGAAGAAATAAAACCTTTAATGCATACAGTTAGAGGGAAACCTTTATGTATTTGTGGACTCAATAAACAAGCTCTGCTTGGTGCCCATGGCATACTATTCACTGTGCTGCTTCAGGACAAATGATTTGTTTCCAACTATTAGTATGAGAGAAAAGTCATGCTAAGCTGGGAACTGATGAAGTTGTTGCAAGGCTGTTTGTTTCCCACCAAAACCCAGTTACTTATGTGTGCTTCCTTGATTCCCATGGAATCTCTGTGACTTCATGCGTCTATTATATTGCAAGCACATAAAACACTAATTATTGAATCCTGTCGCTAGGGGAGAAAACTAGACAGAATTTCACTGAATTTTGCTCTATAATGACCTTGAGTAAGTGTTGCTTGGCTGATCTACTCCTTAGTAACTTTCATGTTGATGCTAGTCTTTACCTTTAAAAAGTTCTTGCACCTATTTTGAAGGAGCACCTACAGAGACACCAAGAAAACAGACATTAATAATCGCAGATCACATGGTGGAAAGTGTTGACGTATCTTCTACCCTTTCAGCCCTAGTAATTTTACCGTGCGTTGGACTGTGTGTGTGGAACTTGCTCCCTCCTGCTCCAGATCATAGGAATCGAGACCTGGATGTTTTGTTCTACTCTTGCTATTCTCCTTTAATTATACTTACTTAAGTTCTAGGACTGATTCCAGGATTCCAGGAGGATATAAACTCAAAAGAGTGAGGATGGAACCCCAAGTATTCTATTTGTTTTCCTAAAATTTCCTCAATCTTCCAGTTCACTTCTGCCTATATGTTAACAGTCAACTGGGCCTTCAGATCCCAGTTTTTAAAAAATGCCACTAGCTTGAGCTCATCATCTTCCTTTTAGAGCCATCCTTGTACTTTGTTTTCTGTCTCCATGACAGATCAGGCATAGAAGACGCTTGTGGATGCCTCTATTTTCACACTGGACTTTGAACACCACAAAGACACACAGTACATGGCATAGAAGGAGTCAGTAAAGGTAGCATTTATTTCAACAGTACTGCTTAAAGTAGGTTTTGTCTTTGATATTAAAATTAGGGTATCATCCTCCTTGGGGTTTCCTCTGTGACACTTGACTTTGGCATAGAATCACTTTAGGATGCCAACTCTACCAGTGAAACCCCTTTCATTTCACTCATTTCACTTGTACGGCTTGTAACGTTCAGTGTTCTTGGTGTTTGCTAAAAATGATTTTCTATAAAAACTGAAGCTTCAGGGATGGAAGACTGCCATTCGCTTCAAATGTGCGAACATAATAGAAATCATATGACAAGGTTTCTGGGTACTTGAACAATACATGTGTTTTCTGTCATTGTTTAAAAAATCTGCTATTTGCATTAATTTGCCTGGTCTGTGTGTGAACATTATACTTCATTTTTATGAAACTAACAATCTCTGGCAATGAGGACAACTGCTGCATAGAAGTGCAGTATTACTCCTACTGTGGCCATTTCTAGGATAAAAAAGTACTTTTGCATGCTCCTCACTAGGACATTATTGAGACAGGAAGGAAAACATTAGAATTCAGGAGAATCTAGGAGAAGCTAAAAGAGACAGCAAACAAGATCTAGGGAGCACTTGGACAGAAGAAAATGAACACAATGAGCATATGGAAATCAAACTGAAGTTTTGTGCATCTTTTCAGCTATGTGCCAAAAGATGCAGCAATTCTTTCACATTTCTTAGTAAATGGGCCTGACTGTAAGAGAAAATGAAAGATTCAACACTGTGAGGAAGCTCCCTAGACTGTTTTAGGGCCAGTTAATTTCCTAGAGCTAAGCTAGTGGTTTTCTCCTACCCCTTGTTTATACAAATTTCCCCACCTCCTCAGCCCCAACCATGCTGATATTTATTTTCTGGCACTTGATACCTAATCAAATCCAAAGTTAGCACACGGGGCTGGAGATGGAGGTGATAGGATGATGGATACAGAAATGCCTTTTAGAAATTGAATAAGTTACTGATGGTGAACATTCCTAGTGTTCTAGCATGTTTGTGCTAGATCTATCGTGTAAAATTTGAACCAGTCGATGCTGAATGATTAAGTGGTTTTGTGGATTTTTTTTTTTTCCTTTACAGTGTGGGAGTAAGAAAGATCAGACATGTTCTCAGATTGCATAGTAAGGACTTGTGGGATATTATGGTTGCCTCTGTGGTCAGATTGTTGGAACTAAGTCACCAAGGATTGTATGAATTTCTCGATTTCCCCACTAAGTCCCACTGAGAAAGTTTTTTGAAGCTATAGTTTTAATGTGAACTCAAACAGATTTACAGGACAAAAACAAACAAGCCCATTGAAAAATGGGCAAAGGATATGAACAGACACTTTACAAAAGAAGACATACATGAGGCCAACAAACATATGAAAAAATGCTCATCATCACTCGTCATTAGAGAGACGCAAATCAAAACCACATTGAGATACCATCTCACGCCAGTTAGAATGGAGATCATTAAAAAATCTGGAGACAGCAGATGCTGGAGAGGATGTGGAGAAATAGGAACACTCTTACACTGTTGGTGGGAGTGTAAATTAGTTCAACCATTGTGGGAGACAGTGTGGCGATTCCTCAGGGACCTAGAAATAGAAATTCCATTTGACCCAGCAATCCCATTACTGGGTATATATCCAAAGGACTATAAATCGTTCTACTATAAGGACACATGCACACGAATGTTCATTGCAGCACTGTTTACAATAGCAAAGAACTGGAACCAACCCAAATGCCCATCGATGATAGACTGGACTGGGAAAATGTGGCACATATACACCATGGAATATTATGCAGCAATCAAAAAAAATGATGAGTTTGTGTCCTTTGTAAGGACATGGATGAATCTGGAGAACATCATTCTCAGCAAACTGACACAAGAACAGAAAAAGAAATACCGCATATACTCACTCATAGGTGGGTGAGAAAAATGAGAACACATGGACACAGAGGCGGTCTACTATACACTGTTGTCTGTTGGGGGGAATGGGGGAGGGACAGCGGGGGGTGGCTGGGGAGGGATAGCCTGGGGATGAATGCCAAGTGTGGGTGAGGGGGAGGAAGGCAGCAAAGCACACTGCCATGTGTGTACCTATGCAACTATCTTGCACGTTCTGCACATGTACCCCAAAACCTATAATGCAATAAAAATTAAAAAAAAAAAAAAAAGAAATTGTCAAATACTGTGTAAAATGGCAACAGAGATAAATTTTTTTCAGTGGAGATAACAATGCTTTTCCTTGGGTTTCTGCCACCTCTGGAACTTCAGAAACATCATATTATATTGTATTTTAAAATATTTTATATCATGTAAGATGCCATTTACTTTGTTTGGACTTAATATCACTGTCCCAGATACTGAGCAAAATGACTGTCTTGCTTAAAATCTACTCTTTACAAAGACCATGTGGTACTGTTATATTTGGTGAAAAAAATTTGTGTCATGAATTGAAAAGGCAGCAGCCATCTATAAATCTATGTTTTCTAGAGCAGTTTATTTAGGGGTGATATTCAGTGTGCTGGCAGATACTACATAAAGATGAACAATGAATAACAATGGCCTTTAAAGGGACAGTGCATGTGGATATAACACATGTCAGTGCTCCTAGATTTTTTTGTATTTTAAATATTTCTCTTTTTGCAAAATACTTTTGTCCACTTTGACTATATTACTACTCTGCTGTTTTGTTTTATAATTCTTTGAAGTTTTATATGCATCACATGCTTTTCATAGTAGTTTTCCCATAATTGCTAGTGGATGCATTTAGCAATGAATTTCTGGAGACTGAGAGTTTGGACCCTGCTATCCAAAGTAACCTAAAAGACTGTAGTTTAAGTGGTATGGAATATGTGAAAAATCAGGATAATTGGGAAGCAACACGACATAGCAAACTTGGGACCTTGGATTCAAATCTTATTTTTTGTACTTACTACCTACATAGTAAGTTACTTGGCCAAGTTACTTCTCTATTCTGTACTTTTTTATCTGCAAAATTGGACAGTAATAACATTCACCTCATAGGGTTAGTATAGGGTGTAGAACAGTGCCTGACCCACAGCATAATAGATCACTCTGCTAACCTTTTGTAATCAACTCAGCAAATTTGCAATAAACATAGTAGTGTTCCCTATTATAGAAAACAAATTGGAACTCAGAAAGGGGAAGAGACTTTTGCAAGGCTCATTTCAAAATCTATGTGCCATTCACCATTATTCAATCACTTGTTTGGTCACCATGTCTTGGTTGGAGACCCTCCATCGTATAATGAGAATGGAGTCCAGTAACAGGGAGTAAAAAGTGTACCAGTTCTTAGGCTGCCATGTTTGGGAAGGACAGCCAGGAGTATAGGGTAGGTACCTGAAAGACTACCTGGCTTAAGGGACTTCCAGGTCATAGAAGGGCTAAAGAGACAGGCTGTGTTGACCAGTTTGGATCAGCAGCTCTAACTTGCTACTTACCAGTGGCCGACTACCACTTTCTTGAAGGTTTTACAAGTCATATCTTCTCACAGTGCTTTCTTCTAGCTAAACTAATGAATCCGCAGCTCTGAGGGATATACCTCTATTAAAACAGGGCTCTCTAATCTATACCTAAACAGATAAATACCTAGGAATATGGCAAGACAATGCATTCCTGGAGTCTCTCCCTTTCCCCTCTTGACAACCATAGAGCAAATAACTTGGAATCAGAAGGCATGGATTCCAGCTTTGGGTCTGTGTCTTAGGAGTGTGATCTTTCTGAATCTTAATTCTTCATTTTTAGGCAGAGATAGCAAGACTATTTCTGTGTTTTTGTCCCCACAGGGTTGCAGAATAGCCAAGTACAATAGTAAGAGAGAAAACATTTCTGTAACGTGTGGAGCACTATAGTATCCTCCTGATTTTCATAGACATGATATTGGCAAGTAAACATACTTCTGGGTACATCATAAAGGCTTTAAGTTTTTGCTTACCTGGCAACAAAATGAAAGTGAAGCCATTTGGCAAGTCTGGCCAAAAGCCAGAACTTCAAAATGTCCTGTAGGAGCCACTTAGCACTTCAGAATCAGCCAAACCAGTTTGGCTTTGAGAGGGCATATAGGATGCTATTTGGAATTCCCTTGTTTACTCAATTAAGCTGAGAGACTTTGCCAGTCATCTTCATTTTCCTCTCTTAGTCTTTTGTTTTTCTTTCTCTTCCTTTCTTTGGTCAGCATATTCAGCTAGAGGATGACTAATCTATATATTTTCTGGGAGAAAATACCACATGGCTTGTTCTTCTGGAAAGTGCTCTGGATAAAACAATACTTTCCATTGACTATTACATTCGATAACTATCTTCAAAAAACCTTGTTTATGAAATGTGAAGACAAAAACTTGATATTGATCAGATTATCTCGATTGGCTTTTAAAACTAATTGCAAAATTAGCTTTTCCCTATAATTCCTATCCAGTGGAAATGCATTCATATGAAATTGATGTTACTATATATAAGTTTTATATGATTAAATCAAATATATTTAAAGGTAAACCCTCTATGGAGCATTGAGAGGCCACAACAATGAATTAAATGTTGGCTAGGTTAAAAGTTATGTTTGAATTCGTCTTAATGAAACCATGTCTATTTGACTTAAGAATTCTGGGGGAAGCAGGGTGTATCAGAATGGGAGGTTAGTACTCAAACTTAGAGGTCAACTTTTCATATTGACCTAAAAGAGATGCTGTCATTAGTTTGCTATTGCCACTTGAGTATCTGCCAGAGAATCCTATGCAAACTGAATGCTACTTTCCTTTAGGTGCAAGTCATTCTATGAACAGGATTAACATTTTTTAATGAGACGTCTCAGAAACTTGCAAGGAAAAGGCATTAGTGTGACACAGTGACAATCTAACACAGAAAAGGTGTGCAATAAATGTTTACTGAACAAATGAACCCCAATTTTGCTTATCATTCCTAAACTGTGCACAAGTTTCAGTAATATGGAGGTTTATATAAATATGTCTGGGGTCAAAATATATGAAAATTGTACAGCCATTAGCTTTAACCACCTCTGGGATAAATTTATTCCTGGAGTAGGAAAGGCAGAGAGAGTGTGAAGGTTGAAAGATTGAAAAGGGCATAGGAGAGGCATACCAGTGGGATAATAAGATGCAGGCATCTTGTTTTGACTGGTGCCTGCAGCAATTTTCACTTGCCTAGGGCACCCCTGTCACTACGTGGTGGACAGTAGCTAAAATAGGAACTCTGTCAGCTTTGGCAGCTGTAACACCAGCATCTGCATCTTGCATTAACTGCATGCTTATGAATGACGTCAGGGTCGATCTGAGTCAGGCAGCAGCAGGAGAAGTTTTCAGTCACTTCAACTTTGCTCCCACCTCTGTGTTAGGACCATGAAAGTCTTGTCAGCCCCAATGATTGCTCACTGATGCGGCAAGCGTGGAAGACATGAAGGCAATTGGCAATCTCAGTCCCCAGACAGGCACAACAGCTGGTATCAGGCACCTGGGAGGGACTGCAATCCTGGTAGGTTTTGGAGGTGTTTATGTCATCTTTCAACCTGCCTGAGAGCTTGGTGGGTTGTATATACGTGATCAGATGCAAATAGTCCTCAGTGGGCACAGCTTGTTTTCCCTAAATGTTACTGCACTACACACAAGGACAAGCTGAAGGAACTCTGTTAATAATCTAGTGGTGAGAGCCACCTAAAATAAGAGGAAGCCATTACAGCCAGGCAGACTGTCATCAGCATTATATTCACTCAGGGAGCCAACACTGTCCCATAATGAATGACCTCGTCCACCTGAGCAAAAATAAACAACAGCAGCTCTTCAGCAGCTGAACTTCCCTTCTGGAGGCTGATTATTATTATTCTGAATTAGAGTCAACACTTTTACCTCGGGAGGAAAAAATAAAGATTAAACAGTGCTTATTCTTCCCCAGATTCTAATGCTATCTAAAATTCACCTAGAATATATGTTTTAATGACTTAGATTAAAATCTCCATGTTATTAGTGTATATGCATTATTTGATGACTACCAGATAAGCAGAAAGCTCTGTAATTGTGTGTGTGCTAATTGCTGGGCACAGAGCTGAGTCTCGTAGATGCTGACTGTCTTAGTACCAGTTTTAGAGATGGGGACCATGGTTTGTTGGAGTTGAGTGATTGCCCAAGGCCCCACCTAACATGTGGCACAGTGAGAATGCAAAATGAAAACTACCCTAGCCCAAACTCAAGACTTCATCACACTGCATGCTGACATTTTCATCCACGCACTACCCAAGCGATTATTTCCAAGCCTCCATTACAAATTTTAAGTGCATTCAATCATTTCTTTGACAAATGTTGTTTGAGTTCCTCTTGTATGCCTGGAAGCATGCTAATCAATGAATAAACACTGCATGGAGCAATGAGGCAGCTGTAACGGGGATGGGATTTAGTAGTCACCAGATTAGTAGAAGAAGACATATGTCTGGGTGGGTCAGCCTGATGTAGAAATAGCTAAATGGCACTACTGTTGGTGGGAGTGTAAATTAGTTCAACTATTGTGAAAGACAGTGTGGCGATTCCTCAAGGCCTTAGAAATAGAAATTCCATTTGACCCAGCAATCCCATTACTGGGTATATATCCAAAGGACTATAAATCGTTCTACTATAAGGACACATGCACACGAATGTTCATTGCAGCACTGTTTACAATAGCAAAGAACTGGAACCAACCCAAATGCCCATCGATGATAGACTGGACTGGGAAAATGTGGCACATATACACCATGGAATATTATGCAACAATAAAAAATGATGAGTTTGTGTCCTTTGTAGGGACATGGATGAATCTGGAGAACATCATTCTCAGCAAACTGACACAAGAACAGAAAATGAAATACCGCATATTCTCACTCATAGGCGGGTGAGGAAAAATGAGAACACATGGACACAGGGAAGGGAAAACTACACACTGGGGTCTATTGGGGGGAATAGGGGAGGGACAGCGGAGTTGGGAGCTGGGGAGGGATAGCCTGGGGAGAAATGTCAAATGTGGGTGAAGGGGAGGAAGGCAGCAAAACACACTGCCATGTGTGTACCTATGCAACTATCTTGCATGTTCTGCACATGTACCCCCAAACCTAAAATGCAATAAAAAAAAATAGAGAAGTCAGAGACTTTTTTTTTTTTCTGGTTTGGGTGGTACCAATACTAAACAACAAAATGAGACAATTAAAAGGAATGAGGAATAAAGTATATAAAAAGCCAATTATCCTGACTGAGACAGCTGAATAGAGGACATGGTGCTCTTCATCCCAGCCCAGATAATCATCTCATACAGCATCCTACCATTTGTGCCAAAGGTATCTCTGGAGTTGCTATCAGCAAAGCAGCCTGCATATTATTAGCTGAAGAACCAGTCTTTTGTGGTCTTATACTTTTCAAATATTAACATTTAACCAGCATGTCTCAAGAAAAAAAGTGTATCTGGGCTGGGAGAAGAAAAGCTAAATGTAGAGACATTCAGGGGGTAAAATAAAGTGGAATAAATAGGGGAGATTAATTGATTGCTTTGCATATGTTGCCTAAAGAGGAGCTTTGGTCTGACTCTGTCACTGATAAAGGAGAGAACATTTTGGCACTCTTAAGGGCATATATTAACATGAAATCTGTCCCAAGTCCCTCTTGTCTTGCTTTTCAATGTATTGTTTACAGATGCTAGGCATTTTAATAGAAAAGCTGTCTGCTATTTACCACACCCATCTCGGGGAACAAATTAATTTCTTTGGGATTCCTCTAATTCAGATGGGGTCTGCATTCTTCTCGTGTAAATCTTACAGAGAATGCACTGTTCGTTAGTATTGAATAACATGGAACTTTGGAAATAAAAGCCTTCCATCCTGGCACAGAAGATGTTGGTTACGTGCAATATTTGGAGATACCCAACTCTTTGGTATACCATCATATGCAAGAAGAAACCACATCTAATGGAAAAGCTGGTGTTTTGTTTTCAAGCAGCATTGCACAGTGGTTCACAGAAGGGCATGGCCATCATATTTGCCAGCATCTAGTTCTTGCTTTGGAATTTGAGATTCTGCAGAGCTTCACCTATGTGGCCTAACTCTTCTGAGCATCAGTGTCCTCAATTGTAAAATGGGGTGCTCTATTGATGCGTTATTTTGAAGTTTAAGAAAGATTAATGCACATAAAGATTCTAGAAAATAATAAAAGTTAAATATTGTTTTTTAATGGTATAATCTATTATGTTTCTGAGGATTTCATTTAAAATTCAGTATACCAATATGAAGGGCTTATGTTGTATCCTTAGCAGATGTAAGTTCTATTCAATAACCATTAGAAATTATTCATTATTTTACATGAGCCTCTCACCAAATAGGTATGATACTCAGGGTGATACTCAATTCCAATTAGGTTGTCTTGGAAAGGAGGTGGTAGGTTCTGAATTTTATATGTTGTTCCTTTAGCTAATTTTTCTGAAGTTTTTAAGTTTTCTTTTATTTTTATCAATACAGAAAACACCCAAACAAGCCCCATACAGCATTAAAAATATATTCAGGATTAAAATTAATACTTAAAAAATTTATTTTAGTGGTAAAATTTAAACTGCTTTAATTTGTATAATACAATGTATTTTCTAGTATCAGTGATGCTTATGAGCTGTAATTTACTTTAAATGAAGATAAAGAGAGTCTGTCCCAGGAAAGTTAGTGTCTTTGTTGAAATACTAGCTGTAAAAAGTTTATGAAATCTAATTACAAGTTGCCTATCGATAAGAATCAGCATATCAAGAGAAAACAGAATACAAATCAAATTCACAGGTTGGATTAACTACACAAGGTCAGGTTAATGTCATTATTCACTAACAAAGTTTGTGGATAAGTACGGAAATTTTAGCTTCTCAGTTTAATGCTTCAGAATAAGTAGTCACACAGCAACAGAACTAACAGTCTCTTTTATTTCCGTTTATTTTTTCCAAATTAATGCAAGATACACACAAGGATGTTAGCAGGGATAACTATACTGACTGTCAACTAATCACAGCATTTATTTTGCATTTGCATTTTGATTGTGGCAAATTTTGGAAACAGGAATGAAATTTTGAAAAGCATTATCAAGAAATTTTATAAACTTTCCTGTGATTGAATGGAACATGTTTAGGGAATAAATCATTTCCCTTGATGCCAATTGGATTATACTTTGTTGCTCCTCTGAGTTGATTTTCATCTCCTTTGCAATGTCATCAAGTGTCTATTATTCTTAATCAAGCACAGTAGTCTCCAAACAAATCAGAGGCAATGTGGCATCCAAGGAGAGCACCATCACATTGCCTTTTACAAATGTAATTGATTGGGAGGATCTAAGACAGCTGAATAGGAACAGCTCCAGAGTGCAGTTCCCAGCAAGAGCAATGCAGAGGTTGAGTGCCCACCATATTTCCAAACAAATTTTCACTGCCCACAGACCAGGAGATTCCCAGGCCAAAAGCACCATGAGTTTTCAGCACGGTGGTTTCAGCTGGTGCTGGGTTGGCACACAGAAACTCACACAAATCTAGGCAGCTGTTTCAACTGGTGCCTGGAATGCCAGGGTGACAGAGCCACCCATTCATTCAACTGAAAGGGCGGGGGCAGAGACAGGGAGCCAGCCAATCTGGCTCGGCAGGTAACACCCCCACAAAACAAGCAATCTGAAATGCTCTGGACTGAGAATTTTGCAGCAAGTACAGCTGGACCCAGGACGATCCAGTTCAGTGGGGGGAAGGGCATCCCCCACTACCAAGGCAGTCTGCCACTACTGAGGCAGTTCACACAGCAGTGGGGTAGAGCCTGTGGCAGCTCAGCAACACCTCTGCTGTCAGACTGTGACTAGACTACTCCATGTGGGGCAGGGCATATATGAAAAAAGGCAGCATCACCACAGGAACTTATAAATAAAGCTGATCTTCTAGGACAGAGCACCTGGGAAAAGAGGAGGTTATGAGTTCTGCTGCAGCAGACTTAAAAGTACCTGCCCGCAGCTCTGCATGGAACAACAGAGCTCCCAGCACAGCACTGGAGCTCCTGTAAGGGACAGACTATATCCTCAAGCAGCTCCCCAACCCCCATATACCCAAAGAGACACCTCAGAAAGGAGAACCCAGGCCAACATCAGGCAGGTACCCTTCTGGGATGAAGACAGAAGAAGAAACCAGCAGCAACCCTTACTGTTCTGCAGCCCCCGCAGGTGATCCCCAGGCAAGCAGGGTCTGGAGAGGACCTCCAGCAGTCTTTCAGCAGAGGGGCCTGACTGTTAGAAGGAAAACTAAGAAACAGAAATAATTTCATTGTCAACCAAAAGGATGTCCATTCAGAGACCCCATCTGAAAGTCACCAATTACAAAGACCACAAGTAGATAAAGCCACTAAGATGGGAAGAATCGGTGCAAAAATGATGAAAACACCAAAAACCAGAAGGCTTCTCCTCCTCCAAAGGATCAACAACTCCTCACCAGCTAGGGATCAAAGATGGATGGAGAATAAATGTGATGAATTGACAGAAACAGGCTTCAGAAGGTGGGTAATAACAAACTTCTGAGAGCTAAAAGAACACGTGATAACCCAATGCAAAGAAACTAAGAAGGTAAATAAAAGATTAGATGAGATGCTAACTAAAATAAACAGCTTAGAGACAAATATAAATGACTTGATGTAGCTGGAAAACACAGCATGAGAACTTTGTGACGCATACATAAGTATCAATAGCCAAATTGACCAAGGAGAAGAAAGGATATCAGAGATTGAAGATCAACTCAATGAAATAAAATGAGAAGGGAATAATAGAGAAAAAAGAGTGAAAAGAAATGAGCAAAGCCTCCAAGAAATATATTATGTGAAAAGACCTAATCTATGTTTGATAGGTGTACCTTAATATGATGGAGACAATGAATCCAAGCTGGAAAACACTCTTCAGGATATTATCCAGGAGAACTTCCCCAACCTAGGAAGGTAGGCCAACATTCAAGTCCAGGAAATACAGAGAACACCACAGAGATATTCCTCAAAAAGAGCAACTCCAAGGCACATAATTGTCAGATTCATGAGGGTTGAAATGAAGGAAAAAATGCTAAGGGCAGCCAGAGAGAAAGGTCGGGTTACCCACAAAGGGAATTCCATCAGACTCACAGTGGATATCTCCACAGAAACCCTACAAGCCAGAAGAGAGTAGGGGCCAATATTCAACATCCTTAAGAACTTCCAACCTAGAATTTCATATTCAGCCAAACTAAGCTTCATAAGCGAAGGAGAAAGAAAATCCTTTATGGACAAGCAATTGCTAAGAGATATTGTCACCACCAGGTCTGCCTTACAAGAGCTCCTGAAGGAAGCACTAAACAAGGAAAAGAAAAACTAGTATCAGCCACTCCAAAAACATTCATAATGGTAAAGACTCCCATCAAAACAATAAAAAAAATTTATAAACTAACGGGCAAAACATCCATCTAGCATCAAAATGGCAGGATCAAATTCACACATCAAAATATTAACCTTAAATGTAAATGGGCTAAATGCCACAATCAAAAGACACAGACTGGCAAATCGGATAAAAAGTCAAGACCCATTGGTGTGCTGTCTTCAGGAAACCCATCTCATATGCAAGGACACACATAGGCTCAAAATAAAGGGATGGAGGAAGATTTATCAAGCAAATGGAGAGCAAAAGAAGCAGGAGTTGTAATTCTCGTCTCTGATAAAATGGACTGTAAACCAACAAAGATCAAAAGAGACAAAGAAGGGCATTACATTATGGTAAAAGGATCAGTGCATCAAGAAGAGCTAATGATCCTAAATATAAACACATCCAATACAGGAGCACCCAGGAACATACAGCAAGTTCTTAACAACCTACAAAGAGACTTAGACTCCCACGACAATAGTGAGAGACTTTAACACTCCACTGTCATATTAGATCAATGAGACAGAAAATTAACAATGATATCCAGGACTTGAACTCAGATCTGGACCAAGTAGACCTAATGGACATCTACAGATATCTCCACCCCAAATCCACAGAATATACATTTTTCTCAGCACTGCATTGCCACTACTCTAAAATTGACCACATAATTGGAAGTAAATCAGTCCTGAGCAAATGCAAAAGAATGGAAATCATAAAAAGCAGTCTCTCAGATAACAGGGCAATTAAATTAGAACTCAGAATTAAGAAACTAACTTAGAACCGCACAGCTTCATAGAAACTGAACAACTGTCTCCTGAGTGTCAACTGGATAAACAATGAAATGAAGGCAGAAATAAAGATGTTCTTTGAAATCAATGAGAACAAAGATACAATATATCAGTATCTCTGGGACACATTAAAAGCAGTGTCTAGAGGGAAATTTACAGCAATAAATGCCCACCTAAGAAGTGAGGAAAGATCTAAAATCAACACCCTATTGTCAAAATTGAAAGAGCTAGAGGAGCAAGATAAACTGAAGGAGGTAGAGACACAACCCTTCAAACAATCAATAATCCAGGAGCTGGTTTTTTGAAAATATCAATAAAAATAGACCTCTATCCAGATTAATAAAAAAGTAAAGGAAGAAGAATCAAATAGATGCAATAAAAAATGATAAAGGGGACATTATCAATTCCATGGAAATACAAACTACAATTAGAGATTACTACAAACAATGCTATGCACATAAATCAGTAAACCTGGAAGAAATGGATGAATTCCTGGACACTTGAACCCTTCCAAGCCTAAACCAGGAAAAAGCTGAAACCTTGAATAGACCAATAACAAGGGCTGAAGTTGAGGCAGCAATTACAGCCTACCACCCAAAAAGTTCAGGTCCAGATGGGTTCAAAGCTGAATGCTACCACACTTACAAAAAGGAACTGATACCATTTCTTCAGAAACTATTCCAAACAATCCAAAAAGAGAGAATCCTTCCCAAATAATTTTCTGAGACAAATAACATCCTGATACTAAAACCTGGCAGAGACTCAACAAAAAAAGAAAACTTCAGGCCAATATTCATGAAGAACATAGATGCAAAAATCTTCAACAAAATACTGGCAAACCAATTGCAACAGCACATCAAAAAGCTTATCCATCATGATCAAGTAGGCTTCATTCCAGGGATGCAAGGCTGGTTCAGCATATGCAAGTCTATAAACATAAACCAAAGACAAAAACCACATGATTATCTCAATTGATGCAGAGAGGTCCTTCAGTAAAATTCAATTGTGCTTTATGCTAAAAACTCTCAATAAACTAGGTATCAAAGGAACATACCTGAAAACCATAAAAGCTATTTACTACAAACATACAGCCAATATCATACGGAATGGAAGCATTCCCTTTGAAATCCAGCACTAGACAAGGATGCCCTCTCTCACCACCCCTTTTCAATATAGTATTGGAAGTTCTAGCCAGAGCAATTAGGCAAGAAAAAAAAATAAAGGGTATTCAATTAGGAAAGAGGAAGTCAAATTGTCTCTATTTGCAGAGGACATGATTGTATATTTAGAAGAACCTATCATCTCAGCCCAAAATCTCCTTAAACTGATAAGCAACTTCACCAAGTCTCAGGATGCAAAATCAAAGTGCAGAAATCACAAGCATTTCTATACACCGATAACAGACTAACAGAGAGCTGAATCATGAGCAAACTCCCATTCAAAGTTGCTACAGAGAATAAAATACCTAGGAATACAACTAACAAAGGAGGTAAAGGACTTCAAGGAGCACTACAAACCACTGCTCAAGTAAATAAGAGAGGACGCAAACAAATGAAGAAACATTCCATGCTCATGGTTAGGAAGAATCAATATTGCAAAAATGGCCATACTGGTCAAAGTAATTTACAGATTCAATGCTATCCCCATCACGCTACCAATGACCTTCTTTGCAGAACTAGAAAAAACCACCTTAAACTTCATATGGAACTGAGAGAGCCCGCATAGCCAAGACAATTCTAAGCAAAAAGAACAAAGCTGGAGGCACCACGCTACCTGATTTCAAACTATACTACAAGGCTACAGTAATCAAAAGAGCATGGTACTGGTACCAAAACAGAGATATAGATCAGTGGAACGGAACAGAGGCCCTGGATGCAATGCCACTCATCTACAACCATCTGATCTTTGACAAACCTCACAAAAACAAGTAATGGGGAAAGGACTCCCTGTTTAATAAATGATGTTGAGAAAACTGGCTAGCAGTGTGCAGAAAGCAGAAACTGGACCCCTTCCTGACACCTTACACTAAAATAAACTCCAGATGGATTAAAGACTTAACCATAAGACTTAACACCATAAAAACCCTAGAATAAAACCTAGGCAAAACCTTTCAGGACATAGGCATAGGCAAAGACTTCATGACTAAAACTCCAAAAGCATTGGCAGTAAAAACCAAAATAGACAAATGGGATCTAATTAAACTCCAGAGCTTCTGTACAGCAAGAGAAACAATCATTAGAGTGAACCAGCAACCAACAGAATGGAAAGACATTTTTGCAATCTACCCATCTGACAAAGGGCTAATATCCAGAATCTACAAAAAACTAAAACAGATTTACAAGACAAAACAAACCCATCCAAAAGTGGGCGAAGAATATGAACAGACACTTTTCAGAAGAAGACATCCATCAGGCCACCAAACATATGAAAAAATGCTCATAATCACTGGTCATTAGAGAAATGCAAATCAAAACCACTTTGAGATACCACCTCATGCTAGTTAGAATGGCGATCATTAAAAAACGTGGAGACAACAGATGCTGGAGAGGATGTGGAGAAATAGGAACACTTTTACGTTGTTGGTGGGAGTATAAATTAGTTTAGCCATTGTGGAAGGCAGTGTGGTGCTTCCTCAGGATCTAGGAATAGAAATTCCATTTGACCCAGCAATCCCATTACCAGGTACATATCCAAAGGATTATAAATCATTCTGTTATCAAGACACATGCACACGTATGTTTATAGCAGCACTGTTTACAATAGCCAAGACCTGGAACCAGCCCAATGCCATTGACAATAGACTGGACAAGGAAAATGTGGCACATATACACCATGGAATACTATGCATCCATATAAAATGATGAGTTTGTGTCCTTTGTAGGGACATGGCTGAATCTGGAAACCATAATTCTCAGCAAACTGACACAAGAACAAATTCTAACACTGCGTGTTCGCACTCATAGGTGGGTGTTGAACAATGAGAACATGGACACAGGGAGGGGAACATCACACACTGGGGTCTGTCGTGGGGGGCTAAGGGGGGAACAGCGGGGTGGGGGTGTGGAGGTGTGGGAGGGATAACATGGGGAGAAATGCCAGATGTAGGTGACCAGGGTATGGAGGCAGCAAACCACATTGCCATGTGTGTAGCTATGCAACAATTCTGCATGATCTGCACATGTACCTCAGAACTAATTGATTATATAGTTGCTTAATTTTATGAGGCAGCATTGCAGCAAGTATCGCTAGATACGAAGCCAGATATCCATTTATGCAAGGAAGATCTATAGATGCAATTTAAAAGTGCTCATTTTAGAAATTAGGAGGGTTTTTCCCAATGGAAGTTTTAATGTGAGGTTTGCAAAAAGGCTAGATAGCTAATCTGTCTCTCAAACAACACTGAGAAAGAACTGTGGATTTTTGAAATAAGTAACCCCAGTTTCACTCACTTAATCACTTCTAGCTCTTAAGCAACTTAAAATTGACAGAGTGCAGTATCAAAATTTGTACAGTAGCAAATAGTAAGATATTTTATAAATGAACTTGTGAGACAGTAAAAAAATATTCCATCAGGACATCTTTCCTTAAGAAAAATTAAATTGTTTATTATACTAAATTATATATTATATATATATACTATAATGTACTAAATAATATATACTAAACATGTATAATAACATATTACTATACAAAAATTATACTGTGACCTCTGAGAATCTGTTTGCATTTTTATTTGAGTCTGTGTTGCAATAGTTGTCCAATAAAAAATATTTGCTTTAGTCAGAAAATTTTTATCCAGAGTACTTTTTTACCCACATCACTTGAAGCCACAAAGTTACTTGCTCAACAGATTTTTGTTGAATGGATTGAATCAGAGACATTTGTAACATGGTAATATTCATTGGACCTGCATAAAATAGGGCAAGCATCCCATTGATTTTCTACTCATAGAAGCAGCCAACTGTACTCACTTACAGTGTGTAGGAGGCTATCTGTGTACATGTCTATACAGTGTGGGAATTTGGTAGAGTGATAGCAGCTCCAGGTCTGTGAGTGAATGAATAGTTCATGAAGAGCCATTTAGCAGTTGTCATTGAATAGTGCTCCGTCCGTCTCTCAGTCTCTTATTTTGTCTGTCACAGTTCTGCCGACACTGGGATACTTGCTTGTCATGTTGTTTACCATGACTCCTCACAAACTCCAAGCATAATCATCCCATCTCCTACAGTACTCTCATGAAAAATGTCAAGAATACACATGTCCCAGAGAGCAAACTGGCAAAGAAGAAAACTGCATGGGAGAATGAGCGTGTGTGATAATACACATATTTTCTTAGTGTCCAGTTCAAAATCTTACCCATGGCAATCCCACCAATAAAAAGACCACTAACAATCTTCTGGAAGCAATTTGATTATTCTTGGTCACTTTGTTTCATTTTATGGATTGGGTAGATGGGTTCAGTAATAAATCCATGCAGAATATTTTGAAAGTATGAACAAATAAAGTCCTGGATATATTTGTTCATTTATTCATTCAAAAATTTTGTGACAGATTACAATATATATAATTATGCGGTACACATAATGTTATGATGTATGTATACAATGTGGAATGAGTGAATCAAGCTATTTAACATATCGACCCACCTTAAATACTTATCATTTATTTTTCCTGTCTAACTTTGTACCCTTTGGCCAACACCTCCACATATCTCTCATCCCCAGCCTCTAGTAACCACCATTCTACTCTCTGCTTCTATAAATTTGATTGTTTTAGATTTTGCATATAAGAGAGAACATGCCTTTGTGTGTGTGTATGTCTGACTGATTTCCCTTGGCATGATGTTTTCCAGCTACATGTTGCCACAAATGATATAATTATTCACAAAACCATGATACAGAATCAATGAAAGTGTCCATAAATGGATGAATGGGTAGAGAAAATGTGATATATTTCATTCATTTTTATTGACTCCTTCTGAAGTACCAAGCATTCTCCTGGATGCTAGGGATCCAGAGACATTTACATTCTGCCTTCCAAGAATTTACAAACCTTCAGGATAGGGGTGAGTGGATACATGAGATTTGACAGTGTAGAGTATATCTAAGAGGGACACCTACCCCAGATTATGGGATAGAAATTAGCCTTGTAAAATGTGTGTGTGTGTGTGTGTGTGTGTGTGTGTGTGTGTGTGTGTGTAGGAAATAAGTTTGGGGTGGGTAGGGAGAGGGGCATTATTGTATAGAGAGGACAGGAAGGAGAAAAGAAGCAATACATGCTTGGGAATTTCAAAGTATTACACTTCTATTTAGGAATGGTGATAGTTATTATTGGGAAGAATGTGAGGGCATGAGCTGGCAGAGTAAAGATAAACTGAGATCATCAAGTGTTTGATAAATCAAGTGTTGAATCTTGACTTTATGTTGAAGACAATTGGGAATATTTCAAGCATGGAAGGAAGAGATATACATTTTTAGAAAACTTTCTTTATAGGGAATGGAGGTAAAATAGTTTTATAGGATCCTAAGAACATAAGATCAATGCTAATACTCGATAGAAGGAGGGGTAAAGGAAGCTATGTCTCTTTTTCCACAAAAAGTATAAGGACAAATAGTCATTTCTATGATTTTTTTCATTTTTAATCATAAATGTTAAGATTTTGAGACTCAACTTGATGTAACCCAAGTGCCGAATTTCCCATGGGAGTTTAAGTGTTGACCAGTTGTCAATTTCCTGGCTGGCTGAAAAGTATCTCAACACCACAATGAGTTTTCAAAGCCATGAACTTTGCTTTAACTCATTGTGATCTTGGAGAATACAGAAGGTTCTGCTGGTCCACCTAAGTTTTTTCTCATGTGAAAAGCTGAACTTTACTTGAAACTGCTTTATGATTCACATACATGATTATTGAATGCTTATGCAAAAGAGAACCTGTGGTAGGCATTCAATAAGTGTGTGATGAAAGAAAAAAATTCAACATTCAACAAGTTATTTGCTGAGCATTTACTATGTGCCATGCAATTTGCAAGTCATGGGGGCTCTAATGGTAAACAAAACCAGGTCCTCACAGTGCAGTGTAATGGATGGATAAGAATAAAGTTAGGGGAAACACTTTTCTCTCCCCTGTGCCAAAAAGAGAAGTGGGTGAATATTTAAATGGGTGTAACAGCAGGATTGCCCAAGTGAAGCTTAGGTTTGGATAGGAAGCCTGAAAGCTGAGAGAATGTATCCCTATTCTCTTGTAGAAGGGAGTATATGATGCCTGCCTTATAAGGCTGGAGTCCTGTGTCTTCTCTTTTAGATGTTTCTAGTTATAGACTAGTATGTGTGTATGTTGGTGTGTGTGTTTCATTTTCATTTTTCTAATTTATGTTTGAATTTCCCTCATGATCTTGTTGACATTTGTTACAAAATTCCATTTATCTAATTGATGTAAATACTCTGTAGCTGTATACAGCCCAAGTCAGGCTGTCAGCCCAATGCCCAATACTTAATTGGGATGACTTACCCAATTGTAAGCATCATCCTTCTGTTTATATTTCTAAAACAAAAGCTCGTGGTTTGTAAGCACAGTGCCACTGGATTATAGTCTTTAAAGTAGCTGCTAATTCTGCTGGAATGTAATAAACTTAGTCTTTCCCATCAGAAAGCCAAGCTCAGCTCACACTTCAATAGGCTAATGTGGATATAAGGAATTTTTTTTACTGGATCGTGGCAGGGGCGTGGGGGTGGGTCTTGGAAGCACATGATATGGTATGAGAATCTTGGACCAGAGGAGTGGAGAGGAGCATGGGAACTTAAACAAAAAGGTTTCTTTAGGATGTTCATTAAATTTATAAATCAAATGACAAAGTTAAACTCAGTAAAGAATTTGGCGATATGCGAAAGATACTTTGAGAAAACATTACAGGAAACAGTTTTAAATACAAATTTAAAAAATACGACCCCAAATCAAGGACATTGCTTTGTTTGCATTTGATTTAAAGCAGACTTTATTGTTTAGCCTAAAAAAAGTGTCTCCAGGTTGGGGGAAGCACACCTCCTAGGATTATTTTTGAAATACTGCCTATATTGCTTAAATGAAGCTTTCCTTTATGATTCCATTCTGCCTATCATTTTTTGCAGTATTTTCATTAGTTGTGAAACAAACTGAATGGGTCAGGCAATCCAGAGACTTAAGGCCCAATGGAAAACAGTTAAGTGTTATTTGAAAATTTCCCATTTTCACTAGAGCAACACGAGTTACAAGAACACTGCCTAAAAATGGGGAAACATTTACATCCAACATTACCGCTTGATAAATACAAATTGGCCTCAACTCTCTGAATCACAGACTTTCAGAACTGGAGTTAACGCTGGAGATAATGTGAGAAAAGTGACATCTCTTTAATGTGAGAAAAGTCAGGCTTAGAGGACAGAAGAACTGGAACTTAATGTCTCCTAGATGAACATTTCTAATATATCTGAGTCCATTTTTCTCTAATAAGATTTCTCTAGGATATCTACGATCTTGTAGGATGTGTTCATTGCACAACTCCAGGAGGCACAGTTCACAGTGTGGTGAATAGATGATACCCTCTGGAGTTGTGCAGCAGCTCTAATTTGTATGTTATCTGTATCTCCCACCAAGGCTTTCTCTTTGGCGGTGATGTATTTCTTTCTGTTTAACTGGAAGGTGCTTGCAAACAGTCTGTAGGATTCTATCCATGTTACTGCAGTTGTTATATGTTTGTGTTGAAGGACACAGAGATGCAATGAACTGGAAACAGGAGAAATGCAACAATTTCTGTAAACCCTAAATTTTAATTGCAGCATGTGCAATTAAAATGCATAGCGCCCAGGTCCAGTGATGGCCTGAGCACTATGCATTGCAGCACAATTGGCATTAGAGTGTGACAGCGGCTTCTGATACAATGAGTGACGTGTTGGCTCTATTTTACCTTCTCGGCTGCAGCATTATCAGTACCTCAGACACTTACCACACATCTCAGAGATAACACGGTGTGAATCGGAGGGTCCAATTTGGCCCTATGTATGTCCCTTCTGTGAAACTTTTCTGGGCCTGGCCCTTGATTCCAGCCACCAATATCTGCAACTGAAGGGAATCAAGCAGCGCTAGGGTTCAGAAGCTATGACCAAGAAAGAAAAAGAGAGAATTGAAAGCGTTTCCATCCATTTTGTTGGCAACGAGTCAAGGAAAACAGTTTAGGAATATTTGTTAGAGGGGGCTCTCAGGAAGACACCATTACTTGGAAGGTTTATGGCCAAACTCTGACTGCCGTAATCCATAGATAACCCAACAATTTAAATTATAGAAGCCGTATACAAATAGTTCAAGGCAAGGTTGTGAGCATTTCCTAAAACCTGTTCTTTATTCGGTTGACTAAAACCAGAAAAAATGTCTGTGCTTATTACTAGGCAAATGCCTTAAATCAGAGAATTCCATATGGTTTTACTCTTGGGCTGAATTTGCATTTATATGAATAGGAATAACAACTGTGTCTTTGAGAGTTGGATCCTGTCTGTTATTTGTTTTTTCAATTATGCTTATTAAATCCCTCAGCATTTTTTTTTTCGTTTTACCCTCTATGCCCTACAAGGGAGTTCATTGCTTCAGATTATTTTAAAGATGAATGTGGAGGCAGAGACATTCCAAAGTGGAAGTTACATAGCAAGTCAGTGGCAAAGCCCAGGGGTAGAGACCTGGGAAGACCAGCTGTAATTTGTGCTGTTTAATACTAGCAGCCTTGTAGAGAGCAGACCCATTACAGCTGTAGGCTTATTCAATTATTCTGACTATATCTTTAAATATTGCTAGAGCATCTCATAAGCTAAAGTACCTTAATAGACACACACACACACATATACCTATAAATATACATACATACACACACACACACACACTTATGTAATTACTGCTCAAAACAATCCCAGGAGAGAGATTTCCACAGTATTGTGTTTCTTGGTTACAAAAGAAACTGGAGCATGGCGAGGTTAAGTGGTTTGTCAGGTAATCGTGAGCAGAGCTGCGAATCGGATACAGTGATGCAGGCAGAATTTTGTTCTGCTCACTTGTAGAGACTGTGGACTGTCCTGGGTTTCAGTCTGGAAAAGGGGTCATGACTTTGGAAGTTGGTATAGGTATCAGAAAGGATTTGGGTGGGAGAGAGGGTGTCACAAGAAAAAAATGCATGAATCACCCAGTCAGGGTTCCCTTTCCCGGCAGAGTCCCCTCTCTCTAGGTCACTCCTCTGACATCTATATTTCCAGGCAAGCCTCATGGTTGGAACACCAGGCTCACGTGGCAAAGAGGCAGCTGGGAGAAAGTTTTAAGTCCGTGCTCTAACACCTTAAATGAGTTCTACCCACTGCTCTTCACCCATACCTCATTCTCAGGTAGTTGAAACCATCAAATATATAAAGCTGCCATTGTCAGTTTTTATGCTTATAAATACATGATTAAAAACCAACATACAACAACCACACTCCAAAACCATTGATAGTCGTAAAAGCCAGCAGAATTACCATGGAGCTAAAAATGAAGAGATATTAGCCCTCCTTGTCTACTGATTTCAATACCAACAAAAAATGGAAAGTGAATGTAAAAGACACAGTCATAAAAAGATTATATTAAACTGTTAAAAGGAAAGGTAGGAATTTGACTGCGTCATGGAAAGACTACTCATGTAGTGTTTGGGGTATCTGTTTCTTAGCATGATTCCAATAAAATGACTGTTTTTCCCCATAGTACATTGATCAGAATAGCATGTTCTTACCGCAGTAAGATCCATGTGAGCAAAGCAAAAGATCAGATTTTATTTTTTATATCTAGAATCTGAAGTAATAGTCATGGTACTCTTTATATTATTACTACTTTTACTAGGAATTTCAGTTATTTATCGTTCCCTATTAATGTGTATTAGGTGCTGTGTAGGTATTTCATATGTGATCAGAAGCGGGTTACGTCAAATAATGAAGCAGGTTTTTTCAGTCCCTGGTCTAGGTTTTCTATCTCTGTGGTTACCTTTGCATTTTATGATCTCAAAATTTATAATCATTACAAATGGTTATAGCTATTATAATCACCCCCAGAGAAGTAGGCTTCTCTTTCTTCCCCTAGCTTTACTGAACCAAGAGACAAATAGTAGTATCGTGGTGTCGTTCCTTATGAAGACACATTGAAAAACATCAGATTACAGAACTATATCATTAGGGCATGTGTGGAAATATTATAAAGCTGTAGTTGGATATGTTACTATAGTTTTCATTGGCACTCATTTTTAATGTTATATAGCTAAGACCACTCTGGAAACCTGACAACTCTGTCAACCAAGCATTCAAAACTGTTATCTCAATAAGAAAATAAGACCTTGGTAGCTTAGACTGATGCTCATGTTTTCATGTGGGCTCTCCTGTGGACAGTCAGTCACATGAGAAATTGCTTTAGCTGTACTGTCCTTTGGGCCACAGCACATCTAGCTCTGCCTAATGTGAAGGAAACCACTTGTGCAAAGAGCCCACTTAAGAAATGGCTTTGCTTGACATCTGCCGGCTGAAGAGCTCACCCTCCCTGAAAAATAAAACACTTTACTCAAAGAAAAAGTTGATTACCTGTAGAATAGATCTAATATTCTAACAGAGAAAATGCAAAATTGCTCCTTTTGTTTTTACATTTTTTCTGCTATGCCAGAATGAATTACCTGTTCTTCCATACATTTGGAAGAAGGACTGCCGTACTAAGGAAAAAATAACTTGATCTAAAAAGCATTTGTTACTTCCAAGTAATAATTATTTGGCAGTGTTTCCTTACCTCCTCAGCAGAAAAATTTGTCTGGACTAACATAGTCCTCACACAATCAGAATATGTTTACTCGTCAAAAGTCCTACAGATATTTGCTGTGTAGGTAGGGACTGTTAATTGCACTTTTCATGTTTTCTGTGATCCCAACTCAACTCAAAATTTGTAGAAATGTTTTTGGAAGGTCCTTGAGGGTTAGCCACTTTCCTTTTCAATTTTATTGAGTCTATAAGAAAACAGCAAGATCAATTTCACAACACAGTAAAGTTCACGTAAGGATGAAAATGGAATATCCTAGATTCAGGAAACATTAAAATTACTGCATGGGTGGGTGGCGATGTTAAGCCACCACCATTGTTGACATTGCTGCATTTTTAGTTTTCACTTATTCATCCTAACATGCTTACCAATGCAGCTAAGTGAAAACACACAAAGTTAATATTGCTCTTTAAGCAATGGTTTATCAATTTCAGGGGTCTCCCTTTTAGGTGGCTACCAGGTTAATGTTGTTTTAGTAATGAGCTTTGCATATGAGCGAGCACCAATTTTATGTATATATGCATTATTAACTCGCCATGAGATGAAAGCAGATATAACTAGGTCCCTGTGACACCAATTGATTTTCAGAGCTTGTATAAGTTATGTATAATTTACCAAAACTTGTTGCTATCCCTAATTTTTTTTTTCTGTCCTCTCACTGCTTGAAAGATCCACCTCCGGGTTCCTCTTCTAGTGCCCCTTTCTTAACTCTCCCAGGAAGTTGGGAGCCCAGGAATCAGGAGTGGGAGCCATGTCTGCCTATCTTTTCAGCTTCATTAGTGCTAAGAATGTGTTATTAATAAAGGATCAGCTGTCATGGCATGAAAGCAGAGCAGACATTACCTAATTATTGTAAGCAAATCACTAAATGGGGATCAACAGTTCACATTACTAGAAAGTGTAGACTCTGCTACTAGTCATCATTGAGCTCCACATCCCCTTTGCTTCTAGCATTAACTTTTCTCTCCTCACTGAGTAATTGCTGGTTGTCTTTGTTAACCACATACCACAACGCTGTGGAAATGGTGGTGCTGTCAGGACTTTCACATTTTAACTAGGAAAGGTGAGCTGTGAAGGAGATAAGCTTTGGCTTGAGCCCCACTTGGCACAGATTCATTTTAAAAAGTACTTTGTAAAGGAAATGGTGACCTAAGTATAGAGTAATTTCATTTTTTTCTTACATGGGAAGTTATTCTCTGACTACTGTAATTCTCATGACTTTGACATGGTCATTGCTATTTCAGCTGTTGCTGCTGCTGTGGAACCTGAAGTTTCAAAAAAGTTTGTGTCTTAAACTTAAGATGCTACTAATCCACTGAATTGCAGGACTTAGCAGTGGAGACTTCTGAAACTGCCGGTCCCTTATCTGAGACAAGATGAGGAATGAAACTACCCAGTATCTGAGCAGCATAAATCACTTTAACAGATGCACATAGATGATAATTCCATCGATCTGAGATATGAATTAAAGAACATATAGTGACTGTTTGACTTCTTTAAACATTATTGTGATACCCCTGTGTAGAATTGATGCAATAATGAAAATGACTCAGCACTTTCCCATTGAACCCGATTTGTAGAAAAGCTTCATAATTTACTGTAAAACTGCAAGGGAACAAAACCTGGACCTGGGAATGGCTTTGGTACAAGTGCTTTCTAGCCTCTCAAGCTTTTCGAAATTGTCTCCATGGTTTCCAGAGCCTAAAGATGTAAATCAAATATGTGGTCTTGAGTGCTTGTAAGAAGAAACAGCATATAAAAAATAAAGGAGAAAACAGGGTTTGGTCATTTAGTTTCTATAGCTTTTTTTGTGTTTTAAAATTTAAGAAAACCCACAAAACCAGGAACTGTTCATTGAAAAGGCAAATGGTAGCCGAGTCATACTGAACCTGTCATACTAGCTACAGGCCCCTTGCCCTGGAGTCAGGCCACCCGTGGTTGAGTTCCCAACTCCCCTATCTGTGATTTTGGTCACATTAATAAACTTCTCAGATTCAATCTCTATATGTTTAACACAAAGAGATGATGAAATCTACCTTGCAATATAACACATTCACTTTCTCTCTAGGAATCCAAAAGGTGGCGGACTTGGGAAGGGACCCGTGATAAAGTGGCAAAAGCATTGGATTAGGGATATGGCTTCAGGTCCTGGTTTTGTCATTGTCTAGCTTGTGATCCTAGGCAAGCCCCCTACTCTCCATCGAGCAGTTAATCACTTGAGCAGTGATGAGGTATATTTTGTTTATGTATATCTGATACATTGGGTCAAGCTTTAAGAAACAGCTTTTTTTATTTTTTGTAGGTTAAAATAATCACATAATGGCAACTTTATTATAGTAGAAGTGAAATAGGATATATTGTCTCTAAAAATTCAGGAAGAGAGACTCCATCATAAACTTAGTTGCAAAGAAGCTAATAAGAGATCAGAAATGATTAGTGAGAGAATGGTGTGTGGCTGAGGAGTGCTGGAGGAGCAGATATTCTCCAGGTTCTTTTCTTTTGGTTTTTCTTCTCTGCTTGTTCAACTCCCAGTTACTTGGATATGTTTTGTTGCTATTATTTTTTGACATCATGAACATAGGTTTTGACAGTCTGCTTTGCTCTGCAGTGATGTGGTTACCAGTGGCAAATGCTTCATTTTGGATTCCATCTGTGAAGCAGGCTATAAAAAAAGTGTGATGTAAATTTAAAAGTTTACTCCCTGGAAATAAAGTGAAACAATAGCATATTAAGAATAGTTGAAGGAACTAAAAGTTTTATCTCAAAGAAAGGAAAATTAAGAGGATATTACAGTTGTCTTGAGAAACATGAAAGCCTGGTGTGTGTAAGAGAGGTTGGATTTATTCCACTTGGATTTAAGTTACTGAAATATCACCAGTAAGTATAAGTCACTCTGGGGCCTACCTTATCTTATCTCTTAGGGATTTCTGAAAGTCAGAGGTCTTCAAACAGGAAAGGGTTATGTCAAGGGGTTGTAAACTTGTGATTAATGAAGAATAACTACTTGGTAGGAACACCGCAGAAGGGATTCAAATGTTAGAAAACTGGCTAGTTCTAAGGCTATTATGTTTTCTTCCAGTGCTTAAACTGTGTGATTTCATGAATTCTTGATACTTCCAGGGTTCAGGATCAACCAAGAGATAAAACAGGCTCATTTTCTAAAAACATATTTCACTTACAAACTGTTACAAAGTTTTTAGTACACTAGATGGATTAAAGACTTAAACATAAGACCTAATAACATAAAAACCCTACAAGAAAACCTAGGCAAACCATTCAGGACATAGGCAGGGGCAAAGACTTCAAGACTAAAATACCAAAAGCATTGGCAACAAAAGCCAAAATAGACAAATGGGACCTAATTAAACTCCAGAGCTTCTGTATCAAAAGAAACAATCATTAGAGTGAACCAGCAACCAACAGAATGGGAAAAAATTTTGCAATCTACCCATCTGACAAAGAGCTAATATCCAGAATCTACAAAGAACTAAAATAGATTTACAAGAAAAAAACAAACCCATCCAAAAGTGGGTGAAGGATATTAACACACAGACATCTGTGAGGCCAAGAAACATGAAAAAATGCTCATCATTGCTGGTCATTAGACAAATGCAAATCTAAACCACATTGAGATGCTATCTCATACCAGTTAGAATGGTGATCATTTAAAAATCTGGAGATCATTAAAAAATGCTGGAGAGGACGTGGAGAAATAGGAACACTTTTACACTGTTGGTGGGAGTGTAAATTAATTCGGCCATTGTGGAAGGCAGTTTGGTGCTTCCTCAAGGACCTAGAAATAGAAATTCCATTTGACCCAGCAATCCCATTACTGGGTATATATCCAAAGGATTATAAATTATTCTATTATAAAGACACATGCACAAGTATGTTCATTGCAGCACTGTTTACAACAGCAAAGTCCTGGAACCAACCCAAATGCCCATCGATGATAGACTGGACAAGGAAAATGTGGCACATATACACCATGGAATACTATGCAGCCATACAAAATGATGAGTTTGTATCATTTTTAGGGACATGGATGAATCTGGAAACCATCATTCTCAGCAAACTGATACAAGAACAGAAAATCAAGCACCACATGTTCTCACTCATAGGTGGGTGTTGAACAATGAGAACTCATGGACACAGGGAGGGGAGCATCACACACTGGGGTCTGTTGGAGGTGGTTAGTGGAGGGACAGAGTGGGAGTGGGGAGGTTTAAGAGGGATAACATGGGAAGAAATGCCAGATATAGGTGACGGTGGGATGGAGGCAGTAAACCACAATGATATGTGTGTACCTATGCAATAATCTGCACATGTACCCCAAACCTAGAGTACAATTAAAAAAAACTTTGAGTACAAAGTTTACAAAACACTTTGTAAGTGAAATAGGTGAGCTTCAGTTTCCTCTGGTACTACTATTCACATACCAAAGGGCTGCTTTAAATTAATTTAGCAGTTGTATACCTTATAATTTATTATAAATGATACAAATGACTTAATTTTTATCGCAGCTCACTGATTGAGAAAGACTTAATATGGGGAAGTAACAATAAATAAGGATGACTTCTCCTTAGAGTAGAACTGATGTGGAAGACTTCATTTATGCCATGGATATAATTATCGAGATCAGTTTTGGTGCTAGTTTAGTAATATTACTGTATTACTTAATGTCAAATATAGGTACTTTGAGGCAACAAAATTGGTGTTATATTGGACAATAAGTAGGGAGATGAGGGCTACCTTAGATAGAGGATTCAGGGACAGCCTGTGGAGCGATGTCTCCTTTACCATCTCTTATCCGCTCAAATGGTAAGATGGAATCAGGCCATGTACAATGTGAGGGACAAACACTCCAGGTAGAGGCAATAACAAGTGTAAAGGCCCTGAGGCAGGAAAAAGCTTGGTTCAAGGAATGGAACAAGGCTAAGGTAGGGAAGAGTGGTGTGAGTTAAGAGATCAGAGGCAGCAGCAGGCCACATCATTAATTAAGTATTCCATTCTAAGCACAATGGAAAGTAATTGAAGATGGTTGTCTTTTTTTTTTTTAATTTCAACTTTTAGTTTTGGGGGTTCACGTGCAGGATTATTACATGGGTATATTGCATGATGCTGAGGTTTAGGTTACAAATGATCCTGTCAACCAGGTAGTAAGCCTAGTACCTGATAGTTTTTTGATTCTTGCCCTACTCCTTCCTTCCCACTCTCTGGTAGTCTCCAGTATCTATTGTTGCCACCTTTATGTTTATGAATACCCAATGTTAACTCCCACTTATAAGTGAGAACATGTGGTATTTGGTTTTCTGTTCCTGTGTTAATTTGCTTAGTATTATGGCCTTCAGCTGCACTCACATTACTGCAAAGGACACAATTTTTTTCTTTTTTTATGGCTGCATAGTATTCCATGTATTCCACTACGGTGTATATGTGCTGTATTTTCTACCAAGGAACCACCCAATACACAAGTATATGCCTTATTTTCTTTATCCAGTCCACTGTTGATGGGTACCTAGGTTGGTTTCATGCCTTTACTATTGTGGAATAGTGCTGTGATGAACCTATAAGTGTACGTGTCTTTTTGGTAGAACAAATTGTTTTCTTTTGGATATATATGAAGTAATGGGATTGCTGAGTTGAATGGTGGTTCTGCTTTAAGTTTTTTGAGAATTCTCCAAATTGTCTTCCACGGTGACTCAAGTAATTTACATTCTCACCAACATGATATAAGCGTTTTTTTTTTTTTTTTTTTTCTTTTTTTCTTCATGAGAGAGTTACAAGCAGGGGCACAAGCTGACTATCATGTCATAAGTAGGTTTAAGAGAAAAGCAATGGAGGAAGAGAAACCGATAGGAGGAAACAGAATTTTCCCTGTCACTTCTAGAGGAGCTTGTGATATTAAGGCAAGTCAAAGTGGAATTAAGCCAGGATTGCGTTGTCTTAACATTTTGTGTCCTCATATGAGTAATGATGACTTTCTTTACAGCAGGCTGTGGTTTGCCATTAAATACCTCAGGTTTAATTGTGTCACTTATTTTACTCTACTACTTTTTGGCATTATTCATAAAGGAGTCGATAATGCCAAAAAAAGTATTGTATGAATATGAGGAGATGTGAGTAGGGAAGATTAATCCATTTGAACATTACTCTTTAACGAAGTTTTTACATGTTGTTGTAGCTCTAAATATGTGTATAAAACCAAATTGAAATGTAACCAACTCTCACGAATAAGAAATGGCTGCTTTTCCTCTAACTATATAACCTTTACCCCCAAACGTTTCAATTTATATTCAGTTATTCTCAGATTATCCATTGTCTGCTTTTGAAAATATTAATACTTATCATTTCTCTGTGGATATATACATTATTCTGAGCTACTAGAGTGATTATATATAATAGATTAATATATAAAGATGTATTAATATATATTTTTGTTATAACGATGGAAAATAAAATATACAGCTAATATTTATTGGGTGCTTATATGCAGGACACTGTTCTGAATGCTTTGCATTTAGTAAGTTATTTAATTCTCACAATAATGGTATGTGGTATGTACTACTTTAATCCATATTTAACGTGAGAAAACTGAAGCAGAGAAAGTCTCAGAAACTTGCTCTAACCACACTCACATTGTGTTTTTGGGACCAAAGGTTTAAATAAAAAGCAAAACGTTCCATCATTTCAAGAGGACAGTTGTTTGTTTTTAATGCTCATGTCACAACAGTCATTGGCTATTAACCTTAACATTATCAGCTGCCTTTTTCTCATAGCAAATGATCTTCTGCAGTCAGATTCAACTGATGGATCTGGGAGTGTGGTAGGGATGTGAGGAATGAATTATTTCTGGAAGGTTTCTTAGAGCACTGGTCAGAGGAGATAATTCCAGGGTGGTAGATAAAGGGGGTTCCATGCCCAGAGCAGTTAGGGTGCTAGAGCTATTGTCACATACATATCATCTTTATTTATTGCATTTTAGGTTTGGGGGTACATGTGAAGAACATGCAAGATTGTTGCATAGGTATACACGTGGCAGTGTGATTTGCTGCCTTCCTCCCCTTCACCTATATCTGGCATTTCTCCCCATGCTATCTCTCCCCAACTCCCTACCCGCCTGCTGTCCCTCCCCTATTTCCCCTGACACATCATCTTTTTAAGGAGAAACAGTGCACATTAATATACTAAAGCATTTTGAAAAATCACTGTCACATCCAGCGTTTCCCAGCCTCGTTGACTTTGGAAACAACCTCCTCACCTGGGTAACAGTAATCCTAATTTCTGTAGAACATATTTTTGTGAAATGTAGTATTTTGTATACTTTGGTACCGAGTTGCTTACCTTGGACATGAACTACCTGTATGCAAACTTTTGTCTGTTTGCACACACATACTTCCTGTCTTCTCCCAGTTCCCCCACTTGCCAGGCCTGGGGTTCATTGCTTTCTTCTGATTCTCAAAAAAATCTCTGACCCTCAAGTTGGTTAGCAATTCCAGACGGGCACTTTCCCTGAAGAAAAATGGGCCAGGTAGGAAAAATTCTTTTTCAGCTAGTGCAAAAAGAATGCATTAGGAACGAATGAGCCCATTATTGAAAGTATGAGAGAGAGAGAGAGAGAGAGAGAGAGAGAGAGAGAGAGTGTGTGTGTGTGTGTGTGAAAGAGCAAGAAAGAAAAAACTCCTCTTGCCCCCAAGCTTTTCTAAACAAACCACTCAATTAGTGTATGGCCCTGTCTTGTACTTGGCATTTCTAAAAAATAAAAAAATAAAAAGCTGGCCAAAGTGCCTTCGGCTGTGAAGGTGTCAGTGGAAAAATAGATATGATTTTTTTTATGTGTTCCTCTAACCTTTGAGTCAAGATTCTATGATGGTCTACAATATATTTGGTTTGATAGTCAAATGATCTGATTGTTTTAAATAACTTGTGAAAAGTGCAGTCTTTCATTTGAAGAGACCAGGGCATTAGTGAGGATAAACAGCAAGTGGGGCGTCTATGCGACATCATCGACTTCCTGGCTCGGCTGTAATTAGGTTCTAGAGTATAATTAGGTTCAGGGAGGGACCATGTGGCTCTCACTTGCCACTGTATCCTAAGCACCTAAAACCACACCTGGCACATGCCAGTACTTAATACATACGTGTGGAACGAATGCAAAATAGGTTAGAATCCAAACTGGGTTAATTACAATTTGTATTGCCAATAAAGGTCAGAGGCCATTCTAGTTTAATCCGCTCATTTTTAGAGAAAACTTAGGCTCCAGGTCAGATCTAAGGGAGAAATATCCTTAGATTTAGAACCTCAGGCCTGGCAGATGGGGGATTGGGAGAAAGGATTTTTTTCCCTTAGGTCTGATCTGGAGCCTTAGAACTTGGCTCAGATATACAAATGGTACAGAAGGTAGAAATTCTTAGACAAAGAATGACCAGAACCAGGCCTGGGTCATCTTTAGAAAACATACTGTTTTTCATAGTGTTAAGGTGATATTTTGTTCTTGAACTTGTACTGTTTAACAACTGAGAATAATTTGGGTAGGTAGAATCAGAAAACTGAGAGATTGGCAAGACACAAGTACAACAAAGAGGGGTAAATGTCACATGAGTTTAATTGCTGTTAGGCAGCAAAGTAAACATAGGAATTTGCTTTTTTTTTTCTCAAATGCTCTATATGACAGAATATAATATGGTTCAATGTATTTGAAATGTTTCTTTTTAAAAGTTTGTTCTCTTATAATAAATAATGATTTAAGATAACTTTATGTCTGTATAAGACACAGATTTCCTAAATTTCCTTTACAAATTAAGCTTACATCAATCAGCCCATCACCCTACAAGTTATCATTAAAACAAAGCCCAGAAATTAACTGTTGGTAGTGAAAACAGAATGTTAGTCAGGATTTGAGTCTTTTAACATTTATTTATTTATTTATTTATTTATTTAGAGATGGAGTCTTGCTTTGTCACCCGGGCTGGACTGCAGTGACATGATCTTGGCTCACTTCAGCCTCCACCTCCTGGGTTCAAGCAATTCTCCTGCCTCAGCCTCCTGAGTAACTACAGAGATGTGCCACCATGCCCAGCTAATTTTTGTATTTTTAGTAGAAATGGGGTTTCACCATAATGGCCAGGCTGGTCTCAAACTCCTGACATCAAGTGATTTGCCTACCGTGGCCTCCCAAAGTGTTGGATTACAGGCGTGAGCTGCCACACCCAGCCTAAAATTTAAACAATTTTATAATAATTTCTCTATATTCTCACAAATAATGTCTTTTTGCATCTTAGAAAAGAATCTGTTTCTCAATTTGAAAAGTGTCCATTAAGATTTCTAAAATATTTCTCTTTTCTAATGAGGAATCTTGAAATTCAAAGAATAACCAGCAAATTAGAAGTTCATGAAGCTATCATAAATGAGTTGGACATCTTGTAGAAAATGGGGAAAAGCAAAATGTAATCAGATTCCCAGACTGTTTTGGCTCTTGGAAAATAAGACATAGGTAACTCAGTGACACTTTTCTCAAGAATGTGAATTCCTCAAAGGGTTCTGTGCATTGATTCATGGGTTCATGTTGTCACAGAGGTCAACAATTAGCAGAGACTGGAGTTAAAATGATATAAGGCAATGGCAAGGGGCTAGGGGATTACGATCTGAATGTTGACATTTTAGCCATTGAAACAAACGGGAGTTATTACTAAATAATAGAATCATTAAAAAAAAGTTATTTCTCTCTGGACAAAACTCTACCAATAAAGTCTGGTTTGTTAATGCTTATTTCCACATGGGTAAAAATGTCTGACAATGTGTCTGAATATATTATATAAACAATCAACATGTTCTTCGACTATTAAAAAGAGTTAGCTTTGGGACATTTTCCTCTCATACAAATATTCTTCATTTTTTCCTTATTGTTCTGTGTATTGTGTCCTCAATATAAATATTTAGCACATCAAGATTTAATAAAAATCAAAAACATCAATTTGAAAAGTAGTTTCTTATTCTGTAAAATAGCTATCATATTCATTGATTGCAAATATGTATTTCTATAGCTTTTAATGATAATTAGGTAGTATGTTTTAAAAAATCTATCCAAATATATCATCAAAAGACTTATTATAATGACTCCTTCTCAGATTTGCTAATATTTTAGGTCAATAGTATATATTTAAAATATTGTATATATATATTTAAAGACTAGAATTAGGGGATGGATACCTCATTCTCCATGACATGCTTGTTTCACATCTCATGCCTGTATCAAAACATCTCATGTACGCCATAAATATATACACCTACTATGTACCCACTAAAAATTAAAAATAAGGAAATAGAAGCAGAGGAGGAAGAAGCAAAGAGGAAAAACATAAACACAATTTTTAAAAGACTAGGATTAAACATTGTCTAGCTATTATTTGGACTTTAATAATAGAAGCAAATGCCATTTATAAACACAAGAAGACATCATATTTATATCACTGCTTCCTGCTTGCTATGTTTTTAAAAACTATTAAGATCAATACTAATACAAAGAAAGTATAGTCTCCTCATTAATGCAGGAAGGACAAAAGTCGGATTCTGACTTTGCCTACCTATCTCCATAATGCAGCTACTTTTTTGCTCATACAGATAGCATTTCTTTTGGCCAGAGTGATGAGCTACAAGCCAAAGGCAAGGTTATGTGTGCTGAGCTAGGCAGTTACCCACGTGGCATGGTTTTGGGGGGCAAGGAAGTGTTCCAGGTAATGATGCTGGTGACTCCTTGCATTTAGGCAAGTCCTGGTCATTGTGAGATGTCCAGAGTCTCACATTTACCTCCCTGAGCTAGGGAATGAGCTTCCTTTCCGGAGAAGCTGGTCAAATTTTATTGGCAACAAATTTAGTAAGGGATCCTCTCATTTAGGACAGACTATAAAGATGAATTTTATTGCTTTTCATGATAAAAATACTCATTAACAAGAAAGCAAAAAATATGTTAAATTAGGAAGAAGAGCAAAAAGCAGGAACTGTGGAATTAGTGAAGCTAGAGTTTATATACTGTTCTAGCCTCTACCTAGTTTTGACTCAGTCATTTACTGCTATAAATGAAATAAAATTTTTTAGTGTTTTGAGGGTTAAATGAGATGCTGGTTGAAAACCATGTAGCATGTTTCCTGAAACATGGTATCTTTTGAATAAATCATATATTGCTATTAGTGATGTTGTATAAAAAGCAATGATCTATTATTCTACCAGCAGAGGCTAAAAATGTTTACACTGTCATGTGTTTGCTTTCTGTTATTTTTTTCTGGCCATAGTTTTACATTGTTGAGATCATATTGCATATGTAGTTTTGTATTCTTTGTTTTGTTTAACACAATATGGCATTAAAAAAAGAATACTGTTTTTTGTCTACCATATTGGCAATGATGATAAAAGATAACACTTGATGCTGGCAAGAGTGAGGTTATGGGTGCCATTGTGCATCACTGTTGAGAGTATCAGCTGGTGTTACCTTTCCGGAAGGCAACTTGGAAAATATTGTTCAAGAGCATTAAAATTCTTTTGTCTTTTGACCTGGTAAGTTTACAGTCTCAGGAAATAAGTGAATTATGAATGAAGACTTATGGCCAAGGAAGTTAATTGAAGAATCATTTATAAAAACAAAAATATAAAAATTATTACTGTCCGCCATAATGAAACTGCTAAGTAAATTATGCCACATTCAAAAAAAGGAATATTTACAGACATGAAAGTCCAATTTTCAAAGAATAATAGATTACATGGAAAAGTGTTTTTAATATGATGTTACATAGGATGAACATAGTATGATGCAAAACTCCAGTATTCCAATTTTGTTTCAAAAAGAAACAAGTATGTGTGGGGAATGGTCTGGAAAAATGTATGCCTGGATGTTATCAAGATTATTTCTGGCTGGTGGGATTGTATATTCATTTTTTTCTCAAATTTTCTATTTTGAACAAGGACCTGTATATAAACACCAAAGACATCTACATAGGGGTGTGTGTGTGTGTGTGTGTAATAGGAGCAAATATTCTGCGAATTTCTCCATGCCATAAAATAATAAAATTTCAGAACTATGTATTTTTAAGAGATTTATAGTGTTTTATTTTTGTGGATCTATCTTACTGTTTGTATTCCTTTTTGATATTGCTTAAAACATGTCGATTATTGCAGTGTGTCCCTTTGCATATATAAATCTTGATTTGCATTTCTAGATCATTTCCTTTGCAGTGCAGAGGCATCATTGGGTCATGCATGTGAACCTAGGGGGAGTAAGTTTGGGTACAAGTGAATGCACCAACTGAATGTACACCTTCAGAGCAAGCTAGGGGAAGAAAATGGGACCATCACCATAGACTAGTGGAAAGAAACAATATGGCATCTCTCGGGAGGAAGTGAAAGGCTTTTGTGATTGGAGACCAGGGTACTCTAAGAAAGACCACTTGAAAGAGAATTTAAGTATCACACTGTTGTGGTCAGTTCTTGTCTTCTTTTATTTATCTTGAACATTCTTTCAGATTCCTTTGCCTAATTAGGCCTTTAGTTTTCAAGACACACTTGTGGCATAATGGTTTCCATTGTGGGCAAAGAACAACTGTCACAGCTCTGTGTGCCATTATCTTTGTACCTATTGTGTTTGCAATTTCTTTTATATCAACATGATCTATTTCATAAGTGTCCTGCTTCCCCTACTCTCCTGCATTCTTCTCAAGGGCACAGACTATGTCTTATCATCATCCTATATCTCTAGGGCCATGAAAGGTGCCTGGAACATGCTGAGTGTTCCATAAATGTTTTCTTAGGTGGGTGAAAGAACAGCAGTACATGGGTAAGAAGTGGAAATTCTAAAGGAAGAGCAGGTTCTGACGAAGAACAGGCTTTGCAATTCCAGGAACACATGAATCTCTGCGTTTCCTCTCTCCTTTTTATTCCTCAGTCACACTGATTATAACTAAATTAGCATGTCTTTCATGTTAAGGTTTTTTAAAAGAAAAGAAGTTTTAATACAACCTGAAAAACCTCCTTTTTGTCACAATGCTCATTGCAGTCTGGTCTTTTCCCCACAGGCCCAGGATTAATGGGCTACTAGTAAAGGAATATTGGCCTTCTAGTAAGATCAAATATGCTCTTTGATGGGCATGTGGAAAATAAAGTGGATACTCCCCTTAAAAATTTGAGGGCTTTGTAGAAGTCAGTTATCATAGGTGAAGGTTAATATTTGCATTGCACTTTATAAATTAAAAGTGATTTTTATCTAAATTATCTCATTTAATTTTCTGATTACTAACATTCTTTTGGGGATAAAGCCTTTCATTCTACAGTTTCAGATAAAGTTTTAAGATACAACACTACTGAGAAAAGTAATCCCAGTACTGTTATCAAATCATTTTCTATTAGGAGGTATTCAGAAGCAGAAAAATCCTACTCTTGAAGGACAAGGAAGGGGGAAAGTGCCATAAAACAAATGGGCAGGCTAGAGACAAGTTTTTCATGATTCACACTATTTTTTTGTGCTAGTTTTGGTTGGAGGAAAGAAACCTAGCTTGGCATCTATTATAGTTCTCCCAGATGGAACCCTGTCTTTAGGCCAATGGCTCAGCTAAATTCCCACAACTTTTGCCAAAGACCTGCATCATCATAATGTGGCCATCGTCAACATCATCATCATCATCATTTAATGTTTGTTTATTATGTGTCAAATGCTATTCTAAGTGCCATATATAAATCATCAAAATCCTCCAAGAAACTAATGAAATAAGTTTATTGTTATTATTGTCATACATACTACATATGAGGAAACTGAGGTATCTTGCCCTAAGTCAAAGAAAGTAGTTGAAGACAAATTTAAATACAACGATTTTTCCTCCAGTCTTTCTATCAGTTGACACACAGTCCTACTTCTTTTAATTGGTATGTTTATATGGTTTTTCATGAGTTCAAATGATCTCTCATTTCTCCAAATGTCTTAAGTAGTACTTTACGGCATCCTTTAACTAATATCATGCGTTGTATTATCACCGTTATTGTACAAGTCTTCTATATTTTTACTTTCTTTGCTCTGGTGTTATTACATGTTTTCAGACTTTTGTGCTCATTTATTTGCTACTTTTGACCCGATGGAGCCTTTCTACAAACTACTTCCTCCTGGAATCTGCCTTTACTTCTCTTACTGCACCTAGGTCAATGTTTTACAGTGTTGGTTCCACAGTGTAATCACCTGGGGAACCCACAGTAGAAGAAATACTGACACCTGGATCTCATGCCTAGAGATTACAATTAACTTTGGGTGGCTTGGGCATCACAAGTTCCAAAAGCCCTCCAAGTGATTCAGATGTGCAGGCAAAAATGGAAAACCACTGGCCTGTCCTTTTCCTATGCATCTTAAACCTGCAGCAACTCCACTTTCCTCACTAGAGTTCAGTGATCCTGAAGCCACCTGTCATCACACTATATAGTTCTCCTTTGTAGCTCTTCAGCAACTGGAATTGCTAATGGCCATATATAGGAAGGAAGCCTTGAGAGTCTGCAGTACTGAAAGCCAAGTGAAGAAAGTATTTTAAGGAGGAGGTATTAATTGTGTTATATGCTGAGTCACAGAAGATGAGAGCAAAGATTTGACCAACGAATTTAGAAATATGCACTGATAATCTTGACAATGTCATTAAATGTCATTTGAGTGGCAGGGAATAAATTTCTGATCAGAGAACAAAAACATTGGTGATGCAGGGGGTAGAGAGCAAAAATGAGAATGAGAGTGAGTGTGAAGAATTGCTAGGGCAGAATTCTTGGGGAGGCAAAAGAAGATAGGGTTTAGTGTACTTTGTCTCATTGAATCCTTGCAGTACCTTAAGGGAAATATATTATTTTTCTTTTCATTTTATGTATAAAGAAAGTGAGACTTGGAGAAGTTTGTAACTTGTATATGATCACAGGGCTCATAGTTGTCAGACCTGGGACCAGTCACAAGTCTACATGCCTCAAAGTTCTTAAAACTATGTATCCTTGCCTCTTGTTTGTAAAGAAGACCCTTCGGTTGCAGTTGAATGAGCTTTATATACATTTATTCCCTAGCTTCCTTTTTTTTTAATTTCAAAACCCTCTTTCTCCTATAGCACAGTTTTGCTTGATGACAATCTATGCATAATTGATGTAAACTAAAGACACCAATGCACTCTTTAGATTAAAATAAATAAATCTTTGGAACCTCAATCTCGGACAAAATGATTGAGTCTATTAGCTTTCTATAAGTCAGTGACAAAACTAGTCTGGTATCTGCTGACTTTGGTGTGCTGCTGTAGCCGTAACCCCCAGAAACAGGTGAGTCACAAGATTCCTTATGGTCCTGAAGGATCCTCATAGCAGCTCCTAACAAGCTGTGCTGGAAACAACTGATGAACTATCACTGGAGCTTATGAGGTAGGGGATGAGGGCTGTTGGGTTAGAGCAGCATTACACCTAATCATTTATGAGCTGACTCCTGGGGTGATGGAACCAGAAGAGTGATGTGTTGATCAGTGTCTATGCAGTGGGTGGGAGGGAGTCCTGGTTTGTAGTATTCGCCAATTTTGGTAGTGTAAATACTCCCACTATGGCTAATATCAACTTACCAGCATGAAGTCACTCAGTGTGAATCAGGAATAGATGAAAACAATAGACTCTCAACACTCTGTGCCAACTGGCTCTAGCACACCATCACATATGAAATAAAAAGTTTTCACCTGTATCTCTCAGTGGATGTTCTCATTCATTCCTAGAGATGTCAAGCACTTCTGGAGACAACATAAAGAGGTAGAAAGAACATTGTGTTCAAATTCCAGAGAATAGAGGTTTGGTTCTGCTTCAGTCAATAAAGTTAGCTGTCTGGGTTTTGCCAACTTACTTGTTTTCTTTGGACCTCGATTGGGAAATGAAGCAGCTGTCCCGTTAAGACTCTTGAGAGTAGGAAGATGCTGTGATGCACCCGCACACATGATGCTGGACATCAGCCTTCTCCTCCGCGGGGGTGGAGGAGATCTTGTAAAACTGTGTGCTATATTGTGCTTTTGCATTTCAGTTGAAAACTTTGTCTGTCTTTAGTAGCTTGTCCATGCTGTTCTCTATCACTGTGGCCTTTGAGATTTCTCAAAGAAACCGGCAGGAATGTTTGCGGTTGTTCACATATGATATTCCTAATGAGGCTGTCTAAATAATAAAAAGGAGTATGCAATCACACCAGATACCTGCTCATTCTGAGGACAGATAGAGCTGCAATCCTAACCTTTAATTTTATGGCTTTCCCATCTTTTGCTAACCCTTTAACATTATATTAACAAAAGATGGACTGGGTGGGGGCAGGGAGGGACTTAATGCTTTTTATGATCTATTTTAACATTTTTATCTCTCCTTGAAAAAGTAAATTTGCCATAAGAATTAAAACTGTATTTTATCCTTTGAAATGCAGCCCTAGATGATGTATGTGACTGCACTGGCGGCAAGTCAAGTCTGCACAAAGCCCAAATTGAATCTTCCTTCTGACTACAGCTGTGCATGATATTTTATGCAATTTTTTTATGCTGGTCATAAATGAGGTGGAAACTGTGATTATGCCAATTTTTGAATAACACATTTTCACCAAAAAGTGACTGGCAGTGTTCAAACATGTGTATGTATTTACCAGATCCAGCCCTTCTTTTCTCATCACGAGATTGTGGACTGTTGACCCCAGGACAGATTCCTAGGTGAAGTGCTATAGACACTTAATATTCTATTGTTGTAGGACAGAGGATTGCAAAAATGTATCATGATTTCCTCTTACTATAATATCTGTTTGGCAAAATATTGCCCCTGAGCAACTGAATATGCTGAAGTGGAGGGTGGGTTTCATTGTAAAAATAAGTCAGTTTATTACTATACCATTATTTATCTGTATCTGTATCTGCATTACGTCCATATCTAGACAAAGACTAAAATGAATGGAAAGGAAGAATTTAAATATGCTTACAAGAATTTGCCGTGATACTATAATATCATATTCCACTGTTACATAAAATGGTGCTAAGAAAGAAGAAAAATATTACCTAAAGATCAAAATTTGCTGCTTTTCTGTTTCTTTTACACTTGATATAATACAGATGCTTTTTGTCTATGTTTGGTATTAACACAGAGATTACTGTTAGACAATTTTAGTTGGGCGGCTGCAGAGGGAAAAATTAACATGTTAAGTAAATGATTACAGAAAACATAAACCTTTGATATGAACCTTAACAACTGCTTATCCAAATTAACATGGCATTACATTTAGAGCTGTAAAGATGAAGCCATTTGCATGAGTGTGTGTATATGGGCCTAGCCGTCAGTCAGTTCTCATTAATAAATCCCAAGCCCAAGATATTTGCTCTACCAACATCCTGCTGTCATCTCCAAAGACCACCTCTGGCAGCTGATGTCCCATCAAGTTGCTGACTGAACTGAGGAAAACATCTGACTAGCAGAGGGCAATGTGCCTGCTTCCGGTCATATTGAAGGGAAGACATCATACACTTGAGATTTTTTCTTTAGAGCTTTCTGGAAGATTGAAACCAGAAACTGAGCACTTCTGATGGGTGCTGAGATGATACTCTTGCATTGTTTGGAGGGTTCTGTTTTATAACTTGTAAATTTTTCCCAACTTGGGGATCATTTATTCCATGAAGGAGAGATGGCTTAATAGAATCATCAGTAGCAAGCTTTGATTGGTACTAAACAGGTCTTCCAAAATTATATGCTGAATAGCTGAATGAATGAATGAATGAATGAATAAGAGATATGGTCAGATATTATGTTGGACTCTCTTCCATTCATGTCACAGATCTAAGGAACAGCAGTAGTGAAAATCTTCTGTCATGTTATGAATGTTTGCATGTAATTTGTCCCTGAAGATTAAATGTCAAATGAGAATCTTTCTCTCTCTGATATCAGCCTAATGGTAAAATGAATCATACACTTTACATCTTCAGAAACATTGCTAAGGACTATGATTTCAGCATGCTAGACATCATTCAATAATCAGCTCACAAAACCAGTCGCTTGGCTTGCATGATTTTGTTGGATATTTCTGATTGGGAGGGCCAACTGATTAAATTTCAAGTTGAAGGAAGCACTGCCTGAAGGTCAGGGGAGAGGTCTAGTGCATGAAATGATTGAGGAGACATTGGTGGGTCTCCTTGACCTGACAGTAATCACTTGTCTGACCAAAATGACATTCATTTCTAAAATGTTATTATCAGTGCTCGGCTGCTCCTACGGTTTCCCTTGTTAGTAGCTGTGCAATAATCTTTTACCTAATAGAGTCTAATGACCAAGATGCAGCCTTCCTTTTTCAACAGGGCCGTGCAGCCCTTATCTACTCATAATAGTTGGACTACTACGACTCTTGTAGATTCTATAAACATTCAACCTTGAAAATCACCAGAGTTTCAGGGAATTCTTTAAGAAGCCAGCGTTGAAAAACGAGTGATGGTTCAGGAAGGACTTCTTAGCACATAATTTACTTAGATACTGTACTTTATGTGATCATTTTACTTCTAGCTATAATTCATCATGCCAATCTTGACACATAAAGTCATAAATGATTCTATTTCCAGTTATAGCCACTTATGCATTCTTCTTGTGGTCTACCACTGTTGTATGAGGAAACTAACTGTTACTTTTGATAGCTCTTAAGTTTGAAATTCTTGGGTGTTGACTGCATGTTCTCACTCACAAGTGGGTGTTGAACAATGAGAACACATGGACACAGGGAGGGGAACATCACACACTGGGCTCGCCGAGGGGGTGGGTAGGGGAGTGAGGGGAGGGATAGCAGGGGTGGGGAGATAGGGGAGGGATAGCATTAGGAGAAATACCTAATGTAGATGACAGTGTGATGGATACAGCAAACCACTATGGCGCATGTATACCTATGTAACAAACCTGCACGTTCTGCACATGTATCCAGAACTCAAAGTATAATTTTAAAAAAAGAAATTATTGGGTGTGGGAATTAATACATCTACTCTGGACTTTAACATTTGTTCATTGGTTTGTAACATACATCCTACTGTTCATCAGCAGGTACCTGTACGTTGACAAAAATGTTCTGGAAAGTGATAGTAAATTTTTTTTTTTTTTACTTTTAAGTTCAGGGGTACACGTGCAGGATGCGCATGTTTGTTACACAGGTAAACGTGGGGGCTTGTGATACAGATTACTTTGTCAGTCAGGTATTAAGTCTATTATCTACTAATTATTTTTCCTGATCCTCTCCCTCCTCCCTTCACCCTCCTCCCTCCACCCTCCAGGAGGCCCCAGTGTGTGTGATCCCCCTCTATGTGTCCATGTATTCTCATCATATAGCTCCCACTTATAAGTGAACACGTGGTATTTGGTATAGTGAAAATTTTGAAGTGCAAATGATTCTTATCACCTCACAATAGCATAGGTGTCCTGAAGGTACAGTGAACTTGGCAAATGAAAGACATGCTGGCTTATTTTTGCTTGGGCAGGTAGCAACACATTTGTTTTAATCAGCCTTGTGTATATTATATGAAACCATAATCAAATGATATCAAGACTGAAATCAAATAAGATCAAGTGAAATGGATAGTCCATTTGTGAGAGAGAGATGGTTTGTAAATAATGTGTCTCAAAAAGAGAAACACTAATGAGAAGAATAAGCATCAAATTCATGACTCATTAGAGATTATGACCAGGTATGGGGTGTGTGTGTGTGTGTGTGTGTGTGTGTGTGTGTGTGTGTGTGTGTGTGTGTGTGTGTGCATAGTTATTCATCCAATTCAACTTTGTTACACTTTCAGTTTAAATAACGAAGGATTTCACGAGGTCATATACCTATTGTGGAGAAATATATATATTTTTCAGAGACGTGTGTTAGTATGCTGAGACTGGCATAACAAAATACCACTGAGCAGCTTAAACAACAGACATTTATTTCTCTCAGTTCTAGAAACTGAGAAGTTCAAGATCAAGGTGATGGCTGATTCAGTTTCTCATGATGACTCTTTTCAGTTTGCAGATAGGCACCTTCTTCCTGAGTAGTCACATGGCAGAGAGTATATGAGAAAGAGAAATCTCCCCAAATCTCTCTCTCTTCCTCTTCTTATAAGGCTAGTCTTACGGCATTAGGTCCTTACCCTTACGACCTCTTTCAACCTTAATTATCTCCTAAAGGCTCTATCTCCAGATACAGTCACCTTGGTGATTAGGGCTTTAACATGAATTTGGAGGGGAACACAAATTAGTCCACAGTGATTTGGCTACAAATTTTCATTTCTTGGTTACTTTACCAATTTTTCTTTTTTTGAAACAAGGTCTTGCTCTGTTGCCCAGGCTGGAGTACACTGGCATGAACATGACTAACTGTAGCCTTGGCTTTCTGTGCTTAAGTGATCTTCCTGTCTTAGCCTCTATGTAGCTACACTTAACTAATTTTTAAATTTTTTCATAGAGATGGGATCTCTCCATGTTGCCTGGGCTGGTCTCGGCCTCTGAAGCTCAAGTAATCCTTTCTCCTTGGCCTCCCAAAGTACTGGGATTCTAGGTATGAGTCACCATGCCCAGCATTACTTTAACACATATTACCTATAGGTTCAAAGTGTTATGTTGGTGGATATATTCATTGTAATCTTCCTATCTCAAGGTCAAAAACTTAATTACCTTTGTAAAGTACCCTTTCCCTTGTAAGGTAACATAATTACAGGCTCTGTGGGTTAGGATGTGGACCGACATTCAGGGTTGCCTTTATTCTGCCTACCACATGAGCCAAGGATAGAGCAAATCTAGAATTCATTCGTTTAGTAATTATATGTTAGGGAATAAATAAGTGCCAGGCAATATACTATATGTGTGGATTTTTAAATGGTTAAGAATGAGAATTTGGCTGACTGAAAGAGCCACCAGGCTTTATCTGTGAGGATCAGTAAAAGTTCTAAGTTTAAAATGAATTTTCTCTTCCGTATTTGATATTAGATTGACAAGTCCTTCTTAGAACGGTGAGAGAGGAAACTAGAAATAAGTTAATCTACTACATAAAATTTTAAGTAGGGAAGAAGAAAATCTCGGAACCACAAAGTACCTTGTCCATTTTACATAGAAGGATAAATTGAATAATACAGTGTGTGGGAGAAACTGGAAATAATATTGTCTTCTTAAGAGACTCTCTAGAACTAATAGAAAGCGGTTCCAAATAGAGGGGCCAGATCACATGTAAAGGAATTAAATATTTAATACCTACTCATAAATGCATAAAGGGAATAAATTACATTTTCTAAACATTTCAGTACAGCCACAGAGACCACAAAAGTACAAACATAGTTGGTCATCACAATCTCTGATAGTTATTTCAGCTTACATCTGTATCCCACTAATCAGTTATTAGGACTGAAAACTTCAGAATGAGTAGTAACTGGCTTTCTGATTCTGAAAAGAGAGGGGCAGAATAAAATTAAAATGAAGGTTGGGATACAACAGATTTAATTTAGAAGCAAGGGCCATCAAAATTGAGTCAGGTGCTTCTGTACCAAAATCTCGTGTATTTTGCAATCCTGTAGTTTCAAGTGGGATCTTATTGTAGTAGTTCATAGTTACATAAATTATAAAGTATATTTAGCCAATACCTTTACTTGCAAAAACATCTAACTTTCATTTTAATATGGCATTCTGACCAAGTTTGTTTGTTTCCTTCAAAAGGCCATCCTTTAAATTGATAATAAAGAGATTGATTAAAATATGTATAAATCCACAATCATGAAGAGAGTAGGAAGGAAGCCATTATCAGCAGAAAATGTCAACAGCTACCTGTTAGAAAGAAAATAGTTGAGCTTTAAACTGGGGTAGAGAAACTTATTGCTGAAATTCTGCAGTAAGGAGTTACAACCAGAGAGTCAATATACGCTAGAGGACCCAGAAGAAATTCACTTCTCAAAAACACCAGGAGGACCAGAGGAGACAGAGAGGAAGAAGTTACTGAGAATGACTGTATTCAAATCAGGGGCATTCCCTCTAATCCTCTGACCCTCCACTCCCCTGACCCTCCACTCCCGCTTCCATCCAAATCTGCGATATCCAGGACTCAAGGCTTTAACCTCCCAGGCAATGCAATATTATCAATGAACACTTTTTTTTTTTTTTTTTTTGTGTAAAGTAACAAAGTTCTTCTTTAGAGGAATAGAAAAAAAAAGTCTGTTTTGGAGGTGTATAGGCCGTGTCTTGGGAACTAGAGACTAAAATGGTGAGTAGAATTACGATAGCTAGTATAGATTCAAGAGCAAAATATATAAATTTTATTAAGTAGGAATCTCCCAACAAAATAGCCGTATATTACCATTTTGTCACTTGCATCATGTTTAAACATGAATATACAGTCAAAGGTGTAATACACATTTTAGGAAAATTCAGTCTCAGTTTAGATGTGAGCAGTTGATATGGGAGCTAATTTCTAGAAATGCCAATGTGAAAGTGTCAAAGTGAGACTGAGGAAGGAGACCCTTCATCCTCTTAAGCTTCTAGGAGTCCTTCCCCCTAGACTTCTACATTGCGTTTCAGTAGAAGTAAAGGCTGGCAGACCCTGGCGCCACCCTTAATCACACTCCTACAGATCGCAGGCAAGGTATGGAGGAATCTTTCAGGAAGGCATAGCTTTTCCTTAAACACAACGAAACCCCCACCCAAGTCGTGTTCCCCACGCCTATTTCAAAGATCAAGACCTTTTCACGCATAATTTCTAGAATTGGAAGCCTTTAAAAGGGCAAGGATTTTCTTTGTTGAGGAGCTCAGCTGTTAGGCAACTATGCCACCGCTGCTGCTGCTCCTGGCCGAATAAATCACCCCTTCCTTCCCAAATTGGTGTCCGAGAGGTTTGTTTCCTGACTTTTCTGCTTCAAGAGTAGGAAGGGAAAGAGGCTCAAGCCTGTGCATCTGAAGCAGAATCCCACTGGGAACTCTGGCAATTCAGTGAGAAATCCCCCCTGAGTGATTCCAGAGAGGGGTAAGCATCCTGTAGTCTTCTCTGCCCAGAAAATGAAAGTGAAAGACAAGGTAAGGCAAAGCAAGACAGTAAGGAAGAAGGGAGAAAAGAAAGGAAGAAGGAAGAGAGAAGGAAAAAGAAAAGAAAGAAAAAAATCATTGAGAAATGGAACTCTTTCAGGAAATGGCTCAGAACTTCCACAATAAAACTCAGATTAAATTCTCTGGTAGATTTGCAAAACAAAAACAGAAACAAAAAAAAAAAAATTAAAACAAAACAAAAATTCCCTCAAAACCTTCATTTGAAAAGAACAGGCTATTACATACAAGCTAAACACAAAAAACTTGAAGTAATCCTTGGAATTTAAAATAATACTTTTACAAATCTAGGGATGCCTTAGAAGAAAAGTCAAGAATTTTTATGAAAAAAGGAAAATTTTGGGAGAAGGAAATGGGAAACTCTAGGATAAAACAAGCACACACTGGTTATATAGGAAGGGAAGTATAATTGTTGTTAGTGAAAAATATCAATAATTTGTTTATAGTTCCATTATTTAGAATCCTATGAACAAAGCTTGGCAGAAAACTGTAAATGTTATTAACCTTGACAATGAAAAGTAGAAATGGCAGTTTGGGAGTAGACAGGGAAAAGTGGAATGAAAAGCGGGGAGACAGGGGCATCATCATCTTACCAAATGGGGAATCCAAAATTTCTACAGTTTTGTAATTAGAAATAGAAACAGGTGCGGTGGCTTGTGCCCATAATCTCAGCACTTTGGGAGGCTGAGGTGGGTGGATTATGAGGTCAGGAGTTCAAGACCAGCATGGCCAACGTAGTGAAATCCCATCTCTACTAAAAATACAAAAATTAGCAAGGTGGGGTAACATGTGCCTGTAGACCCAGCTTCTTGGGAGGCTGAGGCAAGAGAATTGCTTGAACCCAGGAGGCGGAGGTTGCAGTGAACTGAGACCACATCATTGTACTCCATCTTGGGTGACAGAGTGTGACATGGTCTCGGAAAAAAAAAAAAAAAAGAAATCTAAGTATATTATTTAAAAGTGCACAAAAGTAGTGATGATAACTTAAGCCCTGATATTAATGGGCTTTTTAAACAATGTGAATATAGTATCTAATAAGATTTTGCTTGAATTACATTAAAGAAAAATGTGGTGAGTAGCTGCAAATTCCTTGAAATGCATTCACCAGAAGAGAAACAGGCTATGTGCCATCTAGTTGAAAACAGAGCCCACTTTAAGTTGATGACTGTCTCCAAGGCTGTTCAATAGAAATATGTGTTGCCTATCAAACTCACTATTATAGATCATTTATAGTTTAAGGGCGAATGTTTGTGATAACATCACATGACTAATTAAGAGATAATTATTTTAAGGTGCCAGCATGGTACATTGGCACAAACTCTGGACTTTGGTTCAAGATTAGAAATCAGAGGTACAAAGCCAAAATCCTGGTTCCATCACTGACTTGGGAGGAAACATTGGGCAATGCCATCAGTTTTGCTCTAGCAACTTTCTCTGTATCTCTAGTCAGGAGACCACTATTCCTGTTTACAAATATGAGGTTCAAATATAGTAATATGTGTGAAGATGATGATTATGATCCTTGATTTCTTTGATCATTCTCTACATGCAATTACTTTGTCTAAGTCATTCATTAGTGGATTTCTGAATTGTTTAATACATATAAAGGACTCCAGATAAAGTTCAGTTCGAAATTGAACTATCTGATTACATTGGATAGATAATATCATTTTTCTTCTTAAACTTATTAGAGAATTCCTTAACAATGTTAAAATAGCTATGGTTTGAACAGTGAATCATTAATGTCTTCAGATACACAGATTAGATATTCTGAATATTTTCAGTTACATTTCATTGTGGCAGAAGTCCACATAGTTGAAAAATATTTTATAAAAATATGCTTATGTGCTAGTATTTGTTGCTTCAGAGAAACACGTTGATCTTTACCTTGTTTTACAAAATCACTTTTCTTTTGAGATGGAGTTTCGCTCTGTCACCTAGGCTGGAGTGCAGTGGTGCAATCTTGGCTCACTGCAACCTCCGCCTTCCAGTTTCAAGTGATTCTCCTGCCTCACCCTCCTGAGTAGTGGGGGTTACAAGTGTGCACCACCATGCCTGACTGATTTTTGTAGTTTTAGTAGAGACAGCATTTCACCATGTTGGCCAGACTGGTTTCAAACTTCTGACCTCATTATCCACCTGTCTCAGCTTCCCAAAGTGCTGGGATTACAGGTGTGAGCCACCATGCCTGAACTCGATTTTATACTTTTTAATAAATAAATAGCTAATTTTCTCCTTTGAACATTATAAAAATTAGAAGAGAAAATTTCCAGTAATTTTAACCACCCAGACATAACCTCTGTTAATATTTTAATGTATTTCTGCTCTTGTTTCTATATACTTAGGCACATATCTTTTAAAATTTGGAAAATTTATATTGCATTATTCACAAAGCATTGTATCCCAAGCCTTTATTTCATCAACATATTCTTTAGAAATATTTTTATTAGCTCAATAATAGTCAACCAAATGAATGATCAATACATATTTTAAACTTGACTCTTAACATTTATGTTATTTCTAACTCTTGATATTACAAATTTATTATAACATTTTCCGTGATAAATAACCTACTATGTAAAGCCTTCCCTTCATTTATGAACATTGCTTTAGAAAAAGAAATTCCTAGAAGTAAAATTATTGAGTCAAGGCATGTGATGATTCTAAAGGTTTTGATATTTACAGATAAACTGCTCTGCAGAAAGATACAATTTGTAGTCCCAAACAGAAACCATAGTATCTTCAAACACTGGGTAATAAGATTTTAATAAATTCCTAATCATAATGTAGGAATTAAGGGTATAGGAGACATACGAATCTCATTTTGATTTCTATTTCTTTGAGCTGTTTTGTGTTTGTTAGCCATTAGTATTGTTCATATGTGATTCTGTATGTTGATGTCTCTTTCTCACCTTCATTGGTATTTTTGTATTATGGACCTATAAAAGCTTTTCACATGCTAGAAATATAAATCCTTCATCTATATACTTATTTGATTTCTACATTTTTACCCCAATGAAGGTCACTATATATCTTTAAAGTGGAAGGATGAATTTTAAATACTCCTATAGGAAACAGCCTCTTCAAAGACTAAAGATAGAAACATGAGGTAATATCTTTCAAACTCTTCATTAAACTCTTCTTCCTGAGAAGTTGTTATTGCTCTTAGAATTAATCATATGTATAATATTTTCATACATACTATTTAAGCAGTAAAGCCAGATTACTGGATATGGAAATGAGAATCATCTTCCCAGCACTCCTTACTACCCCTTTGGCCCCTGTGCCCACCTTCCCCACCATTTCTAAGAAATTTGGAGATTTTAAAAAGTCTCCAAAAACTAAAGAACTAGTTCAGAGCTTGTATCATGTTAAACACTCTTATTAGAATATGGATCTATAGGAACATTTTTTTATACTTTTATCTGTCCTTCTCTTCCCACCATTCTTTGTTTTTGTTTTTTTTCTTTTAATGATTGGGAATGACATTCAATTGAATACAGGGCAAGAACATAATCTACAATAAAGGATAATTTTATAAGACAGTTAAAATTTTCTCAGTCACTTTTTCTACAGTAACTCACAATGCCAATTAATTTCTTAATTCATTAACAGTGTAACAGAAGAAAAGACTTTGAAAACACTGTGCTTTGTGTAGATGTCTTTTAATTATGGCTAATTAAATACTGTGCAAGAACCTGATTATACCTTTGAGTATTTCTTAATCAGAAAAAACAAGAAAAGGAACAAAACAAGGCTTGTAGTCATGAACACATGGAACAAAAGCTGATTTCAGCAACTCTTGATTAAAAAACCCAAAACTGCAAAAAAGAGAACAAATTATAGAGTAGCACAGGGGAGTATTCTTTAAATCTGTATGCTGATTCTCCATGGAGGTTTATGTACCACTGTTTGTTTTGGTTAGTAGGCAGAATCTCAAGTAAACCCAAGTAGAAATCACACTGTTTCTAAAAATGAAGAGCAGAGCCAGTGGGTAAACAGTTTCAGGGCAAACTGATGCAATACTCCCTAAAGTTAGGAATGCATTTTTCCAGATGGCCACTGTGCATATGGCTGGGGCTACTTTGGTAGCCAAAATAGGAAATGAGAACACAGTTCTTTCCAATTAAATCAACACTGTCCTTGAGAAAAGAAGTTTCCCAGAACATATCCGTGGGGATGGAGGTGGACAGGAAATAGCATTTCTGTCTATCAGGACATCTTCAATTTAACTAATCATGATATCTTTAAGTGTTCAGGCCTGTCAAATTTATTTTGGGATTTTAGGCAAACAAGGCAGTGAAGTAACGATGTGCTGGAAATTCACAGTTCAAAACTGGTCTTGTCTGTCTATCCTCTTTCATCCTGGAACATTGGGTGAGTTGCTTAATCTCTCTCTGATTGTTTCGTCCTGTGTAAAATGGGAATCACATCTCCAGGCTGCCCAACAGGCTTGTTGTGAAGATAAAATAAGGAATGCTATGAAGTACTTTACAATCATGAAGCACTGTATTGTGCTTCCCAGGACTTGGAGAGAATAACCAACAGTGCCAGTTCATGCTGCGGACCACGTGTTGGTCTCTCCTAGGGAAGACGTCCCTATTTATACTGGGGTAGGGACGTTCCGGCCAGCTTCATTCAGGCCCTGCCCCCTAACAAATCTTTTGGTGGTTTTTCAATATATCTTAGTTAAAGAATAATTTACTGGCCTGTGTATAACCAGCTTGGCTGGAAGCTGATTTTTGCTGAATAAATTTGCTGAACTTCTCAATAAATTTCGGCTCCCCAAAATGGCAGACACGTGCTGTAGAAAGAAACTATTTTGCTCTCTATAACTAATGAGCAATCAGATGGAGACTCTAAACACTTATACATGGACAGCAGCCCATCCATGTCAGGCCGTTGATTCATCTTAATAAGTGCATGGGTTACAGGAAGCTAGTTTCAACATCAGTCATTCCAACCAAACTATCTTGCATTTTCTGTTTACCTGGTACATTCTGATTTTACCCTTCTCTTAGGGAAATGAAAGCAGCTAAAGCTATTCAAAATGATGAGTAAAGAACCTTTCTATCTTGTTATTTTAAAATCTGTATTCTTTTAATTTTTGTTTAGTACTTTAGCTGTCTATCCAACTGGCCCTATTTGTGCCCCAAACCAGTGACAATTTGTATAATGTACTAGATTCTCAGCTGTTTTCAAGGCTAGCCCGATACAGCTTGTTTTAGCCTTTATACAAATGTAAGTGGTCTTCTTGTAGTCAACAAATTGTGCTCCTTTCATGCAGAATAATCTATCTACAGATGGAAGAATTTTAAGGGAATATCAGGAAGCTGCTGCTGATAGAGCCAACAGTTTAATGCTAGCTGTATGATGCAGTGAGAACAAATCGATTAGGACAGAAGTGATATAACAAAAAGCAACATACTTGTGTCTTATTTGTCCCATCTCTCAACTATGCTACATGGAGGCAGAAAATTTGATCATTTCTATTTTTTTTTCCTTATTTCTGGTTTTACTTTTTTAGTTTGCTTCTAATTGTGTATGTAGTGGAATTACCTAAATTTCTCAGTAAAAATGCAGATTCCTGAGATTTATTCTAGCCCTACTTAACAAAATCACTGCTATTATAGCTGAGAGTTTAGATTATAAAAAAGTACCCCAGGAAATTTTAATGCTTTCTAAATTTTGAGAACAGTTAGCCTAATAAATCTTTGGCCACATTATTACTTTCATGAGCTCTAAGCCCTTTTCACTTTGTGTCTCTTCCTCAATAAAAAATACCAAAAATTATATTTTACTATGGCCTTGGTATCAAGATGAATATATTAATATTACATATTAAAACATTTTCTTCAACCTAAGTTTATATTTTTTTCAGATTAAAGTAAATTAAAGCATTTTCATGGGCCTCTGAAAGTATTTTGGGCTTTAGGCTCTTAGCCTCCTGTCTCCTGAGTAAGTCAGCTCAAAATGAATCAAGGACCTGTCAACTTAGAAAACTGGTAATCTTACTATTTTGAAGATTTGGATGCTAAATGTTTTATTTCCATAACATATTATGAAGAGATCCAGGTCAGAACTCTTGCTGGAGTTCCATGGATGCAGCTTTGCATGAAGATAATTTGCAGGTTGTTCTTGGGTTTGGTGCTATTTGCCTAGATATGAAGATAGCTCATTTTGAAGTGCCTTCTCAATACTAGCAAAGGCGAACATGGGGAAGATATTAGGTCTCAGGTTTGTTAAGCATTCCCATCTTGTTTAGGTGATGCATGCTAATAAATGCACGCAACAACTACATACAAGTAGAAGCTTATGAAATATGAGGTTATGGTAATATCAAATATTAGGGCGTGGTGTCAGCCATCTGGGGAAGCTTTTTACTGGAAGCAGGAAAGTGGAAGGAACGAGAAAGGGAAGAAGACAAACACAGCCTAGTTAAGAAATTTCATTATATGAAGCAGGAATGACTTTCACAAGAATTTCTAAGAATCAGCAACCAAGGAAAAATGACCTGGTGTTACACAAAATAGAAGAGAGACTGTAACTAATAGAAGAGCATAAAAATAACAATTTTATATAATTAGGAAAGAAGACTATACCTAGTCTTCATTTCAGAGTTTCGACAAGGCAGTTAGCAGCAAACTATGCTCAATAATGGTTATCACCTTTTTTTTTTTTTTTTTTTTGGGATGGAGTCTTGCTCTGTCACCCAGGCTGGAGTACAATGGTGCTATCTCGGCTCACTACAACCTCCGCCTCCCCAGTTCAAGTGATTCTTCTGCCTCAGCCTCCTGAGTATTGGGGCTACAGGTATGTGCCACGAAGCCCAGCTAATTTTTGTATTTTTAGTAGAGACAGGGTTTCATCATATTGGTCAGGCTGGTCTCAAACTCCTGACCTTGTGATCCGCCCACTTCAGCCACCCAAAGTGCTGGGACTGTGCCCAGCCAATAGTTACCACTTTTATGCTTTATATTTACATTTACTGTTACACTCTGTACTAACAAAGTGCCTTACACAATAATAGCTGATATTTATTGAGAACATGCCAATATTTCAAGTTCAGTGGTAATACTTATTGAAGCTGAGACTAGATAAGCAGAAAAAATAATGAAAAATATTGAAGAAGGACAAGCAGCAGTGTTTAATTGTTTGGTTATTGATCTGTGACCAACTACCCCAAAACATGGTAATCTAAAACAATGACATTTATTTAATCACAATCATGCCATCTGGGATGACCTTGCTGGAGCATCCCACTCATCTTACAGGTGGCCACTCATGTGGCTGCAGCCAACAGGTGAGTCACTGGGGAGCTGGGCTTAGCTGAAACCTTGGACAGCTGTACTTCTCTTTCTTTCTCTGTAATCTCAGGGCTGGTCCCTCTGTAAATAGCCTTTCCTTGTGGCCTCTCCAGCAGGGTAGCTGGACTCTTACATAGTGGCTCAGAGATCCTAAGAGAGCATGTATAGCAGCAAGTAGCCTTTTTAAGGCCCAGGCCTAGGGCTGGCATATTCTGTTTTATTTATTTGTTTTTGAGATGAAGTCTTGCTCTGTTGCCCAGGCTGGAGTGCAGTGGCGTGATCTCGGCTCACCGCAACCTCTGCCTTCCAGATTCCAGTGATTCTCCTGTCTCGGCCTCCCGAGTAGCTGGGATTACTACTGCTCATGGGCCCACCATCACGCCTTGCTAATTTTTGTATTTTTAGTAGAGATGGGGTTTCACCATGTTGGCCAGGCTGGTCTTGAACTAATGATCTCAGGCAGTCTACCTGCCTTGGCCTTCCAAAGTGCTGGGATTGCAGGTGTGAGCCACCATGTCCCACCTATTCTTGTGGTTAAAGAGAATTTAGGATGGGAATGGGGAGGTACACACAGGGCATGGATTTGGGGAGGCATGATTCCTTGTGGCAACTAGTGTCACAGACACCACCAGAGGTGGAGAGAACACTTCCTTCCTACATCTCAGGTTTCTTACCTGGTGGCGGTGACAATTAGTGCCATACTTTTGAGGGGGCAGGTGGAGTGGCTTATATGATATTTAAATTTGTAAAAAAATAACATGTTTGCACCTGGAAGTATACTTGTTCTGTAGAGAAATCTAGCATTGCCAGTAGGGCAGTCTGCATGATGTCAGGGTTTAGTATTGGCTACTGGCTGATAAACCAGAAGCTACAGCCTCTACTTCAGTCTCTATAAGTAACTAAAATGATACTTTGCTTCTATCTGCTACTGTGTTATTTTATTTCTCAATTCAAGGAAGACAGATGCTGTTTATAGGCCTCCTTAGAGATTACAACCTGATGAGATTAGAAATTATGACCAATGTGTCACAGTTTCATCAACGGTGAGTGATGAAGACACTGAGAAAGGTCTTATATAACCTAGTGAGGACAAATAATTAACAGAGCAATAGGCCTTCAAAATCATTTGTTTAGAGAATGGAGGTTGGTCTTTTATTTGCACCTCTTAATAATCGAACCTGGGCTTAGTCGTCTACCTGATGTTGATTCTCTCCTTCGTCTTTATTAATAGAATTCTGATCTTGTTAAGGACAGCATTGTATACAGGTAAAAAGACATTTTCTAGCCTTTGTTGCAGATGAAGGGGCCATATGACCCAACTGACTAAGGAGAGGTAAGTACAAGTTGTTAGATGAGACTTGTGGAAAGGTCTTCAGAAGCTGGCAACAAGGGTAGGGAGTTGGAGAGCATATTCAGATGGGAAGGACCTATTTGCCTTTTGTCCTACAAAAGGGGATACAGATGAAATGGTTAGAGTTGCAGTGGCCATATAGTGACCATGAGGTCATCTTGAAGATGATATCCATGTACAAAGAATGGCAATGCAAGAAAGTAGGAGGCTAGACCTTGATGATACGATAGAGCCCTTGTACCAGCTTCTGATACTTGCTCCTTGACTAACTAAATGAAGGAAAGAAAATACATTATTTTACTGAAGCTCCTATTTTTTAAATGTTTCCATTACTAGCTGAATAAAGTTTCTAACTTACCATTTTATCAGAGCAGAAAAATAATAGTATGTAGTTTATGCTATTCCTAAGGTAGATGATGCCATTTAGGTGAAATATTTATCCAAAATTGTGTGGTAGAGGTTTCTTATGTGTGTATATATCAGAGATTTTTCATATAAGATACATCTTTCCATCAGCGCTCTAATACTAGTTCTTACCTTTGCCTGATGTAATTTTCTCATGAATGTTCAAAGGCATGTACCCTTCCTTCACTGGGGTTTCTGCTCAAAGGTCCACAGCTCAGAAAGGCCTTTCCCAATTGTCCTATCTATAATAATAACCCCTATCATTCTCTATAAATTCATTCTCTTTACTTTTTTTTTTTTTTTTTTTTTTTTTGCCAATCAATGAGAGCTTGTAAGGTTGCTGAGGTTGGTTGGCCTTGAACTCTTGGCCTCGCCTTCGCAAGCGCCACGACATCCGGCCGGAGCCACTTTGGGCCCCTCTCTTTACTTTTGACATTTTTTGCTTTCTGATTGGCTAGTACAGTATTATCTCCTCAGTGCTCAGAAAGGTGCCTGACACTTTGTAGTGGCTCAATGAAATTTTGTTAAATGAGCAAATAAATAAATAAATGCAAAGCTAATGCACATCTGATTCTGAAGTTTTTTCTGAGTAAACTACCAATGAATCAATGAATGAATAAAAAATGTCTCATAACTCATCACAAGTTGAGAACTTCGATAGACTGTTAAACTTCTGAATAGTCCTATGCCTTTTAAAGTAATATGTCTGTTTTAAATGTTCAGCGTAACTGGTGGTATCTAAACCTGATCGCAGTTTTTCAAACTTTGCTATTTCTTCCCTTCAATTTTATCTGAAAGAAATAGAATGGTACCATATAAGCCTCAGACAGCATATGAAGGTATTCATAAAACCCCTCTATGTTGACTTGGTCATACAGTACCTAATTTTTTTAGACTGATATGCTCTATGTCTTTTTGATAATAAAATGAATTATTTGATAATAAAATGAATATATTTGCCCATGGTTTTTTTTTTACACACATAAAATCCAGTGGCAGATATATATGTATATGTACATATATATAAGTATATGTATGTTTAATATATATACACATATATGAAAATGAACATACATTTTGAAATGAACATCTAGATGTAGATATGTATGTATAATATGTACACACATAAAATATGCATGTATAATATATACACACATAAATATACATATCGATATATAACTTGTTTTTCAGTATCAGGAACATAGAACATAGTGAAAAAGTCACTAATTTTTTTTATGTATTACAGTATTCATATGGAATTTCAAAGTTATAAAGTTTTCTTGTATTTTAAGATAGCCAAGGAGAAATACTCAGAAACAGAAATATTGAGGATTCAAGCATGCCTAGAGACAAGACTTCAGAGATCTTGGCTTTTCTCTGTGGGTAGGAAGTTCTGGAAATGGAGGTCATTAAACAATAGGCCTCTGATATTCCACAAAGTACTGTGAAACCACACACTTTATGTCTTTTTCCTCTGGATGATGCATAGCGACAGAGATTCCAGGGATCCATCAGAGTTTTTCTCCACAGCCATCATGTAAAGTGGTTGTTAGGAAGCAGCTGCCCAGAACCTACATTTTCTAGCACTTCTGAAATATCTAAGTGGCATCCCAAGTTCTTGCCATGTGAATGTGGGCAGAGTGATAAATGGCCAGGCCCAGAAACATCTCCTAGGTGATTTTCCACCCTCTTTCCCACTGTGGACTGGCTGGATTTTCATGTCCAGAGTGAGCCCAGGAAACATGTTGAAGCAGGTGGAGCCTCTGTTAGGTGCAGTCACGTGATGATTAGATTCATCATGTCAGTCACATGATGAGCAGAGCATTTCTCTCCCAACTTCTGTTTGACCAGGCCACAGAGATTTGGGTTTTTTATTTACTATAGCACCTAACACAACTTTAAGTAATACACATATACTACAGCTTTAATAGAAGTTATGAACTTACTATCATTATTGAAAGAGGGCTGAGCAGAGAGCAGTGATTCTCGAAGTGCAGAATCTTTGTGGGACAAGTTTGTTATGAATGCAAATCCCCAGGCCTCCTTCCCAGAGATTCTGATTCATTAGGTCTGGGATGGGGCCCAGAAACAGGCATTTTCGTCACTACTCCAGGGTTTTGAATGCACATTTAGAGAAACACTGATAAAGAGAGTGAATTTACAGAAACAGCAGCTGGGAATTTGAGTTTAGAAATGGACAGCAGATTATATACTGAGCCAAAGTATGAGCTGAATGACTTAGAAGTCAGTGAATAAATGGCAAAATCAACAAAGAAAAATTCCATACTGCAGCAATGAGTATAATACTTGGGTACCTATGAACCTACCACATGTGAAGAAGGATGATGTCTTAGAGATGAGGTGGTAAAAACTGGGTAAAGTCTAGAAGAAATCAGTTGAATTTAGAAATGCAAGAGAGGATAGTATGAATACAAACATTTACAAACAGAAACCTTTTTTAGACTCGCATAACAAAATTGAAACAGACCACTTAAGGGAAGCGATAGTTTTGAAACCAACACTGCTATCAGCACTCTTTCACCTATCACTGAAGAGCTATATGTGGAAGGGCAAGAGCTTAAAATAAATGTTTATTTTTTTCCTTTCCAATACGCTATCAAATAAACATGTTACACGCCTACAGCCAAAGACTATTCTTGGATCAGATCTTTTCCAATGCTCTAAATTTAGCCAGCTGAACTTCTGTAAGTACCAACTTATTCAACCTTTTGAAATATAGGATTTGCTTTTTTTTTTTTTTAAATTTATTTGGAGTCTTGCTCTGTTTGCCAGGCTGGAGTGCAGTGGCATGATCTCAGCTTACTGCAACCTCCGCCTCCTGGGTTCAAGTGATTCTCCTGCCTCAGCTTGCTGAGTAGCTTGGATTACCGGCACACACTAGCATGCCCAGCTAATTTTTGTATTTCTAGTAGAGACAAGGATTCATCATGTTGGCCAGGATGGTCTTGATCTCTTGACCTTGCGATCCACCCACCTTGGACTCCCAAAGTGCTGTGATTACAGGCATGAGCCACCATGCCTGGCCAGGATTTGCTTTTTAATTGGAAATCTGCATCTCATCTTAACAATGGAACAGAACATTCTTTCTTTTCAAAGAAATATGGTCTTTTATATTGTACACTTAAAATAGTTAAAAAGAAGAGATTGTAGTAAAGTGTGAAAGGACCAAAATATACAAATATACACATGCACATATGAAAGACCATGATAAATACACACATGCACATATGAAAGACCATGATAAATACACACATGCACATATGAAAGACCATGATAAATACACACATGCACATATGAAAGACCATGATAAATACACACATGAACATATGAAAGACCATGATAAATACACACATGCACATATGAAAGACCATGATAAATACACATGCACATATGAAAGACCATGATAAATACACCTCCATTTCTGATTAATTGGAAACCGTAACATGCGTACTCTTTGGTGTTAACACCACCAAGTTTTTGTTGAGAACAAATTTTTGATGAGAAGAGAATCTGAAAGAAGTACATTTTCAGAATAAATCATTGGTAAGATTATAACTTTTTGTTTAAAGGAACACTTAATTTTTGAAGTTTTAATTGGTCAGCCACAATTTTAAGCAATAGTACAATCAAGTAAGATTTCCCTTCAATCTGTGCTTCCTTTGGGAAAATCCGATGCTCTAGCTAAGAATGTCTTTGCTTTTTGTACTGTAGAAATAAAACCTCAAAGTGGATGAAGTGCAGTGCTGAACGTATACTTAGGAATAGCAAATTAATTAGGAGGTCTATCAGTGCTCGGAAAGCTGGTGCCCTTGTAGACTGACAGGTCTGGAGACCTAAGTATAAGTGATAGTTGAAAAATAATAGAGTGCAGCACACAGATGTCATGGTCCAGAAGAGGACCTCTATTATCGTCAGCAAGTTTAAAACCAAGTCATGGAGAGGAAGATGTTTTACATGCTTGCAGTCATTCTATTGCATCTTTCTTTTCAAATATACTGATGTGCCACATAAGAAAGTTTCAGTCATTGATGAGTTACTTATCTGTTGTTCCATAAGATTGTGATGCCTTATTTTTACTGTGCCTTTTCCATGTTTAGATATGTTTTGATAAGAAAATGCTCACCATTGTGTTACAGTTGCCTGCAGTGTTCAGAATGTAATATACCCTACAAGTCTGTAGCCTGGGATCAATAGGTTACATATGGGCCTATTGTCCTAGGCTACAATATATACATATACCCTATAGCCTAAGTGTGTAGTAAGCTATGCCATTTAGGTTTGTATAAGCAGCATCTATGATGTTTGCACAGCAATAAAATAGTCTAAGGACACATTTCTTAGAATATATTCCTTGGAATGACTGTCTGTAGGATATTCAGCTCAGAAAAATCTGAACTGACTTGGCTTTTCTGAAATATTATTTCCTATAATTTACATGTTATGAAGCTGCTTGGGATGATTTCAGAAACAGGTTATGCTTCTTTTCAAGCATATATTCTTATGTGTAAAATAATACAGCTTGAGTGTGGAAGTTTTAGGGCCTTACATTTCTTTAGAAAAAATGGTCAGTGTTTTGAAGGTGATCAAATACTTTTACAGAGGTAATTTATTGGATACAACAGCTCTGTTCAGTAGATGATGGGAATATATTGGTAGAAATATAGGGTTTTCATTTTACAGATGAGGAACCTGAGACAAGAATAGATTAATTGATCTGCTGAAAGATGGCACTGCCAAACTAGTGGGGCAGTAAGGTTCTCTGGCAGTGGTTCCTAAGTGTAGCCCATCAACTGGGAAAAACTAATGATCGAAAGGATTCAAACATGATGTTTGAAAGGAATCCTGGATTTATTATCTTAGCAATTAACAGATAATTGAAATCATTCAAGTTAAGATATGTTTGCTGAGAATCTTTTCTGTCATTTACAATGAAGCAAAGATGAGACAGCATAATTCCTGCCACCAAAAAGATTGTAGTCCTCTAAGAAACCTCTGAGCCAGCGCTCAGACTCACAACTGTCACAGCAACAAAAAATGGCAGATAATAAGCAAAAAGGCAGTAATGAGGGGTCAGCAAAGGATAGGGAGGAGGGATTTCCTTAGCAGCCTTCATAACTGAATGTCCAAAACTTTCAGTGACTTGACAGTGGGAGGAGAGAGAAGTAGCAGAATATTTTCCAGTCTGGAGAAGTTTAAAGTCACATCAATATAAAAAAGCAAGAACAATAAAAACCATTGAACCAGTCATTAACATGAAAGTATGATATGGTTGTTTGTGAAAATTTTTAATAAACCAGACCACTTTGAAAGCACAACTAAAGACTATGTTGTATTAGAAGGCAGTTCAGGAACAATCAAATTAATGCAAAGACCTTAGAAATCTAAGAGTTGGCCTGAAGGGAAACTTTATTTCATGGGCAAATGAGAACAGCAGCATATTTGTCACTTTTTCAGAAAGTTTTCTACCAGAAATGAACTGTGCCCTTGAAAGGAAAAACAAGAAGAAAACACCCAAGACACCAAATTAGAAAATTAAAAAAAATAGTACCTAGTGTTAATAAAAAAGCATAGTTGTGTAATATTTCAAGGATGAATTTTAAGTACATTCAGTGCATTCAAGTCTTGAGATAGGCAATACCTGCCTAGTTCTGATAACCTTTAACTTCTGGTTTGCCTTTAAGAACCTCTGGGAAAACAGGATAAACAAAGAGGATCTGAAGAGACCTTGAGAGTCAAAGATGAGCTGAGGGGTTTTCCTTCAAAATGGAAGAATCTGTCACAAACATGAGAGGTTAAAGAGGCTGACTTGGAAGAGCAAAAAGGCCCAAGTCATTCCTGAGTCTCATCTGGGAAGCTCCTCAGTGTCATGCAGTGGGTAGGGTCTCCTTGTTTAGTTTGCTGCTAAAACGTTTCTGGCAGAATGTCTGGCAAACAGATCTGTCTTAACTCATTCTAATAGTCTTGTACTCATTCTGCATGGCAAAGCAGCTTTCTTTGCTAAAAACATTTCAAATCAGAATAATTCGGAAGTACTTCATTTCATGTCTATGAGAGTAAATTACAATATTTTATTACACCTAGGGCTTGATAAATAATTAAAGGCATTGTAGCAAGAAAGAAAACCTTAGATAAGCAATTTATGGTGTCTCCTGTTCATATGGGAATAAAGTTATGCTGAATAAGCCTACTATAGTAGATAAGGATACAGTGGGTGAATTTAACATAAAATACAGTAACTATAGCAAAATGGAGTGGATGTCTCTAGTGATTTCCTTTTGAATCATAGAAAATTAGGAATAGTATTATAGAACTTTGCTGCATATTAGTTCATTAGCTTATTAGGAGCTGTTGTACTACAGTGATTCATTGGGGAGAAAGAATAGAATAGAAGAAATAAATGACAGGTGATGAATAATGTAAAATATAACCTCATCCTAGAAACATCTGCTGGTAGGGTCTTAGAGATACTTTGCTTGCTTGCTTCTTTATCCATGTTCTGGACAGCATCTCCCTTGTCAATAATCTGTAATCTCAACAGTCTTATTCATTCCCTGAGGTTTAGGTGGCTCTTCACACTTCTCCCTCCCCAGTACCTTAGATGGACAGTTGACAAAGGCCTGACCTCAGAATATCCTCTTTCCTGGTAATGGAGGTAAACACATGACCCAAACTGAACCAAACAGAAGTATCCTTTGTAATGATACCAGAGCTATTAGAAAAACATTTCCTCTTTCACTGTATTTACTAGGTTGGTTGGATAGAAGACCAATAGTGGCCACCTTTGCTGTAAAAATGCATGAGGGTGGAAAGGATGCATGAGAATGCAAAGCAATAGAGAGGAAAGCAGTGCCAAAGGATGGAAGGACCACAGGACAGAATCATTAAGATAGTTGTGAGCCTCTGGGTCTAGCCATGCATATAATTTGACCTACTATTAGATTTTTCAGTTATATGAACCAATAGCCTTCCTTTTGTTCTTGTTAGCATGGGCTTAGGCTTTGTGTCATTTGCTCAAAGATGGCTGGCTAGTCACTTAGCATCTGTGTTAATAGAAATAATACTCATTGAACTAGTCATATTTTATTTAAATCTTGCTTCTCAGAAGTGATGAACTTCTTCCTTGAAATACCCTTCTGATGTGGTAGGGTTATGTTTTGTTTTATTTTGTGACATTTTGTTTTATTTTGCCTAATTTTCTCAGGCCAGTCTAATCTAACTTGTGCGAGTGTAATTTTAAAAGTTTGACAGATTCACATATGCAGGTGTGCCCTATATGAGGAATATATAAATTATGATATATTTTATTTAATATTTTTCTTAATTATTTGTCTTCTTCTCCCTGAAAATCAATTCTATTTCCCTGCATCATTGATATAGTAATCGTCAGGGGATTTGCTTTGACCGAGGAAACCTGAATGAAAATGATGAGCTCCCTGTGTGAGTAAGAGCCCCAACAAACTCATATTCTCTATGTACTGTGAGCAAGAAACTTGGGCTCTTCTCCAGTCCAAGTGTAACACTTTGTTGTAAGCCTCTGAGATGTGGGGTTTGTTTGTTACAGCAGCAAAACCTAATAAACACCAACTGATACATCAGATATACAAACTCAAAATTAAGAAAATAATGATTGCTTAAAGTTAAGGACTCATAGTAGCAATTGATGTTTACTTTATATTAAAAGTTCCTCTGGTGCATTTATAATATTCAATTTACCAAAAAATTAATTTACACACAATAAGTGAACACATTCATTGTAACATCCTCCCCAGAGCTGGAGGTATTCACTTCTCCATTTTCTTCTTTGGTTGTCATCTCTGGGTTCTGGTTGTTCTGTGCATCTCACAGATACACTGGTCTATGTGGCTAGACTGCTGATTTGGTGGATCTCTTTGATGCATTATTGTTCTAAGCTGACAGGTCCTCAGCTGTTCTGTCAAACAAATGTCATGAGGTGCTTGTCTCAGTGGCACCACCTTTTGTGGTGGTTGTTGTTGATGAACTGTGGAGTTCTTTGAACTGCTCTTCCCCACTGTCACACATCACACTCCAAGTGCTGTGCATCCCTGATCCCACCCTCTACCTCTGGGGATAGTCATCACACACTCTCTTGCCTCTGGGAGGCTTTCTGCGATTTAGTGGGTCACCCTGTCATATGGTGTACCCCAGAATGACACACAGAAAATACTCTTTGACTTCTCCCACTTTGATTTGTTTACTATGTTTAATTTTCTTAGATGAGCTGTCATTATGCTTACTTTTATCCTTCTGTTATTATATTCATGGTGCCAGATAGCATTTTGAGTTGTGCTACTTTCTCTTTTGTATCTTTGGCATAAAAATGTGAAGTGTCAAATAAAAACACAATAATGCTCTCCTTATCATTTACCATATTTCTGCAAATTTCAGCTATCTCATAATTGAGAGGGAACCACAAGGTGAAATTGGAGTGCAAGAGAAAGAGGGAGAGTTGAGTGTTTATTATGTAGCTATGATTGGGGTAGGAACTATAGTAATTGAGAAGTAAATGTTATTTTTTCTACTTTACACATGTAGAAACACAACTCAGGAGGGTAAGTAACTTGACTAAGGTGATATGCTGATAGGCAATGGATCTGGGACTTAAACATATTTCCATCTGACTCCAGTGTTCTCTTTCTTCTATGTGATGCTGTTTCTTAGAATTGAATGAAAGGACTCAGGGCATGAAGAGAAATCTATGATTTTGGGGAAGTTACTTCACCTTGCTCACTAATAAGAGAGTGGAGTAAAATTTCCCCTAAGGTATTGTAACATTACATACATCTAAAATGGTTATCCAAAAGCCCATGTACTTTATTCAATTTGAGAAAAGCAGAGCTATTTCTTTAATTTACTGTCCTTCTCTTACATGTTCTTTGACTTTGGGATTTAGTTTCTCTTCTTCCCTCATGGAAAACCGTATTCAGTCCAAATTTAACCCATTGCTCATGCTCTGCATCCTCAATATTCTCATTCAGTCAGAACCATGCACTAAACATTACCCCTTTCTTCTACAGATTTTTCACCCAACTTACTGTGTCTCCTTTTACACATAACACACTCAAGACTCTCCCATTAAAAAGAAAACAGAACCCTCCCTAATCTAGTATCATATCATGCTATTGGCTAACTTTTGGAAAAATTAAAGTGAAATCCATAAAAGTCACCATTTTAACCATTTTAAAGTGTACAATTCAGTGGCGTTTAGTCCATTCACAAGCTTATGCAACCTTCAGCCTCATCTCATTGCAGAACACTTTAATCACCCCCTAAAGAAATCCATACCATGGAGTAGCCACTCCCCCCATCCCCTGGCAACTGGAATCCTGTTTTCTGTATCTGTGAATGTACATATTCTGGAAATATGGAAGTGGAATTATACATGCAGACTCTGTGTTTTTCCTCTCTCAGTTAGCATGGGATTTTCAAGTGTCATTGTGTTGTAGCTGTCAGCTAGCTTTGTAAAGCTTTAGCCTAGTCACAGTGATACCAATTCTTGACCTTCTTTTTCTCTATGTTTAACCTGACTTCTATGCAACAATGGAGTGCTTGACCTCTCTCTCCTCCTGAGACTCATTCCTTCCTGGGCATCAAATCCAGTTGAGGTTCTTCTTTCATAAACCTGTTTGCAGGTTTATCTGTCTTCTCCTGGCACTTGTACAGTGATATTTTCGAGGGTTTCTGGTAGGGCCCGTTTCCCTTGGTACTCTCATTTTGGTCATTTTAATCTGCTCAAGGCTTCAGTTACCATACTCACTCTAATCAGTTTCAGTAGTAGCTACTTATTTGGTTGCCTGATCAGTCCTTCTCCTCCCAGCTTCCCTGCAACCACCTCCTGCATGTCTTGAGCTCGAGCATTCCCTCCCTTCCCGTCTATGTACTTCAATGTGACTTTGAGCAGCCAAGTTCCTGTGACATGATTCAGCCAATTAAATGGTCAGAGGGCAGTCACATGATCTACACTGAATTGGTCAGAAACCTTTCCTAGAAATCTGTAATTGGGACCAAAAAAATATTTAGCATTTTTAAAAATGTGCCTATTCCTAAGGCACATGGGGCCAGTAGTTATCAGAGGTCATGTTTTACCACGTGGACCAAGAAACTAAAGAGGAGAGATGATACAAGGAGCGTGAGCAGTTTCAAGCCCAGGTCTCAGTCTGTTCTTGGAGCTTGGCTGCATCCCTGCCCTTGGGATCCAACTGAGCCATTCCCAAATATATCATCAACTCAGAATTTGCTCTGTATATCCATTTGCCTATGAAAACTCCACTCAGCTATTTGTGGCAGACTGGCTGGATGACTGCAATTTCTTCTTCCCAGGTACACAGTTAAACTATTTCCAGCTCTTTTGCACCCAGTGACTAGTTCCTGCCAAATGAATGTGATTAAGGTGATGTGTCACTTCTGGTCTTAGATGCTTAGAGTAAGCCTGGTTTCTTCACTCCCTCTCTTCTTCTATCCAGTGCTGGACACTGCCAAGGTGACCTTGAAGCCACGTGTTAAAAATAGATGGCCCTAAATAACTAAATGGAGCAGAGCACCCTCCGAGCCAACACCAATTGACAAGAAACAAATTCTTCTGGTGTTAAACCTTGGAGATTTGGGGAGTTCAGCTATAAGAGTTGTAAAAGCATTACTTGCCCTAATTTGTGGTCTCACAGCCACCTCAAATTCAACACACTCACAATCTGCTCTTTCTCTCCAGGGCTCCCTATTTTAGTAAATGGTTCCAAAATCCATTAAGCCAGAAATCTCAGCATTGACTTGATTGCTCTGTTTTCTGTAATTTTTGTAATCTCCACTGTTTACTCACTGCTATTAATTTAATATATTTAAAATATCTGTACTTTATCCCCTTCTTGTCATCACTACTCAATGCCTTAGTTCTAGCTCTTGGCATTTCTTGCTCAGTTACCATGGTGGTTTTGTAACTTGTCTCTCTACCTCTAGGGAAACATTTTAAATCATTCTTTTCTCTTCTGTGCTAAACTTTTAAAACAAAAATTTATATTCTATTTATCTCCTTAAAATCTTTTAATGGGTTGGGCGCGGTGGCTCAAGCCTGTAATCACAGCACTTTGGGAGGCCGAGGCGGGTGGATCACAAGGTCAAGAGATCGAGACAGTCCTGGTCAATATGGTGAAACCCCGTCTCTACTAAAAATACAAAACATTAGCTGGGCATGGTGGCACGTGCCTGTAATCCCAGCTACTCAGGAGGCTGAGGCAGGAGAATTGCTTGAACCCAGGAGGCGGAGGTTGTGGTGAGCCAAGATCACGCCATTGCACTCCAGCCTGGGAAACAAGAGCGAAACTCAGTCTCAAAAAAAAAAAAAAAATCTTTTAATGACTCCTTAACATCTTCTGGATTAATAGCTGTGAGTGAAATGCCATTTGCCTGTCACTACTGCAGACTCCTTCAGAACTGATTGATAAAAACTGATTCTTTGAGCACCAGTTGATGTGACTATGCCCTGCTACTATGGACAAGGCTGACTGGATAAGAGATTGGGGACTGAACCCAAAACAGCTCTCTGGTTAGTATATAGTGGGTAATAAAGTAGCCAAGACTCCAACTCTGCTGCTGTAGTTTGAATATATTACAAGTTGGTACCCATCAAATCTCATATTGAAATTTGATTCTCAATGTTAGAGGTGGAACCTAATGGGAGGTGTTGGGTGATGGGAGTGGATCCTTCATGAATGGACTGATGCTCTTCCAGGGTGGCAGTGAGTGAGTTCTCTATTAGTTCCTGTGAGAACTGGTTGTTAAGAAGAGCCTGGCACCTCCCTCCTCTCTCTCTTGCTTCCACTCTTGCCACGCGATCTCTGCAGTCTGGCTCCTCCTTGCCTTCTGCCATGAGTGGAAGCAGCCTGATTCTGTCACCAGATGCCCAATCTTCCAGGCAGCAGAAGCAAGAGTCAATTAAACCTTTTGTATTTCTAAATTGCCCAGTCTCAGATATTCCTTTATGACAACACAAACCAGACTCAGAGATCTGCCTAACAGGGTTTTTGTTTTGTTTTGTTTTTTGAGACAGGATTTTGCTTTGTCACCCAAGCTAGAGTGCAGTGGTGTGAGCACGGCTCATGTAGTCTTGACCTCCTGGGTTCAGGTGATCCTCCCACCTCAGCCCTCCACGTAGCTGGAATTACAGGTGTTTGCCACTATGCCTGGATAATTTTTGTATTTTTTTGTAGAGATGGGGTTTTGTCATGTTGCCCAGGTAGATTTTGAACTCATGAGCTCAACGGATCTGCCTGCCTTGACCTCCCAAAGTGCTGGGATTACAGGTGTGAACTACCATGCCTAACCTTGTGACTTCTTGACCAAGTCAAATTCTCTACCATAGGAAGTTTGAATGGGAGCTATAAAGGAGAGCCATAAATTATAACAGCATTACAGAAAATAGATTTTTAGTGAAATTTAGATGAACAAAGGCTATGAAGCATTAGAAACTGGGGTAAGCAGAATCCATTATGGAGGGAGGAGAGGATAGAATTGGTAGGGCAGAAGATATGTATGTAGGCACAGTAGAATCAAAGAACAAGATGAGTAAAATATAAGGTATGTTAAGTCCCTGGAGTAGGAGTAACATATACTCATTTTGCATGAGGTAAGTTTTGCTGAAGTAGCCAGAATATCGATGAACCCACAGCTGCTGTTGTGGGTTGATCAACCTTTCACTTTTCTGTGACACCTGACTGGTTTATGAGGTGTTTTCCATGTTTCTTCAGTCCTTTACTTACTCTAATAAAGCCCCATCATTTGAATTAAACTGAGTGTTGCAGTTTGCAACCAAAAGACATGATGATCTACAAGCACTGTGAACTGCCCTCTGCTTGACCTCCAGCTTCTCTCCTGTGACCTCCACTCACATCAGATTCTTTATGCTGGAGTGTACAGCACTCTTGAATGCATTTGCTCCAGGGATTCTTGCTTTTTCAAGGGCAAAAGTTTCATGGAAGGCCCTTTGTCTTTGGCTGACTTCTATTCATTCTTAAAAACATAGCTCAGGTGCAAACCCCTTTTGAATGCCTTGCCTGTCACCTTATTCTCTCCTGCATGTTTTGGATTGTGTCACTCTTCTGGGTCCCCATGGCGAATCTGGCATGCCACTGTCATATTGCTAATTGATTACACTGTGATATCATTTATTTTTTGTCTTGAGGAGGCTTCCAAACCTCCTAAAAGCAGCAGCTGTGTCTTGCTCACCACTGACCAGAGCATGGCACACAGTAGGTGTTTAATATGTGATAAAGTGAAGACTTTCAATTCTTCACGCCCATGCTTGCGGATTAATGAATGTGATGTAGAGATTTTTCAGGGTATCAATTTGCTAGAGTGGCCGTAACAAAGTACCACATGCTGGTCACTGAAAACAGAGATTTATTTTCTCACAGTTCTGGAGGCTACAAGTCTGAGAACAGGGTGTCAGCAATTTAGATTCTTTTGAGGTCTCACTTCCTGGCTTTTAGTTGTCTGCCTTCTTCTTCTATCTTCACATGGAAGACATATGTCTATGTATATGTCTGTGACCTAATCTCTTCTTACAAGAACACCAGTCCTATCAGTTTTGGGTCCATGCTAATGACCTCATTTAAACATGATTACCTCTTTGCAGACGGTATGTCCAAACAATCACATTCTGAGATGCTGGGAGTGAAAACGTCAACAAATGAATTTTGGGAGGTCACAATTTAGCTCATAAAATTAATTACCAAATCTGGTTTGTTGTTTCCTTGGAAGATCTGAAGTCTGCTTTTTTTTTTAGATCATTTATATCAAATGGGTCCTGCTTAACGTTGAAGTAGAAAGCAGATTAAAAGCAGCGTAATGACGACTTTAGGCAGACCCAGTGATAGAATGGAGAAGTTGCAGTGAAAGAACAAAATAAATAAGTAACATATTAAAGGTGCAGCTAGCCAAGTGTATGGGCAACATTGTTAGAGATACAGAGATCTCCTCCAGTCCTCTGGCGTGTGAGGGCTGTAGGGTTCCTAGTCCTGTCCCCCTCATCAATGGCTGTTTTTATACTCATTGATGCAGAGATACATAATTACCAATGCAGTAAGGGGCTGTTCTGAGTAGTTCTATGAAGAGGCCAGGTGAAGAAGATAGTCTGCTTGGGGCATATGAAGAATTAAGGGGCATATAAATAATTAAGAGAAGGTGACAATCTGTTTCAGAGCAATTTTTACCCCCAGTCTCCTAAGATTTCTTGTGAGAACATGCTGTTACAAATGGAGGTAACTCACATGCAGTGGTGCTAAGCAATAAATAGGGGACTGCAGGGCTGCAAGCTCTAAGTCCTGCTTTGCCACTGATTCATGATATGCATTTCACTAAGCCATTTAACCTTTCTATGGCTCAGAGACTTCCCTGTAAAAAAGGGCAGTATCTGTGACATTCCTCATCAGGATGTTGTGATAAATAAACAATTAAAAGGGCTCTGGATGTATAATTATAGTTTAACATAGCCATGGCTATTTGTTCACACACACACACACACACACACACACACACACACACACACACACAGTGTCTAAATACACATATTATGTGACACGGGAAGAAAAATACCGCTTAATGTCATTCCAGATGAAGTGATCATAGAAATGAATTACATGAGGTAAAATAGACATTGACCTTTGACCTCGAGTGGATAAATTTGTTTTTTGATGTCTGATTTACCTCATGTAATTCATTTCTAATTAGTTTTTGTTTGTTTCTGAGTTTTTCAATTTACTTCATTTTGGAGTGTCAATCCAGGCACTAGAGAGAGAAAGATGAAGACGATGTGGTTATTGTCTTCAAGGATCTCCCAGAGTAGCGGAGGGCCACGAGAATAGTTACACTCCTACTGTCTGAGCGTAGGTGGAAACATATGTAAGGTAGTGCGAGCACAGAGGAGGAAGAAAGCATATTTCCTAGGGGAGTGAGGCAAATGTGTGAATGTTAGCCTCCCACTACGTTTATCAGTGGGAATCTTTTTCTTTTTTCTCTGTGTACTGGGCCCTAGGTAAGCTTCATCTCTTTGGCCATTCTATGAAGAAGATATTTTGATTAGTCTGATTTTTCAGAAGAGGAAGTAGGAGCGCAGCTTGAATAACTTGCCCCCAGTCACACAGAGAATGAATGACAGAGCTAAATATCAAATCCAGGCTTGTCTCTTTATCGCTTCATGCTATTTATTCTCTAACAAGTTGTAGTTAAGATACAGACTTTTTTTTTTCTTAGACAGAGCCTCACTCTGTCACTCAGCTTGGAGTAAACTGGCACAATCTTAGCTCACTGCAACCTGGTTCAAGTGATTCTCCTGACTCAGCCTCCTGAGTAGAGATGGGGTTTCACCATGTTGCTCAGGTTGGTCTCGATATCCTGACCTCAGATGATCCACCCGCCTCAGCCTCCCAAAGTGCTGGGATTACAGGCTTGAGCCACTGTGCCCAGCCAGATACAGATTTCTAAAGGTAAGAAATGTTTATTCTTCACATCTTAGTTTCAAATGGGTCCTTAATAATTTTCATAGTGATACATTTTCCTGCTGTGGAAATATAGATGAGCTCAGAAAAGGTATTGCTTACAAGCTCATTGGTATGGAATTTTGATATCAGTATTGCCCGGATGCCAAGAATTTGTGAGAACATTTAGCTTGCAAAGGCCAAATTAAATTATGAAAAATATTATACCATGTTATCATGTGACTTCACTTTTTACCATGTTTTAGGTAACCTTTTCAGAGGACTTTAAAAATAAACATGTTAGAAATAAATACAGTGTTTAAACTTTAGAAACTTTACTGATTTCTGCCTGGTGTCATATCCTAAAATTGAGCCCATGAAGAGGCCTCAGAGAAGCGTCCTCTCTCTAAGCTACCTAACCGGAGACCATTTTTCATGGTTCTTCGTAGGATTGTTGCTTCAGCCAGCTGGGTGGTCATTGTATGCCATTGTTCATAGGGGAAACTGGGAGAGCTGAAACTGAATACAGGAGGGAACCTCTAGTGGCTAGAGTTTGGCCAGCTCTGAGAAAACATCCAGTGCAAAGCCTTTCCTTTTTTTAAAAAAAATTGTAAAGAAAAGAGGTTTAATTGACTCACGGTTCCCCAGGCTGTACAGGAAGCATACCTGGGGAGCAAGGTATTGAGGCCTGGAGCGGTTGAGTGAGTTGCCCAGTGTCACACAATTAGGTAGTGGCAAATCTTGGGAAAGAATTCAGACTAAGTGACTTTCTTCCTAGCATCCCTGTACTGTATTGAGTACTGTACTCCCCAAAATGTATGTCTACCCAGAACCTCAAAATGTGACCTTACTTGGAAATGAGGTCTTTGCAGATGTAGGTAGTTAAGATGGGGTCCTATTGGGTTAGAGTGGGCCCTAATCCAGTAACTGGTGTGCTTATTAAAAGAAAAAGACATACAGGCACGTAGGGGAGCAGGCCATGTGAAGATGCAGGCAGAGTTCAGACTGGTGCATCTACAAGCCAAGGAATACTAAAGATTACCAGCGACTGCCAGAAACTAGAAACAGCAAGGAAGCATTCTTCTCCAGAGCTTCTGGAGGGAGGATGGCCCTTCCCACACCTTCATTTCAGACTTCCATCTTCCAAAACTGTTAGAGAATAAATTTTCTGTGGTTTCAAGCCACCCAGTTCATGGTATCTTGATATGGCAGCCCTAGAAAACCAATCCAATCCCTTCTGCTTGACCATGGCTGGTCTTGTGCATCCCTGTCACTAGATAAAAAGCAGCAGTATCCCACTTCTGCTAGTGGGTTAAGAATCTCATTCTCACATGTGAAGGGCAGCATTTGAACATGTAAATCAAATGACTTTCCTACTGACAAGCACACGTACTGTTATTTTTGTTCTAATTAGCTGTAAGTCACTTTAAATTTCATCACAGCAAGCAATGATCTATTTAAGTTGAATGTAAATGTATTGCTGTTTTCCTAGGTGTTCTGGCTCTTGAAATCTGTAATTGATAAAAGAGCATAGATTGTCAGAGGTCAGAAGGAGAGAAATACTGATATTCTGGGTATCAACTCACCAAAGAATTGAACACTTCACTGGCACACTGCAATTTTCAAAATCCTCGAAATCTGCCTCCCCTTTTTTTGTTTTTGCCAGATACATTGTTCTAATTTTTATCATGCTAATTAAAGTTGAAAGCCTAACAGAAAAAAAAAATAGTTGAGCCATTAACTCAGATTACTGTATTATGGTTTATCAGAGTCTACTCCACTTCCTTCCTGCTCTCCATCTGTTTGCCATTGTGGACACTCTAGTGGTAGCTGGTACTCTCACTCTGCACTCAGTCTATGGCCAGACAGGAGTATGGTAGGGCTGAAAGCTCAGGCTCTGTGACCAGAGATGGCATTTTCAACTGAAGTCCTTAGGTTCTGTTTATGTGACACGTAAACAAGCAGTCAATTAGGATGTCACATTTCAAGCCTCCTCATTCATATGATAGGGATGTTAGCAGAAGGAGCGTATATTGATTACAAGCTCACTATCTGCAACCTGCTGCTTGTGGTCAAAGGAGAGAGAGGAAGGAGTAGGTGCTTTGCTACCAGGAGTGGGTTGAGAGACTGCATACAAGTACTCTTATAACAAATGGTCTTTTGAGACTTCTTCTCACCCCTGGAATGGGGCAGATGCTCAGAATTCAGGACAATAGGTCTTAGGGGAGAAATAGGGGGAAAAAATCAAACATCAAAGTGGCTATCTAGTAGACTGAAATTGATATTAAATGAATCTTAATTTTTCTTTTTTGAGATGCAGTTTCACTATGTTGCCCAGGCTAAACAGCCTCCCAAGTAGCTCGGATTATAGGTGTATACCATAGTGCCTGGCAATTAAAAAAAAATGGCTGGGCATGGTAGTTCATGCCTGTAATCTCAGCACTTTGGGAGGACGAGGAGGATGGATCACAAGGTCAGGAGTTTGAGACCAGCCTGGCCAATATGTTGAAACCCTGTCTCTACTAAAAATACAAAAATTAGCCGGGCAGGGTGACACATGCCTATAGTCCCAGCTACTCAGAAGGCTGAGGCAGGAGAGTTGCTTGAATCCAGGAGGCAGAGGTTGCAGTGAGCCAAAATTGCACCATTGCACTCCAGTCTAGGTGACAACGCAACACTTTTCTCTCATATATATATATACATACATGCATATATATATATACACATACATACATACATATACATACATACATACATATATACGTATGTATCTATATACATACGTGTGTATATATATATACACACATACATATGTGTGTGAATATATATATATATATATGAAATATTGGTTAAAGCAAACCAACCTCTTATTTTAAAGCACATATTCCAATAAGGCAGACAGTATCAAGATCTGGGATACTTGGATGGAGATACACGCACACACACACATATACACACACATACATATATATGCTCAGTGACAGGATGGTTCACATGCTCAAGAAGGCAGTATGAGGGAAGAGGAATTGAGTAGTATGTTTTAGGAGGAAGCTTGCTTGCATTACATTTTCTTTATCTACATTAGAATTATTAAAAAGCTTTCTTCTGCCCACTATCAAATGCTGTTGGTGAGCACTGAAGAGAATGAAGGCCTGTGGCAATGACAATAAAGGTTGTGAGTATGTAGACTCCCTTTTGGTTTTTAGCCCCATTTGACTATTTATTTGAGTTACTCTGCCGTGTTTAGTATGGTTGCATATGTTTTCTTAAATTTTTGCCAGTATTTCAATCATCAGCATCCCAGATCCCGATACTGTCTGCCTTACTGGAATATGTGCTTTAAAGTAAGAGGTGGGTTTGCTTTGAACAATATTTTATTTTCTCTATTAATTGCATTGTCTTCCTTGTATTGAACATTTCTTCTCTGCTGTTAATTAAGAACATTTAAAAAATCATTCTAGGCACCAGTATCTGGGAGGTAGCACCTCTCATGAACACAGGGCTTTCTGTGATTTTTATTTTAAGGAATACAATAAAGTATTTGTGATGTCTTTCCAAAAGAGCAAACTTGGTGAGATTAATGCTATCATATTATAAAATTAGAATTTAATTCAATATTTCAATATTTGTAATGCAGCTTGTTTAACATCAGGACTAGATAATTTGTGTAAAATTTAAAAGCCAGCATCTTTAGGTACATCAGATGCTAAACTATTATTTGTGGCGATTTAAAAATATACCAGTGTATCAGTTGTCTATTACTGTATAACAAACCATGCCAAAGCTTGCTGTCTTAAAACAATGGTTAATTCTTTCTCATAGTTCTGGGGGATGACTGGAAAGTCATTCTGTTGGTCTTTTTTGAGCTAACTCACAGGGCTTCAGTCAGCTGTCAGCTCAGATCTAAAGAGCTCAGATTTAAAGAAATTCTAAAAATAGCCTCATTCACAAGTCTGAGATCCCAGTCCTAGCTGTCAGCTGAGCCTTTCTCTCTACACGGTCTCTCATAATTCAGTAGTCTAGCCTGGACTTCCTTACATAATGGTAGGAGTGTTGCAAGATGATGAAAACAGAAGCTGTAAGATCTGTTAAGGCTTAGCCTCAGAAGCCTCCCAACATCATTTCTGCTGCAATCTATTTGTCAAAGCAATTCATAGCCAGCCCAGATCCAGGGAGTGGAGAAACAGACTCCACCTCTGTCTAATGGGAAAAGCAGAGTCACACTGAAAAGGAAGGTAGACAGAGAAGGACATCAATGTTATTATGGTGAATTCCTGTTGTCATTTTCTAAGCTGATTTTTTTCTTGGAGGTTTGCATTTCTCTGCCCCTATGGTCTTCTTCCCACTTAGCTCAGTACTTTAGCTCAGTTTGGCTTTAGGTTATAATGGTAAACAAATCTCACTTCATCTTTTGTAGCAGAGACTTCTAGTTGTCCTTCAGAATCCATTCTTTCATCAGAAATACAACTGCTTTTCTTTTTCTTTTGGCTTGGCATATGGACCTCTGAATAAAGAGGACGTTTTCAGCCTTTTATTCTGTTAGGTGTGGTCATGGGACTGATTTCTGTCCAATGGAATGTAGGCAGATAGAGTGCACTTTAAGGAAGGGGGTGTGCCTATTTTCCAAGCTCCTTCCTGAAGCTTGGAGTGCAGATGTAATGACTCATGATCCAATAGCCATCTTGGATCATGAAGGTATCTCCAGAATGAAAACAATGTCTAGTGGAGTAATAAGATGAAAGGAGCCAGGGTTGCTGACACCAAGAAGTGCTACAGTAGCCCTAGACTGATTTATTGTAGACTTCTTGAATTTACAAAAGATACATATTTCTAAACTGAGCGTGATTCTTTGGGATTTTCTTATAGTTGCTGATGAACTGAATGCTAACATATCTCTTCTCACTTTACAATTAGCCATTCTGAATGTACTAAATCTATATCAAGTAATTGTCTATTCATCTTGTGATATCATACAGACATGGAAACTTAATCATCATCTTTGCATTTAGTCAATGATAACTTTAAAATGTATCACCAGTACCAATGACTTTAGTTTTTTTCCAGTTTTGTTAATTCACATGATCCATCTCTTTTGTTACCATACACTATCAGGAATTAGTAAAAAATTTTAAAAATTCAATTGTCCTTTAATATACACAGGGCATTAGTTCCAGAATCCCCAAGGACATCAAAATCTGCAGATGCTTAAGTGTCTTAAGTGAAACGGTATATGTAGTATTTGCATATAGTTTACTCACATCTTCCCATATACTTTAAATAATCTTTATATTACTTATAATATGTAATACAATGTAAATTCCCTATAAGTAGTTGTATTATTTAGGAAATAATGACAAGAAAAAAGTCTATACATGTTCAGTAATGACACAGCCATCCTAGGCTTAACTATATTTTTGATCCATCATTGGTTTAATTCATGGATTGTGGAACCTCAGAGATGGAGGGCCAAGTGCAGTGAGGTATAAAAACGAATACAATCTTATTAGAGCTAATGTTCTTGTGTCTTGCTCTATATCCAGATGATGATGATGATGATTATTATTATTTTTGAGATGGAGTCTCGCTCTTATTGCTCAGGCTGGAGGGCAATGGTGTGATCTCAGCTCATTGCAACCTCCAGCTCCCGGATTCAAGTGATTCTCCTGCTTCAGCCTCCCAAGTAGCTGGGATTTCAGGTGTCCACCACCACTCCAAGCTAATATTAATATTTTTAGTAAAGACAGAGTTTCACCATATTGGCCAGGCTGGTCTTGAACTCCTGACCTTAGGTGATCTGCCCGCCTTGGCCTCCCAATGTGCTGGGATTATAGGCATGAGCTACTATGCCTGGCCCAGAATACTTTTAAAAATTAATTTAGGAACAGTCAATTCCTTGAGAAAGTGGAGCTGTTAACAGGTTTTATATTTTGATTTCTTCTTTTTGTTGGGTACACAAAGAGATAAAAGTTCAAAATTTTAAGTCCAAAAGTCCAACAACAGGGCACAAATTGGTAAATATGGAGAAAAACTAAAAATTATGCAGTTATTAAAATGATAAACACTATGACTATCAAAAGATAAGGCATTTTTATGGAAAAAGATTGTCCATATACCATGAATATGCCTGTAAAAGATATTAGAATGGGCAGTTTGCTTTATCAGTTATAAATGACATGATATCATGGTAATAAAATTAGTTGGAGATGATCTCACCCATGTGGAGAATTTACAAAGGGAGTGACCTGTCCCATGATCCTTGGGCTCCTTTGCAAGATCAGAGTTATGAGAGGAGGTCAGAATGTGTGTCAGAGTGAGGAGGAGGCATTGCTGAAGGACTTTTGCCTAAACCCTCATGTCCCACTTTGGAGAGGAATGTGTGGTGGTATAAGTTCCTAATCACAAGCCTAATGAGGTGACAGAAGTGAGAGCTTTGAAATTTGTTTTCTTGCATCTGGAAGACAGAAGAGAATGATGACTGGCCTTTACCTGGGAAAGGTAAGGCAGCCTAGGGATTAGGGATGGGGAAATAATGAGGGCAAGCAAATGGCAGATGGACTCCTTCTGTGGCAGAACCATGACAGCTGCTTCTTTGGGGTGTTCCTCAAGGCAAGAGGGAGTTAAGTATTTCTTTACTGCACAGCTGTGCTCTACACATCGGAAGGAACCAGTGTAGGGTTGTTTTGGATTCTGCCTAGTGGTGTTATCTGGAGGGTGAGGATACCCATGGAAGCCGTAGTTTGGGAGTGGGTGGAGGAGGTAAACATGGGAAAAGCAATGACTTTGAATTTTTCTAGTTGTGTTAATTCAAGTTACCTTTTTTATTAGCATACAAAATCAGCAGCCAGCCATTATTTTTTAAAATAATAAAACCTAAAAATTAATACAACTTAATAGGATGAAATTAAAGGAAGAAGACCACATCTTCTCACCTGTCCCTGGCTGCTGGACTGAAGCTGGAGGAGGAGGTATTTGACATTACATCAGAATTGGACATTAAATATCTTAGACAAGACATTCTAATTAATGAGTTGAGACTATGTTTGTGACTTAAAGTCCCCAGAAAGACTGTCTGAGTTTTCACCTAAGGGCTGGGGAAAGAACTTCCACCAAAGAAGTTTTAAGAGAAGAGAAGAATCAAAAGGAAAGTTTTTTCATAATTTGTGTTAGATGTGATCAACAACTTAGGGCATACAGAACGTCATCAGAACAAAAGTGACATTTAAAACAGATGTTTTCCCTTTAAAAGAGTTCCCTTAATATTGCAATAGCGTTATCTAACAATGAATGAAACTCAAAGATGAGGACTTTAATTGTTTAATATATTCAGCATAACAGGAATCAAGAGTCTGGCTAGGTTCAAATTCTGCAATATCATTTACTAGTTGTATGATGCTAGGCAAGACACATAATATTTTTAAGGTTGTTTTTCCAGCTATAAAGTGAGAAAAATAATAATCACAGCTGCTTCATAAAATTGTTCTGAGTATTCCATGAGCTCCTTGGTAAACCAGTAAGTGCTCCACCCACTCCCAAACTGGTGTCATTTTTGTTAGGGTTCCAGGGATGGTGATGAAATTAGGCAGGACTGGCCTTTTTCTGGAGGTTGTGGTCATAGAAACAAAAAAGACACTCTTATAAATCAAGAGGGGGTTGAAAATCTCCCACCACAGATTTGTACCAGATACAAGTCCCTGTTTGAGTTGAACCAAGGATGACCTCTGCATATTTCTCAAGGTTGCCTGCAATGTGAATGCACAGCTATGGCTCCCAGAGAAGTAATGGGTTGAAAAAAAGAACATCCTGGCTCCTTCCATTGCTTGGGGAATTTCCCAACATTGCTATAGGATAGTAAGAACTCAGTTCACAGCCCCATCAGGGAGTGAAGTGTTCACATTAAAGGCGTTTTCTAATTAATTGAGCCCTTTCCCTTTTTACCTAACATATATGTTCCTCATGCTTCAGTTTTCCTGAAGAGCTAGTACTAACTGGAGGTGTCACATAGCTTTAGTAAATGGAAAATAAATTAACAGTGACAATCCTTTTCTTTCCTTTTTTTCCCCTTCAGAACCTTTGATTTTATCATAACATGAAAGTTAGTTTCCTGAGTATAAGGTTCTAAAAGGGGCTCTGAAACTTAAGAGAAGTTAATCAATGCTCTTGGAGGTAGAAAGAACACCTTGGCATCAGCTACATAACAGATTGGCAAAATAGATGTTTGAAGTTCAGCTTTTCTTCCTGAGTTTCCACAGTATTAATAAGTAGATGAAATACTAAAATACATCAGTATCTTAAAAGAGAGAGAGGAAGAGAGAAAGGGAAACAGAGTGAGTGTGTATGCACATGAGAAAGCCAGGCAAAAATATGATATCTCTTTAAAATTCACTGGATAAATCTAATTATGGATGTAACAAGGCCAGCTTCAGGTTTTAATCACGGTTTCCACACTACCTAATTTGCTATTCAGCACCTGCTGTCATATAGGTTTTGGGTTGGGTGGCATTAGCTCACTAGGTAACTACAAGTAATCTTTTTAGTTTAAGCCTGTGGTACATCAGACTATGAGAAGTTGGGCAAATTAGATGTACTGTGTCTCCCTCAAATCATTTTCATTTGTATTTGGCATTTGATACTCTGATCTGTAACCCAATGAATATTTCTGCAATTACTACAATATTACTGTATGAAAACTAGCATTTTGACCAGTACGTCAATATGTGGTCCATAAACCTCATACCAAGCATTAAAAACTACATAAGCTAGCAATTGGAATGTGCATAATTTGGTTATGAAAATAGATCAGTGAAATATTGATTTTAATAATGCAATATGTGCTGCTTGTACCCAGCCCTTTTGAATATTGGCTGTGGTATATTTCCTTAGCTCTAGAAAGATGGTTTCTATAAAGCAGAAGATTTCTTCCTGTGAGTATGAAAATTATTATCACACAATGAAAGAGAGAAAGGAGGCCTTATGTCTTGGATAATACATGAGAAAATGGAGGTGTCTTTTGAGACAAAAAAAAGGGCAGAAATAATAACACATATATTTAATTGTTTTGTTCTATTTTCATGCATTCTATTTCATCAATTTGTTTGCCGCTGCTTTGCATGTGAAAAGACAGGCTGATTTTCCCAGATTGGGGGCCAGGACATCCACATTCAACTTCTGGCTTTGACAATATCAATGTGACCTTGGGCAGGGATCATTTAGTTCCTTTGCAATCAGTTATTTCTGCAACAGGAGATTCACATAATTGTCAGCAATGAGAAAACCACATTTGACCTATGGGTAGTTTTTGTTGACCTATATCATGTTTCACATTTTTTTGAGTCAACATTTAAAAATTGGGAGATTTCACTTAAAAATCAGATCTCCAAGTTCTGGTCAAAAAATGGGAAACTTAGTATCAGTCTCACATTCTTACATGACAACCATTGGCCAGAGCAGAATGGTGTGGTGCCTCCAACAGAAGTCAGGTCTTCTGTTTCCTTTGTCACAGTCTTCACCATAATCTCTCCTCAGCATTGGGACTAAATGCTAGTTCCATTACGTTTGCTTATGGTCAGATTTTAAAACAGTATGGGTACATTTTCAGTACCTATGTTTCTTTCCAAAATGAGTGAAAATAAATACCCAAGACATATACACGTTTCAAAAATAAATGAGAAGAGCACATTTAGTTCTTTTTGAAAAAAAATATCCCTTTGGTTTTAATTTGCTAGCAAGCATGTTTTGGTTTGGCTTTGCTAGCAAATGCAACCATGTTAAAAGAATACAAGCCTACTTCATTTACTTTTGTTCTGTGCCCATCTAGCATTTGAATTTGTCATCCCTGGTCCATTTGGGCATTAAGTGCTACAATTCTATAACATCATGAAAAGCTTCTTGAGATATATATTTTAATGTCCCTTTGATGTCCAACGAAGACTTTCTTTCATATCTGCAGTGTAACGCTTTCAAAAGAAGGGCTCTGGAGGTCAGGCAACTAGCACGTTGAGTAGTTATAAACAATTTGCATCTAGTCAGGAGTCTTGGTGAGACCACTATGTGCCAGAGAGAACGGTTGTCCCAAGCCAGATTCCCATTTCTCTCTGAAATCCTTCATTTCCATAAGGAACCAAAGATTTCTGTCCAGGTTGGTATTTCTTTTTGGATGATCATAGAAAACTGAGCAGACAGGAAGCTGGGAGAAGCAAGCCTTAGCATCTAATACCCTTCCTTGATAATAGACACAATAAATTGCTAGCATTTATTATGTGCTGGGCACTATGTGGAATGTTTTACATATGCTATCTCATTTAATCCTCATAATTGCTTTATTAGGAACATGTTTTCCCCAATTCACATGGGGAGTCTAAGTTGCTGGGAAAACAAAGAGCTGGTTAAAGGTCACAGAAGGATGGGAGAGCTAGTCTCTCTATTGCCACAGGCCCTGCTCAAATTCATAATATTACACAATGGCTTTTATGATTTTGAAAAAGAAGGACCAGGGAACAAAATGAATGGCATACTTATGCAATAATAGTAAGTATTTTCCCCCTCAAATGTTGTAATATTTTTTTCTACAAATAAGTATTTTTGTCTTTCTATAATTCATATCAGACAAAATACGTTCACACACGTAACTCTCACAACAGACCTGGGAGGCAGGCAGAGAAAGTCTAACTTTGCAAATGAGAAAACTGAGCCCCAGATAGATGAAGTGACTTGCTCAAGGTCACACTGTGAATGAATTGACCTGCAGTCCTCTAAAGCCATATCCTATTATGCCATGCTGCCTCTTTGCTTTCAGACTAACTTTGATTAGTAAGCTTTTATGTATGACATAGACTCTTCTCTTACAAAGTGAGGAAAAATAACATGCCCTCAATGTAAACAGGAAGACATTTTCTTTCTTCTTTTTTTTTTTTTTTCAATGTTATGGTGTAGATGGTAATAAAAAATTTTACTGGAAATCAGGGTGCAAAAATTTAGCAATCTGCTGTTTTTAAACCTATAGACTTTTCTATCTTTCATGGACAAAATTGTAAGACTGCCATGACATCTTTAACAAGTATCTGTTATGATTAAGGTCTTTCTTCACAGTATAAGGAAACTTGTTTGTAACCAATCAGCTTACTTTACACATGTGCTAATGAGATCAAGATGACCATTTAACTTTTCTTATATCCATAGACACAGATTGGCCCTCTGCTAAAAGACATTCTGATTTTTTTTTAATTCAAGCAATATGTTCCCTATAAAATATTTTTATTACACATGTTTGTTAGTGGGTTTTCTTCTTCTTTTTTTAATCATGAAATTGTGCTGTACTTGAGAGCACTAAGAGATAACATAGGAAGCCATCTTCGGATTAAAGCTGTGTTGCATATGTTAAAACCTGTCTGGGTTTGGATAAATAAGCTGTATCCATTGCCCAAAACTGGACATACAGTGATATTGCAATTCTTTGCCTCCTTCACATTCCCCAAAACTGGACATACAGTGATATCCCAATTCTTTGCCTCCTCCCATGTGATTTTGAGTGGAGATGAAATGTCTCACTCTCAGACCTGGTCCATTAAAGGTCTCCCATAGACTATCTTCCATGCTTTTCTCATTTGGGCTCAACGAGTAAGAAGACTTGGTTATCGCAACTTCAATGTGCTAAACTCTTAAGGCATAAGGAGTGAGGTCTTTGAATCTTAACTTGGAAGAGAGCCATGCACCAATAAGAAATGGCTATTTAGGTTTTTATATGAGCAATAATGAACTATTGTCTTCAACCACTGAAAATTGGGGGTTTACCTGTTACAGCAACTTAACTGTACTTTAATACAGAATGAATACATAGAAGATGTCAAAGACTTTTTTGACATATAGGCATGTATTAATGATTATCATGATCATCACCTTTTTATCATTATTCATTAGAACATGATTGAAATGTACTCATCTTTTATTAGTTGTAAGCAATTTGCTTAATTTCTAATGATCTCAGGACTATTCCAGACTTTTTATTTAATATTTGCTTTTGCTACTTTTGACTGTTGGGTAGTAGGAAGTTTTATTAAACTGTTTACAAAAATGATTCTAAACATATTTCTGGAAGTGGTTTCAATATAATCTTTAAGTTACTGTTGGGAGAAAAGAAATGGCTTTATTCAAAAATGGTGATTACATATGAGACCTATCAGTTTGGTTAAAGAACCCAAGTAGATGCCTAATTATGGTGTGTTGCATATATATTTTCATACTGAAAAGACAAGCCTACCATCAGGACTCATGGTGAAAGTAGTGCTCACTGACTTATATGATAGACTTGTTGGCTCTAATTTCTAAATAAATTTTCTAAAAGATAGTACCGAAAAATTGCATTTACACGGCAACCAGGTGAGGCCATCCCAGACTAGTGCCAATGGCAATATCATCACCATAGTGACCTGGTACGCCAATCTGTTAGATATAGAAATTGTGCTCTAGGTATCTTTAACCCTTTGCCTGACATTGGGTGATTCTTTGTGTCACGATTTCTGTATTCAAAGGTGGTTCTTATTCATCGTGTATGAGTTGAACATTCAGAAGCATGACTATGATATATTTTATATGAAAAAGTTAGTTGGTTTTAAATGATCCATTATGTGTTTGTCACTGTTATTGGCAAATGCCTATTATTTTGGTGCATGTGCACACAGATTTTTTTTTATAAAAAATATATCTACTTTCTTCCTAATTCTAGGCTCTAGGGAAAAATATCATAATTTTGACACTTAGCAAATGTTAACCCTTTCTTTTTTCCTGAATAGAGTATTTATTTTCCTTTTGGAGCCACTAACTTTCACTGTCTTGTGATTCTAACGATAACTTCATCTCCTTCTTTGGGAATGGGAATGTAGCTGCAGCCTGGATGTGTATCACATCCTTTAGGTTAGGGGCATTGTTACAGGAATCTGTTTGTTCTCATCTAGAGTAATATAATTTATAGAACCCTATGAATATGTTCCAGAGCCCCAAACCTCCATTTGGTTTTTCCCTTTGTTAATAGAGCTTATTACTGACAGTGTTGTATCCAGGCAGTCTCTTTATAAAGCACACATTTGCTGTGTGGTTTAGTAGAAAACACGAGCTTCCGATAGGAAATAGTAGTAAATACATGTACTACAACTTGTATCTATAGAACTTGTGCTCTAGCATTCACAGTGGGTTCACATCTATGTCTACATGTGACCCAATGATAAGTAAGTTTCTAAGCCTCCATCTCTCATCTGTAAAAGGGCTGTTCTGAAGATTAAATGAGATTACATGTGTACAGTAATTGAAATAGCTTCCCCTAAAATGTTTATTTTATATACTTTTGCAGCTTTAATTTCATTCAACCTACTCATTCTACAGTGCATAAAACAATTGTACTTTATCCATGCTGCCTTAGTCTATTGATGTATTGATTGATTTGTTCATTCAGCTTTAGTCACTGATGAGTTTCTATGAATTACCTTTATTTTCTATTTAAATTACACATAATTATAGATGTATGACATGCAAGATAAGGGGTCTGCAAGCTCTAGCAGGAAGCATGATTTCGGCTTTGAATTTTTTTCTTCTTCCAACTCCAGGAATGTAATGCAGCTCAGAGAATGGCAAACTTGGATAGTGTCATATTCCTCATGCTACAAAGATTACTGAGACATTCTTGTAGACAATAAATATTACTGAGGAATCATTGAAATACCCTTTACAAATCAATTTAAACTCATGAGGAAAAGGTACTATGAAATCTTGATATACATTTTATCAAAGTATGACCTTGAACCTCATTTTAACCTAGTCTTAATCTGCCCATTACACATCATCTATCTTTTTTTTCTTTTTGAGTTGGAGTTTCACTCTGTTGCCCAGGCTGGAATGCAGTGGTGTGATCTTGGCTCATTGCAACCTCCACCTCCCAGGTTCAAGCGATGATCCTGCCTCAGCCTCCCTCCTGAGTATCTGGGATTACAGGCATGTGCCAAAATGTCCAGCTAATTTTTGTATATTTTTAGTAGAGATGGGGTTTCCCCACATTGTCCAGGCTGGTATCGAACTCCTGGGCTAAAGTGATCCACCTGCCTTAGCCTCCTAAAGTGATGGGATTATAGGTGTGAGCCAGTGCACCCAGCCTCACCTATCTGTTTCAATAGGTTTCAAACAAAGGCTTCAATCTTTTTAGCAAATGTTTCCATTAATATGCTAACCACACATTTTTACTTACAAGTGTTCAAGTACTTGCAAAATCAAAAATAACCTTAAGAATCATTTGATTGGCACTCAACACCCAGCAGCATGTAAAAACAAATTAATCCTATAAAATACTTGTCATAAAATGTACAAGCATCCCTGCTAAATGAAAACAAACCAGTAAGTACCTGTGGGATATCACACTGAATATATATTCATTTAGTTTAAACCATGAGGCCCCAAGAATGAAGAGAGTTGTGTTCTAATTCTAACTCTTCCTATTTTTGTCCTTTGAGCAATTTATCTTCACCTTCTATCTTTGGGTTTTCTTTTCCTCAAGTGCCAAAAAAAAAAAAAAAAAAAGCATTTATAAAAAATGATTTCCAAGGTCCTTTTCTGCTTTACTAAATGCATCCCAACTTTTCTCTCAGAATCACAATTATTCTGTAGTGGGTTCATACCTGTGTCTACATGAGCACGATAATATTTTGCACATGCTAGTAGGTAGTCTGAGGACTTACATGTAATACCATTTTGCCTTTTGCTTTACTTTTTTTTCTTTAAAGTCAAATTCTGTTTAAAGTATCAAAGTTTCTTCTCTTTCCAATGGAGCTGACTTAAAAAATGCTGATACATAAGGAAAATAATTTCCATTTCCATTCTTTACAACCATACCATAAAGAAAAATAATCATATCACGAGTATTCATTGGTACAGCCAAGTTTCTTTCTTAGTCCTCTCTTCAAAGAGAATAAAATAGTCTTACAGTTTACATTTTGCTTCAGTGCAGGAATATTTAAATCGATGAAATGAATGGAAAGTAGTTCTGGAAAATTTATTATTTTGTCCTAATGCCTTTCAAGGTGATATTTTACTCCCAGTTATCCCTAAGGTAATACAGAGATGTTTAATGCTGTATAGATTTTCTTTTCATCTTCTCATACATAGTGTACCCATGATATTTTAAAGAGCCTTTACTGAGGAGGTATAGACCTGAAGAAGACCAAATTCTTATATAAGATTGTCATTCACTGCATGGATTACATTGGAGATAACTGGTCTTTCCTACTGTTTTATAGAGTTATTGGCACAATATGTATGGAACATTCTTTTAGCTTTATTGCATTTTGTGTATTTTTCATCACTGGTTTAAATTCAGTAACAACATAGGATTATTTTATTTTTGTGATATTTTTGATAACAAAGAAGTTTTGAAAATGATTATTTTTAAACTAGAAATATTTACTGTGCTTTTTTATAATATTTAAACCAGGATCTGAGATGGTGTGGCTTTCAAATATATATACATATATACAGACATATATATATATATATATATATATATACACACACACACACACACACACACACATATATATATATACATACATACATACATACATATATATATATACATATATATATGTAATATCTTTAAGTCAAAAAAAATTTGATATCGTTAATGAAGATTAAATTGGTAATGTTAGTTTTCACAAAGTTTGCATATTCCATAGCTTAAATGGAGTTTGTAAGCCATCAAGATAATCTAGCTTTTAAAACGGCCAACAGTTTTGGTCTTGTTGGTAAACTTGTGCGGTGTTTGGTGGTTTGTTGAACGATCCGTTTTCTAACTTGTGTGGTGTTTGGTGGTTTGTCGAACGATCCGTTTTCTCCGAGTCTTCCTTTGGTTGTCTGCATCTCTGGATACCCATTCTTTTCTCAATACAAGTTCTAATTCTCAGCATTTGGCACGAAACTAGGTGATTAATTACTTTAAAATTTTTCATTTTATTGCTTTTGTTCTTGCAATATAATTTCCCTCGCCGATCTACAGAAAATTCTCTTTTGAATTCTAGTCAGCTAACATTTTTAAGGTGGTCAATTAGAAATGTTTCAGTGTATTTAGCTGAAAAGCATAATTAGAAAATCCCTTATTAAAGGGTTAATATTAACCATATTACTATGGAAAACACAGTGTCTTTGGAATCAGAAAAAATCAGAATTTGAAAGCTAGATCCATAATTTACTAGGTATTTAGAACAGCACTTCACATTTTAACCCTAGTTTTTCTCATATATATAAAAGGTAAAATTAAAAAGAGTTTAAAATCTCATAATACGTTATTATTTACTTTTTGTCTTTTTTGACACAAGGTCTCACTATGTTGCCCAGGCTGGCCTCAAACTCCTAAGCTCAAATGATTCTGCCATCTCGGCTTCCTGAGTAGCTGGGATTATGTTACTAAAAATATAAATAACTTATGTAAATTATCTAGTATCATGGGTAAGATATAGTAGGTACTCAGTAGTTACTGAATGACCATCATTTTGTTGTTATTGAGGGACAATGAATAATTTTAAGTTTGATTAGCTATGAATTAATCAACATGGTTATATTGTTGTGACAGATAGAGACTGAATGGAGATGAATCACTATTAAAAAATACAAGTTGTAAAGTTACAGTATGCTCTTCCAGCTGGGGCAAAGGGAGAGTAACAGTGATCAGATTTACACTCTCACTAGAAATCATAAAAAAAAATCAGTATATATAAAATAATTGTTTTCAAGACCCTGGATATCAGGCAATGAAGGACAGTGATTGCTGAGAGATGGGTAACTAATAAATGGAGCCCTGTGATTGCCCCTTGTTTCTGCCTTGCAAGTTTCTGGGCCATTGTTCTGGGTAGGGAAAATCGGATGACTTCTGTAAAAGTTGAGGAAACAGGGCTGAGATTTCAGAAATACCAAGGCAGCTTGAGTTTGCAGGACAAAGTATTGGTGAGGATAGAGTTTCTCTGAGAGAAAACTCGAGACTGGAGAGGGTTCCCTCAAGTATTCAGCTGAGTATTGATCAGCATATGCAGGTGGGAAACCTGTCATTTGCTAGGGAATGAACCACCAGGTATAGGACTGGGAAAATGACTGTTCCAGCTAGCCAGACTAGAAAGCCTTGTGATTAAAGGAGTATTGAGTGTACTACCTAAGAGTTTTTGTCTCGATAGTGGGAATAATTAGCCCTAGTCTAAGTACTGTTCTGGTCATGCTGAACAAATATTAAAAGCCAGGCCTAAGAAGAGAAAAATATTTCCAGGTAGCTTGTGTTTGCAATACAAGCAGAAGAAACACTAAGAAAACTGTATCAAGACACGTATTCCACAAAAGCAGTGATAAAGAGAAGCCTTAAAAGCAGCTTAGGGAGGGGCATTTTAAATTCGTAAGAACAGAGCTTTGTCCTACAGCAGAGCTCTGAAACATTTATAGAAAACATGTCCAGCACTCAACAAGGTAAAATTCATAATGTCTGACATTCAATTAGAAATTACCAGTCATCCAATGAAGCATGAAAATGTGATTCATAATAAGGAGATAAAGCAATCAATAAAGAACATCTAGAGCTAACACAGATATCAGAATAAGCAGACAAAAACATTAAAACAGTTATAACTGCATTTCATATATGCAAAAAAACCTAAGTAGAAATGGGGAGTTATTTAAAATCTAACTTCTAGAGGTGAAAACTACAAAGTGTGACTGCAGTAGATATGATTCTCCTTTACATTGCAGTAAAGGAGAGTCATAGGATTAAAAACAATAGTAGAAGCCACATGAAATGGAAAACATGGAAAAGAGAATATGAAAACATGGGGCAATGTTAAACATCCTAGTACATGTGTAATTGAGGTTTCCAAAGGCAGGTAGACAAAAAACTTTTTAAAAAAATAAAGGCTAAAAAACTTTCAAATTTCACAGAAACTATGAACCCGCAGATCTAAGAAGCTTATTGAAATACAAGCACAAGAAACACTAAGAAAATTATACCAAGACACATATTCCATAAAAGCAGTGACAAAAAGAAGCCTTGAAAGAAGCTAGGGAGGGGCATTTCATATTCTTGGGGGCAAAGATAAGAATCACAATAGATATCTTGTCAGAAGAAACATGCAACTGAGAAGTGGAACAACATTTTCAAAGTACTGAAAAGAAGGAGTCAACCCAGAATTTTATACTAGTGAAAGTATCTTTCAAAACTAAAGGTTTACTTAGAGGAGTGGAGTAACACAGGCTAATAAGCCTCCAGTACTCATTCCTCCAACAGGAACACCAGATTTAACAACTGTCCACACAAATAAAGCACCTTCATGAGAATGAAAAATCAAGTGGACAATTACAGTACCTGGCCTTAAATCATATCAAGGAAAGAGACACTGAAGAGGGTAGGAAGGACAGCTATGAATCATTGATGCCACCCCTCCCATATTCCCTGGCAGTGACCTTATTGCACAGAGAAAGACCCTGTGTGTTTGGGGGAGGTAGAGCACAGTGATTTTGCAATATTGCATTTGAACTCAGTGCTGCTCCGTCACAGTGGAAAGCAGCATAGAGAATAATTCATATCAAGCCACAGAGGAAGTATTTAGAGCAACCCTAGCCGGAGAGGAATTGCCTATCTCACCAGTAGGAACCTGAGTTCTGGCTAGCCTTACTACGACAGGCTAAAGTGCTTAGGGGTCCTAAATAAACTTGAAAGGCAGTCTAGGCCACAAGGACTTCAATTTCTGGGCAAGCCCTGGTGCTGAGTTGGACTCTGAGCCAGTGGACCTAGTGAGACATCAGCCAGGGTGGCCAAGGCAGAGAGTCCTGAGGCCACCATTCCAGGCACTTGGTCCCAGCTGACATTTCTGGACACACTCTGGGTCAGAAGGGAACCTGATGCCTTGAAGGGAAGGACCCAGTCCTGGCAGAATACATCATAGGCTGACTAAAGAGCCCTTGACCTTGAATAAACATGAGTGATATCCAGGCAATTCTCACAGTGGGACTTAGGTCAGACCTAGGACTGTGCTGGCTTCAGATGCGACTCTGCATTCCCAACTGTGGTGGCCATGGGGAGATACTCCTTCTGCTTGAGGAAAGGAGAGGGAAGAGTAAAGGGACTTTGTCATGCAGCTGGGGCACCAGCTTGGCCAGTAAGATAGAGTACCACCTAAGTACCACCTAAGTTCCTGGGGTACCTGATTCCAGGCCTTGGTTCATGGACAGCTTTTTGTTTTGTTCTGTTTGTCCTGGGACAGAGGGGAGCCCATCACCTTGCAAGGAGAGACCCAAGCCTGGAAGTATTACTACAAGCCGACTAGAATTTAGAGAGCCCTTGGACCTTGAGTGAACATTGTCACTAGATGGTCATTATCACGGGCCTAGGGCATTGGTGGCCACACAGAGATACTCTTTCTGTATGAGAAAGGGGGAGTGAAAAGTGGGAAGGACTTTGTCTTGTGGCTTGGGTACCAGCTCAGCCACAGCAAAATATAGTACTAAGTAGATTTCTAGGTTTTCTGACTCCAGGTCCTACCTCCTGGACAACATTCTGGACCTGCTCTGGGCCAGGGTGAGCTCACTGCCCTGCAGGGTAAGACACACGCCTGGCTGAACTATTCACCTGCCAACTGAAGGGCCCTTGGTAAATGAGTGAACATTGGCAGTAACCAGGCAGTGGTTGCCATGATCCTTGAGTGAGACCTAGTGCTGTGTTGGCTTCATGTCTGACCCAATGCTAAGTGGTGGTGACCACAGGAGTGCTTGTGTCACACGTCCTCTTACTCCAGGCAGCTCTGCATGGAGAGAGAGACTCTGAGGGAAAGTAAGCAAAGAAAACAAGAGACTGTGCTTGGGAATCCAAGGAATTCTTCCATTTCATACCCAAGACCACCAAGGCAGTACCTCTATGAGTCTGTAAGAGTCTCAGTGTAACGGGGCTTGGGATACTCTCTAATGCAGATACAGCTGCAGTAACCAAACATTTTGATCACAACATACAATTCCCTTTGAACAGTTGGAAAACCTTCCCAAGAAGGGCAGATACAAACAAGCCCAGACTATGAAGACTACAGTAAATACCCAATTCTTCAATGCCCATACGTTAACACACATCCACAAGCATCAAGCCCGGCCAGGATAACATGACCTCAACACATGAACTAAATAAGGCACCAGTGACCAATCTCAGAGGGACAAAGATATGTGACCCTTCAGAGAGAGAAATAAAAATAGCTGTTTTCAGGATGATCAGTAAAATTCAAGATAATACAGAGAAAGAATCCAGAATCCTAACATAATTTTAATAGAGATTGAAATAATGTTTAAAAACCAAGCAGAAAATGTGAAGCTGGAAAATTCAGCTGACATATTGAAGTTGATCAGAGTCTCTTAGCAACAGAATTTATCAAGCAGAAGAAATAATTAGCTTGAGACAAGATATTTGAAAATACATAGAGGAGACAAAAAGAATAAAGAATGAAGCATACCTACAAGATCTAGAAAGTATCCTCAAAAGGACAAATCTTAGAGTTATTGGCCTTTACAATAAGGTCAGATGTGATAAGCTAAAGATGTATACTGTAAAGCTCAAAGCAATCACTAAAATAAAAAATTAAACAATTACAGCTTAAATATCCAACAAAGTAGAGAATCATCCAATATTTAATTTTTTTAATGCAGAAAAAGGGAACAAAGGAGAACAGAGAAAAAAATTAAACTGATAGATTTAAACCAAATCATGTATCAACAGTCACCTAAAACATAAGTGGCTTAAATACCTCAGTTATACACTAGAGATTATCAGATTGGATTAAAAAGAAAGACCCAAATATATGTCATCTATAAGAAAAGGACTTTAAATATACAAATACACATAAATAAAAGTAGAATGGAGATACAAGAAAAACATTGAATGGCTATATTAGTATCAGGACAAAGTAGATTACTGAGCAAATATAGAGGTATGAAGAATGTCATTTCCTGATTATAAATGGGCCAATTTGTGACCAAGTCATAATAAATCCTAAATATTTATATACATAATAAAAACTTCAAAGTACTGGAAGGAAAAGTTAATACAACTGTTAAAAGAAATAGACAAATTCAAGTATAGTTCATGTTTTCAATACCTGCCTCTCAAACTAATAAAGCAGATAGACTATTAATAAGAATATATAAATTTTGAACAATACTGTTCATCATCTTAATTGACATTTATAGAGTATGATGTCCAAGAATAGCAGAATACATGTTCTTTTCAGGATGTGAAATGTGTACCATGATAAGATATGTTCTTGGTCATAAAACATGTTTCAATACATATAAAACATTTTGAATTATAAAAAGTGTGCTTTCATCTTTGTGGAATTAAATTACAAGCAAACAGAGACCTGGAAAATATTCAGTATTTGGAAACTAATCAACACATCCTAAACCCATGATTCAAAGAATGAATTAAAAGAAAAATTAAGTATTTTAAGTGTAATGAGTATGTAAAGTCAACTTATCAAAATTTGCAGAATAATGCTAAAGCAGAATTTAGAGAAAATTTATAGAAATTCTTATAATATTAGAAAACAAGAAAAGTCTGAAGTTGATTACTCCATATCCTACCTCAAAAAACTGCAAAAAGAAGAGAAATTAAACCCAAAGCATGTAAAAGAAATAAAATAGGATCTGGAGCAGACATCAGTAAACCCAAAGTCATTTTATTTTGGTTCTTTGAGAAAATAAGTAAATTTCTAGTTGGATTAAGCAGTAAAGAAATATACATGAGAAAAATTACCAATTTCAATAATGAGAGGGGCTTCAAGATGGCTGACTAGAGGCATCCAGTACTAGCTTCCTCCACAAAGAACCAAAACTTCAAGATAATCATATTTTAAATAAGCATCTAAGAGAACATTCTGTAATTTAGCAAAGAAGTAGCAGAAGGCACCTGAGGCATGGAAGGAGAGAGAAATGAGGCAGTTGGCCAGGTTGGGATTGGCTAAAAGCCTGGAGACACTTCCCAGTGCAGGGAAAGGGTAAGTAAGAGGTCCCCAGTGATCTACATTCCCACTGTGGACTCTTGTGATGTGGACCCTCACCTCTTGTGGGCCCTGAGATTAGTACAGGGAGCTGCCTGGAGTCCATAAGATGGCATTGCTCTAAAACAGAAGGTCATTCTAAGTTTCTCACACTTGCTAAAACCCAAGCAGCTGCAGCACAGTGCCATTTTGAGAGCCTGGCCTCCACCAGACTGCAACCTGCTTTAGGGCCCAATAGCTTCCTCACGTCCTTGGAACATAGGTAACATTTTCCTATGTCTACCCAGAGGGCTACAGTGATGCAATGACATTTGAACTTAGTGCAGCAGTCTCCTCAGCACTCTATCCCATGCATTGTCCTACAGGGAACAGGCAGTGCAGCTCACTGGTGAGGCTTCCCAGAGCCTAAAAGCCAGTTTTCTGAGTCAGCCACTGCTGATAGCAACCATATGCAGACCAGTAGCTGGGCTGCTGTAATTGTCCTGTATATGGACTCTTGCCACATACCACCACTGCTGCCACTGCCATTACCGTCTAACCATGCTATTTGGGAACCTGGGTGTTGTCCCATCCTGCCTATGATAACATGCTCTTGTGGACACCACTAGGGAGCTTGAGGACAGAGTTACCAGCCTGGCACTGCCTCTCCAGTGCCTGAGAATACTGCCTCAGGACCTCTGGATTGCCCCATCCTATTGGCTGCCCCAGGTGTGCATATGTACCACCAAGGGCCTAGGGACAGGCTCAGAACATCGGCCACTGTAGATAAAGCAGGCCATCTAGAGGCATAGGGATTGCCCTGCCCTGAAAACCATGACTAGTGTCACCCAGCCTGTCACCATTGCCAACACTCATGTTGGGGACCTGAGGATTGACCTACCCAGCTCATTACTACAACCATTAACACTAGAGTGTTCTACCTTGGAACTTGAGGGTTGTTTCATTACTGCTACTGCCATTGCCCATGCCACCCAAACCGCCCAGGAGTGTGAGGACCTACTCAACTGCTGAGACAATCATTACTTCTGTAAGCACCCAAGCAAGCTGCTGAGAGGCCCCAGAATTAGCCCACTTAAATCCACTACCACCAGTGCCTGTGTACACTGCCCAGGGGTCCAAGGACAGGAACATTTGCCACACTGCTGCTACTACTGGGGCGTGAGGACTGGCCCATCTAGCATCCCCATTCCTAACAAAGCCTCACCAGAGCCTCCACTAATAACTGCAGCCCAAACCACTGAGGAAGTTGTACCGCTTAAGTTGTTCATAGCTAAAGAAATCATATGGAGACTAGACTATTGCATGCACCCAGAATTAAAGCTAAAATTTCCTACCCATAGATACAGCTTCACATAAAGGGCTTCCTCTCTGAAAGCAAATCCAAAAATCTGGAAGAAGTAATGGTCCTACCAGATGTGCAGATATCTAAGGACATTAGAAAACATGAAAAAGCAAGGAAATATAACACTTAAAAAGAAATACAACAATTCAACAGTAACAGATTCCAATGAAAAAGAAATTTCTGAAATACTTGAAGAAGAATTTAAAGTAATGATATTAAAGAAGTTGAGTGAGATGCGAGAGAACCTAGATAAACAATACAAATAAATCAGAAAAGTGATTCAGAATATGAATCAGAAATTCATTAAAGAGATAGATGTTATAAAAGAACCAAATGAATGCTAGAATAAAAGAAGTCAATGAGTGAAATAAAAATACAATTAATAGCTTCAACCATAGACTACATCAGGTAGAAAAAATATTTCAGAACTTGAAGACAGATCTTTTGAAATAACCCCCCACCACATACACACAAACATAAAATCCAAAGAGAATAAAAAGGAATGAAGAATGCCTACATATGGAATACTATAAAACAACCAAATAGTCAAATTTTGGGTATTCTAAAAAATTATTGCATTGGACTCTATCTGGAGATATATAGACCAATGCAATAATTGTTATGGACTTCAAGAAACCACTCTCAGATTTGGACATAATCTAGACAGAAAATCAACAAGGACACATTGGATATAAACTGCCCGTTAGACCAAATGGACCTAACAGACATTAACAGAGTGTTTTATCCAGTAGCTGCAGAATGCACATATTTTTTTTCATCAGCACATGGAATATTCTTTGGGATAGATCATATGTTAGGCCACAAAGCAAATCTCAACAAATTTTTAAAATTCAAAATTATACCAAGTAGCTTCTCTGACCACAATGAAATAAAACTAGAAATTAATAAGACAACTGTGGAAAATGTACAAATAGATGAAAATTAAACAATAAGCTCTTATCTGACCACTGGGCAAATGAAGAAATTAGATATCAAAAAATTTTCAAACAAATTGAATGAAAACACAACATACCAAAACCCATGGGAATAGAGCAAAAGGAGCATCTTAGGGTCCTTTAAAGCAATAACCACCTATATCAGAAAAGTAGAAAGATTTTAAATAACCTAGTAATGCCATTTATGGAAGAAGAAAAAAGCCCAAAATGAGCACAAAGAAAGAAGTACTTAAAATTAGAATGGACTAAACAAATTATAGGCTAAAAAAAAAAAATCCACATAGAATATCAAGGGAAAAAAAAGTTGGCTTTTTGAAAAGATACACAAAATAGATAAACCGTTAATCTAGACCAACCATGAAAAAAGAGGACACACATAAATCAGAAATGAATAAGGAAACTGATACTACAGAAATAACAAAAGATGACCAAAGACTTTTATGAAAAACTGTATGTTAACATACTGAAAACCTAGGATGAATGGATAAACTCCTAGATGCATACGACTTACCAAGATTGAATCAGGAAGAAATAGAAAACCTAAATAGACCAATAATGAGTGATGAGATAGGATGAGTTATAAAAAGTCTCCCAACAAAGAAAAACCCAGGACTTAATGGCTTTACTGCCATATTCTGAGAAAAACCTATTCTCCTCAAACTATTCCAAAAATCTGGAGGATGAAATTCTCTTCTATTCTTTCCTGAAGCCAGCATTACCCTGATACCAAAACCAGACAAGGACACAATAGAAGAAAGAAAACTACAGGTCAATATCCCTGAAGAACATAGATGCCGAAATATTCAATAAAATGGTAACAAACCAAATCCAACAGCACATGCAAAAGATAATGCCCCATGATCAAGTGAGATTTCTTCCAGAGATGTAGGGATGGTTCAGCATAACCAAATGCATAAATGTGATACATCGTATCAGTAGAGTGAAGGACAAAAACCTTAAGACCATCTCAAGAGACACAGAAAAGGCATTCAATAAAATTCATCCATTCATGATTAAAATCTCGACTAACTAGGCTTGGAATATTTCTCAACATAATAAAGCTCATATATAACAAACACATAGGTAAAATTAAAATGAATTGGGAGAAGCTGAAAGTCTTTTTTCTAAAAACTGGAACAAGACAATAATGCCCATTTTCACCACTCCTATTTGACGTAGTACTTGAAGCCATAGCCAGAGCAGCTAGTCAAGGGAAAGAAAGAAAAGGCATCTAAGTTGGATACAAGAAAGTCAAATTATCCCTCTTTGCAGATATGATCTTAATAAACCTAAAGATTATACCAAAAAGCTTTTGGATCTGATAAATTGCAGAATACAAAATCAACATATAAAAATCAGTAGTGTTTCTATACATCGACAATGAGCTAGTTGAAAAAAATCAAGATTTTAATTCCATTTACAATACCTACTCTCCCCCACAAAAAAACCTAAGAATAAATTTAAGTAAGGAGGTAAAGACCTCTCCGAGAAAAATACTGATGAAAGAAATCATCAGTGGATGATGCAAACAAATGAAAAGATATTCAATGTTCATGGATCAGAAGAATATTGCTAAACTGATGCTTCTATCCAAAGCAATGTACAGACTTAATGCAATTTCTTTCAAAATACAAGTAACATTTATCACAGAAATTTTAAAAATTCTAAAATTTGTATAGAATAAAAAAGGAGTCTGAATACTCAAAGCAATCCTAAGCAAAAATAACAAAGCCAAAAGCATCACACTACCTGACTTCAAAATAAACTAAAAAGTTATAGTAAACAAAATATCATGCTGTTGATATAAAAACAAACACACAGACCTATTAAACGGAATAAAGAACCCAAAAATAAATCCATGAATTTACAGCCAATGAATGAATGGATAAAGAAAATGTGGTATCTGTACACGATAAAATACTTTTCAGATATAAAATACTGTTTTTCCGGCCACATGGATAGAACTGGAGGACATTAAGTGAAACGAGCCAAGCACAGAAAGAGAAATAATCACATGTTCACACTTGTATGTGGGAGCTAAAAACGTTAATCTAATGGAGCTAGAGAGTTGAATGATAGTTACCAAAGGCAGGGGAGATTGTTCTGTGGTGGGTTAATGAGAGGGTTATCTCATGTCGGTTAGTGGGTACAAACAGAAGGAATAAGTTCTAATGTTTGAGAGCAAAGTAAGATCACTATAGTTAAAATAATATATTGTATATTTCAAAATAGCTGGAAGAGGGGTCTTAAAATGTCTCCATCACAAAAATGGTAAATGCTAGTGGTGATGAATATCCTGAATACTCTGGATTGTCATTATACGTTCCACGCATTTGACAATATAGCAAATGTACTTGATAAATATGTGCAAATATGTTATATTGGTTAAAAAATGAGAAAGCTGCAATTACATAGAATCAAAATATTAAAAATTTACTAAGAGAATATTATTAACAACTTTGTGACCATAAATCCAGCAGCTTAGATAAAATGGCATACATCTTTAAAGATACAAACTTCCAAAGCTAACTCATGGGTATAAATAGAAAATAAATTTAAAAATCTTTTTTACAAAGGAAACTGAAATTCAGAAAGTATCATAGGTCTACCAAACATTTAAAACACACACACACACACACACACACACACACACACACACACACAAATTCTATACAAATTCTTCCAAAAAATTGAATAAGAGAGAGTATGTTCCTAATTCATTCTGTGCTGACAGCAGTATCTTGATACCCAAATATGATACAGCATCAACAGTAAACTACATACACGCCTCATAAACTTAGATGACCAATTTGTAAACAAAATTTTAGCAAATCAAATTCAACCTTATATAAAAAGGATAGTACATTTTGAACAAGTGCAATTTATCTCAGGAATGCAAAGTTGACTTAAAATTTGAAAATCAATAAATGTAATTCAGTATATTAGTAAACTAACATAAACCCCACATGATTATCTCAATAGACACAGAAAAATCTTTGAAGAAAATCCAACATCAATTTCTGATAAAAACAAAACAAAACTACAAACTCTTAGTAAAGTACTACTAGAAGAGGATGTTTTCAGACTGATAAGAAGCATCTGTGAAAAACCTATGAATAAAATTATGCTTACTTGGGAAAGACTGATTATCCTACAAGATTAGAACAAAGTAAGAATGTACAGTTTTTACCATCTCTATTCAACACTGTGTGGGATGTTCTAAAATGCACAATAAGATTAAAAACAAAAACCCAAATAACTAAAATGCATCCAACTTGATTGTCTATGTGGAAAATTCAACTGAACCTACGTACACACAAGATAAAAAGCTGTAGGTTCAATAGTTGAGTTTAACATTGGTTCAGAACCCAAGATCAATATATAAATATCAATTTTATTTCTATATGCTAGTATCAAATAGAAAAATCTTTAAACATGAATACTAAATACAAGAGTATTTAAGAAACAACATTCTTTGGGAGAAAAACTGAGCAAAGATGTTAAAGGCTTGTACAGTGAACTAAATAAATGGAGAGACACACCATATTCATTAATTGGAAGATTTAATATTGTTAAGATGCTAATTTCCTCAAACGGGTGTATAGATTCAATGAAATACCAATTAAAATTCCAATATACTTTTATGGGGGGGGATATAAATTGATAAACTGATTCTAAACTTCAGATAGAAATGCAAAGGATCTGGAACAAACAACTTTGGTAAAATAGAATAGAGGGTCCTGAAATAGTTGCAGTTGCATATAAGCATAGACAACTTATTTGTAACAATGATACAAATGCAATTCAGTGAAGAAGGAATAGTTTCTTGGCAAATGGTACTAAAACAACTGGATATTCATATTTAAAAAAAACCTTCAATCAGTTTCTTGCATCGTATTCACAAATTAACTCTGAATGAATCATAGACATCAATGAAAACCTGAAACTAAACTACTTCTATTAACAGAAGAAAACATATTTCTATTAATAGAAAACATGTATCTATTAGTAGAAAACATACTTCTATTAATTGAGAAAATATTTTTTTGACCAAGAGTTAAGTCAAGATTTCTTGGTTACAACCAAAAGCAGAATTCATAAAATAAAACAATGATAAATTGTACTTTATCATCATTAAAAACTACTGCTCTTTCAAAGTCATTGTTAAAGGGATGAAAAGACATTCCATAGGCTGGTGAGAAGTAGTTGTAAATCATATGTCTCATAAAGGGCTTGTCTCCAGGATATATAAAGAACTCTCCAAACTAAATAAAAACAACCTAATAAAATGAGGAAGTGATTTGAATGGACATTTCACCAAAGAAGATGCACAGGTGGAAATGTATCATATGAAAAGATGCTTGCCCTCAATAGTCATTAGGAAAATACAACTTAACACCACAATGACAGGAAAAATACATGTTATCTAGAATAACTAAAATTAAGACTGATAATTCCAGGCATTGGTGAGGATGTGGAGAAACTGACAGTCCCATTTTTAATGTGAATTTAAAATGGTATAGCCATTTTGAGGCACTTTGGCATTAAGAAAAAAGTTACATGTACATCTACCATATGATTTAGGATTCAACTCTTAGCTATATTCAAAAAATAAAATATATATCCATAAGACAGAATAGCTTCTGTTCTATTAGCTTTATTTGTGATAATAGAAACCTAGAAACAACCTAAATATCCATCAATAAGTGAATAGATAAATTACACTGTGGTATAGATACATGATGAAATACTATTAAGCAATTAGGAATGAACTATTGATACATGCCATAGCATGTATGAATCTCAGAATAATTGTGCTGAATGAAAGAAGCTAGATGAGAGAGAGTAGAGACTAGCTTGGCCGACATGGCAAAAACCCGTTTCTACAAAAAATTAGCCAGGTGTGGTGATGTGCATCTGTAGTCCCAGCTACTGAGAGGTTGAGGTATCTGAGCCCAGGAGGTTAAGGCTACAGTGAGCTGTGAAGTGAGCCACTGCATTCCAGCCTGGGTGACAGAGCTAGATCCTGTCATACACACACACACATACACACACACACACACACACGAGTACATACTGAATTATTCCATTTATACAAAGTGCTAGCACATGCAAATTGATGTACAAGGACTGAAAGCAGAACAAAGATTGCCTGGAATGGGATGGGGCAGAAAAGGACTGGAGAGAAGAATTACAGAAGGGCTTGAGGGAAGTTTTGGGGGTGATGAATATGTGTACTCTCTTGATTATGTAATAGTTTTACAGGTCTACGTATGTCAAAACAGGAAATTATATTTAAAAAATGTACAGTTCATTTAATGTTAATTATATCTCCATAAAACTGTTTAAAAATGAAAATAATGTTTTTATAAAATCATGACATAAAATTTTATTAATAGTTGCCATGACTCAAATCCAGGAAGAATATGTTACTTGAAACAATCCCCTCTTTACAATAGATCAGTAAAGAAGACTGTGATGAATGACAAAGGAATTAGCAACCATTATGTTCATCTCACATTGTCTTTCCTTTCATTATTGTGCCTTGAGTGACATTTGCTGCCTTTAAAAATCAGTTGAATTTACCTCTCAGTGATCATGACTTTGTTGTTATAACATGCCATGAGCATTAAGAATAGTCATTCTTGACAGCTTAACCGAAATACCATCTTCCTGTATCTCCCACCTATTTCTACTTCTAGGCCCTGGAGGACTTGCCTTTGCTCCTACTGGGATTTAGCATTCATAGATCTTCTCCAACCCAGGTGGCCTTGCTTTGACTCTAGGGCATTTTGGGGTCTGATCCTTCCTTTCCAGTCTTACCTTCCTTCTTGTCCTGGTAGAACTTTCTCAAAGGGAATTATCAGATGACAATTATTTCAGCTTTTACCGCCCCTCCCCAACACACTTATTCTTTCTTAGGAAGGATTCTTAGAATATATTTCTTAGTATTAGCACCTAAAGAACAGTATATGTTTCTTGAACTTTGAGCAACAGAATTCCTGGAGGCCTGGTTAAGACATGGAATGCGGGTCACACCTCCAAATTTTCTGATTGAATAATCTAGGATGGGTTCAGAAATTTGCATTTTTAACTAGCTTCTACATAATACTGATGCTGCTGGTCTGGAACTACACTTTAGGAACTACCGATTAAGAACACAGGCTTCGAAGTTTGAAGGATTATGGTTCAAATCTCAGCAATCTATCTTAGGGCAATTTACTTATTTTAGCTCCGCTTCAGCTTCCTCCTCCACAAATTAGTAATTAAAATTATTTCCACTTTATAGGACTGTTGTAAAGGTTAAATATGTTAATGCCTTCAAGTACGTAAACATACCAGGGCTGAATAAACAAGAGTTAATGTTACTCTTGGTAGTTATATTAATTATCCTCATCAGACCAGCCATTGAGAAAACAGGTGGAAAGGGCAACTCTTCCCCTCAGCAGGTGCCATCAGCAGAGACCCCCTTTCCATCCAGTTCTCCCAGCACTCATTGCCCCCTGACTCATCCTACAGACATCTATCCCAGGAGTCTTCTGTTTTCTGGGTAAGGATTCTCCTGCTGTCTCCCTGTCATCCAAGGTTTGCTCTTTCCCATATTCCAACTAATTGGGTCTACATTTTATGACTTAGTTATATTAACCCAAGAATGCTCCACATTGGGAAAATATATGTAACTAAACTGGTGTGTTTAATATCTGATGTTCCAACTATTTCCCTCAAATTTTTAGTGCCATTCATTATGCAAATTTTAGAAGGGGAAGGGATTGGAGTGTGAGAATATTTTGGAATGCGTGTGGGTACCTAAACATATACTGTGGTAGTCTAGAAGGGTCATCCTGCGATGGGTTGTGCAGTGTTTTTGTCCCTCTCTGATGACACTGTATAGGGGCCTGATTACTTCACTCAGCTGAGACCTGACTCTTGCACTTACTACAAGTTAAAACAGAATCCAATGAAGATTTTGCCATCAACCTGCAGGAATTCTGGCTTGAAAGGCTCACATGCTTTGCTCTTCACTGCAGCCTTCCTCCTGGGTTCTTTGCCATTGCCATCTTTCCCCATTCTCAAAGGAGTCACCAAATCTAATCCAAAGACAATAACCTTATACCTTAAACAGATGAACCAGTGCCTAGTGCCCTGAATCTTGCTGCTATTTCAAATCCTAAAGTTGGGAGCAGGAGGCTTTCAAAATTTAGACACAACACTGCCAACTATCTTATTATTTGACAGCATAGGAAAGTAACCGAGCTTAGCCTTCCAGAAGGCAGATATATTGCTTTATGAACCTTTCTGCAAAACGTATAAAAGTGATGGGGAAAAGGAAGGAAGGACTCAGGGTTGGCTAGTTATGTACCCTGACAAGCAGCAGCATTTATGGCTGCTCTTTTCTATCACTTTGTACAAACGAAACACATGTAAGTAAAATAAGTATGCATGCAGGAACTTCCTATTTCCCCTTTCTCAATTGAGGTGCATCCAACCATAAATATGTTTCAAAAGAGATTTAACATTTCTGATAGATTGATTTGAAGCAGCTCAGAGCTACATTTAAATATCAGAGGTCTTGCTGCAGGGGCTTCCTGCCACCACCACAGCCATTCTTGGAGGATTTCTCAATGGCTATGTGCAAAAGGAGGTATTGGTTGTAAGTTTCCTTTGCTCCCATTATATGTCATATTTTTAACTCACATAATTTGATAACTAGAACTAAGTATTATCCCTTACAATCAATTTTTTTTCTCCCACTGCTCTGATACTAAGGCACATTTTCTTTGTTTCTTGCTTTCACATTAAGTTCAGTGGATTTGCCAAAATGTTTTAAATCACATATGTGGTCAATGCTTATGGCTTTCTAATCTCTTAAAAAGTCCAGCCCTCTATGCTCCGTTATCTGAGATGGACAGAAAAGCTGCTCAATACTTCTGGCCTACCACAGTGCATATCTAGGTACTCACACACATTCAGAAATACTCTCACACTCACAATCCCTTTCCCTTCTAAAATTTTCATAATGAAGCCACTACACATTTGAGAGAAATAGCTAGGACATAAGGTATTAAACACACCAGTTTAGTTACATATATTTTCTTAAGGTGGAGCACTTGGGGTTAGATGACTAAGTTATAAAATACATGCCCCATTAGTTGGAATATGAGGAAGAGCAAACCTTGGTGATGGGGGGACAGCAGGAGGATCCTGGCCCATAGTGGAGAAGACACCTGGGATAGGTGCCTGTAGGATGAGTCAGAGGGCAATGAGTGCTGGGAGAATAGGATGGAAAGGAGTGTTTGCTGATGGCACCTGCTGAGAGGACAACTGACCTCTTCACATTTTCTCATTGGGTGAGAAATTATCATCATCTCATCTCAATGATGATAATTAATGTAAGTACTAAGTAACATTAGCTCTTGTTTTTTAAGCCCTGATATGTTTCAGGTGCTTTGTGGACATTAACATAGTTTATCTTTAGAATTTGACATATACATAATTAAGAAGGATACTGGGTAATGTATAACATTAATTTTGCACTAAAGTGACTCACATATTACATGAAGTCTGTTCTTACTAAACAAAAGCTTTAGGTATCCATGGTGAGATTATGAAGCAGTAAAAGTTCAAGCTAGACTTGGTTTCACCTGGCAATCTTTCTGTCTTTTCTTGATCATCTGGCTCTGCCTCCTATCAGTTAATCTGTGCAGGCTAATCTTAGTGGGAAACTGAACCAAACTTAACTAGAAAAGTAATCTTCTGAGAAGCACCTTCCTTCCCACCAAGCAATGTATGCTAGATTCTCCATGTGAAAGTTGTTCTGTATGAAGTAGAAAACAAATACATTTCAAAAAGTAATTTAAAATAAAGAATCAGACTTCTCGTTTAATTATAGCTATATTGAAGATACAATATGGGTGTATGTGCATTCATTTATTCACAAACATACATATTTACATCTACAATATGTTGTACATAGTGAGGATATAACTGTGAACAAAATAGATAGAAATTCTTGCTCTCAAAACACACTGCCATGTGTGTACCTATGCAACTATCTTGCACATTCTGCACATGTACCCCAAAACCTAAAATGCAATAAAAATTTTTTTTAAAAAAAGAAATTCTTGCTCTCATGGAGTTTACACTTGTGTCCTGAGGAGGGGAGACCAGCAAGTCAATAGGTAAAGTAGTTATTTATGTGGCCATAGGTATGGTGGAGAACAGTAAAACAGCAAAAGGGAGTAGTCAGTGGTGATTTGGGTTGTTAACTCATAACTCATAGAACCATATGGGGATCACAGTACAAGGGTTGAGGGATATCCTGGTGATCCTGGGCTTCTGGTGGGGTCTGAGACATGCGGGGGAAAGGGCATCATGAGATCAGTCCTAAGATTTCCAAGCCAGATTGTGAGGGTAAGGCAGTGGCTGTTGGGAAAGGAGGGATTAGGATCTTTTCAGGAGCACCCAGAGTTCTGTGGTTCCTTCAACAGTAACATGGAGATGCAGAGGCCCAAGAAGGTTTAGACTGCGGGAATCTGGGACTCTGTGCCTGAGGAATCTGAACATTAGAACCACTTGCTCCAGATGTGTAAAACTTCTGAGGACGATAGAGGGATAACCTCCTAGTGGCCTTCTAGGCTCATCTTGCCTGAACTCTTTTGAAGGCATTTAAATTTAAGTAAGGATGAAGAACTTACTGCAGCTTTGTTTTTATTTTTGTCAGCTTGCACAAAGGTTATATGAAACCTGTTCAGGGAATGGTGGTGGGGTGGTAGGGCACAGATTGCTGTGGGATCCAACTCCCTGAAAAGCTTAGGGTATTACCTCACAATGCTGATGTGAAGTGAAGTGAATGTAACTTCCTAGCACGTCTACATCAGAAAGGAGGTTTAGATGAAGTTAGACAGTGTGCTTTAATTTATGCCTTCCATGTGAGCAGTGACCACTTGATCTCTGGGTACCTCTGAGAGATATATGGATATCTGGACTCTGTGAGGAAGAGCCTAGGGATCACTGTGGACTGGAGACTCACCACTCCTGAGACTGAGAAGTTGTATTGCACCGTCAACGAGGCTCTCTCATAGCCAGTGGTTTGAACCTCTCTGGAGAGAGATTATTTCTATGTATTCATGACTCTCGGCAACAATGAATGCCTTGGCTTCCCAGTCAGATCCCACACCATTTAATTCTGAAACTATATCCAACTCCCAAGGTGGTCCCAGTTTCTACCATGCACACCTCAAAGAGGTGGTTTATTAGAGATTCTGTCTAAAATCCTAGAAAACAGCTATATTCTGTAGACACCATAATTGAAGAGAGGTTCAAGAACGAGACAGGAAGGATGCTTAAAAATAGTTCTCAGGCATACACTCAACAGTACACCTAGCTACTGTTTTTGAGTCCAATTATCTTCAAGATTATTATGAATGTTTATGAAAAAGACATTCTGTATATATGTGTTCGACACCCTTCCATCAGTCTCTCAAGTGCCCTGCAGAATGGGGTACTGAACGTTAAAGTACTGCATGTCACCTGAAGAAGTGAGTACAACTTCCTAATGTGTCTGTTTTCAAGGGAGAACATGTGTGTTTTGTGGGAGGACTGGACTCAACATTTCAAACATTTACATAAGGAAAAAATAGTCCCTGAGTATTTTCCATATCTTGAGTGAGAAACATGGAAAAAGTTCAAAATTTTGCGTGTTAACCTCCCTTTCTGCGTTTTCTTAAAGACCAGGTAGTCCTGATAATTCTGGAAGAGACGTAATTAGCAGGAAATGAGTGTGGCTTTAATTTTTATTGTGTCAACATTGTAAAATTTTTAAGATCTAATTTGCTGATGAATTAAGAGGGAATCCTATTGGTACAAGAGAATATAAACATAAATATTTTTTTCATATTTTAGAGGAAGCTTTATGAAAGAAGTAGGAAATTATTGTTTGTCGCTCATTAAAATAGCTATTTATAATTACTGTGTTTTGACATCTGCTTTATAAGAGTATGATAATTCTGACCTTCAGTTGCAGAGTCAATGAGATGTAGACTTTGAAACTGCCTTTCATAGGACATGCTTTCATCATGCCCTGCTTCAGGGTCTGTGCATTCAGTGTACATGGACGGCGGCCAGAAGATGTTTCATGGTCAGTGTGTTTGTTTCCTATCTGTTATGCTTATCACTAATTGTCTATAAAGGAGTGAGAACATATTAAATTAAGATGAACAAATTGCACCCAATTCTCAACTTTAAAGGCTGGTTTTTCAAATAGTTTCATAAAAATGTAAATGATATACTTAAGTGAATATTTTAGCAATTTCCCTAATAGGTGCATAAAATGGTCAACGAGGCTTTCTAAATGCTTTAAAAAGAATCTCATGGTTAAAGGTGTTGAAAAGTCAAGTGTTAGAAATTATTAGTTGGTTGATTAGTTTATAGAGTAAATTTTAACAAGAAGTCATAGTATAATTTCTAACAAGGAACATGCTATTTTTTAAATAAAAGAAATAATTACATTATCTTGGTTATAAATTCTATTTTCTCTTTTAATAGGAATTTTAAATCACAAGGTAATTTGTACTTGTTGCACAATATTTAGAAAATACAGGCTTGTCAAAGGAAGATAAAAATTATTAGTGTGTAGAGTTATACCGTATAGAGTTAAGCAGTACTAATATTCTGAAGTACTTCCTTCTAGTCTTTTTCTTATACATGTGTTTTTTTTAGTAAAAATAGGATCTATGTATATATGACCTGTATTTATATATATAGTTTTTGGCTCATTAGTATAGTTTAATATTATATTGTAGACACATTTGTGAGGGAAATGTTCTTATTTTTTTCCTATAATTTTGCTTGAAATGCTTTCTCAATAGTTCATGTAGATATACTATGGTTTCTTTAAACAGTCACTTTATTCTTTTTTTTTTAAAAAATTTTTATTGCATTATAGGTTTTGGGGTGCATGTGCAGAACGTGCAAGATAGTTGCATAGGTACATACATGGCAGTGTGTTTTGCTGCCTTCCTCCCCTTCACCCACACTTGGCATTCATCCCCAGGCTATCCCTCCCCAGCTCCCCCCACCGCTGTCCCTCCCCCATTCCCACCAATAGACCCCAGTGTGTAGTAGACCCCCTCTCTGTGTCCATGTGTTCTCATTTTTCTCACCCACCTATGAGTGAGTATATGCGGTATTTCTTTTTCTGTTCTTGTGTCAGTTTGCTGAGAATGATGTTCTCCAGATTCATCCATGTCCTTACAAAGGACACAAACTCATCATTTTTGATTGCTGCATAATATTCCATGGTGTATATGTGTCACATTATTCTTATTCAGATTTCAGTGTTTCCAAGTTGTTGCTGTTATCAAACAACTTTATAACAACTATACCCATATACACTATTTGAAATCTTTATCTCATTATTTTTTTATCAATTTTTAGAAGTGTCATTGCTGGATTACAGGTCCATACATTTTTGCTACCCTTCAGAGAGGATATATCATTTACACTCTTACCAGTAGTATATGAGAATGCTTGTTATATTTTACCTTTCCAAAATTAGATGCTATCTTATTTATATTTATTTATTTATTTTTCTTAACCTAAGTAGTCAGCATGGTTGTGATCTTCTTTTAATATATGAGCAAATGTAAAGATAAAACTATATGTTACTTAACTTACACATTTTTTTCTTTTAGAAACTCTATTTGCTTTTATGTTTAGGAAGAGCTTCCCTATTCTCAGAACAAGTTAATATTTACACTGTTTTCAACATTCCTTTATGATTTTATTTTTTAGATTTGGAATTTTAATCCAACTTAAATTCATTTTTATCTTTGTATATAATAGGTAAGTTAGAAATTTAATTTCATTTTTTTTAAAAAAATGAACTTTTCTAGAACAGTACATTCTTTCATCAGATATTTGGATGTCACCTTAATTGTATACTAAATTGTAATACACACATGGATTCCTTTTTTACTTTCAAGTCACTTCCATTTATTTCTGTTCCAATAGCACATTGGTTAAAATCACATCTTTATATATCAGTACACCTGGTAGGTTGAATTTTCCAATGCACCAAATGCATTTTTTCATGTATTTAAATTTTTCACAAGAAATGTTTATTTTCTTAGCTTATTTAAAAAGTTACAAAAATTGTATAGAATTTACATTTAATTGATTGTTGGATAACCTAATAAATTTGAGTTTTTACATTCAGACACCTGGTTTGTTTCCTTATCATTTTTAATAGGTTTTAGTAAACTTTGTGGCTTTTGTAAAATATGTATCCCCCGAAAATTAATGTGTATTTCATTTCCTCTGGAATGTCTTTTGAAATTTTTGGACCATTTAAATAATAGTCATTGATTTTTTAAAAACAATAAATTTTAAGTGCTCTTTCTATATAAGAATTATGGGATGAAGTAGGTATTAAAATATTTTTGATAACTGTCCACTTTCCCAGCCAAATTTGTTCTGCAAACCTGCTTTCCCCTATTGATTTGAAATACAACTTTATCACATACCAAATTTTCTTTTTCTTTCTTTTTTTTTTTTTTGAGACGGAGTTTTGCTCTTGTTACCCAGGTTGGAGTGCAATGGCGCGATCTCGGCTCACTGCAACTTCTGCCTCCTGGGCTCAGGCAATTCTCCTGCCTCAGCTTCCTGAGTAGCTGGGATTACAGGCACGTGCCACCATGCCCAGCTAATTTTTTTGTATTTTTAGTAGAGATGGAGTTTCACCATGTTGATCAGGATGGTCTCGATCTCTTGACCTCGTGATCCACCCGCCTCGGCCTCCCAAAGTGCTGGGATTACAGGCATCCAAATTTTCATATATAGTTAGACCTGTTAAACTTCCTATTATATTTTTTGGATATCTGCATCATTTACTAGTTTCAAAATTTTCTTTAATACATGTATATGTTATTTTATATATGTATTTGTGTATATATACATATATATATGTTTTGACATCTGTACATTAATTTTGTACCCTGTTGCCTTACTAAATTCTTTTGGTTAAAGTAGTTTTTGTTAATTTTCCTGGGGCTTTCAAGAATACAATCACATATCATCAGCAAATAGTGACATTTTACTTCCTTCTTTCCAATTTTCCTCCTCTGAATTCTCTTTTCTAATTATATTAGCTAGTATGTATGTATTCATCTATCTGTCTGAAATGTAAGATAATATTAGACATCCTTGTCTATACCTGACTTTATCAGGAATGTCTTTAGTGTTTACCTACTAAGCATAATTCTGGCCTTTTAGGATGAGGTAGATACATTTTTTATCATGTAAAAATTGTCCACTTCAGTGGACAAAATTGGAAAATTTATCAAGAATATTTATCATTTTATAATATCATTTTATAGAAATGGTAACATGCTTGCTCTTCTCACTTTACTAATAAGACGAATTATACTAATAGGGTTCCTAATACTGAGCTGTCTTTGCAGACCCCTACTAAGGCACACTTGGTTGGGTTGTGTAATTATTTTAATCTCCTGCTGGTGTCTGTTTGCTACTAAAATATATAATCTCTTTCCCACAGTCTTTGAAAATCCAGGTTTTTCATGACTTTATTATTATTATTTTTTTCTGAGATGGAGACTTGCTCTGTTGCCCATGCTGGAGTGCAGTGGTGCGATTTTGGCTCATTGCAACCTCCACCTCCTGAGTTCAAGCAGTTCTCCTGCCTCAGCCTTCTGAGTAGCTGGAATTACAGGCGTGCACCACACCTAGCTATTTTTAATTTTTTAATATTTTTTTTGTGTTTTTAATAGAGATGGGGTTGATTCACCATGTTGGCCTGGCTGGTCTCAAATTCCTGACCTCATGATCTGCCTGCTACAGCTTCCCAAAGTGCTGGAATTACAGGCGAGAGCCACCATGCCTGGCCTTTTTATGACCTTGAATCAAAAACTCAGGTGAGTTTAAAACCTGACTTGAGATTATATTAGACTCTTCATTATATTTATTCAGTTTCCTTCGTATCATTTTTATATATTTTGTTGCAGAAATGTTCATGTAATTTATTGACGAATGCGTCCCTAGATCACTAGTGATAAGTTGTACAATATATGAAATGCATTTCCAAAAGAAGGCCATCTAGGTTCTCGGCTAGCAGAAGACAATTCAGAGCAGCTGTTGCACACTTGGCCTGTCACCTTCTCCAGGCTGGCAGTCGATTTCTTATTTTTTTCCAACTCATTTTTATTAAAAAAATAAAAAAAATGCTACAACTATCAGTTTTACAAAATCTCTAAGGGAAACACAAGAGCAAGGTACTGAGGTAAAAAACACCTGAGGTAGCTTTTTCTGTGTGTTTTTCTCGTTAAAAAAAATCTGTAAATTTAACGCCCTGGGCCAACAAACCCAAACCTTGAAAATGTTTATTTAAAAAAAAAATGACAAAGAAAAACAGAGAGAGAGAATATTGGAGGTGTCCTGAGTTTTAACAGGGTATGCGCCATTAGGGCTTTTTGCGCTAAAGAATGAACATGTACTGGTTTATGTGAACAAGCCATTTTACCACCAGACTGCAATGCCAGTTTCCTCTACTGCAAACAGTGTTCTGTGACCAAAAAAAAAAAAAAAAAAAAAAAAAGAGACAAAAAAAAAAAGAAATATATCCAGCTAACAAGAAAAAAAAAAAAAAAAGAAATGCATTTCCTATGTAAATACTAGAACTCAGGGGTTTTAGATCAAGAATTTTGTAATGGCATTTTGTTTAAGACTTCCCCATTAATAACATAAGTAAGGTTGCTTTTTAGCTTCATTTTTTACTTTGTAATCTTTGGTTCGTATCAATATTATATACCATTTAAAAAAAAAGAAAGCTTTTTCTTGCCTTTTCTCTAGAAAAATGTCAATAAAGTTAGGGTTATCTTTTTTTAAATGTTTGATAAAATATTTTAAGTTATAAAAATATAATAGACATAATTATTTAATAAAGAAGCCTGTGAAATAAAGCGTCAAAGTTCCTTGCTTCTAGACTCTTACTTCCACTTCTTACTTCCTCTTCTGATCACTGGATTACTGTTAAAAATTTGGTGTGTAGGCCAGGTGCAGTGGCTCACACCTGTAATCTCAGCACTTCGGGAGGCCAGGGCGGTGGATCACCTGACGTCAGGAGTTTCAGACCACCTGGCCAATGTGGCAAAACCCTGTCTCTACTAAAAGTACAAAATTAAGCCGGGCATGGTGGCAGGTGCCTGTAATCCCAGCTACTCAGGAGGCTGAGGTAGGAGAATCACTTGAACCCAGGAGGCAGAGGTTGCAGTGAGCTGAGATTGCACCACTCCGCTCCAGCCTGGGTGACAAAACAAGACTCCATCTAAAAAAAGAAAAAGAAAAGAAGAAGAAATATGTATTGTGTATATTCTTTCAGAACATTATCAATAGAGTTTTTAGTGAGATAATAATTTTGGTATTTTTTGAATCTTTGTATTTCATATGTGAACTACCTGTTCACATATCTATTGTTTTTATTGTTATATTGATTTGTAAATATTTAATGTTTTAAAGACTTCATCTCTTTTCTCTACCTTCTCACTTCTGCCTAAAAGTAATAATTGAATCATTATTAACGTTCTATTGTGTAGCCACTTAACTTTTTTCCTGTACACATACAAATTCAATGTCTATTTAAAATGGTATGTTATTTAAAATAAAAATCTTATTTTATTATAAAATACATATTAATTTTAAAATACATCACATAAAATGTACATATTAGATTTATATATAGTATCATTATATTATATATAAAATGACATATAATCTTCTATACACTTTTTGCTTATTTTACATGGCAGTAAAAATATCAGTAGTCTTTTTAAAGGCTGTTATATATTTAATTACCCCAGTGAAGAATGACTAGGTTTTCTCCCAACTTTTCACTCCTAAAATGCAGTGAAAATTTTGTATGTGAATGTGGGACAAAGTACAAGAGGTAAAACTGCTGACTTTCAGTGATTTAAACATTTTGAAAGAAAGTGTCTTCTTAAAAGTTTATAACATTTTCTCTACTCTTTCTCAACTCAATACCTTTGCTGATATTGAACCATCAATCCCACATTATCATCAATAAAAAATTGACATACCATTGTTTTACTTTCTATCTCCTTATCCTTTTGGGGATTAATTATTATATATTTTTAATATGTTTATTAGAAATTTCATTTTTTATATAAATTTCCTTTATATGCTCTTTGCCCATTTCCTTCCCTGTAGAATTGTTTTTCTTTCTCTTGTTTTATTTTTTGAGACCAAGTCTCTCTCTGTCGCCCAGGCTGGAGTGCAGTGGCGCAATCTCGGCTCACTGCAACCTTCGTCTCCTTGGTTCAAGTGATTCTCCTACCTCAGTCTCCTGAGTAGCTGGGATTAGAGGTGTGCACCACCATACCTGCTAATTTTTGTATTTTTAGGAGAGATAGGGTTTCACCGTGTTAGCCAGGATGGTCTTGATCTTCTGACCTCGTGATCCGCCCACCTCAGCCTCACAAAGTGCTGAGATTATAGGCGTGAGACACTGCACCTAGCCTTTCTTATTTATTTTAAGGAGCTCTGTGTATTAGAGATATTAACAATTGTATTTGGCAGATATGTTCTCCCAAGGACCTTTAGAAGATATTGGATGCCCATGAAGTCCCTTCTCTTTCTTATTTGTGCATGGCTCATCCCCTTTGTTGTCCTCTTCTTTTCTATTATTCAACTTTTTGCCTAGTTTGTCTTCTGCCTATTTGTATCACTACTAAACTAGAAGAGAGTGAGGAATATAGAATTAAATATTTGAAAAGGGCTTGTGACAACTTTAATTTAGTTGAAAAGAAATGAAAACTTGATATGCATATAGGATTTTCTGGGAGCATTCTGTCTTTCCAATTTTTTCATGGGGTAATATTTCCTTCTGAGCTTTGAATAATGACTGACTCTATCTATATATGTGAAAACACAGAACTCACTGACATACCAGCTAATGAAATGTAAAAAAATACAGTCTGTCATTTGGATGCTCCAATGATCAAATATTTTGATAACTGACTACATATTTTATTTTTTAATCCAGATGTTCAGCATTCTATAAATACAGATTCTTAATGACTTGGGACAAAAATATCAGCATGTATAAACAACTAAAGAATGGAATGAGTGGCTGCAGAGTAAGAGGTTGAAATTAATATTAATTCACATACAAAAATAAATGATAGGCATTCTTAGGTATATACATAATATATCCATATAGTCCCATTACTAGTCAAATTTAAGGTCAGTTTCCAAATGTTTGAATTATTTCTGTGACATTCCAAACCAGAATGTTTTCTTTAAGCAGATGCCACACTAAATTATTTTTTTCATACCATAAAAACAAAAATCCATAAAGAGTGCTCATTAATTCACATGGAAAGGCCTGGGGCTGAAAGACAGGTCAAAGTAACACAATCTTAGGGAAAGAAAAACAGTCTGAAAATGTCATATTTTTCAAGAAGGCATTTGTATTGCTAGTTCTTGAATCTGTGCAAAGGAAAGAGAAACAAATGCTTAATAATGTTTTTAGAAACAATAAATTCCTATGTCAATCCCCCCAATTCTCACCAAATAAAAAATTTCTCTCATCTTTTTCCTCCTCTTATGTGTGTTCCATAGACTCTGTCCAGCCTTCGTATCTTTCCTTAGTGTTTTTATTTTATTCAGGCTAAACTGATAGACTCTTTCTGGTGCTGTACTAAGTGTAATATGAGTAGACTACTGTATATTTTGTAGTTTGGGTATAGTCATTGATAACCATTGAAAATCTTGTTTAAAATATTCATGGAGACAAGGAAATTTAAAACTCTCTTCTTTACACAATCAGAGAAAATTTCTAGAAATATATGTTCTTAAATTTATTCTTCAAATTATATTATCAAGAATAAAGACATGCTACCCTTCTTTATCTAGGGAGTAGATTACACTGCACTTTATAATATTCAAATATTTATTTCTAAAGATAACTGTTATATTTTTGTTGGCAAACTACTGTTTTATGGAAAACCTATGTACTTATTGTTTTGCTTCTTTGTTTTGTTTGCTCTTAATATCAAAACAAATATTTTTATATTAGCTGAATATTGAGTTTTAAGGTTAGGTGTGATAGTTTCTATCACATAAAAAGTTTATATCTTTACTATAAAGTATATATCATATTTTAAAAGTTTTATAACTTTAATGCTTTGTGCTTTGGGCAAGTTGTATTTCAGAAAGGCAGAAAAATCAATTTTAATATGAAAAAAGAAAGTATTTGACAGCCTAGATAATCAGCATTTATGCAAACTGAAAATTACTTGCCTACCAAATTATCATTTATGAAGATTGTAGAAAATGTTATGACTGTTTATAAGTTAAAATTTATTGCCTGTACCTTGAATTTGTAGGATATATTTTTAGCTTATTTTTGCTTTTTTTTTTTTAAAAAAATCTATGAACATAGCAGCTATAGTTAAAATAGTTTTTACTATAATGGGCATTTTTATATTCTCATATATAATGAGATAGACTTAAATCATGAATTGGAAATTTAAGTTATTCCTGTTATACTGTCATAATTAACATTTATTTTTCCTCCATGTCTTCTCAATATCATTCATCTGTTTCTGTTTTCTGGGCTAGGCTTAGAATGAGAGCTAAGAAAACCTGGGACTCAGCCTGTCTTCTCAATAAAATTATTGGTACCACTGGTGGTCATAGGAGTCTTCAGTGGTTCTTGATATACTCTTCTTTGGCAATGATTATACTTTAGGGCACATGGGACTAATTAGTGGCATTTAATAAAAATAAAAAGATGTAATGTTATAATCAGTCCTTCCACTAATTTAAATTGATTTATTTCCCTTCTTTAAGAAAAGGAAATTGGTTTGGAAATACCAAGAGGGAACAAAAGTGGCCATTTTATAATGCTTCATAATTAAAAAAAATCAGAAAATTAACTAATATACTTTGTGTACTTAGCATCTGTTTATCAGAAATACCAGTGGTTACATAAAGTATATTCATTATACATTTTTGTACAAAGAGGATTTCATTTGGAGCAAAATTTCTACTCTGACATGATAGAAATAGGACAATCTTTGGTGACATCAAATTAAGTGTGACTAGTTTGTAGCGGCTGATTTAACATATGACATAGACATTAACTCTGGATATATTATGGGCTTTATTGTAGGATTGTTAAAAGGATATGATAGATGCATGTGTAAAACTATATTTTAAACATATGCTTTACATGTTCTAATTCTATGAGTATGCTGGATGTGTCCAGACAAGAAATTTTAACTATAACCTTAATTGTGACACAAACCTAAAAGTGAGACAAAGCTAACCAGGGCCACCTTGGGAGAGAAAGATCCTCAAGGACTTGTTTAGAAAGTTGCTTCTAGGGGAAAAAAGAAAAAAAAGCAGTCTTCAGTCTAAGACTTGTCAATCCAATTTTTAAAGATTGATTTAGGTAGTTGAGTTTTTCTTCCTTTTATCCTTGGAGAAAATGAAAAATAACACTTTCTTTTCTACTTTAGATTTACCATTCATATACTTTATGACAGTTTGGTGTCACCTGAGCCTCCTCTTCTCTAGAACAAATTATGCTAACTCTTTCTATCTGTGCTCATAGGTCCTATTTTTCAACCATTAAATCTTATTATTGTTCTTTCTTGTATCCTTTCCAGTTTCTTCAGCCCCTTTAAAAATTTAAAGTCTTAAATTTAATATCTTTGCATATATTTATGTTAGATGAGTTAGAACTTTAGGAGTGTTATTTCTTTCTGCTAAGTCAGAGAGATGATCACCATGACAGGTAGATTGGAGAAAGGAGATAAGAAGAAAAAGAGAAGCCAGATGAGCAACTTAATATTCAAGTTAACGGATTTATATGATCAGAAATAGCAAAACCTGTGTCTGGAAAATGTCACAAAGGTTTTTAATAAGTCCTTTGGAAGATATCAAAACAAAAATTATTATCAGAAACAACCAGAGCTACTTAAAAAATCTTTTAAAAAGATTTTTTTTTCTTTTATAAAAGGTAAAAGATATTCTTATGCTTATTTTTACTAATTACCCTTCTATGAAGGAAAACACAGTGAGCTCCAAATTCAGAGCAAAAAAGTAACTAATGAAGATGACGACTGCCAACTCAAGAAAAGGCACAGAAATTCAGCATGAGAGTGAGTGAGCTTATGTTATTTAGGGACTAGAACTACTTTTTCAAGCAGATACTGATGACAGAGAGAACATTTGTAGAGTATGACCCAGTAAAGAATTTTTTTCCCTTTTCAGTAGTACATGGTCACAAGGCAAAGTGCGCTCTTGGCTTTGTTGATGGGCTATCTTGGGTTTATAGCATTGCTTTGTCTTCTCTGTAGCATAATGTTGATTTTGGGTGATTAGGATATTGTAGTTGTTTCAACCTCTCAGTTCCATGAGGGACAAAAATGAACCTGTAATGTTATCGATAAAACAAGTTCCCCTCTATAGCAATTACTGTGAGAGCACAGTTCCACTGTAATAAAAACCTAGAATAAAAGCCCTAAACTTTTTTATTTTTATTACTTCAATGGAAGTACATTGATAATTTTATTTTATATTTCTTGATTTTTACATTTAACTTTAAAACTGACGTCTTATCTATGCTCAAAACAAAATACCTGGCATTTATCCTACTCTCTATCCTAGCTTATGTACCACAAGTCGGGGTGAACTGCTTCATTGGCTCTACAAGAGAGAGGAATGCAGTCACTGCAAAAGGATGGTACTGTGTTCTTTCCAAAACCCTCCTTATAAATCAACAAGAAATAATAGGAATCACAACAAAGTCAGCTTACAAGAGCTTACATTCCCCAGATGGAAAGTTGCACAATAAACCCACTGCAGGTTTATTTTCACTTTAAGGTGGGATAAAAATACATATCTGCCACGCCCATATTGAAAAGCCACAGGCAGATCTTAGAGGGCTCTTGCATTGAATGGTGTGTAGTAGTGAAATATTTGTATTTTGTGCTAACCCCTCTTCGAAAGCTAATGCAGTGTGGTCTTACCATTTTTGCAGACAGGACAACATTGTTCTGGTTCATAGACTGGGTTGACACACTCAGGAACTGCGCAGTCTGCTACAACACAGTGAACTTCATTGCTGGGCTCACAGCGACACCATTCACATGGAGAGGGCTAGGAACAAATCTAAAATTAGCCCCTTTTCTCCTATAACTTAATGCTTGCACATTCATATGCTGTCAGAAGACAAAACATCAGTGTTTATTATATTGGCTTTATTGTATTAATTCCATTTACCACGTCTATGATCATTCTCCGCCGGTGGAAGGCAACCTAGACACCCAGGCCAAAGTGGATTACAACCTGCACTCAGGTTTCTGTGAACAACTGAAGTACCCATGTATGACTTTTCTTATATCTTATGTTCCTACTTTTCAGAGAAATACTTGCATAACTAATATGTCATCTCCTGGTTTGTTTTCCAGATGTACTGATTGCTCTGACCTCATCTGGTAAACAGGCATTCTACTGGAACATGTAAGATAATTTTTGCCATCTGTCATTTTATTCTTCTTGAGAAAGGAGGAGAATTACTGAGAAACAAGAAAATGGTAAGTGGACATCTGTGCCCTTTGTCTGAACTCTTTTTTCAAGCTAACTTAGACTCTAAATGGCATTTTTTCAGTGTGAATATTAGAGAAGATTGCATTTGGGATCCAAACATCCAGGTATTGCCTCTCAAAAGAGTTAGCGAATACCTTTCATTTGCCTGCTTGCTTTTATGAATGAACAAATCGGTTGGTTTAAAAAGCCACTGTGTAAGAGTCAAAGACTCTAAATGTGGAACTAAAATCATAATTTAGAGGAAAAGAAAAATCAGAAAAGAATATTTGTCTTTACAGTACTTACGGGCCGAGAGTGTTTGGAATTTTCTATTTCCTTTCTAGAAACTTCCTATGACACAAATAATCTAAAGCAGGGGCTACCCTCTGATTTTCTCATCCTTTGTAAGTTCTAGCTCTACTTTTCTCATGAAACAGCAGTTTAGAATTCTAGAATGAAAATTTGGAGGTCTCTGATGTCATATAATATTCACACTTCTCAAATTAAGCCATTTGTTCTTAGAAAGTTCTGCCTCCAGTCTGAGGTCACAGATCCTCACCTGCAAACTGTGCTAATTAAAGCCCTCTTCCCTTGTTTCAGTGACTACTGTCCAAAACCCTTGTCAGCTCTTGTTTCTTCCCTGGATCTGACAGTCTGTGTAGTATCAGTGCTTCTCAACTCAAGTGATCTGTAATGGTAGATGGAAACTCTTCAACTAATTATTTTAGAAATTCATTTCGTCTTCGCTTTCGCCTGAAGAATGATAACCTAACTTTACTTTGCTTTCAAATTTAGTATGAACAAAACAATTAGCCATATAATCTGTGGCAAAGTATTGCTATTTGCTAACATGACCAATATGTTTTTGAAGGGTACCGTTAAACTCTTTACCATATGGTGAGTTGTGTTTAAACATTTCAGAGAAATCTATTGCATTCTCAAAGGCTGGGGTTTTTCTGATGTTTCTCTGCTAAATAATCTCAGAAAATTAAGAAAAAAGATTTGAACCAACAGTACGTCATTTAATGGAGAAATCAGAAAGCAAATAAGAGATGGAAACTCGTGATGCTCTTTTGCTCCTTATTTTCCAAACCTCATTGTGATATCTAAAATTCCCAAACAAACTTGTCAGAATTTCCCCCTTTCCTTGGTTAATTACAAGGAAGTATTTTCACACAGCCTTCTGAAATGCAGCAAAGACATGGACTGTATTTACTGCCAGTATGGGGGAGAAAGGAAGCCACTAATATAATCCCTTCCCCACAGCTAACATTGTTTATTCTTTCTGGTTCTCTTCTTGTTGAAGGAAGGGTTGGTTTCTGCAACTCTAGTGGACTGATTCAAGGAATAAAAATTCTGAAGAGAACCTTAAATTTTCAATTGCAAAATGTTTACTTCAAAGTAACTATAGTCTTTAAGGAAGATTTGTTGGACTATTAGATTCCCAACACTGATGAATAACATCATTCTAATTTAAACACTGGCATTGTGGTAAGCAATTTACCTATATCTACTTACTTATTTCTTGTAATAATTCTATGAAGCAATACTTGTTTTAATCTTCATCTCACAGATGAGGAAATGGGCTGAGAGAGATTTACTAGCTTTCCCAGGTCCTATGGTAGTAAAAGCCAAAGAGGCAGGATTTGTATCCAGTATCCTAGCTGCTATAATGGACTGCCACTTGGTAACAAGAATCACCATTCTATGTACTGATTTTCCTGCTAAGAAAGAGAAGTTGATTAACTTGGGCGTTTCGTGCATAATGAGATTATTATGAAAACTTAGAGCTTTTTAACTTTCTAAAAATGTGAGCTAGAAAACTATAGTTGCCAAAGTTAGGCTGCCACAAGGGTTGCATTTTGGGGACCTTGGCATCTTCAGGCCTTGGGGCCTGGTAACTAGATGTGCAGGCATCTGGGAGAAGTGTTAACAGATCATAATCCCGTAAAGACCAATAAAGCACTGAAAATGAGGAGTATTCTCAGGAAGAGCTAAGACCACAGGCTTAGTGATAAGAGTATATCTAATTTTTTGAAGGGGGTTTGAATTGTGAAAAACATAAATGAGAAAAATAAAAACATCACATTAATCGTTGGTGGCTTCGTACCCTGCCCTGAACTTGGCTTTGTTTATGTACTGTACTCCATCCCTTTCTGACTCAGAATCTCTTATATGCATGTTATTTCCTCTTCCGTTTTTGTTAAATTTTTTTACAAATAATGTGTTTCTATTTTAGTGCACTTTTTCTTATGTCAAGTCTCCATGTGCCCCTGATCCCGCTGTAAACATTCAATCAAGTGTAACCCATTGACCTCATGCTAGAACCTCTTTCCATCCTCTCCAGACATGCCAAGGCTCTTTCCTTTCACAATCTTACAGTTTTAGCACTATCGTTGTCCTCTTGCTCAACTTGACTTTTTCCATGGCCCCTGCCTACCCCTGCATTTGTAAAAAGATATTGCTTGAACAGCAGTAAGTTACTAGGAGTGAGCAGTGTGTTATTTTGACATTAAGTTCAAACTTTAGAAATCCTTCTCACTTACAGTGTAACACTCTTGGTACTTTAGATAAATCTTTACATCTTAAGCATTGAGCTGGTTACACATTTCCTTTTATTGGGTTGTTCAATGTGAAAACTGTAGATTAAACCTGAAAATGTCCCTGTAAAACCAAAGATTAAAGAAGTACTTGGAAAAAATTATTTCTACTAGCATTTTTAAAGAAGAACATGTGAAATTATGACTAGTACATGGCTTTTGTCAGCTAGAGATTTCTAAGTATGATGATTAAATTACACCATCCTAAAATCTTATACAAAATAACTCTTTTTATAAGAAACTTCACAGAGCACTTTATTTCTATGCAGTCTTTAGAAAATAAAGTACCATTCACTCATGACTTTTTCATAAATTTTAGTTGAAATTAGGATTAGACTCAAATTTATTTGTTTATACATATATTTACATATAATATGTATATGAGGTGGTATGAATTGTTAATATATCTGCTTTCAATCTGTTATTTCTCCAGCTAAGTATTTTTAAATAACTAACGTGGACCTCAATTTAAGCAATTTTTGTTATCTGAATACATACTTTTTTTTTTGAGATGGTATCACACTCTGTTGCTCAGGCTGGAGTGTAGTGGCACAATCTTAGCTCACTGCAGCCTCTGCCTCCTGCGTTCAAGTGATTCTCCTGCCTCAGCCTCCTGAGTGGCTGGGATTACAGGTGTGCACCACCACTCCTGGCTAATTTTTGCATTTTTAGTAGAGACAAGGTCTCACTGTATTGGCCAGGCTAGTCTTTAACTCCTGACCTCAAATGATTCACACACCTCAGCCTCCCAAAGTGTGAGGATTATAGGTGTGAGCCACTGTGCCTGGCCCTAAATACATACCTTGTATGGCAATCCCAAATGCTCTCCCAGCTGCCCCTAAATTAGAAAGGAGTTTCCTGCTATATACAGCATGATTAGTAGAGCAAAATGAGACTCCTTCATAAATACTGGTTTAGTTGACTAAAATCAAAATTGCTATTAGAAGCATCAGATAAAGAGTAGTTGTGAATGGTGAAACTGATCATTATAAATCACTCAGGAAAAATGAAAGAATGAGAAGCAATGAACCCATTTTCTTTTCCTGAAGTCTTATTTAGGTGTCAACTGAAATGCCACCCCTCCAGGGAGGTTTTCCCTGATTAAACAGGTCATCCAGCCCCTCGATCTCTCTGTCCATCATGTCAACCATTCAGAGCTCTCACTAGTCTGTGAAATTATCTTATTGATTTGCTTCTGTCTGTCCTTCTCATAGATTCTAATCTCCTTATACTGTACTGTTCATTGTTCTATTCTCAGCACCTAGAAGACATCTTAGCATATGATAGATATTCAACAAATATTTGTTAACTAAAATGCATAATCACTTAGGTATAATCTATGTTTTCTTATTTGCTAAACTATATCTCTGGGAGGCTTCATCTGTGTTCGTTATACATAAAAAGGATTTTGAGTCAATGAGATGTTTGTATTTTATTTAAATATTATCAAGGGTGCTTTGGGGAAAAAGATTTCCGACTATAAGTCATGAAATAACTATTTGGGTTCCAATATTATGGTAATGCACATAAACTTACCATCTAAAGATAATTTTAGATTCATAATATTCACCATGCAGATCACAGGTAAGTCAGTCTTCAAGTACTCCATTGACTAGGTTATCTAGCAGTAGATGACTACAGACTTTCATTGCACCAGAAAATACTGTGCTAACTAAATTTGGACAAGAATGCAGGCAGGGAATTTGGTTAAGCGTCTGAGAAAAAGCTAGTCTCATTTTATAATGTGTACCAGTTTTAATGGTTGCTGATTAAGTGCAACAATTTAGTATATTATTAAATTTTTTTTTTCAGAAAAAGTTCTGATTTTAAACATCTTCATTTTCTAAAAGGATGGGTTAGAGTACAAAGCCTAACAATACAGATTTTGAATATTCTGAGAAACAACACTTGATTCTTAGAAAGCTCTCTATGAATGCTGTTGAAAGCTGAAGGATGGATACATAAATAGGGGATACATTCTAAGAGCCAAGTTTATGCTTACTAAACCCTATAAATGGCTTTCCTTCTGATCAAGTGATATTAGGCTTCAGAGATCAAGGAGTACTTCATTTCTTCATAATAAGCAAAAATGATCAAAGAAAATACAGCTTTGTTTACTTTAAAAAAAAACCTCCCATCAAACAACTATTTAAAAATCTAATCTTTTTCACAAAGAAAAAAAATACAGCTTTTAGAAGCACTCTTCTTTTTGAGATAATTTATGGCATAAATTTTATCACTTTACGGAACAAATCTCATTACTTTCAAACTGTATGAGAAATTTGGAAGACTCTGTTTCATAGTTGCTGATGCCTGTCAGGAAACTCACTGTTCACTTCATTAAAATATACATTACATTACAAAGTACAAAAGTATTTAGCATCCACTGCCACTCCCGTAGCCAGTAATTTGCATGCAACAGATGTTACCTAATAATCAACTGATCCAATGAGTTTTAACCAAAATTCACAATCATCTAAAAGATGACCCATAGCATCGCTGATTAAAATGCTCCTCAGTGTTTCTGGCCTAATGAGATTGTGATGACCTCTTCAGCGATCTGCCCTATTGATTAGAGCATATTTGGAACATTGAGGTTGGAACTCATCAAATTATGGACATGAAGCTGAAACTTCTTTAAGAATTTTAATACTGAGGAAGCAAATAAAAAAGCAGATGCACAGAATTTTTGAAAAATAACCATCTCAATTACTCAGCAAATGTATATAGTGGTATTATTATCTGAATTACGAGTTAAGTAGTAGCTGTTCTGGCTTTTTCTGGTGGAGTTGGTATTTTGATAGTATGTTCTGGAATATATTATTTTTAGTGTGTCTATCAAAAAACATTTCATTTTTGTTGAAAACATAAGCATTTTAGTGAAATGATTGTAGAGTGCACTTAGCTTTGCCCACGTAGATATAATAAACTAGGTAGGTAATAAACTACAATTCAGAAATATGATATATAATTTTAAAAAATGTTCAACATATTCATTAAATATACATTTTATACAAAGTAGCATATAAAGTATACTGAGATGAATTATATATCTCTCCTACTATAATAAGTGAGAATCTTGAAGAAGAGTTGAAAAATTTGTAAAAACCAATTTTGATGTTTTTAAAAAACAAGTACCTTTTATGTAAGAATAACTGATGGTACTATTATAATGAAAAATTGAACTTCTGCTATTAATCTTTTTACTTGAATGCACTCTGAGCTAAAGTAAAACACAAGAAGATTGGAAAACCATTGATAAAGTACCCAATTGTAATTATTAATTATCAATTAAAAAGTTTACTCATTCTTGAAATTTTGTCATTATTGTTGCTACACAACAGTGACATTTTGTCAATGGTCTATTTTTTTCTTCTAAAATTATTTTCTTCCTGGTCAGGCGTGGTGGCTCACACCTGTCATTCCAGCACTTTGGGAGGCTGAGGCAGGTGGATCAGAGATCAAGTGTTCGAGACCAGCCTGGCCAACATGGTGAAACCCTACTTCCACTAAAAATATAAAAATTAGCCCAGTGGGGTGGCAGGTGCCTATAGTTCCAACTACTTAGAAGACTGAGGCAGGAGTCTTGCTTGAACCTGGGAGGCGGAGGTTGCAGTGAGCCAAGATTGCACCACTGCACTCCAGCCTGGGCGACTGAAAGAGACTCCATCTCAAGAAAAATAAATAAATAAATAAAATTAGTTTTTCTAAATAAAGTTTAAAAAAATATATGTTAGTTTATATTTCAGGACAGGCAACCCTACAATTTTAATCTGCCTATACCAACAAACTGATCATGTGAAGAGCCAATTTTTTTTCCTCAACATTTTCAAGGAGTCTCATGACAGTAGAATGCAGCTTTTTCTGAAACATGAAGAAAAAATATAAATGTAAATAAACAAATCATAGGTCAGGTGAATGTAAGCAACAGTATATCTCTTTATTTGCAATCAAGGATGTATTTTTTTAAGTAGTTACAGTATACTTATCAAGGAAATATTGGGGTATATTTAAGAGAAAGAAAAGATAATTTAGCTGCCTTTGTGATCATCAAAGGAAGACTCAAACGTATAGACAAAACCTGAAGGGTTTAATATAAAGTCAAAGTTTTGATGAAGAATCATACCTATACTTCTAAAGTAGTCTGGAAAAGCAGCAGTCCTTAGTCCCTCACTGACAAGCTGGATTGACGGTTGGCTTTGGTACAAGCAACATCCTTGACAATGCAACTGAGTACTGTCAGCAGAACCCATGTATTTTCATGGTGAAGGTGCTACATTTATCACCCATTTATGCAACAGGAAAAAAGTGAGAAACTGTTTAACTTCAAAACTTTTCTGTTGACACTGAAAAGGACAGATTGTTGATACCAGATAAAGAATCAGTCATCTACAACGGCAATAAAGCAAGGTCACATATGTTTGGGGAAGAATACATCACTGTGAGAATTCTACAGCCTTTAAGAATCACAGGAGATGAATATGACCTGGCCTGTTCTGCAGAAAAGACAAAGGGCCATAACTCAGTTTGCTAAAAGTACATGGATGACACTCAATTCAAGTCCTTTCAGGGTCTAAGGCATGGGAGTTATCAACCTGAAGCAACCAAACCCATTTGTATTGGAAGTGCCAATCAGATTATCTCTCGGGAACTCCTTAATTTGCCACAGTCCCTGTGCAAAGATTTTCTAAAAGTTGAAATTTCTGTTTCATTTTCTATTTGCTGGTGTCATACTTTGACAGGTTGTGAAGAAAGAATAATTAAAAAGTAATAATAAGTGCTTTATAACTGCTAGTATTGAAATATATTTCTAATTTTTAAAGTCCAAACAGTAATTCCTACTGAATTTGATAGTTCATTATCTGATGCTTAGTTCATAGCTCACCTCATTCCACAAAAATATATTGAGATGGCTTATGGGCAGTTAAACATGAAAGTATATTTTAATTAAAAATTCTTGACTGAGTACCTTCTTGGTAAACCTCTGCTTTAGTGTATAACTTTGGGACAAGGTACAGCAGAAGCAGTCATAATTTTGTAACCATGTATAAACCTTGTTAGTGCCATCACCCAGTGGAACTTGTCTATATGATAATGTGAAATGAGCACATTTGCAGCTGAAGTCCTGGCATGATAAAATGCTGCTGCCTTATACCTTGGACAGGTTACTTAAACCTCTTGAGCCTGGGTTTTTCATTTGTAAGATGGAGTTAATAATAGAATATTAAGAGGGCTCTAATTTTCTCATTGGATTGTTTTGAGACTAAAAGATAATATAACATGTGAGAGTGCATGTAAGCAATGTGGCTTTAGTTACATGATTATGACTGCCATCATAGCTTTCTACTTGACTAGAGTTTCCTTCCCCACTCAGTCCATTTGCAATGGCTGGGTATTCCTCAAGGAAGCATATTATTTTTAATAATAAATTTTAAATTTTATTTTAATAAAAATAAGCATAACTTATTAAATTATGGCATTTTTTTCATTATGAATTATTTGAAATGTTGGATTTGTGAAAAATACAGTCAGCCATTTATATCTGTGGATTTCATATCCATGGATTCAACCAAGTGTGAATTAAAAATACTGTATTAGAAAGGAAATGGATGGTTGTCTGTACTAAAGATGTACAGACTATTTTTCTTACTGTTATTACTAAACAATGCAATATAATGACTATTACATAGCATTTACGTTGTATTCAAAATTATATGTAATCTAGAAATAATTTAAAGTATATAGGAGAATATGCACAGGCTGTATGCAAATACTGCTCCATTTTATTTAAGAAATTTGTATCTTACAGTTTTAGAGTATTTGCAGATTTTGGCTCTGGAGAGGATTTGGAGCCAATCCTCTGTGGATACCTAGGGACAACTGTACATCTTTCAGAGTTTTGAAAGCAATCTGTGTTACATCTCTAAGATACAGCAATGTTTGCACTCAAATTGTGGTTCGATTGAGAATGGCATTGGACAATATTTTTAGATAGTTAATTAGATTCTTATTTACAGAGATGAAACTTCAATCTTTAATCAGATTCTTGCCAAAAACAGATTTTTAACAGGGTAACTTTAGCTCACAGTTTTTGGAGTCTTGATTTAAGTATCTTTTGGTTTCAGTGTGAATATCCCAGAGTCTCATTAACAAAAGAAAAATTCTCTGATTCTCCTTTTGCTCTCTAATGAAGCTTTCTAAATCTCAGCAGTCAAAGGTTTGCAATTTTAGCAGGATTTTATTTTTAATGTTGGGGGAAAATCAAAGTTACACTGAACAATTTTATTTTTTTTCTGTCTTATTTAGGAGAGAGCAATAAAGCTAACATGCAGTGAAACTAAGTGGAATATCAGAGAGCTGTGGCTCTTCTCTCACTATAAAAAATGACTTCATTTGGTAATCATTGTGAGTTTTTACAATGGCACAAGTTTACATTTCTAATAGTGCAAGATTATTAACAAGTTTTGTATTTTCTTTTTATAAAATTTGTATTTCACTGATTTAGAATTTTGTTTTTAATCCCTAAAGTGACAAAAATAATCCTGGGCAATCCTCACTGCATTCAGAGTGCAGTTTACTTTTTTAAATGGATAGGAATGTGCCTTAGATACACACTTCTTTTGACAGTGGGAGTTTTTAAAATGAAACCAGTCAACCCCTATAAATCTGGAGCAGGAATTTTCCTTGTGTTAGCATTGTGCCACGTTTCTGTGAATACGAGGAGTCTAAATATGAAATAGACTTGTAATTGAACACATATTCAACAGTATAGGAAATATATACACCCAAATGAAAAATAAACTCTACCATATTACTTGAATAATGTTCATAATGAACTAATCAAAGCTGATAAGATGTAAGCGTCAACACTAGTATTACAGTTAGACCTTCCTTGATTTGTCAAGTTTGATAATCTCCATTTTTATGACAAGGACAAAAGCACAAAGTTCTTTGAATCTCAGTTTTCTCATTTGTGAAATGGGAGTGAAAATATTTTAGTGAGGAAATAATAAGGAAATGCATGTGCAAAATAATGAAATTGCCACTATTATTGGTATTTGTTTTAGGCACAAATATGGTTTTATTGCTTCTTTGATTAAAGCCCTTTGGTGGTTGTCTACTTAGTCTAGACGTTGCCCAAGCTCCTTAGCCCAACTTTCAAGCCGTCAACTGGTCTCATGCTCCTGCCTCACTCTTATTTCTCTCTAACTCTCTATATCCTGTGCTCTTGTCATTCGGGTTGCCACCATTTCTCTGAGTAAGCTTTGCCTTTATGTTTTCAAACTGTTCAATTTTGTCTAAAATGCTTTGAATGCATTGAAACCCCCTCTTAGCCTATTTTCCTTTAGTTCTTCAGACTTAATTGCTTTTTTTTTTTTGAGACAGAGTCTCGCTCTGTCACCTGGCTGTACTGCAGTGGTGCAATCTGGGCTTTCTGCAACCTCCGCCTCATGGGTTCAAGTGATTCTCCTGTCTCAGGCTTCCAAGTAGCTGGGACTAAAGGCGCGAGACACCACATCCAGCTAAGTTTTGTATTTTTAGTAGAGATGGGGTTTTACCATGTTGGCCAGGATGGTCTTGATCTCTTGACCTCATGATCTGCCTGCCTCAGCCTCCTAAAGTGTTGGAATTTCAGAAGTGAGCTACCGTGTCAGGCCTACTTTTTTTTTTTTTTTTTTTTTTTGAGATGAAGTCTTGCTCTGTCACCCAGATTGGAGTGCAATGGCCTGATCTTGGCAGTAAGCCTCCTGGATTCAAGCAATTCTCCTACCTCAGCCTCCCAAGTAGCTGGGACTACAGATACCTGCCATCAGGGCAGGCTAGTTTTTATATTTTTAGTAGAGACAGGGTTTCACCATGTTTGCCAGGCTGGTCTTGAATTTCTGACCTCAGATGATCTGCCTGTCTTAGTCTCCCAAAGTGCCGGTTTTACAGGCATGAGCCACTGTGCCTGGCCTGAATTACTTCTTTCTTCATCTGAGTTCTAAGAGCAGTCATCACAAGCCACTTGTCATCAGTGGTACCTGTATTATTCCTTTGGATAGACTAGGAGCACCTTGAGGGTCAGATTCTGTCTTCTATATTTTGGTGCAGCCCACAAGATCTACTGCTTCTCTATATGAAAGGGATATTTAATGGGATCAAACTATGGCTTGTGTATGTAAGCTGGTTTTAAAAATGTAATAATGGACTGAATACCTAAGTAAGCAGAAAGAATTTATACATGTTTTCACTTAATATAATCTTAAATAGGTCTATTACATTAAATTAAACTTTCTGACTTATCAAAAGAGAACATATAGGATATAAAAGAGATAGAAAAAATAATCTTTATCTGTTTTGTTTGAGACTTTTCAGTAACTGGAAAATTATTAAGTTATAATACATCACTGCAAAGAGCAAAGCTGTACTCTTCTGTGTCAGGAATGCAGAGAAATAGGACTTAACATGCCTTCTGTTAAGTGTGTATACATTTAAAATAGGCAAATTTACAGGCTTTTTACAATTTACTTGTGTTAAAAATGAGATCCCTGACACCATGCAGTGATGAAAGAGAACTGATATCTAGCAGTACCCAAACAACTGTAATCTTCAGGAGTGCAGGTTAGAAAGATTTGATGACTGTGTAGTTTCAGAGAAATAGAAAGGGAAGAAATCTGATTCTAGATTAGGCAAGGATCAGCAAACCTTTTCTGTAGAGGGCCAAGTAGTAAATATTTTAGATTTTGTGGGTCATACAGTGCCTGGAACAGTCTAAAGGCAACCATAGACAATACGTAAGTGAATGAGCATGGCGGTGTTTCAATAATGCTTTATTAATAAAATGGATTGTAAACTGCATCTGGCTCATGGAGCATAGTGTGTTGACCCTTGGCTTAGATAATCCATTATTTGTCATTGATATTATCACTATTTTAAAAAGTCATTTTTCAACTACATTGTTTTATGTAACACATTAATACATTACCATAAAGAATCACATTAAATACAATTTGGGGAACTTTAAAAAGAACACAACATTGAAAGATAAGCTGAGAAAAAATAGATTTTTATCATTAACTTCCCAAAAAGTTAAATAAAGGAATTAGCCTATCTTGACTCATTAGCAAAATATTTTTTAAACTGTGTTCATTGACTTCTTGTGAACTTTAAGATGTTAATAAATGCTCGGAGGAAAAAAAAAAGCGTTCTACTGTCACATAAATTTGTGAAATTCTGGATTAAATATAATTTAGTATTAATAGTAGTAAAAATTTTAGGTAGCTTTTATAAATCTTGTGGCATATTCCAAGTACTGTCTACTATTATCTCTCTTTTATAGAAGTGTACACGGAGACATAAAGAGGTAAGGTAATGTGTGCCTAGGTCACTTGGCTGGTAAGTGGTAGGGCCTGCTTTAAAATCCAATTTTCACCACACTTTTGAGCTCTCAGCTGTTGAACTATACACACTAACTCTCAAACAAACCTACTTTTCAATATGCTTAAGCAGTCTTAGTATACTAGTGTGTACTGCACATTTCCAAGAGAGGTTAAAGGACGCTTCATTTCTCAAATTTATTTGACCATGATAATTGAATTCCTATGTGATTCCTTATTGAGAATCACATAGGATGCTAGTATTCCTTAGAAAACATACTAGAAAAGGCTGAATTATAGTGATTTCCAAACCCAGCTGAGTATTATAATAATCTGGGAAACTTTAGAATAACATAGATTTAAATGATTTAAATTGGAATTTAAGATAGAAAGGTCAAGGAATCTGAACTTTTGCAACATTCCTTCCTTAGGTGATATTGATCATCAGCCAGTTTACATATTTTTTTTTAATTGTTGTTCTAATGCCACAGAATTATAGATTTTTGTATATGCCATCTATTTTGCACACTCCATTCCTGCCATCTAGTGAGAGGTGAGAGTTTGCTAAGTGAAAAAAAAAAAAAAATGGGTCCTCATTTTCTAAAACCATCAAAATACATGAGTAAGCATGGCTAATTTTTCTCCTTTGTTACTTCCTAGTATAAAGTAGTCTCAGTGAAAATAAATAGGTAATGTTTAATGTAATATGTTTTAATTATATTTTGGCCTATATTATTTGGTTTAATTACATAATTTCTCTGTTTTAGACAAAGGGCCCCATTTTTATCAGAGCCTTTGGAAACTTAGGCTAGTTTCACAAATTGTACTCAATCTGTATCTAAGACTGATTTTTGATGTGCCAATATTTTATTGTTCTTGTCTACTTGTAACTTTGTGTTGTCATGGTGATAGGTCCTGATGTCTCATTTCTATAGACAATTGGCTGAGATAAATCATTGCATCCAACATATTTATTGGAAAAGAAGATGCAAACGAGCTGGCATTTTTCTGTTAAACCTGAAGGTAGTAAATAGAGAAAAAAGATCACAGGAAAGTGACATATTAATATTGCTTTTGCAAATAATGAGCTGTGCCATTATGGTGTTATCACTAAGTTTCTGTTAGTCTTTTTTAAAATCATCTTTAAAACAAGGGAGTTGGATAAAATAATTTCAAAGTTCTGTTTCAGATCTAAAATTTTATGGTCAGTGCTCAAAAGTAGAAAGGACCTAGACTATATAAAAAAACCATAATGCCTGCCTTTTTACAAACAGAATAATTTATATAAACTCAGAGATCAGGAATAAAATCCCAAACCAAGATGTTACAGTGGTAGTGAAAGGTAAATCCTAAAACGAAAAGCATTTCAAAATCCCAACTCAATAATGTTTAATTAAAAAAAGACAACTTTTGAGCAGTGGTAGTTGTTAGTTATAAATTAATATGTGATACTATTATCTTTAAAACTATTTATTTTTCATAAGACATATATGGTCTCATTATTGTATCAATTCTGTAGATAGACTAAAACTATACTGAGTTTTGTTCATGGCTGTGTGGCATAATAGGGAGAAAATTAAGTGTGTTTAGTGCTTGTTTATACACTGTAGACAACTTTATACAGCCATGTATAACGTCATCTGAAAACTTTCTCAGGAGCTGAAAGATCTTTCTTGTCACTTTAGTACTTTATTTACTCTTTCCATGATGTCATTAAATCTTTGCAAAGATGGCTTTATTGTGATATGCTCTACAGCAGGCTAGAGGCGAGGAAATCAACAATGGAAGCATGTGACACTGAAATGACTGATGCTAATCAGTAGTGATGATAAAACCCAAAGTGCAGACTCTAAAATAAGCCAGTTCCCAATTAATAATGCCTATTGTTTGAGAAAGCAAACACATTGATCACTTCAAATCTCCTCTTAGTCATTTGTTTCAAATGCTTCCCTAAAAGACAACTAAAAAATATACCAATAGGTTTTTCTTGTGCTGTCCTTCATAAAACACACTGCTTGATGTATAAATCAAGCAGTAGGATAACAACGACAAAAAAGCGAAAATATGTTCATGGCGATTAAGTAGGAACAAAAGATTTAATCTCACATTAAGATTTTCTTAAAGAACACTCTTGCTTCCTCCAATTTGACACATATACACACACACATGCACTCATGTACACACACAAATTAATGTATGTATGGAGCATTTAAAATCTAGATTATATTGATTATAAATTAATCTGCAAAACTGGCCAACGATATGTAGGCCTGTGTTATGAAATAAAATATAGGAAACAGAAAAATATTATGCTTGTTAATATCACCCCACTAACCAGTTATGTCTTTTGGTAAGGAAAAACAATTAAAAATAGGTAAATTTTTAACATATTCAAAATCTTGCACAGTTGGAGTTAAAATTTTGAAGGAAGACTACCACGTCATTCTTTTTTTTTTTCAGCTTCATCTTCTCTCAGTATTGGTGAGTAGGGAGTGGGCAAACATGTCAGTAAACTACTGATGGCTGACCTCAAGTCTGGGGTAGTCACTAACAATGACAAGCTTTGCAAATCTCAGATGTGGCTGCAAATCAACGCTGATCTCTCAGTGTTGTACAGGGCACAGAAGCCCAGTCACAAATCTCAGTAGCCATGCTTGTCACACAGTTATCACCATTAACAGCAGCATCTTCCAGTATGAAGGACAGCAATAAATATTGGTAAGTGAGGATGAAAAACTATTCCTGTATATAACTAACAAAAGGACTAGCTGATGACCATCAATTCTCTTAAAATGTAAAGCAAGAGACTCATTCTGACTGTAGATGAGCTGTTTCACTCCTTTGGGAATTAATTTGGAAGCCATTTATTCTTATAATTCTACTCTATTTTAGAAAGTAATATGAAAAGGATAACATTCAGTTATCAATGGAAGTTTTAAAAAATAAATTATTTTAAAAATTTGATTTCTTTCCTAGCTTTCATGTACTCCTGTGAGTGCAAAAACCTTTTAGTGTACTTCTGTGAATGCAAAAAGTGTGCAATGAACATTATAATTTTTTAAATAAAATTGACTTCTAATTTCTGAAATGAAATTACTCGGAGAGTGTAAAAATTAGGTAAAGGTTCCCTGGCTACTTACAAAGATGGGAATTCCCCACCAAGAATATCCACTCTGAACCCATTCATTCTGCATGCTGAGGCCAAGCCTCAGTTAAGCAGCAGTAAGGACTCAGTCACTGTTATTTTGCAGCAACTTGAAAGGAAAAGGCATTCCTTAACTCACTCAAAGCCATTTTAATGGTAAAAGCCACAACATGCTCTGCAAAACAGAAACTAAATTTTGCAGAGCCAATAATTATGGAATTAATCTTCTCAACTTCTTGACAAAGATCCCCAATTATCTTTGTTGCATGAAATCATGATGCTTTCTAGTACATTCTTGGGATAATATCTAGCACTTTGGAAGGCCAAGGTGGGTGGATTGCCTGAGCTCAGGAGTTTGAGACTAGCCTTGAAGGCAACATGGTGAAACCCCGTCTCTATTAAAATACAAAAAAATTAGTTGGGTGTGGTGGCTTGCGCCTGTAGTCCCAGCTTCTCAGGAGGCTGAGGCAGGAGAATTGCTTGAATCCGGGAGGTGGAGGTTGCAGTGAGCTGAGATTACACCACTGCATTCCAGCCCAGGCAACAGAGTGATATTCCGAAAAAAAAGAAAAACCCTGGCGATTCCACTAACCATTTGTTGAGAACTTAGAAACCCTCTTTTGGATAAAATTCTTTAAAAACCCCACCTATATTCTCAAAATCCACTGAATACTCTATTATTAAAATAAATACAACCTTATACCTCGGAAAGGTATGTACAAAATGGAGTAGATACCTTTTTGTACCCCTTTGCTTTGTGTAAACATCTTAGTTCCTGTGATTTTCATAGACACTGGTGCAGCGGCAGGTGGATAGCTGGGTAGGGGGCAGTGAGTTACCTGTCATTCCCCTCAACTGAGATATCTCTACAGCCTCTGGTTTTCCATTATTTCATAAATCTGGTCCTCAGCTCCTAGAACATGCTTGCCTTCCATTTATTTCTCCATATTACAAAACAACCAGACAGCAAACAACTTTCCCAAACCTGAATTCAAAATTTCTTCCTACTCAAACATTTTTACAGATTTAATTTTACAATATTGGGCATTAATGGTGGGACACCTATGAATGAGAGGGTTGAAAAACTTATCTCTGTATAAATATACCCATTAAAGGGCAAATCAATTCCAAATCCAAACTGGCATTAATATTTTTATGAGTGCAATGATTTGGCAAAATAATCCCACTGCTTAATTTCCTGTCCTTTTTTTTTTAATTTTAAGTTCTGGGGTACATGCGCAGGATTGTTACATAAGTATATGTGTGTCATGGTGGTTTGCTGCATCCATGCCCACGTCATCTACATTAGGTATTTCTCCTAATGTGTGTGATGTTCCCTTCCCTGTGTCCATGTGTTCTCAGTGTTCATCACCCACTTATAACTGAGAATGCCGTGTTTGGTTTTCTGCTCTTGTGTCTTTTTATTTTTGAAACTGAGTCTCCCTCTATTGTCCAGGCTGGAGTGCAGTGGCATGATCTCCACTCACTAAAGCCTCCGCCTCCTGGGTTCAAGCGATTCTCCTGCCTCAGCCTCCTGAGTAGCTGGGACTATAGGCGCCTGCCACCATGCCCCAATAATTTTGTGTTTTTAGTAAAGGCAGTGTTTCACCATGTTGGCCAGGTGGGTCCTCTTTTATTCTCTTGAGATTTAAGTGTTTAGTACAAAATTCAGGGCAAAAACTTGGCAACCTAACACAGCATAAAAACATGCTCATTTTTATAAAAGGAACAACAAACCCATAAGATGTTCAGCTTGAAAAAATATTCACACTGAACCTTTCAAATATAAAATTCAGAGACCTAATCCACTGCCTTTGGCCCATAGTGGGAAAAGCACAAAGGTCAGTGTCAGCAGGGAAGAGAAGATTTTGGGCAAATCCAAATCCTGAAGTAGGGACTCTGGGAATTGACTGCAGAAAATCACTTTAAAATAAAACAAGCTATGCAAAAGCTGAAAGATTTCTTTCAGCTGCATATAGTATAACCTTCAGTGTATGACCTACAGCTAAATCAGGATCAATTTTAAAGTATAAAGAAATAGTCAAAAAGGCTAATTCTAGCAGAATCAGAGTTATAAAAATACTGAGTAAAATAAAAAATTTCTTCCTTTGAGAAACTCAGCATAAGACAGTTAAGCCTACATTTTCAATAAACTTTTTCTGGTAGAAACTGCTGTTATAATTTATTATTTATAAGCTTTATTTCTTAAAAAGTAGGTTCCAGTGTCATATTGCCTGGATGCACATAAAAGAAAGATGAGAGAACCTACTATACAATGACCTTTATCTTAATACAATATTACCAAAACACTGGAGAGTTTTCAGAAACAGTAGAGAGAAATTCATTTTCAAAGCTTCTATCAGTAAATGAAATAAGAAAACCACAAACTTTATAAATATTATTTTTCCTATCAGGTGACACGTGAATCCATTTACATGTGAATTTGGTGATTAGAAAATATTGAAGTGCGACTTATGATTTGCACCTGCGTAGAGTGAGACAGTACAGCTAAAACACTGGGTAGTCATTGCAAAGCTGGGATGGAGACACAATCCAAGACAAGCCTTGGTTAGGAAGGAGTTGAGAGAGGAAGAAAGTAAAGGCAGGATGAAAATAGGCACTCCTATCATAAGAAACAATATGTGCCATCTTAACTGCCCAAAGACCATTTTTCTAATCAGCTCTCAGTGTTTCTTTAACTAATTTAAATGAAGAGATCAACACATAAACAGAAACTAAATCATTTTAAAGAGATTCTAACTTCTTTATCCTGTAAGTTCAATTATAATTTGACCTGATATGCTATTCATCCAAAAATATACGGAATGACTGTTATGTAGCTTATATGGTATTGGGAATAGAGGGGAAAAGAAGAAAGAAAGCAGTGTCCCTAGCCTCAAAGAGTTCAATGACTAATGGAAGAGACAAGTGGTTCTACATTATATTATTTCACATTGTATTTTATATAATTTAATATCATTATAGTGTGATATATTGCATTATTGCTGTGGGATAGAGCAGTAGAAGTGGTGAGGAGCTTAGATTCTGCAGCCAAGCTGCCTGGCTTGGAGTCCTACTTTTTCCTCTTTCCAGCTGTATGGTCTTGGACAAGTTACTTACACTCTGCTGATTCAGTTTTCTTATCTGTAAAACAGTGCTAATAAAAGTATAATTCTCACAGTGTTACTACAAAATAAAATGTGTTATAATATACGTAAAGCTCTTCACAGATCAGACAACAATTACTGTTCTTGATGATGTATACTGCAGGCTGTGGGAACATATGGAAGAGGAGTGATACAGTGTGGGAAATAAGAGGTAGGACAGACAGAAAGGGGTTTCCAGTTGAAATGAGATTTAAATGGAGCCTTGAAGTGGTCTAGTAGGATTTAAACAGGGGAGCAATGTTGAAAAAGTGTTTCATACTGTGGAACAGCAGTGTAAACACACAGGGAAGAAAAGTTGCCAAGAGTAGGAAGAATTTGGAGAGGTCGATGAGTAGAATCTAGACTATAGCAGGGGAATTAGATTTTGCCCTGAAAACTGTCCTGAATGTATTTGTCCTTGTGTATCTCATTCTTTTTTTTTTTTCCTGTAACAGACTTCCTTCCTCCACTATTATTTTCCCTTTACTTCAATTCTGTGCTTGGATGTAGGACATTCTTTTTTATTTATTTGTAACTAGGTCATCTCTGTGCACAACAATCTGCATTTTGTTTCCTGTTATTCTTAAGATGAATCTAAATTTTTGGCCCAGTATTCAAGGCCCTTCCATCCACTGTCCACCATTACATATCTGAATTTACTTCTTAAGAGGATAGCATTTTAGTAATTACGTAGCTTCCAGTTATTCCCATCTCCCTCCTCTTTGCAGGTTGTATTTATTCCAATCTCTGACTTTGCTCTGGCAGTTTCCTCTTTGGAATTTCAATCTTCCCAGATCAATTTCAAGTACTTCTTGAAGAACAGGCAACTCTACATGGTATATAGGGTGAGCATCCTGAAGAAAATTCTTGCATAACCAAGCCTTATACCATGTTGATAAGCCTCTGACACCACAATCTCTTGGGAGTTATATTGGGTCTTCATAATAACATACTTAACTTTCAACTGCTTTTTCTCCCTTCTCTCTTCACATTGATCATGTCTTTCTTGTGAGCAGAAATTTTGGCTTCTAGATATCCTATTTTTGAATATAAGTATCTCTGTAGTATCTTATCTATTGAACAGCCTGATAAATTCTTATTGGGTGAATACATTAAATATAAAAATATCTCAATACAGCTTCCATAATAACATATCAACATTATTGTATGAAAGGTTTATCTATCTTTCATAATTAATTACTTGTCCCTTGCAAGCTGAGTTGGAAGAGAATCAAGATGACAGATAATGGCTAATATTTACTTAGAGTTATATGGTTCATATGGATAAGTAGAGCATTTTAAAAAGGTGTTAGAATTCTTCATTTGAAAGTCTTTTGAAGTTTAACTTTCATTATAAAATGTAGGCAAAGCCATAGAGGAATTTAGAATTTAGAGTAAATCCCTGGATATTAAAGTTAAGAAGGAGAGGACAACCATTTATTTAATACCTAATGTGTACCCATCATCACAAGGTTAGTGACTTCACAGAAATTATATTGTATTAAGTATTCCAACCTCTTTTCCTAAGGAAAGTGAGTATTACAATGGCTATTTTATAGTCAATATCACTGTGGTTTCAAAAAGTTTAAGAACTCCATTCAAAAACTTATATCCAAATGATGAATTTGGGATTTGAATCCAGGTCTCTGACCTTACTGACAGAGTGCTTTGAGAGATTATATAGTATTGTTAGAATGAGAGCATTTAGATATTAAAGTAAATAATTTGACAATTTTGGATAAGTAATTTAAACTTTCTTGGTGTCAGTTTCTCATTCTTATACATTTGCCCTATATAGTCTCTAAAGGTCTTTATGACTCTAAATTCTTGTAAAAAAAAAAAGGGTGATATCTGTCATTTTTCAAATCATATCAAAAAATTTATGACACAAAAAGTCAGGTGAAAAATTGCATATTAATGGATTATATATTAGGAAAGAATTGGTAGGGATTGATTAGATTATAGTAGGGTTATTACTAGAATGGGTACAGAAATTACTAACTTTTTCCTTAAATATCTCTGTATTGTTTGACATGGTAACATAGTTATTACCTTTGTAGTGAACTAAATCTAATAAATAGAGGGAAAATGACAGTATTTTTAATAGTGAGTTAATTAGACAATCTCTTATTTTCTTTATTAAATAAGATTACCAAATTATATAAATCTCAGAAACTTCTATTTTTATTTTTGCTAGTTATGAAATGCTGTTCCTACAATACCTTTTTGTATTCTACTCTAGATATAAATGCATGTTAGAAAAGGGTGATACGACTCCAGAACCATGTCTAGAATCAAATGTGTTGAGTACTCGTACTTACTTCCATTAAGATGAAATTAAAAATAGGTAATTCTGAAGTATATACAACATTTTAGAGATCATAAAGCTATTAATAAAAGTACTATATGCTCAACTATTATTTGGCATCAACAATGATAATTTTACTAGACTCTCATGGTTTTAATTCTTAATTTTGTGTAATAAAATAATACATGAAAGACAAAAGTCAAGAATAACATGTCTAAGGAAGTTGAACATCATAATTATAATTAAAATTTTCCTTATGTCCTAAGGAATCTAGTTTAAATAATTGGGTATTCTTGGGTAAATTAGAACTGGCTTGAACCCGCAACCTGGAATGAACCAAATACAGTTAACTATGAATACACAGTTCACTCTAATGATGATCAGTTGAAACTTTTTTTCTACATACTGATTTCTGGCACCATTTGACTCTTGAGGAGAGAGAAGTTGGGCCAGTGTTAATAATGGAAATGTCTTCTCTCATGCATAGACACCCACACTGTAAACTAGCTATATCTTCTTTTTCCTCTAAGGTCTGAGCACCTTGTCACAGAATGTGGTTAGATGAAATGGGAACATTTTATATGAAGCCATCAGTATGACAGACACTCCAAGGCACAAACTGCCATTACATTTAAGATGGACATTTTTCATGTATTTACACCTTCAGGGTTCAGATCAGGCTTATAGGATATCCCAATTAAAACTAGCCATTGGAGAAAAGAAAGTCCAGTAAGAGATAAAAATGAACTCCAAGCTACGTTGAAAAGATGACACAAGCATAAGAGAAAAACTAAAAAATACCATATAGGTTGAAAAAGATTACAGTCTTTTTTACTACTCTTTTACATGGATTGTGATAAAAATTCAGTTCTCTGTGGAATCCGGTAAGTAAAAAATCTTGCGGGCATAGAAAAGAATGAGGATCTTACTTGATAACAAGTAGGCCGAGTGCATTTTCTTAATATGAAGACCACAGCTAAGAAGTGTGTCTCTGTAGCTTTAGCTTTTCCACACAATAAATACATAATTCTAGACTGTATTGTTAAATGACTTCAAATTGGGCTAATAAGCAACACACACACATAACACAATTTAAAAATTAATTTAAGAGGCCCATATACTATACACAAAATTGTTTCCCTCAGAAAACATATTTTGTAATAATAGAGAAGAAATGTTTAAGGGCAAAAATAAAAGGTGTTAGGCATACCCCAAATACTTCTGGGGAAAAAAAAGGTTATTGTGAAACTTAACAAATATGATCAACAAACCAACTGGCTATTTGTTGACCATGGTACTACTTATGCTAATTAGAATCGAATTGCTGTAATTTAAAGGGAAATTAAAAAGTACATTTTTCCAACTCTGGCTTTAATGTAGTAATTTACTAAGCACGTGGTATGAAAAGTTAATATTCAATAAATACGAGGCTAACGCATACCTTAAATTCCTCCAAGATTTTGTAATTTTTCCCGTGATATTCACAGAAGTTTTTGACTTCTTTGCACTCAGGACAGCATCCATTGTGTTCCACTTTAGTACATTTTGGGTGAATTTTAGGGCATTCTGGTTGGTCGCAAACAGGTCCATCTAGAGCACAGACACATGGACAGTTGGAATGCCCGGGGAAAAATCGTTCTCCCAACTTGTATACAAAGCCGCTGTCATCGACACACCCTTTCCCTCGATAGTCATCAAAGATCAGATTGTCATTACTGGAGATCTGGTCACCTTCATCAGAAGGATAGTCTTCATGACTGATAGCAGCAGATGTGACCAATCCAGGGATGACCAACAGAAGTATGTAAGCTTCATGAATATGAAGAGCCATCCCCCTCTTCAAAGATTTCTGGATGTGCTCCTAATATTAAATATACTCAGCTCCTTCCATGGGAATACAAGAGGGGTAGGCTGAAAATAAATGTTTAAAAAAAATAATTTGACATATATAAAGTGAAGATAGATTCATTTAAGTCCATGCCCCTAAACTGTTTGGGATCAATTGGAAGACACTAAAACCTCAAATAGACTAAGTTCATGCAACTATCTATGCCTTACCGTGAAATTTAGAGAGTTGATACTTGGCAATATATGCATTAAAATTTGTCCTTTTGGATTATTTTATACGGAAACCTTCAGCTTGAATTTTCCATCTGAATTTCAAACATCTGGCTTTGTCAAGATTGCAAAGAAGTGGTTTTACTGAGCCCCAAAAGGCGATTACATGGAGTAACTTACAAATAGCTCAAGAATATTTGAACTCACATTTTCTGTTATTCTTTAAACTGGACTAGTCAGTGATGGAACATATATTGTAATCATCTGTATCAACTCAAGACATTAGTGAAAAAAAATCTAATTCTAAAATGAAAAGAATAAACCAGCAGTTGAATGTAAATTGTAATTAGGATGGAGCTACTATGAAGGATGTCTTATTTATGCCCAGAATGGGAGAACAACGATGGTATCAACATCAGTTACCTGTTTCAGTGAACATGAATCTGGATTTTTGAAATATAGTTAATAACAAAAACAGCATGACTATTCCATAGCGATCCAGAGAAAGAAAACTTGAAATAATGAGATATAATAATACATGAGAAAATTTGAAATAACGAGATAAAATAAGAGAATTTCATGTGCTTAAAAGAAATTTTTAAAAACAAATGTATTTATATTCTTGTCCATATTATTTTACATAGGAAGTAAGCTCCTAGTGGGCAGGAGAGATCTGTCTATACATTTATTTCACAGTAACTTAAATCTAGTGGATACGTAGTATTATTTAAATCATATAATTACAATTTATGAGTTCTTGAAAACATAACTCTTGAAATGTCAAAAATATTTGCATGTAGGCAATTTGCACAAATATCTCAGCTTTTAAAACTTTATGGAAGTCGCTTAAAACAGCAATTAATTGTTAACCATTCATAGAAAATATGACATTAATTTTGTGACACTGACTCTTGTAAACACCACTTAGTACTGGTACTTGATGTGAAGTGTTGGGAGTGGGCTCTTATTTAAATATTTAGAATGACTAACTCACACAGAGGCTCTGGGGAAACTGTGACTTTAGGGAGTAATAACTAAGGAAAATTGTTGTCAAATAGCTTATTCATTTATTTAAATGTGATTGGCTTCATGCCAATATCACTAAGATTGTATATAGGACATTTTCAGGTCAGTTATAAATGTTATCCATTTGTTCATCTTCAGATTATATTAAGAGCAATGAAAACCATCTCTTTTTACTTTAACATATACAGATGATAATTTAAAATAATATAAAGATGATATTAAGAAAATTCATAAACTATTATATTTGCATTTTAAGGTAGATATGCAAATTCTAGTAATAGTAAAATGGAAGGTAGTATGCTCTCTTTTCAGAGAAAGCTGATATTAGAATTCCTCTGATATTCTCTGATATTAGAATTCCCTTTGGGTAGGCAATAATAAAGCAGATGATTTCTTATAAAATATGTCAAAAATAATGAGTCATGACAGAACAAGAAAATGCAAACCTATAATTCTACTTGAGAATCTGGAAGCTCCCTTTGACAAAGCATTTTTTTTTCTCTCAAATTACTACAGAGATAACAAACATAACAGAAGCTTCTGAAAAAGCATAAATATAATTTACTAATTAAAGCAAGCATTTGTACATCACATATTTACAAAGTTTACCTTAGAGGAAAAGAAAGCTACTGTGCTTCCTTATAATATTCTAGCAGTATCTGTCAATACATGCAAGATAAGCCATATAAAATACACATACGATTCTGCTTCAAAGGGACATAGACAGAAAATGATCTCTTTGTAAGCCACAGGTAGGCATTAATGTGTTAGGTTATGGTAAATGTAAACTTAGAGGTAAAAATAGGAATGTAATATCTACTTCATATAAACATTAAATATGTTTTTATTATATGAAATATATCTTAAAATCTGCATGGTAAAAAACAAGCTTTTATTTTCAATACAACAAAGTTCTTAGGCTATTTTTTTAAAGGCTTCTTCATAATTGAGCTGCCCCACTACAATTTAAAACACTATTTATTTAAGAGAAGAAACATTGGATACATCAAATATAATGTGTATCTGAAGATGTTTAATAAGAAAGCAAACACTGCTAAACTGAGGATCACTTCCCATCTTAACTTTCCCCCACTCCCCATATTGCTACATATGATTTAAAATGACTGCATCTATTTCTTTGAGAAAACAAACATAACTCATGTCATAAGATACACTTACCTAATCACTCTGGAGGTTAATGGTGGAGGTAGGGGTCACAGCCCAAAATGAACTAAAAGGTCAGGTATGTTTTAGGAAAGCAGTTCTTCTTTAATTACCCAAAGAATACATTTTTAGGAATGAATTAAAGGCAATCCATTCTCTCTACCTCCCATTTCAAAACACAGTAAAGAAGCAGTCTCCCGCCCTTCCAGAAAGAAACACAGCAGACACACATAAGAAATTTGCTTTGGACCGGTCTTCAGAATTCAAAGAAAGAAGCAATGCTGGTCCTGTAGAAATCCAGACCCCAGTAGCAGAATCATGTTGAACTTATTTTTAGCATTTTCTTAGATCCTTCTATGAAATTTCCCGGCTGATTACGCCTCCTCCACACATGAGTTCACTTACACAGTGTTTGCTACGGCAGTAGAGGTGATTTGGCTAGGCTCTGAGGATCACAAACAGCAACAGCATGCTGTAGCTTAAAGCCCACTCCGCTGGCAATACCATCACCATCGTCCACAGTATGTTGCTTGAATCCCCTATTATACGCCGGAAAATACTAACTGTGGACGTGAAGGAAAGGAGCAACTTTAGCTGGGTTTCTGCATCACTGAGAGCAGTTTGCAGATTGCTGATTTGGAGCTCATTCTGCCGGCAGCCGGGAATTCCTCAGCACCACGGACAGCGCCAACAACTGGCTTCTGAGCCCAGCTCTGTCGAAATCCCCGAGCTGCTTTAGAGGAGGCTAGAGTGCTCTCCAAGCAGTCGCACTTTATACAGCGGATGCGTGCATCAGGAGTGGTAAAGGCATTCTATGTGCGAGATACTTATTTGCATTGAAATTACAAATAAAATTTTTTTTTCTAAAAAATTGTAATTATACCTAACGCATTCTTGGATGGGCTGCAGAGATGAAAGTTCCGAAAGAGGCTTGCATTTAGATTTAAGCCATCTGCAGTCCCTGATTATTATTAATAGATAAGGCATAATCATTGTCAAAGAATCTGTAAAAACGTATGCTCGTCGATTCTATTTGACCCTTTGGTAGCAGAAAGACTTGCCCGGTGCTGCATGATTAAACTTCAGGTCTTCCTGCAGCTTGGATCTGATTTTAAAAGAAAAAAAAGTAGCCAGGTTTTCCTGCAGTTTGTTCTCTAACATTAAAAATCAATCTCCTGTAATTCATCTAGTCTGTCATTAGGCGTCATTGTAAAGCTGTTTCTTTCAAAACCCCTAGCAAAGATGTGTCTCTAAATTCTGATCAAAACGAGAGAGAAAAAAGACCCCGACACAAATGAATGAGCATAAAGTTATTTTTTTATTAGTAACAGTATGAGCACTAAAATATATGTCCAAATCACGTTTTAAAGCAAACTGTAAATATTACCTGCTGGCACATTTAACCAGTTATTTACTGGTTTGGGACTACAGGAGGCATTTTCAAGCCTTAAAGGGAATACCCTCCACAGCGGGATGTGCTGACGGTCAAGACCACGTTCGAACTGTGCCATCAGAGCCTCCAGAAAACAGAATCTCCCCGTCGTGAGAAAACACAACCGTGTGCGCCTCTCTTTCGTGGCCCAGCAATTTGTGAATCTGCCCAGATTTAAGATCTAGCAAATGGATAACACCACTGCCACTCGCCTGAGCTAAAACTCGACCTGAGAGAGAGAGAGAGAGAGAGAGAGAGACAGGAGAAAGAGAATGAATAAAAGTTTTATTTCAAGCGTTCACAGTTTATAAGCAATGAGGCATTCTGTTTTCTTTCAATTATCATTCTGTGTTACATGTCAGTTATTAAATATAAAGTAGCTCCTGTAGGTATAAAAAATAAATTGAGCCAAAATCAAGACACATCGATCATTAGATGATAACATTTTTGAATTGGGACATAAAGCCTAATGCTCTATCTCCTTTATATGCAGAGTTCCTCAAATGTCCTACTATTCTTTTTTATTTGTGATTAATAAAGCATTTTGAGGAGATGATTTTGAAAGTAACTATGCAAAGCAACTTTCTTTTTCAAATAAATTATATGTTTAAAAGTTTTAAAAGGCATAGCTTTAAAAATTTATGAAAAATATATCTGTATCTATATGAATAATTTATATTTTAAAATCTGTATTCTTCTTTAAACTTATTTTTTAAATTATGTTAGTCATTACTTGCAACTTAATAATATACATTCCTGCTTTAAAAATTGTGGTACTCATAAACTCAACAATTTTTTTTTTTGTAGCTGAAGTGGAAATAAATACTTCCATTTAAAAAGGACTTGGGAGGTTTTACTATAGCTTAGAATTCAAATTTTGTTAATTTTGTTTCTAAAAAATACAGCACAGGATATTTGCATAATTTTTGTACCATATATTTTATAGTGACTCATTTCCTCAAAGTGAAAACAAATCAGGGATCCAATTTTAATTAATGTTTTTATTAAGGACATCTAGTAAGAAACTATCATGGGATTTGGAGGTAAGTAAAAGCAATAGAATGTGTTTATGTAAGTTCAGTACTTAGTGTAAATAAGTATGACATTAGTACTATCCATGGGACTAGTTAATCATACTTAGAAGTCATATTATTGTTCCAGTAATATTTAAAATTTATTAAACTCTTTTAATGTGATAGATACCATATTTAGTGCTTGATATGGATAATTCCATATGATCTTTATAATAATCTAATGATAAATAGTATTAACTCCTCTATGTAGGTGAAGAAACAGAGGTTTAGAAAGGTGAACTAATGACACCCTGTGTATAGAAGGAGCTAGCATTTAATCATAGCACTTTGAATCCAGAGCCTGGGCTTTTAAGACATTATGTTTTCCACAGCCAGCAGAGCATTGTTATCAGTGATGCCTTCTTGACAGATTTTAGGTAAGTGATGTATTGTGCAAATAGCATTGGTCCATTTTATAAGAATTCTAGAATGATATCGCCATAAAAGCTATAGTGTAATATTTAATCACAAATCTTACCCCCAATCATCATGAATACCTCTAAAAAAGAGAAAAGTTATAAAAGTAAAGCTAACCATGATAAATACAGCCTATTTGTAAACCTTTATAACTACTGGGCTTGGGCTTCTTCATCTAGAACAAAGCCTGACACAGCAAAGATCCTTAGGATGGATTAGAGTGTCCAAAGAAGCAGATGTGAATATTTATTATAAACCCTCTTCCCCTAAGTCTTTGCTGACAGAGGTATTACATATGGATTTCACTTCCAACCTCACTCTATAGGCAGTTGCTGTTTGTGACTTTCCTAAGAATCAAATAACTTTTTTTCTTATAGTTTTTATACAACAGCTTAAAAGGGGGGTAAATATTCTTTTCTATTTGTGAAATCAGACAACACCAAACAGAACCAAGTTCATAAAGAAAAAGAAAAATATTTAGCTTCAAATCATTATTCAATTCTGTAAAAATCACAATTGGAAATATTTATGAAGACTCTGATAATTTCTCAAAGTTTAATAAAATACAGAAAATGATAGTATTGGAACCTAATGTTAATTCAATAGCACCATGCCTCAGGTGTTACAAACATTTGTTTCTTCAAGGATAGATCTGAGTCAGCAAATTTATTATGAGGTGTTTCAGGTTTACCTGAACTCATTTTCAGAAGATTGCAAGACTGAGTATGTATCATAACTAGTAGCTAAAATGAGTATAAATTTATAAGCATGTTCAATTTCATTTAAAGTATATCGGATTATTACATGGCATATAATGTGTGACTTAAAAATTAGTTTTGCTGGGAACGGGGTACTAACCTCTTTCTAAGTTATAAAATGTTCAAAATTACTTACCAGGTGGGTCAATTGCTATATTAATACTTTAGTATCCAGTTTGTGTGAGAGAGAAGAGATACTTTCAGAAACAAAAAAATACCACAGTCTCATTACTGGTAGCATCTCTACAAAGTGGAGCATTTGTAGAGAAACTGTTTATGGAGAAGTGCATGGGTATCTTTTTAAATCTCCTGGTCATTGGTAATGAGAAACAAACCACACTACAAATCACTTATCATCTAAATATCAGGGTCTTAATGATAAATTTAGGGACAATAGAAGATTTAACTATATCAGAACTTGGTCAATGGAATAAAAATATGGCAGAAATACAATTTTTAATAGTGTTAGGAGAATTTATGTGAAACCTAAACTAATAATGTTCACATTAAAGTAAATCTGTCTCCTTAAAAATGTAAAATTAAAATAAATTATAATTTATTTTTTCTTTAAAATTTTTATTAAAATATTAAAAATGAAATATTGTAACAATTTCTAAACAGGTTATTAAAAATGTTATTTAGCATAGTGTTTTAACAAGAATAATTATAAAAATTTATAAATACACATATTCCATAAAAATCACATGAATTATATTTGTGAATAAAAACAGAGCAGTATGGTTTACCAACAGTTTAAAGATAAAAATGGTCAAAATTGATTCATAAAGGTGTTTTAAAATAAAATACAGATAAATGTTTAAACATCTGTTACATAAAAAATGTATTGCTTTTTTTCTTTTGTTAACATTCAGTTTATAAGAATGTCCAAACTTTTCACAGAATGGAAAGGAAATAAACAGTCTAGGGAGAGGATTGATTTAATTTTGTAACTGCTATTCTTTTATATAAATAACTCAGTATATATCAATAGTGGGTGATTATGACTCCTCATTCATATGTCTTAAAAATGTGATCAATACTTATTTTTATCTGCCAAGACTTTAGAATATTTTCATGTTTCATAGATCAATACCTTTTCATTGACCAATAGGACTCAATGAGGAACATATGTTGCTGTCCATTTTACACTATAGATGAATTTGCCAACTCCTTTTGGCTTTGAAGACAAGGATTAAATTTCTCCTAACCTCAAAGTGTTGCTCTGCTATTAATTGACCCAATAAAATTTTATAAATTAGAGGATCTCTCAAATTTAGTTCCAAATAAATTTGTAACTTTCTTAACACAACATAGTTCCTTTATATGCAGTTTTTATTTTAAGAAATAGTTTCACTAATATTTTAGTAAAATTGAATAACAATTTCAACTGAATTTGGTATAAAAACTTGAATATTTGAATGTACTTACTCATTTAAGCATTACTAACAATAGAATCCCTTGAAGAAGTTTATAGAATGAATGAATCCATACAAATTGAGTGGTAAAATTTTATCTGGGTATAAAAATCACTTTAGATAAACTAACGTAATTTGGAAACTCTTATTCTCATGCTAATAAAATGTGTAATATTAACACTTTTTCAAGCTATAATTTTTGAAAGTTTTCAGTTTTCATTAATTTTTATGAAATTTTTAATTAATTTTAGAAATGTGTGAGAAGTGAAATTGATTTTGACAGTGTACACCTAGAAGGGCCAGAAGTTATCTTAAACCTGTCAATACTTATTTCCTTCTCATGAAGCCAAATTCTCCTTAAGGTTGAGATACACATTGCTTATTATTGCAATTTTTTTACAGTCATAGAACTTGACATATCAGTGCTTAATACGTGCTTGTTGCATGAAGAGTCATAGTGTGTTATATGCAGGAGCACAAAAAACTTTTATGACGTTCTTAAATAGAAAGGATTTGAGCCTATTTCTTTGTCATCCAGACTTACTAGAATGAATTGATAGTAACCATCATTTATTGAATATCTAGAGCCTTCTTTTTTACATCATGTTTTTCACTCAACCCTGTGATGTAGATATTTTCTCTGAGAGAGTAAAGAAGGAGACTCACAGAAGGTTGAATTGGGATTATTTTTTTTTTTTGAGACAGTTTCACTCTTGTTGCCCAGGCTTGATCTCAGCTCACTGCAACCTCTGCGTCCCCGGTTTAACTGACTCTCCTGCCTTAGCCTCCCAAATAGCTGGGATTACAGGTGCCCACCACCACACCGAGCTAATTTTTTATATTTTTAGTAGAGATGGGGTTTCACCATGTTGGCCAGTCTGGTCTCAAACTTCCAAACAGGTAATCCAAACACCTTGACCTCTCAAAATGCTGGGATTACAGACATGAGCCAACTTGCCCAGCCTTGAATCGGGATTTGATTTGAATACTTTATTACTAAAAAACTCTTGCTTCATTTACTGACTTTACAATTTCTTCCATAAATTAAGATTTAGGGCCATCTGGGTTTATGCCTGTAATCCCAATGCTTTGAGAGGCCAAGGCTGGAGAATCACTTGAGGCCAAAAATTTGAGACCACCTTGGGCAACATAGTGAGAATCCATCTCTACAAAAAAATTTGAAAGAAAATTAGCCAGGCACGGTGATATGCATCTGTGGTCCTAGCTACTCTGGAGGCTGAGGCAGAAGGATTGCTTGAGCCCAGGAGTTCAAGACTGCAGTGAGCTATTCCCACCACTACACTCTATTCTGGGTAGTAGAGCAAGTCCCTGTCTGTAAAATAATAATAATAATAATAATAAATAAGTAAAAAAGACTCAGGTGAGTGTCACACTTTGGAGCTTCTTTATGAATATCACTGAACTCCCTAGTTGCATAAGCTCTTAAATTTAATGCTCATGTTAATCTCATGATTATTTTATTTAATGTTGATTCTACTACTTTGTGAAATTCTGAAACTAAAACATTCATGATCTTGCAAAAGTCACTATTTATTTATATCCACTAATCCCTAAATACATACATTATAATGCATATATCATATGTACTAAAAATTATACCCAATAACTGAAAACACTCCTTTTACATCCCTTCCCATGTCTCCAGACAAATTATTACCCTGGTTCTCCCATTTCTGTTATGGATACTAATTATCTTTGTTTTATAGACTCCAAACTGTAATAAACTTCATTTCTCACTTTGCCTCCCTTTTCACCTTCAATCCAAGTCCTAGCCATTCTTTTTAAAACCAATTTTTTATAATCCAGCAAAGCCATTTATATTTCAAACTGTTATGTCCACAATGTTAAAATCCTTATTTTGAGATACTAGGAACACTGAAATAATTCTCAAAATGATATTTTCTTTCTCATTTAAATCTACATGTATTAATTCCTGAGTCATTTATTCAGTAATGTTACTGTCATCTTAAAACACCATAGATATAAACAGAACAATGAAAGCAGCAGCACAGCAGCAACAACAACAAAGGCCCTTTCCATCTCTGACATTTTCAGGTTTGTTTTGTTTTAGATCCAACCATCTTATGTTACAAATAAAACAGCTCAACTGAAGTGACTTGGCCAAAGTGGGAAACTGCACTTGTGGCAATGCAGATCTGGCTGAAATTAGATCTTTGGCTCCTAAATCAGTGCCTATTTTGTTGTTGTTGTTGTTTTTTTTTTTACTATTTCTTTCAGACATTAAATAATGTCCAAATATTTTAGCATGGCTTTTAAGGTCTCTAAACTCTGATACAAATCTGAATTTGCTAACTCAAGTACACTCTTACGTAAACCCTGTGCTCTCCATTAAACAATTTGCCATCATTCTTGAATATATTTTTCACTTCCCTACCTTTGGATTGTTGCTTCTGTAATTCCCTATAGCTGAATATTTTTCCTAGCTGTATCCACAGTCCCCAACCATTACCTCCAAACAAAATTAAATTCTAGTTCAAAATGATTTTCTTCCAAGTTGGTACAAGGGATCCATGGTAGAAGATCTGCCTTTTCTGAGCACTTACTTTATTTCATTCATACCATTCATGTGATAAGATGTCACAAATTCTAGTTAACTATGTATTTGTCTTACATTCTTAACTTTGTAATTACTCAGGAACAGGGGCCATGCCATATATTTTTGCATTCCCCCAGCATAGCAAAGAGGCTATTATAATCAATTTCAGTGGATAATAGGAGTAACATTCACACAACCATTTTTAGTGCTTGTTATTTCCCAAGCACTGTTCTAAGTCCTTTACCTGCATTATGTCATTTTAACCTTCAATAATCCTATGGGGTAGGTAAGCTGCCCTTACTAAAATGCCACACAACTGAGAGATGGATCTATCAAAGCAACTCTTGAATGTGCTACTCCAGTTTCTAGTTTGAATCTATGCTCATCTCTAGGAATACATTTAAAGTAATTTGTATGTAAGTAAAAGAAATATTTCAAAAATTTTATATTCATGGTCACCCTAGTGGCATCTATTGATTCAAAGAATCAGTAGATTGTACAACTAGTTTCATGGGAATAAGTGAGAAACCTAGGAAGGCTGCCTTATTCTTTTAGAGTTTCAGGAGACCATCCAATGTACCCAGTACTATGCATTATAGCAGCCATGACATACTTGTATCTATTGAGCACGTGAAATGTGGTTAGTACAATTTGGAATGTGCCATAATTATGAAATGTTTACTACGTTTCAAATGAAGAAATAATGTAAAATAGGGTATTAATAATTTTGATATTGATTACATGTTGATATTATACCCTTTGATATATTTTATAGATTTTAACATATATTTTATGGGTATATAATTAATAAATATATATTCAAATATAAACAAAAATATATAAACATATCGTTTGCCTGTTCTTTAAAAATGTAACTACTAGAAAATTTAAAATTATCAACATATTATCATAGTATATAATATATCACATTATATTTCTATTAGAAAATACTGGCATATACCTTGCTTTACAGAGGAGGGAAATGAGGGTTAGAGAGAAAAGCAGCTTCTCCGAGGCCACACAGCTTGTAAGTGGTAGAATGCGGATTTGAGGTCTGTATGACTACAAAGCTCATGCTCGTATCCTTTATGATATGCTTGGATGAAGTGTTTTTTTTTTTTTGCTCCATGTCATCTCTTCCACATTGATTAAGCTGCCCTTACTAAAATGCAACATGACTGAGAGATGGATCTATCAAAGCATCTCTTAAGGGTGCCACTCCAGTTTCCAGTTTTCTATGCTTATCTCTAGGGATACATTTAAATTAATTTGTACATAAGTAAAAGAAATATTTCAAAAATTTTATATTCATGTTCACCCTAGTGGCATATATTGATTCCAAGAATCTGACTGTACAATTAGTTTCCTGAGAATAAGTGAGAAATTTAAGCAGTCTGCCTTATTCTTTTAGAGTTTCAGGAGACCATCTAATGTACCCAGTGCCTTAGTGGGCAGAAAAAAACACTTCCACATCTTTAAGTTAGCATTTTATATTAAGATGTTATTAAAAAATTGTCATGTCATTTTTGATGTAGGGGAAACAAACCAGATTATATTTTCTTTCCAATGCTTATGCTTTCCAAACTGACAAGCATCTTCTTAGTCTTACCCCAATAATACTTTGAATACAGTGAACATATTTTATTCAATTCTTTACACTAATTATTTCTAAAACGATAAACAGTTCTTGTTTTGCTGCAAGATTCCAACTTAATTTAAGAATTATGAAAAGAAAATTAATTGGATAGATTGGTAAAGTAAAATTATCTAAGGTAGAGAGGGTTATTGGACCTCAGTTGTCATTATGAAAATTCCAATTCCCTGAAATTCCAAGTAAAAATCACGGAGAGGCATGAAACTTGAATAAATCCAAGTTCGAAGAAGATACTGGTTTAGGAACCCTTACTATGATGGTATATTAGCTGGCGAAATTATGTCATTTTGTAATGGAACACCCTATGTTATGAAATTTATTAAATCATGTTGACAGAAATATTTGAATTTTCGTTAGAGGAATAATTCACAACAAAGTTAATGTATTAAGAGTTAAGAGTTGCATTTCCTTGGGGGACTCTTTAATTAATCAAATAAAATTTCCTGAGTGAGCCATCAGTTATCAGGTGCCGTTAGTTAAGGTAACTGTGGATATATAAATTGGTTGGGTTAAATAAATAGTCATTTTTAATGAGAATTATTAAATGTATCTATCAACACTTAAAATTTCTTTGTTTAGAAAATTCACAATATCTATTTTTCTTATTGTTCCACATCTGAACTCTGAACACATACACTAGCAAAAAGGTTACAAAATTCACTTATAGTTTTGAACATGTTACATTTTTCACCAATATACTTTTCCAGCAATATTATGAGTCAGCAATTGGATAAAACTATGCAGTTTTCTATTGTTTATGTAATCAGTAATAGTGTCATTCTAGATTAGAGGCATGTGTCTGCATGAATGAAGCTTTGTTATAAGAAATAGATGCAAACTCAAACCTTTAAGCTTATTATCAATAATAAAAATGTGAAGGAAATATATAATTACATTTCTCATTAAAACAACTTCATAATTTCTCATGATTATTCTTTGATTAAATTTTGAGCAGTAGGTTCCCCCAAAGAAACAAAAATATCCCTTTTATATATTATTCAAATAAGTCACATACACAGATCATAAGAAGTTTGTTTATTACAAATATACAAGACTAGAGACAAAAATAATTGTGTGCCATATACGAAATAACATATCAGAGACGGAAGAGAAACTTTGATCAATAAGGAAATGATTTTTATACACATCAGAACTGATTTGGAGCAATTGTCTCAATCAATATAGATAGGCAGAAATGCTTCTGAGCATTTATTACCTGTGGAGAGTGCTATTGATTAATTTTATTGATTTTTTGAATGCATGTGGAGAGGCATCTGTTGTTTCTTTAAAAGATGCCTCAAAATGAAAAGTATCAAGAAACTACTTAAGTTTTGAGGATTTGCATTAATGGCTCAACCAGGGTCATTACTCAGAATTTCAGAAACACCACTGAAAGAGATGTGAAATGTGATTTAGTTTACTTTGTACCTTACTGCTGATGAATGCATTTCAGAAAAAAAATATTACTTGAGAATTTAACTTTCCTAAGTGCTAGTAACAATTTAAAAACTTTTCTAGTATTTTTACTATGTGTATGAATGCTAAAGGATCCTAACTTTTCTTTTGTGAGCAAAGATTAGTTGATGTCAAGGTGTAAATAAAGAGTATTAAACAAACGCATTTTAAATTTCTCTTGGTAGAAGTTCATGTCTGAAAAATGATAACAGAGAAGGAAGGGAAGTCTTCAGTGTCTTACTTTAGAGCTCTAGTCAACAAATTTGTTTACCATACTTAGAATACATAATATTTAATGGATATAAAACACTTGGAAGTTGAGGACAGTCTACCATTATGTGAACTTGGTATGGAATTTACCGATTAAGCAAGTGAGTTTTATTGCACAAAGCCTGTTTTAGAAGCTTGCCGAAAACAGTTTTAAACAGATATAAGTTGCCCCTCTCTATTTATGAGGGTGTTGGTTCCATGTCCTTCCCAACCCACGGATACCAAACTCTTTGGATGTTCAAGCCTGTTCTATAAAATGGCGTAGTATTTGCATATAACATATGCATATCCTCCTGTGTACTCTAAATTGGTTCTAGATTACTTACAATACCTCATATAATGTAAATGCTATGTAAATAGTTGTTAAATTTTTATATATTTTTTTTTTATGAAAGAGAAATAGAAAGGGGGAGAGAGAACAGGAGTCTTGCTCTATTGCCCAGACTGGAATGCAATCTAAAAATAGGTATTGAAAACCTCTTTTATGCCAATAATTGTGCTTAACAGCAGAGACAGGAAGGAATAAGGGAAGAAAATAACAAACAGCCAACCAATATTTCATTTGAGTCTGTGAAATGCTATGCAAATGCTGAAGAGTGATTTACTTCCAATTATGTGGTCACTTTCAAAATAGGTGTAATGTGATACCGAGAAAAATGTATGTTCTGTGGACCTGAGGTGAAGAATTCTATAAATATTCACTGAGTTGACTTGTTCCAGGTCTGAGTTCAAATCATAGATATCCCTGTTAATTTTCTATCTCGTTGATCCATCTAATATTAATGTGGTGTCAAAGTCTCCTGCTATTATTGTGCAGGAGTCCAAGTCTCTTAATGACTATAAGTCATTAAGAAATTGTCTTATGTATCTGGGTGCTCCTATATTGGGTGCATATATATTTATGATCATTGACTCCTGTTGTTGCATCGATCCTTTTACCATTATGTAATGTCCTTCTTTGTTTCTTTTAGTCTTTGTTACTATTAAAGTCTATTTTGTCAGAGACAAAAGTTACAACTCCTGTTTTTTTTTTTCTCTCTCCATTTGATTGGTGAGTCTTCCTCCAATCCTTTACTTTGAGTCTTTGTGTGTCCTTGCTTATGAGATGGATCTGGATACAGCATACCGATGGGTTTTTACTTTTTATTCAATTTGCCTGTCTGTGTCTTTGATTGGGGAATTTAATCCATTTAAATTTAGGATTAATATTGATATTTGTCAGTTTAATATTGTCATTTAATGCTATCCAGCTATTTTGCCCATTAGTTGATATAGATGCTTCATTATGGAGATACTCTTTATCTTTTGGTGAGTTTTTGGGATGACTGATACTGGTTGTTCCTTTCTGTGTGTAATGCTTCTTTCAGAAGCTCTTGTAAAGTAGGCCTGGTGGTGACAAAATCTCTGAGTGCTTGCTTGTTCATGAAAAATTTTATTTTTCCTTCATTTAAAGCTTAGTTTGGCTGGATATGAGATCTGGGTTGAAAATTCTTTTCTTTGAGGATATTGAATATTGACCACCACTCTCTTCTAGTTTGTAGGGTTTCTGCTGAGAGATCTGCTGTGAGTCTGATAGCTTCCCTTTATGGGTAACCTGACCTTTCTCTTTAGCTGCCCTTAGAATTTTCTCCTTTATTTCAACCCTGGTGAATCTAATGTTTATGTGTCTTGGGGTTGCTCTATTTGAGAAATATCTTTGTGGTGTTCTCTGTATTACCTGGAGTTGAGTATTGTCCTGCCTTACTAGGTTAGGAAAGTTTTCTGAATAATATCCTGAAGAATATTTTCCAGCTTGGATTCATTCTCTTCATGATATTCAGATACACCTATCAAATGTAAATTAGGTCTTTTCACATAGTCCGATATTTCTTGGAGACTTGGCTCATTCCTTTTTACTCTTTCTTCTCTAATCTTGTCTTCTTGTTTCATTTCATTAAGTTGGTCTTTGACCTCTGATATCCTTTCTTCTGCTTGATCAATTCGACTGTTAAAACCTGTGCATACTTTGCAGCATTCTCGTATTAAAGTCTTCATTTCCATGAATTCACGTGTATTCCCCTCTAAATTGTCTATTCTTTTAACTCACAGAAGTTTCTTATTATCCACCTTCTGAAGCCTAATTCTGTTAATGGAATGCACTTGTTCTCCTTCAGGGCTTGTTCCCCTGTTGATGAGGAACTGTGATCCCCTGTAGAGGGAGAGGCATTCTGATTTTGGGTATTCTCAGCCTTTTTATGCTGGTTTCTTCCCATCATTGTAAATTTATCCACCTGTTGTCTTTGTAATTACTAACTTTCAAATCAGGTCTCTGAGTGGATGTCAAACTTGTTGATTCCCAGCACCGGAATCTGAGCAACCCACTGCACCAGCTAAAACAGGCATTACGATTCATGGTGCTTTTCTGCCCGGGAGTCTCCGGTCTGGCTTCCCTCTTGAGTCCCTTTTTCAGTCAGCTGAATGGGCGACTCTGCCTTCCCAGAGCTCCAAACGTCGACCAGAAGGGGACCCAGTCCTGTTTACTCTGCACCAAGAACTGCCGCACTGGCCACAAGAGTCGTGCTGGCAACCCATGGGGCTCCTCCGCTGGGAATCTCCTGGTCTGTGAGCAACAAAAATTCGTCTGAAAGTGTGGCGTCCTGTCGTTCTCTGCGCTTTCACTGGGAGCTACAATCCTGAGCTGCTAGTAATCGGCCATCCTGGATCTCTCTCTACTTTTATATTTTTATTGTTGTACCATTATTATTATTTTTTGAAGATTTTCAATCTGTGATTGGTTGAATCTGTGATTGTGAAATCTGCAGCTACATGGGGCCAACTGTAATCTTTTTCTGTCTTGAATGTGAAATCCATGTCTTTCTTAGGGAGACAGTTCTTTGATTCTCTGGAAATTCCTAAACTATAGCACAGGAAAAGAAAATTTAAGTCTACCTTGTTAGGAACAGAACTTTTGGCCTCACTATATGTAATTTTAAAAATATTTTCCCCCCTCAAAAATATTTTCCCTCCTATTAGGAGAGCATGAATGATGATCTTGAACAGGTGCTTCCTACATTAGTTATGTTCTGAATATTACAGAAATCCCTTGTGAAATGCACCTAAAGTCCTAAAAATGTTCTAACTAATTATTGAATCTATTTAAAATATCAACAGCCACCTGCTTCCATTAAGAAATCCTTGTAGACCTGTTTCCTAACTTGGTCTTCACCTATACAGGTGATCAGTGTTGAAATATTTATTCAGAGACCCCACACATCTGGAGCTTTGCAAACATTTCAGAAAAGCTTTTGCTGATGACAGAAGAAATGCAAGTTCTAGTTCAGTTCTGAGGATTCAATAAGCCATCACAAAACATAGTTTATAGCAAATCAGAGACTGTGATATATTCTTCTCCACTGTTTAGAGATAGGCAATGGAACCAAAGGCTTATATTTAATATAATAAAATTAATTTAAAAATTAATCATTTTTATCTTATTTTAAAGTAATAAAACCATGCTTAATATTGCTCAGATTTTACTACTCAAACCGTAAATACATTTTAAGACTCTAAAAGTCAGAGTTATAATATTTTGAAAGTTTTTCTCTTAATGTACATTGGTGTCAGAACTAATTTATTATAAAGGAATCCCCTTTCTTGAATGTGGAGGTTTGTCTGTGGGGAAAACCACTGTCAAATTCTGTTAGTTAATGTTCAGGTGGTGAATTGTTAATAATTACATCCTAATTTTAGAATTTCATCCTTTCCTACTTCAGGGCAACATTGTTAGGTGAAAGAGGCTAAGTGATAAATCAGCATCACTACACCATTAATAGTTATAGTAAAAAAAAGAGATGAAAATATGTGATAATTATAATGAGATGGATACCCTCCTCACAAGAGGAAAATAATGGCTGGAATATCAAATGTGAAGGTCTTGTATTAACTGGGAATGGTTAAGTTAATTAGTTTAAATGTAGTATAATCTGATGATTAAAAAATACTAAACTCTCTGAAATCATAGAGAAATTACCTCTAAATTTTAAATATGTCACTATTACCTGATTAAGACCCACAGACCTAATACCTAATGGAGGTTTCCTTTTAAGTAATTTGAAGTGGTTGATAATAAAATATGGAACCACTAGCTTACAATTATTATCTTTTTCCCAATTATTTCACATCTGTTGTATTATGTAATCCTTACAATCAAATACAAAAGTAGCATTGTTACTTTTATTTTACAGGGAACGATACTGAATTATAGAGACATGAAAGACTTCCTTTAAAATAACAGAGCTGGGGTTTGAACAAGGATGCCAACCAAGTACATCTATACAATTCCCTCTATCCTGCAGCCTGAGGGGAAACAAAAATAGTTATGCCAGAAAGTTAAGCTAATTTGGCTGCTACATGAACCGCTAAATAAATTTATATTAACTATAATTCTGCGAAGGCATCTTTATGGAAATTTCAACTAACATTCTATAATCTGATGACCTGGCTTTGTATCTCATAGAAAATTTAAAGCAACATGTGATTAGTTCATTCTTTATTCAGCCTCTCTCTATCATACTTTCTCACTGTTAACCTCTTCATCTGGCATTCCACTTGGATCGAATGAGGTTTTGCTAAAAGCTAGTAGACAATTTGAGATTAAGGGCATTGATGAGTACTTGGAGTTAAAGTAATGAGGCACGCATGATTTAGCTATATACAGGAGGCATAAAAATGGCAATGTTGGCAGTGCAATTATTAGAAAATATGGAGTTTGACTTGTCTGAATAAATGGAATATTAGGGTATTTTTGGTTGCAAGTGAAGAAAAGTCAACTTAGTGTGGCAAAGGGAAAACATTTTTTAAAGTTTAACAAATGTGTTTATCACACAGAAATATAAATAAACAGACTCTAAAAATGGCTGGATCAAGAGGTTGGAATGATGTTATTAGGGTGCCTTCTCTCATTGTCTCTATATTCTGATTCCAACAGTATAAATCCATACTGAGGAAGAATCTATCCACTTGGTAGTCTGGGTTCAAGCTCGCGGCCTACCAAATTTAAGGTTTATGGAAAGAGTACCTCTATTGCCCAGCAGTCTCATAGAGGGTAAATTCTTTCCCTTATTGATTAGCTTGGATCATGCGGCTGGCAGGTGGAAGGGTGTGACTTACTAATTCACCAGGCCAGGATTAAGTACTGACCACAACAAATGAGAGTTGACAAGGAGAATTACCCAAATGAAGAACAAGATGCTGTCAATTTAGGAGGAATATCACTAAACATTAAAAAAAATCTACTTCAGATAGACATTCCAGATGTGCAGTTCAGAGCCAATTTTTGCATTAGCGAAGGAAACAAAGAAACAAATAATAAGCCACATTGTAGGCCATGAAAACAGTCCTTTACCTTCTATTGTCTTCCCATTTGACAATCCACCTTATGCCTCCTAAAAGACTAATGCAAATAAACGGCATCTAGTTTTATCAAGAAATCAGCTCATTTGGGATCCTTTGATTTACAGTGGGGTTATTAAATGCAAAAACTCCGAAGGATAAACTTTAGGGAAGGTAGGGGTAACATGGGAATTATAGTTGCAAAAAAAACAGAAAACATTTGAACACCTATGTAATAAGTGATCTGCATTAGAAAATAAAAAATTATATAAATTCAAGGCTTTTTTGTATTAACTAGATAGAATGATTGTTAATATCTCAGTGGCATTCATATACTAGAGTATTTCGACAAAAGAAACAATTTCAGCAAGTTGCTTTGGTTTTTCCTTATTAAGTTAAACAGAATAAAATTATTATAATCTCTAAAATGAGAAACACATGTTATAATTTTTATAAGACTTTCTTAATAATCCCAGTATTTTAAGGAAAACAAGCTAAAGAAAAGTGCTTTTTTAAGGGCTATTTATCAAAGATAAACATTTTGGGTTTCAGTGGCAACTCTGTATATGTTCTAAAGACCTTAATGTGAATCTATAAAAAATTCTGAATATGAAAGAATTTAATTCAGTTATTTCTAAATAAATCATTTTAAAAATAATATATAAAAACATAAACGACCACATAGATCAAATTTATTTTGAGAAACCACACTACTTTGCTGTTGACAATATTTAAATTAAAAAATATATTCTTCTTTAGAAATTCAGAATCTCGAGAATAAAACACATGAACATGTAAGAAGAAGAAGGGATCAATGAAACAAAATGGATAAAATATTAATAGTTGTCAAACCTGGGTAGTGGATAAATGGGGCTTATTATGCTATTTTCTTTACTTTTTCTGCAAAGAAACAACCCAATTATAAAATGGGCCAACATGGTGGAAAGCAGTGTGATGATTCCTCAAAGAACTTGAAGCAAAATTACTATTCAACCTAGCAATCCCATTATTGGGTATATACCCAAAAGAGTATACATCACTCTACCATAAAGACCACATGCATGCATGTGTTCATTGTAGCACTATTCACAACAACAAAGACATAGAATCAACATAAATCCCATCAATTGAAGACTGGATAAAGAAAATTTGCTACATAAACACCAAGGAATACTATGCAGCCATAATAAATAATGAGATCATGTCCTTTGTAGCAACATGGGTGGAGCTGGAGGCTGTTATCTTAAGCAAACTAATATAGGAACAGAAAACCAAATACTGCAAGTTCTCACTTATAAATAGGAGCTAAATGATAAGAACACAAGGACACAAAAAGGGAAACAATAGACACCAGGGCATACTTGAGGGTGAAGGGTGGGAGGAAGGAGAGGATCAGAAAAAAATACCTGTCAGGTACTATGCTTATTACCTGAGAGATGAAATAATTTGTACACCAAACCCCTGTCACGTGCAGTTTGCCTATGTCACAAATCTACCCACGTACCCTTGAACCTAAAATAAAATTTATAATAAAAAATATTTCAAAGTGGGTCAAATACCTTAACCCTTACCAAAGAAGATATACAGATGGTGCATAAGCATATGAAAAGAGGCTCAACATCATATGTCATCAGGGAAATGCAAATTAAAACAACAGTAAGGTACCACTATATACCAGAACATTGATAACACCAAATGCTGGTGAGAATGTGGAGCAACAGGAACATTCATTCCTTGCTGGTGAGGATGCAAAATGTTATAGCTATTTTGGAAGATGGTTTTGCAGTTACTTACAAAAGTAAACATACTCTTGCCAGTTATCTCACAATTGTGTTCTTTTGTATTTACCCAAAGGAGGTGAAAACTTATGTCCACCTAAAAATTTGTACAAGAATGCTTAGAGAAGCTTCGTTCATAATTGCCAAAACTTGAAAGCAACCAAAATGTCCTTTAGTAAGTGAATGAATAAATAAAGTATGGTACATCCAGACAATGGAATATTGTTTAGTGTTAAAAAGAAATGAGCTAACAAGCCGTGAAAAGGCAGGGAGGAAACATCTATGCGTATTAGTAAGTGAAAGAAGCCAATCTGCCAAGGTTACACACTGCATGATTTTTACTATGTGACATATTGGATAAGGCAAAACTATGGAGATAATAAAAAGATCTGTGGTTGCCAGGAGTTGGGGGGGAGGTAGGGATGCATAGGCAGAGCACAGAGGATATTTAGGCCTGTGAAACTACTCTATAATACCACAGGATTATGATGGATATATGTGATTACACATTTGTCCAAATCCACAGAATTAACAACACCAAGAATGAACCCTAACATAGACTGTGGGATTTGAAGGTTAATGATGTGTCAATTATGTTCATCAGGTGTAAAAAATGTGCCACTTAGGTGGGGGATTTTAATGATCAGGGAGGAGGCTGTGCATGTGAGGGACAGGTAATATATGGGAAAATTTTCCTCTCAATTTTTCTGTGAAACTAAAACTGATCTAAAAAGACAAAGTAACAAAACAAAAGTTTGAAACCAATATGAGATTAATAGCTCATTTTCAATTGGAATTAAAGCTAAAATACCTATCACTTAGGAGGATATTATCATAAATGCTCAAAGCAGGTGCTTTAAAATATATTAAAGTTTTTTTACTCTAGTACATAATTCTGAATCAGCATTCAAAATAGTGTCTTCTCTAAACTGTGAACTGTAGATAATTGTAAGTAAACGAAAGAACTCAAATGTGTACACTGGTATAGGGAGCAGCTATTTCCTCAAAAAATGATAGCAGCAAGCTATGCTGTTATTAAAAAATAAATCACAGCTCAAACTATTAGATTCCTAAAATCATCACTGTAGAGAGAAACAGAGACAGAAAGAGGCAGAGACAGAGAGAGATGCCTATTTAGTTGAGGATTATAAAATGGAAACTAAATTAATACAAAGATTTTCATTAAGCAGCACTATCCATCACAATCCGACAGCAGCCTGAAAACAGAATAAATTTCCTGGCCCATATTCTATGTATTGGCCAATGGTAGTGCCCAGATACACCAGATAATTGCTCCACCATCTGCTTCACATTGATTACATAGTTGTGGTGGTACATTTCCTATGACTGGAGAAAGATTCCATTTTAAAAAATAGACATTATTTGAGCTTTCTAAATTAGGAGTCTCTTCAAAATAGCACAATATTCGCCCTTTAAAACTTTTTATAGAGCAAATCTAAAGCTTTGATATGTTTCTTTTTCTAGAAATTAATCAATACTTTCATTATTTCTCATGTATAACATTTTTCTGTTTTTTCTTTCCAATTTCATGTTATGAGTGTTGTAAAGCATTGGGGGTGTAAAATATCCTTTGTTCCAATCAAATGCACATGTACCTTAAAAGATATATAGGATCATGTTTAATTCTGCACACATGACACACACACATTTTGACTTAAATGATCTTGACATGTATAACAATGTGTGTACCTATGCAACTATCTTGCACGTTCTGCACAGGTACCCCAAAACCTATAATGCAATAAAAATTAAAAATTATTTTATATAATTTTATTTTAATTATTTTGCTATTTTGAGAAAATATTCATAAAATATTTTATTTTTAGACCTGAAAATACTAATTTTCATTGATTACATACAGAATCAAATAACTATCTTGCCTTTTATGTTTGTTATTCAATGAAGTAGTCTAAGATTAAAAAATAACATATTAAACTCAAATTGGGGTATTATTGAACAAAACTTCCCTACTTACTGAAGGGAGGCCAAATTTTGCATATTTCCTTCAGGAGCTGACAACCAACGAGCAGAGCATAACTGGAGAAAGCCTATTATAAGATTTCAACCAAAATAAAGATAAGCTATCCACTACAAACTCTGAGATTCATGAAAATATGTTTAATTTCAAGGAAAGAGATTAGATGACTGCTTTCATACAAGATATTGGTACTTTAATTGTAACTTTTGTTGAGAAAATATATGACATGGTTTAAGAAATCAAGTTCCAAAGGCCTATAGTGAAAAATAATTTCTGCCCGAAACCTTCTACCACAAAGTTTCATTCCCAGCAATTCCTACTTTAAATTACTTTAGCTGCTTCTTTGGAAAATAATATATTTTGAATAATAATGAATTCCACTAGTATTTCTTAATATACCAATTTCAAACATTTTCTATGGACTTCCTATTAAGAGAGAATATTAGACTCTTATGTAATTATACCCAGTTATCATCTTTCCATTTTTCAACTAATTTAGAACACAATTCTAGGTTCAGTATTAACAAATTAGCAGCTACATTATTATGACTATGCACACACATTTATATGGAAACCTTTCTCATAGGTATTTGGGTGCCTGCTTCTCCCACTCTATTAAGTCAGTGACCACTCTGTGATCTGCTTTTTTTTCTCCCTTTGTGGGTTGGTTTTCTATCTATCACTAATTACTCCTAAACTCTTCTTCAGAAATATAAAACTTCTTTCAATATGATTCTTCCCCAGGTCAAATACATCAAGTTTACTTTTTTGATTCTTATTTCTTAAAGATGCTACCTCCTAAACAAGGGCTTGCTTGCATGGGAAAAGCTCACCTTCTGAGGGTTTCTGAGGGAGGCTAAGTACAGGGATAAGATTCTGGGATTGGGGCTGGACACAGAAGCTCTTGCCTATAATCCCAGCCTTTGGGAGGCTGAGGTAGTTGCATCACTTGAGATCAGGAGTTCCAGTCCAGACTGGCCAATATGCTGAGACTCCGTCTCTCCATAAAAATTAGCTAGGCATGGTGGCCAGTGCCTGTAGTCCCAGCTACTCTAGAGGCAGGAGGGTTGCTTGAACCTGGGAGGTGGATGTTGTAGTGAGCTGAGAGCGTGCCACTGCATTCCAGCCTGGGTGACAGGAGTAAAACCCTATCTTAAAAAAAAAATTCTGTGACTGGGCAGGCAGCAAGCTGATGTGTGACCTTCAAATGTCAGTATTTGTAGACATTTTCCTTGGGTTTTATTCAGTTTCTTCAGCAATGAATCTTGTGGTTTGCTCACTTGTGGCCTGTGTTCCAGGAATCAGATGAAGAGAAAAATGGAGAGAATCTTCTTGGTCCAAATCCCTGCATCGTGCTCATATTTTGTGCCTTGTGTTCCTGAGTCCAGGGCCCCTTTGGATTTAATTTCCCTGAAGGATAAACCTCCTGTCTCTTGAGAATTGTGGTTCAAAGAGAACTAGTTGCCTGGTTGAGCAGGGTTTGAGAGAAGATCGAGGGGCTTAGAATGCTCTTTATGTGATGTGTCAGATCCAAGCTTCATTCCTAAATTCTCTGTAGCTGGCGACGCCAATTCCAGAATTGCTAGGGAGCTCAGTGATGGAAATTAGTTCATTTATATGGAAGTCATCTTCTTCTTTAGGAATTTGAGTCCCTACTTCTCCCACTCTGTTAATTCAGTTGCCACTCCATGATCTGTTTTCCACTGACATTTCTTTCCCAGAATTGTATCCTCTGTGTTTTCTTTGTCCTTGTGTGTTTGTACACATTTCTGTCTTTACTGTCATTAAGGCTTTCACATTTAATCGACCATATTAAACTCATTCTTCAATGTGATATTTTCATTTTGGTGGATAAAATTAATGCCAATTTTCCCATTTATATTTTATTCAATAAATTAGGTAATCTAAGTTTTAGAATATATTTTACAATTTATTTCATAAGATCAGAAGAAATATGTTTAATAAAATTTTCCATGAAAAAGATGAAGCAAAAATATTTTTCCTTCTTTGACCTTTATTTTCCTTAAATGTTTTATATGTATTAACCAATTTGCTTCTCAAAGTCATTTTAATGATTATCCAGTTTTTTGTTTTTTTTTTTGAGGCGGAGTTTCGCTCTTGTTACCCAGGCTGGAGTGCAATGGCACGATCTTGGCTCACTGCAACCTCTGCCTCCTGGGTTCAAGCAATTCTCCTGCCTCAGCCTCCCGAGTAGCTGGGACTACAGGCATATGCCACCATGTCCAGCTAATTTTTGTATTTTTAGTAGAGATGGGGTTTCACCTTGTTGACCAGGATGGTCTCGATCTCTTGCCCTCGTGATCCACCCGCCTCGGCCTTCCAAAGTGCTGGGATTATAGGCGTGAGCCACTGTGCCTGGCCACAATTATACCAGTTTTATAGAAGAGGAAATTAAAGATACAAAGCTTAGGGAAGTTGCCTTCTATCATATAACTAGTAAGTGTAGGGTCAAGATTCTTTGGGTTCAAGGGCCCTGCCCAAATCCATATGCATACAGCCTGTCTATGCTCAGGTCATGGTTTTGTGATCTCTGCTGTAATAACAGTGTCCTTCATTGTCTTTAAGAACTCCTAAGAACCAGCATATCTAAAGTCACAAATACTTAATACTGTTGTCCACCCAGCTGCCTTGTCACACCTTAGTGTATTTCTTTGTTTTACTCTGCACTTGTTTCAAGACTTTTTTCTCATGAAAATCTTGTTTGCCCATCAATTTCATACATGGCCTTGTCTCTTTTGCCAAGCCTTCTGTAGCCTGGCAGCTCCATTTCAGATCATCTCCATGACAGTGATTTGGCTGTCCATTGGAACTGTGCTTCTAGTAATTTTCCCCTGGCTCTACATATTCCATCCAGTTGGATTTTAGCACCATGACCCACACTCCCCTCTAGAACTCATGCTGTGCTCCCTGACTACCACCTGCCTTTCCCACTCCACTGGGAGTATGGGGGGAAAGGGGATGACTGCTCCACTGTGGTTCTAATTGGATGATATTATATTTAAAATGCCCATTCAGTTTATATTTTTTAGTCATATTTAATTCAGCATTGGGAATATTACTGTTTTTAACCAGTTTGTGCTCAGAGTGAGCCTGAGATAAAATGGGAGCTGACTGGTGTAGAAGAATAGTCACTTGTTTGGCCATCCAGGAAGCCAAGTTTAATTTTAGCCTTGAGAGAATTTGAAATAATTATAATTACATGGGTATTAAAGCCCATGAGTGAAAAGGACTTTGTTTTTTTAAAAGCATACCCATTCATTTAGCATCAATTCACAACTGGCAGTTCACCCTCCCAAATGCTCTAGCACTGAGTGTGCATACTGAGTTAGAGTATTTCTGGAGGAGTTCAAATACCTAAGAAGTAGGCCATTGTTGAAGGTGTAATATTGAAACTATAATTAATTTGAATACTAGAGAAATGCAAGAAACATAAAATCGGTATACATTTTTGGAGAGAAAAATGGTATTATTTTATACATTTTATTTGTGGTACAGAATAACTGGACAGTTGGCTTAAAATAATTACAGGGTATCCTTCACATAGTGTCAGGCTTCATTACAAATGTTGGTTAATAACCATTCCTGAGCTTGGGCTCCAGGGTTAATTTGAAGTGCACTCCAACAAAAAAATAGGTAGTCATTTCACAGTCACTTCAAAATTTTACATAGATTCTGCCTTGGTCCAGACTAAGGTCCTAACCGAAGAGTGTCAATGATATGATGGAATGAGGTATCTTGAAAAACAGATGAGACAATATAACTGCCAGTTTAGTCTTCTACCCTTCGAAAGACTGAAAGATGTTTTGTGTTATTTAGCAAAAATGGATTTAAAAATTGGCATTGGGATTTTCAGTGGAAAAGGAAAGAAAGGACTCTTCTTTTAACATAAGCATGTTATTGTCAATAGTGGCATCTCTATTAAGCTTGTTCTCTTACTTAAACACTCCTATTACTGTCATCTCTCAGGTTTGTCATACCCACTGCCCTGACAGTAAAAACATTCTACAGTAAAATCTGTCAAAGAGGCCAGTTGATTTCCTACATCTTCTGACACATGCTGCTCTTTAATATCAGCCTGTCAGAATACCTAAGAGAATGGCATCTGCTTTCATTCTTGGAGCTGAGGCTAGGACTACCATCAGACACTGCAATCATTAGCCTTGTATTGCTGTGAAATTCTGCCTTTTGGAACCATAGTTTCCTGCTGGAAAATGTTGTTGGCACAACTATATCATGCACATTAGATTGCACAAATTTTGGGAGAACTAGCTATTTTGAAAAACATTCTTTTCCTCATGTGAATTTGTTTTACTTTCTTTTTATGATAAATTGTTTCAAATTATGTATTGGATTTTTCTCTGCCACAATCAACAGGTACCTGCATGGGTGTCTAGAGAAATATTTTTGACTTGACTTGTCTTGATTATATTTTATCCTTGTGGGTTACATATGCCTTTGTATTAATCTTACGTTTGTCTTATCTATAGAGGAGTGTTTCTCTTGATTTCAAAATATGATTGATTTAAGTGATTTCAGGGTGATATAGTGGGCGTCTTTTATTTACCAGAGATGGTTTTCCTGGCACCCCATTGGTAGGTCACTGAGCTTTTACATTCTCTTTTATCTGATTCTCTTATGGCATGTGTTTATGAGAGGCCTGGGGAGCAGCCTATTAATACAGGCGATGTTCTCAGAAAAGAAAGTGGCTAATTTTATATAAAATATAGCAATTTCTGAAACCAATGTATGTGGTATATTCATATAGTAGTAACTTTGGGAAGATATGGATTTATCCTAAAGACAACCAAAAATTTCCTTTTTTGGAATTCTTTCACATGCACATGCTTTTATTCCTTACCCAGTAAAGTTGATTTCGGGATTGAAATTTAAAAGTAGTGCATTATCACTGTGATAATGAAAGTAAAAGTGTCTAAAAATGATCAAACACACACACATACATGCACACACATGCAGGCATGCACACACACACTCCTTTACCTTACTCTCTGGCTTAATTGTCTCTTGATGAAGGTGATTTTAATAATTTGTTTTGCATTATTCCAGAGTTTTCATTTGCCCATAACATAAAGTGGTTTAAAGTTTTTAGGAGAATGGGAAGAGCATATATATTTTTTAGCTTTTCCTCTTCCCTTTAACAATACATCATAGACATAGGCAGGTATACCATGAAATTAATGAACCATGCACTTTAGGGCCCCTCACTTGTATAGGCACTTCCAAGACCTTAGGAGGGAGAGGACCTGGCAATTTTCTATTAGTAATTTTTTTTTCTTAAAGAGGGCCTCTGCCATTTTATGTGCCAGGCTGTACCAAACCTGTATCTATTCAAGAGCTTGGACATTATTCTAGGTCAGTAGATCTGGAATATGGGCATTCTTTTTGTTCTAGCATTTCTAAAAATGTGAATCTCTTCAACAGGAAAAATATATCAAATACATAAAAAGTATGTACTGGGATAATTTTAGCATTTTAAGTTTAAAATATATATTTAAAATACAGCAATAATAGAACTTTTCATTACTTGGAGAAAAATTTAAAACTTATGGTATAACCACATGATATGGTTTGTCTGTGCCCCCACTCAAATTTCATCTTGAATTGTAGTTCCCATAATCCCCAGGTGTTGTGGGAGAGACCAGGTGAAGATAATTGAATTGTGATAGTGGTTCCCCCATCCTGTTCTCCTGATAGTGAGTTCTCACGAGATCCAGTGTTTTATAAGGGGCTTCCCCCATCATTGGACTCTCATTCTCCTTCCTGCTGCCCTGTGAAGAAGGATGTGTTTGCTTTCCCCTCTGCAATAATTGTAAATTTCCTGAGGCCTCCCCAACCATCTGAACTGTGAGTCAATTAACCTCTTTACTTCATAAATTACGCAGTCTCTGGTATGGCTTTATTAGGAGCATGAAGATGGACGAATACACCACACTTTTGAATATTTATAAAGGTAAATTTTATTTTTTGAAAGCACCAAATGATATTCAGAATGTGGTGGAAAGTAAAGGGCCAACTGGAATAATATCACCTTTGGTTAAAAATTAGAATGTGATTATAAATCAAAATTATCTTGTTTGGTCAGTTCTTTCCTTCAACAGGCATATATTGAGATGCTGCTTTGTTTCAGGTTCCTGATGGATCAAACATAGCCCTATTTTTGAAAATGAAAATAACATATACATGATAATTCCAGTTTAATATAGAGTATCAGATAGCAGAAATTCAATAAATATTTGTTAAAAGAATAAAAAAGTAAATCAGTAGAATGCCTTAGCAATATTATATACATGGCATGTTAAGAACACAAAAGAGAGAGATATTTAAATGCCTAAGGTGTCAGACAATGCTTGCTTCACAGAGAAGATGACCTTTGAGCTAAATCTTAAATGATAAAGGAAGTTGAAGGGAAAAAAGAGTGAACAGAGAACAATTTGGGCAGAAGGAAGTAGTAAAAATGCTCCAGGTAAAAAGATAATGTGTCAGGAAATTTGACTTACTTGGATAAGTTAAATCAATTGGGTTTGGAGTGCAGGGTACCTGTATATGACGCGTAGGAGCTGAGAAGGAAAAGTTATGCAGCTGTCAAAAGTCAAGCAGTCCTCCTTATTTAATGACCTTATTTATTTTTATTTATTTATTTATTTATTTATTTATTTATTTATTTATTTATTTATTTATTTTTCTGAGACAGGGTCTCACTCTGTCACCCAGGCTGGAATGTAATGGCATACTCTTAGCTCACTGCAGCCTTGGGTTCCTGGGCTCAAGTGATCCTCCCACCTTAGCCTCCTGAGTAACTGGAACTACAGATGTGTGCAACCATGCCAGGCTAATTTTTGTATTTTTTGTAGAGATGGGTTTTTTTCCCATGTTTCCCAGGTTGGTCTTGAATTCCTGAGCTCAAGTGATCTACCTGCCTCAGCCTCCAAAAGTGCTGGGATTGCAGGCGTGTATCACAGTGCCTGGCCTGTTTCATATTCTTATACAGTGTTTTCATTTTCATTCTTCAGTGATCCTTGTTAGAACAACATTTCTCTATTTGGTAAAGTTTGTTTACCATATTTCCATATTTAGCTGACTCCACGGAGAAAAATGTTTCTTAAAAAAATGTTCACAATTTGTATCTTTTTTTTTCTTTTGTCTTGTGAGACAGGGGTCTGGCTCTGTTGCTCAGAGTGGAGTACAGCGGTGCGATCTTGGCTTTCTGTGACCTCTGCCTCCTGGGCCCAAGCTATCCTGCCACCTCAGCCTCCCAAGTGGGCAAGTAGCTGGGATTACAGTGTACGTCACCACACCTGGCTAAGTTTTGTATTTTTTGTAAAGATGGGGCTTTCACCATATTGCCCAGGCTAGTCTCAAACTTCTGGGCTTAAGCGATCAGACTGCCTCAGCCTCCCAAAGTGCTAGGATTACAGACATGAGCCACGGTGCCCAGCCCCACTTTTGTCTTTCCAAGCTATTTTATGAGGTGGTTATTACAAAAGGCACCTAATATGTAAGAGCCACATTGAAATAGTAATAGAAAATCAAGATCCCCAAAAGAGACCATATGAATGCAAATGGAAACCAGCAAATTCAGTACAATGACTTGATTGTTGAACTTCAGATTTGGATCTGTGCTTGTTGTCAGGCAACTCAAAAAATAAGTTTAGAGGGGGTTTTTTTTTTGGTTGTGTATTATAATTATTATTTGAGATGGAGACTTGCTCTGTCACCCAGGATGGAGTGCAGTGGTGCAATCTTGGCTAACTGCAACCTCCGCCTCCTGGGTTCAAGTGATTCTCCTGACTCAGCCTCCCAAGTAGCTGGGAGTACAGGCACATGCTACCACGCCCAGCTAAGTTTTATATTTTTAGTAGAAATGGAGTTTCACCGTGTTGGCCAGGCTGATCTCAAATTCCTGACCTCAGATGATCTGCTCACCTCAGCCTCCCAAAGTGCTGGGATTACAGGCGTGAACCACTGTGCCCCCACCTCCCCCTAGAATTTTAATAAAACAAAGATATAATCCTAAGAATAAAAATATTCTCTCATGAGTCTTTATATAAAGAAGAAATAGTTAAGATCATAGGCTCTAGAGTTAGACTGCCTTGGTAGTAGTTACTTAAGCCCTCTGTGACTCAGATTCTTCGTATATCAAATAGAGATTGCATGTGATTTAAATGAGATATTGATATATAAGATTTATATAATGTTGAATGTGTGCCAGGAAGTGATCTAAATGCTTTATTTATATATTAAGTCGTTTTATCTTCACACTAATCCCAAAGGTAGGGATGGTTATCTTTATCCCCGTTTTATAAATGAGGTACTAAGAAGTTAACTCTCTCAAGAGCATACATCCATTGAGTGACAGATTCAGAATCTGAATCCAGGCAGCTTGGCTGAACTACTGTGTTCTGATCTCCTACCTATGCTGCTTGTCTGGAACCACGAAAGTGGTGCCTAGCACATCATGAATGCTTCATATCTAACGACTGTTAGGGTTATGACAGGACTAAGAACATTTTCAATGTCATTTGATAATAAACATAGCCATGGGTTTTCTATGGTTGTCTCTTGTTGTCTATGATGAAAATATACCATTAAAATGGAATTCAGTGACAGTGAATATGCAAAAGGCAAATCTAATGTGTTTCCAGTATGAGGACTTTAGGAATTCTAACTTGACTCAGGTATAGAATTAAGGACACAGAGCAGAGTGACTCAATTGTACGTGCTTTAGTTACTCTCTCCCAAATATGACTTCTTTTAGTTATTCTTCTACATTGCCACTTGAAGAAGCAGCCATATGCTTTGGAAAACAGCTCAGCAGATGGCAAGTTTGATGACCTATTGTAGAAATTAGGGAAATGAAAAAGAGTTTTCCTGCCTGGGAAACATGCTCTGCCACTGGCATGTAAGTACATACCCGTTGCCTGGTGAAGGATACAGATTGTTTATCCAGGAGGACATCCAAGATATTTGAAATTCTTATATATTATTCTTGGGATAGGGAGGAAGAAAGGGGAGATACTGGGTGTGGAGAGAAAATTTGTCAGACCTTCCTTCTTCGTATGAAATACAGCACCACTCTGAAACCCAGCACAGTTTCCTGAGTAAAAGGTCACACTGGAGACGCAGGTATAGTTGGTAGTACATTCATATTAACTCTTCTATTTAACTTTCATAACCTCATGTTTCACAGGATTATCTATAGCATCTCTAGAGAAAAATGGGTGCTATTATTATTTAAGTAGGATTATTAATATTATTCCAATATTATTTAAGTAGGAAAGGAAAATTCCACATTTAAAAAACTCAAAAATTATTGGGGACAAAGCATTATAAGAAATACAGTGCAGGCAGGCATTGCCATGCCTTCATGAACAGCCAGTCTTTGCAGACAATTCAGAGATCTCCAGTGGCCAAGATTAAGGGGAAGCAAAGTGTATTTTATGTTAAATGTTTTAATTGGTATTTTCACTAAAAAGAAGATATTTGGTTTTAAATTGAAATCTTCTGAGATGGTCTTAGACAGGTTAGTAGCTCATATTCAAAGTAATGATATCATCTTAAGAATTCTGGGTCTGGTATCTTAAATACATATTAATCACCTAGAGTATAAAAGTAATATATCAGTAATAACAGGCTGATAGGCAAAGTTATTTTATGAACAGAGATTTATAGATGGTTTGTCATGTGCATGAATGCTGCAGTAGCCTCTTCTCTGGTCCAGAAACTTCTCTTATCTTTTTCGGAACAACAATCTACACAATAGCCAGAATGAGTTTTGAGAAATATAAATCTGATCATGTCATCACTTGTCTTTTGATGACTTCCCATTTGCTTGTGGTTTACATAATTTCTCTTCCATTTATTTTTCACAAAAGTACTTTTCACTTGCCCTCACCCAACTCCCACCTCTCAGCCTTAACAAGTTAGACTCTGTCATTCTGTCTGGCTGGAATGGTCTTCTCTCCAAACACCTTCTTATCCTTCTTAAGTGAATTTCTTTCAAATTTATTTCAACTTCTAGTCTAAATATATCTTTTTTTTTTGAGATGGAGTCTCACTCTGTCTCCCAGGCTGGAGTGTAGTGGTGTGATCTCAGTTCACCACAACCTCTGTCTTCCCAGCTCCAGTGATTGCAGTGCCTCAGCCTCCCAAGAAGCTGGGACTACAGACAGGTGCACCACCATGTCTGGCTAATTTTTATATTTTTAGTAGAGGCAGGGTTTCATCATGGTGGCCAGGCTGCTCTTGAACTCCTGACCTCAGGTGATCTGCCTGCCATGGCCTACCAAAATGAGCCATCTCATTTTGAAGATATCCTCTTCAGTCCCTACCTGGGATTGAAGAAGTAAGCCACTGTTCCCAGCATGGTCTAAATATATCTTTCGAGTGCCCCTTTAGATCTCCTGAACTATGCTTAGGACCCCTTATTAATATGCCTTCATAGTATCTGAACCTCCTTCCAGTGCTATGCAATATGTAATCACTTAATTATTTGTGATAATCTTAACATAATGCCTATCTTCCCCATTGGATTATAAATTCAGTGAAGGTTGAAACGTGTTTTTTCACCTCTATTCTCAGGGACAAGCATAGTGTGTTGTAAGAGAGCAGTTTTTAGATGAATGGAGTTGTATCTCAAGGGACAGGAGATGAGGCAGGCAGATGAAAGTAGGGTGGGGCTTCACCATGAGCAAAGGTAGAAGCATGCAGATAGGCATGGCATCAGTTGTGTGACACTCAGAGCTCCTTTATAAAAGGCTTTAGCAACAGTCATGCTTAGAGAGGCAGAAGCCCAAACAAGCTGATCTCCTGAAGCTCCTTCTACTCCATGACACTCTGTACCTGGCACATCTTTCCATAACTCTCAAAGGAAAAAGCCTATTGTCTGACTGCATATTGAACAGTTATATGGAGACACAAAGGGACGTGAATGCAATGCTCTTCATTTAGAAAAAGGAGACTAGGATTCAATATGGAAACTTTCAATGAGCATAGACCAATGTCACATACTTGATGGATACTCAATAACTGAACTATTGTTGCTGAGAGAGGACGGTGCCATCTCTAAGGATCTCTCCACCACTATTATCTTTTCAAGCACACTCTCCTCCGTGAAAGAGCTTAAGTCTGAAGGCTATTACCTGCAGCAACAAAATCTGCTGCACATGGCACCACCTGCCACGAGTTATAAATGTTCTTATTATACTAATATTGAGTCACTGGATATAGGCCTACAAAATCTAAGGTCAGGTCATGAAAAATGTAGGTTCTATTTTGCAACAAATATGTTTTAGTTTAGAGACACTGTGCATTTCTTCACAGTGAAGTTATGTTAACAAAAAGCCATTATGCAGGGATGAATTATGCTTCTTTGCACATTTGTAATGGAATTTAGTTCTTAGTCAAACATGAAGCAGGTTAGAGTCATTTCTTATTAATCAGATTTCTGTGAGGATTTGATCTTTCTGGTCATTGGCATCATTCAAGTGGGTGAGCCATAAATATTTTAATTATTTTCTATTCATCACAGAGCATTGACTCTGGTTACTGGAGGGATATTCAATGATTCTGTTGCTGCAAAACTTGGCTAACAAATCACCATGATATTTACTTTTCTTTTTCCAAGTCTACAGGGAAATAAATTTATGGATCACTTAACCTTTTGCCCAAGGAACAAATCCAAGTCAGTTCTGAATTAATATTGTACCGAGGATGCAAAGTGAGGCCTGGTTTTCAAAGCAAAAGCTGAGGGTTAAAGCAACACTCCAGATGATAAAGCCAGAACTGCTTGTCCTCACCTGATTTAAATGGTGTTCTAGCCCTTGGTGTATTTGCACAGACATCTAATAAAGTGTTTTTGTTTTCTTTAGCTTTGCTTTGTTTGGATTGGATTAAGTAACAGATTGACTAATACTTTGAATTGGGGTCTCCAGGGCCAGAAAAACTATAGTCATCAATATGTCCTTGGACATGGCACAGATACTAATGTTGCTCCTCACCTGGAGTCTCGGAGCTTCACCCATAGAATCCAGATGCACTCAGCATCAGAATATGTGAAGAATACATCAATAATTTTGTAGATAGTTCTGATTTCTACATTATATTCCAAACTTTGCCAAATATGCTGTAAATGTGATATTCCAGCTTCCTATTCAAATAATGAAATCCCTTGGGCATTCCAAAAATATTTTACTGTAAATGAAAAATGTTGGCTGAAAAGAGGCAACCATCTTTGGGAATTATGTCTCATATCTTATGCTCTTTGCAGAAAGAACTTGCCCAAATGGAAAGGTTTCATTGTTTTTTCATAATTAGGGTTACTTTAATGAAAGAATTGCACCTCTTGATTTGACCAAGAATCTGATTCGATACAGAAACTGTACAAAATTCAGCTTTAGCATGTGTTTTCTTCATAACGACTAAGCATTTAAGAATATTTAGAGAAGGTGCATGTTTTGTACATTCCTTTGAACCATTCTCTGTACAAGCCCTGAGTATTCTTTAAAACCATGCTAATCAATACTTTCAGAGGTACTGCTTCTTAGAATCATTTTCATTAAGCACAGCAACTTTCCTGGGGGAAAAATGTATTATTCTGCTTTCCATTGCAAAGAGGAGAAACAGTTTTAATCCACACGGCAGGACCAAGAATTCTCCTAGGATCTGGAGGAAGATCGAAGTGATTATCCATACGCAATGGATTCAGTAGCAAATCGGAACCCTTTTCCCTTATTTACTGAAATTGCCTTAATAAATTTTCCTCTGGAGAGCAAAAACCAATTACATTAATGTAGAAGTGGAAACAGTAATTGACTTCACATCATGGAAAACGTCCACTGGAAACAGTGATGCAAACAGTGATGTCCATGTTCAGCATACTGCTGCTGCCTGACATGCTGTGGTCCTTCCCATTTCTATTCTGTGATTTAAATTCACAACTGCCTTGGAAAAATGTTTTGTGAATCCTGAATGCCTCTGAGCCATTTATTTTGAGGATATGCTCTATTTTAACTTCTTTCTGTGTTAATTTGTCTTTAAATTAGAAACAAATTAAACAACATACATGCCAGTAAATTACCTCTAGAAACTGACTCTAACAGGGTCTTTACTTTTTTTTATTAAAAAATAAAATAAAAGAACCTTGGGTCCCATTCTGTTGCTCATTTTCTGCATATTAAAACTCTCACTCATTATTAACAGTTCTTGAACAATAAGGCAGATGCAATCACACAGGACTATATAAAATGTAATTTCAGTAGAGTTCAATAGAAGCGTTTCTGAAAATTGTTTCAGGCATTTTCTTGGAGATTGCCAGTAACTGGAAATGCTTTTCAGACCCTAACATTTTGCAAAACCTGAAAATTCATATGACCTTATTGGGTAAAAAGGCCTTTAGTTTCTACCCCATGAACACCAATAGCGAAATCTGCACTATTTTAAAGGCCATCACTATGAGTTTGGCCTACCTTGTTTAAGGCAAAGTGTTCCCTAAGTTTCGTTGAATAATGACACAAATCTAGCGCCCTTTACCACCATCCTTCCCTCCTGCTCTACCCTCCTTCATATAACGCTAGTGATTTGCCAGGGATCAGGCACTATGCCTGGAACTAAGGATGCAGTGTGTATAAGATGCAGTGTGCCTTCATGAACCTTAGAGCCTTGCTTTTTTATGTCCATTAAGACTGGAGCTGTTTCCTGAAGGCCTGAGCTATCCTGAGCTATATATATGAGTTGGGGTGATTTGTATGTTGTTTCTCAGAGGATCCCCAGAAACAGAAGGATATTGAAGGAGAATTATTCTTTGTCTTTGATGTTAGTCCTCTGCAAATAATTAGGGCCATGGTTGAAAAAGAGTATGCCCACCTGGCATACTAATGATGATCAATCCTGATGATCAGTGTGACTGCGCTCAGGTTTCTCTTACAATTAAAGGAAAGAGCAGGCCTAAGGAGATTATTAAGCCACTAGATCTACTCTAGATTTCTTCTGGAACTGGTGTAGAGGGATCTTTCCTCATCTGTATCTCTAATTCACACAAATTTGGAGAATGTCTGCTGTCTTCAGACTTCTTACCCTCCCTGTAGGACATGAGGTCCAGTCCTGGAATAACCCTTAAATCACAGGGATGGTATTAGGAGGAGGCGATTCCTGTAGGTCAGCTTTATACACATATCCAACTGTTGGAGTGATCCTAAGGAACACAAAAGGAAGAGCATGGGCTTGGGAATCATACTTCCCTAAGGCTAAGAACAGCTCTGACATTTATAGGCTTTGCAACTTTGTTCCCAAATTTCCTCATCTGTAATATTAGAAAAAATAATTCATTGGAAGTTGGACATTAAAGGAGATCATTTCCCTTCTGTGTCTTTTGCTTCCTGTTACTTTGTCTAGCTACAGAGTTGGTTGGGTAGAAAACTCTTCAGAACTGTCATGTTGGATATTTGTAATATATTAAGAAGCAAATTTCAATCACAGAAGAATGCAGTAATGTCTATGCAGAAATGTATGAAGAGTTAGCAGTTTTCAAAGGAAATGCATCATTTTAGGGATGATTCACAAGAGGCTATCTGATGTCAATCTACTCCAGAGTTCAGCGACCTGCAGCAGGTAAGCCAGACGGTGGTATGATGAGCCAAGGTGTTGGGCACATTGCCATTCCCCAGGTGGAAAAAAGTCCAGACTAACTGCCAGTCTAAGCCTGGCAGTAGGAGTCATGAGGTTTTACTAACTGCTGCTGCTCCTTCCATTATACAACTGTCCTTATACAGCAAGGGTAAACATTGCCAAGTAAAAGCTGAAACTTGTTTCCTAGACCTGGGACTGAGGGCACAGTGTCCCTAGAATTTATTTAACCACTTTTATTTATCCCTACATATTCCTGGCACATCATTCTGTTACCTGCTTTGTGGGGCATGGCTAATATCCTGTCTGGCATATACTCCCTCTCTCCCTTTCCTAATCGGACCCTGATTTTGTTCAGGCATCGGCCCTGTGACAGGTACCCCTTATGGGGAGCTCCAGGGATGGGTCCTGCTTAGTCTAAGTCTATTAAGGTAGATGATTAGGAGAAGCTGGGCTCTTTGCTGATAAAAGTGAACAAGGACAAATTTAACTCCAATTGCTACTGGCAGCCTTCCCAAACTTACAAGGGAACTGGTTTTAGGATAACATCAGTAAAACAGAAATACAGAGCAGAGATAGAGATAGGAGTTAAGTGACATCACTGATACCATTGAGCCAATGGAACAACTCTTTCTGCTCCATGTCAGACTTCCTAATGTGTAAGCCAATGCATTTTCTTGCTATCCTATTATTTAAACCAGTTTGAGTTTCCTGTCATTTGAAGCCCCAAATTACCCCCAATGGATTTGCCTGTTACTGCTGCTGTAGCACATTGCTACAAATTTAGTGGCTTAAAAGACACTATTATCCTACAGTTCTGGAGATCAGAAGTCTAAAGTGGATTAGCAGGGCTGTGCTCCATCTGGAAGTTCTAGAGAAGAATCCCTTTCCATGCCTTTTCCAGCTCCTACAGGCAGCCTGCATTCCTTGGCTTGTGGCCCCATGTCGCTCCTACCCCTGCTTCTGTCATCACATCTCCTTTCCTGACTCTGATACTCTTGCTTCCCTCTTTTCAGGACCTTTTTGATCAGATTGGGCCAACCTGGATCATCCACAGTAATCTTTCTTCTCAAGAGTTCTAATTTAATCCATCTGCAAACATCTCTTTCACCAGATAAAGTAACATACTCTCAAATTCTGAGGATGAAGACATGGGTATGTTTGAAGGGTCATTATTCTGCTTGCCACACCTGCTTATCATAGCTGTGTGTCTACATTACCAAGAGATATCTCTGTGGTCTGCTACCAGTAAACACTACTAATATCAAGTATGGTTTACCCTTCAACACTCAGGGGTTACGGGTGCTGACCCCACACAGTTGAAAATCTAACACTTAATTTCAACTCCCCCCAAATTAGTATTATCAACTACTAATACCCTACTGTTGGTTGGAAGCCTTATCAATAATGTAAACAGTCGATTAGAACATATTTTGTATGTTATGTGTACTACATACTGTGGTAGTACAATAAGGTAAGCCAGAGAAAAAAATTATTAAGAAAATAAGAAAGAGAAAATACCTTTACAGTACTGTACTATATTTATCAATACCACAAATTCACATTGTCTGTTTACAAGGTGAATCATCTGTCTGAAATGGCAGGCAGCCACAGCTGCAGACCTCAATCTACAGTACCTATCAAGCAATTCAACTTTTTTCTTAATGTTAAGACTTTTCTCTGCTTTTTGTGAGCGCTTTTGACATCACTAGCAGCACTTTGTATGGGTCCCATGGTGTTATTAAAGGTTTACAGTATTGCACAAAGCACAATGAAAAATACACTAGAACCGGGAGAGAGCACTTTTTCCGGGGATCTGCAACTTACTGTAGCGATGCACTGCTCACAGGTAGATGATTAGTGTCACATGGTGTTTTAAGAGGAAATTCACAACACTTGAGCTCACCACAATAGCAACAGGAAGTGGCTATGAAATTATTACAGTAGTACAGTACATTCTGGAGTTAACTTTATGTTGTTATTTAAAACTATATCTTTACTTTTGTTTACATTTCTCTCCATTGGGAATGGCACCACATGTGGTCTTTAAGTGCTTGTGTGTGTATGTTTTGCTAAATTTTATCTTTTTATAATACGTTTGCATAACTGCACCCAGGCAGTTCAAATCTCTGTTGGTCCAGGATCAACTGTATTATAAACATTTGTCATTCAGTCATGTGATTTACTCAACATTTTTAGAACACCCAGTGCTAGGCATTGTACTAAGCATCTCAGTTACAAAGATGAATGAGACCTTTTCGATTTTCAAAAAGGTCAAACAGACAAGTCCTTGAGAGATCTTGTCAGAGAATGTTCAGTGCTGTAAAGCCATGTGAACACAGAGAAGAACCCTCACTCTAAATGCTTGGTTAGGCTGAATATAATCAAGTCTTTTTAATCAGAGATATTAAAGATAATGTCACTACCACACAAGATTATTATCAAGAAAATGCAATGTTAAACCAAACAATTTACATTTGGTCCTATTATTTTGAACTGCTTTTTAGATTGCCATAGGTTTGGTTTCTTTAGGTCAAGCAGGTGGAGTTTGAGAAAATGCTTAAGAAATCTGAGAAATATAAAACAGGTCTAGATTTTGCACAATATATTTAAAAGTTAACTTACTTCATAAACCATTTATTCGACCAATGTTTACTAAGTTACTAAGTTGTTAACAGACAATGCGCTGCATCCCAGAGGTAATTCAAAGGTGATTTAGATTTCATGGCCTCATGTATTCTAGTTAGAGATGAGACAGGTAAACAAGTAAGTTAAATACATTTAATTTGCCTTATAGTATTTAATTCTGCCATGAATTATTCCACTATCAGCTATTTTGTTTCTCAGCAATTAATCACATATTTTCCTTTTATTCATTTTATTCCTTCTTCTTTGTTATCTAAAAACTTTAAAAACACCTAAGATCATAAAAAAAGCAAAAATCACCCATATGTGACTGCTTTAAAAATTGCAGATTTTGCAGAATCTAAAGCATATAGATCTTAAGATCACTGTTATTTTATGTGCAATGAAGAAAGAAAAAAAACCCTTCCAATTAAACTAACACAACATCCATTGTAAAAACAATGTCCAATTGTAGAAATGTTAACTAGTGAAATTGATACAACACAGTGAAATCTTCCCTTTCCATTTCTCTTATTCCAGAAGTAATCACTGTGTTTAGTTCATTACCAGCTGTAGCTACGTTAAAAAAAAGAAACACACACACACACACACACACACACACACACAGTGGGTATGATGCTGTATAGTTCCCAACTCCCATGGCTAGGATTCTATATACCTAAAATCTATAGATACAGCATTAGACAACAAAACATACCTGATTTCCCCTTTCTTTTCTTCACTAAGTACCACAACTTTACCATATACATTCACATTTCATGAACAGTGTTGTTGCACCATGTTTTTTTCTTGTACGCATTGTTAAGTGTGTGTGTGTGTGCATGTGTGTGTTGCAGGTGGCCATGTACAAGTGGCTAGCAGGTACTCTCATACTGGTTGAGAACTATTCGCTGTAGGAGATGACATGCTATGAAAAGCTATCCTAGTCTCAGATAATAAAGAGAGAATATGAAGGCCAAGGTAACGAAAAAATAAAAGAGGAAAATTTTGGCCGCACTTTATAAACTGGTTTTTGGCAACTGTAGTAAGTTTCCAGAATACTGATACTGCCCATTTTAGAGACATTTCAACTTCCACATTTTCCAACAATTTCACATAGTTTCTTGGAAACCCAAGCCCTTTTATGTACATTAGAAAATCATTTAAATTAAAGTTCTGTTTCAAAATTGGTTATTGGTTGAGGTCTGGAAAGGTCAGCTAGTGCGAGCTAAAGGAAGTGAGCTAAAGCTGCTGTCCTTCCCTGATCTTTAACGCTTGGCTGCCTGAAAATTAGTTCTGTAGCTGATTGCAGGTGAGATACCCTGTTCTGACACACATTCAAGACCCAAATTCAAATTTCTACTGACAAACTAATACCATGCTTATCTTGAGAGTATTTTAAATATCTGAAAGCACAGTGATCTTTCTACAAAATACTAAGGACTTAGATGAATAGTTGAGGATACTGAATCATGAAGACCACATCTCCATGTGCCAGAAACTTCAAACACAAAAAATAAATAAATGAAAGAAACAGTGCCCTCTCCAGGAAGGAGTGCTTGCTAAGAACCATCTAGTGAGCTAAATGATTTTGTGATGTTTTAGTTAATTGAACGAGGTATGCATCTACTTTGATGCAACTTTGTTGCAAAAATCAAACATTCTATTTTATATAATGATTAGCTGAGTAAATTAGTCTAGTGCAGCTCTGTTTGGGATCCCTGATTATTCAACACATTTGCTTTTGGGGCTGCAGGTGCAGGCTGCCTCTCCAGCATTTTGCATATTTTTGAGAAATTTAGAGTTGTTACTGTTCTGCTTTACTCCATTCTATTTGATAAAAGAGTTTATGATACCAAATATGTTAGAAAAACAAGTTTGTAAGGCAGCAAGAGCTAGAGGTATCAGATGGTAAAGGATGTAAATGTGAACAGGCATACTTGTTATTTTTCACTAAATATCCAGAGGTTAGTGTTCTTAAGCTGGTAGCTCCTAAAATTCCGTGTCCTGCACAGTGTGTCATCAGATAGATTTTATTGTAAGGATTAATTTTAACCTCTGCCAAATAGATTTTGGACAAATTTGCTAACTTGGGAATTTGATCTGAAGAAAATCATTCTGGATATTTTTAGAGTCATTTCTATATTCCCTTCCTGGTATATTGCTGCCAAGCAGACATTTTTGGAAGTTCATTTAACATAATTAGCATAAAGGCAGTGTTTACAAGTTGCCCATAAGATGAAATCCAAACTCTTTAGCATATAATTCAAGGTAGGTTCTTTGCCAAGCTGGCCTCAACCTACCTTGTTAACCCCATTGACAGCCACTGCTCCTTACTGACTTTCTATGTTCTGTTTTAGCCTTCAATCCTACTATATTCTAATTTTCCTTGCTTTGGCTTTCACTAGACTGACAGGCTCAGGGCTAAAAACCATGTCTGTTTTACTTGCCTCCATATCCCTGGAACATAGTTGGGTTTTGTGCACATAGTGTGTGCCCAAATATTGCTGCTAAATGATCTTTAATTGAAGGAATCATTCACATTCTTTCAAGTACAAACATGATTTATAATACTGTTGCCATGAGAATAAAATCTGAAAACCTTCTATTTCCATTCATCATTGGAAGGAGATAAAAAAAAAAAAGGTATGCAGCAAAAAACTAAATTGCTCACCTTCTCCACCTCTACCTCTTTATTAAAGTAGGCCCCTCCTTTCCCAGTTTGCACTCCCATCAGCAAAATCTCATTGAAAGACCTACCACGGCTTTTGAGTTAGGAAGTAGGAACCATCGTTCTGATAGATAGGGGTCTTTGCTCTAAGATTTCTCTCTCCCTAGTCCTATACATGGATAATTAATAAATTGAACATACCCTGCCATGGACAGCCTATTTAACAATTTAATGTATTTCTGTTTTTCAAGTTAATAAATAATTTATTACCTTTGATCACACATAGAAATATACTCTCTTTGGTATTATTCTGAAATGGTAATTTGTATACAATGTGTAGCTCTTATCAGTTTCATTGACTTTTAGTTATGTCTCATGTAGCCAATAGCATCATGAAAGGAAAAATGTAATTCTGTATTTTTGCTTTGGCATATAGCACTTCCCTATTATCTTTGTATCTGTTGGTTGTTAGAAAGTGACATTTTATTAAAGGTATTATAAAATTGCTCAAGCAATTCCTCAGTATTATAGTTTATTCTGTAAGCAATGTTTTTCTGAAGCAATTATTTCTCTGTATTAAGAAAGTACCAGTCTGGAGGCATATTTAACCTCACAAGGATTTCATAAATATGAAAAACATACAAATTTACTACATTCTTTGGTACACTCTCTGATTTTCTCAGAGACTTGGAGTGACCTAAAATATTCATCATGATTTTCCTTCCCTTGTGAATATTGCTTTGTCATTGCAGAGCATCCGGAAACGCAGGTAGCACCATTTGCTGGCACATATATTTGAATATTTCCATTTCAATAAAAGGTTTATTTCTAATCTTAAAAACAGCAGGTTGGGTGACAGAATGTCATGGCATTTATTTGGAGGGGAGGTGGACAACGATAGCAGAAGAAGAGATGGGATTTTCTACTACATGCTGGCAAAATATATACATGAATCCCATTTCCTTACTCCTTTTATCAAGAAGTCATGATATTGTAAAAGGCTGTATGTAGTCAAATGACATATTCTTTTGCACTAAATCATAAACTTCTTGGGACTAAGTCTCTGAAATCCATGTAATCCTCTCTGGGCGTGTGGATAAATAACACAGAGAAAGGGCTTATGTGCTGACCTTGACACCTACCTTCGTATTCTCAACAAAATTGGAGTCTTAAAATTTGGTTTAAAATAATTCCCAGAGGCATATTTCAAATAATGTTAAAAAGGAAGACTACTTGTTTTATTATTTTTTCCTTCAAGCTTTCATTGTATCCTTGACTATATACAGTTGTATTTTTCTTTTTTTAGGGAAGAAAGTCTAATCTTGTTTAAACTTGCAGGTTAAATGATAGAGCCTAGTTTCTTACACTGGTATAATGCTTCAAGGAAAGTTGAAATCACTATTTGTCCCATTTGGCCACGGAAAGGAAACAGAACACACTACAGGCCGTTTATACAATTTCCATAATAGGGACGAAACATAAAACAGCATGAAATTTAGGTCCCTAATCAGCTTTATATACAGTTCTTGAACATCAGACCTCCTGTGTAAAGCATCACTAATATCTGATTGCTGTGTGAATCTGTTAGCTGGTGTATCAATTTTAGGCAAAATAGGAGAGACCCAATAGGAAAGACCAATGAGACTGAATATTCCCAAAGAGAAGACAAAGGAAGGTCTAGTAATGAACTATATATAAAATATATATAATTCATAATTTATTATATATAGGCCAGGCTCGGTGGCTCATGCCTGTAATTCCAGCACTTTGGGAGGCCGAGGCAGGCAGATTACTTGAGGCCAGGAGTTGGAGACCACCCTGGCCAATATGGTGAAATCCCATCTCTCCTAAAAAATACAAAAATTAGCCAGGCATGGTGGCAGGTGCCTGTAATCCCAGCTACTCGGGAGGTTGAGGCAGGAGAATTGCTTGAACCTGGGAGGCGGAGGTTGCAGTGAGCTGAGATAGTGCCATTGCACTCTAGCCTGGGCAGTAGAGTGACCCACAATCTCAACAAATTATCTATAACTATATATTTATAATTTTATAATCTATATTGTTTCATATTGTTTTATATTTTATAATTTATATTGTCTTATATGAATTTATCTTCCTGAAACCAAGCAAATATTAAAGAGCAACATATACTTCTTAAAGGCTGTCATTCCACAGGAACAACACACATTTCCTGTTGAGTATATATATTAGAGCAACCTCATTGAAGAATATCCTTAAGAGTTAGTCTACATGCTGGAGGCCTTCAAACAGACCTGATGAATTACCCCAGTAATAGCCCACCTTAGTCTCTGAAACTGACAATGCCTCCATTAAAGTGAAAGCCTCTCCAGAACTCTAATATTCAGCTACAAATAGGCCTGAGAGTATCAAGAAGTTTGGAGATAGTATAGAGACGACTGAAGTATGACTTCCTTTGTCCATTCCTTCAACAGAATCATATTATAGTTTGCCCTAACATATGCCTGTGAGAAATGCAATGGGTTAGATTTTTCAATAAAATGGCATCCTTAAACAAAGAGAGAGATGTCTTATGACTGAAAGCTTGTACTCTGACTAACATCTCTCCATTTCCTTCACCCCAGCCTTTGCTAGCTATCATTCCACTCTCTGTTTCTATGAATGGCACTTAACATTACATATATGTTAGATCATATGAGAGTTAACGATACTGTATTGTGTACTTGAAATTTGCCAAGAGAATAGATCTTAAATGTTCTTACCCGCCCCCTCTCTCTCTCTCTCTCTCTCTCTCTCTCTCTTCTCCCCTCTTCCCTCTCTCTCTCCCTCCTTCTCTATCTCTCTCTTAGTGAGGTATTCAATATGTTAACTAACTTGATTATGGTAATAATTTAATAATACCTATATCAAATCATCACATCGTATACCATAAATTTATGTAATTTGTCTATTATAACTCTATAAAGATAGAGAAAAAAAGATCAATACATGTTACAGTGAGCACTGCTGTTTTAATACACAGCACAGCAATCAAAATGAGAGGCATGCTGGAGACTGGATTACGGACATGGATGGGAGTGAACAAATAGCAATAACTTTAAAATTTTGTTGTGACTTCTTTTTCTAAAAACAACTCTACTGAAAAATGGGTAGAATTCCATCTTATTTACATAATTTCAGTTTAAAGTGGAGGGATTTGTGGTAGAATAGCAGAAGAGCACCTGGTAAAGATGGATAAACAAGGTTACTCAGGAAACTAGGAGGAAAAGAAACCTGGAAGGCAAGCATTGTAGACACCATGGGAAGATAGTTAAAAAGCAGGTTCTGGGCAATCGTGGGAAACTGCAAATGAAGAATCAGGGTTTGCCAATGACCAGATCATTTTAACCTTTTAAAAAAAGAGTTTTCGATATTCAATACTGAGGTGAGGGTAGAAATGTATATTTTCATTTTTATTTTTTTTTAAAGAATGAAGTGAATTAGTTGAGTGGGGACATGATCCAGAGATGAGAGATAACTAATGTCAGACAAGAAATCATTGATAGAATATAATCTTGGCAGAGGCAAAATATGATAAAATTAATATTAGTAATAGAGAGAGTGGCTGTGAAGAAGTTACTTCTTCCCTGAGATAGCAGGGGCAAATATCTAGATAAGTGTGGAAAAAAAATTAAGGGAGTTCATAACCTCATGATTTAGACAAAGGTAAGAAAGAGGGCATACCACTTGTTGAGAAACAGGAACCAGGTGTGGGGGCATGTGTCTTAGGAAAATATTGAAAAAAATTATTGTAGACAATGAGAAAAAGAGTTTGCCAAGGAAGAATATTGAGATACAATTAAAAAGTGAGTAGGTCATAGATCCTCTCTAAGTGGAGAAAGAGGTAGAAGCAAGCAGAATCATTAATTATCAGTGTCTGCCCTGAGCCAGGGTATTTATGTCATGTAGCTTTCATAAAACATACTATAATATGAAAAGAAAAGTTATCTTCAGATAAGAAAACTGAAACTCTCAGCATCACATAACTAGTAGTGAGTTGCAGATGATTCTGTTAGACCAAACTTCTTCTTCTTCTTTTTATTCATATACAATCTTAGATTGATACAAGGTGAGAGGTTGCCAAGAGGTGTGCCTATGATCCCATGGTAAAGGAACATGGCATATTCAATGTATAAATGATATAATGCACAAATATTAGTTTGATACATATTCATTAAATTCCAAAATCCCCTGAGTTGTCCATTTATAATCCATAAATGAGGATATGTATATGCAATAGGACTGAGGAGCCAAGTAACAGCACGTGAAATAAACTATGGGGTTCTGTTGTGGAAGGTGAGAGGCAAATCCAAAAGGGTGAAGTTGAATGACGTAAGTATTGAGGAATTCTGGTGGAGATTTCTGATTAAGGGGAGATGAAGAAGAGTAGAGGTGATGAAGAATTGGAAAACTAAGACATTGTTTTCCAATTCAGAAATGGGAATTTCAAAATTTAGATTCTTAGAGGTATAAGGGTTTCAGCTAATTACAAACGTTCATGGTGTGATTATGTGAATTAGTTCCTAAAGTGACTTGAATTTCTGTCATTGGAGTAGAAGGAATCAAAGACTATGAATTAGATTCCAATCTTTTAAATGCATTAAATATAATAGTAACAGTGGTGAGAGGGTAACTGTGGACTAGGTACTGTTTTCCAAAAATAGGGAAGGATGGCCCAAAGGTAGTTGACTGAGGTGGGATTAAGTTGATAGAGGTAGAAATTTTGCTTCAAAGCAGGGTGGACTACTTCATGCTAACCTGAGATGAGTAGTGTCAGGTGGGATGAAGTGTAACAAAAATAATGTAGATTTCTCCTTATGCTAAGACAAGAAAAATGAACAGTCTCTACTTGCGAAAATGAGCTATTGTGGGAGAACACCAAGTGATAATTAAGCAAAGAGATAGGAAGAAAATATTCAGACTTTTCTTGACCACAAACTAGGAAACCAGACGAGGTATAGTAGAAAAGTCTGATAAGAAAGGAAAGGAAAAGATAGGGTTGGAAGCAGAATGAAATGTGGGTTGAAGGTGTGAGTAAAGAAGAATATGGGATATCTCAACAGATGTGACAGTTTAGGAAAGAAACCTATAACAAGTGTGGTGAAGAAAAAAGTGATTTCGAAAATATGCTAATGACAAGGGATTAATAGAGCACATTTTAATGGTTTGCTTATGTAACTAAAGGGGATGCTCTGTATGCGTCATTGAAAGTTGAAGCTATGTCATGAAAAACTCCTCAGTATTGAGATCCTTTTTAAAAGGGGAATATTTTTTTTTTCCTAACCACCATGACCACAAAAAAGCTTTCAAAGCTTTTTATCATGTGTTTATATTATTCTGACCTTCAAGATAAAGGTGAGAGAATTGGGGGGAAAATGTTCATATAGTGTGAGAATGATATTTATTGTGGGAATAGATGGAAATTGATAGAATTAAAACATTTAGAATGACAATCCAGTAACAGAATTTTCTTTCTTTTCTTTTTTTTTTTTTTTTTTTTGAGGTGAAGTTTAGCTCTTGTCACATAGGCTGAAGTGTAGTAGCACGATCTCAGCTCACTGCAACCTATGCCTCCCAGGTTCAAGCGATTCTCCTGCCTCAGCCGCCAGAGTAGCTGGGACTACAGGCACGCGCCACCATGCTAGGCTAATTTTTGTATTTTTAGTGAGATAGGATTTCATGGTGTTAGCCAGGATGGTCTCAATCTCCTGACTTTGTGATCTGCCCCCTCGGCCTCCCAAAGTGTTGGGATTACAGGTGTGAGCCACTGCGCCTGGCCCAGAATTTTCTTTTAGAAAAAAAAACCAAAAATTGTGTTTATATGGCATGATTAGAATCAGAAGACAATGTGTCACACTGGACAACTGGTAGGGGAAAAAGTGCATGAGAGAGTTTGGAGTATACTCATATGAAACAGCAAAATCATTTTGTCTACAGAATTTTAAAAAAGCATGCTGGGAGTAAAGGCATTATTTGATGTAGTCTATCTGTGTTCCCTGAAGAATCTTCTTTGAGTTCAGAGAGATTTCATCTTTTCCCTGTGGAATTGCTACTTTCAATTATGCATCATTGAAGCCTTTTCTGCTTTTAGATATTTACTATAAATGAATCATTAGTACTAAAATGTCATTAATCCATTAGGCTAATTAGGGTCAGTTAAGTTTGATGTAGAGTTTCTTTAATGTTATGGAACTATTCCTCCCTCTCATACTAAAATAGGTGGTTTCAAACATGCATGAAAGATAATGAAAGTATGCTTTACAAAAAATAAGTCAGTAGACGTGCAGCTAACTGAATCATTTGCCTTGTTATAATAGATGTGAACTTTATGGTCACATGAATTGTTTAAGTAGGTTCCAACCTTTCCATTCTTGAGATTCTAGCCATTCTGGTTTTTTTTTTTAAGTTTGTTTTGTTTTAAATATTTTTCATCACTCTTAACCTTTTCTGTACCAAAGCATTAAGATGTCACAGATTAAATTCCATGTTACGATATTTTAAGGTAATGAGAATTTTCTCTCTGCCAGCTTTCCAATCCCATCCTCTGCTAACTCCCCACAGGAGCCTCCTCCCTAGGCCGACTGAAGAGGCACAGTTGGAGCAAGGCTAAGAGCAATAGTAGATAGAGTTCTCTCCTTCCTTACCACCTCTATGTAGTTGAGCCGGAGAGTTTAAGGCTTCGATCTGAAAAGAGTTTTTATAACAGATTTTGGGATGCAACAGGCTAGGCAAGTTTACTTGGGGGCAACAATCATGCTAACAGATGTGTTTGTTTTTCCAACTATTTCAAGCTGTGTAGCCACTACATGTAGTATAAGTTAAAGCAGATGGCAGGAGCTGAAGCAGTGGACATTTAATTCCATTACTTATCTCTTTGTGTATTCACCTTTTCCCTCTGTATTTCAATTGTTTTCCAATGATTAGAAGCTCATTCAGGCAGCAATCAAACCATGTTTGGTTGATTTTATGGTAACTCAAACATATTAAATGCATAAATGATATAATGCACAAATCTTAATTTGATACATATTTGTTACATTCCTGAATCCCCTGAGTTGCCTATTGGAATTCTTCTTTATGGATTATAAGTGGATAGAATCCATAAATGATAATGCATATAGACATATATGTTTTTAAACTATGATTTTTATACTGTGTTCAGTAATTGTTCTCTAAGAAATTTAAAAATATTTCCAGTCTGAGTAATGCTTTACAAAAGTAGGTCATACTAAAACTATCCTCAGTAGTGGAAAAGTCTACTGGTAGAAGCTGAATACTTGCTATGTAACCATAGTCCCAGTTTCAGTAATGCACAGGAAGCACAGTGTAAAAGTCCTTTAAAAATACCCAGCAAACAGGGTTGTTCTGATGAGCAGCCTAGGTGTGCATTTATAGAATTCCCTTTTATTTTTAGTTGTAAGGATACATTTATTGCTGCTTTATCAAGGCTACTTAGAATTTGATAATAGAATACATCAGACTGTCACTTGTAGAAAGAAACAGACCTTAAAGAGAGTGAAGTACTAGTTTTATACGACAGACTAATGAAGATGTCATCTCTCCCCAAAATTCTGTTTTTGAATGTCGTTTTTCACAGCAGGGAAAATTAATGTATTTCAAAAGATATAAAGTTTAGGAAACAAGCATCAGTCATCTTTATATTGTAATGGAAATACTGTGAAAAATCAAAATTTTAATCAATTTGGGAAAACAAGGATTTTTTTTTTCCATTTATTTGGTTCTTAACACTACTCTCATATTATATAAAAATAATCCTGAAGTGTGAATTTTCTTCTATTTAAAATTCATAGGGTTACATTTCTTTTTTTTTTTTTTTTTAATTTTTATTGCATTATAGGTTTGGGGGCACATGTGCAGAACGTGCAAGATAGTTGCATAGGTACACATATGGCAGTGTGCTTTGCTGCCTTCCTCCCCTTCACCCACACTTGGTAGTCATCCCCAGGTCATCCCCCCCAAGCCCCCCCGCTGTCCCTCCCCCATTCCCCCCAACAGCAACAGTACCCAGTGTATAGTAGACCACCTCTCTGTGTCCATGTGTTCTCATTTTTCTCACCCACCTATGAGTGAGTATATGCGATATTTCTTTTTCTGTTCTTGTGTCAGTTTGCTGAGAATGATGTTCTCCAGATTCATCCATGTCCCTACAAAGGACACAAACTCATCATTTTTGATTGCTGCATAATATTCCATGGTGTATATGTGCCACATTTTCCCAGTCCAGTCTATCATCGTTGGGCATTTGGGTTGGTTCCAGGTCCTTGCTATTGTAAACAGTGCTGCAATGAACATTCGTGTGCATGTGTCCTTATAGTAGAATGATTTATAGTCCTTTGGATAGATACCCAGTAATGGAATTGCTGGGTCAAATGGAATTTCTATTTCTAGGTCCCTGAGGAATCGCCACACTGTCTTCCACAATGGTTGAACTAATTTACACTCCCACCAACAGTGTAAGAGTGTTCCTATTTCTCCACATCCTCTCCAGCATCTGCTGTCTCCAGATTTTTTAATGATCGCCATTCTAACTGGTGTGAGATGGTATCTCAATGTGGTTTTGATTTGCATCTCTCTAATGACCAATGATGATGAGCACTTTTTCATATGTTTGTTGGCCTCATGTATGTCTTCTTTTGTAAAGTTTCTGTTCATATCCTTTGCCCATTTTTGAATGGGCTTGTTTGTTTTTTTCCTGTAAATCTGTTTGAGTTCTTTGTAAATTCTGGATATCAGCCCTTTGTCAGATGTGTAAACTGCAAAGATTTTTTCCCATTCTGATGGTTGCCGATTCACTCTAGTGACTGTCTCTTTCGCCGTGCAGAAGCTGTGGAGTTTGATTAGGTCCCATTTGTCTATTTTGCCTTTTGTTGCCAATGCTTTTGGTGTTTTGGTCATGAAGTCCTTTCCTACTCCTATGTCCTGAATGGTTTTGCCCAGATTTTCTTCTAGGGTTTTTATGGTGTCAGGTCTTACGTTTAAGTCTTTAATCCATCTGGAGTTAATTTTAGTGTAAGGTGTCAGGAAGGGGTCCAGTTTCTGCTTTCTGCACATGGCTAGCCAGTTTTCCCAACACCATTTATTAAATAGGGAATCCTTTCCCCATTGCCTGTTTTTGTCTGGTTTATCAAAGATAATATGGTTGTAGATATTTTGTGTTGCCTCCGATGCTTCTGTTCTGTTCCATTGGTCTATATCTCTGTTTTGGTACCAGTACCATGCTGTTTTGATTACTGTAGCCTTGTACTATAGTTTGAAGTCTGGTAGCGTGATGCCTCCCGCTGTGTTCTTTTTGCTTAGAATTGACTTGGCTATGCGGGCTCTTTTTTGGTTCCATATGAAATTCATGGTGTTTTTTTCCAGTTCTGTGAAGAAATTCAATGGTAGTTTGATGGGGATAGCATTGATTGTGTAAATTACTTTGGGCAGTGTAGCCATTTTCACGATATTGATTCTTCCTAACCACGAGCATGGAATTCTTCTCCATCTGTTTGTGTCCTCTCTTATTTCGTTGAGCAGTTGTTTGTAGTTTTCCTTAAAGAGGTCCCTTACATTCCTAGTGAGTTGTATTCCTAGGTATTTTATTTTCTTTGTAGCAATTATGAATGGCAGTTCGTTCTTGATTTGGTTCTCTTTAAGTCTGTTATTGGTGTATAGGAATGCTTGTGATTTTTGAACATTGATTTTATATCCTGAGACTTTGCTGAAGTTGCTTATCAGTTGCAGGAGCTTTTGGGCTGAGGTGATGGGGTCTTCTAGGTATACTATCATGTCGTCTGCAAATAGAGACAATTTGGCTTCCACCTTTCCTATTTGAATACCCTTTATTTCTTTTTCTTGCCTGATTGCTCTGGCTAGAACTTCCAGTACTATGTTGAATAGAAGTGGTGAGAGAGGGCATCCTTGTCTAGTGCCGGATTTCAAAGGGAATGCTTCCAGTTTTTGCCCATTCAGTATGATGTTGGCTGTTGGTTTGTCATAAATAGCTTTTATTACTTTGAGATATGTTCCATCAATACCAAGTTTATTGAGGGTTTTTAGCATAAAGGGCTGTTGAATTTTGTCAAATGCCTTCTCTGCGTCAATTGAGATAATCATGTGGTTTTTGTTTTTGCTTCTGTTTATGTGGTGAATTACATTTATAGACTTGCGTATGTTGAACCAGCCTTGCATCCCCGGGATGAATCCTACTTGATCATGATGGATAAGTTTTTTAATGTGCTGTTGCAATCGGTTTGCCAGTATTTTATTGAAGATTTTTGCATCTATGTTCATCATGGATATTGGCCTGAAGTTTTCTTTTCTTGTTGAGTCTCTGCCAGGTTTTGGTATCAGGATGATGTTGGTCTCATAAAATGATTTGGGAAGGGTTCCCTCTTTTTGGACTATTTGGAATAGTTTCAGAAGGAATGGTACCAGATCCTCTTTATGTGTCTGGTAGAATTCAGCTGTGAACCCATCTGGACCTGGGCTTTTTTTGTGTGGTAGGCTCTTAATTGCTGCCTCAACTTCAGACCTTGTTATTGGTCTATTCATAGTTTCAGCTTCCTCCTGGTTTAGGCTTGGGAGGACACAGGCGTCCAGGAATTTATCCATTTCTTCCTGATTTACTGGTTTATGTGCATAGAGTTGTTTGTAGTATTCTCTGATGATGGTTTGAATTTCTGTGGAATCTGTGGTGATTTCCCCATTATCGTTTTTTATTGCATCTATTTGGTTGTTCTCTCTTTTCTTTTTTATCAGTCTGGCTAGTGGTCTGTCTATTTTGTTGATCTTTTCGAAAAACCAGCTCTTAGATTTATTGATTTTTTGAAGGGTTTTTCTTGTCTCTATCTCCTTCAATTCTGCTCTGATCTTAGTTATTTCTTGTCTTCGGCTAGGTTTTGAGCTTTTTTGATCTTGCTCCTCTAGCTCTTTCAATTTTGATGATAGGGTGTCAATTTTGGATCTCTCCACTCTTCTCATGTGGGCACTTATTGCTATATATTTTCCTCTACAGACTGCTTTAAATGTGTCCCAGAGATTCTGGTACGTTGTGTCTTCGTTCTCATTGGTTTCAAAGAACTTCTTTATTTCTGCCTTCATTTCATTGTTTATCCAATCAACATTCAAGAGCCAGTTGTTCAGTTTCCATGAAGCTGTGCAGTTCTGAGTTATTTTCTGAATTCTGAGTTCCAACTTGATTGCACTATGGTCTGAGATACTGTTTGTTATGATTTCAGTTGTTTTGCGTTTGCTGAGGAGTGCTTTACTTCCAATTATGTGGTCAATTTTGGAGTAGGTGTGATGTGGTGCTGAGAAGAATGTATATTCTGTGGATTTGGGGTGGAGAGTTCTGTAAATGTCTATCAGGTTTGCTTGTTCCAGGTCTGAGTTCAAGTCCTGGATATCCTTGTTAATTTTCTGTCTGGTTGATCTGTCTGCTATTGACAGTGGAGTGTTAAAGTCTCCCACTATTATTGTGTGGGAGTCTAAGTCTCTTTGTAAATCATTAAGAACTTGCCTTATATATCTGGGTGCTCCTACATTGGGTCCATATATATTTAGAATCGTTATCTCTTCTTGTTGTATTGATCCTTTTACCATTATGTAATGACCTTCTTTGTCCCTTTTGATCTTTGTTGCTTTAAAGTCTATTTTATCAGAGATGAGAATTGCAACTCCTGCTTTTTTTTTGCTCTCCATTTGCTTGGTAAATCTTCCTCCATCCTTTTATTTTGAGCCTTTTTGTATCTTTGCATGTGAGTTGGGTTTCCTGGATACAGCACACCGATGGGTTTTGGTTTTTTATCCAATTTGCCAGTCTGTATCTTTTGATTGGTGCATTTAGCCCATTTACATTCAGGGTTAATATTGTTATGTGTGAATTTGATACTGCCATTTTGATGCTAGCTGGCTGTTTTGCCCATTGGTTCATGTACATTCTTCATTTTGTTGATGGTCTTTAGCATTTGGTATGCTTTTAGGATGGCTGGTACTGGTTGTTTCTTTCTATGTGTAGTGCCTCTTTCAGGAGCTCTTGTAAAGCAGGCCTAGTGGTGACAAAATCTCTGAGTACTTGCTTGTTCGTGAAGGATTTTATTTTTCCTTCACTTATGAAGCTCAGTTTGGCTGGATATGAAATTCTGGGTTGAAAGTTCTTTTCTTTAAGGATGTTGAATATTGGCCCCCACTCTCTTCTGGCTTGTAGAGTCTCTGCCGAGAGATCTGCTGTGAGTCTGATGGGCTTCCCTTTGTGGGTGACCCGACCTTTCTCTCTGGCTGCCTTTAGTATTTTCTCCTTCGTTTCAACCCTGGTGAATCTGACGATTATGTGCCTTGGGGTTGCTTTTCTTGCAGAGTATCTTTGTGGTGTTCTCTGTATTTCCTGGAGTTGAGTATTGACCTGTCTTGCTAGGTTGGGGAAATTTTCCTGGATAATATCCTGAAGAGTGTTTTCCAGCTTGGATTCATTCTCTTCGTCACATTCTGGTACACCTATCAAACGTAGGTTGGGTCTCTTCACATAGTCCCACATTTCTTGGAGATTTTGTTCATTCCTTTTTGTGCTTTTTTCTTTAATCTTGGTTTCTCGTTTTATTTCATTGAGTTGATCTTCAACTTCTGATATTCTTTCTTCAGCTTGGTCAATTCGGCTGTTGAAACTTGTGCATGCTTCGCGAAGTTCTCGTGTTGTGTTTTTCAGCTCCTTCAATTCATTCATATTCCTCTCTAAGTTGTCCATTCTTGTTATCAATTCCTCGAATCTTTTTTGAAATCTTTTTTCAAGGTTCTTAGTTTCTTTGCACTGGTTTAGAACATGTTCCTTTAGCTCACTGAAGTTTCTCATTATCCACTTTCTGAAGTCTGATTCCGTCATTTCGTCACATTCATTCTCCGTCCAGCTTTGTTCCCTTGCTGGTGAGGAGTTTTGGTCCTTTGTAGGAGGTGAGGTGTTTTGGTTTCAGGTGTTTTCCTCCTTTTTGCGCTGGTTTCTTCCCATCTTTATGGATTTATCCGCCTGTCGTCTTAGTAGTTGCTGGTTTTTCAATTGGGTCTCTGTGTGGACACTGAGATTGTTGATGATGAAGTATTTCTGTTAATTAGTTTTCCCTCTAATGGTCTATCCTCTCTGCTGTATGAGTGCTGAGGTCCACTCCAGGCCCTGTTTGTCTGGGGTATACCTGCAGCAGCTGCGGAACAGTGAGGGATGATACCAGTTTCTTTTTCTGCTGTCCTTGTTCCAGAATGATGCCAGCCAAATGTCAGTCTGATTAGTCCTTTTCTGGGGTGACTCCTTGGATATACAGGGGTCAGGGAGCTGCTTGAGGAGACAGTCTGTGCTTTATAGGAGCTCCAGTGCTGAGCTGTGAGCTCTGTTGTTCGTTCAGTGTTGTTGGGAGGTTGTTTATGTCTGCTGCAATAGAACTCATAAAACACCACCCTTTTTTTTTTCTCACCCTTAGATGCTCTGTCTCAGGGAGTTGGGGCTTTCTTTATGAGTATCTGTTGCACTGTCCTACTCCACTAGGCGGCAGTCTATTCACTATTTGCCTGCCGGGGCTCTGACCTGCTAGCGCGGGTCCGCCCTGTTGCTGCCTGGCGGAGTCTCTCTGTTATGGCATGTTGCCTCAGCAACGGCAGGCTGCGTCAGTCCTGGGCGGTACTTCAGTAGGGGCGGATTGCGTCAGAGATGGTGGACGCCCCTCCCTCACTGGGCTGCACCGTTCTAGATGCCGGCAGCAAAACTCTCAGCCTCAAGCACCTCCAGTCGCCGCCCTGCTTGTCCCCGTGAGCGTGGGACCCACCGAGCCCCTCACCCAGCTCCCTGCCTCAGAGTCCGTCCTCTCTCTCTCTCTCCCTCTCCCCAAGCTGAAAGGTTGACTCTCTCACTGGCGCCCCAGGAGCCTGCTGATAGGGCACTGGGATCCGTGCGATCTCCCGTGCCGCTGCCCACTACCCCGGCTCAGATCACGCTTCCCAGGAAACTCCTGGTCTGGCTCATTGTCCAAGTCCCATTCAATCAGATGGACATGCCGATCTGCCCTTCCAAATCTCAGATTGCCGGTTTAACAGGGCACCCAGACCAGTGAGTTCTGCGCCGGGCTGCGGCACCGGCCGAAGAGGTGGCGGGAGCCGGCTGCGTTAGCCGGCTGCACTAGGGTCCAGTGTCTCTCCCACACCTGGGACATTCAACACTCTGTGGGCATAAAAGGTCCATCCGAGAATGTGGCTAGGACTCACCCTCTGTGCCTTCACCGAGAGTTGCAATCCTGAGTCGCCTCTACGACGCCATCTTGCCTCCTCCTCTGGTTACATTTCTTAAATCTTGTAATTTTGTTGTTCATTTCACTGGTAGTGGTACTTTATGCTTTAACTGTTAGATCACATTTGGATGGCATCTTCCAGTCAGTCAAAACGGCAGTCATTTATTGAAGGCTGCTGTTAGCAGAATTTGGTCTTGAATATCTGACCAAGTGACATTTCTTAAAGTCACTTAATAGTGAAAGGAAAGCAATCCTGATATGAAGTTTAAGTAGGTGCTGATATTCAAGTTCAAATCCATATTTGCTCTTCATACTCACTATATCCAAAATTGAACTCATAATCTTCTCCCACAAACTCATGCTTCCTCTTGTATTTTCTATCTCTTGTTAAAAGCAGGAGCATGCCTTCTGTCACTCAGGCTTGAAATCTCAGTTATCCTTTCCCTTCCTTATTCTCTGGCAGCCACATTCCTCAGTCCTTGGTAGGTATCTTTACATTGCCTCTCCTTACCAGTCTCTGTTTTTGTTTCTCATTTACATATTTCTTCCCTTCTGGACCATCACAATATTCTTCCAATAGCTTTTGCAGGTTTTGTACCATTTCACGTAACATACTGACATCTGAATAGTTTCCTAAAGCTACATATTTGAGAAAGCTACTCCTCTCTGCTCACAAACCATATATAGTTCACCTCTGCCCAAAGGAAAAAAATGAATACATTTATCTGTCATTCAAGAATCCCCACAATCATCTCTTATCTATCACCCCCCCCCTTATTTGCCATGAATTCTTCCTCTAAAGTGTCCCTGTATTTCAGCTGAGTTAGCCTTCTGGGCAGTCTTAGAGAATGCGCTTTACATTCAGTTTAATCAGAATGCCATTCTCATCATGCCAAAATAGAAACCACTTCGAAAACAGCACTGTTTAAATGCTGTCTCGTGCATGAAGCTTTTAGTAACTTCACATCCATCCCAATATCCAACCGTGTGCTGAGTCACCTAAACATTGCAAAGATGGTGAGGATACCAAAAATAAATAGCACTCTGATGATTGTCCTTAAGAATTTCAATATCTAATGGGAAAAATATAAAGGCAAACAGTAACATAAATATACACATCAAAGGTACAAACTCTCACCTATAATAGAGTTATTAACAAAGTATTGTGGGAACACAGAGGAGTAAGTACCTCTTTATTGAGGAGTCAGGGAACATTTTAAGGAGAAAGGGTTATTTGAGCTATTTGTACAACAAATGAAGGACATTTCACATGGAGGAAACATCAAAAAGTGGTTCATTCAACAAATATTTATTGAGAATCTGGTATATGTCTGACATTACTAGTCACTGGGGATACTGGGTAGAACAGAAGGAAAGGAGCAGGAGGAATTGAGAGTCATGTAACAGAATGAAAAGACTCTTTTTTTTTTTTTTTTTTTTGAGACGGAGTTTTGCTCTTGTTACCCAGGCTGGAGTGCAATGGCACGATCTCGGCTCACCGCAAGTTCCGCCTCCTGGGTTCAGGCAATTCTCCTGCCTCAGCCTCCCGAATAGCTGGGATTACAGGCACGAGCCACCATGCCCAGCTAATTTTTTGTATTTTTAGTAGAGACGGGGTTTCACCATGTTGACCACGATGGTCTCGATCTGTTGACCTCGTGATCCACCCGCCTCGGCCTCCCAAAGTGCTGGGATTACAGGCTTGAGCCACCGCGCGCGGCCGAAAAGACTCTTCAGAAATGAGAAGGTGTGAAGGTGGTAAAGTCCACTAAATCTTTTGGGTTTCTTGATTAGAAGGAATGGTGAACCCGTTAGTCAAATTAGAGAACACCGAAGAAAGGATAAGTTTGCGTCATAAAACGGAGCCACTTGTGTCAAATTCTAACAAAATGGAGTTGGGAGATGTCATGGGAAAGAAGCCCCTATGCTTCAATGCTTCTCAAAAGGCACATAAACTGTCTCTTCCTCCACGTAAACTGTCAAGAAAACTTACTGCAAGAATTTCCTTAAGATTGTAGAATTCCAGGTAAGTTGCTGGCACAAGGATACTCGCCTAGAAATTAGCTAACACCAACTTCTGTAGCAAACCCCTGTTACCTTTGGTCTTTGTAACCTTTAGTTTCAAAAGAACCTACATGAACTTCTTCTGTCTTTAAAAGATGCCCTCTCTCTTCAGCCCCCCTGCATATGCCCATGACCTGCTACTGCATGTGTACCCTGAATTAAAATTCTCTGCTATTCCAAAATAAATTCATTTATTCTGGAGAGCTTGTCTCTCTGAGTTTCTTTTTAGGTTGACAGGGTCATTTTTTTAACCTACTGCATTTTAATTGCATGTAAGATTTCCACATGGTAAATGGAAATGTGGGTCCATAGGACTCATCAACATTAAAATAATATTTAAAAGTATGGAAACTGATTTAAAAATAAAATATGTACTTTGAGATGAGAGGAGATATCTCAGACACTAAAGAAAATATTGCTTAAAGAAATAAGGAGTGGTCAACAGGTTTCAATACTGCAGAAATATACAATTTTGGATTTAGCCATCGAGAATCCCTCTTATTTTTAATAGCACAACTTTAAAAGGATGATGGCAGGCACAGATTACAGTGGTTTGAATCATGAATGGGAATTGCAGAAGTACAGTAGTACATCGAGATTTCTAGTTCAAGAAGCTTTAGAAATCTAAGGAAAGTGAAGTACATGTTCAGAAGAATTATTTCTGATGGGGAAGAAAACTTGTGAAAAGTGGTAAGATGAAGAAAACATAATAAAGAAAAGTTAGAGATTAAAGTAATAGAGAGGGAAGAAATGATGAACCTGACCCTGCAGTGTGAAGGAAAAAAATGGTGTTAAGAGTCTCGTATTAAAGAATAGTCCAGGAGAACTGAAGGAAGACAAATATGAATCGGTGGAACTTTAGAGATGGAAACGAGAAAAATTGGGGCAGTTAAGTGGCTCTAAATTTGTGAGTGAATGGGTCCTACCTTGTCTTATTATGGCATTTTTTTATTTCTTGTTAAGCATTCATCACATTCTACCCTGAATTAGAGCTATTTGTACTTTAACTTCCCTATAAAATTATAAGATGCTTAATATCAAGTACCATGTTGAGTGTTCTTGTGAACTTGGGACTGGTGAATTGCAGTTTTGAGAAAAACTGATATAAGGTATTTTTGCAGCTATCTCGTTAAACAGTAAGTGTTAAACTTCTGTTTGTTATGTAATGCTTTATTAACCAGCCACAGTGAAGAGGGAACAACTGGCAAGGCAGTAGGCTGCGAGGCTGGAGTGGGTATGAGATTGTCAGGATGCCCTGCATTAAGAAAAAAAAAGAATTTTGAAAAATGAAATATCAAGTTAATCCACCGATTTAGAACAAGTGGCTAGACAAAGTTATGTTGATATATTTTAATTATCTTCCTATATTTCCCCTCTGTGGTAGAAAGCATTATTGTTGTAAATTCAAAGTATCACATATGACCTCTTCCTTAAACATAGAAGTCAGGCTTGGCTGTAAGATTGCCTTAGCTCCTCAATGTGATAGAAATACACAGCCACATTCTGATGTACTCAGGAATGGCTGTGTGACTGACTTTGACCAATTACATGTGGAAGTGACATATTTTTATCAATTTCCTCCTTCTCTTTGTAATGAAATGAATAACATTCCAGAATAGTAGCTACTTGCTCAATCTGTGCCCAGTACTGAAGATGACATGAAACAGAATCTAAGCCCCCGCAATGAACATTTATGTGACTGAGAAATAAAACTTTGTTCCTGTAGGTTACTGAAATTCGGGGAATCCCCAGAAGAAAAGTGGTTATCAGAGATATCTTCAATTCTAAAGATTGCCTAATAAACATTCAGCTTAGCTGTAGATAAGATATAAGCAAATCAAACAATTTAAAGAATAACATAAGGCAATTATCTCCAAGTGAAACAGAATATAATTTGAGGTGAATTTTTGAATGCTGTGCAAAATATTGGAAAATGGTGGAGTAAATAAGTAAAGGCTTCACAGAAGAAAGGGTCTACTTGGAGTTGGGTTTTAAAAGATATGAACAGGAGCTAAAAAGAAGACAGGGATGTTGTCTCTGATAAGTAGAATTTTACTTCCAGAATCTTCAGAGCCTTTGAAATTTTACACTTAAACAGCAACACAAAATTTGTAAGTCCAACCAGCTCCACTAAAATAAACTTTAAAATTGGTTATATGCTTAAACAAAGCAACCTGGATGAAGAGTTTAAGTTTCTCTTCCTAGAGATAGCTGCCGGGAGAACTAGGGTTAGGTGAAGAAGTGGTCTCACGGTTGGACTAGCAATTCACATTTAATGTGACTCTATAATAATAGATAAGCTTGGAAACAAAGGCCAAAACATAATAAATGAGTGTGCGTATATGTAGATCGTAGCCTAAGAATTTTCACTTACTTGAAAACTACATTTCTAAATAATGGTTAGAGTCCCAACCACTTGCACAATAAGAAGGTTGAAGGAAATCAAGAAAGCACACGTCGGAGTAATTTCACTGATCAATATTAAATTATTGGCCATTTCTAACTAGCATTGGGGGTCAGATATCAAGTCCCCAATGATACCACTTTGGACTTCAAGTAAGAGAACGTCCTGAATAGCAAATGCCGTGAAGGGCTTTCTCTGAAGTTTCCCTATCTACTTAAAAGCTGGATCCCCCAGAAAATATTTATTTGTGAATCCCTTCTCTAGATATCTTGTTAATTGGAGGAAATTCATGCATATTGTGCAAGAAGGAAGACTCGAGTTGACACTACATTCAGAGTCCAGATGAACCTTGTCCCAGGCTGTTGGAGATTTTTGGGGTCCATTTATTTCCCCTAAAAATTATTTTATCTTCCTCTAAAATTGCCTACATTCCCCACTTCTTTCTTCCCTAGGAAGTGGGTAGTTAAGCTTCAACCATCTGGCCCTTATTTGAGTCTCATATAATGTGGGGCTCCCCTGTGCTTGCACACAATAAATTTGTATGCCTTGTCTCCAGTTAATTTGTCTATTGCCAGTTTATTTCAGCAGATTAAGTTATAGAACCTTCAGAGGGAAAGTTTAAATTTCCCTACACTAGTACAGAGCAAAAGATAATTTTAAATTGTAACAACACTGTTATACTAAAGTGATTTCATCTATTTTGAAAAGTTTTGGCCCTAGTGAACTAATTTAAGTATATAACTGCCTAGTGATAAACTTTTAGGATAAATGAATTTGCATCTATCTCAGAATAAATGACAATCACAATCTTGCTTAACAATATGATAAACTACAGAATTTTGTTTCTGTGAAAATTTGGGAGCATTCAAAATTTATTTCAAATTATCTTAGCACTTGTTTACAAAAATTAAGTTGATGGAAAGTTAGGCTTTTCAATTTGTTCTTTTTTGGTTAAAATGACTTTGTCAACAACCCAGACTGAGTGTAGCTATTTAAAAGTTAAAGAATAGCTAAAATATTTGTTTTTCTTGCTCAAATAATATTCCAATATATGTTAAAGCTAGGAAATATCTAACCATGTTGATTTTTAAAATTCATAATTGATCAGTTATTCGGCTGGGAGAGTTACTGAAGGGAAACTCCTGATATTTCAGAACTTATAATTCATCTCATTTTACAATAATTATTGCTTACATCCTGTCCAGAAAATCACACAATTGTGGTGACTTGTAGCTGACAGAAGGTGGTAGGGAAAATTGCTGACTAAGTTCTGTTCTACAAGTTTACTTGAGAGGATAACTTCCACCTTGTTTTAGAGCACCTGAGACTAATCTACATGTTGACAGTGTTCATTAGCAAGCCAATTGTAGACTAAATCTTCTCTCTCAGAGGGACTTTAACCAAGTCAAAGCTCATTAGCAGAAGGTCCTTGGTGGCCAAACAAGTTTCCTGCATACCAAGCCTTCTTTATTTAAATCTGGTTTTAATAATTTCTCTCAATTTTTTTTTTCAATTACAGCAAATTGACACTACATTTTCCTTAATACATTTAATTAATTCTTTACTGATATATAGGGCATTAAGATACATTCTGTTGCTCTCATCACTTATTTCTCTTGAAAAGTCTCTTAGATTTAACTTATACTTTATGTTCCTTCGATATTTACTCTATTAAAAATGTAAATAGAACCCTGGAGTGACCAATTTGAAAGTTAATAGTTCATCTGCAATTGATGTAGAAATACAGTATAGGCATGGCCATGAGAATTAAATGCTCTTTGAAAAGCCAAAGCATTAACCTTTTTTTCAGTTTGATAAAATATCCTCTCTGGTGCTCTAAAGTTATATTAACTCTTTAGCAACACCAAAAATGCTGTTTTGTTGTTGTTTTGTCAAATAAAAATACTGCCTCCTCAAATGCCCGACGTGATTTTAGGAGAGTAGCCTATCTTATACATAGAAAACATATAGGATCTGCAGTCAGACGGACCTGAGTTTAAACCCCGCATTTATCATTATCATCCATACGAACTTAGAAAATTAACTTCTCTAAGATTATTTTCTCACCTATATAATGGGGATAGAAATAGCACTTAACCCAAATGTTGTTGTGAAGATCATATAATTTGATACATGTCAAATATTTAGAGCAGTGCCTGACAATATACATTAGCTATTATTACTATTGTTATTGTTATTATTAGCTATAAAATAGGAATAATAATTCATACACAGTACATAGCAGGGTCTTATATTATGCCTTCAATAACTGATCCTTTCTTTCCTCTTATAACTCTGTGAAGCTGTGAAAAAGTCATTTTTTAGAAGAAGAAAGGTAGCAAATTAATGTCAATGAATTCCTTATTAGGAAGTTATAGGTTCTAAATGCAGTAGGCAAAAATTATTTTTAATATGAAATAACAATGTACAAGGGGGAAACTGAGAATAATCAAAATAGGATCAAATATCAACCTGACAAGTTAGAAGTACAGCTTTCCTCCTTGTCTCCCTTTCTAACTGTGTGCCCCTGCCAACTCCAATTTCCATTATTATTCGAGTCTTTGGAGACTCTCCATGATCAAAGAAAGCCACCAGAGTGCAGAAGACTGCAACAAGCAGAGCTCCAATATCTGAAACCATGGCTAGTGAAGCTTCTGCCCGCAGGGGTGGTATGAGAAGCAGAGAGAAGAGTGATTAGGTCTCCGTTTTCAGAGGTAGATCCCATAGGTTCTGCTTCTGACAACATGATAAACCCAATGTCCAGAGAACCCCTTCTAGTAAAAAACATGTAACAATAATGTATATATTATGTAAGAAATATTTTTAAATTCACTGATTGGCTTGCACGGCAGAGTGGGCTATAGGTTGGGGGGAGGAAAACCAGTAAGCAAAAACTCTAAAAGGTAGGGTATTACTAAAGCTGGCATTTGCCCAGAGAATCTGTCTGCTCATTTCTGGTGACCTAGAAAACTTTGTACTAATGAATCGAGTGATCTGGGGAAAGAATACCAAGCTTGGGTAGAAGCAAGGGTCAGATCTGAGATGCTCATTTAAAGCCAAATGGTGACACCAAGAGCAGCACATAATATACTATATGCCTCCAGGGAATGCTTTTTACATAGACTGCAATGTGAATAGTACCCCCTGAAGTTGTATGTTGCAGCTCTGGGAGACACCAACATTGAGTAAACTGGAGAAAAACTTGCACCTTAAAAAGATACATCAAGAATATGTGCATGTTCCAGCATGCTTCTGGGCAGATAAAAATCAGTTTTTTTTTTTTTTTAAATCCAGGAAAATTGTTAATCATAAACTCTTGTTCCTAAGAGTTTGGACCCAGAATGTGCACCGATTATGTGACCTGAAAAGCCCTGCCTCCAATAATTCAATGTTTTACTTGAATGCAAACATCCCTAGACACCTGCCAGAAATATGAATAGGTCTTCCCTAGAGGAATCTCTTTAAATACAGTTTTCAAAGAATTCTTATGAAACAGAGGTCACAATAAATGCAATTACAAAATAAATCAGGAAACAAGTCATGAAGAATTATAAAACAATAATGGACTGCAAATCAGACCCACAAAGACTGTAGATAATAGTATTTACAATGCTAAAATAAAAAAATAAAGGACAATATAAAAAAATGGTGAAGGAACAAGAGACTATACATATGTCTAGGCACATTTTAAAAGGAACCAAATAAAATTTCCACAAGTGGAAAAAGAGAGGAATTGAAATGAGAGACTCAGTAGATTGGTGGGGAGCATAGGTGGAGCAGATTAGACACAGCTGAAGGGAGACTTAATAAAATAGAAGATAAATGAAAAGAAATTGAATAGGATGTAGCCCAGAGAGACAAAGAAATAGAAATATTAAAGAAAGTTGACAAAAAAGGAGAATAGTATGAAGTGGTATATTTCTCATTGGCATTTCAGTGGGAGATCATAAGATATGGAGAGAAAATACTCCAATAGAAAATGACATAATAATCCCGGCTAGATAAAAAGCACCAATCTTAGGCCAGGCTTGGCAGCTCCGGTCTGTAATCCCAGCACTTTGGGAGGCTGAGTGGGGCAGATCATGGGGTCAAGAGTTTGAGACCAGCCTGATCAACACAGTGAAACCCTGTCTCCACTAAAAATACAAAAATTAGCCTGGCATGGTGGCATACTTGTAATCTCAACTATTCAAGAAGCTGAGGCAGGAGAATTGTTTGAACCTGGGAGGCAAAGGTTGCAGTTAACTGAGATCATGCCACTTCTCTCCAGCCTGGGCAACAGAGCAAGACTCCATTCCCCCCTCAAGAAAAAGCACCAATCTTAAAAACAATAATAAATGTAAAGAAATTTACATCAGGCACATCATAGTGAAACTGCAGACAATCCAAGATACAAAAGAGATCATCAAGTAGCCAAAGAAAAGACAGGGAGCCTTCAAGGGGTGACTGTTAGATTAAAAGTGATATTTCCATAATAACAGTGGGAGCCAGAAGACAAAAGAACATCTTCAATTTTCTGAAAGAAAACTGTTCCCTACAAATCCATACTAATAAGACTTTCAAGACAATAGGCAAAATGAGGGTACTAGAGACAAACACTGAGAGTACTTGGGATGAATGGACTACCAGTAACATTTGCCCAGAATAAAAATGATCACAAAGGAAAGGTATGAGATAGAAGAACAAAACTTGAGCCAACCACATAGTACTCATCTAGGTAATACAAAATCATTATTAAAATTTTAATATAATTTTTAGTTTTAAAAGATAAGATAGAACTAGAATATCACCTTATAAAAGTTTAGCCGAGAGAAGATGGTGGCATGAGTTAAACTGTTTATAGTTTCTTTCATTGTTATGAAGAGTTAACATGGATTATCTTTATGGTAAATGTTTATGTTGAAATTTCTAGAGTAACTGCTAGAAGAAGCAAAATAGAGTATATAACTGTTGATTTAAAAAGAGAGAAATATGGCTGGGGTGGGGCCTTCAGTATATCCAAAATAAGAATAAAAGAAAAACTTAAAATGCTTTAGAAAACATTAATTTTTTTGCAAGTACTGTATACATAGTTGTTTTGTTATTTGATGGACACCAAATATCCATCCACTACAGAGAAGAGGACAGAAAGAAGATTGATAAATTATGGGTGGCCTAGATATTTCTCCACTGTCTTCCACATTATGTAGACTGGGAACACTTGCATGCAATCCTATGTAGGAAAATATTTTTCTCATTTTTTCCTTATAATTTCTGGCATTGATCAAAAGGACAAGAAATGTGTTTATTTAACATGTTTACTTCAGGAGTAAAATGTATATGGTTTTTTTTTCAATTTTTTAGTTTAATTTTTGTGGGTATGTAGTAGGGGTGTATGTGTGTGTGTGCGTGTTTGTGTATATATATATTTATGGGGTATATGAGATGTTTTGATATAGGCATGCAATGTGTAATAACCACATCACATAAAATGGGATATCTATCCCCTCAAGCATTTATCCTTTTTGTATATCTTTAATAAGAACATGAATGGGAAGAGGCAGATATCAGTGAAGACAATTGGTTTCTACAGCCTATGTAGAAATATATTTTCAGATGTATATTTCTCAATAATACAATTCAATCACTGTAAAACATATGCTGCCATACTTAAACCACAAGTATGATAGAAGCAGGTTGGAAATTGGTGGATTTGATATGTTTTATTTGATGATAATTGCAATTACAGGTTACACTGACCATATAAATAACATGGTGATTTTCATGTGCTCAAAGGAGAATTGAGATTCAGGAGTTTAAATATTTGGGAATCTAAGGGAGGTATCCCATCTTTATGCAATGACATCTTTCACTCCTGGGTGATTCAACACTACATATTAGCATTTGATCCTTGACTGACTGGGTATTTTGTTACCTGTGAAATACAGAGCTTAATTTGTAAAGGGAGTATGCGATCTGTTAACCTCCATCTTGAAGTAAAGAAGGAATTTACTGAGACCTTCATCAAGATTGCTACATCTCTTGCAGATTGATTCTGGGTACCAGAACATTCTATAATTTAAATCAATCTAAACTAAATTGTAGGTTTGAAAAATGTGACTTCTTTTTTTTAGACTTGATTATCTTTTGAGCTTATGAAATTTATTATACTGATCTCTCTATGCACAGTATTATCACAGAATTTAGAAATGAAATCACTGTTGATTTTTTCCTCAGTAATTTTATATATATTTAGTAGTTAAATTTAAGAAATGTTGAATTAATCAGCTTGATTTTTAGCCTTTTGGTAGTTACTTCCCTCTTTCTTGCTTGCATTTTTCCTCAGGTTTGTGTGTGTGCATGTGTGCGTGCATGTGTATGTTTATTTTATGCAATAAAGAAACACTTAATAGTTAGACCAAATAAATATTTAGATTATGCCCCATTTGTAACAAGATGATATAAAAGTATTAAAGGAACCAGAGAAGATGCAAGTAGAAAGGGCAGCAAGTTACACATTCAACATATTAAAGTATTTGTAAGGGGAAAAAATAGAAATAGAGGACCCTAACACACCCGTTTATGTCTAGAACCCACAGCAGAGAGCTATTAATATGGGTGATAGTACGGTAACTATGTGTATATTTAAAGGCTCTCTGTAAATGTTATGAGCAAATAATTGAAAGCAAGTTCAATGAAAAAAGAAAACGTATGTTAAAGTTAAATGATTAGCCCGCAAACAGCATAAAAACTGAGGGAGTGTAAACATTTTATATAGCCAGCAGTAAAAGAGCAAAAATATAAATTAAAAAGAATGAGCAAAACACATGGATTTACTGGGATTTTTTAAATGTATACTTTAAATGTCAAACAGCCTTAAAAAGTAAAAACTTAGGGGGATGCTACAATGCTGTAATCAATATCCAGGAAAGAGAAGAGAAGAAAAAAAAATGTTAGGAGATACTAAGTAACACATACACACACACACACACACACACACACACACACACACAGAGAGAGAGAGAGAGAGAGAGAGAGAGAGAGAAAGTCAAGGAAAAAAAAGCATTAATTCTCTTGTGTGACAAATGTTATAGATCTGAGGCTGAGTATCATGACAGAATTTAAAAGTCTGAAAAAGGCAGTTTCCTTAAGGAAAATGTTACAAAAGCATTTGGGAATTTTCAGGTATATCACTTAATAAAGAGAACTAAAATGTGATTTATCCTTCAAATATAAAATAATAAACTACTTTCTCTCTAATGTGTGAAACCAGTAAAATCAAAACTTTGAAAATGATGATAACTGTGAGGACCTGATTAGAATATCTGAGATACTTGTTTGTTAACTGAAAAGTACTAACTCATGGCTGTACTCTGGTGTCTCCTGATTCACATGTTGAAATTATAATGCCCAATGTGATGGTATTAAGAGGTAGGACATTCGGGAGGTGATAGAATCATGAGGGTGGAGTCTTCACGAATGGCATTGGGAACCTTATAAAATAGGTGTGAGGCAGCTTGTTTGCCCCTTCTGAATGGGAGGACTATCTATGAATCAGGAAATGTGCCCTCACCAGCACCAAATCTGCTGGCATTTTTATCTTGAACTTCTCAGCCTCCAGAACTGTAAGAAATACGTTTCTGTTTTTCATAAACTACACAGTATATGGTATTTTGTTATAGTGGAACAAATAGACTAAGAGATTCATGTTGCATGAAAAATAGTGTATTTTTTTCTGTTTCATATAGAATACATGTTCATTGCAGAAATAAAAAAACTAAAAACTAAAAAAAGATACAATTTTCTCATGTATCACTATCAATATTTCAGTACTTTACACACACACACATACACACACACAGACAATCCTATCTGTGTATAAATATACCATCAAGGCATATAATTGATACATAAATGTAATATATGGATATGACAAAGGTGATCCTACAATGCTACAGAATACACACAAACATACACACACACAGATACACATATGCAGATACTAACCTTATTTTTTCTTTTTTTAGTAATTTCAAATTTGCTTTCTAAATTCATATTTTTTCAGCCCTTACATTAAATATTAAACAAACCCCACATCTCTTTTAGTCTCATTGAAGGATTACAATAAAATCTATTCTAGTCTATTGATCATATATCCTTGTTCCCAAGTAGCAGTAAAAATCTCCACTCCGATTCAATTAATGCTTCTCTGCTTGTCCAGTTTAGCCTGAAACAGGCTGGATGCTTGAAGTCAGGTGGAATGTCTGATCAAATTCTATTTTCTTTTCTTATTTCAAGTTGCCTTTAAGTGATGTTTTGGGAAAACTTCAGGTTGAGCTCAGAGGAAGATATCTTTCTTTTCATGGATTCATTGTGGAAATTGTTTCGAGATCTCCTGTTACACATCCATTGATCTGTTATTGTCTTTACTCCTGCTAGTTGTAAACAACTTTCTCTTTAGCTTCTGGGCTTCTAGAAGCTGGTTACTATGATGGGATCCCATGGTCTCCATGAGATTCTCTTGGGCAGAATCCCTTTTAAGACGAATCTGAGCCTTTCAAGGAGACAACACGTAGACCTAGGGAAATATGCACCATTGCCTCGCTGCATGGGAGAGGAGCTCACTTCCAACTCAGGCTTCTTTTTCTTTTTCTGCCAACTCCCATATATATATAGCCTCTTGGCATCAGCTGTCTTTCTTTCTACAGGAGTCATATAATAATTCCTGGGTCTCTTATACAACAAAATATGTATTATCTACTCAAGATGGTTCTTTAAAGCCTGCTTACTAGACTCGAATAGAGAGGAAAATTCTAGAACTGAAAAATGAAATCTGAAATAAAGATTCACTGAATTGGCTTAGTAGCAGAAGAGAAGACAGAGAAGAGAGGCAGGAGACATGTCCCTGTGGGACAATATCGAAGTGTCTATTATAGTTGCAATTGGAGTTCCAGAAGAGAGGAAAGGGAGAATGAAGCAAAAAGTACTTGAAGAAATAATGTTTGGCAGTTTTCCAAATTTGCTGGAAGATGTCAATTTCAGAGTTAACAAACCAGTAAAACCAAAACAAGATAAATAAAAAGAAAACCTTATTCAAAGTTATTGAGAAAAGTCCTCTAAGTAGCCAGGAAAAAAAGGACCAATTACGAACAGGAGAATAGCAGTTCTCATAAAGTTTTGAGAGGAACACAAAAGAGAGGAAAATTAGACTTGCTAAGAAATGAATAAGCAAACCAAGGAGAAGGAAAAAATATCCACAACATATAAATCTGAGAAAGGAATGGTTCTGAGACTATATAAAGCACCCCTGTAACTTAAAAAGGTCAGTAAAATATTTGTGCAAACACTTCATAAAGATAGATATACAAATGGCCCAACAAGCTCATGGAAAATAACTTACCATCATTAATCAAAATAAATGCAAATTTAAATCACAATGAGATGCCATCCACATTCATTAGAATAACTAGACCAAAGAAGGTTGACAACACTACATTTTGATGCGAAGGGCAATAACTGGAACTCTTGTACCTTGATGATGCGAATATAAAACAATACTAACCATTTGGAGAAAGTTCTGGTAGTTTCTTATAAAACTAAAACTGCACCTTCCTTATCACCCAGCAATATCACTTCTATGCATTTATACCAAGGAAATGAAGATATATGCTCACAGAAAGTATTTTGAAAGAGTGTTCATAACAACTATTCAAAATGCCCAGAAGTTGGACATAGCACAGGTGTCCATCAACAGAAGAATGGATGAAAAGGCTATAATATATTCAAATAATAAACTCATCAATGACAAGAAGTAAACTTCAACAACATGGATTAATCTTCAAAACATTATGCTGAGTAAAAGAAGACTCACACAAAAGATTACCTACTGTATGATTGGATTTACATGATACTGTTTCAGGGAAAATGAATCTATAGTTTTTCTGCATAGATAATCTTGTCTACTACAAATAGTAACAGTTTCATTCCTTGTTTTTCACATTTTATTTGTTCTTTTTGTCAGGAAATGATAAGGGAATTCAAGCATTCTGGGCATTTGGCCATTTGGTCTTGAATGTACACATGCAGGGAGTCTGTTCCATGTAAGTGCTATACAAAAGCAAAGGATCAAGAATAGCCATGATAATATTGACTAATAAATAACAATAAAGTGGGAGGACTTCAGATACCAAGAAATCTTGAATTATGTGAATGTGTGAAAGAGGCCATTTAGGTTCAGTTTCTAGGTTATCATTCCTCTTCATGTGACACCTCATGAAACAGACAAGTTATCCACCTTCCACACAACCCATATACAATGGTGGGACAGCATAGGATAGCAACAATAGATACTGCTCAAAAAGGTAAGAGATAGATGGTTTACAGCAGTCATTGGTCTGTAGTGATCCTAGAATTTACCGAGTATGTGTTGCCAGTTCTTTGCTTTAGGACCCAGAACTGCTCCTCTAAGAAAGATTCTCCATGGATCTTGGCTTTGTCCGCTGAGGTCTTGATGCCTTCCCTGGAGTCCTCATTTTTCTGTAGAAAGTAGTTTGTGTTCCCAGCTGAGTGGTTTTATGAGCTTACTCCCTGTACATAAAAGTTCAGAGTTCAAATGCTTCTTTTCATTTTGTACTGTGTCTATCCCCTCTAGTTCAAGCTGGTATAATTCCTTCAGGTTGCTTATATATCAATTTATGAGCTACTCCATTAGACAGAAAGTTCACTCACAAATCTTTTTGAGAGTAACTCCCCCACTCAAAACACCATTGTGATAATATCAGAACAATACCTTTAGGAGCACTATGGTCTAGCAGAACGTTTTAAATCATATACTTAATATTACTTAAGACAGTTGTTTAACTGAGATGATCTATGAGGCACCATTTTAAGTCTTTCTAAGATCTGAATAAAGAAACTTACAGGCCGGGAGCAGTAGCTCATGCCTGTAATCTCAGCACTTTGGGAGACTGAGGAGGGCGGATAACTACTAGGTCAAGAGATGGAGACCATCCTGGCCAACATGGTGAAGCCCTGTCTCTACTAAAAAATATAAAAATTAGCTGGGTGTGGTGGCGCACCTGTAGTCCCAGCTACTTGGGAGGCTGAGGCAGGAGAATTGCTTGAACCTGGGAGGCGGAGATTGCAGTGAGCTGAGATTGCACCACTGCACTCCAGCCTGGCACCTGGCAACACAGCAAGACTCTGTGTCAAAAAAACAAACAAACAAACAAACAAACAAACAACAAAAAAAAAACAAGAAACTTACAGCCATACCTGGATTCCCCAGGATAATAATTTACTAGCGATTCCCAGGATTTGATCTTTGCCTTGAAGCTATCTTTATTTTATGGATGTTTTGTGGGATATAAGACTACCTCAAACCTTTATGTTTTTTTCAAACTCTACTAAAGAAAACTAACATTTTATTCATTAGTTCATTTGTCTCATCTCTCATTTTATTATAGGCAGCTAGAAGGAGCCAGGCAGCATCTTCAATACTCTGATCAGATGTCTCCTAAGATAGATCATTAAGTTTATTAAGTATATTTACAACTTTTTATGTTACCACAAGCAACAGTATTGCCAAACTTTCCACAGCTATGTAGCCAGGGTCTGCTTTCTTCCACCTCCAATAACAGTGTATTCATTTTCTTTTGAGCCTGTATCAATAGCCTCTTCAAGGCTGCTGGTCATCCAAACTGATGCCACATGCTTTTGGTTTTATTATGACACTTATTCCACTTTCAGGTACCAAACTCTGTTAACGTTGTCTATTGCAACATGACAAAACCCAGACTTAATGGCTTAAAATAACGATTTTATGATTCATGATTTTATGAATTGGGAGTTTAGGCAAGGCTTGGATAGATGATGATTCCATTTTAAATGATGTCAACAGAAATCATTTAGTAGTTTTGTTTGGAGAATGAGCTAGTGTTGTTAGTTCAGAACAGCTTCACTGACATATCTGATGCTTTGTTGGGAATGGCTGGAAGAATGGGCTTATTTAGCATATGATCTTTTTAAAATTGTAATCTCAAGGTAATTGAGCTTTGTACCTTGTGGTTCAGGGCTCCAAAGGCAGGTTTTCCAGTGAACAATGGGGATAATGCATGGCCTTTTATGACCTAGTCCCAGGTCACATAGCTGTATTTCCTTCCTTTTCTATCATTGAAATCACAAGCTTCTACAGATTGAAGAGGAGGGGACATAGACCTCATCTTTCAATAGAAGTGCCAAAGAATTTGTGACCAAGATACACAACCATTATAAAACCCCAAACAAATATGAACAAGAGACTTAAATGAGGCATTTTTCTTACTAGAGAATACCAAGATGGTTAATTAACTTGAAAAAGTGCTCATCCATATTAGCCATAAGAGAAATGAAGATTTAAACTATAATAAAACACTACAACACACCCCCTGCAATGATTAGAATTTACAAGACTGACAAAACTGTCTTTGAAAGCCTGTGGGTATTCTCATACACTTCTGGTGTGACTATATTTGGCACAACCACTTTGGATAACTGTTTGGCATCCATCAGTTAAAGCTCAATACATATATACCCGATGAAAGAAATATTTCATACCTAATTATAACCCAGCATATATGCATTTACATGTTTGTGAATGTTCACAGCAGCTTGATTTGTAATAAGCTAATATGAAAACAATTCAAATGTTAGCCAATAATACAATGAATAATTAGTAGTATATTCATACAATGGAATCTTGTATAGCAACAAACTTGAATGATCTATAACTAGATGCAAAAGCATGATGAATCTCTCAGATGTGATGTTGAACATAAGAGCCAGAGTACAGAATATATATGATGTGCTTTTATCTGTTTACAGTTCAATAATAGTAGCCTATTATTATTATGTAATATAGGCTACTATTATTGAACTGTAAACAGATACCTCCCTCATCTCCAGAGGTAACCACTATGCTGACTGATAACACCATACATTATTATGCAATATTACATAATAATGTTTACATAATATTTACATAATTATTAGTCTTTAAATAATTATTACATAAGAATGTATGGTGTTACCATTCAGCATAGTGGTTACCTCTGGAGATGAGGGAGGAGAAAGGGATTTTCAGTGGACTTGTGGGTGGCTTTGGAGTTGCTGAATAATGTTCTATTCTTAGACTTGAGTAGTGGTTTCAGGGATATATTTATTTTATAAAGTATAATTCTGGGAACTTTAGGGTTTAGACACTTTTGATGCAAGTAATAGGATGTTGTCTTTTTAAATAGAGCAGATGATAGTTTATATGTTGGAGTAGGAAAACAAGACAGAAAAATTGTTTTAGAAAAAAATTTTGTTTAGGCAAGAGATAGAAAACGGTCTGAGTTAAGGCAAAGACAGTAGGGAAGGAGACAAAGGGAGAGATGAGAGTCTAATAGAGGTTGGCTGAATTGTTTGTCACTAAGACAGAATGGGAATTAGCATATCCAAGAAATCAGAAATTTTCATAGCGCCTTTGTGTCTGTGATCAGGGCAGGGACCAATAGCAGATAATAGCCAAATGTCAAGTTCAGGCAAATGGATAGTCAGTTTCAACGAAGTCTTCCAGAAAGCTGTCAAAATCCAACTCTGGAGGGACTGGGCTCTGGATAGGACTCCAACCCTAGAAGCATTTAGGAAGACTGGGTTTGGGAAGCAAATTTGGGATACTGGATTCACTAGTCAAATAAGAATACTGACCTATTTCATTCTTCTGTTGGACTTTAAGTTTACTAAAAGTAAGAATGATTGTTTTCCATCTTATTGTGTGGCCTGTAGTAAAAATTGATAAATGGGTCAATGAATAAATTTATAACTGAGAATAAGGGGAAAAAAACTCATGCATTTGAACTGAGGTACCAGGGGAGAGCTTGGTCAAATGTGTGTGGATGAAGAGCCCAGTTACTATAACAAAGGAAAACCATGTGAGAGGAGGAGCAATAGCATCTGGAGCTGGTAGTTCAGAATTGTGTTTATTGTTTTCTTTGTGGACAAGGATGATGTCAGAGAATGGTCTTAATCTGAAACTGCAAGCAACTTTCAGTGATTCTAGTTTCGAATGTTATTCAGCTGCAGGAGCAGAGTCATACCTATAGAATTGCTGATGTTAAATTCCCATGTTATAACCCATATATAAATTATGATTTAGGTGATACTTTCGATAAGATCTCATTAAAAAATTTCAAGTTTGACCCTGATTTTCATTACTTATTAAAAATTATAGAAACATTGAACTTTCAAAATATTGACCTTGCTTCTGGCTAATATTAAAGAACATAGAATCATATTCAATAAAGAAGATTTTCAAAAGGAACCTGTCAAAAGTTCATATTATAGTAGTAAAAATGGTAATTTCTTCAAGCAATTCATATTTATAAAAAGCAAGGAATTTGATACCCCAAATTAAAGTCTTTTGATTTTAAAAGTTTGAAAAGCAGAGTCAAGTTGAAGCTTCCATAGTACTAGGAAAGTCAGTTTTTATTTCAAATACTTCAAAACTATGACATTCTGATTTTAAAAATTAAACAATTGAAAGGACTTTGACTTTATTAAGTGTTATCTCCTCTACCCAAGAAAGTAAGGTTTTGTATGGTCATTCAAATGCACAACATCTACACATATCTCTTTTTTCCAATACATACTGATATTCTCTCTTGAATATTGAACAGCATTTTCAATAAGTGGTACTTGATGATGAATGTGCTTTCAGTGAAAGTATGTGGGCTAAGAAAAAAGAAAAGTGATATGGTAGGAATGGACACCCATTATTATTAAGGTAAGAGAACTAAAAATCTATTCTTCACAAGTCCAGTTGCATATGGTTGAGTTTGAGACCTAGAATTGCATTCGAAATATGAACTCTCACCTCAGTATCATTGCTGGGTTCTTTCTGTTCCATTGTTCATTCTACTTTATTATTCTAGATTCAGTAAGCCAGATATTCAATTTTATTAATTATGTTCAGTAAAGTTATTTACTGCATTGAGAGTCATTCAGTTATTTCAGTTATGGTTTATTTCAAGTCTGACAGTTATTAGAAGACATTCTTGGGTAGAAACTAGATTAACTAAATGGAAATAGCTTTTAATTAATTTTTAAATCTATGTCCCCATTGTATCTAAGTTTGTCTTAATTGGCTTAATGTCAGCTATATAACCTACTAGGGATAATAGTATAATTACTGACATATACCTATGTTAAAATTTTGTCAAATATTCCTTGTTTGTTAAAACATATATAAACATTTCAGGATTTACAGTGTTTGGCCATGTATTTTATACTTTGGCTTTCAATTTTAATTTTTTTGTATCAGTTCCTCTGACCCAATACAATCAAGTTTAAATAATATACTTTACCCTTGTCACTCATATGTTAAAAAAACAAATAACATAGAAAAATCTATGATTAAAAGTAGGTCTTAGAATGTCTCTCCTTTAAAAATCGGATTCTCCAATTTCAACTTTTAGTTTTACAGTCAGTTTGGCAGCTCCATTTATGTAGAACTGTTTCTTGATTTGTTTTCTCAATGAGATATTTATTCATTCCTACATTAAAAGGATGAGAATATTTTTCTTACAACATCCTCTTCTTTCTACTTCTACTAATGTTTGATAGTACCTTAAATTTTTAAATAAAATAGTTATTATACGTTTGTTTGAGAACATGGCAGTTTTGGCAGTATCTCTGACCTTCCCATTTTCTAAGATGTGTATTTTAAAGACTTTCCTTTCTTTCAATGCCCTGCCTGCTGCCCTCAACCCCTTTTTCATCATCTCCCAAATCTCATCTTTCGCCAGCTAACCTTTATATTGTCAGGTTTGTGGAGAGTTACATTCAATCCTATGGCTTCAAACAGTACATCCAACTGTACTAACAGGTTCAGTCTAATAATTGATTATAAATGAAAAGTGTGCATATGTTTATGACTATGTTATGAATATATAAATATTGTTCAATAATAGGCCAAATAGACTGCATTCTTTTTTAGGGATTTTGTAATCTCTAGAACAGTGGTCCCCAACCTTTTTCACACCATGGGCTGGTTTCATGGAAGACAAATTTTTCACTAGTAAAGGTTTTGGGATGATTCAACCATATTACACTTACTATGCACTCTATTTCTATTATTATTACGTTGCAATATATAAGAAATAATTATACAACTCACCATAATGTAGACTTAGTGGGAGTCCTGAGCTTTTTTCCTGCAACTAGATGGTCCTATCTGGGGATGATGGGAGACAGGTCATCAGGCACTGGCTTCTCTTAAGGAGCACACAACCTAGATCTCTCACGTAGGCAGTTTACAACAGGGTTCTGTTCCTATGGGAATCTAATCCTGCCACTGATCTGACAGGAGGTTGAACTCAGACGGTAGTGCAAGAATGTACTATAAATACAGGAGAGCTGTAAGTACAGGTGAAGCTTCACTTGGTCACCCACCTCTCACCTTCTGTTGTGCGGTCCAGTTCCTAACAGGCCAAGGACTGGTACCAGTCCATAGCCAAGGCTTTGGGAACCCCTGCTCTAGGACACTTAGAGAAGGATGGTCCCAGAATGAAGGTCAAATGAATTATTTCTTAAAAATATAACCAACTACTTAAAATCATTACTAAAGTCAGTTTATACTAGATTTAGACCATGAGTTTTTGAGCAATTTTGTTTTTTCTTGGAGTTTCTCATTTTTTTCCTGTACCATTTTTTCTTTGTTACATCTCAATTAAAGAAGAGAACTTTTAGTTAATCTTCCAGTCTCCTGTTGATGGTGCTTTTTGCTTAGGAGACCTCCCTGCCAGAGCCCTTAGACCTTGGAACTTGTTCTCTAGGTCTGCAGAAAGTTAATCTAGATTTCTTCATTGCCATCCTGGGATGAATCAGTTGTTCCCTAGTTTCCTGTTTGATTAAGAGGAAGTTCTTTTGCTAGAGTACATTTCTAAACAAGTTGCTAAGGAAAAAAAATGAATTGAATGTAAACTTTTTACCATGTCTGAAAAATGTGTTTATCCTGATATTGCTTCAGGGTTGATAAGTTTGCTGGCTACAGAATTCTAGATTGAAAGTATTTTCTCGCAGAACTTAAAAAGCATTGATTCATTTTTTTTTCACCCAGAATCTGCAGATGCTTATGAGAACTCAAGACTCTCATCTGATTCACAGCCCTTTGCAAGTCAGTTTTTTTTTTGAAATCTTAGAAGCTTTTCAGAATATTCTCATTTACCAGTTTCCTTCTCTGGGGATTCCTTGAAAATTTGTAGTTTAAGGGTAATTCTATCTGTGAATCTCTTATTCATTCAATATGCTGAGTTTTCAGTGAGTTCTTTGAATCTAAAGGCTTGGATATTTCAATTGTGAGAAATTTTCTTCTATCATTTATTTGCTATCCTCTCTCTCCTTTTATTTGTGCTTTCTAGAACTGCCGTTGAATGAATATTAAACCTCCTGAGTTGACCCTTGGTGTCTTTTGGTATTTTCCAAGCCTTGTTTTCTGTCTTTTTTATTTTCTAGGTTTCCAAATATGTATTTTTCAACTATTCCTAGTTAATTTTCTTTTTTTTTTTTTTTTTTAGCAATCATAGCTTTCAGCCTAGAACAGTTCTTTTTCTAGTTGTTCCCTTTTAGGCACTATGCAAAAAAAAAAAAAAAAAAAAAACCACCAAATTTGTTTTTGGGCACCAGTGTATTCACAAATTGTTCTGAGTGTATTACTTAAATTTTTAAAAGGTTTCTTTGTTTCCCAATGATCTCTATCCTCCAAGAACACATATTCTTTTATTAACTTGATATTTTCTTCATGTTAATTAGTTCCCTTGCTATACCTGATGATGTACCAATAATATGGAGAAAAGTGACTCCTTTAGTTGGTTGATTTTGTCTGATGGCCAGTTAAGAAAGACTGTTTCTGAGTGGAGATGAAAACCCAGTGGGGCAGAGACAGGTGGATGTGGAGAGAGCAGGAGGAAGAACCAGGCGACACACACCAGGCCTGCTGGAGCAGCAGCAGACGTGCATTTCCCCCATGGCCCACCATGCTCTGAAACAACTCACATACTCATATCCATATTCCTTTTCTTCTAAGAATGTTGCAATATTCTACATATATTTGGAAACTGCTGTATTTTGTTACATTCAAATTCATTTAAAATTTCAGAAATTATTCTAAAAAGAAATTGATATCCCTCGAGGTTCTGTGTTAACTGCCTTTAAAAGCTACTGATGCAAAAATGGATAATGTTGGAGCGGGTGACAGGGTGTGTTAAATGTGTGAAGGAAGGAGGTATACATGCGTATCCTTCCTATATGCTGTGAATATGGAGTAAGAGGTTGGAACAGACAAATGAGTAGTGTGGGTCTATTGTCAACGAAAATTAAGGAACAGGAATCTGGATGGAAGACACCCATGAGAGATGAGGTACACATGCTTCCTACTCTCTTGCATTCTTGTTCTTCCTTCAATCCTTCCCTCCCTTGTATCTAGAATGCATTGGTTCTCTATTACTGTGTAACAAATGTCCACAAACTTAGCAGCTTCAGAAAACACATATTAATTATCTTGCAATTTCTGTGGGTCAGGAGTCCATCGTGGCATAGATGGATTCTTTGCTTAGGGGCCTACAGGCCTAAATTAAAGTGCTGACTAAGGCTGTCATTAGGTCAGGCCCACCTGGATAATCTCCTTTTAGATGAACTCGTTGTCAACTAATAAATAAACTAAATTACATCTACAAAACCCCTTCTGCCAAGTAACATAACCTAATCAAGGGAGTAGTATCTTACCATAATCACAAGTTCTGCCCAAATTGAAAAGAGGGAATTCTTAAAAGACAAGGTGGTATTTTAATAATGAAGTGTCAGTTTCTGAAAGTGAGAAATTTGTATTAAGAAGCTTATTTTGCAGGAAATGATAGATGAATTAGGTGTTAAGTAAGAACAAATAAGCATGTTTTTCTAATACTACTAGCTGAGCAGAATGCTTTGTTTGCCTGAAATAGAGACATTCACCTCCCGAGAAGCTCCCTTACAACAAATTTTCTATCTAATATTCCCTAGAATGGTTTGACTGTCTTAAAAAGAGATGAAATAGTGATGGAAAATTAAATTACAACATTATTTTGATTTAAACAGCAGGTGGTTCATCCAGCCTACATCCTATACTTATTTTCTAACACATTTTAAAATTAGTCACCTTGGTTATTTTTGCCTTACTGTCATTATTTTGATCTAGTGCTTGGTTGATTCTAACCAACAAGAGATATTGAACAAATAAATTAACCTATGCCTTCATAGTACAAAAAAGGTGTGTGGATGTAACTTGTCTTCTCGATTTACTGTGATTAAGGAGCAGTAGCTTTCCTTCCTTATATTACCAAAAAGGCAACTCAGTCACCCCTGAGCTGTTAACCCAAATTTCAGGCAATTTCTTAATAATGCAATCAACCTCTAAATAGCACCTTACTTAAATCTGACTCTCTTTGAACAGAAGCAATTACCACAGTTTCATTTGATTGGGTATTTATTGATTTACTAGTCTTAAAACTTCTGATAGCTGTGGTTGAATACTTATGAAGTATCAGAAACGCTTTCTGTTGGCAGAAATAACATTTATATATATCAAAGATGGAGGCAATACTAACCCGTGTTAATAAAACATTGAATTGGATACTATTAAGTGTCAAAATGCATAGCTGATGTAACTACTTCAATTCAAAGTTGTCCAAATAAATAATTAAAAACAACAAAAACAGCAACTATTCTGTAGTGGCAATATTATGTACTGGGATGGGGCAATGGAAAATCATAAATAGTTAGGATTTCAGATAATCATAGACATACTTGAAATGTGTTACTATATTTCTACCAAACCATTATAAGAACCCATTACAAATAGAGATAGCCGATAGAATTGAGGGTTACCTTTTCATTCTAGGAGCATCCTTATTTAGAAGGTAAGTTGATAATAAAAGTCCCAGAGAGAATCAACAGAAAAGAAGGAAATAAAATATAGACCCAGCAATCTAATTTCATAACCATAGGAATCCCACTGGAGGATTTTTTTTTTTTGGGCGGAGTCTCACTCTGTCGCCCAGGAATGCAGTGGTGTGATCTTGACTCACTGCAACTTCTGCCTCCCAGGTTCAAGTGATGCTTCTGCCTCAACCTCCCGAGTACCTGGGATGACAGGCATGCCACCACACCTGATTAATTTTTGTATTTTTAGGAGAGACAAGGTTTTACTATGTTGGCCAGGCTGGTGACCTCATGATCCACCCACCTTGGCCTCCCAAACTGCTAGAATTACAGGCATGAATCATGGCGCCCAGCCTAGGATTTTTCTTCCTAAAGGTTACAGGAAATAGATATACTATCAATTCAAAATGGATTCTATTGATTTTATGCATAAATTTGATTTTATTTCCTCCCCATTTATAGTGCATATGCTAAAATGAATGGCTTACAAGTAGAATAAGGTAACTTTGGGTTTCACCTATATGTAATTTTTAAGGTGGATAGCATCTTCCACCTTCCAGTTTAGATAAATATTTCATCATCTCTACCACTAGTCAGGTTCCTTCCCAGCAGGAATCCAAGTTCTTTGCTAGAAAAAAAAATTAAAGTCTTAAGAGTAATACTTTAGTCCCCTGGTTTTCTGTCTTGTTTTCAACTAGAAATATTTAACACCTAGCCTAAAAAAAGAGAGAGAGAGAAAAGACAGAAAGGAAGCCCTGAGTTTTAGGGTTTGTTTATTTCCAAAGTATAAATATTCCCACTGTGGCTAAAATCAACCGACCAACATAATACCACTTAATGCAGAATTGGATGTCACAGTTGGGTCTCATGATCCAAGTGTGAGTCAGCATTGGATCATTCCCTATAGCTGTGCACTTTCCTGCTAAAAATATCCATAGGAAGACTGGTGGTTTTACTTTTCTCTCCCTAGAATATCATAATGGCAGAACTGGTTTTAACAGGGCCCAAACAACATTATATCCTCATGGTACTCCTAAGTTAATTTGAAATATAAATGGATATGACTGCCATTATCAAGTGGCTGTGTTCTGCAGTTGTGATTTAGAAACAGCCATCTACATCCCTGATATCTGCACGGAAAATAATAAAACATACTTGTGGAGATCTTCAAAGTCAATTGTATGTGAGAGGGGTCAAGTGGTTAGATTCTAGGAGTGGATTTCTTAATAAGTTCATGACTATAGTTATTTTTATAACAAGTTTCCTAAACATTCTCTTTTTTCTTGACATGCTGTGGTCTCTTTTACCCATATCCAGTGAGAGAACTTTACTATGAAAGGGAAAAAATTAGTTTAGACACAGGAATAACCTTAGCAATTATTCATACAGAAAGGATTGGCACCATCATTTCTTAGAAGTTGCAATGGGGGTCCCAATATAATAAGGTTGTTCTTTCAGAAGTGGGGGACGGGGTTAAGAACCTGCAGGCAAATGACTGTTTTGCTTCAATTTTCTGCCTCTGTAGACTTGTCTGTGATGGGAAGAAGTAAGGCAGCTTAGAAGGCTCATTCAACAGTAAAGGAGAACTCTTAGCTCTTAGTCTTTACTGTTAGAAACTAGTATCTAACAGTAATCCTTTCAGATTATATATAAACATTTTTCTCCTGCCTTTAATCTTGTAGAGATTACATCATATTTCTTTAAGTAAAAGTTTACAATGAAAATACTTTCTTTTATGCATTTGATATTCCTTTATGTCACCCAAACTGTACAGTTACCTAACTCAAACTGTAACTCTCACAGCAGCCTTTACCTGACTCAATATTTTTAATACAGAATAGTCTTGTATACAATGTAGTTTCCTGCATTTATATCATCTTTAATGAGTCTTCTCCAAAGTATTCAAAGATGCCTTATGTTGTAATCCTGGCTATTATATTTATATACATGTTTGAAAATTTGCATCAGTTATCCTGGTTCTAAACTAGTTTCATTGGTGTTCCTCAACCTATATTTCTAATCTCCAGAAAGGTATACACTAGGGCCTGACATGCTTATACTTGTGTTACATATTCTTCCTCACTGAATTGTTCTTTGTTTGTACCTATTTAATTTTGTCTTAACTCCAGCATGTCCAGATATCTCCAATTCATCAGTTTTAAAATTTAACTGGATTATGCTCCAAAGCGTGATTTGAGACCCCACCCAATTGATTTCAAAGGAATATATAATAAATATATAATATTCTTTGCCCAAATAAATAAAATAATAAAGAATGAAAAGGCACCAAAGAACTTCAAATAATATGCCCTGAAGCTCACCATAAAAATGTTTTTAACTACTACACTTTTAATATTGTCTTCCGTCCGATAGCCAATTCACATTGCAACAATATAACTTAATCCATGTGTTCAACTACTAATGAGTACTTTATGTAAAATAATGAATCCTATTAATAAAATAATAGACATACTGTAGGTATCTAAATATAACAGGAAAGAAAAACATATGACACCAATAAGAGGGGTGGTAGAGCTACGTAAGTCTAAGGTTAGTGCTTATCACTGGACTATAGTCCAGAAGACTGTTAGAAATATATAGCTGGAACTCAAATGTGCACATCAGCATCATCATTTAAATAATCATGTAAAGTTTTTACTTAGATGTGGAAAGGTGGAAATTATATATATAATTCCTCCATAATGTTAATTTAGAAAGCTTATTTGAAACAACAATTCATGTTATTTTTTATTCACATAGGTAGTTTCTTCACTTCGACTATTCTGTGTTCAGTGTATAGTGGATGCTGTGGGGCTTCACAGAGATGTTCTTTCAGGGATAGAAGAGTTATTTCTCCAGTTGCGAAGACAGCTACAACTAGGCTCTATCTCTGGAAATTTTATTTGGTCAAGACAGCTTCCTTGCTCGTTGTTTTGCATCCACTGAATGGTTCATAAGAGGGTACAGGACCTGGTCCACATTCTTGATCTAGAACAGTTATGAAGGGAACCCCAGCTTCAAAACTCCCCATTGGATCAGCTGAGACCTCTGTTGCAAGTTCATTACTATTCTTCCTGTTCTCTCACTCCCTACAGTCCTTCTCCTGAGAGCATCCCTAATAACTCTTTGGCATATAAATCTCTGCCTCCAAGTCTATTTCCCTGGAACTGAATTTTAAAAGATTTGGTACCAGAAGTCCTAGAAGGCAAACATTAAAATGAAATTGGGGATCTAGATAATTCATAGACCAGTTGGTAATGAGGACCCCATTAATGCTGGTAGGTGGTGGTGTACTGAGAGCTCTTGACATGTGGAAGCCTTGCAGTTGTTAAATGTGTTATCAGCCATGAAATAAAATGGAAATTCCAGTGACAGAAAGTAAACTGGAAATGAGAGATGAGGAGGGCATATCTTGGTTGCTTGAGAAATAGCCATTAGAAGGACTCTGAAATCTTATGACTATTGCTGGATTCTAGGGATACCTTGGAAATAAACAATAAAAGTCTGAGGGTAACTAATTAGAGGATCTCTTTGACAGCCTATGATATTTTCAACTCCATAAACTGGAGGGCAGTAAACTGAGGATAAAGCTGGGTGACAGAATTTCAGAGAAGATGGAATTCTCAGTTTTCAGAAAATTTGTTAGGTCAAATTCAGAACGTTGAATGGGAAGGAAAAATGGGATCCAAAGAATTCAGACAGGAAGTCAAAGTAGTTAAAAAGCCTAAATCCCCAGATCCCTCTGAGCCTTCTGAGTTACCAAAAGTGGAGCACTCTTTCTTAAATTTAGTAATCTCTCATTTGCAGATGAGTCAAAGAACTGAGCCTTGCAAGGCAATACTTGCCTCTCCTCTCTCAGGATCTATTTATAATTCCCCTCCTGGTTACCTGGCCAATACCCAGAGTTTAATCAAAGCATGACCCACCTAGAGAAATGCTGAATCTGTTAAAAGAGAAAAGGAACTATATGCTGAAGGAGATAGATGACGTAACTGACATGTATCCGGCAGCCCTACAGGATTATATAAATGGCTGTTTTCTAGGGTGCTGGGTCAAGGGGCATGGGGCATATTGGATATAGCAGAAGTTACCTATATGGAAGTACTCTCCTGTAATAAAGGATTAACAATCTGGCAATAACCCTGGAAGAATGGGATAATATGCTACTAGAATTATTCTTGGAAGACTAAGTAAAAATAAACTACAATAAATAATTACAAATGCCACTACCACAGTACATAGTGAAATCTGGGGATTTAAAATTTGTAAGTGCTTTGACCCAACTGTCCCTATCTCAATTCTTTGGGTTTCATTCTTTCTTTCCCTTCAAAGCCCTGAATTTGGTGTAGCAAATTTCCTAAAGACTGAGAATTTTACCTTGTCTAGAGCTCCAATACCCAGTTTTATTTCCAAGTCTCAGTGTGGGGATGGCAGAGTGGTATGTAACCTAAGCAGAGGAAATCTACCTATTGATTATGCTCTCTGGAAGAGCACACAGGGTATTCCATTCATCAAAGTGTTAAGAAATGTGCTGGTGAGAGGGACACCAATGTCATTGGGAAGGTAATGACAGCTGTCCTTTTTAGGCCAGTGCTGACAGTAAGATAGATAGTTACAGAACTGAATTTTCAGGAAGAATGAGGATGATAGAATTTCAAAGTAGAAAGTGAGTGATGATACCAGACTGTCAGATGCAAGGTGGGCACAATTCGGTTAAAGAGTGGAAAGATTAGAGTGGGCAGCCAGGGTGGTGTGACATGCAGAACACTTTGGAGAAAGTGATTAAAACGTAGCTTTGCTAGGTGCAAGAAAGACAGATAGCCAACAAGAGTATTGCTCAATCTATGTAATCAAGAGAAATGAACTATATTTAATGGAGAGGCTGAACTCAGAAGCATCAACAAAAAGCCAAGATCTCTAAGTAACAAGACTTGAGTCAATTCTCATCTATGATCTTGAAAAAGGACAGGCATGATTCCCTTCTAGAAAGTTGTTGCAACATTATGAAAGGGTATACAGTGGTCATTCACTTGGTCCTCTCTTAAAAGGATCCTATGGCCATTTCCTCAGATAATCTTAAAATAAAAAGAAATATTTAAACATTTGAGAACTGCTGACATTGATACCTCAAGACAGAAGCATCACATCATCATAACTGTCTTTGTTAAAATTGAGGCAGATGGGAATATAAAGGCAAAGTAATTAAGGAACTTCTATCCCCATTCTAGGGTACATGTGGCCATGGACCCACCTGGTGATCATTTCCAGCTATCTAGGGATTTAAAATCTGTAGGTGCGTTGACCCAGTTGTCCCTATCTCAATTCTTTGGGTTTCATTCTTTCTTCCCATTCAAAATCCTGCATTTGGTGTAGCTAATTTCTCAAAGACTGAGAATTCCACCTTCTCAGTCTTTACATGAGTTCCTTAGCCTCTGAACTAAGAACTATCACAATGGGAAAAATCAAATGCAGGGAGGGAGTGATTTTCAGAGATTCAAAAGGATGAAGTGTGGTAGTCTCCATAATATCACCTTTTAACTAATCTGACCCTTTCAAAAATGAGACATACTAATTCATTATGGTGGATCACTGAAAACTCAAAAAAAATATTTTTCCTAATGCTTCTGGGATGTCAGATGTGGTATCTCTGATAGAGCCAATGAACATAGCCTCATGTATTGGATATGAAACCATTGTGTTGTAAATTGCATGTAATGCCTTCAAGAGAGCATCTACCATCAAAGAGGTACCAAAAAGCCAATAGACAGATTGACTCAGCCATTTGACAATAGCCAGTAGCTGCCATCAATCACCCCAGTAGCTGTGATGTCAGGAACACAGAGCTGTGTGTGGACAAAACCATCCATTTTTGATGCTACTGTATGTGACACAAGTACCATCAAAAGAAACCAGTGTTAGGTCATTGATACAGAAAAATGCTTCAAAGAATTCCACAAAGAAACATTGTGACAAAAAAAAAAGTGGTTTTTTTTTTTCACCTGGGTCTCACTCTGTTGCCCAGGCTGGAGTGTGCAGTAGTATGATCTTGGCTCACTGCAACCTCCACCTCCCAGGTTCAAGTGATTCTCATGCCTTAGCCTCCTGAGTAGCTGGGATCACAGGCACATGCCACCATGTCCAGTTAATTTTTTTTTTTTTAATTTGTATTGCATTCTAGGTTTTGGGGTACATGTGCAGAATGTGCAAGATAGTTGCATAGGTACACACATGGCAGTGTATTTTGCTGCCTTCCTCCCCTTCACCCACACTTGGCATTCATCCCCAGGCTATCCCTCCCCAGCGCCCCCCCCGCTGTCCCTCCCCCATTCCCCAATAGACCCCAGTGTATAGTAGACCGCCTCTCTGTGTCCATGTGTTCTCATTTTTCTCACCCGCCTATGAGTGAGTATATGCGGTATTTCTTTTTCTGTTCTTGTGTCAGTTTGCTGAGAATGATGTTCTCCAGATTCATCCATGTCCTTACAAAGGACACAAACTCATCATTTTTGATTGTTGCACAATATTCCATGGTGTATATGTGCCACATTTTCCCAGTCCAGTCCATCATCGTTGGGCATTTGGGTTGGTTCCAGTTCTTTGCTATTGTAAACAGTGCTGCAATGAACATTCGTGTGCATGTGTTCTTATAGTAGAATGATTTATAGTCCTTTGGATATATACCCAGTAATGGGATTGCTGGGTCAAATGGAATTCCTATTTCTAGGTCCCTGAGGAATCGCCACACTGTCTTCCACAATGGTTGAACTAATTTACACTCCCACCAACAGTGTAAGAGTGTTCCTATTTCTCCACATCCTCTCCAGCATCTGCTGTCTCCAGATTTTTTAATGATCGCCATTCTAACTGGCGTGAGATGGTATCTCAATGTGGTTTTGATTTGCATCTCTCTAATGACCAGTGATGATGAGCATTTTTTTCATATGTTTGTTGGCCTCATGTATGTCTTCTTTTGTAAAGTGTCTGTTCATATCCTTTGCCCATTTTTCAATGGGCTTGTTTGTTTTTTTCCTGTAAATCTGTTTGAGTTCTTTGTAAATTCTGGATATCAGCCCTTTGTCTGATGTGTAAACTGCAAAGATTTTTTCCCATTCTGATGGTTGCCGATTCACTCTAGTGACTGTTTCTTTTGCCGTGCAGAAGCTGTGGAGTTTGATTAGGTCCCATTTGTCTATTTTGGCTTTTGTTGCCAATGCTTTTGGTGTTTTATTCATGAAGTCCTTGCCTACTCCTATGTCCTGAATGGTTTTGCCTAGATTTTCTTCTAGGGTTTTTATGGTGTCAGGTCTTAGGTTTAAGTCTTTAATCCATCTGGAGTTAATTTTAGTGTAAGGTGTCAAGAAGGAGTCCAGTTTCTGCTTTCTGCACATGGCTAGCCAGTTTTCCCAACACAATTTATTAAATAGGGAATCCTTTCCCCATTGCTTGTTTTTGTCTGGTTTATCAAAGATAATATGGTCCTAGATAGGTTGTGTTGCCTCCGATGCTTCTGTTCTGTTCCATTGGTCTATATCTCTGTTTTGGTACCAGTACCATGCTGTTTTGATTACTGTAGCCTTGTACTATAGTTTGAAGTCTGGTAGTGTGATGCCTCCCTCTGTGTTCTTTTTGCTTAGAATTGACTTGGCTATGCGGGCTCTGTTTTGGTTCCATATGAAATTCATGGTGGTTTTTTCCAGTTCTGTGAAGAAATTCAATGGTAGTTTGATGGGGATAGCATTGATTGTGTAAGTTACTTTGGGCAGTATAGCCATTTTCACGATATTGATTCTTCCTAACCACGAACATGGAATGTTTCTCCATCTGTTTGTGTCCTCTCTTATTTCGTTGAGCAGTGGTTTGTAGTTTTCCTTAAAGAGGTCCCTTACATTCCTTGTGAGTTGTATTCCTAGGTATTTTATTTTCTTTGTAGCAATTGTGAATGGCAGTTCGTTCTTGATTTAGTTCTCTTTAAGTCTGTTATTGGTGTATAGGAATGCTTGTGATTTTTGAACATTGATTTTATATCCTGAGACTTTGCTGAAGTTGCTTATCAGTTGCAGGAGCTTTTGGGCTGAGGTGATGGGGTCTTCTAGGTATATTATCATGTCGTCTGCAAATAGAGACAATTTGGCTTCCACCTTTCCTATTTGAATACCTTTTATTTCTTTTTCTTGCCGGATTGCTCTGGCTAAAACTTCCAGTACTATGTTGAATAGGAGCGGTGAGAGAGGGCATCCTTGTCTAGTGCCAGATTTCAAAGGGAATGCTTCCAGTTTTTGCCCATTAAGTATTATATTGGCTGTTGGTTTGTCATAAATAGCTTTTATTTGAGATATGTTCCATCAATACCAAGTTTATTGAGGATTTTTAGCATAAAGGGCTGTTGAATTTTGTCAAATGCCTTCTCTGCGTCAATTGAGATAATCATGTGGTTTTTGTTTTTGCTTCTGTTTATGTGGTGAATTACATTTATAGACTTGCATATGTTGAACCAGCCTTGCATCCCTGGGATGAATCCTACTTGATCATGATGGATAAGTCTTTAATGTGCTGTTGCAATCGGTTTGCCAGTATTTTATTGAAGATTTTTGCATCTATGTTCATCATGGATATTGGCCTGAAGTTTTCTTTTCTTGTTGAGTCTCTGTCAGGTTTTGGTATCAGGATGATGTTGGTCTCATAAAATGATTTGGGAAGGGTTCCCTCTTTTTGGACTATTTGGAATAGTTTCAGAAGGAATGGTACCAGATCCTCTTTGTGTGTCTGGTAGAATTCATCTGTGAACCCATCTGGACCTGGGCTTTTTTTGTGTGGTAGGCTCTTAATTGCTGCCTCAACTTCAGACCTTGTTATTGGTCTATTCATAGTTTCGGCTTCCTCCTGGTTTAGGCTTGGGAGGACACAGGCGTCCAGGAATTTATCCATTTCTTCCTGATTTACTAGTTTATGTGCATAGAGTTGTTTGTAGTATTCTCTGATGATGGTTTGAATTTCTGTGGAATCTGTGGTGATTTCCCCATTATCGTTTTTTATTGCATCTATTTGGTTGTTCTCTCTTTTCTTTTTTATCAGTCTGGCTAGTGGTCTGTCTATTTTGTTGATCTTTTCGAAAAACCAGCTCTTAGATTTATTGATTTTTTGAAGGGTTTTTCTTGTCTCTATCTCCTTTAGTTCTGCTCTGATTTAGTTATTTCTTGTCTTCGGCTAGGTTTTGAGCTTTTTTGATCTTGCTCCTCTAGCTCTTTTAATTTTGACGATAGGGTGTCAATTTTGGATCTCTCCACTCTTCTCATGTGGGCACTTATTGCTATATATTTTCCTCTACAGACTGCTTTAAATGTGTCCCAGAGATTCTGGTACATTGTGTCTTCATTTTCTTTGGTTTCAAAGAACTTCTTTATTTCTGCCTTCATTTCATTGTTTATCCAATCAACATTCAAGAGCCAGTTGTTCAGTTTCCATGAAGCTGTGCGGTTCTGAGTTATTTTCTGAATTCTGAGTTCCAACTTGATTGCACTATGGTCTGAGAGACTGTTTGTTATAATTTCAGTTGTTTTGCATTTGCTGAGGAGTGCTTTAATTCCAATTATGTGGTCAATTTTGGAGTAGGTGTGATGTGGTGCTGAGAAGAATGTATATTCTGTGGATTTGGGGTGGAGAGTTCTGTAAATGTCTATCAGGTTTGCTTGTTCCAGGTCTGAGTTCAAGTCCTGGATATCCTTGTTAATTTTCCGTCTGGTTGATCTGTCTGCTATTGACAGTGGAGTGTTAAAGTCTCCCACTATTATTGTGTGGGAGTCCAAGTCTCTTTGTAAGTCATTAAGAACTTGCCTTATATATCTGGGTGCTCCTACATTGGGTAAATATATATTTAGAATCGTTAGCTCTTCTTGTTGTATCAATCCTTTTACCATTATGTAATGACCCTCCTTGTCCCTTTTGATCTTTGTTGCTTTAAAGTCTACCTTATCAGAGACGAGAATTGCAACTCCTGCTTTTTTTTGCTCTCCATTTGCTTGGTAAATCTTCCTCCATCCTTTTATTTTGAGCGTTTGTGTATCTTTGCATGTGAGGTGGGTTTCCTGGATACAGCACACTGATGGGTTTTGGTTTTTTATCCAATTTGCCAGTCTGTGTCTTTTGATTGGTGCATTTAACCCATTTACATTTAGGGTTAATATTGTTATGTGTGAATTTGATACTGTCATTTTGATGCTAGCTGGCTGTTTTGCCCGTTGGTTCATGTAGATTCTTCATTTTGTTGATGGTCTTTAGCATTTGGTATGCTTTTAGGATGGCTGGTACTGGTTGTTTCTTTCTATGTGTAGTGCCTCTTTCAGGAGCTCTTATAAAGCAGGCCTAGTGGTGACAAAATCTCTGAGTACTTGCTTGTTCATGAAGGATTTTATTTTTCCTTCACTTATGAAGCTCAGTTTGGCTGGATATGAAATTCTGGGTTGAAAGTTCTTTTCTTTAAGGATGTTGAATATTGGCCCCCACTCTCTTCTGGCTTGTAGAGTCTCTGCCGAGAGATCTGCTGTGAGTCTGATGGGCTTCCCTTTGTGGGTGACCCGACCTTTCTCTCTGGCTGCCCTTAGTATTTTCTCCTTCATTTCAACCCTGGCCAATCTGATGATTATGTGCCTTGGGGTTGCTCTTCTTGCAGAATATCTTTGTGATGTTCTCTGTATTTCCTGGAGTTGAGTGTTGACCTGTCTTGCTAGGTTGGGGAAATTTTCCTGGATAATATCCTGAAGAGTGTTTTCCAGCTTGGATTTATTTTCTTCATCACATTCTGGTACACCTATCAAACGTAGGTTGGGTCTCTTTACATAGTCCCACATATCTTGGAGATTTTGTTCATTCCTTTTTGCACTTTTTTCTTTGATCTTGGTTTCTCGTTTTATTTCATTGAGTTGATCTTCGACTTCTGATATTCTTTCTTCTGCTTGGTCAATTCGGCTGTTGAAACTTGTGCATGCTTCACGAAGTTCTCGTTTTGTGTTTTTCAGCTCCTTCAATTCATTCATATTCCTCTCTAAGTTGTCCATTCTTGTTATCAATTCCTCGAATCTTTTTTCAAATCTTTTTTCAAGGTTCTTAGTTTTTTTGCACTGATTTAGAACGTGTTCTTTTAGCTCAATGAAGTTTCTCATTATCCACTTTCTGAAGTCTGATTCTGTCATTTCGTCACACTCATTCTCCGTCCAGCTTGGTTCCCTTGCTGGTGAGGAGTTTTGGTCCTTTGTAGGAGGTGAGGTGTTTTGGTTTCGGGTGTTTTCCTCCTTTTTGTGCTGGTTTCTTCCCATCTTTATGGATTTATCCGCCTGTTGTCTTAGTAGTTGCTGATTTTTCAATTGGGTCTCTGTGTGGATGCTGAGATTGTTGATGATGAAGTATTTCTGTTACTTAGTTTTCCTTCTAATGGTCTAGCCCCTCTGCTGTATGAGTGCTGAGGTCCACTCCAGGCCCTGCATGTCTGGAGTATACCTGTAGCAGCTGTGGAACAGTGAGGAATGATACCAGTTTCTTCTTCTGCTGTCTTTGTTCCACGATGATGCCCGCCAAATGTCAGTCTGATTAGTCCTTTTTTGGGGTGACTCTTTGGATGTACAGAGGTCAGGGAGCTGCTTAAGGAGATGGTCTATGCTTTATAGGATCTCCAGTGCTGAGCTGCGAGCTCCGTTGTTCATTCAGGGTTGTTGGGAGGTTGTTTATGTCTGCTGCAATAGAACTCATAAAACACCACCCCCCCCCCTCTTTTTTCCCTTAGATGCTCTGTCTCAGGGAGTTGGGGCTTTCTTTATGAGTATCTGTTGCACTGTCCTGCCCCACTAGGTGGCAGTCTATTCACTATTTGCCTGCCGGGGCTCTGACCTGCTAGCGCAGGTCCGCCCTGTTGCTGCTGGGCTCCCTTCTGCTGTGGAGCACTCCCCCCTCCTGGCGGAGTCTCTCTGTTATGGCATGTTGCCTCAGCAACGTCAGGCTGCGTCAGCCCTGGGTGGTACTTCGGTAGGGGCGGATTGCGTCAGCAATGGTGGACGCCCCTCCCTCACCGGGCTGCACCGTCCTAGATGCCGGCAGCAAAACTCTCAGCCCCAAGCTCCTCCATTCACCGCCCTGCTTGTCCCCGTGCAGGTGGGATCCGCCGAGCCCGATCACCCAGCTCCCTGCCTCAGAGTCTGTCCTCTCTCTCTCTCTCTCCCTCTCCGCAAGCTGAAAGGTCGACTCTCTCACTGGCGCCCCAGTAGCCTGCTGATAGGGCACTGGGATCCGTGCGATCTCCCATGCCGCTGCCCACTGCACTGGCTCAGATCACACTTCCCAGGAAACTCCTGGTCTGGCTCACTGTCCAAGTCCCATTCAATCAGATGGACATGCCAATCTGCCCTTCCAAATCTCAGATTGCCAGTTTAACTGGGCACCCAGACCAGTGAGTTCCGTGCCGGGTCCCGCTGCGGCGGCAGCCGAAGCAGCTGCATGAGCCAGCTGCATTAGCCGGCTTTACTAGCGTTCCGTGTCTCTCCCACACCTGGGACTTTCAATGCTCTGTGGGCAAAAAAAGGTCCATCCGAGAATGCGGCTAGGACTCACCCTCTGTGCCTTCACTGAGAGCTGCAATCCTGAGTCGCTTCTACGACGCCATCTTGTGAGTCCTTCCCATGTCCAGTTAATTTTTATATTTTTAGCAGAGACAGGGTTCTACCACGTTGGCCAGGCTGGTCTTGAACTCCTAACCTCAAGCAATCTGCCCACTTTAGCCTCCCAAAATGCTGGAATTACAGTCATGAGCCACTGTACCCAGCCCAAAATTGTTTTATTAGAAACTTTCTATCCTGGAAGAGGTAGCCTTTCTTCTTATCTAAAATAGATACATTTTCCAGATATGTGTCTGCATTTTCTGCACACAAAGCTTTGGACAGCTCCACTATTAGAGGGCTTACAGAGTGTTTATTCAAACGGCATAATATAACACCTAAGGTAATCTCTGACCTCGGGACATTCCAGGCAGGAAAGCAGATGTAGAAATGTGCTCAAGATGATGGAGTCCTCTGCTCCTATCATATACTCCATCATGTCAAGATTGTCTACTTGAGAAAGCTATGGGATTGCGTTTTGAGTAGACCAGACTGGAGTGGATACTTTGCATGAATGGGGTACCATTCTCCAATATGCAGTCTATACTCTAAACCAATGACTATTATATGGTGCTTCGTTCCCAGTGGATAGGAATATATAAAACCAGAGACCAAGAAGTAGAAGTAGTTTTTTACCTACTGGTACTCCTAAGGACCTGATTGCAGAATCTTTTCTTTCTGTCCCTGCAACTTTAAGTAATGGGGAAGACACTTCAACTAGGTACACAGTAAGAATTGCATTAAACTTTAAGCTATGATTGCAACCTGGTCACTTCAGGCTTATCATGCCAGTAGTCCAGAAGAAAAGCAGGGAAGTCATTACCTTGGCTGGAGCAACTGATCTTGATGATCAGGAAGAGGGTAGGTATCTACCTACCTACGTATGTATGCTATAGAAGCAAATGGCATAAAGTATGTTTGGGACCCATGGGATCCACTTTGCCATTCCATGGTTCTCCCTCTGCCCAACTGTGACAGTAAATGAAGAAGGAATGCTACTATAACCTGAAAAGGGCATAGAGACAGGTTATCCAGAGCCCCAGGAATTAAGATTTGGGTCACTTCATCAGACCTACATAGATGATAGCCCAGGTAGACTACAGAATGGTAGTCAAGAGGAGAATTAATGAGTAACCTCAGGAACAATGGCTGCAGTGGGTGCTACAGTCTATCTAAAAGGAACTTTCTCTTACAAATTTCTTCAGGAAAAAGACTAACCAAAATCTTTGAGGCACTGCTACCACATGATATGAATTGACTAGATGTAGCAAGGACACCTGAGCAGCACATGGTTGAGCCCTAATGGATGCTTGGATCCCTCATTCAGCACCATAACATTCGTTCTCCCAGCTGAGAAAGTGTTGGCTCCTTTTGGCCCCCAGCTGGGTCTATCTCCAGGAATAGCTCTAAGATAAAAGTAGCTGCCTTGCTCAAGAGTTTGTCCCCTTCCTTAGGCCAGCTAGCACAGAATGACTGGTCAACGGAGGGGTCAAAAGTTTCAACCCCTTTCTTTGATTTGAGATAAATATGAAGGGTCATCCCAGCTCCAGATGTTCCTGTAGGATCAACTAAGTTTCTCTTGCCACTGCATTGCAACTTCTCCTTCTGTACAATTCTGTTTCTCACATCCTCTAACAGGTGTTCCTAGGAGCACTTTCTAAAAAAACTCCTGGATGCAGATCTTCATCTCTATTTCTTGGGGAACGCTAAGTAAAACAGTGCTCTTTCATTTTCCCGTATCATTTCCATTTCTCAATTTATCTTCAACTCTATTCCTATGGAGCTAAAAGATCTAGTTGTGCTTGTGCCATAAACTTTTTTTATTTTTTGAGATGGAGGTTCAGTCTTGTCACCCAGGCTGGAGTGCAGTGGTGTGTTCTCTGCTTACTGCAACCTCTGCCTCCCAGTTCAAGTGATTCTCCTGCCTCAGCCTCCTCAGTAGCTGGGATTGCAGGCACCCACCACCATGCCCAGCTAATTTTTTTTTGTATTTTTGTATTTTTAGTAGAGACGGGGTTTCATGATATTGACCAGGCTGGTCTCGAACTCCTGACCTCAGGTGATCCACCCGCCTTAACCTCCCAAAGTGCAGGAATTACAAGCATGAGCCACCATGCCTGGCGGAAACTTTTCATTTTAAATTGTCTACTTTCTGGCCTTTTTCATCTATCTATCTTCCCTTCTTTTTCTCTCTAATGGTTCCAACATACCTAGACTTTCAAGTTGACATCTCATTGATGATGTAGGTACAAAGTTGACACCTTTGCTAAAAGCATTTTTTTATAGTCTTTGATATTTCCCCAGGTTAAGATACTATTACAGGGTACTGTTGCATTGATTTATATACTCGAGGGAAAGTACTTGGGAAGAAAATCCTGAAGGTAGAGCTTCAACAGAAACTAACTAAAAACGAGAAAAATGCCAGAGTCTGAAACTTCCCTTTTCAATCTTTTTTTCTAACTAGATTTTGTTTTTAAATCTTCCATGCACAGAAGGTCAAATATTCAACTGTAGGTTCTAGAAACTTTTATTATTTTTCCCTCCATCCAAATCTGAGCAGATTTAAGACATTCAATAATGTATACAAACATCTACTAACTTCAATTTGCATTTTCTTTACCTCTTTGTGCTGTTGCTTTCTCAGAACAGACCAGACTGCTATTTGAGTCTGTGTTATCTATTCATTTGTTTGATTCAATCAAGTAGAATAAATGAGGACTTTTGAAGGTTAAACTGATTTGTAAAAAATATCAAAGAGAAGCTAATGAAGACAAGTTAGAAACATACATAAAACATAATAAGAATTCTTGATGGCTTGGCACCAAAGGATTGTAAATAACTTTAGAGTTTTTTGAACTGGATTTTCTGCTGTGTTGGTCCCATCATGTCGTACTCTGCACCCCACAGAGTTGATTTGAGATGGAGCCATCCCCAGCTTCAAAGGCAGCTTTGTTCTCTGAGCAGCTCTGCCTTGCACAGAATGGAATGAGAAACCTCCTTTGTTTTTGCATCACAGCTTGGCTATTGTTCTTTTTGTCACAAATATATGATGCTACAAAGATACATTCTCAACATCTTTGTATCCTTGGCTAATCAAGTAACTTAGCTTCTCTGGGCCTCAGTTTTCTTATGTATATAATGAAAAATTTAGGTTTGTTTTCAAAACAGTCACTCCAAGCTTTAAAAAAATAAAACCACATACACTCAATAAAAGATACATAAAGTGCTTTCCCCACTGCCTGGAACCTAATAAGTAGTCAATGAATGTTAACTTTTATTATTGTTATTATCACATGTTCATGAATTAAAGCTTTTATGAAGAAGTTATAAGAGAATATATCAACCAAAACTAGATTTGAATAGTTTTAATAACATCATCAAAAGATAAATTGAAAGTTGTCAGATTAATAGACTTTTTTCTTACATGTATTGTGAACTGTAAAATTTTAATAAAATAATAGATTTAAGATATAATTTGAGATATCAGATTTAAATTCATTTCAATCCAATTACACTGTCCAAGTGTATAATTTCTATCAATCACTCATGCAAGGAAATTGTGGGAGCTCAGGTGTCCACAGTACATTTGGATCAAACACAATGTCCTTCAACCAAAATTTTCTCAAAAACTGCTAAACAGTCTGGGTGCAGTGGCTCATGCCTGTAATCCCAGCACTTTGGAAGGCTGAGGCAGGCAGATCATTTGAGGTTAGAAGTCCAAGACCAATCTGGCCAACATAGCAGAACCCTATCTCTATGAAAAATACAAAATATTAGCTGAGCATGGTAGTGGGCACCTATAGTCTCAGCCACTTGGGAAGCTGAGGCAAGGAAATCACTGGAACCCAGGAGGTTGAGGTTACAGTGAGCTGAGATCAGACTACTGAACTCCAGCCTGGGTGACAGAGCAAGACTCCATCTCAAAAAAAAAAAAAAAAAAAGACTGCTAAACATTGTCAATTAACTCATGTTCACTAACCACTGTACAATATGATTTCAGAATGAAACCAAATTTAGCCTAGACAAAAAGTATCTCTTTTATTTATTTATAATCTGGATTCTATCATAGAGCCTCTAGGAACACACGCACGGATGAAACAGAATTAATTGACTGTCAGATCATTTGTTTCATGATTTATAACACACCCTGCTGATACTCTAGTATCAATAAGACAAGTGACTTATTAACCAGGTAGGCCTTTTGCAAAGTCCCCTGTGGGGTAACAAATTCTATACTTTTCCATCAGGAAGGAAATCAATTTCAGAATAATGGGCATTTGAATAAAAAAGAAACTATAACAGATTGTTTCTTCTTATTCTCAAAGAAATGTAGGTTTTTTAATGGTAGTCTGTTGAAGGTCTTATCACCCAAGAGAGAATGCCAAAAAAAACAACAACAACAACAACAAAAGTAATTTCTTTGATGTCTAGAATCTACACATTATATGACTTCATGTAGTTAATAGTTTGAATTGCACTTAAAAATTATACTATTGCCATGAGATGACTTGAGCAATCAAAAGACAGTTAAATTATCTTAGTTTGTTTTAGTCTAACTGCAGGTTTGAGTAAATACACTCAACAAATATCGATCAAACTCTACTGTGTGCCTGTTGCTAGATAGTAATGGCCATAATGTGCCAGGGTCTGGGCCTTAAAATATGGTCTCATTTAATCTTTACATGTCCCAAAAGAATTGTAATTTTTATTCCTGGGAAACTGTGGAACAGAGAGGTTAAGTAACTTGGCCAGAGTCTCGCTGCCCCGGGACAGTAGAATCATTATTCAAATCCTCTTCTGTGTTCCAAGTAAAAATTGCCTGCCTCACCTTTATTCTCACTACTTCCTCTTTTTATCATGCAATTGGACTAACTCATTGTTTAGCGATCAGGAGCACTGATGTTTCACAAATATGGTCCAGTTTGATTATAATGTGAACATTTAATAATTCTTAAACTTCTTAAAAACTGGATGTCAAAGGGTATTTTAAAAAATGCTTAATTTTACTCTAGAGAAAGATATTCACAATCTTAATTCACCTAATATTTTGTCTTCTGTGGATGGCTTGTAAGAGTTTAAAAACTAGTCAAATTTTGTAAGTTTTAGTAGACCAACACTAGTATATGAAAGTAGTGTGACTTTTTAAAACAAGTTATTTGACAAATACGTCTATCATGCTGGGGCTGAGCAAACTTAGGCAACTTACTTTGCCACTCTGAATGTCTGTAGTCTCATCTTTAAGATTTCTCTATCTGTCCTCCCTGAGCTCTTCAGTCATTCCATGAATTTTGGCTTTTTTACTGTATTAGTTACCTATGGCTGTCATGACCCATTTTCACAAACTTCATGGCTTAAAACAACACAAATTGCTTCTCTTCCAGTCCTGAAGGGTTGAAGTCCAAAATCAAGGTGTCCGCAGGGCCATGCTCCCTTCAGAGGCTCAAGGGGCTGTTCCTGGCCTCTTCCATCCTCTAGTGGCTACAGCCTTCCTTGGCTTTCCAGCCTCTACTTTGGCCTTCAAGTGGCCTCCTCTTCTGTGGTCTGCTTTGTCTCCTCTTCTGTCTCATGTAAGGTCACTTTTTATTAGATTGAGAGCCCACCTGGGTAATCTAGAATGATCCCATCTCAAGATCCTTAATTACATCTGAAAAGATCCCTTTTCCAGATAAAATAACATTGACATGTTATAGAATGCGGGAGGGGCTATTCAATCTGCCAAACCTATTGTTTTCCAGGCACTGGTCTCATGTGCTAGGGCTACTTTTGGAGAAAGAGGCATGATTCCTGAGCTCATGGAGGGCAGTTTAATTGCAGGGAATCCTTTGGAAATCATAACATGCTACAAAAATGGAAGTTGTTATTCCTTTGAAATTAATATCTCTGTTTTCCTTTCTGCTTTTTATCTCAGTATGCTAACCTATGAAAAAGACTTGGATGTCATACTAATACTATGCTTCATCTGTAACTGGAATATCTGTAAAAAGAAGCTAATGAATAATAAGGAAATGTCTGGAAATAATTTAAAGAAGATTTGATCAGAAACAAATATTGGTAAGGAGTCATTGCCAACTAGAATAAGAATAATGATACTTAATGTGGCATGATTTGACCCAAGGACAAAATAATTTGTCAATAAATTAAGTTTGGTCCAGTTTAGGTTGCTAGATTAAGAAGATAATTTCCCTCCAAATGATGCCCCAGTTACATAATTTTTACAGATTATTTGGGTTTTTAGGGCTTTTCATTATAATAACCAACACACCAACCCGCAACACACATACTTAAATGTTCTAAAAGGAATAATGCCTTGGCTTACAGGCTTGCTGTTAACACTTGGAAAAAAAAAAAAAAAGTTTTATTCCTTGATCCTAAAAGTTTGGTCCACGGATCAGCAGCCTCAGTGCCATCTGGTAGCTTGTTCAATAAGGATTCTCAGGCAATGCCTAGACCTACCAAACCAGCATGTCCATTTAACAAGACCCCAGTAAGTAGTAGGCATATTATGCTTTGAGAAATAATTCAGATCCTTTCCTAGTTCAAAGGGTTGAACCATGGCATTTGGTAGAGTAGTTCTTAAAAGCTGGACTGTGGGCTTATGCTGATTTATGACAAACATCACTACTGTATGGAGAAATGAGAAAAATAAGTCAGTAAGTTTGGGAAGCTAAATTTATTTAAATAAATATTTTTTTCTAATATTATGGGTTTTCTACTATTTTTGGTACTAAAATGTCATTGTCTTCATAATATGATGATGATAGCAGATGGTCATTTATGACATGCATTTGACATTGTGTGTCAAGTGTATGCCACAAATGACATGCCTTTGAGCATGCCTGTGTGTATGTTTAATTATGTATTTGCAAAATAATGTTGGCAAACACCCACAGTATATTTTCTGTTTAATTAAATCAAACAACCCATAAAAATCCAAAAGTAGCCTGTATAGATGAGCCACTGAAGAGAAAGATGGAGTTTTTAGTAGAGGGAGAAGGGAGGAGGGGGTGGGATGGAATATCAGAGAGAAACTATTCTTCACATTTTTCTTTATATTTTGTCCCTTTACACTGGATCTCTTTGGAGATTCTACATGGACATGGCTTGGCAAGTCACCATAATGCCACTCGGCTTGGGAATACTATTTGATAGGCTCTTCCTCGTGCTAGGAATATTCACAAAACACAGATCCTTTCATGAGCAACCGGGATGATTCTGACATAGAAGACCATGATGTGGGAAAGGATTAAGTCCTAGGATATTCCTAGAGGGGAAATCTTACATGTGTATCTTCACCAAATATCACCTCTTGTGGTGTGAAAACAGAAGTTCCTGTTAGAGCTTTATTCTTTGCTTCAGAGGTTATTCCATTTTGGCTCTCCTGCATCAATATTGAAATACTAAAAACTTGAAAATGAAAACTACACAAATGTATAACCTTTCTTCAAAAGTTTATTTGAAAAGAAAATCAAGAGGAGGTGAAAGGTGAGGAGGTCCCAGAAAATGAATATCATAATTTATGCATTCTTTGAGTAAAGTAGTGACATTTAAGGTTGCTAAATTAATATTTTAATATTTCTCAACCAGTGAATATTTCTCACTGATTCTACAGGCAAAGTCCTAAGCTATTTTTATTTTTCTATCAAGCCCATTGTTTCCGATGTAAAGGTGTACCATACTTTCATTAATTAAAGGTTACTCTATAGCAGATTCTAATTTGCTAAAGATCAGACCTTTTAATCATTAGAACATGCATGCCATTTAGTAAATAAAAAGTTCTTATGGATCAAAGACCAAAAAATAGTTTGGAAAATTATTCTTATGCAGCTTTCTTTACATATAATGTTTCTTGCCTTTCTTATAAAATTGGAAGTAAAATAAAAATGCATGAGTAAATAAATATTTCATCTTTCCTAGCCCTTGCATCTTATAATTAATAGTGTGATGGGATTTTAAATGTTAAGGAAACAATAATTTGCCATCAATGGGAATGGGAGAATTTTGTTTATTAGTTTAGCGTAATTCAATTTGTGAAAATGTGCTTCATTGATCTTTGCAAAAGAACTTTAATTGGAAATAAATTTCGAAATCTATTTGCCACACCGATAAGTCCAAGTCGCCGCAGTTCATTAAGTACTACACCTGCTATTTAACTTTCTAGGCTGAAAAAATACTTCATTTAATACACTTAGGGGTGGCCAGTTTGGGAAGTCAAACAACAGCAGTTTAAACTACTTATTTCTCTACTCACCCATATAGTTAAAATATGTCCTATTTCCCAGCTTGAGATAAATATGACCTAATACTTGATATGGATATTCCTTTGTATTAAATCCTTTTCTTAAATATAAGCATAACCCCTTTAAATATATATATTTTTAATCTCACAAGTAAGTGGGGAAGGTGTGTTTTGTAATACCAGTGTATGCACACGGAGGTGTGCCAGGTCACTCTTTAAAAGCAATCTGAAGCTCAGTGAGGAGAGAGAGAGAGGAAGAGCACAGAAGAAAGAACAGGCTTTTTATATTAGGATAAAAACCATAGGATAAATATTAAATAAGCAATATCAACAGCCACCCTTAACAGGATACGTACCTTTCAGCAAAAAATCAAGAAACAGCAGTAGAGAATAAGCAACAAAGTGCAGGATAAATTCTTTTAGATGAAAGAGCTAAAAACAATGGATTAGAGTGCTCAAGGAAGACTCCATGGCTTTCAGTTTATTTGAAGAAAATGAATTCTCACATCAGTGAGTAACCAGATTTGCAGGGATCCTCAGTGTTTAAGTTTGAAACAAAACTAGGGTCATGGGCTTGGTTCCCATCAGGATCAGTCAGTGCCACCACAAAGCAGTCTGGCTTCTGGCTGCTGTTTCACAGTGTGATTGTTAGGTTCTGGGTGCATGGCTTATTACTGACTCCCTTCTTCCCTAGAGAATTAATTATCAATCACTGAGTAATTTTGATTCTTAAAAATGCTGGTTAGTATTTTTTCTGGTGGTAGATGAGTGTGCAGGTTAACTTTTAACCATATGTTAATTATACTTGAAATAGTCAAAACTTATAATTTAACTTTTTAGAGCCAAATGTTTCTATCCAAAATATACCCCAACTTTATATAAAATTATAGAAGAAAATGTACTTTTTTGGCAATATATTTTGCTTTCAATTTTTGTGATGCATTTCTTTGGCCTAAGGTAAGGCATTTCTGTATGGAAATTAGGAATATAAGATTTGATATTCTCTATTCCAATTAAGGCAATTTTGTCTCTTAAAAAACAATCAGTTTATGTAACAACCATAAGTACCATTTTCTTATAAGACTTCACGAGAAGGAAAATAAGAGATGGGGAATACACAGATAAACCAAGTAGCAAGAACAGTCTCTTAAAAAACAATCAGTTTATGTAACAAACATAAGTACCATTTTCTTATAAGACTTCACGAGAAGGAAAATAAGAGATGGGGAATACACAGATAAACCAAGTAGCTAGAACACTTAAGGTGGTTTTAAAAATGTAACACCTGGTTTTTGCCTCAGTCAGACCATTGAAATCAGAATTTAGGGAGAAATATTGGTATATTTGAATGTCTTGAAAAAATGTCCTTGGTGATTCTAACTTGCAGCCAGGGGTGAGATTCAATGGAAGACAGAGATCTAAAACAAACAATTTAAGCCAGTGTGGTAACAGTGTAGATGGAAATATGTTCAAGACAGAGAAAGATATGGAGGAAAATCCATAAAATTACCTCTTTTCATACAACTATGTTTTCATTTGTTTCAAAAATGCAGGTATAACTTTTGAAACTTAAAAGTCATAAGTTAATAAGGAAGGCTAAACCAATAATGTATGTACAAAGTATTGTAGAAGCACAGAACAAAGCTGCTAATTCAGGTTGGGGGGTACAGAAGGCTCTCTCAAGAAAACACAGATTTAACCTTAAGGACAAGTGGAGTTATTGGGCAATATACCTATTAATCACTTTGAAACTATTTTGAATTTTCTTATCAATATTATTAGTTACAAAATAGAGAGTTCATTAATAGTGTTTACTTGATTTCAATACTATACCAGTCTAATAAGCACAGAATTATAGTCTAATAGACCAAGGAAATTATGTCCTAGACTTACTGGAATTTAAGCTAGTATTTCTGCACATTAAAATAAAAAACTCTGGTCCAAAATAATTAAAACAAATATACAATTCAAGAAATTCCCTTTTTTTGGACTATACAGTAGCTTTAAGTAAATTAAAACAATTTGGGCAATAGAGCAATTGTAGCCTAGTAAATAGGCAGAACCAGAGCCACTGCCTTCAACTGTGAGCAGCACACTTTGTGTTCCTGGGCAGAACTGTGCCTACCACAGTGATTTGTAAATCTGATTATTAACATCATTAAAGAATGCTTGCTTTGCCTTTTATGCAAATGCCTACTATCTTCAGTGGCTCAAATAGTTAAATATCCAATCATAATTTATTCATGTCTATTCATAAATTCTGCAAATTCCTTCTTCTCTGGCTATATGAAGACATTTTTCCTACCTTTTTCATTACTTTATTAAACTCTGTATGTGAAATTATTTTAATCATACTCTTGTCACACAAACCTATTTAAGACTAACATGTTCTAATTATTCTTTCTCTGATAGCCATTACCTTATTCTTCTCCTTTTTTCGGGGAAGGAAAAGGAAGCCCAAAATAGACAAAGTACAGCTTACTGTAATACTTTCACTGTACTGGATGCCAACCTGCAGGCAATATATTTATACTAATATATCAACATGTTTATGTGATTCTATAAGATGATTAATGGACTTTTAAACAAACATTTCTAAGTTTGTCAGTGAACATACTTTGCATTCATTTTCTTCATTAATTAATTTCATAATGTTTACTTCACAACACATTTCATAATGTTTATTGAGCAACTGCTAAGTACAAGCAATATAGTTAAGCTTTATGTCCCCACCCAAATCTCATCTTGAATTGTTATCCCCACAATCCTCATGTGTCAAAGGAGAGACCAGGTGGAGGCAATTGAATCATTAGGGCAGTTCCCCCATGCTGTTCTCCTGATAGTGAACCCTCAAGAGATCTGATGGATTTATAAGGGGATCTACCCTCTTTGCATAGCACTTCTCCTTCCTACTGCACTGTGATAAGGGTGCCTTGCTTCCCCTTCACCTGCTACCATGATTGTAAGTTTCCTCCCCACGCATGCTGAACTGTGAGTTAATTAAACCTCTTTCCTTTATCAATTATTCTTGTGCAGTTCTTTATATCAATATGAAAATGGACTAATACAACCAGGATATGTGCTTGAGGCATATAAAAATATGGTTTATAAAGGACGAATGTAGACAAACAGACAATTTAATAGTGTGGTACATGTTATGTGAAGAAAAGCTAGACTGTCATGGGAGCAAAGGGGGCCCTTACCCCTGATGTATGAGAGTACAAGGAGTTTTGGGAGGGAGTAACTAAGGTAAAAACTTAGAAAGAGCAGGACTGTGCCACATAAAGGTAAAAGTGGAGAAGAAATTTTCAGGCAAAGGTGGCTACCCATAAATAAGGACCCAAAGAAAAGAGCCTGGCATTGAGAAATCAGAAGGATCACTGTAGCTAGACAGGAGAATTTAGGCTTAGTGATAAGGTGAAGTAGCAAGAGATGAAGCTGGGCTGTTTGGTAGGGGCTAGAACACAGAGGGGTCTTGAAAACAACATTAAGTATTAGTTTCCTGAAATTCACATAAGGACTTCACCTGAGCTTTCATCCTGTGTGTAATTTTAGTGCACTAGAGATAGTGCTAGAGTAACTTTTTAAGATGTGAGCCAATAGAGAAATGCTCTGTCCTATAGGTGAAGGCAGTCATTTGAAAAGCATATTCTGGGCCGGGCGCGGTGGCTCAAGCCTTTAATTCCAGCACTTTGGGAGGCCGAGGCGGGTGGATCACGAGGTCAACAGATCGAGACCATCCTGGTCAACATGGTGAAACCCCGTCTCTACTAAAAATACAAAAAATTAGCTGGGTATGGTGGCGCATGCCTGTAATCCCAGCTACTAAGGAGGCTGAGGCAGGAGAATTGCTTGAACCCAGGAGGCGGAGGTTGCGGTGAGCCGAGATCGCGCCATTGCACTCCAGCCTGGGTAACAAGAGCGAAACTCCGCCTCAAAAAAAAAAAAAAAAAAAAAAGAAAAGCATATTCTGAAAAATGCTTGATAAAATTACTTCTCATTGTTAAGTGACCACTGTAATATCACAGTATCAGAGATACATCAACAGCAACTGAATGACAAATCAAGCTCCCACTTCTTCTTCAGTAATACTAATGAGCATATACTCTGTTCCAGGCATTGCATGAGACATTCTAGGGTGAAAAATATGAGATGTGAGGAAGAGAAGAATGCCATCTTTTTCTTCAAGAAAATATTGAGGTCAGGAAAAACAAAACCACTCATGCTCCCTTTTTAAAAATTCTTCATTTCTGTCATTGTCTCTGTCATCCAGCCTTGGCCACTAGAGTCAACTTCTACCATGACTTTCATCTAGTTTGCCATAGATAGTCCTCAATTAATTCCTATTATACTTTTTTTTTTCCAGTGGATCTTTCTGTCCTACTTATTTTTCTGGTTTGGGACTTTATCACTTCTGTATTTTCTTCTGCAACAGTCTCTTCTTTCCCATACAGCCCAAACCACATTAATCTCTCTGAAACCCTGGTTTCATTCTTCTGCTACTCTGTATAAAGCTGACAACCCAGCAGCGCCTACAGGTCAGCAGAAGAGGGTGGTCTAATCTCCCAGTATAAACAAAAAAGACAGATGAAGTTTCCTTAGTAACCTGAAGGAGTCCCTAGAAACCCAGTAGTGCCCCCACAGGCAGACAAGCAACCTCATCAAGCAGCTCCCTCACACCACAGCCAGGTAAACCCACAAAGATGGGAAAAAACAGTGCAAAAAAGATGAAACCATCAAAGACCAGAACAACTCTTCTCCTTCAAGGGATCACAGCTCCTCAATAACAAAGGATAACAGCATGACTGAGAAGGAGTGTGACAAATTGACAGAAACAGGTTTCAGAAGATGGATAATAACAAACTTTTCTGAGCTAAAGGAACACATTCTAACTCAATGCAAAGAAACCAAAAACCTTGAAAAAGATTAGATGAAATGCTAACTAGAATAACCAGCTTAGAGAAGAACATAAATGACTTGATGGAGTTGAAAAACACAGCACAAGAACTACATGAAGCAAAGAAAAGTTCTAAAAGCCGAATCAATCAAGCAGAAGAAAGCATATCAGAGATTGAAGATCAACTCAATGCAATCAAAAGAGAAGGCAACACAAGAGAAAAAAAGAGTGAAAAGGAAGGAACAAAACCTCCAAGAAGTATGAGATTATGTGAAAAGACCTAATCTATGCTTGATTGCTGTACCTGAATATGATGGGGAGAATGAATCCAAGCTGGAAAACGCACTCCAGGATATTATCAAGGAGAACTTCCCAAGCCTAGCAAGGCAGTCCAAATTTCAAACTCAAGAAATACAGAGAACTCCACAAAGGTATTCCTCAAGAAGAGCAACCCCAAGGCACATAATTGTCAGATTCACCAGGGTTGAAATGAAGGAAAAAATGCTAAGGGTCAGCCAGAGAGAAAGGTCAGGTCACACACACAGGGAAGCCAATCAGACTCACAGCAGATCTCTCTGCAGAAACCCTACAGCTAGAAGAGAGTGGGGGTCAATATTCAACATCCTTAAAGAAAAGAATTTTCAAACCAGAATCTCATATCCAGCCAAACTAAGCTTTTTAAGTGAAGGAGAAATAAAATCCTTTATGGACAAGCAATTACTGAGAGATTTTGTCACCAGCAGACCTGCCCTACAAGAGCTCCTGAAAGAAACACTATGCACGGAATGGAACAAGTACCAGTCACTGCAAAAGCAAACCAGTGGGCAAAGACCAAAAATACAATGAAGAAAATGAATCAACTAATGGGAAAGAAAACCAGCCACTAACAAAACATGATTAAATTCATACATAACAATAGTAACATTGAACATAAATGGCCTAAATGTCCCAATCAAAAGAACAGACTGGCAAACTGGATAAAAAGACAAAACCCATTGGTGTGCTGTATTCAGGAAACCCATCTCATATGCAAAGACACACATAGACTCAAAATAAAGGGATGGAAGAAGATTTACCAAGCAAAAAATAAGAACAAAAAATAAAAAAAAAAAGAGCAGGGGTTGTAATCCTAGTCTCTGATAAAATGGACTTCAAACCAACAAAGATCAAAAGAGACAAAGAAGGATACTACATAATGGTAAAAGGATCAATCTAACAAGAAGAGCTAACTCTCCTAAATATATATGCATACAATGGAGGAGTACCCAGATACATAAAGCAAGTTCTTAATGACCTAAAACGAGATTTAGACTCCCACAATAATATTGGAAGACTTCAACACTCTACTGTAAATATTAGACAGATCAATGAGACAGAAAATTAACAAGGATATCCAGGACTTGAATGCAGAGCTGGACCAAGTGGACCCAATAGACACATACAGAATGCTTCATCCCAAATCCACAGAATATACATTTTTCTCAGCACCACATTGCACTTACTCTAAAATTGACAACATCATTGGAAGCAAATCACTCCTCAGCAAATGCAAAAGAACAGAAATCATAACAAACAGTCTATCAGACCACAGTGCAATCAGACTAGAATTCAGGATTAAGAAACGCACTCAAACCCACACAACCACTTGGAAACTGAACAACTTGCTTCTGAGTGTCAACTGGATAAACAATGAAATGAAGGCAGAAATATAAAGATGTTCTTTGAAACCAATCAGAATGAAGATAGAACTTACTAGAATCTCTGGGACACCTTTGAAGCAGTGTTGAGAGGGAAATTTATAGCAATGAATGCCCACATGAGAAATAAGGAAAGATCTAAAATTGACACCTTATCATCAAAAGTGAAAGACCTAGAGGAGGAAGATAAAAAAAAAATCAAAAGCTAGCAGAAGACAAGAAATAACTAAGATCAGAGCAGAACGGAAGGAGATAGAGACACAAAAAACCCTTCAAAAAACCAATAAATCCAGGAGCTGGTTTTTTGAAAAGATCAATAAAATAGACCACTCACCAGAATAATAAGAAAGAAAAGGGAGAAGAATCAAATAGATGCAATAAAAAATGATAAAGGAGATATCACCACTGATCCCAATGAAATGCAAACTACCATCAGAGATTACTACAAACAGCTCTATTCACACAAAGCAGTAAACCAGGAAGAAATGGATAAATTCCTAGACACTTGTACTCTACCAAGACTAAACCAGGAGAAGTTGAAACCCTGAATAGACCAATAACAAGGGCTGAAGTAGAAGCAGCAATCAATAATAGCCTACCAACCAAAAAAAGTCCAGGTCCAGATGGGTTCACAGCCAATGCTACCAGTCATACAAAGAGGAGCTAGTTCCATTCGTTCTGAAACTGTATCAAACAATACAAAAGGAGGGAATCCTCCCTAACTCATTTTATGAGACCAACATCATCCTAATACCAAAACCAGTCAGAGACTCAACTAAAAAAGAAAACTTCAGGCCAATATCCATGATGAACATTGATGCAAAAATCTTCAATAAAATACTGGCAAACAGATTGCAACAGCACATCAAGAAGCTGATCCATCACGAACAAGTAAGCTTCATCCCAGGGATGCAAGGCTGGTTCAACATACGCAAATCCATAAATGTAATCCATCACATAAACAGAACAAAAGACAAAAACTACATGATTATCTCAATAGATACAGAGAAGGCCTTCAACAAAATTCAACAGCCCTTCATGCTAAAAACTCTCAATAAACTAGGTATTGATGGAATGTATCCTAAAATGATAAAAGCTATATATGACAAACCTACAGCCAATATCATTCTGAACAGGCAAAAGCTGGAAGAATTCCCTTTGAAATCAGGCACTAGACAAGGATGCCATCTCTCACCACTCCTATTCAATAGAGTATTGGAAGTTCTAGCCAGAGCAATCAGGCAAGAAAAAGAAATAAAGGGTATTCAATTAGGAAAGGAGGAAGTCAAACTGTCTCTATTTGCAGATGACATGATTGTATATCTAGAAGACCCTGTCATCTCAGCCCAAAATCTTCCAAACTGATAAGCAACTTCAGCAACGTCTCAGGATAAAATATCAATGTGCGGAAATCCCAAGCATTCCTATATACCAATAACTGACAGAGAGCCAAATCAAGAGTGAACTACCATTCATGATTGCTACAAAGAGAATAAAATACCTAGGAATACAACTAACAAAAGATGTAAAGGACCTCTTCAAGAAGAACTACAAACCACTGCTCAAGTAAATAAGAGAGGAAACAAACAGATGGACAAACATTCCATGCTCATGGTTAGGAAGAATTAATATCGTGAAAATGGCCATACTGCCCAAAGTAATCTATAGAGTCAACACTATCCTCATCAAGCTACCAATGACCTTGTTCACAGAACTGAAAAAAAAAGAAACTATAAACTTCATATGAAATCAAAAGAGGGCTTGCATAGCCAAGAAAATCCTAAGTAAAAAGAACAAAGCCAGAGGCATCACACTGCTGGACTTCAAACTATACTACAAGGCTACAGTAATCAAAACAGCATGGTACTGGCATCAAAACAGAGACATAGACCAATGGAACAGAACAGAGGCCCCAGAAGAAACACCACATATCTACAACCAGCTGATCTTTGACAAACCTGGCAAAAACAAGCAATGGGGAAAGGACTCCATGCTTAATAAATGGTGTCAGGAAAACTGGCTAGCAATGTGCAGAAAGCAGAAACTAGACCCCTACCTGTCACTTTACACTAAAATTAACTCCAGATGGATTAAAGATTTAAACATAAAACCTAACACCATAAAAACACTAGAAGAAAACCTAGGCAAAACCATCTAGGACATAGGCAAGGACTTTATGACAAAAACACCAAAAGCAATGGCAGTAAAAGCCAAGATAGACAAATGGGATCTAATTCAGAGCTTCTGTACAGCCAAAGAAACTATCATAAGAATTGGCAACCAACAGAATGGGAAAAGACTTTTGCAATCTACCCATCTGACAAAGGGCTAAAAACCAGAATCTACAAAGAACTAAAACAGATATACAAGAAAAAAATAACCCCATTCAAAAGTGGGTGAAGGATATGAACAGACAATTTTGAAAATAAGACATATGAGGCCAACAAACATATGAAAAAATGCTCACCATCACTGGTCAATAGAGAAATGCAAATCAAAACCACACTGAGATATCACCTCATGCCAGTTAGAATGGCGATCATTAAAAAATCTGGAGACAACAGATATTGGAGAGGATGTGGAGAAATAGGAACACTCTTACACAGTTGGTGGGAATGTAAATTAGTTCAACCACTGTGGAAGACAGTGTGGCAATTTCTCAAGGATCTAGAAAAAGAAAGTCTATTTGACCAAGCAATCCTATTACTGGATATATAACCAAAGAACTATTAATTGTTCTACTATAAAGACACATATACACATATGTTAATTGCAGCTCTTTGTACGATAGCAAAGACCTGGAACCAATCCAAATGCCCATCAATGATAGACTGGACAAAGAAAATGTGGTACATATACACCATGGAATACTACACAGCCATAAAAAATGATGAGTTCATGTCCTTTGTAGGGACTTGGATAAATCTGGAAAACATCATTCTTGGCAAACTGACACAAGAACAGAAAGCCAATCACCACATGTTCTCACTTATAAGTGGCTGTTGAACAATGAGAACACATGGACTCAGGGAGACGAGCATCACACACTGAGGGCAGTTGAGGGGGTCAGGTAGGGGAGAGACAGTGGGGAGTGAGGGAAGTTGTGGAGGGATAACATGGGGAGAAATGCCAGATATATTAGGCACCTAAAGTTAAATAAATAAATAAATAAGCTCCAATACTGCCTCACCTTTCTTAGTGCATTATACAGAATCCAAATAATTTGACCTAACATTAGGAAATTCTTCAGAATCTAAACCCAACCCGACCTTTCAGATCTTTTCTCCACTTCTTTTTTTGTGTATGTGTGTGCAAGTTTATTAGGAAAGGAAAGGAATAAAGAATGGCTACTCCATAGGCAGAGCAGCCCTTTCCTCCACTTCTCTGAAGCATAAGTGGGGAGAAGGAAAAGGGAGTTCTCAGCCTGAACACATTTCCCAAACTGACATTGTTTCACTAGTTTATTAAGGTAATATGTTTATTGAAGGGTTTCTAGCAGCATAGTGAGAAAGCTTTAAAAGGAACAATGTAAAAAGTAAGATTTTAATAGAAGAAAACTGGAAAAGGGTGGCATCTTTTAGTTGCTCATAACTTATCTAGATTCTCACTCCAGGCTTGCCTCACCTTCAGCTCACGTTCTGGTAACGCCTCTGTCAGGAACTCTTGGTTATAGCCAAGTTAGTGAACTCTGTGCATTTTTAAGACAAGGTGCCTGTTGTTACTGCTCCTTGCCCAGTTGCAGCCTTATCCTACTACCCTGTTGCTCAGGCCTGGTCTAAATTTTGAAGCACTATAAAGCCTGATTGTTAAAGAGTTCACTCTCTGGGCTGGGCATGGTGGCTCACGCCTGTAATCCCAGCACTTTGGGAGGTTGAGGCAGGTGGGTCACTTGAGGCCAGAAGTTCGAGACCAGCCTGGCCAATATGGTGAAACCCCATCTCTACTAAAAAATAAAAAAATTAGTCAGGTGTGGTGGTGTGCCTGTAGTCCCTTGGGAGACTGAGGCAGGAGAATTGCTTCAATCTGGGAGGTGGAGGTTGCAGTGAGCCAAGATCATGTCATTGCACTTCATCCTGGGCAACAGAGTGACACCCTGTCCACCCCCTCCCAAAAAAAAAAGAAAAAGAAAGAGTCCACTCTCTTATTCAAGTGCATCTGAGAAAGGTGAAAGGTGCTAGGGGTGAGTAGATCAGATCCTCCATTACTGCTTAGGTTACAAGTCTTGCTCTCTAACATTTGCTGGGTTTTCTGCTTCTGTGAGGTAAATAATGATTCTTCCAAGTATCGCATATCAATCATAATTAGCACAGAAATGCATATCCCCAGGTGCCATGTTATTGCATGCAACAGATGCTTCCAGATTTGGCCATAAGAAGCATTAACTTTCAGAGGCTGATGAGTCCGGGATTCTGATATCTGACATCATAACTATCTTTAAAAAGAAACGTGCCTAGTAATTAAGAAATATACCACATTATATGAATCAATCACCATCCTCCCTCAAATATATCCTAATTCTTCTTTGCCAACAGAATTCTGATTTTGTCAAGATACTTGAAGGCTTTCTGCTTCACAAGCACTGAATGTTGATTACTCTAAACAAATGGTGGTCATTCCATTTTCTAGATAGGTATTGGTTTAGGCAAGGACATGTGATGGAATTCTGACTAATGAGCTATAATATACAAAGAAGGTGACTGGGAAAATTTTCCTCAACTCTGAGAAAAGGGACACAGGCAGGAATTAGTCACTTTTTCCCCTGCCCATGGTTGTTCATAATGCCTGGGAATATAGTGGCATCAGGAAAGCAAAGCTGACACCATCACAGAGAACCAGAACCCTGACAGTGTTAAACTGATGAATTAACTAACCTTGGACCTTCACCACCTCTGGCCCACTTGTTCTGTGAATTAATAAAGCTTCTTTTTTTTTTTTTTACATTATTTGCAGCAGTAACTACTAGTATATCTTTAGTCTAAAGCATCCAAACTATTCTAGAATTTTATTAACATGGGTTCGGGAATCTTAAGGGTCTTAAGTGACTGACAGGCATCTCTCTAAAATGTGAGAACAATCCAAGGTTGTGTTCACTCCGTTTGGGAGACTGATGTTTCGGTTCATATCTTTGATATTTTAATGTAGTGTTTTCAATGGAGCATGTGCTCAAATTATTTTTATGTTAATGTTAATGACTCGGACTTTGTGGCAGTAAAATGAAGTGGAAAGAGCATTAGGCCAGAAGTCAGAAGACTTAAATGCTTGGCCTTATGTTGACACAAAGTCTCTGTGTGACCTTGGTCAGAACATGGAACACTTTTGGATGTGGTTTTCTCAGTTGTGAAATCAGGAGTTGATACCTGATGATCTCTAATGGGGTTCTGGTTCTAATTTCCTAGAGCCCAAACATACCTGCAATGTGCATTCAGGAATCAGCAGCCGGCACAACAAGCTGGGATGCTTCTAACAAGAGTGTGTTACTTGTTGTATTGCATTATCAACCCAAGTCCATTGCATGGTTTTGTTACTAGTCCAATAATTAGAGCTTTCCTATTAACTTATTTGGATCACAGTGCTCAGGGCCCAGGGTCTGGCAAAATTAGGCCCATTGATGATTTGGTGAAGAGCTGGATATAGCAGATGTGGGTATAGAAGTATTATAGAAGCAGTGAGAATGCTTGTGAAGTTAGTGGGTGAGGGTGAGCATATGAGGATTTATATTATGTAACATTGATAGAATCTTGAGACAAAATAGTCTAGATAAAATATTGAAGAAAACTATACTTATTTATTTAAGATCGAAGATCTTAAAATTTGGATTAGAGTTACAGAATTTAATATAGAAAATATTTCCTATAAAAATAATCAATAAAATATTAAACAGGCTGAGCACAGTGGCTCAAGCCTGTAATCCCACCACTTTGGGAGGCTGAGGCAGGCGGATCTCGAGGTCAGGAGTTCAAGACCAGCCTGGCCAATATAGTGAAACCCTGTCTCTACTAAAAACACAAAAATTAGCCAGGCATGGTGGTGCTTGCCTGTAGTCCCAGCTACTTGGGAGGCTGAGGCAGGAGAATCGCTTGAACCCGGGAGGCGGAGGTTGTAGTGAGCTGAGATCACACCACTGCACTCTAGCTTGGGCAATAGAGTGAGAGTCCATCTCAAAAACAAAATTATTTCATTCAAATTTCAGAGCCTGAAACAGTGGGTATAAGGAAGGAAGATTTCTTCACAGTTCCCATCTAAACTTTCCTTACTGGTCCTTATAAAAAGATCTACAAATAAGGTGCTAGCAATGATGCAGGCAAGAGTAGAAACTGCTTGTTATTAATCAATAGCATTATAAGCAAGGAGCTGGCTCTGTCCCTAAATAAAAATGAGAATTCATATTCAGCTTACCTGCTGATGAGGCTAAGAAAGTCTCTTGTTCAACAGCCCATAAACATTCTGGGATATCTTCCCATATCAGTCAAATTGCCTCTTATGGTATCTCTGACACTGGCTGCATTTGTTAATGGGATTAGTGCTGTGTTGCATTTCTAGTATAGTGTTTTCCTTTATTGCAACTCTGCACAATAGGCTACCTACAGAGGCACTCATTAAGACACTTGAGGTTCATATACATAAAGAAAATCTTACAAAAAAAGAAAAAGGTCAAAGGGAACATGATCACCAAGGTGACCAAGGCTCCTGTAAAATAGAACCAAAGAAGTTGTTATACAGAAGACTGAAAAATCAGTACAATCACCTCTTCTCTATTAATGCTTTATGAGCAAAAGAAGCTAGGGCAGATAAATGCCAGGATATTCTCAAATCTCATTGTATTCACTGCTATCATTGGATCAAAAGCTAGAGGTCTGCACTACTTTAAAACATGTATTTTTATTTTTAACTAAGTCTAAACAGCCCAAACCAGTCAGGAATATACTTATGCATAATTTGGTAAAAAGAAAAAGAAGGGTCAGGTGCAGTGGCTCATGCTTGAAATTCCAACAGTCTGGGAGGCTGAAGTGAAAGGACTCTTTAAACCCAAAACTTCAAGACTAGCCTGGGCAATATAGTGAGATCTCCTTTCTACAAAAAATTTAAAAATTAGCCAAGCATGGTGGTGCATGCCTGTAGTCCCAGATACTCGGGGTGCTGAGGTGGCAGGATCACCTGAGACTGTCAGTCAGTTTGAGGCTACAGAGAGCTGTAATTGTGCCACTGTACTCCAGCTTGAGTGACACAGCAAGACCTTGTTTCAAAAAAAAAAAAAAAAAAAAAACAATGGTGGCAGGGCAGAAGAATAAATTCACCTGAAGCTAACCAAATTCTTTCCTTAGATAACCTCACATTCAAGATGAAATTTCTTATGCCTTTTCTTCCATCTGAATGCCAACACAGAACTTTCTAAATATTATAAATGGAGATTATAAGTGACCCAAGAGTAGGAAACATATTTAAATCAGTATATATGTTTAGAAATAAACTACACCTATTTATAAATGCAAGAGTAGCTGTAGTTTTGAGAAATGTTGTTAATGGAGGAAATAGGTGGCATGGGGCTATATTCTTTGGCGTCACTCAAGAATACATTGCTGCCATCCTGCTCCCTAGCTGCTCCACTCCCCGTGCTCCTTGCCCCTGTGCTGATGTTTGCCTCAGCTGTTAATTCCTTCTTGCTATTGAAAAACAGTGAAAAATAATAAATGAACCTAGGAATGGTGACTAGGATGTGATGGGCTCAGAAGCCTTCATCCGTGCAATTATTTCGTTAGAATTCTCTCATATTTTTCCAATTCCTTCTCTGTGTGTGTGCTTTTTAAAATACAGTATCATATTGGTTTAACCTTCTCCACTACTCATCAGGCTTATGCAATAGCTACTTTGTTGCTTCAGCGACATTCATTTTTTATTCTTTCCTCATGCATGATTTATTCTTGTAGCGTTTTTAAAACAGCTTCATGATAACACCTTTTGCCCAACTATTTTTCTGGATGTTCAATAATGCCTTCAATCATGTGAACCCATTCAACCTAGCTACTATTTTTTAACATTTCCAACTTTCTACACTGTGTGCATCCCCCAACTTAATTAATTACTTCTTTGGGTCTCCTGCCCCTGCCTTTATTATGCTATTCCACTTTATTGGAATATCCTCTTTTCTTACCTCCATTTATCCTAAAAGCAGTCATTCTAAATTCAACAAGATACTTGAGAAGATATTCTAAGGTTTCTCTAGTAAGTGATAAAGGTGGGATTCAAACCCACAGAGACTGACTGTAGAGTCTTTGCTCCTGTTACTGAATAAATACTAAAACTAAAAATTCAAAATGAGACTTTATAAGTTCATTCATGTTTTGGAATTTGGAAACAAGATCAAAGTTAGTACTTAGTGCAAACTTGGGGTTTCCCAAAGCACTTTTAGAAATCCTCTATAAGTAAATGTAACTTAATATTTGTGCTAATTGTCATCCACACATTTTAACAGTAGATAGCTACAACCATATTTACATAAATTGACTTATGAAAAAAATATTTTAAATATGTGAAAAATGTTATCATGGGCTAGTAATAATTCCATTTCTAAGAAAGCATAACTCAAGGGAAAATTAAAATTATGTTTTCATTTTCAGAAGCAACTGACCATGTGCATCCTGATTTTCAATTTATTCATCTAGTTTGCAGTAACAATGCAGTGTTAGCCACTGAACCACAGAAAAATTGGAAATAAATACAAAATTATTAGGTCTAGATACAAATACAATGCTGCAGGTTGACAAATCAATAATGCTACTATTAAGTAGATTTAATTGGAATAATTACCAGTGCATAATTATATATTTTGAATTAGCAATAATCTCTTTAGAATACTTAGGAGTCATTTCAGGCAGCTAATAAAGATGAGTCATTGTTTAGTCATACAGAAGAAGAAAGAAAGCAGATAAAAATTAAAAACAAAAGAATAAAACATTAAATGTTATGCTGTCATTCACTGCTGACGGTCATTATCCTGAATGTGGTATTTAGAGCTGATTGGTCATTTCAGGACTTTTATTTTGGAAATAAAACCAAAGAACTAGGAGAAGAACATGGATAGAAGAATTGCAAAGAGATCATGTGAAAAGAGGGAAAATATAAAAATTATTTTATTTGTAGAAATATTTAAAGATAGTGAGTATTAGAGATAATTAGCAGGAATTATAAAAGTTTTTCAATCTAGATAATACTTATGCAACTCTATGTGCCAAGGCAGTATACTGACTTATTTAAACCTTACGACAAGGTATAATGTTTGCATGTTTATGTCCTAATTTTACTAAAAGTGAAATAGCATTGCAGATAAATTTTCCCAAATATATCTTATTAACATTTTGGAATAAAGGGAAAAGTAATTGAACCCCTGGGAGCATTTTGGCACATGCAAATTAAAGATCTAGGAAAAAGAAAGTCCTTAAAATTAGTGAAGAGTAACGTAACTTCAGGAATGCACACAGTTTGGGAAACAGAAGTCCTTGAAAAAATAATGTAATTTCACAAAAGTCCTTTCAGGAATGCCCATAGTTTGATAGTTGGTAGTATTATTAGTTGGAATAATTCATATATATTGTAGCATTGACAAATATTTGTGGTGATTTTCATTTTCTTGAAGATGGCACTGAAGTAGGTAAATCATAATTCCAATTTCACTACAGTAAACATTTGACTTGACTAACCTGGCTTTTTAAAAAAGTATTTTGTTTACTGGAAATAAATTATTTTAACTAATTAATTTAACATTATATAATAAAATATTTGCACGTAGCTTTGTTTGTTTTCTTCCTGTCATCATGATTTTTTTTTAAATTTTTATTGCATTTTAGGTTTTGGGGTACATGTGCCAAATGTGCAAGATAGTTGCATAGGTACACACATGGCAGTGTGTTTTGCTGCCTTCCTCCCCTTCACCCACACTTGGCATTTCTCCCCAGGCTATCCCTCCCCAGCTCCCCCCCCCCGCTGTCCCTCCCCCATTCCCCCCAATACACCCCAGTGTGTAGTAGACCCCCTCCGTGTGTCCATGTGTTCTCATTTTTCTCACCCGCCTATGAGTGAGAATATGCACTATTTCCTTTTCTGTTCTTGTGTCAGTTTGCTGAGAATGATGTTCTCCAGATTCATCCATGTCCTTACAAAGGACAAAAACTCATCATTTTTGATTGCTGCATAATATTCCACGGTGTATATGTGCCACATTTTCCGAGTCCAGTCTATCATCGATGGGCATTTGGGTTGGTTCCAGGTCTTTGCTATTGTAAACAGTGCTGCAATGAACATTCGTGTGCATGTGTCCTTATAGTAGAACAATTTATAGTCCTTTGGATATATACCCAGTAAAGGGATTGCTGGGTCAAATGGAATTTCTATTTCTAGATCCTTGAGGAATCGCCACACTGCCTTCCACAGTGGTTGAACTAATTTACACTCCCACCAACAGTGTAAAAGTGTTCCTCTTTCTCCACATCCTCTCCAGCATCTGTTGTCTCCAGATTTTTTAATGAAACTAAGTGAATTTTTGGGATTTTTTTTAGCTTTTAATGAAAAAAGGAGTTGCTTCCATTGTCCACTTCATTTTGACAGTGATAACTCTAACTTGAACGCTTTGTGAGCAGATCTCTCTCAATAGAAATGAACTTAGATAATCTGCTTAAAAAAAAAAAGCAAGAAGTGTAAAGTCTTGCAGAAGTAGAGCACGAATTATATTAAACTGTTTAAGACTTTTTGCTTAGAATAACTAAATGATTCTTCAGAAAAATAATTATAAATCACTGTTGTAGTCTAAGGATAGAATGCTGCAAAAGCCAAGACATAACCCAATGCCTTAAGCTCCCCATAAATAAGATGATAAAAGATTATTATTGTGAACAATCAACTTTCTAGAAATCAGATCAATACAGCTCAGCAGATTAGGGCACATGGAGGTCAATACATGGGTTTCTGTTTGTGAGAAGTGAGCATTTAGAGGATGATTAATCTGCTCTGGAATGTGCTAGACCTATACTAAATAATATGCCAAGAACCCTATACACACAGCTCAAAGTCAGGTCCAGATACACCTTGAGAATATGAGCAAATTTACCCAGGATGAAAATTATTTTCTCCATAGCCATTGAAGTTCAAATTATTAAAAGGATATAATGAGTTATCTTTACTCTGCATGAAACTAAAGTATACTTTAGTGCAGCAGGTACATTTACCAAGTGGTATTCAAGTGCATAAACTGAGAGATAATACATCTCTAAAAATTACTAACTCACCCTGGGAGGGTTTTTCTTTTGTTTTTAATTTGGAAGACTCTGACATATAATTTTCAGTTTGAATTTAGGAGATTTATCATAACTGTTCAAAGATATGATTCACATCATTAAACATAATCATTTTCATCACAAAGGAAATGATTCACACACCAAAAACCCATGTAAAATATTTTTTCTTTGAATAATTCCTATTAGTATGGAGACACTTTTATGATTATAAATTTATGATTTTCCATTTTTAAATATATACTGTCAGTATTAATTGATTTCATTTGATAACAGTTTTTATTTTATTATTTCTAATAAAAAAGAGTAAGGTTATATGAGAGTGGGCTCCATACCACTGACTCTTAGTAAGTATGCTACATAGAGTGGGGCATACATTTCAGCCACAAAAGAGAAAGATTATCATTATTTCCTGGAGGAAATCACATTTTAAAGTTAACTAACTAAAGCAAAACCTTTAGAAAGTAATTTTTTTTTTCTCCAGACAGTTGACTAGAGATATTGGATGCCATTTCTCCTCAGAAAGATCAAATTTGCAGGTGAATGATCATGACCCAAGTGGAGCTGAGGAAAGTGTGCTGAAACCTGTTGGAGGACCCATATGAAAAATTTGGGATGCCAAAAAGGAAGGCAGCCAGAACCTGGCAGAAATTGACCCTAGAGGAACTTAGAGTCCTGATGAAAGGTTATATTAGGGGCATCTCTTGCTCCTCTCATCTGTGTGACAGACTACTAACAGCCAAATTGTCAGGGAGCCCCAATCAACCAAGAGCAATGCTGTCAGTGGCAATTTGGGAACTTCCAGAAGGCAGAGTACCAGGTAACCATTTCCTGCAGGTTTGCTCACACTCATGCCAAACTCAGACTCAGGTGGCAGGGACCACATGGTTTGTGCACCTGCTATGGGTCACTAACCTATCCAGGGAACTTCAAAACCCACTGTGACTTCTGCAACTGCAGAGGTACAGCAGGTCCTTGGGGAGCTGTGGGAACCCTAGAGGTGTAGTCCTTGGGGTGTGCCAACCCTAGAGGGAGGGGAAGGGCAGCCTGCCAAAGTGCTCCTCGGAACAGAGGAAATGCAGTTGTAGTGCTGATCTCCAAAGGGGGCACTGTTCTGCCCTAGTGGAGAGGTGGCACTAGTGGCCAGAAATGGACCTCCAACTGCTGCTGTACACTGCTGCAGATGCAGCCAAGGCCTTTTCTGTTGGAGGTTGGCATAAGTGTACTCCTTCCAGTGTTATTTGGGGTAGTTGTGTCTCCAGTGAAGGTGTGCCCACTGCTTAGGCTTATACAAAGAATGGAGCTCATTTCTGCCTTTCTACACAGAGTGGCAGCATCACTGCCAAACAGTATGGATCAACTGCAGAGTTGTCTGTTTGGTGTTGGGGAAGAGGTTCTGCTCCAAGGTCATTTCAGCAGTAGCCACCAGACAGGCATTTCTCATAGACCTAAGTTGCATTGCAGCCTGGAGATAAAGGACTGTGACCATCTGAACTGAAGGCCACGAACTCTGAGATAGGGGCATGATATGAAAGTAGATCATAGTCCTGTCTTCTCAGAATGAAGGCTGGTATAGCCCCCTCTCTACTACCCTGGAGACCTCAATGTATCCCACCACAAACTCCCTCCATGACCTTCATTTGGACAGGTGCTTCAACTCATCATCTCAGTATCCAAAGGCAAACTGGCTCTTACTATTAAGTACCACCTACTCGACTAGAGACCAAACTTCACCAAAAAATGAGATAAAATTAAAAAAAATGGCTGCCAGAAGTACACAGTGCTAGGGAAGACATAAGCTACGTGAGATATCTGTATTCCTGGCCTCATAGAACTGAGTGAGTTGGCTCATATGCCCAATATTTGCTGCAACAAGCAGCATTTGAGAAAGCCACCACACAAAAGCTATCTATAACCAAAGAATTCATGCAGAGCCTCAGTTGACTAAAAGCACCCAGAAGCCAAGTGATCATACATAATATCCTACAGTCACACTTCAAAAGAAGATAAATTAAATATAAAGTCCCTTGCAAATAATAGCAATTAAAAAAAAAGGAAGTGACAGTTTCTTTAGGAGAGAAGGAATCAGCTCAATAACTCCAGCAGTACAAAAAGACAGAGAGCTTTGACACCTCCAAAAGATCGCACTACTTCTATGGCAATGGATCCTAAACAAAATGAAAATTTGTAAATGACAGATAAAAAATTAGAAATATAGACTTAAGGAAGCTCAATGAGATCCAAGAGAAAGTTGAAAACCAACAACCAATATCGCCTCCAGTGCAACAGCACACACTATCTCCAGCAGAACCCCTCAACCTGCTCTCCTAGCTGCTACCTTGCCTCCAACACTTTGGTGAATACTGTCAGGGAAGCAGGCACCCTTGCATTCACTAGCACTAGGCTGCAGCTGCCATACTTTGTTTCCCCAGCACAGTGAACTCCAAACCTCACAGAGCCAGAGAACAAAGTCAAGGCCCAATACAAGTCCCCCAGAGTTAGATTACATGGTCCAAAGATTGGGAGCTTAGTGTTGGCCCCCTAAAGTCTCCCAGAAATGAAGCCAGTCAGCTGAATCCACCTTGTAACACAATCAACCCGTCAAGGTCATTAAATAGGATAAAAGAAAAAAGAACCTATCCAAAGGTCAGCAACCTAAAAAATTGAAGGTAGATAAGCCCACAAACATAAGAAAGAATCAGCACAAGAATGCTAAAAACTCAAAAAGTCAGAGTGCCTTCTTTACTACAAATGATTGCATCACCTATTTAGCAAGGGTTTAAAGCCAGGCTGAGACTGATTTGGCTGAAATGACAGAAGTAGAATTTAGAATTTGAACAGGAAGAATGTTCACTGAGCTACAGGTGTACATTGTGACGCAACACATGGAAGACCAAAATCATGATAAAACATTATGGGAGTAGATCATATGTATCTGAGAGATGGCTACAGAAGTCTCCACACACACACACACACACACACACACACACACACACACACACACACACACACAGATGTACATTCTTTTTATTGCAACATGGCACATACTCTAAAATTGATCATATAATCGGAAGCAAAACACTCCTCAGAAAATGCAAAAGAACAGTAATCATAACAACCACTCTTTCAGACCATAGCACAATCAAATTAGAAATTAAGAAATTTGTTCAAAAGCATACAATTACATGGAAATTGAATGACCTGCTCCTGAATGACTTTTGGGTAAATAATGAAATTAAGGCAGAAGTCAAGAAGTTATTTGAGACTAAAAAGAACAAAGGTACAACATACCAGAATCTCTGGGACACAGCTAAAGCAGTGTTAAGAGTGAAATCTGCAGTGCTAAATGCCCACATCAAAAAGTTACAAAGATTTCAAGTTAATAACTTGATATCAAAACTAAAAGAACTAGAGAACCAAGAGCAACTAAATTCCAAAGCTAGCAGAAGACAAGAAATAACCAGAATCAGAGAAGAACTGAAGGAGATTGAGACACGAAAAGCCATTCAAAAAATCAATGAACCAGGAGGGTTTTTTTTTAAAAAAAATTAATAAAATAGACTGCTAGCTAGGCTAATGAAGACAAAAAGAAAGAAGATTCAAATAATCACAATCAGAAACAAAAAGGAGAATATTACCACTGACCCCACAGAAATACAAACAACTATCAGCGAAAGTATTATGAACACCTCTATGCACGTAAACTAGAAAATGAAGAAATGGACAATTTCCTGGACATATAACTTCTCCCAAGACTGGATGAGGAAGAAACTGAATCCCTGAACAGATCAATAATGAGCTCTAAAATCAAGGCAATAATAAATAACCTACCAACCAAAAAAATCCCAGAACCAGATGGATTCACAGCTGAATTCTATCAGATGTACAAAGAAGAGATGGTGCCATTCCTACTGAACCTATTCCAAAAAAATGAGGAGGAGGGACCCCCCCCAATTCATTATATGAGGCTAGCATCACCCTGATACAAAAGCCTGTCAGAGAGACAATAACATAAAAAGAAAACTTCAGGCCAATATCCCTGATGAATATTGATACAAAAATCCTCAATAAATACTGGCAAACTGAATCCAGCAGCACATCAAAAAGTTTGTCCACCAAGATCAAGTAGGCATTATCTCTGGGGTGCAATGCTGGTACAACTTACACAAATTTTTAAAAATGTGATTTATCACATAAACAGAAATAAAGACAAAAACTCATGATTATCTCAATAGATGCAGAAAAGGCTTTCAATAAAATTCAACATCCATCTATGCTAAAAACTCTCAAATGAGGTATTGGAGAAACATACCTCAAAATAATAAAAATCCATCTATGAGAAATCCACAGCCAGCATTATAGTGAATGAGCAAAAGCTGGAAGCATTTCTCTTGAAAACTGACACAAGATAAGGATTTCCTCTCTCACCATGCCTATTCAACATAGTGTTGGAAGTTCTGTCCAGGGCAGTAAGGCAAGAGAAAGAAATAAAGGGCATCCAAATAGGAAGAAGGGAAGTCAAATTATCGCTATTTGCAGATGACATGATTCTATATCTAGAAAACTCCAAAGTCTCAGCCCCAAAGCTTCTTATGTAAATAAACATCTTCAGCAAAGTCTCAGAATGCACAATGTGAAAAATTCACTAGCATTCCAATACACCAAGAATAGTCAAGGAAAGTGCCAAATAAGAAACAAACTTCCATCCACAATTGCCACAAAATGAATAAAATGCCTAGGAATACAACTAAATAGGGAGGTGAAAGATCTTTATAAAAAGAACTACACAACACTGCTCTAAGAAATCAGAGATGACACAAACAAATGGAAAAACATACCATGATTATAGCTAGAAACAATCAGTATCATTAAAATGGTCATACTGTCCAAAGCAATTTATAAATTAAATGCTATTTTATGATACTACTAATGACATTCTTCACAGAACTAGGAAAAAAAGCTACGTAAAAATTCATAAAGAACCAAAAAGAGCTGAAATGACAAGGCAATCCAAAGCAAAAAGAACAAAGCTGGAGACATCACACTATGAGACTTCAAACTATACTTCAGCACTCTGGTAACCAAAACAGCATGGTTCTGGTAAAAGAACAGACACATAGACCAATGGAACAGAATCAAGAACCAAGAAATAAGACTGCACAGCTACAACTACCTGATCTTTGACAGACATGACATAAAGAAGCAATAAGAAAGATTCCCTATTCAATAAATGATGTTAGGATAACTGGTGAGGCATATGCAGAAAATTAAAACTGGAACCTTTCCTTATACCATATACAAAAATCAATTCAAGATGCATTAAAGACTTAAATGTAGAACCCAAAACTATAAAAGTCAAGGAAGAGAGTCTAGGCAATATCATAAAGGAAATAGGTGCAGGCAAAGGTTTTCTGATGAAGACACCAAAAGCAATTCCAACAAAAGGAAATCATTGACAAATGGGATCTGATTAATTAAAGAGCTTCTGTGCAGCAAAAGAAAATTATCAACAAAGTTAACAGAAAACCTACAGAATGGAAGAAAATTTTTGCAAACTATGCATCTGACAAAAATCTAATAACCAGAGCCTACAGGAAACGTAAACAAATTTACAGGCAAGAAACAACCCTACTAAAAAGTGGGCCATATACATGAATGGGCACTTTTCAAAAGAAAACATAAATGCAGCCAATGAACATATGAAAAAATCTCAACATCACTGATCATTAGATAAATTCAAATCAAATCCAAGTGAGACAACATCTCAAACCAGTCAGAATGCTGATGATTAAAAAGTCAAAATAATAACAGATGCTGGTAAGGTTGTGGAGAGAAAGGAACACTTACTCATGGTTGATGGGAGTGTAAAATAGTTCAGCCATTGTGGAAGACAGTGTGGTGATTCCTCAAAGACTAAGAGAAAGAGATACCATTTGACCAAGCAATCCGATTACTGAGTATGTAGCCAAAGGAACAGAAACCATTCTATTATAAAGACACATGCACATGTACATTCACTGCAGCACTACTCACACTAGCAAAGACCTGACATCAACCTAAGTGCCCATCAATGATAGACTGGATAAAAAAAAAATTTGGTACATATAGACCATGGATTACTATGCAGCCACAACAAAGAACAAAAATACATCATTTACAGGGATATGTATTGAGCTGGAGGTCATTATCTTTACTAAACTAACACAAGAACAGAAAACCAAATACCATGTGTTCTCACTTACAGTCCAAATATACTTCTTTAAAAAAATTTGTTAAAAAAAGCCTCAAACATAGGTTTGTAATAACTTAAAAATTCATAACATTGGACCAACAAAAAACTTCTAGCACCCTAATTAAAAAGCTGATATATTGATGTGGATTGCTAACCCAGCATTCAGCAAAACACTAAACCAATGGAGGACTAAAATAATTTATAAATTTTATTTAAAACATTACTGATTCTTTTTGTTTTGTTTTCCAGAGGGTAGAACAACCTTTTTCTTTTGAACTATTTATAGCTTTTAACAATTTAATAAAGCATACTCTTGTAAACAAAATTTGAAACATATTTCTTTCTCTCTACCTAATTTCTCCAGAATTAAAAACTATTTGTGAGAATTCTTAATTTATGGCAATTTAATTATTTACATACGTTCAATAAAAATCTGTTCTCTTTTATAATATGACACAATTAGAGATACTGGTTATTTTGCCAAGGCTTTGACTAAAATGACGTATTTTCAGATATGATCAGACTGCTTAAAAAAATTAAAGTTGACTTATAGAGTTGATAAAAGTTCCTTAAAAATGGCCTTGAATCTTGTGTGCAATGTCTTTACAAAGTTATCGACCTATAATAAATAAGAAATGTCACTTTCTAATAGGCCCAGAAATACCAAATTATTTTGATACCCTGAAAAGAAAAAACCCAATTCATACAGGTATCTACAGGCATAGATAAAATCCTTGACTTGAGTACACTGAAAAGACTTTTAAAAAGCCTTACCTGAGATTCCTTATTAAAATGTTTCAGCAAAGCCAAATTAAAAGAGTCTATATAGTCAATCACCATTCTTGCTGTATTTTATGAAAATAATCAAGCCATGTACAAAAAGATTAAAACTTACTTTTCCAATAAAGTTTTTACTATTATTTTTTCTTTAATAAAAGTGAGAGACTAGAAAAAAATTATGGTTCGACAAGTATACTACACCTGTTTTGAGATTCTAGCCTTGTTCATTATTTTGGGGGTTTTACTATTTGTCTATAATTTATTTAGACTAGATTGTATATTCATTCCTGACTAACATTTCTTACAACAGACCCTTTGACTGACTGGTTGTCTTAGCTTTTCTCACAGATACTCCAATATTTTTACCTCATTTTAGAAGGGATCTTAAAGTTTGGGCTCACAGTTCTGTTAATAGGGCCTATATTTTACCTTATACTTCACTGTTCAATTAAATGTTACACTAAAATAATAGAGAAAAATACCAAATTTGTTCATACTATACCCCAACCAGGCACTCAGAAATATTTAGAGTTACTGCCTGAGAATTTCATTTCTCTAATCCTAACTCACACTATGACTATAGTGCTCCTTGCCAAGACAAAAATCTAGAGTAGTCTTTGCCTAATTTATACCATATTAATTTTTATACCTCAAGATTGAAAAATAGATCAAGCTTAGGGAAAGCTAAAACTGTTCCCAAGAACATTTTATAAAAGTAAGCCGAAAAATAAAATACAAATACGTTTCCAATATAATCAGCAGTAATCATTATGACAGTTTTCCCTTTGGCCCATTTTCTTGTATTAAGTTGCTGCTTACTTCCTCAGGATAATGAAGCCCTTGTTACAAGACTCTTTGTTCCTTTTCTGTACTATAGATAAAATCTAAGACATTACAAGATAATAAGCTTTCTGTTTGATTTTCTCCTTTAGGTTCTACTTACCAATGAAACTACCATTGCCAGCTAGTCTAAAGAGCATAGCAAGGAGCTGAATCATAAAAAAAAAGAGTTTCTGCATTCTGATAATTTCATCATCCTCCTTATCTCTGTTCACTGATGACATGATATTATACCTAGGAAACCCTAAATACTCTTCCAAAAGGCTCCTAACTTTGATAAATTACTTCAGCAGAGTTTCAGGATACAAAAATCAAGTAGAAAAATCAGAGGCATTTCTATATGCCAATAACATTCAAGCTGAGAACTAAATCAGGAACTCAATCTCATTTAAAATTGCCATGCAAAGAAAACTATATCTATATCTATATCTATATCTATATCTATATCTATATCTATATCTATATCTATAGCTATATCTATAGCTATATCTATAGCTATATCTATAGCTATATCTATCTATATAGTTTTATATGTATATTATAGCATACATTTAATCAAGAAAGTAAAATATCTCCACAAGGAGAACTATAAAATACTTATAAAGGAAACTGCAAATGACACAAACAAAGAAAAAAACATTCCATGCTTTTGGAACTGAAAAAAAATTAATATTTTTAAAATGATCATACTTTTAAGATCATTTTAATCTACAGTATCTACAGTATCAGTGCAATTTCTATCACATTACTAATGTCATTTTTCACAGAATTTGGAAAAGCAATCTTAAAATTCATAAAAAAGAGCCAAATTGCCAAAGCAATCTTAAGCAAAAAGAACAAAGATGGAGGTGTCACAATACTTAACTGCAAATTATACTATAAGTCTATAGTAACTAAAACTGCATGATACAAAAATAAATACATCAATCTATGGAATAGAATAGAGAACCCAGAAATAAAACCACATATCTAGGACTGACTTATATTTTCCAATGTCAGCAAAAATAAACAATGGGAAAAGAAAGAATGATAATAAACAATATCATTCAATAAATGGCACTGGAAAACTGGCTACTCACATGCAGAAGAATGAAACTGGACCCATACCTCCCACCACATGCAAGAATTAACTCAAGATGGATTAAAGTCTTAAATGTAAGACCTGAAAATATAAAAGTTATAAAAGAAAACTTAAGACAAACTCCTCTGGACTTTTGGCCTAGGCAAAGAAGTTATGACAGATCTCAAAAACAAGTGCAACACATATAAATGGGGCTTAAACTAAAAAGCTTCTGCATAACAACAACAACAACAAATCAACAGAGTAAACTGACAACCTACAGAATTGAAGAAAATATTTGCAAAGTATGCCTCTGACAAAAGACTAACATCCAGAATCTACAAAGGACTTAACAACAACAAAAACAACACCATTAAAAAGTAGATGTATTAGTCTGTTTGCATTGATATAAAGGAAAAAAAGAGACTGGGTAATCTATTAAGAAAACAGTTTTATTTGGCTTGTGGTTCTGTAGGGTATACAAGAACCACAGTGCTGGCATCTGCTTCTGGTGAGGATCCCAAGGAGCTTACATTCATGGCAGAAGGTGAAGGGGAGCCAGCATGTCACATGGTGAGAGAGTGAACAAGAGAGAGAATAGGGAGGTGCCACACTCATTTAAACAATCTCTTGTAAACTCAGAGAAATAACTCACTCATTACTGTGAGGTGAGCACCACACCATTCATGAGGGATCTGTCTCCATGCCTCAGCCACTTCCCACTATGCCCCATTTTCAAACTTGGGATGACATTTCAGCAAGAAATTTGGAGGGGTTAGTGGGAAAAGGATATGAACAGACACTTCTCAAAAGGAGACATACAAGTGGCCAATAAACATGTAAAAAAGTTAAACATCAGTAATTATCAGAGAAATGCAAGTTAAAACCACAATAAGATACCACATCACAGAAGTCAAAGTGGCTATTACTAAAAAGCCAAAAAACAATAGATATTGGTGTGGATGTGGAGAAAAGAGAATGCTTATACATTGTTTGTGGAAATGTAAATTAGTAAAATCTCTATGGAAAACAGTAGGAAGATTTGTCAAATAACTAAAAATAGAAATACTATCCAACCCAGAAATCTCACTACTGGGTATCTACCCAAAGGAAAATAAATTATTATATCAAATAGACACCTGCATTCACATGTTTATTGCAGCACCATCCATAATAGCAAAGTCGTGAAATCAACCTAAGTGTACATCAATGCATGATGGGATTAAATATATATACACGATGGAATTCTATGCAATGATAAAAAAGAATGAATGAAATTGTTTTCTGCAGTAACATGAATAAAGCTGGAGGCCATTACTCTAAATGCAATAACTCAGAAACAGAAAAATCATCAATCACTTATTTTGCTTTTAAAGGAGCACTAACAAATGAATACGCATGGACATAAAGATGTAAATAATAAAAGCTGGGGACTCTGAAAAGGGGGAGTATGGGAGGAGCATGAGGGTTGAAAAAGTAACTACTGAGTACACTGTTCACTATTTGGGTGATTGGTATACTATAAACCCAAAGCTCACCATTATGCAGTATATCCATATAACAAACATGCACATATATCAGCTGAATCTAAAATTTAAAAAGATAAAAAATAAAAATAAATTAATTGAAGGTGGCTAAGAAAATGGTTTGTGAGTATATAATATATGACAGATCAGCTGGTCTGATCTCATATCCCTTCTTCGTCATTTTTTTTTCTTTGAGATGGAGTCTTGCTCTGTGGCCCAGGCTGGAGTTCAGTAGCTTGATCTCAGCTCACTGCAACCCCCTCCTCCCAGGTTTAAGTGATTTTCCCGCCTTACCCTCCTGAGTGGCTGGGATTACAGGAATGCAACACCATGCCTGGCTAATTTTTGTATTTTTAGTAGAGATGGGATTTCGCCATGTTAGGCTAGTCTCAAACTCCTGTGCTCAAGCAGTCCACCCACCTCAGCCTCCCAAAGTGCTAGGATTTCAGGCATGAGCCACTGTCCCCAGCCATCATATCCCTTCTATTCCAATTAAGAAAAACTAGGGAGGGAGGGTATTCAAAATCCCTTGAGTACCAATTGTTGGGATAAGTTGTTTATTGTAGGTAAGATTTTGAAAATATGCTTAATAAATGCTAGCTGGCAAAAACTATTTCATTAGAGTGTGCAGTAAGTTTAGGGTTTTGTTAAAATCATTTCTTATGCTATGGGTGTTAGCAGAGAGTTGGCTATATAACAAAGCAGGCATTGGTAAAGAAGTTATCTTGGGGCCGGGCACGGTGGCTCAAGCCTGTAAGCCCAGCACTTTGGGAGGCCGAGGCAGGTGGATCATGAAGTCAAGAGATCGAGACCATCCTGATTAACATGGTGAAACCCCATCTCTACTAAAAATACAAAAAATTAGCTAGGCATGGTGGTGCGTGCCTGTAATCCCAGCTACTCAGGAGGACTGAGGCAGGAGAATTGCCTGAACCCAGGAGGCGGAGGCTGTGGTGAGCCGAGATCGCCCCATTGCACTCCAGCCTGGGTAACAAGAGTGAAACTCCATCTCAAAAAAAAAAAGAAGAAGAAGAAGAAGAAGTTATCTTATGGATTCATCAGCTGAATAATGCCCCACTCACTTTTGCTCCTTGGTTGTGCACCTTCACACTTGTCAGACAACAGTGATGAGAGCAGAGATTCTGGTCTCAAAAATGAAGTGAAGTGGTAGAGCTGAGCACTAACTTCTTGATGCGAGAGCTAGGTACTATTTCTTTCACTCCTCAACCTCTTCAAATGATCCATGGGCCTAATTTCACCAGACCCCAGAAGGACAGCACTGTGACCATGACTAGATCTCGTGCTCATACAGGGATATGGGCACAATCATTCTTTTCCAATAAATAAAGCATTCTGCATTCTGTGAGATAAAATCAAGTGTGCATTAGAACACTCATTAATGTTGGTTACATACTGGGGTCAAATCTAGCTAGATTTGTAGTGGCATCAGACAAACATCTTGGGAGAGGCATTAAGATCACCAGCATTATTATGTTTGTTTGATAAACTCTCTCATTTGGGGAAAACACCTATAAGCCTACAGAAGGTTGTTTAAAGCCAGCTAAAGATGAAATATATGCAGTCAAATATCAGACAATCTTTGGAGTCCTTATGACTAAATTCATGACTCGCTGCTAACAAAGGCTGATTATTACGTATAGTTAAGGTTGACAGATGGCAAGTATGCAGAGGCAAATCATGAATCACTGCTCATCACAGATCTAGGCTCTTAAATAAGTACAGTTGGCATTTCAATTGATAATATTTTGACTGTCATAAGGGAAGATGGTTGACTGGATGCAGCTAACCTATGCCTCCCCATAGAATGCCACCAAAATAGCAAGTAGATACACATACTTCAGATAAGTTATGTAAGAGATAACATCAAAATTAAACAGAGAAATTATTGGAAGCAGCAAAGTCAAAGAATGAAAGAGAAATGAGGCAGCCTTCTTAGTTGGGATTGACTGGGAGCTGGAAGAAGCTCTCAGACACAGGGAAAAGGTAAATGTATGATCCCCAGGGCTCCACATTCCTGCCAAGAACTTACACAATCTTAACCAAGAGAGATCCCCTCAGCACCTGCAAGCCTAGAAACTAGCATAGGGAGCTGTCTACAGATTGTGCAGAGGCACTGCTTCAGAGAGGGCATTCATGCTGGGTCCCACAGGCTTCTGAGTTTTGCACAGTGGCAATATGGCACCATTCTGAGAGTGCTCAGTTCCAAAAGGACTGCATCCTGCCCTGGAGCTGATGGTGCTGCCGCTACAGTGAGGCCAGGGAGAGGTAAGGGAGGCCAGACATTTTGCACATCCAAAGAACAAATCAATAACAGCTGCTGCTGTGGGCTGCTGTGGGACGAAGATATGAGGAAACTGTATGTCCCATAGCTTCCTGCCTGTGCTGCTGAAATTGAGAGTGGCTTCACTGTCCCTTGTTGGTAAGCCCACAGCTGGTACCACTCAGAAAGCCAGCCTTCAAAGGTCTGCATTCTGCCCTGGGGCCATTGCTACCAGAGCTACCACAGGAGGGAGAGGGAAGGCCAGGAACTTTCACATGTCCCAAGGACAAATACCACTGCCACTGCTGCAGGACCAAGGCATAAGCAAACCATCAGCTCCACAGCTGCCTTCCTAGGCTGTTCCCACTGATAGTGGCCCCACCCTCCCCAGGGGCAGACTCATAATACAGCCACTGCTGTCCCAACCTGAGCATTCACCTGAGCATTCTGCTAGTGGCCTGGGGAATATTCTGCCTCTGCCTATCACAGGTAGTGCCTGAACATACTACCAGGGGTCCTGAGGACAAATCTGATCATCAACTTTCATCTGAATAGTACCCAAGCACACATTCCAAAGGCCTAGGGGTTACCACACCAGCTCACCATCATTGACACTTGAACACTACTCCCAGAGTCTGAGGTCAGGACCATCTAATTTGCCAATACCACCACTGCAGACACTAACCCATATGAGCCAGGTGCTGGCCAAGAGACTTGCCCATCCAGCCTGTTGCAGCCACTGCCCACCCTAACATGAATTGTTGGGATTCCACCGGGTTGTGATGCCACTGCTTATGCTATTATGCATATCATACCACTGCCCAGAGGCCCAAGAACCTACACACAAGCCTGGCCTACTGCTACCACTACTGGCATCTGAGCAAGCCACCTGGGGGCCCAAGAATTGGCCTTCCTGAATGTGCTGACACCAGAACCAGTATACGTTGTGCTAAGCCTCAAGGTAAGGCATGTTTAGGCATGTTTAACCCACTACTACCACCACTGGGACTCAAAGACTGGACTACCTGGCATCCTCATCCCCAGTAAGACTTTACCACATTCTTGCCTAATAACTGTGTTTTAAGCCCTAAGTCACTGAGGAAATCAAAGATACCACTGACACTGTTGACAGCTGATGAAATCACACAGATACTACAATATTGCATGCACTCAAAATTGAAGCCAAAGTTCCCTACCCAACCAACAACATATATAAGTCTTCAGGAAAATATCTTCCCCAACAAAAGTAAATTTAAAAAGTTGGAAGAAGCAACTACTACATCAGATGCACAGATATCAATGTAAGGATACAGGAAGCATGAAGAAGCAAGGAAATATGACACCTCCCAAAAATATGATAATTTTCTGGCATCATACCCCAATCAAAATAAATTCATGAATACCTAGAACACTAATTCAAAATACTGAGTTTAAAGAAGACCAGAAAGATAAATAAAAATTATTTAAAACAATACAGAGAAATTAGAAAAAAAATTCAGGATATGAAGGAGAAATTTTCCAAATACTTATTTTTTAAAAAAATCAGAAATACTGGAAATGAATTTATTAAATGAAATAAAAAATATATCTGAAAGCTTCAACAATAGACAAGATAAGGCAGAAGAAAGAATCTCAAAACTTGAAAATGGGTGTTTTGAAATTTAATTATCAATGTCCTTGAGGGTGAAGAGAAAACAAGAGTTTAATTAAGAATCTATTTAACAAAACAAATAATCAAAACTTTCCAAGTCTAGCGACAGATTTAGACATCCAGATACAGAAGGCCCAGTGATTCTCAAACAGATACAATGCCAAAAATTATCCACAGCACATTATAGTCAAACTATCTGAAGTCAATATTAAAGAGAAAACTATATAAAACAGCAAGGAAAACATATTCTCACTTTTAAAGGATCTCCCATCAGACTAACACTGGGGTTTTCAGCAGAAAACCTTTAGGCTGGGAGAGAATGGGATAACATATTCTAAGTGCTTTAAAAACAAACAAACTTCCCACTCAAGTATATCATACACGGCAAAATTATTCTTCATGAATAAAAGGGAAGTGAAATCTTTCCCAGACAAGGAAACACTGATGGCCTTTGATTGGCTATACAAGAAATGCTTAAGGGAGTCCTAAATCTGGAAGTGAAAGAACATTTACTACCACGAAATCACATGAAAGTATAAAACTCACTGGCAAACCAAACCCACAAATGAAGAAGAAATACAACCCAAATTGTACCACTACAGAAAACTACCTAACCACAAAAGAAAATGAAAGAAGAAAAAGAAAAGAACAAAAAATATACAATGCAACCAGAAAACAATTAACTATGACAGGAAGTAAACCTCACTCATCAATAATAACCTTGAATGTAAATGGATTAAATTCTCCACTAAAAAAATATAGACTGGTTGAATGAATAAAGAAACATTCAAATATATACTGCTGACAAGAAACCCCTTTACCTACAAAGACACATACAGACTCAAAGTGAAGTGTTGGAAAAAGATATTCCAAGCAAAAGACAACCAAAAGCGAGGAGGAGTAGCTATGATTATGTCACATAAAATCAATTTTAAGTCAAAAACAGTAAAGAAAAGAAAAATAATGCCATTATATAATGATAAAGGGATTGCTTAAGCAATAGGAAATAACAATTCTAAATATATATACACCCAACACTAAAGCACACAAATTCATAAATCAAATATTCCTAGATCTAAAGAGAGAGGTACACTCCAATATAATAATAGTGGAAAACATCAATACAGTAGATTTAATCTTCACTTTTAATAAAAACAGTAGATTTAAACTGCACTTTTGACCAGAGACCTAACAGACATTTATTTACAGGACATTTTATCCAACAATTATGGCATATGCATTATTCTCATCAACAAATGGAGTATTCTTCAGGATAAACCACATGTTAGGACACAAAACATGTCTTAACAAATTTTTTATAAAATAGAAATCACATTAAGTATCTTCTTAGACTACAATAGAATAAAACTATAAATCAATAAGAGAAACTTTGGAAATGATACAGATTCATGAAGATTAAAAACATGCTCTTGGATGACTGACCCTTGGGCCAATGAAGAAATTAAGATGGAAATCAAAAAGGTTCTTGAAATAAATAAAAATGGAAATACAAAAATACTTAAACTTGTGGGAGACAGCAAAAGCAGTGCTAAAAGGGAAATTTATAAAAATAAACATTTCCATTTAAAAAGTAGATTCAAAATAAACAATCTAATGATGCACCTCAAAGAATTAGAAAAGCAAGAATAAGTTAAATCCAAAATTAGCAGAAGGAAAGAAATAGTAAATATCAGATCGGAACTAAATGACATAGAGATTTACAACAAGTGCAATCAACAAAATGAAACAAAATTACAGGCCAATATTTCTGTGAAGAAGAGAAAAACCCCAAATAAACTATCAGAAAAGGAGACATTGAGACTGATATTATCAAAATACAAAAGATCATCAGAGACCATTATGCACAACTATATGCTGGAAAACCTAGAATAAATGGATGAATTACTCACAACATACATCCTACCAAGATTGAATCATGAAGAAATAAAAAACCTAAATATACCAATTGTGAATAGTGAGACTGAATCAGTAATGAAAATTCCCCCAACAAAGAAAAGCCCAGGACCAGATGAATTCACAGCCAAATTCTACCAAACATATAAAAAACTAATACCAACTCTCTTGAAAATATTCAAAAAAATTGAAGAGGTGAGAACTCTCCCTAAATCATACTATGAGGCTAGCACTACCCAGATACCAAACCAGACAAAGACATAACAATAAACCAATATATGAGTCAGTATCCCAGGCTCATGGATTGGGAAACTCAATTTTGTTAAATGTTCATACTGCTTAAAACATCTATAGATCAATGCATTTCCTATCAAAACAAGAATGCCACTTTCCACAGAATTAGAAAAGTTATAGAATTCATATAAAACCGAAAAAGATCCAGAATAGCCAAAATAATCCTGAACAAAGGGAACAAAGCTGAATACTTCACACTATCCAACTTCAAAATATATTACACAGCTATAGTAACCCAAACAGCATGCTATTGGTATAAAAGCAGACATACAGACCAATGGATCAGCAAATCACGAAATAAATCCACATATTTATTGCCAAGTTATTTTTGATAAAGGCACTAAGAATATTTGCTGGGAAACGGCATCCTCTTCAATAACTGATTATGAGAAAATTAGATGTACATATATAAAATGATGAATCTGGACTGCTCTGTCTATATATACAGAAAAATCAGCTCAAGCAGGTGAATCATCACGGGGCCAGGAGTTCAAGACCAGTTCGGCCAACATGGTGAAACCCTATCTCTTCTAAAAATATGAAAAAATTAGTCTGGCATGGTGGCACATGCCTGTAATCCCAGCTACTCAGGAGGCTGAGGCAGGACAATAACTTGAGCCTGGGAGACAGAGGTTGCAGTGACTGAGACCGTGCCACTGCACACCAACCTGGCCAATAGAGAGAGACTCCATCTCAAAAACAAAAAAACGAAAAAGAAAACCAACTCAGGATTAATAAAAGACTTAAACATAAGAACTGAAACTGTAAAAATACTAGAAAAGAAATAGAAAAGACACTTTAGACACCAATCTTGACAAACATTTCAGGGCTGAGACCCCAAAAGCACAGAGAACTATAACAAAAATAGACAAATGGGACTATTAAACCGAGAGCTTCTACATAGCAAGGAAACAATCTGTTGAGTGAATAGACAATCTGTTGAATGGAAGAAAATATTTGCCAACTATTCATGCAATAAGAGTCTAATATCCAGAATATACAAGAAACTCAACTCAACAATTAAAAAATCCTATTAAAAAGTGGGCTGAGTACATGCATAGACGTTTATCAAAAAGAAATGATCAACTGGTATATGACAAAATGCTCAGTATTGCTAACCATCAGGGAAATGAAAATTAAAACCACAATGAGATATTACTTTACCCCCATTAGAATGGCTCTTACTAAAAAGACAAAAAAAAAATTAATAGATGCTGATGAGGATGTGAGGAGAAGGGAACTCATACATTGTTGATGGGAGTGTAAATTTGTATAACCACTCTAGAAGACAGAGTGTAGATTCTTCAAAAAATAAAAAATAATACTACCATACGATTCAGTAATCCCACTACTGGGTATTTATCTGAAGAAAAAGAAATACGTGTATTAAAGGGATACCTACACTTGCATGTCTTTGGAGCACTATTCACAATAGCAAAGATATAGAATGAACCTAATTGTCCATTAATGTATAAGTGAATTTTTAAAAATGCAGAATATATACACAGAGGAATACTATTTGGCCATATAAAAAGAATAAAATGCAGCAACATGAATGAGACTGGAAGTCGTTACGTTAAGTGAGATGAGCCAGACACAGAAAGACAGATATCATATGTTTTCATTCATATGTGGGAGCTAAAAAAGTTGATCTCATCGCGACAAAATAGAATTATAGATGTCAGAGGTTAGGAAGGGTGGATGTGTGGGATTGGGGGCTAAACAGGTTGATTAGTGGGCACAGGCATACAATTAAATAGAAGAAATAAGCTCCAATATTCAAAAGCACAGCAGGGTGATTATAGTTAGCAACAAATGTATCGTATATTTCAGAGTAGTTAGAAGAGAGAGAGAGGACTTGAAATGTTACTAACACATGGAAATGATAAATACTCAAGGTGATGGATACTCAAAATGACCTGACTTGGTCTTACCTATTCTACATATTTAACAACTACTAAAATACAAATATGTGAAATATTGTGTTTCAATAAAAACACTATGCTAAGATTAATGAAAATTGGGCTTCTAAATTTCACATACACCGATTTTTCAAGTACACGAGTCAAATCCATTTCCAAGATGTAATTTTCTATTGATACTGATAGTTTCATCAAAATCAACTAATATGAATGTATTCAATTGTAATGATTAGACAGAAAAATCAATATTTTAAGATATTGAGACAAAAAAATAATTCTGCCTCAAATAGATGAGCAGATGAAAACTATTGCAATTTCTGAAAGCCCACACACAATTATGGTCTGATCAAGCTGCATTGGCAGGAAAATTCCACTCTTAGAGGATTGATTCCTTTTAAAGAGATTTAATCTCTTTGGATTCATTTAACTACAGAGCACCACTCTTTAAAATGTGAATATATCAAATATAATAATAAATCTGCAAACTGTCAGCTTATATTTTATTTCATAATGCCATTTCTATAATGGGATACAGAAAGAAATCACTGATAAGTTCTTAAGACAGAAAAGATAAAAGAAATGAAATTAAAAGAGTAATTTCTACTTTCAAATACTTTCAGTGCTTGTACAGATAGAGTTCAGCAATCATTCAATGTCAACATTTCAGTGGATATAATCAATAGGAAATGCTTTAGAAAGTAACAGGCCATGCATGATTCTGGCATTGCTAAATATGCAAGGAGGAAAGGTAAGTAAGGTTTATATTTTTGATGGTGTAATTATAAGATGTAGTGAATCTTATACCAAAATAAGTATGTAAATAAAGCACCTTTTCCAAAGAACTTTATTAATCTCTAGATATATCTTTTTGGTCTTAATTCATAGCTAATTCAGTAAATTTAAAATAATTAGGAAAGTCTTTTATGGCAGTTACAATTCAAATTAAGGGACAAGGAAGATGCGACTCATAAAAGTGATCCACCATTAGCCTATTATGGGTTAATATTAGCATTAATAATTTCATACGTGTATCAAAACTTTTTAGTGATTCTAATGCAGTCATAGAATAGCAGAACAAGTTATCACTGTAATTTTTAATTTTAATTAATTAATTAATGAGACAGCATCTCACCCTGTTGCCCAGGCCAGAGTGCAGTGGTGCAACTGGTTTACTGTAACCTCTGCCTCCTGGGTTCGAGCAATTCTTGTGCCTCAGCCACTCAAGTAGATGGGATTACAGGTGTGTGCCACTGCATCCAGCTAATGTTTATATTTTTAGTAGAGATGGGGTTTTGCCCAGTTGGCCAGGCTGGTCTCCAGCTTTTGGCTTCAAGTGATACGCCTGCCTTGGCCTCACAAAGTGCTGGGATTACAGGTGTGAGCCACCACACCCAGTCTGTTATTTTTTAAAAACACTGTTTTAGTCATTTATAGTATTATTTGAGGTTTTACAGGGATTTTGGAGAAATAAATAATTAGATAAGCATACATATAAACTTTTTGGGATCCCTGAAGATTCTGTGTGTGTGGGCGGGGGGGGGGGCGGAGGGTGAGAACACTTAAGATCTACCCTCTTAGCAAATTTCATGCATACAATACAGTACTGTTAATATAATCACACTGCTGTACATTAGATCTCCAGAGCTATTCATCTTGCATAACTGAAACTTTGTATCCCCAGACCAACATCTCCCTTACTCCCTTCACCACGCTCCAGCAACCACCATCTGCCCTATGCTTCTTGAGTTTAACTATTTTAGGTTCCATATAGAAATAATGTGGTATTTATCTTTCTGTGTCTGGCTTACTTAGCATAATGTCAAGTGATGTAAAAAAATTAACTCAAAATGGAGTAAGACCTCCATATATTTCTGGAACTCATAAAACTACTAGAAGAAAACAGGGAAAAAGCTAATTAACATTGGTTTGGACAATGACATTTTGGCTATGACCCTGAATGCACAAGCATCGAAAGCAAAAATAGGCTAGTGGGATTCCATCAAACTAAAAAGCATCTGCTTTTTAGAAGTTTTATTTATTTTTCATTATTTATTTCTTGAGACGGCATCTCGCACTGTCACCTGGGCTGGAGTGCAGTGACAGGATCTTGGCTCACTGAAATCTCCGCCTCACGAGTTCAGGTGATTCTCCTGCCTCAGCCTCCCCTGTAGTTGAGATTACAGACTCCCACTACCATGCCCAGCTTATTTTTTTGTATTTTTAGTAGAGATGGATTTTCACCATGTTGGCCAGGTGGGTCTTGAACTCCTGACCTCATGATTTGCCCACCTCAGCTTCCCAAAGTGCTAGGATTACATGTGTGAGCCACTGCACCCAACCAGCAATTTTAGTAGTTTAGTAGTTTTTAGTAGTTTTTCATCTGCACAGCAAATGAAACAACAGAATGAAAGAGAAACTTATGGATTGGTAAAAAATGTTTGCAAGCCATATATCTGATAAAGGCTTAATATCTAAATATATAAGAAACTGTTACAACTCAACAGTTAAAAAAGGACGGACGTGGTGACTCACACCTATAATCCCAGCACTTTGAGAGGCCGAGGAGGGTGGATCACGGAGTCAGGAGATCAAGACCATCCTGGCTAACACAGTGAAACCCTGTCTCTACTAAAAATACAAAAAATTAGCTGGGCATGGTGGCAGGAGCCTGTAGTCCCAGCTACTTGGAAGGTTGAGGCAGGAGAATCACTTGAACCCAAAAGGTGTAGGTTGCAGTGAGCTGAGATTTCACCACTGCACTCCAGCATGGGTGACAGAGAGAGACTCTGTCTCAAAATAAAATGAAAAGTTAAAAAAAAACCTGAAATAATCTGATTAAACAATGAACAACAGAACTGAGTAGACATTTTTTCAAGGAAGGCATACAAATAGCCAACAGGTATATGAAAAGGTGCTATCATCGCTAATCATCAGGGAAATGCAACTGAAAACCACAATGAGATATCATTTCCCACCTGTTAAATTGTCTATTATCAAAAAAAAATAGAAGATACATGTTGGCAGAATATGAGGAAAGAGAACCTTTGTACACAGGGGGAGAGTACATTGGTACTTCTGTTTTCCATAATGGCGGGGCCTCAAAAAATTAAAAATAAATCTATAATAGAGCCAATAATCTCACTTTTTGGGATATATGCAAAGAAAGGAAATCAGTACATTAAAGAGACATTTGCACTCCCATGTTGATTGCAGTACTACTATTCATAGCCAAGACATGAAATCAACCTAAGCATCCATCAGTGAATGAATGGATAAAGAAAATGTGGTTATACACAAATGTGCATGCACACACACATAGAACATTATTCAACCTTAAAGATGAGTTTATTGGATAAAAGATAATTTGGTAATGACATTTGACTAGATTGGATAAACTAAAAGACTTTCATATCCAATATTATGTAAGTTGAAAATCAATCATTTTCAACTTACATAATATTTAGCTGGATATTTAACTTTCTGCATCTATAGATCTCAACAGAGCACTATGCAAAGACCTCTGAATGAATATACACTTTTTCTTTTCAGTAGACAAAGGACCAGAATGCTCCTGAGAGTCTCCTACCTGAGGCTCTTTGATAGGTGCTGTGGAGGTAGAGAAACATGAGACAGATGCACCACCAGCAGGGTGTATATTATAACATTAATGCTCAGCCTAGTAGTTAGAATCAATAACCAAAAACAGAAATATGATATCACTTAGTGCTAGATGCTACATATAGATCTCAGTGTTCTGGAAAGTCAAAGAAGAAAAGTCCAACTAAAGGAGGACTTAAAGGGATGAGATAAGCTGGGTTTTGGAGAACTGACACAATTTTTGAAGACAAAGAGGAAAAGGAAGAGCAATAAGACATGGCAAAATAATCAGGCCTTATTAGTGACCTAGAAGAGAATCTTTCTATTTTTTCTCATGAAGCAGTCTCTTTCAGAGGATATTCACTGCAAGGTATTCCCTTACCCCCCAAGAGAGGGGTGCTATATAAGGATATGAGCTATTCATGAAATCTCTATTTAAGAATGTACAGTGCTTATTTCTAAATGTTATCTGGAAGTCTCCTAACTGAAAAGCTCACAAATCAATAGGATAAGTTTTGATTATTAATTAGTATTTTCATGACAACATCTGAATGAATGCTTCCATTATGTTTTATTTAATAAATTACTGATTTCATTGCTCCTTTTATTCACTGGCAATTTAAAGAAGTTTATACTATTAATTTCTTGTGTTTTTCTAAAGGTTAAATTCAAAGTGCTATTGTACAAATAAGCAGAACTGGAACTATCACAGATGAGAAAGGAACTGGCTAAATATCCTCATCCTCAGTGCTGCAGTGTTATATGTGTACTTAAAGCAATTTGCTCATTAAACAGAAACTATTAGAGCAGCAAAAATTCTGCCAATATCAGCAGAAAGCATTAGTTTGGAATACAATCCTTCCTCTCAATTTTGGCTAATGTGGCAAGCTTTTTATTTTTTTATTTTTATTTTTTTAAAGCTCATTCTACACTTTCAAAAAGGGGTTTAGAGTATTATCTCCAGAGTGTGTCTTACTCCTCAACTTAATGTATCTTTCTGTTTCCACATTTGTAAATCAGGGGTAAAAATAGCATCAAACTTATAGGCTTTGTGGCAATTAAAGGAGTTAAGATATGTAATGTATTTAGAAATACCTAAAGTATTTAAAGGAGTGCAAATATGTGAAGTATTATACAGTGCTAATACGGAGGCATGTATTTAACACCCTATAAGTATTTGTTATTATTTTTGCGGTTGTTGCTGCTGCTGTCATTACTAAATGATAAATTAACAAGAAGAGACGAAAATCTTTACCCTTTTAAGAAGACTGGTTCACACATGTTATTATGATAATAATTCAGGCAAGATAAACAAATTACCCAGGCAGTAAACCTGTGTATAATCAATTTAGTGACAGAAGACTGGTGGGCCCTGCAATTATTAATAATTATTAATAATTGCCACAGTTATATACTTCTATGCATTTGCTAGGCTGCATCTTTTCTTACATATATAATTTTTTAGAGTATTGGTTGCTGTCATCTATGCATCTCACGCTGACTCAGTATCAGAGTTAGGTAGAAGCTTCTGTCAATTTTTCATCTGAACCTGCTGTGATTCTTTTTGTCTTTTCTCAGCAAATCTGTCCGTCCAAGGTAAAGGCTTCTTCCATCTATTTAGAAAATCCATTATGCTACCATACATAATATGTCATTTAAGAAACCTACATAGTGTCTCACAGTTTCGGACTGGATATTAGTCTTGAAATCTGGCTTCAGCACTTGTTGCTAATTACTTCATATATCCTTAGTTAGCCATTTAAATTGACCTCACATTTGGCTTTTGTATATTGAGGAGATACATTACAAAGTTTCTGTGGTCTTTTCTGCTCAAAACTTTTCATTCTAAGATTGTAGAAAAAATTAAGTAAAACACTAAAAAACAGTGTCTCTTGAAATTCTGAGTCAAAATCAAGAAGAATATATCTGGAAAACTATGTCCTGTTAGAATAGGTAGCCAGGGTCACTAGGAAATCATGCAATTCTCAGATAATACTTTCTCTGTATTTAGAAGAAATACAATTGACTAAACACAAATGTTTTATACAACAAATTAATATTAATCTTAGGAAATATTGAAATGACAGATTTGAATCAGGGACAAAATCCACTGGTGTTTATGTGTTATTAAATATTTCTCCTCATTAGATTTATCATGACCATAGTAAAGTATCATTTTCTTTTTCTCTGATAAACTTTCTTCATCAATTTCATTATAATGGATTCAATCTATATCATTTATAATTTATGTTTAATATATGCTATTTTTGGATTTCTAAATGTTTCAAAATGTGCTTTACTCATATTTTAATAGTGTAAAAGTATAATTGATCTGTGATAAAATATACACATATGAAGTGTACAGTTCAATGTTTTAACATGGTATATACTTCTGAAGCCTTTATCACAATCAAGATAGTAAACATATCCATCACCTCTGAAAGTCTCTTTGTTCTCCTTTATAATGAGAGATTAGAACATACTGCAGTCCCCTCTACAGGAAGCTACTGATATGGTTTCAGTTATATAGATTACTTTGCATTTTTTTTAGTTCTATATAAATGGCATTACACCATATAGACTGTTTTTTGACTAGCTTTTAAAACTCAGTTCAATTATTTCTAGATTCATCCATGCTGTGTTTATCAATAATTACATTTTATTGTAGGGACATGCCACAATGTGGATGATGATCATTTATTTCTAGTTTTTGACTATTGAATATAAAGATTCTACAAATATTTGGGCACAAATCTTTGTATGGACATACAATTTTGTTTCTCTTAGGAGTATAATGGCTATATGGTGAGTATGTATTTAAGTTTCTAAAAAACTGTCAAGCTATTTTCCAAACAGGTAGGCGTAATGCCATTTTACATTCCCACCAGGAGGGTGTGAGAGCTCCCATTCCTCCCTGTCATCAACTTTATCAGGAAGCACTTGCCCCCCTTTTCCCTGCCTAGCACTGCTGGGCCTAGAGGTCTCTGCCAAGCTGTGGATGTGGGCATTTGGTCTGCAGGATGGAGGTTTGTTAAAGTTGTTAAGAATAAGGCCTACTTTAAGAGATACCAAGTGAAATTTAGAAGACAACAGGAGGGTAAAACTGATTACTATGCTCAGAAACGTTTGGTGATACAGGATGAAACTAAATGGAAAACACCCAAATACAGGATGATAGTGTAACAAACAGAGATGTCATTTGTCAGATTGCTTATCCTGGTGTAGAAGACAATATGATAGTCTTCATAGCCTATGCACACAAACTGCCAAAATATGTTGTGAAGGTTGACCTGACAAATTATGCTGCAGTGCACTGTACCTGCCTATTGCTGGACCACAGGCTTCTCAGTAGGTTTGGTATGGACAAGACCTATGAAGGCCAAGTGGAGTGACTGGAGATGAAGGCCTTGCCAGAACCACCACAGGCAATAAAGTTTTTGGCGCTCTGAAGCGGGCTGTGAATGGAGGTTTGTCTATCCCTCACAGTACCAAATAAGTCCCTGGCTATAATTCTGAAAGCAAGGAATTTAATGCAGAAGTGCACTGGAAGCACACGATGGGCCAGAATGTTGTAGACTACATGTGCTACTAAATGGAGGAAGATGAAGATGCTTACAAGAAACAGTTCTCTCAATACATAAAGAACAGCAACCCCAGACATGGAGGAGATGTATAAGAAAGCTCATGCTGCTATTGAGAGAATCCAGTCTATAAAAAGGCACCCAAGAAAGAAGTTAAAAAGAAGTAGAACCATCCCAAAATGTCACTTGCTCAGAAGAAAGATCAGGTAGCTCAAAAGAAGGCAAGCTTCCTCAGACATCAGGAATGGGCTGCTGAGAGCTAAACCAAACAATTTTCTATGAGGATTTTTCAGAAAGGTGATAAACAAAAAAACAAGAGTTGCCTGTATGTTTGCGTGTCTACTTCTGGAATCTCCACTTTGTTTCATTGACCACGTTATTTCTTTATGTCAATCCAGTACAGTCTTGATTATTGTAGCATCACAATAAACCTTGAGAGCAGATAGTTTTACTACTCCAACTTTGTTCTTTTTCAAAGTTGTTTTAGTGATGCTATACTTGTTTTATTTTCATATGAGTTTTAAAATCAGCTTGAAAATGCCAGTTCTAATATTTGAACTGGAATTTATTTAATCCACAGATAAGTTTAGGGAGAACTGGCATCTTAATCATTTCGTGTTTACTGTTGATGAACAAGTATACCTCTCTATTTAATAATGTCTTCTTCATTTTTTTCTGCATTTTTTTTAGTTTGCATGGTGAATTACATTGCTGTATTTCAAATATTAAACCAACATTGCATTACTGACATGATCTCTATTTGATCATGATTTCTGTCCTGGTATTTATACTTTCCTTTCTGCTACTTTGAGTTAATTTTCATGTCTTCTGATTTCTTAAAGTGATAGTTGGTGTCATTAATTCAAGACATTTTGTCTTTAGTTATGTTAGCATATTGTGTTAGAAATTCCTAAGAACTGCTTTAGCATCATTTCTTAGTTTCTGATATGTTTGTATTTTCATTGTCATTCAGTTCAAGATACTTTTTTATTCCTCTTTCTATTTCTTCTGTGATCCATGGGTTTTTGGATTTTCTAATGTTTGGGGATTGAATGAATTTTAATTCTATCCTGTTTTAGTTAGAGAAATACATTGTGTGAGTTGAATCTTTCAAAATTCACTAAGACTTATTTTATGGTTTAGTATATGATATATCTTGATCAATGTTTCATGTATACTTGAACATGTTTTATGCTTTTGATGGATGCAATGTACTATATATGTCAATGAGTTTCCTCATATGCATGTCCTGATTAGTATTCTGGTGAATACTTGAGGGGTATCTTATGAAAATCTTTGGGTTCTTTGTGTATCTATCTCCTCTCCAGATCTCTATTCTGTGAATTTCAAAAGCCTTGCTATCCCTATACTCTCATTTTCATTTCCTTACCTTATAGAATTCACTAATTTCCATCTGGGCTCTCCTTTCTTGAGCTGTGGCATAGAATTTCTCTCAAAGCAGGAAGGTGATGCAAATGTAGCGTCTCTTTGTTTTCCATTCATTTACTATACTTTAAGTTCTGAGATACATGTGCAGAACATGCAGGTTAGTTGCATAGGTATCTATGTGCCATGGTGGTTTGCTGCATCCATCAACCTGTCATCTGCATAAAGTATTTCTCCTACTGCTATCCCTTCCCTAATCTGCCACCCCCTGATAGGCCTGATGCATAATGTCTCCCTTCCTGTGTCCATGTTCAACTCTCACTATGAGTGAGAAAACGCAGTGTTTCGTTTTCTGTTCTTGCGTTAATTTGCTGAGAATGATGGTTTCCAGCTTGATCCATGTCCCTGCAAAGGACATGAACTCTATTCAGTTTCTTTTTTATGGCTGCATACTATTCCATGGTGTATATATGCCACATTTTCTTTATCCAGTCTATCATTGATGGCAATTTGGGTTGGTTCCAAGTGTTTGCTATTGTGAACAGTGCTGCAGTAAACATGTGTGCATGTGTCTTTATAGTAGATTGATTTATAATCTTTGGGTACATACCCAGTAATGGGATTGCTGGGTCAGATGGTATTTCTGGTTATAGATTCTTGAGGAATTGCCACACTGTCTTCCACAATAGTTGAACTAATTTACATTACTGCCAACGGTGTAAAAGTGTTCCTATTTCTCCATATCCTCTCTAGCATCTGTTGTTTCCTGATTTTTATGATCGCCATTCTAACTGGTGTGAGATGGTATCTCATTATGGTTTTGATTTCCTTTCTCTAATGACCAGTGATGATGAGGTTTTTTTCATATGTTTTTTGGTTACAAAAATGTTTTCTTTTGAGAAGCATCTGTTCATATACTTCTCACACTTTTTGATGTTTCTTTTCCTTGTAAATTTGTTTAAGTTCCTTGTAGATTCTGGATATTAGCCCTTTGTCAGATGAGTAGATTGCAAAAATTTTCTCCCATTCTTTAGGTTGCCTGTTCACTCTGATGATGGTTTCTTTCGCTGTGCAGAAGCTCTTTGGCTTAATTAGATCCCATTTGTCAATTTTGGCTTTTGTTGCAATTGCTTTTGGTGTTTTAGTCATGAAGTCTTTGCCCATGCCTATGTCCTGAATTGTATTGCCTAGGTTTTCTTCGAGGGATTTTATAATTTTAGGTCTTATATTTAAGTCTTCAATCCATTTTGAGTTAATTTTTGTATAAGGTGTAAGGAAAGGGTCCAGTTTCAGTTTTCTGCATATGGCTAGCCAGTTTTCCCAATACCATTTATTAAATAGGAAATCCTTTGCCCATTGCTTGTTTTTGTCAGGTTTGTCAAAGATCAGATTGTTGTAGATGTGTGGCATTATCTCTGAGGCCTCTGTTTGGTTTTATTCATCTATATATCTGTTTTGGTACTGGAACCATGCTGTTTTGGTTACTGTAATCTTGTAGTATAGTTTGAAGTCAGCTAGCATTATACTTCCAGCTTTGCCCTTTTTGCTTAGGATTTTCTTGGCTATACGAGCTCTTTTTTGGTTTCATATGAAATTTAAAGTAGTTTTTTTTTTTTTTTCTAATTCTGCAAAGAAAGTCAGTGGTAGCTTGTAGGGGATAGCACTAAATCTATAAATTACTTTGCGCAGTATCACCATTTTCATGATATGGATTCTTCCTATCCATGAGCATGGAATGTTTTTCCATTTGTTTGTGTCTTCTCTTATTTTCTTGAGCAGTGTTTTATAGTTCTCCTTGAAGAGGTCCTTCACATCCCTTCTAAGTTGTGTTCCTAGGTATTTGATTCTCTTTGTAGCAATTGTTAATGGGAGTTCACTCAAGATTTGGCTCTCTGTTTCCACATTATTAGTGTATAGGAATGCTTATGATTTTTGCACGCTGATTTTGTGTCCTGAGACTTTGCTGAACTTGCTTATCAGCTTAAGGAGATTTTGGGCTGAGCTTATGGGGTTTACTAAATATACAATCATTTCATCTGCAAACAGAGACCATTTGATTTCCTCTCTTCCTATTTGAATATGCTTTATTTCTTTTTCTTGCCTCATTTCCCTGGCCAGAACTTCCAATATTATGTTGAATAGGAGTGGTGAGAGAGAACATCCTTGTCTTGTGCCAGTTTTCAAAGGGAATGCTTCCAGCTTTTACCTATTCAGTGTGATATTGGCTGTGGGTTTGTCACAAATAGCTCTTATTATTTTGAGATACATTTCATTAGTACCTACTTTACCGAGGGCTTTTAGCATGAAGGGGTGTTGAATTCTTTGAAGGCCTTTTCTGCATCTATTGAGATCATCATGTGGTTTTTGTCATTGGTTCTGTTTATGTGATGGATTATGTTTATTGATTTGTGTATGTTGAACCAGGCTTGCATTCCAGGGATGAAGCCGACTTGATCATGGTGGACAAACTTTTTAATGTGCTGCTTATTTGGTTTACCAGTATTTTATTGAGTATTTTTGCATCGATGTTTATCAGGGATATTGGCCTGAAACTTTCCTTTTTTTGTTGTGTCTCTGCCAGGTTGTGGTATCAGGATGATGCTGACCTCATAAAATGAGTTAGGGAGGAGTCCCTCTTTTTCTATTCTTTGGAATAGTTTCAGAAGGAATGGTACCAGCTCCTCTTTGTATGTCTGGCAGAATTTGGCTGTGAATCCATCTGGTCCTGGGCTTTTTTTTTTTTTGGTTGGTAGGCTATTAATTACTGCCTCAATTCAAAACTTGTTATTGGTCTATTCAGAGATTCAACTTCTTCCTGGTTTAGACTTGTGAGGGTGTATATGTCCAGGAATTGATCCATTTCCTCTAGATTTTCTAGTTTATTTGCATAGAGGTGTTTATAATATTCTCTGATGATAGTTTGTATCTCTGTGGGATCAGTGTTGATATTCCCTTTACAAATTTTTATTCTGTTTATTTGATTGTTCTCTAGTTTCTTCTTTATTTGTATTGCTAGCAGTCTATTTTGTTGATCTTTTCAAAAAATCAGTTCCTGCATTCATTAATTTTTTGAAGGGTTTTTTTTTGTGTCTCTATTTCCTTCAATTCTGCTCTGATCTTAGTTATTTCTGTTCTTCTGCTAGCTTTTGAATTTGTTGGCTCTTGCTTCTCTAATTCTTTTAATTGTGATGTTAGAGTGTCGATTTTAGATCTTTCCTGCTTTCTCCTGTGGGCATTCAGTGCTATCAATTTTCCTCTAAACACTGCTTTAGCTGTGTCCCAGAGATTCTGGTACATTGTGTCTTTGTTCTCACTAGTTTCAATGAACATCTTTATTCTCTGCCTTAATTTTGTTACCTACCCTGTAGTCATTCAGGAGCAGGTTGTTTAGTTTCCATGTAGTTGTGTGATTTTGAGTGAGTTTCTTAATCCTGAGTTCTCATTTGATTGCCTGTGGTCTCAGAGACTGTTATGATTTCAGTGCTTTTGCATTTGTGAGGAGTGTTTTACTTCCAATTATGTGGCCAATTTTAGAGTAAGTGAGATGTGGTGCTGAGAAGAATGTATATTCTGTTGATTTGGGATGGAGAGTTCTGTAGATGTTTATTAGGTCTACTTGGTCCAGAGATGAATTCAAGTCCTCAATATCTTTGTTAATTTTCTGTCTTGTGGATCTGTCTAAGATTGACAGTGAGGTGTTGAAGTCCCCCACGATTATTGTATGACAGTCTAAGTCTCTTTGTAGGTCATTAAGAACTTGCTTTATGAATCTGGGTGCTCCTGTATTGGGTTCATATATATTTAGGACAGTTGGCTCTTCTTGTTGCATTGTTCCCTTTAGCATTATGTAATGCTCTTCTTTGTCTTTTTTGATCTTTGTTGGATTAAAGTCTGTTTTATCAGAGATTAGGATTGCAACCCTTGCTTTTTTTTCCTATTTGCCTGGTAAGTATTCCTTCATCCTTTTATTTTGAGCCTATGTGTGCCTTTGCATGTGAGATGGATCTCCTGAATACAGCACACTGATGGGTCTTCACTCTTTATCCAGTTTGCCAGTTTGTGTCTTTTAACTGGGGCATTTAGACCATTTACATTTAAGGTTCATATTGTTGTGTGTGAATCTGATCCTCTAATTATGATGCTAGATAGTTATTTTGCCCGTTAGTTGATGCACTTTCTTCATAGTGTCGATGGTCTTTAAAATTTGGTATGTTTTTCCAGTGGCTGGAACTGGTTTTTCCTTTCCATATTTAGTGCTTCCTTCAGGAATTCTTGTAAGACAGTCATGGTGGTGACAAAATCCCTCAGTATTTGCTTGTCTGTAAAGGATTTTATTTCTTCTTCACTTATAAAGCTTATTTTGGCTGGATATAACACTCTGGATTGAAAATTATTTCTTTAAGAATGTTGAGTATTGGTCCCCACTCTCTTCTGGCTTGTAGGTTGTATATTCTTTAAGAATATTGAATATTGGGTCCCACTGTAGATCCCAGTCTGCAGAGAGATTGGGATCCTTGTGCTTCACTGCCTAGCATTTAGTGTTTTTTAAAAAATACTTGTTTCATACATTCTGTTGGTTTTTGTTGTTGTTTGTTATTGTTTTAGGCAGGAAGGTACATCTAATTACTGTTCCTCTAACTTAGATAGAAGTAGGAGTCAAATACCATGTTCAAAATAAGAAATTTACAGTGGTGTTTAAAAGATGACATAGGAAAAGGGGTGTTTGAATGACTTGCCTGCAGAAATGTCTGTAATCACAGTTCCACATTTAAGTTAAAATGTAGTAGTAGTTTTTCATTATTCTGAGAATATTGTTTGCTGAAGTTTCAAATGCAAGTAAGAAAAAAATTCTTTTAGGTTGAAAGATAAACATTAAGAAAACAAATTAATCCATTTGAAAAGTGGGATTTGTGTGCATTCACCATAGCATAATCCAAAATCAAATATGAGCTTTAAAGGGAATAATTGAAAGTTGGAGGCTATCAACTTTGTCCCTCATATTTCCTCTTTTTATTTACCATAAAATAAGTTTTTTTCTATAAACTGGTACTTCTTAGGAAAATACCAAGACCCATAAGGCATTTAGTTGGACTCTTCATAGAAGGAGTATATTAGTCCTACAGTAGCTGAAATATACTACTGATGATACAGTTCCTCCACCGAGACAAAATAAAGTTAGTAATCTTTCATACCTTATACCATATTAAAAAGAAAAATTGGTAAATCTAAATTATAATTGTAAAGGCTATATAGACAGAAGTGACACAGATATGATACTCTGAAAGGAAAGCAATAAGTACTTATAATTTTAATGAAATGTTGTCAATTTGTAGCACTGTGTATTAAGATCACCAATTTCCTTATAAGAAATTATTCTCACTGATTTTCCTCTGAATAAAATAGAAACCTGAGATAGACTGAGAATCACATATATAGTTAAAACCCTTCAAAGTTCAACCTCTAGGTCTGTTAAGCTCAATGACATTCATATAAAACAGACTCCTGCTATTCTTCCTTTTTCCTTTCTTTCTTTCTTTTTTCTTTTCCTTCCTTCCTTTCTTTTTTTCTTTTCCTTCCTTCCTTTTCTCTCTCTCTCCCCCTTCCTTCCTTCCTTCCTCTCTCTCTCTCGCTCTCTCCCCCCTTCCTTACTTTTTTCCTCCCTCTCTCTCTCTTTCTTTCTTTTGTCTCCTACAGTTTCTCTCTCTGTCTTTTTTTTTTTTTTCTAAGATGTAGTTTTGCTATTGCCACACAGGCTGGAGTGCAATGGTGCAATCTCAGCTCACTGCAACCTCTGCCTCCTGGATTCAAGTGATTCTCCTGCCTCAGCCACCTGAGTAGCTGGGAATACAGGCCCACGCCCAGTTAATTTTTGTATTTTTAGTAGAAACAGGGTTTTGCCATGTTGGCCAGGCTGGTCTTGAACTTCTGACATCAGGTGATCCACCCACTTTGGCCTCCCAAAATGCTGGGGTTAGAGGTGTGAGCCACCAAACGTGGCTGGTTTCTTTTAATAAGGTTTCAATACATTGTTTGAAATCATCATTTGCTTTCAACTTATTAGGAGATTAGAAATAACTTTCCAACAAACTTCTAAATTTATGAACTTTTACATAACCTAATTATTAAAATGGATATAGATATGAAAAAAATTTGGTATCACATAAGATACTTATTTACATTCAGAAAATGTAAAAAATATAGTTATTTTTGCTTGAATAAAAATAAGCCTAAAAAATTCTTTCTTTTTTTTTTATCCCAATGACTACTTTGGAAAACTTCCTGATTTTCTATGTCCCACAGTCTTCATTGTTGAAAAAATAATGCAGTTTGGCCTACAACATGGATACTAACCAGTCATCAGTTTTAGAAAAAACAAAAATGCAAAAAAAATCAGAATTATACTTCACTTTTCAAATTAATTTACTGTTTAAATTAAGATCTCAAAAGTCACAGATTTTCAGTAGGTATTTGTTTTTTCATTCAGAAATCATTTCCTAGACATTTACTTTCTGTTGGGTACTGTTTTCTGCACAGTGAGTATATCCAGGAAAAAGGTAGAAAAAGATTACTGTACTCATGGAACTTATACTTTGTTTTAGAAGACAGCTACTGAATATGATCATTATTGTGATGCATCCTGTGAAAGAAATGAAAAAGGTGGTGTGACAGCAAGTATCTCTGATGGGGTGCTACTTTAGATAAGATGGCCAGAAAACACCGCCCTTTATAAGGTATTTAAACATCTAGGATATTTAAATCCAAGAACTGTAAGGCTATAGAGTAACCCATGGGACTAATCAAGGATATACATTTCAGGCATATGGGAAAGCAAGTGAAAACTCCTAGAATGGCAAAGTTGAGATATTCTAGGAGTAGAAAGATAGCTAATATGTTGGCTCATGAGAAGATGAAAGCTGTAAGTTGACTGAAGATGAAGTTGGACATATAGCCAGGAGCCATATCCGAGGCTCACGTGCTTCATTTTGAGGAGTCTAGTTTTATAAGCATACTATGTTGTAAGCAGAAAGTGACAGACTACTCAGATTGGCATACCGAAGAAAAACTCGGATCCTGAGATACTTTTTCTATTTTATCAACCAACAGGTTTAAATTACACTTTCTCCTACAAAAGTAAAAAATACCCACAAAGGACTTAACTTTTCCTTTTTAAATATCTTTGGATTATGGTCTAAAAGAAAGCTTTGAACTGTAAAATAGTTGAACAAAGACTATGCAAATGGAATTAACAGAACAGTTGTTAAGATGCAGCCAATGTTCAATAATGTTACCATTTCATGTCTAATCTGCTAATTGAATATTTATGTAGATAAGTAGACTGCACTGGAAAATTATTCAAGTCAATACATTTTTGAGTGCATGATATTGTACCTGGTATTCTACAGGATACAAAAATGAGTGTAATGAAATTCCAGTTTTAAAGGAATTAAGACTCCAATGAGAAGAGATAAGCTATGAAACTAAACATATTGATAATAATGGACCTGAAAGTCAAAAGACATTTTCTTTCCTTTAATCCAAGTTCTGTCTCTGGCACTAATTCATTATAAGATCTCAATCAGGAAATAACATTTGCCTTTAAGCAAACATTTCAGGATAAGCTTAATTTTAAAGATAAGTAGAGGATACATGGCGACCCCCATGATTCAGAGGTCATTGTTTGGACTTCTGGCTTCAGCTTAAGTGCTCAAGATAGATTCTTCTCACAGACCTTCTCTGTTTTGCAATTATTTTCTTTTGAATTAGAATCTTCTTTAGAAGTACCTGGCAAAGGTCTCTTTTAACAGCTACATGACATATGTTTTACCACTGCCTCCTTCCAATAACTATATTGGAGTTATAAAATATATGCAATATAATTCTATGGCATTACAATTTGTAGTCTGGCATAGAGTGGATTGAAATAGTTTTAAAAAATTGAATGTACACTAAATTTATTGCATTTAGTAAAAAATGAATGCCTCAGAAAAGACATTTAACTAATAAATAATTTAAGCAAAACACACACACACACACACACATTAGTGTGCACACACAATTCTGTGATCACCAATTCCAGCCATAATCATGCAAAGAATAGGCTTATGTCCAAAGATCAAAAAAAATCATCTAAACTGCAAATCCATTTCTATATTTGGGAGGTTGGATTAAGCTAGATGTTTTATTTTCTTCTCTAACTTATGAAAAAATTCCACCAATTTTATCATAAGATTTTATAATAAAAAAATTTTAATGTCATTTCTCTTCAGAAAGATAACATTAGGCAATTCCCTTGATTATGATATGCTAATTTTGGATTTTCATGTTTAAATTGAAACAAACATGTATTGCTATCTATATATTGCTTGGATACCTTAAGAATATAAATGCTCATCATTATAATTTAAATTTAACGTGGGTCTTTAAAATGTTGCAAATTTTCTCAGAAGGTATCTTATTGAAAAGACAAATAGTTGGCCATGCACTGTGGCTCACACCTGTAATCCCAGCACTTTGGGAGGCCAAAGCAGGTGGATCACAAGGTCGGGAGATTGAGACCATCATGGCTAACATGGTGAAACCCTGTCTCTACTAAAAAAAATACAAAAACTTAGCCAGGCATGGTAGTGGGGGCTACAGTCCCAGTTACTGGGAGGCTGAAGCAGGAGAATCGCTTGAACCTGGAAGGTGGAGGTTGCAGTGAGTGGAGATCCGCCATTGCACTCCAGCCTGGGCGACAGAGCGAGGCTCCTTCTCAAAACACAAACAAGAAGGATGCAGCAAAGCACCATGGCACATGTATACCTGTGTAACAAACCTGCATGTTCTGCACATGTACCCCAGAACTTAAAGTATAATAAAAAAAAATAAAAATTAAAAAAAGTAAAGACAAATAGCTGTTGGTTGCATTTATAACATCACTCTCTTTCTATAAATAAAAAGTCTGGCAAACTGTTATTAAACGCGATTTTTAGAGATTGGTACAACTTAGTAATATTTACGTGCAGCCATCTCTGACTTTTAGAAAATCACTGCTGAATAGCATAGGAAAAAGCATTTTATACAGCTCTTACATGCATGGCATGTATTAATGCAGAAACCCAGAAGCTAATGGTGTATAATGGCATATACATATACAAAGAAGAATACACACACACACACACTTCTCAGACACTTGCTGCATCTTGCTATATTCATTAAGCCAAGCCATAATTTCTCTATTGTTTACTCTTGTCTGTTAATTTGTTTATTTTCAGTCATGTTGGTTCTTCTTTCAGCCTCCGGAATATAAAACATTGAGTCTTTGGATGACATAGTTAGTCCTACATCATTTTCTACTAAAAATGCTCTTCCCTCACTTTCCATCTTCCTTCCACTCTCTAAAATTCTATTCAAATATTTTTTTCTTTATAAGCCTATTGAAAATCCTAGTGAAGTCTATTCTTGCTTCAATTTTGACACATGGCTTGAACCCCTCCTATTTTGCATATGATTTAACATTATTGAGCATCCCCTCTAGGCCAGCCATTCATGACAAAAATGGGGAAAGTAAGACAAATATAACATAGTCTCTATACATCCAAGAGCTACATACTGACTGGATAATATAACCCCGGATGAAGCTTAGGTTCCAATTTATTTAGTCAGCAAGAATTTAGTCAGTGGCTATGATGTGCTCTGCTCTAATCTATGCAGTTAGCTTACATGTAGATATAAGTTCAGCCTTCAAAAAGATTACAAGTCACCTTAGGTCCAGTCCTAGCTTGACTGCTGAATGACTTGGGGCAAATATGATTTTGCCTTTCTTTATCTCATTTTGCCCATTTTGAAAATCAGTGTGTTTGATACTTTAAAAAATTATTGTCACAATTATATGAAATAATGGATATGAAAGTTAACTAGTCAAATTTAAAGACATAAATTGGCAGTTATTTTTTATTGTTTTTGGTGTTTTTCTTCTATTTTTTTAAGTAACTGAATTTTATTTTCTCCAAAGACAGTGTGATTCATGAATGCAGAAACTGTGTCACATATTTCTTGGTAGCCACCACAGTGCTCTGAACAAATTTAATCATATGGTGGTTTGCCCAGCAAATATAGTTGAATCTAATGTGTTTTATCAAATTATAAAAAGGTAAGTATTTCTTCCTTACATCCCTTATAAACATGTGCAGATTAATAATCAGATTCAGCAGAAAAGCCCACAATGATTTTAATTTTTATTTTTTTATGGGTCCCCCTATAAAAATACCAGAAAGATTTAAATGATAGATGACAATTGGTCCCAACAGATATTAATACCATGCTGATAATGACTGTAGTTTAAAACCACTCATCTCTTGCCTGTGGCAGGCAAGTCTTTCTTGATATTTCAAAATTTAAGAATCTTTATGAAATGGCTCAACAGCAGCCATGGAATTAATTTTGATACCTCCTTTGACTTTTGGTTTGTCCTAGATTCAGTAGAAGCTGTAAAACAATTGGATCACTTGACTATTTTCCCATGTATGGGAAAGATAGGATAATTTATCATTTAACTGATATTACAAATACATTATTTTCTACTGTTTGCTTAATAGAAAGTTAACTAAAATTATCGGAAGTTAATTTGTACTTTGGGAAAAGGATAAGCAATCTATTTGAATTTTCTATTGCCTTTTTAAAGTTTTATTTTATTTTTAATTGACAATTGTATATGTTTATTAAGTAAAATGTAATGTTTTGATATATCTATACATTGTACTTTGACTAAATCAGGGTAATCAGCATATCCATCACCTGAAATGAATTCTTTTTGTGGTGAGAACATTTAAAAATTCTCTCTTTTAGCTATTTTGAAATATATATTATTATTACCTAGAGTCACTGTGCTGTGCAATAGAACACCAGAACTTATTCCTTCTAACTGAAACATTGTACTTCATGACCAATGTCTCTCCTTTCCCTTACCATTCACACACCAGGCCCTGGTAACCACTGTTCTGATATTTCTGTGAGTTTGACTGTTTTATACTCCACATCGAAGTGAGATAATTGGGTATTTGTCTCTTTGTGCCTGGCTTATTTAACTTAAGACAATGTCCTCTAGTTTCATTCATGTTCTCAAAAAGGACAAATTTCCTTTTTTAAGGCTCAATAGTATTCAACTGTGTGAATATACCACATTTTAAAAATCCATTCATCCACTGATGGACACTTAGATTGTTTCCATATCTTGACTATTGTGAATAGTATTACAATCAATATGGGCATGCAGACAACTCTTCAACATACTGATTTCATTCCTTTAGGTATGTATCTAGTTGTGAGACTGCTGGAGCTCACAATAATTCTATTTTCAGTTTTCTAAGGAAACTTCATACTGTTTTCCAAAACAGCTGTAATAATCTACAATGCCACCTACAGTGTATGAGGGTTCCCTTTTCTCCAAGTGCTTGCCAACACTTGTTATCTTTTGATAATAGCCAACCTAATAGGTTTGAGGCAATCTCTCATTGTGGTTTTAATTTACATTTCTCTTATAATTAGAGATGATATTTTCTCATGTATCTGTTGGCAATCTGTATCTCTTCTTTCGAGAAATGTCTATCTGAGTCCTTCACTCACTTTTTAATAGGGTTATTTGTTTTCTTCTTAAGTAGTTTGATTTCCTTGTATATGTTGGCTATTACCCACTTATCTGATATATGAGTTGCAAACATTTTCTCCTGATCTATGGGTTTTTTCTTCACTCTGTTGTTTACTCTACTGTGCAGAAGCTTTCTGTCTGGTATAATCACATGTAGTTCCATATAAATGTTAGGAATTTTTTCTATTTCTGTGAAGAATGATGCTGGAATTTTGATAGGTATTACACTGAATCTATAGAATGCTTTTGGTAGTATGAACATTTTAACAATCTTAATAATTTCAGTCCACAAGATAATTTATTTGTGGGATAGCTTTCCATTTGTTTGTGATATGCTTATTTGCTCTTGGTGCTTGTGCTTTTGAGGTTATATCCAATAAATCATTGCCCAGACCAATCAATGTTATGGAGCTTTTCCTATGTTTTCTGTTTTAATAGTTTTATAGTTTCAGGTCTTAAATTTAAGGCTTCAATCTCCTTTGAGTTGATTCTTGTACAAGGTTTGAGATAAGTTTATTTTTATTCTTCTGTATGTGAATATCCAGTTTTTCCAATACCATTTTTGAAGGGATTGTCATTTCTCCATTGTATGATCTTGGCACCTCTGTCAAAAATCAATTCACCATAAATGTGTGGGTTTATTTCTGGGCTCTCCATCCTCTTCCACTGGTCAATATGTCTGTTTTTGTGCCAGTAGTATACTTTTTTGATTATTATAAGTTTGTAAAATATTTTGAAATTCAGTAGTATAATGCCTCCAGCTTTGATCTTTTTGGTAAAGGTTACTTCAGTTATTCAGGATTTTTTGTAGTTCCATACAAATTTTAGGATTATTATTTCTATTTCTGTGAAGAATAACATTGGAATTTTGATAGGTACTGTTTTATATTTCTGTGAAGAATGACATTGGAATTTTGATAGGTACTGCACTGAATCTATAAAATGCTTTGGGTAGTTGGGACATTTTAACTATCAATTCTTTCAATCCACAAATATGGAATATCTTTCCATTTATTTGTGATATCATTTTTCATTAATGTTTTATGGTTGTCAATATACAGATATTTCACCTCCTTGGTAAATTGACTCTTAAGTATTTTATTCCTTTGATAGTTTTGTAAGTGGGACTGTTTTCTTAAGTGGGACTTTTTTTTTAAGTGGGACTTTTGTCAGGCAGCCTGTTGTTAGTGTATAGAAACACTATCAATTCTTTGTAAGTTGATTTTGTATCCTGAAACTTTACTAAATTTTTATATTAGCTCTAACATTTTTTGGTGGAGTCTTTAATAATTTTTCTATGTTATCATGTTGTCAGTATACAGACACCATTTCACTTTATTTTTTTCTATTTGGATACCTTTTAGTTCTTTCTTTAGCCTAAATGCCCTATTTTGGATTGTCAGTATTATGCTGAACGTATTATGCTGAACACAAGTAATGAGAGTGGGCATCTTTGTCTTGTTCCTAACCTTAAAGAAAAAGCTTTCACCTTTTCACCACAGAGTATGATGTTAGTTGTGGGGTTGTCATACATGGCTTTTATTCTGTTGTGAAACATTCATTCTATATCTAATTTGTTGAGCTCTGTTGACTGTTTGCAATGTTTAAATAGGTCTGCTCCAAAAATAGTCTATCGGTAATAGATAAAGGACTTGAAAAACTTCCATGCAAATCATTTAACATTACTAAGAGTCACAATCTTCTTGTGGCAATGTATTTTACATTCAGCTGGGCTTAATACATGTTACAGGCAGAACAAGCAAAATGGTAATACTTTTGTTTGAATGTTGCTTCCTCGTCTCTACCTAGTTTTCATTGTTATAAGTTGTCTGTCTTTGTTACTTATAAAGACACTCATAGATCAGGATTGTAACATATATCACTATGTGTCTGTGAGTTTTGTTAAGTGTATTTCTTGTTCATTCATTTATTCGCTAAATAATTTTCAAGTACTGTCTTGGACCCTGGGGATAGGGCAGTAGACAGGATAGACTGACTTTCAGCTCACATAGCATTTCTAGACAAAGAAAAAGTAAGAATGAAAATAAAGGACAATATAATTTTAGATAATGGCAATGCTAGGGGAAGAGGTAAATATTGGATCAAACAGCAATTGGTTGGGAGGGACTGCTTTACCTAGGATGAGTAGGAAAGGCCCCTTTTAGGAGGTGACATTAAAATCAGAATGCAAATGAGAATGAACTATAAAATGTTATTCAAACTCACATTAACTCAAAATGAATTATAGACCTAACTGTAAAAGAAAAGCTATAAAACTTCTAGAAAACAATTAAAAGAAAATCTGTGTGACCATTGGTTTGGTGATGACTTTTTAGATACACCACCAAAAGTGTAATCACAACACCAAAAGTGTAATCAGTAAAAATATTATACACTATACCTCATTAAAATGAAAACCTTCTGCTCTGCAAATGATGTTAAGAGAATAAAAATATAAATTAAAGACTGGGAAAAATATTTGCAAAACATGGATTATATAGAAGGCTTATATCCAAAATACATAACAAACTTTGAAAACTCAATCATAACAAAACATAGAACCCAATTAAAAAGTGGGCAAAAGATCTGCACAGACATGCAATCAAAGAAGATATGCAGTTGGCAAATAAGCATATGAAAATATGTCATCAGGAAATTGCAAATTAAGACAACAATGAGATATTATTATACATTGATTAGAATGGCCAAAAATCCATAATGTGATATAACAAATCCTGGTGAGAACGTGGAGCCAACAGGAACTCACATTCATTGTTGGTGAAAATACAAATTTGTACAACCACTTTGGCAAATAGTTCGGCAATTTCTAACAATTGCAAACACATAATAGCAACCTAGATGTCCTTCAATAGGTGAAATGATAAACAAACTGTAGTAAACCCATAAAATGAAATATTATTTAGTGCTAAAATGAAATTATCAAGCCACGAAAAGACAATATTAATCCATATTGATTAGTGAAAGAAGCCAGTCTGCAAAAGCTGCAAACGATATAATCCCAACTATATGACATTCTGGAAAAGGCAAAAATATAGAGATACTAAAAAGAATTTGTGATTGCCAAGAGTTTAGGAGAAAGGAAGAAGAAGAGATAAATAGGTGGAGCACAGGGGAATTTTAGGGTAGTAAAACTATTCTATATGTCATATAATGATGGATGCATGATGTTATACATTTGTTAAAATGCATGGACTTCAACAGCACAAAGAGCAAATCTTAATGTAAGATACGGAATATTCCTTCACCAATTAAAACAATTGTACCATACTAATGCAAAATGTTAATAATATGGAATATGGTGTAAATGGGTGGGAAAGGAGAGGGGGGTCTATGAAAACTCCGTATACATTCTGTCCAATTTTTCTGTAAACCTAAAACTGCTCTAAAAGTAAAGTCTGTTAAATTAAAGATAATTTAGAAGATCCATGAGTAGGGGCAGGGCAGTCCAGGCAAATGGATTAGCAAGCATAGCAGAGATGCATTTGGCATGTCCCTGCCAGTGTGGCTGCAATGCCGAGGAGACAGGAGTGAAAGGAGATCAAGTTCAAGGGGTAGATGAGGTTGGGACAGCATTTAGAGTCTGCAGAGATGGTTTTAATTTATATGCGGTACACTGGAAAAATATTCTTGGGTCTTATATAGAAGACTTGATCTGATTTCCTCCAAGATCAATTTGCCTATTAGGAGGAGTATGGTTTTAGGGCATATGGGTGGGAGTATAGGCAAGCAGGAAGAACAGAAGGTAGTTTCAATAGTCCAGACAGCTATGCACATTTCTGAAATTTAAATGTTCTGAAATTCAGTTTCTTTTTTATAATTCTGGTAGATGCCACTTTGTGCTTAATTTAAAAGCACAAAGCTCAATAATGCTAAACAATTGTCATAGATCTGTTTCTATTACTAATTTCTACCCAGGATGTCAATGAACTGAATATTTCCCAAGTGCATGCAAGTATAAACTAAATATGCAAAAATACATTTTTTATAAAATGATGAGTTTTGGAAGATGGATACACAAATGTCTGTGTTATTGCTCTCTGTTTTAATTGTATACTCCTTATTTTCACATGCCTTTCTATTTGTATTACAGGAGTTAAAAATCATTCAGACAAGTCATTCAGTTAAAAATCATTCCTGAGGGAATTCAGTTTGAAATTCCCAAATTAACTTCCTTTCAGGCAAGTGCTAAGGAGTTGTCCATATGCTGATGTTAAGCCTGAAAGATCTTGGATTACCCTTTATTTGTAGTTGTGCAGCTGTAATATAATTCTGGTCTCTTCCATAGCTGCTAATGACTCAACACCTGAGACCTTGAAGTATAACAGCCAAGGTTATTTTGCAATGTGATGTAATAAAATAAGGTGGGATCTCTCATATATTTAAAGCTACTCTGAAATCACAAGGCTGATATAAAAATATATGACTCTATCAAGTACTTATAACAGAAATGATTTTATTGCTATATATTCACACATTCACACACATATACATACAATAACGTGCAAAATTGATTGCAAAACTTGCAAACAAAGCAGGTAAAGACATAAATAATCAGTAATTAAGAATTCACTGTGGAGGATAGATGAGAGATTATGCTTAGTCAAGAAGCTAAATGCAAATAGAAAATTTATGCATGTGTGGAGCATTGCACCTGTGCCCTCAGTGAAACATTCAGTCAAGAACAGACTTTCAGTTATAAAATGAAAATGTCCTGGTGATCTTATGTACATTATGGTGACTGTAGTTAACAGCAAAGCACTGTGTACTTAAAATTTGCTAAAAGAGTAGATCTTACTTGTTCTACTACAGAAAACAAAGTAACCATATGAAGTGATAGAGGCAATAGTTTGTTACATTTCATAAGGCATGCATATATCAAAATATCATGTGTGTACCTTAAATGTATACAATTTTTATTTGTTAATTATATGTACCTCAAAACTGAGAAAAATAAAATAAAATGATACTGTTTATATATTTTTTAAAAAAGCACAATTTAACATCAAAACTACTGATTCACAAAAGGAGTTCAAGAAAGATTATTGTAAAAAAACCACATTATTTATATAGTAGAGCACTGCATCATTACTACTTTGATACTCATTATCTATACTTAATGATATTTGCTTTTATTTCATTGTTTGTTAGAATCAAATACTTTTAGAGCCAAATAAGATCTTTGAATCACTTAGTCAACCCTGCCCCCATTTTACAGATAAGGAGTTGAAGGATACAGAAAAAATATATAATTTTTTTGACATAAATTATTGTTAAAATTTTGGTTAATTTGACGTGATTTAAAAATTGTCATCATCCTAAGAAAACTTTTAATGATCAGTTTGCATGTAGCATGGAAGGCATATAAAGTAGATTTTAGTTAGTCCGTGGTGGATCCTGTATCTTGGTAATTAAAACATAGATATCACATTATTATTATCATAATAATGATAAAAGGACTACTTTCTTCAAAGGACATGAACCCTTTTTTATGTTAAAAAGTACACATAAAGCTGAAATCAGTTATAGTATATTACAGATAATTCAAGAAACTCTACAAATATGGCACATTCTTAAACATAAGAATTCATTCAAAAAATTGACTCAAAGTTTTAATTTATTCTAATTTCTGAAATTTCCTCCTGTTTTCTTGGCATATTATATTTTCTCACTCTAAGAACAGTTTGAGAAAAGTTTTTCTTAGTGTAATATACACAGCATGCTGGAATAATAAGGAAAAATTTTAAAAATGGAAAGAGATAGAAGGATAATAACGGCAAATCCATTAGGCTATCTAATGAATATCAGATAGATGGTCTAATTAGCTCTCTAATGTATGTGTCTAATATTTAGATACTAAACTGTAATGTCTAAAAGGCAGTAAAATAAAACTGTATGAGAATTTCCTTTATTCATTATAAAAATAAAACAATCTTACATTTACAGAGATGTTTGTCTAATAAATCAGCATTAGGTCTTGAATTAGGCAGATGATCTAAGCTATCAACAATTTTTGATTGATATTTGCATCAAATTTTCAGAGAGGTCTCTCATAAAACACACTTTTTAGCATAAAAATTATAAATGAGACCATTTAGAATATAAACTTTAAACTCTTGACTATAATTATACAGACGTATACATATATTTACACTTTATTATGTCCAAGATGATAGAAAATGGAAAAATTTAATAAACACAAATAAAAAATTACTCTGCAAAAATATGTATTGTTACTTTTATTTGAATAGCAAAAATAATAAATGTATAAAGGGAAAATGTATGTGATAAGATAGCATTCCAAAAATTAATTCTCATTACCTCCCCACACTCAATTCCTATCAAACTTATAACTCTACTTCCTTCAAGCTAGATTTTTATTTCCCCACTCACACTTTAGCAAAGCTTTTGGGTTTCAGAAGTCTAAATCCTGTGGGATTAAGAGTATAAACAATTTTGTTACAAAGGCAGAGCTTTCTTAGTTAGCAGACTAGAAAAGAAGTCCTTTTCCAGGGTCAGGAAGAGAATCAGGGAGTGCATCAGTACTGGGAATTCCTAGGGGCTTCTGAAGCCTAGCTCTCTGTGTGTATGAATGGTATTTGATGGTGGCATGGGAGGGGCTGGTAGAAAAAGAGGGGAGAAGGGAGAGGGGAGAGGGGGAGGGGAGAGGAGGGGAGAGGAGGGGAGAGGAGGGGAGAGGAGGGGAGAGGAGGGGAGAGGAGGGGAGAGGGGAGAGGGGAGAGGGGAGAGGGGAGAGGGGAGAGGGGAGAGGGGTATTTGTGGTCCCAAGGGAGTTTCAGGAATGCAGCAAAATCTCAGAATTTTACCACACTCTATGGTGCCAGAAGAGAGGCAAAAGAGAAAGGGCTAGTCAAAGATAGAGAGTCTGCAGGCACTATGTTCTTGAAGGTCAAGAAAGTAGAAACATGATAATAGATCTCTGAACACAGGAACAAGGACTCATGCTGTTAAAGAGAAGTAGTTAGCTGAGAGATAACAAGAGTTAAAAGGGGTCCTTAAAATGAAAAGAAAGCCATGTATAGATGACAAATACCAAAGAAATTATAGACTTTTAGTGGATACCAGTGTAGTCAGATGAACCAAGGTTGAAATTATTTTCTCTCTTGTTTGGCATCTATAAATCCATTAGGATGTGGAAATACTCCCTGGGAAGAAAAGAGAAAAGATACCCAGTTTACTGATATTAACCTCCTACCAAGTGGTAGAGGCTCATAATGAAAAGTAAAAAAATAAAAATAAAAATAAAAAATAAATTAGACTTTCTTTTTCTGGGAGCACTTTTAAATTATTATTTCAATAGTTTTAGGGGATCAAGTGGTGTTTGGTTGCATGGATAAGTTCTTTGGTGATGATTTCTGAAATTTTGGTATACGAATCTCCTGGGTACACTGTACCCAATGTATAGTCTTTTATCCCTTAGAAAATTTTTAAAAATTATACTTATTTTGTCCCTGAATCTATGGACTCAGATTTTATCTGCTTTCTGTATAAAACTAACACTACCCGATTACTTAGAGCAAAATTCTTTATTGTAAGTATTAATTTATTTCATTTAGCTGCAAAACCATAACAGAATAGCTTAACCCTCTCCTAAATAAGTTTTTTTTACCTTTGTATTAAAACATTAAAAAGTACATGATCTTAGGAAAATGGTGCAGTTTTTAACAAAGGGTTTTGTGAACCACTTTAATGTCCCTGAGGTTTCATAATGAAAAGATATGGTCAAAGGAGAACTGCATGAGACACACGACCTGGCTCTCTATGTAGATAACGCAGCTGGATAATTCAGAAGTTCAATTAGAAGACAAATGCAAACACACATTCTGGGAATTGTGCTTTCGGTATGGTATAGCTCTCCTATTAAAACATCCAAATTTAGGAATAAAGATGGAAACAAAACAAAAAACCAAAAACAAAGGTACCTAAAGGTACCTGGAGATGAAGGAGCTGGAGATGGAAACAAAACAAAATAAAAGCCAACCAAACCAACCAAAAATCAAATAGGCCGATGGAGAGTGAAGGAGAATTGAACACCTGGAAGAAGGAAATGGCTCAGGGTGTATCTGTTGCAAGTGTGTTGGGAGGGGCAAGGGGTGCATGTGACAATCCAGGAAGGGAGAGAGCTGGAAAGTAAAACAAACAAACACACAAATAAACTACATATGTGTGTGTGTATATTTATTTCTATATGTGTATATATACACACATAATATAATTATATAGTATATATATATATATACTATGTAATATACACATATAATTATATAGTATATATATATATATACACTATGTAATATACATATATGTATTATACATATATCTTTTTTGTGCCCAAATATCTGACTGACCACTGAATCAGGGAATCAGGGATGCACAAGGTAAATGCCATATAACCCAGCAACAGTTAAAACAAGTGAACTGATATTTGAGTTGCCGGCACTTCAAAGGAGACAGACTTGTAGTTTTAGTCCATCCAAGTCAAATGTCTACTAAAATGAAATCAATCAACCCTACTGAGGAAACAAATAACAAAATTAAAAGTATCTACAACCATATTAAAAGAATACAACATATAAATAAAAATGACATATATATATATTTTTATATTTTTTTTTCCAAGTTTTTTATTGCATTTTAGGTTTTGGGGTACATGTGAAGAACATGCAAGATTGTTGTATAGGTACACACATGGCAGTGTGATTTGCTGCCTTTCTCCCCATCACCTATATCTGGCATTTCTCCCCATGCTATCTCTCCCTAACTCCCCACCCCGTGCTGTCCCTCCCCTATTTCCCCCCAACAGACCTCAGTTTGTAATTTTCCTTTCCCTGTGTCCATGTGTTCTCATTGTTCAACACCCACCTATGAACAAGAACATGTGGCGTTTGATTTTCTGTTCTTGTATCAGTTTTCTGAGAATGATGGTTTCCAGGTTCATCCATGTCCCTACAAAGGACACGAACTCATTGTTTTTGATGGCTGCATAACATTCTGTGGTGTATATGTGCCACATTTTCCCTGTCTAGTCTATCATCGATGGGCATTTGGGTTGGTTCCAGGTCTTTGCTATTGTAAACAGTGCTGCAATGAATATTCATGTGCATGTGTCCTTATAGTAGAGTGATTTATAATCCTTTGGATATATACCAAGTAATGGGATTGCTGGGTCAAATGGAATTTCTATTTCTAGGTCCTTGAGGAATTGCCACACTAACTTCCACAATGGTTGAACTAATTTGCACTCCCACCAACAGTGTAAAAGTGTCCCTATTTCTCCACATCCTCTCCAGCATCTGTTGTCTCCAGATATTTTAATGATTGCCATTCAAACTGGCGTGAGATGGTATCTCAATGTAGTTTTGATTTGCATGTCTCTAATGACCAGTGATGATGAGCATTTTTTCATATGTTTGTTGGCCTCATGTGTGTCTTCTTTTGTAAAGTGTCTGTTCATATTAAGGGAAAGAACAGGTAATACTCCACAACATTAAGATGACTCAGTTGTTGGAACTATTAATAGCAAAGAAGTCTAAAATAACTATGATAATTATGCTTAAAGACATAAGAGAAATTATGTCCTCATAGAATAAAAATAAAAAAGTCTCAGTAGGAAATAGAAATGATATAAAATACCAAATTGAAATTGTACAATAGAAAAATTCAATATCTGAAATGAAAAATTTATTAGATATGATTGACAGCAGAGTGGAGATAACTGAAGGAAAAGAAAAGCTGAACATAAACTGATATAAATAATCCAATCTGAAGAATAAAAACTTAAAAGATTGAAAAATAATAAACAGTATCTTAGGAACCTGTGATACAATATTAAGATATCTATTGGGTATCTACCCAAAGCAAAAGAAGTCATTATATGAAAAAGAAACTTGCACAGGCATATGTACAGCAGCAGAGTTCACAATTGCAAAAATATGAAACTGGTCGAAATGCCTGTCAACCAACAAACGAATAGGGAAAATACGGTATATATACGCCATGGGATAGTACTCAGCCATAAAAAAGAACAAAATCATGGCATTTGCAGCAACTTGGATGGAGTTGGAGACCATTATTCTAAGTGAAGTAACTCAGGAATAGAAAACCAAATATCATTTATTCTCACCTATGAGGGGAGCTAAGCTAGGAGGATGCAAAGACATAAGAATGATATAATGGACTCAGGAACACTCATTGGGTACAGTGGACACTGCTCCAGTGACAGGTGCATCAAAATCTCAGAAATCACCACTAAAGAACTTATCCACATAACCAAAAATCACTTGTTCCTCAAAACCTACTGAAATAAAAAATAAAATATCTAGCACATGCCAACAAATTCTACAACATAGGTGCAATGAACAAATTTCTTGAAAAATAAATTTTATAAAAACTAACATGAAATGAATAATAAAATCTGAGTATCTCTACATCTATTATATATACATTTTTTATCAAAACATTTCTATAAAGAAAAATTGTAGGCTCATATGGTTTCAGTAGTGAATGCTATCAAACATTTAAGGAAGAAATAGCATCACTCCAAACAAACTCTTTCATCAAATAGAGTGAGGAGATAACACTTCCCAATTGGTTTTATGAAGGCAACACCATTCATGCAACACTTACAAAATACGAATCTACATATTAATGTCCTTTCTAGCCTTTAAAATTATTATTAAATTAATTTAGTAATATATAAAAAGAACAATGCATCATGATCATGTTGTTTATCTTGTCTGTTTTATGAAAGTTCAAGATTGGCTTAACATTCAAAAATCATTATCATTCACCATATTAAGAAAATAAATAAGTAAAAGTTACATGATTATTTCAGTGAATGTAGAAAAACATTTGATGATCAACACTAACTCACAATACTCTTAGCAAAAAAAACACAAGCTATTAAAAATGACCATCGGGCCGGGCGCGGTGGCTCACGCCTGTAATCCTAGCACTTTGGGAGGCTGAGGCGGGTGGATCATGAGGTCAAGAGATCGAGACCATCCTGGTCAACATGGTGAAACCCTGTCTCTACTAAAAATACAAAAATTAGCTGGGCATGGTGGTGCGCGCCTGTAGTCCCAGCTACTCGGGAGGCTGAGGTAGGAGAATTGCTTGAACCCAGGAGGCAGAGGTTGTGGTGAGCTGAGATCGCGCCATTGCACTCCAGCCTGGGTAACAAGAGTGAAACTCCATCTCAAAAAACAAAAATAAAAAATAAAGAAATAAAATAAAAATGACCATCATATTTCATGTTCTTATATTGAATGTTTTAACCTATAATGGGGAAAAAAGTAAGAATACCTATTCACATCATTTCTATTCAACATTGTACTGGAAGTCTTAAAAGAGCAATAAGAAAAGAAATAAATAAAGACACAATGATTGGAAAGAAATAAAATTCTACTTGCAGGTACCATGATTGTTTATGAAGAAGATACTAAGACTTGACAACACAGCTATTAAAAAGTGAAATGACCAAGGTCACAGGCTGTAAACTAAATATACAAAAACCTATCACATTTTTTTCTACACTAGCAGCAGTTTAAAAATTAAATTAATTAAACAATTTCATTTATAAAAGTATGAAAATACATGCTATTAAGAATGCATTTAAAACAATATTTGAGCTTTACACTTGAAATTACAAAAATTGCTTAAAGAAATTAAAGAACACATAAATACATCATGAGATTCATCATTTCCATGGATTGTAAAATAAAGAAAAGATAATAATTATCCCCAAATTAATCTACATGTTCCACACAATAAGTTACCATAATTTTTAAAAGAAATTGACAATATGTTTCTAAAATTTATATAGACATGCAAAAAATAAAAACCTTGAATAGTCAAAACAATCTTGAAAAACAGCTTTGGAGGACTTCTACCATTTGACTTCAAGACTTATTATAATGCTACATTAATGAAAGCATGGTACTGGCATAAAAATTATCAATAGATCAATGTAACAAAGTTAAGAGGCAAAAAAATAGACCCATACATATAATTATTTCACATTTAATAAAGGCACCAAAGGAACCCAGTGTGGACAGTTAAGGGTTTTTTTTGCGTTGTTGTTGTTTTTGTTTGTTTGATTTACACACATAGTCCTGGAATAATCTGGTAACAATCAACAACAAAAAACTCCTGCTCAGATTTATAACATACTGAAAAGTTAATTTCAGATGGATTATAGATCTATATAGTAAAACTATAAAGCTTTTAGAAAACAGCAAAGGAGAATACCTTTTCAAATTAGAAGTAGACAGAGTTTTCTAGGACAGGTCCTAAGAGGCACTAACCGTAAAAGAAAAGGAATGAATGAGCAAGCCATGAACTGGAGAAAACAATTTGCAAAACATATATCTGGTAAACGACTGATGTCTAGGATAAATAACTAAATTGAGCATTAAAAAGACAAACAACTCAATTAAAAATTGGCAAAATATTGAGTAGGTTCATCATTTAAAAAGGTGTATGAGGGGCCCACAGTGGCTCCGGCCGGATGTCGTGGCGCTTGCGAAGGTGAGGCCATGAGTTCAAGGCCAACCTGAGCAACCTTACAAGCTCTCATTGATTGGCAAAAATAAAAATAAAATAAAATAAAAATAAAAAGGTGTATGAATGGCCAGTAAGTGCCTGAAAAGGTGCTCAACATCATTAGATATCAGGGAAAGGCAAAATAAAACTACTGTTAGATACTAATATTCACCCTCCAGCATAGTTAAACTTAAAAATATGAACACACCAAATGATGGTGAGGATGTGGAACTGAAACGTCTACAAATTACTAGTGGAAATATAACTCCTCCTACGAGAAAAGTTGGGATTTTGTATAAAAATGTTCAGAGAAGCTTTATTGATAAGATCTGAAAACTAAAACCACCTCATCCCCCCCATTAATAGGGTAATTAATAAACAAACCAGTATATTCATACAATAGAATACTACTCAGAAATAAAAAGGAATAAACTACTGGTATACACAATAACACATATGAAGATATCTTACACAAAAGATTCCATTTATTTGCAGCTTTACTATAGTCAAAAACTAATCTATGGTTGAAAAACACCCTGGTAATGACTGCAGCTCAGAGATGTAGATGTAGACTGAGTGGAAAGGGGTATGACAGAACAATTTTCTGGGATAATAACACTCCATCTGGTAAAGATTTGAGTTACATTACCTTATGGAAATACTAAACTCTAGTCGATAATCGGGTTGGTGTGTTTAGAGTAACTGTATTAATACCTGCATGTCAATTTTAAATGTGTCATAAAATAAGATGCATTGATGTAAGAAAAGGAAGATAGATAAATGGATAAATTTGCCATAACAAAATGTTAATTGTGAATTGAAGTTGGTGGGATATGAGTATTCAGCTTTAAAATTTTTAAACATTTCCTTATGTTAGAAAAACTTTGGGGGCAAAATGATGGACATTCTAATTGATTCTCATGCTACTGGCTACAGAAGAAATAAATCTGCCCACACCACAGAATGTGTTCCCCAAAGGAAAGAGCCACTTACACCACCAAAAGGAGGAACTGGGTACACTAGTAAGATAAAGATGCCAGACAGACAGTGATTATGTTGATAATGGATTCACTGATGAGTTATTTCATGCTAGTAACTTGTATATAGTGAAAATACTTTTACGTTAAAGCAACAATGATAATAATCATTGGTAATAGAAGACTGTGTTAGTTTACTATGTATATTAAAATGCATTTTCCTTACATTTTATAGATGCAGGAAGTTACACAATTATATCCTCAGGCTATCAAGTGTCAAAACCAGCACTCGATACTGGTTTTCAACTCCAAATCCAGTGTTCTTTATGCCATCATTCCATACTGCCCTTGGGAAACAGATGTGGTTCCCAAAATTACAAAGAATTTCATTTTTCATTTTTACAGACTTTGCCTATAAAATGGAAAATATATTCCTCTGAGCATATTTTTATGACCAGATATAATAAAATTTTACTTATGGAGTAGACATCTTTTAAAATCATCCATGTAAAAGCAAAATAATAATATTCAAAGCATTAGATCAATTCATTTAAGATTATTGTTAGACGCAATTCCTCAGAATTTAAAAGGAAACAATAAACTAAAGGCATTCTTTTACCTTATCAGTGTTTTACCCCTAACATTTTCAGCAGACAGAATAAACATCCCCTTGGCTACTTAAGCCCTACTTTTCAGCAATTTGTGCTGTCTTTCAGGTATGAATAATTTAACCTTGAACTAAAAAACAGATGCAAACAGACACAGTGGAACACATCTGAGGCAGTGAATCAAAGCAAGCACTTTATAGGAGTACATTGCTTGGACACAGAGGGAGCCCCATGCAGTGACATTGTTCTCGAAATGTATAAGAGAAAACCACACAATTCAATAATGTGCATCTGTAGTCACAAAACATGAAATGAATTTTCTAACTGATAATTTTGAAAATCAAAATTTACATATATTGAGCATTAACACATGAAATATAACCACACAAGACTTGTCATAATCTTTATCAGTTGTAGTTGGTTATCGATTATAACTAGTACTCGGTCATTAAGGTTAAGCTTTTTAGAATTGTTCATTTTTGTGTCACAGAAATAAATGTGAGAGAAAAAGCAAACCATCAGTTCTTCTAGTCTTTGTTATCTTTGCCTATTATTGCTACTTTTAATTCTTGAAATTTACCTAATACTTCATCCATATCTTTGCAGTGACTTTTTCTTTCTTTCTGCAACACAGTAGCCTTAGATTTACTCAGGTCCCAAAGCCTGAGTAAAACTTTAAGAGTGTGTGCAGGGGTGTGTGTGTGTGTGTGTGTGAGAGAGAGAAAATATATTCACCCAAACCCTGATATGTATTTATTCATAATGTTACAATCTACATTGTAACTTATCATAGGAGAAAACATTAAAAAATATGTCTGGGGTAAGAGAAAAAGAAATCTTTAAATGTTTCTATTTAGCTGTATTCATTAGCTGAAATAAACTAATAGTGCTTTATGTGCGTACTAGATAGAAATAAAAGTCTATTTTTTTAATGGCAAAGGTAGTTTGAAGCTAAATTTCTATATTTTTAATATGAAGCAGCATATTTTTCTGCTGCTGTTCCACAGTGTAAAGTGGAACATACCATGAAAATAATCAAAATCTATGAGAATTAGACAGTTGGTTTCAGAGAAACAAATAACAAAAGTGCTTCTGGTTTAAATTCTGCTTTGCTTTTCTCAACTTAAAAGTTTGACCATATATATATATGTATATATGATTTTATATATATACATCAAAGCTCCTTTAGAAACATATATATAATATAAATATAACACATAAAGATATAATAAATAGAAATATATAAATATTTATATTTTTTCTAAAGGAGCTTTAATTTTATTTTATATTGCAAATTTAAAAGTTATTTTTTATTTTACAAAAGGTTATTGAATTAAGAACAGTTGGAAAGCTTTTAACTTGTTTTCTTTCTTTTGTACATATTAAAATGTTGAATTTATTAAACATGATAGGTTTAAGAAACTGAATAATTAATAAGAGAATTTGTGAACTCATTCATTTTGCCAATTTCTTCTCCTTGTAAATACTTAAAATATCTTTAACAAAATTATATTCCAAAAATCTATAATATTCCCCTCTGAAACATTTCTATTTACACACTGAAGAGATTTATTTACTTTTAACTTTGAAATTTATTTTTCAGAAACATATGTAACTTTTTCATGTGAAACGATAAATAACTGTCAATAAATGTGGCAGAGAGAATGCTCACCAACTATCTGTGAGTACTCCTATCTTTACAGACTTTCTTGGAGTTCGGTTATAGCCATGTGAATAATTCTTGTCCACAAGAATGTGAGTGAAACTGATATATAATTGCTGGTGTGAAGCACTAAAGAAATAAAGTAAGTTTTCTGTGCTTTCCTAACCTCATGACTGAAAGATGATTCAAAATGTTTGAGTTGCAAAGTGAACATTAACTGAATTATTAAGTCATCATTGGAAGAAAGCTACCAAGAAGAGCCAGCTAGTCACATGAGACAGTATGTGAATAAAAAATAAACTTTCATTGGGCTAAACCACTGAGATTAGAGTTTTAGTTGTTACTGTAACATAGCTTCTTCTAACTAATATATTACCTAAATCTACTTTTCTCAAAATGTTTTATATTATTTAGATAGCTCCAAATCAGCAGTATTCATAATTTAAAAAATTTAAATCTTTGAACCAATCTTTTTACTATTACTACCAGAAATACTGTTATACTTACATCCACCGTGTGTATCAGTCTAAACATTTTAAATGTTTAAGTGCTTTTTCCATTATTTTTATTTTCCTGTTAAATGTGATGTAAATCATAGTGTGACTTTACTTTCTATCTTGTTATTGTCAATCATTTTTACTTTTCACGTAAAAGTAAATTTTTAAGTTGCTAGTTAACTGAATTTGTGACAGGTTATCAATTTCTGTGTGTACTGTTGTTTCTGATTTCCCGTCTTCCCACCTCCTCTTCCTTCCTCTTACTTCTCCCCTTACTTCTCTCCCTTCTCCTCCCTCTCCCTATTTTTCCTCCTTCTCCTTTCCCTCATCTTCCACTTTCTTCTCCTTCTTCTAGCATACGTCTGTGGGTGGTAAAAAATCTAACTGTATGCTGAAAAATGTTTTTACTTTGTCTTTACTTTTGAATTTTAAAATGCTTTTTTATTTTTATAAAAATTTGGATTAGTTTGTTCATCATGACTTTCAAAATAATTCTACTTCATTTACTGGCCTTTATCTGAAACCTGATTGTGGACAATCTGTCTGAATTTTCTAATAGTTTTTCTGATAGCTCTGATAGCTTTGAGAATTTCTTTCCTTATTTTTTACATTCTTCAGTCCCACAGTGTATTTCGGTGTGAATTGATATTTCTTTGCCTTCAGAAGGTGCTGTCTGCGGGCTCATGTTTTTCTTCAATTCTGAAAATACTTAACCTATCATTTCCTCAAATACGCTTTCTCTGCCACACTAGTCTTTTGTTTTAAGTATGCCAAAACTATTCTTGTCTTAAACATTTAATGTGCTGTGGTTCTGGTTTTTGGAACAGTCTTTTCCCAGATATATGCAAAACTTGTATCATCAGATCATTCCAGTTTTTCTATAAATTTAACTGTATCCGAGAGTCCCTCCCTGACCATCTTGTCTCAAGTATCACTCTTTCTTTGTTACTTTCTATTCTCTTACTGTGTATTAATTTTTGCATAGTATCAATTACTTCTATACTTTATATACTTATTTGTTAATTTATTTATTATCTTATCCCACTCCCTTCTAAAATGTAAATCTCATGAGGATTTTTTTTGTTGGCTTTTTCATTGCAAAATCAAATGCTTAGAATAAGTGCCTAACACATACTAGTTATTCAGTAAATATTTCTGTAGGGAATAAATTTTCCCCTAATCTCTTAGTTCCAGCACTCTTGTTAGATGCATATTGTCAATATTTTTACATTTCTTTATCTTGCCTTCTCTCTTCTGGATGAATTCCTTAATATACTTTTATATATGAACTAGAGCTTACTCTATTTTTGTGTTTTTTTTTGCATTTTAATGACTATAAATTTAATTTCTATGATTTCTTTTTCATACATACCAACTGTTCTTATTTCACCTCTGATTCATGAAAATGTGCCTGTCCTCCCAAATACCTAGTCCAGTGTTTGCTACAAAGCTATGGGTATTGACTCTGGAGTAGAAGCATCTCAAACTGTAAATTTGTATCTTCTTAACCAAATAAGTACATACTCTGTATGATTAGCTTTTAAAGTCACATAATTAATCATTCTTTCTTGCAGGCTTTTATTCAGTCATCAAACATTTACTGAGCATCTACTATGGGAACAACAGCATCTACTATGAGAAAACCTTTATTAAAGGTGAAGGATCCACTGATGAATGCTACTGTTACGTCCCTCAAGAGGCTCTTAACATTCTAGAGATCCACACTAATCCAAAAGTAAAAACAGAATATAAAACATAACCTATTAGACTTCAGATGGTTCTATTCAAGATTCTTTTTTTTTTTAAAAAAAGACATAAAAGAATATCCTAAAATATATTCTTTTGGATATATACATGATGGAATATATCATCTCAGTTGCACTTAACACGATTCTTCTGAGACACGTGATGATTTTTTTTTTTAAGATGGAGTCTTGCTCTGTCCCCCAGATGAGTACAGTGGCACGATCTTGGCTGACTGAAACCTCCACCTCCGGGGTTTAAGCGATTCTCCTCTCTCAGCCTCCCGAGTAGCTTAGATTACAGATGCCCACCGCCACGCCTGGCTAGTTTTTGTATTTTTTGTAGAGACAGGGTTTCACTATGTTGGCCAGGCTGGTCTTGAACTCTTCAACTTAGGTGATCTGCCTGTATCATGCTCCCAAACTGCTGGGATTACAGGCGTGAGCCACCTCACCTGGCCAATGATGAAATTCTTTATAGATTTCACTAATGAGGGTTCAAGGACGCTAGGATTAAAGCCAGAAAAGCAGGCTACCCTGCCCGTAGCCCTCCAAAATTACATTTTCAATTATAATTTACATGTGGTTTACCCACATGATGCAGTGTCGTGTCCTGCATGTAATTAAACTAAAAAACATTTTACTTTTAATGACTTTGTGATATGATAAACAAAATTATTGTTATAGCAAATTGTCCTGAAACAATTCAAGGCACTTAACTAACATATCTCTGCCAAAAACATTTATGTAGTCAATTAGAAAGATTACATTTTAATTTTTTTCAAAGAATAAAGAAGCAATCTGTGGCACGGAATCATTTTTTCTTTACCTCAGAAATGATCCTGTATTCTGCATTACAAATTTCTCCAAAATATAGCAGCTGAAAGCAAAAAGTATTCTATTATATTTAACATTTCCTGTGGTTCTGGAATTCAGAAAGGACTTTGCTGGGTGGTTTTAGCATATAGTCTCTTCTGTGGCTGCAGAAGAGATCAGGGATTAGCTGAAGCTGCAATGGTGAGTGGCTGGGGAAGCTGAGGACTGGCTGGCTGGTCTTTCTCTGGGATCTAGTTTGGGCTTCTTTGAAGCACAATGGACTCAGGACAGTCAAGGGCTTATAGAATGCAAGGGCTGAAGCGTAAGTGTTTCCATAAACAAAGCTTAAATTACATGGCGTTTTCTAACCAACCTTCAGAAGTTACCCAATGTTATTTCTATCACTTCTATTAGTTAACAAGAGAGTTCCAAGTCCACCCAGATTCAAAGGGAGGGATCATGAATTTCACCTCTCAATGAGAGGAGTATCATCATGACACTGTGGAAGAGAAGGATGGATGAGAAATATTGTTGCTGCCAACTGTGGAAAATAGAATCTGTCATAGCCACTGAGAGATAAACAATGTCCTCCTAATTTATGGGTTTGTAAACTATGGCGTCCAGGGATTTGTCTAAAGTCCCTCTATTAGAGGCAAAGGTAGAAAGACAACATAGATCTCCTAATTCCCTCTCATTTTTTTTCCTTTGTCATCAGAATGCTTTCCTAGAGAGTTCTAGAGAAAAACTCAAGACCTAGACACAGTTGATGTAAGTTGTATCACTGGGAATATACAAGCGTACCAAATGACTACCACGTATGGAAAAGCTGAAATACACATACAGTGGGTGCGTATACTAGAAATCTGTCTGTACATTTAATGTCTTAAGTGCATATAAATTCCACAGTGCAAATTTATGCATTTTATTATTTATTCATTCAAAACTTATGTTTTAGGACCTTTGAAGTGTACTAAGGAATATTTGAACACATATCAGGTAAATTTTTTAAAAATTCCTCTGCTTAGGGCTCTAAGCCAATAAAACAGTGCAAATGTCAAATACAATACAATATTGACAGGAATACCTAATTTGAAGAACTGAAAATTATTTGCTTGACCTGAAATGCCCTTAAATTTTACCAGCAGATGGTCAGACACTGCCTTAGGTACACACTGGAATGTATGTTTAGCATATTTTATAAAACAAAAGGCTATCCCCTTTATGTGTGGAGAATAGGTTCTTTTAAAACACAAAATAGTCTTTTTTAAAAAGAAAAAATATTTCAGACTATTCCCAAGTCTTTCTCTAAAGCATTCAGCCAAGATATTATTAATTCTTTTGATTGTATAGAGAAAAATGGTCAATGACTTCTATTTAACACCTTTTTTAAACATTTAATTTTTCAAATTATGAAAACATATCATTGAGACACAGGACTTAGGCCCTACAAAAGGGGGTGCAGAAGGCAGTTTAATGGAAGACAATTGCATTATCTTTGGGGACTGGGGAAAGAGATGGTAGAGAAATGCCAGGTAATCAGAGAACTGCAGTATAGAGGGAGGAAAAAAATGCTGGGAGTAGGGTAGATATTAAAAACATCTACATAAAGCTACATAAATCTTAAATCCTGACTGTGAAAATTACGGAAAAAAAATCCTAAATCCATGATGTCAAAATGTTGCTGTATAGTCAGAATAATATTCTTGTGCAGTAATTTGGCAATTAAGGAACAGCATGAAGAAGCACAAGTTTATAGGTGCTATTTGAAGAAAATGCATAATTTATAGATAGAATGCAGATTCAGATAATAGTAATTCAAGGACAATGGAACACAAGAACAGCAACCAATGGTTCTAGGAATCTGAAGAATGTCTTGGCATAGTAAAAAGTTTGAAAATGTAATTAAGAAAGCATTGAGTTAGAGATTTTTTTTAATAGAAAGCTTAGAGATAAAAAGAGAATAAGGAGACAATTCAGAAGAGGTAAGCAGTTTAGGACTTCAGAAATTTCTAAACACGAAGTCTTGTTAGTTTACAAAGAATAAAAATATATGTTGAATAAAGGGCATAATGAAAGTATAATAATCAGCTATATTAGTAAGAAAGATGATTATGATAAAATATAGAATTCCAGTGTTATTTGTTGAAACCAATGGAGCATTATTAGTCATAATACACTTTTTAAAATAGAAATTGATTCGTATATAACTATTTTTTAAAGTTCTCTAAAATTAATTTTAATTATATTTCAAAAGGTTTTAATAATATAGAAGTTCACTTATAGCAATGATTTATCTTACTATTATTTTAATCTATAATTTTTGTGGTTTTTAAAATCATATTATATCCTTACTTGGCTTCATATCAGAAACTATAAAACTTAGTTTGTTTCTTAATTACTCCATAAACCTGGAGAGTAATTTAAAAATCATGTGCATAGTCATTTTAGTCTTTATTTTTTTTCAGAACTTCAGCTTATCATTGAAGAAGTCACATGCTGAGTGCGCTGAAAATTCTATTAATTAGTTACACACTAGTAAGTAAGCCTTAAATCCCAGTGCCAATTAAATCTATTTATAATTGCATTGGGAGCTGATAAATAATAGGTCATGTTTTCAATTTTCATATGGATTCTGATCTAGAGTATTATATATAAAAAAGTAATTATTTTAAATATATCCAATTTAAATATTTTTCAGTATTTTTTATAATTTGAAGGCACTCCTTTATTTTCTATACATATGTAATTGATTGAGTAGATTCCTAAGAAAGCTATTACAGTAGGAGTTTTTGTTATTCACAATGCATTACAATTAAAATTACTTATACAAGAATTCATAAGTGGCTGTGAAAGTTCTAAATTTGAACTTTAGAAAAATCACTGGTGGTCACATTTTACTTTCCTGTCTTTCTGTATATGTGTGTCTTGGGGCAAAACCTGACCCAGTCCCTAAGGTGACTGTGAAGATTTGAGAAACTCCTTTATTCCTATTTGCAGGATGACACAGAAGGGCTAAGGGTAGGAGATGCTCCATTCGATTTACTGGTGCCAGTCTAAACTCTACATTGCTTCATGTTTCATAATACAATTTAAAAAATCATTTAATTCAAACTTTTAGGAAATTATTTGCCTGTAATCACTAATGGCATATAATTGGTGAGCTATTAAAGATAATTATTGACATTTAAATATAAACATAAATTCTCAAACAAGAAGTGATATATAGTCTTAAACTAGATACTACAAACATAATGTATAGGCTGAAATTAATTCTTTATAATATATTATAACCTTTATGTGGTTATCTATATATCAAAGATATTATAAAAAGATAATTCATACTATACTCATCAATATAGGAGATTCATGAATAATTTACATTAACATATGACTTAAAAAAATATTAGGCCAGGTTCTGTAGTTAAATTTTATGAGCCCTGACTCAAGGAGACAGGTTTATTAAAATTAAACTATACTTTGAGAATATTTTATAAATAAATATAGGTAAGCTTGCATATTATAATGAAGTTTGTTTTGTTCAAATCTTTGGTTCATCTTAAGGGACTACTGAAAAGATGGTAAGCTCTTAATAACCAGGCTTTTCTTCCTTGATTATTGATGCCACTTAGAATAATGTTCCTTTTGGTTCAATTTCTACAGTCAATTTGATTAAAACTCATTTATCACAATAAAGAGACAAATATTTCAAGACATTGAACCAGGTTTCTAAGTCTCTTTCCTCTATCCTGTCTTTGAACACTTAGTTACCACTTCCATAAATTTGAATGATGCCTCAGGCTCTTATAAGGGATTTTATTATACACGCTTTTCATTATGACCCAAAACATTTATCTTTCCAATTATTGATTTTCCCAAGTCCTAAGCTTAAGAGAATTCAGTTTTACTAATCAGCAAGTCATTCCTGAGGTAAGTTTTTATTTTGTCAACAGGATAAAACAATCAATGTAGGGCTGCCGCTACCCAAATGATAGTTAATAGATCACATTTAGCATCTGATTAGAAGATGCCAAATATGTCTCGAAAAATGTCATAATACATTTTGTGAATTTTTTGACTCTAAGAGGCCTGTGTATTTAAATTATGGTAACTTTGAATTATAAATTTTGCATTATTTTTACACAGTGGGAATTTATTTTGTTATTTGTAATATTAACTTGTTCATGCATTATACTTTCATCTTTTATAACCAATGATTAAGGCAATTCTTCAACTCAAAAATATAGAAAAATGCAATTTTTTTTCTTATTTCTTGAAACAAAATATTTTGGTAGATTCAGTGACGAGAGCTGAGACACCAGAATTACTGGTCAAGAATTAAAGATTGGAACAAAAATAAATTCAAATTAATTTGGTGTAGGTCTCTGAAGGAAAAGAAAACAACTTTCTGAAGTTTCCTTCCTGTCCTTGACATGCGTAAATCAGAATTTGTAGGATAACCATAGCCTTTCTATGACTTTGACAAACAAAAACTCTACTGGGCCATCTCTGCCTTGTCACGTATCTTCTTGTGACACTGATAGTCCAGTCCACACTGAAATATGTTCCAGAGAATTGTGGGAATGAGTAGGTGCCTGGCCACTCCACGTATGTTGTTTTGTGAGTCTCGTGACTGGATGAAAGTTACAAGATAATTGGCTGATGTTTGTGGTAAAGGGAACAGAAGAAAGGGAAGCTAACGGGTTGGAATAAGAATTCGACCTGTGACCTTAAATTCATGAAGCCTTGATTTTCTAATGGGCTGAGCAAACCAGTCTGGGAAATATAGAATTATAGTCAAAAAGGTTGCATCCATTTTCTAAGTGCGGACTAATTTATCTTCTTGTTTCTTGGCAGAGAAAGTTAAGCTATACCAGACAATTAATTACCTGCATCCAGGATATGAAATCCAGAAGTTTCAATACTAATAACAGACTCTGACCATCAGAATTTTATTTATATAACTTACATTTCTCTTATGAGAGTTTAAGTCTGTTTCCTTGTCTTATACTCAGGGAAGATGAAAGGCACTTAACAAACCCTGTAAAATAATTAACTGTAAGGTGGTTAAATTATCCTCCTGTCCTTTCCACTGCAGTTTAAGTAAACAGTAAATGATTTTAAACTTTTCCTACATCAATTTATTTTAATTAATGAATTATATTTCTTAGAGCAGTTTTAGATTGACAGAAAAATTAAACATAGAATACAGAGATTTCCCATCAATTTATTCCTATTTAATTAAATGGTTAAAAACTCTTATTCTTTTGAAAACATCAGTATATAATTTATGTTTTCAAACAATAAAACCGTATTTACTGATACTGCTTGTTAAGTGTTATGACAACATAAAAGATGCTGGGAAAATGGATGAGTACCTTCAAATACCAGTGCATAACTATGTTGGACTAGCTGACAATATTAAAGTCTACGAAGGTAAAGTTAAAGGTTAGAAGAGACCTAATGGCTTCATTTTCTTTCTAGAAAGATGTAATTATCTATCTTTATGTAAGCAGAGGGAAAATAAATTATCTATACCTACTCTTATTCATATTTCATAAAAAGAGTTGAGACTGTAGATTTAATTTCTAATCTACTCCAATATTAAGACAGATATTGGAAGGGAAAGGTTGCCAAATAAAAGTAGTCTATCAAGATATGTATTTTTCATGATTATGAACTTTTTCAGCATACATTTACATTTAATTATGTATGTGCTCTGGATGTATTTTTCTTTCACATAAAATAAATGCTTAGAATTTTTATAAATTCTAGATCTTTATTACACATTTTTTATGATGTCTGATTTTCATTATAATCTCAGATGATTTTTATCTGGCATAATGGGCCAATTTCTAAATAGCATCTAGAAGCCATTATCTGGGGTAGATTGTAAAGGTAAATTTTATGAATCCTTAGAAAACTTATAGAAAAACAAACAAGGAAAACATCTTTATTGCTTTAAGACTTCTAGCTTGATTTTCATTCTGACACACATGTTTTAAGCATTATTTTGGTGGCTGTGTATACTAGATAAGGAGCTTGTGTAGTTGGAATAGAAATCAAATATCTTTACGGGGATGGTTGTTTATCCATCCACCATATGCTAGACAATGATAAAGCCTGATGGTCACAATGATGAAAGGGCACAGACCCTGCCCTCGAAGAGTTTACATTCCTGAGAAAGTGCCTTAAAACAATTTTTAAAAATACACTTCTCATTTGAATTATTTGGCTCTAGAATTCTTTTCCTGGAATTAATATGAAGGAATTTAGAAACAATCATTCAGTCTTCTGAAGACAGTTTTGTGCTGCTTTGAGAATGCTGGATTAGGCGTGATATAGACAAGACTTTCCACCATGGCAAGGTGGAAAGAGCATTCAGGTATAAAGGAAAGGACCTGGACATTAGCCCTGGGTGTGCTCCTCAGTGACCACATGACTTTGGGAAGACACCAGTTGATTTCTGTGGTCATTTCCTCATCGTTCTTTAATGACCACCTCACATAGGCACACAGTGTTTATCTGGAGTGGGTATTGGCTACTAGGAGTTGGTGGTAGAAGAGGTAATCATGGGTAACATTTCCTACTATTTTTAAAGCTTTGTTGGTCATTTTTTTCTCAATGAGAATTTCATGAAATTTATATTGTTTTAAATTGCCACAGTGAAGCAGAAGTGTGCATATGCTTCCCAATTTATGCAACTGATCACTTTAATAATAACCAGATCCATTATGTTTTCAGCAATAGCAACTTTCCCCGGGATTCTGGGTGGGGGCTGCCATCGCAAGTGTCCTTTATCCCTGTCTCCAGCTCCAGTGCACCTCTGACAGTGCTCCATCTTTGTCAAAGGGACTGTAGGGAAGAACAGTGAAGTAATGTTTGGCATGGTAGGCTGCAAACTGAAAATAGCTAAATAAATTAATGTTTGCTCTGATTATTAAAATACACTTAATATGCCTACTTTAAGATGAGTGTTTACATTTTTCAAGATAAATTTGAAGTCTTCTTTCACAGAAAAGCAAAATAATGAAAAAGAAGAAAGCTTTACTAAATCTAGAGAAGCTATCTCATTTTGAAAATGAGGATTTATTGTTTAATGGGTATAGAGCTTCAGTTTTGTAAAATGAAAAAGTTCTAGATCTGTGGTACAACAACATAATGATAGTTAATACCATTAACTTGTACACTAAAAATGATTAAGGCTGGACACAGTGGCTCATGCCTGTAATCCCACCACTTTGGAAGGATTGCTTGAGGCCAGGAATTTGTGACCAGCCTGGGCAACATAGTGGGACTCTGTTTCTAAAACCCTAGGAAAAAAATATTTAGCCAGGCATGGTGGTGCATGCCTGTGGTCCTAGCTATTCTGGAGGCTAAAGTCAGAAGATTACTTGAGGCTACAATTTTGAGGCTGCAGTATGTTCTGATTGTGTCATTGCAGTTCAGCCTGGGAAACAGAGTGAGATCTTGTCTCAAAAAAAAAAAAAAAAAAATTAAATGGTATGTGTTTTTTAAACCAAAATTTAAATTAATAGATAGCATTTCTGCAAGTAACTATTTCAGAACTATAACTCTAGTAGCCTCAAAGAAGACCTCAAAGTTAGATTTAGAATAGGAGTTTTACGGTGAACAGCCATGTGTGGCAACTGAATGCCAGTTTTCAAGTAATATGTATCACATATGCTTTATTCTTAAAAAACGTTAGTGCAGATAAGCTTGTTGTGAACAAAGATGTTTCTGTTAAGCAAAGCAATCATTTAAGTAGCCATGCTTTTAGCCTCAAGAATTACATTTTTACAAGTAAACCAGATAAGGATGTTGATTTTGTGGGAAGAGGAAATTAGATAGCACATGAAATCCTAAACTATGTAAGTGATCTGGTACGTAATTTAATTTATGCAGTATTCACTTAACTGTGTGCTTTGTTAATCACAGCTATAATGTTAATTTGAGAAAATATCTTCAGCATATATTTTTAGATTAAAACAAAATTACAGTTTCGCCATATAAACTTGGCATTACTATTGAATGAACCCGTTAATGCTAGGAAATCTAAGTCTTGTATTGAAAAGGTAACATAATTATTGATAATGATATAAAATAATTCACAAGATGATTTTGGGCATGAAAATAATCCCTGAATAAAGCGCACCTTCATTTCAAGGGGCTGACAAGATTAGAAGGATGACATGGAAATTGTGTAGTATGAAATGAGCAATGGTGAAAGGGTGCTAACTCAAGCAGATGGAAAGAGAGGCATAAAATACCTCATCATATGTCTTCAGATTGTGCAGCCCTACCACTGGCAACTTCAATTTGAGGTAACATCAAGAAAGCTCGAAGTAATATATTAGAGCTCCTAGCCTATAAAGACATGCGGTATTTTCTGAAATAAAAGCAAACTGTATGATTAACTGAATTAAAAGTTGCAAATGCAATAAGAAATATTCTTGATGCTAATGACAGTCTAAATTTAAATAAATTTCTACAACATAAGAACTTCTTCATAATTCAAATATTTATTTTAGAATTAGATATAATGCTCTATATACTAAATCTATAGCAAAAAGCTTATGGATTTTGAAGAATGATAGCGTGGATTCTATACATAAAACACAGGAATTAAAATCACTGTAACTGTTAGTTTTAATCTGCATCTATAGAACCCAATGTAAGTCCCATTAAACTTCATTCTTTTACCAAGTTCTTTAAAAATCATACTTTTACACTATAATATACTACATATTTTACTTTAAATGTATACTTTCACATGCATGACTTTTCAGAAAGGAAATTAGATGAAATAAAGATATAGTTACTCCCAAGAGTAAACTCAGAACTGGAATTATATTATGCATATTATTATTTAACTTAGTAAATGATAAATGTTGAATCAACAATATATTGGTCTCTAGATTATTACATTTTACAGTAATGAAAGAGATGAATATGATTTGCATTTTTCTTTATTCCAGGAGGACTATATGTGTTAATCATTTAAGAAGTTATTAAATTTTTGAAGGCAATTCACAGTTCCCTATAGAAATTCAGTGATGTAAAACTCTTAAAACCTGTCAGAAATATCATCGTGTAAAGACATTCTCCATGAGCGCAGATCATTAATGATTACATGTATGCTAATTATCTTATGAATAAAATACTAAGCAATTAATGAATTAAGATCTCTATTATTTTAATGTTTCATGGTCAACTTATTAAACACTGTTAACTCAAAATGTGATCCAGAAACACATCCCAAAATTATCTTCAGTGCTTTCTTTATCTTTAGAAGAGTTACCTATTACGGGAACAGACCCTAAATCCAGAGCATAAAGAGAATATCAATATGATTGCATGAAAGATAAAACTGTACTTTCCTTTTGCTACAGGGATTTTATTGCTGTCCCTGAAAGGGTCAATACTCTACATCTGATATTTACTAAAACATATCTTGGTTCTTAAAATAACATTCCACCTGTCCTTTCATGAGGAGGTCTAAGGATCAGAAATACACATTATAAATATGAAAAGAAGATGTCACTCTAGGGAGAATGAGTTCCATAAGTAAAATGTAAAATGCCAGGTGGAGGATTCAAAATAGACAACATGCAGTTTTCCTAAGGAAAATTGCATAAACTCTTTGTCACTCTCAGCTTTGCCATAACCTTATGGTTATTTCTTATGTTACAGTCACTTTCAGGTTGCAAGATGATTTCAAGGAACTCATCTGAATCCAGTTGCACCTAAAAGCTTCACAATCTAAAAATCCATACATATGATTCCTACATTATTTGGTGAGTCATGACAATAAATGGTGGGAAATTCAATATAGGAGGTGAATTCAAAATTGTATTTTTTTTTTGAGACGGAGTCTTGCTTTGTCACCTAAGCTGTAGGGCAATGGCACGATCTTGGCTCACTGTAATCTCTGCCTCCCAGGTTCAAGCTATTTTCATATCTCAGCTTCCCAATTAGCTGGGATTACAGGAGCCCGCCACCATGCCCAGGTAATTTTTTTATTTTTAGAGGTAGGGTTGTGCCATGTTGGCCAGGTTGGTCTCAAACTCCTGACCTCAGGTGATCCACCTGCCTCGGCCTCCCAATGTGCTGGGATTATAGGCGTGAGCCACTGCTCCAGGCCCAAAATTATCTCTCTAAAAACTGTATTCATACCCAGTTTCCTTGTAGAGTAATACTTTATAATCAGCTATGCTCTTATCATTTTCATTGCGTTAAACTTGAGTAGCTTAAACTGTATCTATAGCTGTGCCTGGCACACAGGAAATAAATGCTCACTAGATGTAGATGTCATTATTATTGAGCTTCAATTACAAGTACTAATTAATCTGAACTAGCAGGACACCTAATGGAAATTATTTACACAATAATATAGTCTGGCAGATAGGAGGCCCTTATTATCAAAGTCATGAATGAAATAAATATATTTATATCCCTACTATATTTATTTCATAGAAGGTAAGAATTTAACGTACATTTTCTTCCTCAGAATAACAGTTGATCCCCACCACACTTTACTCTACACATTGTACTGCTGTGTCCTTAAAATTAGTTCAAAATAAATAAGCTAAGAGATAGGCAAAAGTTCTAATTGTACTACTAGTTATAGAATGTAATGATAGAGTTGGGTATATATTATACTGTTCTGATAGCTACAATACATAAAGACAACAACTAAACAATTTAATTGCATTATTGGAAATAAATGTTTTTGTTATGATACAAACTAAACAAAGCCTACATAGTTTAAACCTTGCAATTTGGTATTACTTTCCCAATGGGCATGAGGATGAAAAAAGTAAATTTTTAGTAATTGTTAAAAAAATCCCTTGGCAGCCACAGACAATTCTTTGTCCCACCAACGGTAAGATCTTCAATGGAATAAAGAAGGTATGAGAGACACTTTTAAAATTCTTCTCAATATTTTTTAATTAAATCATTCTATGCAGGACTCTGGGAGGTGTCTTTAGAGCTTTAGGTGTTTGGTGAAAGGCATCTCAATGCTCAAAGGACAAGTTAAGTTCAATATTTATTTATTTGAGGAAGAAAATGCACATTATATTCTTTACCTTCTATTAAATACTGTATCAATAAATATGGTGTAATATTTATTTCAGAAGTAAATATTAATTTAAGAAAGCTATTGGGCATTATTTATTTGAGATAATATTTTTAAATCATTGACGTATTGTTTGGATTTTCATTTAATGAAATCAACTTACATTTTATTTCAATTGTATAAATTTGCTTTTGCCAAATGTGCTGTTGGACTTAGCTTGCTATTAATTAAAGGTATCTAAAATCATATCAATACTAAATAAACATTGAGTTATATTTTTTTTATAAAATCTAAATCACAAAATCTAGGTATATATTAACTTCTTTTTTTTTTTTTTTTGAGACGGAGTTTCGCTCTTGTTACCCAGACTGGAGTGCAATAGCGCAATCTCGGCTCACCGCAACCTCCACCTCCTGGGTTCAGGCAATTCTCCTGCCTCAGCCTCCTGAGTAGTTGGGATTACAGTCACGCGCCACCACGCCCAGATAATTTTTTTTGTAGTTTTAGTAGAGACGGGGTTTCACCATGTTGACCAGGATGGTCTCGATCTCTTGACCTCGTGATCCACCTGCCTCGGCCTCCCAAAGTGCTGAAATTTATATTAACTTCTTAATCCATCAGTGGCACTTAAATGCAAAATAAATTTATTTCCAAATTACTTTCAAGAGGATCATGACTTGAAAGAACCTTTTGTATATTCCAGACTATGACCTCAATATTCCTGAAAAGTGGTGCATAATCATTAATTTTTTTCCCCTTGGCATGTGAGAGATACCAATTCATAAAAGGGAATTACAAAATAAAAAAAACTGCCTGTGTTTGTGTATTTGGTGCATGTACAAGTGTGCATGTGAGCGTGTGTATATGCATGCAACATAAAAATAAAACCATTTGCCTTATTCATGACCACTGTGTTTTACTCAACAAAAGTTTGTTGAAAATTTACAAGAACAAACAAACAAAAACAACCCCATTCAAAAGTGGGCAAAGGACACGAACAGACACTTCTTAAAAGGCATATATGCATCCAACAAACATATGAAAAAAATCTCAACATCACTGATCACTAGAAAAATGCAAATGAAAACCGCAATGAGATATGATCTTATACCAGCCAGAATGGCTATTATTAAAAAGTCAAAAAACACTAGATGCTAGTGAGGTTGTGGAGAAAAAAGGATGCTGTTGGTGAAAGTGTCAATTAGTTCAACCACTGTGGAAGACATTGTGATTCCTCAAAGACCTAGAACCAGAAATAGCATTTGACCCTTAGTCCTATTGCTGGGCATATACCCGAAGGAATGGAAATCATTCTATTATAAAGGTACATACACTCGTATGTTCATTACAGCACTATTCACAATAGCAAAGACACGGAATCAACCTAAATGCCCATCAGTGATAGATTGGATAAAGAAAATGTGGTGCATATACACCATGGAATACTATGTGGTCATAAAAAAGGAGCAAGATCATGTTCTTTGCAGGAACATGGATGTAGCTGGAAGCCATTATCCTCACCAAACTAAAGCAGAAAACCAAATACCACATGTTCTCACTTACAAGTGGGAGCTGAATAATGAGAATACATGGACACATGGTGGGAGAAACAACACATACTGGGAACTATTAAAAGGTGGCAGGGAGGAGGAGGGAGTGCATCAGGAAGAATATTTAACGGATGTTGGGCTTAATATCTAGGTGATGGGATGATTTGTACAGCAAGCCACACGTTTACCTATGTAACAAAGCTGTACATTCTGCACATGTAACTCCTGAACTTAAAATGAAAAATCCCACAAAAGTTTGTTGAACAAAAAACTGCATACATGAAATATGTAAAAGTACATGGTACTTATTGTACATGGTACATGGTAATTATACCTCAGTCATTTTTTACATCCTCATGTACAGAACTGGAGGATTTGGGAGTGAGAAGGATGCAAATAAAAAATTATCTAAATAATTTGTATCATCTCACTGAAATGATCACAGATTTTTCTATAAATGGTTATTATATCAGCTGCCAAGTAAGAACCCTGAGGTGCAGAGAACTGAAGTGACAATTTCCATGATATGCACAGAATGTGTAAGTATGGATCTGGATTTTGGACCCAACTTTTTAGTCCCTGTCTTAGACTTCTTTCCAAAGAAGGTACCATGACCTTTTATGATATATTTTCTATGGCAGTTCAACTGTACCTCTTAGATGAAATAGACATCAATAGATCAAATATCCTAGTTTTCTTGATTTCGATTCTTTCCTTTTCTTTTACATCTATCCATCCATCCATCCATCTATCCTATCATCATCATCATCATCATCATCATCATTATGTCATTATCATCATGTATTTTTACTGAGAATTAGAGCACATATACAGAAGATGATAGAGATTAATGAATCATTGTAAAGCAAACACCCATGTAACTGCCCTCAGGTCAAGAAAGACACTATTGCTAGCACCCAGAAGATTCCCCTCTTGTGCCACTTTCTATTTTGAATGGCTGTTCTCCCTCCTGGAGGCAACCCCTCTATACTAACATTGAAGGTCCTCCTTTCCTTGACTTGCTGTGAAGCTCTTTATAGTATGTACTTTTAAATGATATAAAACAGTTTTGTCTGATTATAAATGGTTTTTAAAAAGAATCACAGGGTGTGTATTATTCGTCTTTTACTTCTTTCACTCCACATTTCATTCTGGTGTGTGCTCACTCTTTTCCATTGTTGCATGCATTCATTGCATAGATATGTTACATTTTATTTATCCATTCTACCTTGGATTGATATTTGTTTTGTTTTCTTAATTATCTTTTTAACTAATGTCCCTGGATTTTTTGTAATATTTATTCAACAGAAAAAAAAATTCCACATCAGAATTTGATGATCCTGTTTTTATCTAAGGTGGTCATCTAAAATTTTAAAGAATGAGAAGCAGGATGATAATAAATATAGTCATTGAATATATATTGCACTTAGTTATTATATATGTGACACTAGAGATATTTAAAGAAATTTAAAATGAACTACTGTCCAAATTTGCATTTAGCACTGTTAAAATAAACTGAGTAAATGCAATACAATCTGAAACACCTGCTCCTTCGCAGTTAGAGGTGAGCAGTGATTTAGTTAATATTTGAATGTACTAATTCATATTTCTCAATATAAGAATCTGAAATATTCTCAGAAGTTCTTCCATAGCTACTAATTCTATGACTAACTGGACTTCTCACAGCCACTGAAAACTCTGAATCAAATTTACCATGAATGTTGCAGTTATCAGAAGGGAATATTAAACAGGAGAATGAAAATAATAAAGTGAACTTTAGGACAAGTTTGGATGAAACACTAAAATATCTCATATGATTTAGAATATATTTAATGTAAAAGATACTATACTATCTGAGATAATTCTAGCTTAAAATTCTAATTTGACTTTTCACTAGAAAAAAGAATAAATAGATCTACCGTATGTTTACCTTTTTCTACAACTTCTTCCTTAATTCTGACTGTAAGAATAAGAAAGTGTATTTAAAGAGTTATGTAATAAAAAGAGTGGTTAGTGCAGGCTAGTATATTCTAATATTTTAAGTGATATTAAATATTTATTCTATTCATTTAAAAAAATATCAGTTAAACTTTCAAAAACATATCTACTACTATCGCATAAAAATGAATTGTATGTTTGGTGGTTATAAAATAGTTAAACACATTTAAAAAGTATTTGGATAAAACCGCATGTAGTCTCTTTTTTACAAAAGAAACCATTTTGAATTTTAACCTTATTCTTTAAAAAAAATAAAAATCATGTTGAATTCTTAACCATTAATTTATTAGTTAAAATATATAAATACATTCCCACTTTCCCTAAAACAAAACAGACAATAGTCAAGGAAACCTGGCAATGGATTTAAGGCAATGGATTTGTTTGAAGAAGAAAAGTATATGCAGCTTCCTGGAAGTTTCTTCGTGATATTTCCCTATCCTATCACCTCTCTTCCTCCTTTCAGGGCTCAATGCTGTAGTAATGCCACCTGGCTACATAAAGCCCCCTAGCATAGATAATGTACTTTTCTTTATTTTAACAGGAAAATAGAAACTTCAAAATTGTAAATAGAGAAATACCATGATATCTTATATGCATGAGTATCATTATGTAAGACTTACAGACTTATAAGTGTTATCTAATTGACTGTAGTCTATTCTAATTTCAGACAATTTTTGCCTCATTTTTAAATAATGGGTTATCTCAGTTCATTTTGAAGTTGAATAAATACTACTACTTCATTTCTAAGATAGTTCTTTAAGGAGTCTGGAAAACATGTCATAATAGACTTGCATTTAAAACATCCACTTGTAAAACTAATTTAAATAATTTTTATCTCTATTCTAGATTGACTTGTCTACCTTTCTATTCTGGGTTAGACTGAATTTGAAATATTTTTGTCCATAAAGAGCATAGATAATATCAAACCCTGACCTAATCTTAGACTCACTTAGTTGTTTCCATTAAGCACTGTTCTGGGACATGGTTGCTTATTCCGATGATGTCTAGATCCACTGACATAAGACACCAAGCATTATTACAGACAACATCTGAGATTGTGACAGGCTGAGGTGGGTTAGAACTTGTCAACCAAAGAAGGCATTAGAACGCCTTGACTGTGCTTCCAGTTTAAGGACTTTGGGATGGATATGGTTTTTCAATAACTGTCTCTTCCCCAACAGCACTGAGAACCAAGATAGAGAAATGCTTTGGTTCTGTTTGGCCCATCTTGCTTTTAAAATATTCTTTGTAAAATTTAACCCAGACAACTGCCACAACTGCTATTTCTGTAATGTCCCCTCCTCACTGCCTCCCCATTTATCACCTCCACAACAATGGCCTTCTCTCTTGGTTATCAGACACCAAATTAGAACTAGCCTGTAGTTTCTACCTTCTTTTGGATCTAGTCCAAGAATGTTGGTGTCCTCTGGAGAGATCTTGATTTTGCATTTCATCTCTCCTGTATCAGCATGTGCACAGAGGTGCATTTTAATTCCCTGCTGAGAGCACACTCTTAAAGCAACCTACTGTATTTATAAAAATCCAATTATTTGTGAACTATCATAATATTTCTTCCTGAGATTAACATTTGTTTTCAATACTTAAAAGTTTAATGTAATAAATATTTAATATTGCTGATGGGATATTTATTTATGTCTCACCTTGTTGCAAAAAGAATTTGTGCATAGTCAGTCAGAACTGCAGCTAACATTGACATTACTTGATTAATAGTGAAGTCAATGTATTATTTGGATGTCCGAGTAATGTGTTTTTTGTGGACTCAAAAACAGTTAGAAATTCCTCTTATCCCTCATCATGTTTATTGCCTATTAGCTACACATTAGAAATTAGTTAGCTGATAGAAATATTACCCATAATCAGGTAACAATAATGACAAACAATATACTTCAATAATTAAAATGAAAAGGCTGAATGTTAAATTTTTATTTTCATTGGCTCACATACTGAAAATGTAGAGAAATCACTCTGATTTAGCTATTTTTTCTTCATTTGCTCTAATATATTAGGTATTTGCCTGTTTACTTTTTAACATTCACCATACATAATGCTGAAGTGTAACAGAAAACAGAATATGAGGTTAAATCTACAGAAAAATAGAATAGCTTAACATTACTGTGCTGCACTTTGCTGAGATTGTTATGAAAATAATATATTTTCATTAATTTCAAAATGTTATACAAACTCTGTAGCAGAAGTTCGTACATATTATATATTTTTATTACATGTATTCTACAACATGTTCAAAGCTGTCTCCTACATTTGCATTGACTATAAATATTCTCTAGTGGCTTTAGATCACCTTTTTTTTGTCAATATTTTTTTGTATCTGATACCCTCAAACATAAAATAAACTGTGAACTATTGTTTTTATTTTTAATCTTCCAAATTTTAGAGATTTTTATGAACAGAAAGAATGTTAATTTTTATGCTCTGAAATATTTAAATTGTTGCATTTTAATTAGAAAACTCAATTAGAAACATTTTGGATTTAAAATACATATATATACACATACATATATATACACACACATACATGCATATAAATACATATACATATATATACACACACACATATATAATAAATGGCCAACAGTCCTTCATAATAATGAAAATTAAAAATGTCTGCACTGTTCTTTAGATAACAAATGGCAGGATAATAAAGATGCATTCCCATTCTTCTCTCTCACATCTTTAGCTATTTTTATGGATTAAGATCTTTTCTCCCCTGCTGTATTAAAAGATTTGATGTTACATGTTCCAGGAACCACCTGCCTGCTCTTCCTTTAAACTTAGAGCCAGAAGAAGCATTTTGCCTATGTGCCCATCATGATGACCTTTATATCCTTTATATATTTTCTTCTATATTGAGATTATCCTTTTTTTTCTGTGTCTCATGGTAGTTGGCAAGATCCTTAAGAGAAAGAACTCTGTTTTGCTTCTGGTTGTATCTCCTATACCTACCACAGTCACTGGTATAATACTTGCTGAAAGAACGGTAGTTTGCTCCATAGCAGAAACTATGCAACATAATTTTTGCAGCCTCATGCTACCAGAGAATTCTCCTATAGTGCCTATTCAGTAAATACAAGTGCATTGGTTGTCCTCCTTCTCCTACTTCAACATCATGCCAAAGTCAATGTTTTGCCTGACTTAGACTTTCCTTTTCCTTTAATGTTTCTAATCATTCAGGCTGAAAATTATGAGTTTTTTTTAATGGAGACAAATGTTAGTAAAAGTCAAATCAGCTATTGGTTCTGCCATCAATGTAGCTGTAGAACTTTGAAAAAGTTTATCATAATCTTCCTGAGTTTCATTTTTCTCATTTGTTAAATACTGTTATAATGCTTTGTCTTTTAAATGTAGATTAAATGATAATATGACTGCAACAGTGCTTGAAGAGATAAAAACTCAATAGGATAGTAGTTGTGCAACTTTACCTTTCATCAGAATCACTTTGAGGTCAGAATACTGATGGCTGGGTCCTACTCACAGAGTTTCTGATTCAGAAGTTCTGGGGTATAAAAGTTTGCATTTCTCATACATTTCCAGGTATTTTTGATGCTACCAATGCTGGGAGCACATTTTCAGAACCATTGATATAGGCTACTGTTATTTTATAATGGTTAAACAGTTTTGCTTTTTTTTCCTATTGATATCCAAAGATATTAAAATAATTTCATGATTCCCTCTCCTAGCTATGTTCTTTTCTATTCCAATACTTGGTAGTTAAAAAATTACTTATAAAAATGATATAAAATATTTCCTATGAATGCATTTTAATATGTTAACATGATGAATTACTTGATCATATGTGATGTAATGCTATCAAAATGAAAATAAATGAAAACAAGCTTTTGAGAAAACTTTTTCAATTGTATGCATATTGAATTATGATTTAAATCCATGAGACATAAGATATAGTTGAAATTTGCAGAAAGTTAACAAACTTGAATAATAATTGATTTGCAATTGTAGTAAGTTCTTAAGGAAAGCTGGATTGGATCATGAATTTAAACAATTTGATACACTAATCTACTTGGCCCACTCTACTAATTGGAATGTATGCTTGCAGCATACTGTGTGACAGACTTGGTGAAAGATTGTTTCTTTGCCAGGGCATATTCAATATTCAATTATTTTCTTGTTAATAATTTATCCTGCATAATAGAGAAAACACTGTAAATAACCATCTGTCTCAAGGAGCTGCTTTTATATTTACAAATAGTCACAGTACAGAATCTCATCAAAAGGAACATAGAAAGAAGGTTAACTGCTTAGATTCAGGAAATTTCAGACTTCTATCTCTAAACTAGTGGTTATTCTTAGCTGCTACTCTAGATACAATAATAACCACTGAGATTTGTCTAAGGGGAAGAAGATAATAAGGTAGGAAAATTAAAGGTTTTAGGTATACACATTTACACAACACACACACAAAGCTTTCACAAGAAAAAAATTATTAATATTACAAATTCCTGGCTATTCAATTGGAAGTTAGAACTTTCAAAATGGCATCCATCTATGGCAGCAAAGAGAGAACTACCATAGAAGCAGCTACAGCAGTTACAGCAATAATTAATCAAGGAAAGAAGAGAAAGTAGCATCATGATACAGATACGGATCACTGGGATATGGGTAAGTACATATTGCAGTCCTAACTGGCAAAGGCATTGAATCAAGAATGACACGAGATGTTACATGTAGCTTTTGGTAATGATGAAATAAATTCTTAATGTCATTGGCTTTTATTTACTTAATCCTATCTTGTATAAAGCATATTTAGGTATATTTGTAGTAAATATTGAAACTGCTCCTAATACTGTTTTGACTTTAGCTTATTAATTTTGACATTATTGATGCAGCAAATTACTCAGATTGTTGTTTATAGTCAGAATAAGATGTGGAATCTCTAGCATTTCCATAATCACTATTATTTGACTACAAATTAATTGGAATAATTATCAGGAGGAAGAATGAATTTAACAAATTCTAGGCATGAAGTTTATATTAATTTTATTATAAAATTTTAAAAATAATTTATATTAAAAGACCTTCTGGAAAACACTAGACTGGACTTGTTTACATTTTCTGGACTAGTTTGCTAGACTGGTACACTGTTATGCCTTTGAAATGTCCTTAATATTTTAATCATCTTTGAATTATTTTTATTTATACTTGGCAATAGCCAATTTAGTTATTGTCTGATGTCAATGAAAGATAATAGTATAAGATATCAAGAGTACATGGAGTGAAATTTTCAAAGATCTGATTATTGAAATTTGAAGAATTCAAGTACAATTTAAGAGTCAGGGAATCAGTTCCAGTGAGAAATTCCTTTTCTTTTTCCGAAGACTAAACTGAATAGTCCTTGAATTTCATGTCTTATGATCTCTTATTTTTCACCGAAGTGTCCAAAATATAATCTGTGTGATTCTATTAGTGTGCTTACCAGGGTAAGTTTTGGGGGAGTATTTGAAAGGTTTTTAAATAGCTTTTAAATCACTTTTCTGTTCTAGGCCCTGCAACCACATTTTGGTGAACAACAAAGGGTCAGAATTTGGAATAAGGCCTTAACCAAAATTGCTTGTCTTCCAAACTTGACACTTCACAAAGAAATGGTGGTTGTAATGATTTTTTGTGTTTGTGGTTGAGGCTATTTGTTTTGTTTGCTCTTTAAAGTGCTTTTGATTTGAAGTTCTTTTTATTAAATAGTCAGAGACCTTTTACCCCCACACCAAGAATGTGCTCTTGGCCATGTGACTTGATTTGGCCAATAGGACATAATCAGACTTGACACAAGCAGAGGCTTGAAAAAGTAGGTGCACTTTTCACTTTGTCCCCTCTACTTCCATCTTCACTCTGAGAAGAATCCAAGGGGCAGAGCTGAGTCATACCAGCTGAGACTATCCTAGACAAGCTAGCCCCTACCAGCCTGCCAGCAAATTTCAGACAACTGAAGAAACAAAGCTGAGATCCAGAGACTTATGAGAAATCACAAATGCTTTATGTTTTAAGCTAGTAAGTTTGAAGTAGTATGTTATGCAGTAATTTGCAAATGAAAACCTTTTCAGATTCTGTCTCCAGCCTACATTTAAGTAATGGTTGAAGTCTCACTGTTGGCTTTCGACCAGAAGTAGTCAGACTCCCTAATTCAGAATGACTACCTAGCCAGGAAGAAGAGATACTAATTCTATACTGTATTGAGCCAGGATGTAAGAAATGATGTTATCAATGCATTTGTAATATTTCTTGGTGTCTACATAGGCAGGCAGTTTATAAATTTATTTCAATAACACAGTCTTTAGATGACTTTAGATCACTTTAGATGACTAGAAGGAAATTAACATCTACATGTATTCTCACTAACAGTTTATTTTTCAAATCAGATACTACAAGTAAAGTATTTACGGGCCAATGCATGGATTGTACACACAACAATTACAAAGATAGTTTTTCCTCTCTCCTTTTTGATGCTTGATGTCAATAAAAAATATATGAAATATTTTCTTAACTGTTTTAGGGTTGAATAATCCTTTGTGATTATTTTGTTTTTGGTAATAATAAAAGCCTGTCACATATATGTAGATAATTTTAATATTAAGTAGATAGATATAATTAAATATTTTACATATTGATATTTATGCCTCTTATGTCTTCAAAACAAATACACATAGAATAGAACCATGTGACCCTGCCTTCCCGGCTTTCACTCTGATGCAAGCATCTATCAGCTTTGCCCTGGGTAATCACAATAGACTCCTTATACCCTCATTCTCCGTAGTATAGATTTAGGAAAAGCCAGATTAATTCTTCTAAAATGTAAGACTATCCAAAGAATTCCTACCTTACTCAGTAAAAGGAAAAAGTCCCAAAATGGCCAGCAAGGCCCTAAGAAATTTGGCTCCCTGTCCCTCGCTCCATGCAGCTCCACATTTTGTCCGCATCTCCTGTTGGTCATTCTACCGTTGACTTATTGTCTTGCAGCTACATGGGATTTCTTGCTTCCCCTTTGAAGCAGGGAACGTTCTTCAAATTTGAGATTTGTTCCTGCTGCTCCCTTCTATATACATGGCTTAAATACACTTAATTATTAAACCCTTTCCCAACTATTTAATAAAAATGAACAAATTCCCCCTTCTGTTAGTAATCCAACCTCTTCTTGTTTCAACAGCATCTGTTATCTTTTACATTGTACACTAATTTCCCTATTATTTGACTCTGCCCACATACTGACAACCCTCACTAGAATATAAGCCCTATGAGATCAGGAACAGTTCTACTCTGTTTCATGGCGGCATGCTCCATTCCTTGAAAGTTGCCTCACTTATATTGGTGCTTCATAAATATTTTTTAAAGGAATGAATGTTTGTTTGTAGTATTAACTTGCTTACTTTCAACAAGTTAAACATTTTGAAAACTTAAAATTTCCCAAGATTATAAAAGAAATCTTAAGATTAAAACCTTTTTTTTAAAATCCAAAAGTAAAAACACACAGCTGTGTTCCCAGGGTGATTATTTGTACAACCTTTCCCCAGAAATCCCTTAGTTTTACAACTCCTTCCTCTGATTTAATTCTTGAGTTTTTCAGATGAGGTAGGCATTATTTATTGGGTGGGATATTGCAAAGATTTTTCAGAGTGCTTATTGTAAACTAAATTTGTATTTGATATGTGATTGCATTTTATACAGCAAAATTATAGTATTTGCACATACTGAAGAAATTATAAACCTCAATCATGACTCATCTTTAAGAGAAATAATGAATATATATTATGTATACATATATTTATGAGACATTCACTGTTTTTGTTCTGATTTTTAAGAAACCAAGTCATTGTGAAACATTTTAGTTAGTTAGCAAAATGATCAATATGAAAGAAAATTCATGTATGGCGGTGGGAAGGCAAACGTGTCAGGCTAAGGAAAGTGGCCAAGGAATCAGGAGTCTTAAGAAACTGAAAATTACATTGCTTGAATGGTTTTTCATTGCCCCTGGGAAGAAGAGCAGGAACCTGGGCTTAACATTCAAGGCTCTTTATCATCTGGGGCTAAGGAGACTACAGCCCCACTAACAGCTGGTCTTTGTACTTACACTCTAATTTCCGGCCCTATCGAATACCTTACCTTTCTGCAGAATGCTCTAAGTTTTATTGATTCACTTCGCCCATTGTGCTCCCTATAGAAAACTTCCCCTGATTCTTTAAAACCCATTTCAACACCTCTTCCTTTCGTCAGCCTTGGTCAATGCCTCATAGCTGAAACATTTCCTCTTCTGATCGCCACACTTTATTAGTATAGCAGTCACCACATTGCAATTTGTACGCATATGTCTGTGTCATCTACACATGAATACCTATTTAAAGGCAGGAATCACCTCTTACTTATATTTATATCTCTGGTACAGCATATCATTAAACTTGGCACTTAATAAATGTTTTAAGAATTATAATTAAAAATTGATATTTTATTATAATAGAAGTATCTTTTGATAAGAATGCTTAAATTTAGATTATTTTTAAACACTCTTACCAAAATGATTTTATTGCTTTAAATTTTGCTACTAAATAACTACTTCTTGAATTAATCAAAGACTTTATTTCAGTAGACTGCATTTTATTGTGCTGAAACAAAAGGTTGGATTTAACTTTAGGGTTTTTTTTTTGTTGTTGTTGTTGTTGTTAATCCCTCTTTCTGTGTTTATTTTTAACAATTTGATTTTGTTCATTTGCCATATGTATTGAGAAACAACTTTAGAAGTGAACCTACTACAATAAAATATTGTGGAGTGCTTGCATGGGAAAATTACTATTCTAGGAAAATAAATCTTATAGCAATTTAGTATTCATTATTATAATGGATACTTCAGTGAATATTTCAACATCAACTTTTTGCAATGACCTATATGCTTCAACCTTTTCTCAAGAACTTTCATTTTTTGAATTAAGACTTAACATGGATTACCTCCCAGTGAGATAAAACCTCCCCAGGAAGATCCAAATAATAATAATAAATAGTTCACAATAATGGAAATCTTTTAAAATGCAGATGTTTGTGATTATCAGGGATTTCTTTAACATATTTCATATTAAGAAATGAATATGAAATATTTTTGACATTATGAAAAATTTTTGAGATTAACCACAAAGTGAATGTCTTTTTTGTCAAGGAATTAGTTCTCGACAAATGACTAAAAATTGAATAACATATTTCTGAACATTCATTTGGTTCAAAAAAAATAGTATTTCATCTTGGTTCACCTTAAAATTATCTGCGGAGTTTTAAAAAGCATAACCCAATGCCCTATGTTCAAAGTTTACTGTTTATTTGTTATGAGGCACATCCAGTAAGCATTTTATAGGAGCTCCCAGTCAATTTTAAAGTGCAATGTGAAAGAAAATCCATGGATAGACAACCTTGGGGTGGATCTCTTGAAACTGTATGTTTTAGCTTGGTTAGTCACAGAACTTGACTAGAAATGAATGTTTCAGGCACTGTTTATGATAATTACATTACTAGCAATAAGTATTCTACAGGGTAAGCAACTATGTTATGAAGTGTAAAAAATATTAAAGAAAAAACCTTTTATTTGGATCCTGTATTTCACAGATTGAGTGATAAAAATTTTCTTCTGAGATTAAAATTTAAGGTTATAACTTGAATGAAAAGATTAGCGAGAGCTTGTGTAGATTGCTGGTTAATTTCTGGCTCCAAATATATCATTTTACTACATTGTGCTCAAGAATAGTAAGGAGGGAGTGGTGGCTCATGCTTGTAATCCCAGCACTTAGGGAGACTGAGGTGGGTATATTACCTGAGGTCAAAAGTTCGAGAACAGCCTGGTCAAAATGGTAAAACTCTGTCTCTACTAAAAATAAAAAATTAGCTAGGCATGGTTATAAGTGCCTGTAATTCCAGCTACTCAGGAGGCTGAGGCAGGAGAAGCACTTGAACCCAGGAGGTGGAGGTTTCAGTGAGCCGAGATTACACCACTGGACTCCAGCCTGGGTGACAAGAGCGAAGTTCCATTTCAAAAATAATAATAAAAAAAGGAATAGCAAATAAATTAATTTCTCAATACATTTTAATGTCTAAGCTGCAAGATGGATGTTCCCTAAAACATTCAATACCACTTTTCCGTAAGAATGATGTCACTAGGCACAAACATATATTTTTAATTAAAATAATCATTCAGTTACTATCCACTTTTAATGTATTTTTTTCAATTGGCAGTTTACCAATTTTAATGTAATTCCTGAACAGTATTGGCTGATTTTGTAATAAAACATTCTAAAAAATATCATGCTACCACACTCATCAAAATCAACACCAAACATAAGAAGAATGTACACTAATAAGCATGTAATTGAAATGCTAACATGCAAACACTAAAAATAACATGAAATATTTTTCTTTCTTTAGCATTCTCTGATGCATAGAGTTCTAAAGCCATTTTTGGCTGTGTGTAGGCTCTGGAAAGTAAAAATGTCACTTTCTTTCTTTTTTTTATTTTTAAAGTTTATATATAGTCTAATTTCTATAATAATTATGGTTAAACCAGAACAAATGTGTAAGCAAACCTTGAACATTACAATTCTGTACACGCATGCTGTTCATCCACTTGGTCCATGAAGTTCTCAGCTTTAAATGTGCCCATGTTATCATAAAGGCAGGTAAAAGACTTTTCTGTGAAAAGGTGTTTGGGGAGGTATTGATGGTTGAATGCAGATGAAGAAGGGAATGTGCTTTCATTTTGGGTTGGTGGGCATCCCACCAAAAAATGAAATAAAGATGTAATGGGTTGATTGAATAAGATGGACTCTGCAGAGCACAAGCATAAAACAAGGCAATGTAACTTTCCCTTCAAAGTGTGTCTTCAGTCTCTTTTAGTAGTCTCCGTGGATTAGTTCTTTTTCTGCCCCTGGATGAACCCTTGGGCAGGTTTTACTTCTCCAATGATAAACAAACGGTCTCTTGTTTGGGGATTAAAACTTTAGTCTGACCCAATAATCACACAGCTCCGGTCCATTGCAGAATATTAATGAAGACTTCAAATGTGTATCCAGGTAAATCTTCTTTCTCCCATCTTTTTTTTTTTTTAATTTTTATTGCATTTTAGGTTTTGGGGTACATGTGCAGAACGGGCAAGGTAGTTGCATAGGTACACACATGGCAGTGTGTTTTGCTGCCTTCCTCCCCTTCACCCACATTTGGCATTTCTCCCCAGGCTATCCCTCCCCAGCTCCCCCCACCGCTGTCCCTCCCCCATTCCCACCAATAGACCCCAGTGTGTAGTACCCCCTTCCCTGTGTCCATGTGTTCTCATTTTTCTCACCCGCCTATGAGTGAGAATATGTGGTATTTCCTTTTCTCTTCTTGTGTCAGTTTGCTGAGAATGATGTTCTCCAGATTCATCCATGTCCTTACAAAGGACATAAACTCATCATTTTTGATTGCTGCATAATATTCCATGGTGTATATGTGCCACATTTTCTCAGTCCAGTCTATCATCGATGGGCATTTGGGTTGGTTCCAGGTCTTTGCTATTGTAAACAGTGCTGCAATGAACATTCGTGTGCATGTGTCCTTATAGTAGAACGATTTATATTCCTTTGGATACATACCCAGTAATGGGATTGCTGGGTCAAATGGAATTTCTATTTCTAGGTCCTTGAGGAATCGCCACACTGTCTTCCACAATGGTTGAACTAATTTACACTCCCACCAACAGTGTAAGTTCTATTTCTCCACATCCTCTCCAGCATCTGTTGTCTCCAGATTTTTTAATGATTGTCATTCTAACCGGTGTGAGACTTTATTTCTTTTTTGAGTGATCATGAGGGAGTAAAAAGCTAAAGAGATCCATGAAAATAAAAATAAATATTTACTTTTTAGCAGTTTCTCTCTTTTAATAAAGAAAGTTAAAAGAGAAAGATAAGCCATTACCAATATCTGTGATATGCAGTGGGACATCTTACTTTAACCATTATGTGGGATTTTTAAAGATAAATATTGCTGAAATATAAAATGGATGTGTCTATGTCTTTCTTTAAGTAAGAAAAATAGGCTGGAAAAAAATCACCGAAGAAAATCGAGACAAATGGCAAGCATGAGGAAAGAATGGAGAACAAAGCCTTAGATATTAGTCATTCAAGAAAGAAGACAAGTTACAAAGAAAACATCATTTATAAAAAACAATGTTTAAAAGTAACTGACTCTGCTCAAAATACTTGAAATACTGTGAAAAGAAAAATAAATAAAACTACCTGTGAGAGCTAAAAACTTTTGTAGTAAGAGAGGCAATAAAATAGAATTTCATATACATATCAAGCTGTAGTTTAGAAAGTGTTAAAGAACATGAACTGGATAAATATTTCTGGTGGAGGAATTCTAAAATGCAGATGTTACATTAGCCAGGATGCTATTAAATGTGTGTGACACTCCATTAGAATTATTGAAAGCAAAATAAAGGAATACATTGGTTCTCATAACTGGGCAATTGAGTGAAAAAGAAACTCCAAAAGTCCTGGATCATATGCTCACCCCTAGGTAGGGAGTTTGAATTATTCCCTTTTAACCATATAGAACAAGAATGTAGTGAGAATGCTTCCCCAAAGGATAAAGAAGATAAAGGACAGAAAATAAAATACATCCAGCACATGCCATATGACAGCTTTTTTAAAATCAAGCTAATTTTATTAAGCTTTTAAGTAAAAAAACCACTTCAAGATTAATCCATTGATCCCCATAAATACCTGTTGGGGGTTTACTAATTTCTGGCACTACCTGAAGTATTAGAGGAAGAAACCTAACAGAAGGCTTTGGTTACCTAAAATTTGCCATCCAGTTTTAGCATATTAAGCTATAACAAATTCCATAATAGTGATATGTACACAGTGTTGTGAGAACACAGAAAGAGTGTTTAATTATTACTGGATGTGAGAGGTGTGAATGGAGAGTCTGAGAAGGTTTTAAGTGGGGCAGTAGCAGTGAGTTAACTTTCAGGTTACATAACAAATCATACTGTTTAAAAATGAACAAACTCATATGCAACTAAAATTGGCCAAACATGAAGTGTTTCCATGTCTTAAGCAGACAGTACCTTGATAATCTTCAATTACCTGATACTATATGGAACCAGAATCAGAAGTCCCAAGCAAGTTTTTAGTTGGTTATAGGTAAGCTAAACCATTTAAAATCATCTAAGGCTGATTTTCTAGGTGAAAGTTCTAAGTAGTTTAGATATAAGAAAATCTGGACCAAGGATTCAAGACTTTCTAAAAATATGTTAACATTCTTATAATATATTTAGTTACATATTTAAGCTAAACTTAGTATAAAAATCTTATAGTCTTTTATTTTTAAACATCATATTCTACATCTTGTATTCTATTAAAGTTAATAAGTTGATGTGTTTTCACCTATATGTGTAAAATTTCCTCTATCAGAAAGGAAGGAGTATCAATAAACAACAAATAATCAAAATATAATGTATTGCTAGAGAATGAACCTGCCAACAGATTTTGCCAAGTTATCTTTTTTCTTGCTTAGTAAGTTTATTAATAAAGTTTATACTGTCTAAGTTTCCATCATCAGTTAACAGTAATTAAGAAATAGTTGGTTTAGCATTTCAGATGGAAATAACATCTGGGAATTGTCACATACAATAATACATTTCAGTGAGAGCAAATTTGAATAAGTTACAGTAAACACACATATAGACACAGAGAAATTAGAAGGGAATTTTTCTAAGAATTTGGAGAATTTTATGCAATAAAATATTGTGATGTGTAACATACACTATCTAGTTCTGTTCTAGGCAGTCTATCTCAGATGCCTAAAAAAGTAACTGACACAGAGCAGGCACTCAATAAATTATCTTGTCCTTGTTTTTTTCTTCTTCTTTTTTTAAAATTGGTATTTGTAAGAAAGTATAAAAATAGCAAACACTTAGCACTTTATACAGGTGAGGCAATTATTTGGAGCCTTTTAAACACAGTCCTTCATAGATGATCTTAAAATACAGATAGTACATAAAATTTTACATAACAAAGTAAAAAATTCTATTTGATATTGTTTCTTTTTTGCTTTATAAAGTTTGTATAAAGTTTCTACCAACTATAATCAATAATCAATACTTTTCAGTTTCTCCTAAGAATAGATTTAATCAAAGATTTCAAAGCCATACAAAACTGAGAATTAACAACAACACTGATTAATCTAATATTAAATATAAGTACAGATTTAACAGGAGATTCCTGACATTTCCAAATGCTCAAATCTGTGAATATAACAGTTACATCTAATTACCTTCATAAAAGGCAATAAAATGATATATTTGGGTCCTTAATTATTTCATAAATATTAGACCAAAAAAAATCTAGGGTTTTTTTTTTTTTAAATGAGCACTATAGCTTCACTTTCTGTTTCCATTTTCAAGAGTAGTAGTTGGATTTCTAATTTCCCAAGGCCATTTTCCACAAAACAACAATACTCCTTCAAATCCCAAGACTTTCAACAATAATTGCATATATTCCAGGAGCAGTTTACACAATAAGAGTGGCCATTCACAAATGACACTGGGATGGAGGTGCTGGGAGTCAGCTAAGCCCTCTTGTCAGTGATTTAATCACATTTACCCACTAGCTTTGCCGTCTGTTCCAGACTCATGCCTCTGAACAAAGCGACATGATTACCTGCCATGATTCTTCACTGTCACTTGTGAAACTGCAAATGTCATATCTATATGACATATGTCTATAGATCTATGACATTCAAAGATCTATAATATTCAATAATAAATCAAACCACATTGCCCCCTCCCCTCATGTTGTATAGTAAAACTTGCATAATAGGAATGTGTTATTATCCAAGTAGCTCTTATCCTCTCTTCCCAGGTTCTTTTGTGAAATGAGTACAGATCAGAATTTTTATCTTCCCAGCAGGAGTAAAGTGGGAATGGGTTACATCAAGGCAATGGACACGGAATCAGATTAAAGGTAGTTTGAAGGTAAAAAGTAAGTCTCAGGGTCTCTAGTATTTTTCCATCAAATTTTCCCCGATTTGGCACAAACCAATGTTGGAAACACAGCCTCTCCTCTCCTCCTCATTGTTTCTATTTTCCAGAACAGCATTCTCAAGGGTGGCTTCAGGACTGCTAGGGGTTCCCTAAACTGTTTAAAGGGACCTCGAGGTCTTACCTTTTCTAGCCCAGATCTATGTGAAGCCAGATATTTTCTTCTATGCTTCAACCAAAACAACACATCACAGAAGACTGACAGCAGAAGCTGAGGTAAGAACCTAAGCCTCTCATGCAACACATTAAAGCATTTTGAAAAATGTAAAACAATGCCATTATTCTCTCTCTATTTGTTGTTTTGTAAAATTTAGATTTTCATAAAACATTTGTTTATTCTGGGATGCAGTGAATTTATTACACGTATTGAAAAAAATGAATATATAATCACCTAAAATATAGTCAGTGTCAAAAGATATAATTCCAAGAAGCAAAGGTCTTTGGGGTTCTCAGTAACATTTTTAACAGTATAAAAAGGGTTGAAGACAGAAGTTTGAGAACCACTGCCCAAGAAGCAGCTACAAAAGCACTTCAGAATGTCTAGGGAAACACCATGAGACTCTCCCAGGGAAGCTAAATGGAACTTCCTCAGGCATGCCCAAGCATTACCGTTTCCTTTATTCTTGTCACCTTCTTATAACGCTGCTCTCACTGTCCTCATTTTCAGATTAGAACACAAAAGTTTGCAGATATTAAACAGGTGTGAAACATAACAACATAAACAAAATTGTAGCCTATTCTTTTAGCATGTGGCAAGTGTGTATAGCCTAGTGGGTGTTTCCAAGTATCTCTGCTATGATTTTTGTGTTTATTAAGAACTCTTAAGAGTGGTGGCATAAACTTTCATAAAATAATGTATTTAAATGTGGAAGTGACAGTTTAAAACTGGTCAGACTGATAGGAATCTGACGGTTAGAGCAGTGATATTTAAAGCATTGGCATAACAGTCAGAGGGGGGTCACATACGTGCTTTCAAATATGCACAGCCCTTTCTTTAATTTTACGACTTCCTTTTCTTTTCCTCCTTTGCTTTTCCCCAAGTCAATTAAAATGCAAACAGGAGGTTTGATAAGAGGCAGCAAGACAAGTGAGGCATGGGATAGCACTAAAATATGACTGCCTAATATATGCAGAGCAATAGGAATAATTGGATTTTTAAAGTCTAAGCATTGCATGCTTTACCCTTTATCTCCCATTAAATCGATTTGTGCCTTGCTCTTTTTATATCTAAAATGTTAACCTTTTTGAATTTTTAATAACTAAAACTTTGTAACACTTTTATTAAAATGTGAGGTTGTGTTAAATCTACCACTTGGCTCTTATAAATCATTGTTACTTATCTGAAATAATGAATTTTAATGTCTGGTGAAGTTTGTATTTGTTAACCTATAAAACAAGACTGTAAAAATTACTCTATAATTTAACATTATCTTAATCACATTTTTATATATTAATATCTTGTGCCTATGCAGGCTGCCAATACAGAATTTTCATTATTACTCATCTTTCTTCAACATATACCTTCGTCTAATGAAAGAATAGGTTTAAAACTGTACTTTATGTACTTAGATGTTCAAAACATTTAAAATTTTAAATATGCCAATCTGTATTCTATAATTAACATGAAGTTGTAAAATCAAATGAGAATCCAATTAATGTATTTTATTAAGGTGAGAAAATATTAGTCTTTACCCAAAATTTGGAAAATATATTTGTACTGCAAAAATGTACTGTGTTCCAAGATTTCATTTTATGAATCACAGTATTTTTCAAAGGTTTTAAATAATAGAATCCAAATGTCTCCCAAATTCTAATTTCAGTACCTTTTCATATATTATATTATTTATGGATTTTGCCAATATCTGAAATTTCACACATAAAAAAACCAATGCTCGTAATCTTCATCCTAATCAATATCCATTCATAAAATGCTTCTCTCCAACCTTCTCTCATTATTCTACCAATTTAAAATAAAACATGGCTCATTTTACTGTCCAGAGGCATGAATTTCAAATTCCTACCTCCAAGACTTTACATGCAATTGTTTGCATGTGGAATGCCTGTTCACTAACTTTTTGCAATGTGTAGCTGTCAGGCCTTTTCAAAGCCAACTCGCATATTCAATTTTGATTGTAGAAACAGAGTCAGCTTTTCTTGAACCTAAGCCAGGAAAAAGTCTGAATGGATTAGGGTCCAGACCGAATTATAACAAAGGTGGGATTTAAGCCAAAATGAAGGTAGAGGTCAGAGCTGTTTGACAATATTGACAGATTAAGCTTATAGTAATGGCTGACAGAGGAGTGTGTTGCAACTGGCAGAAGGAACAGAGGTCAAAAGACAGAGACCACATAGACTCAGAAGGAAAGCAATAGCGTTATCATTGCAGCAGCACAGGAAAGAGTTACAAAGAATACTCATTGCTTGACAAGAGTTCACACTCATTCATTCATTACTTATTTTCTTCAGTAATTTTATTATCACATAAAAAGCAAGTTCAGACTTAGTAAGGAGAGACTTAATTTGAAAGTCTGTGGCAAGAGACTTCCTAGAAGGCTGGGAAAAGGTACTGTTGAACTGGGGAGAAGGAGGTGACCCCTAAGATCTACAAGCTTCTGAAAGGAAGAGTAAACAAAGCTAGAAAGAAGCAGTGTGGGGAAATGGAATGAAAGGTGGCCTGATAGGCTGGTAGGTTGGATAATGTCTTCCCTGAGGCCAGTGTAGTCTATTCTTGGGAAGAGCTGGGTGCTGGCTCAGCTGGAGGTGACCAAAGGTCAGGGATCTCGAGGAAGTTTGATTTTAACAGTCATTTTGTTCCAGTTGATCAGTCGGGACAAGCAGTTCCACTAGTTATTTCTGGGGCAAAGAATGGGAATTTGGAGGTTCAGCCTCTGGCCTTGCCTTATTATGTGAACAAGGGGCTCATCTATGAATCTTGTCTAAGTCACATTGGGAAGGGTGGTTTCTGGCAATGTCTTTTTCTGGAACAAAAAAGAGTGACAGAATTTCTTAACCTTTAAATAAAATTTAGTATTGTCATCACTAACATTTATGAAGTACCTTTTACTGTCTAACCATTGTACTGGGCCTTGGAGATACAGAGATACAATTTTTAAAGACAGATTTGCCATAAAGACAATGAGCCTTAGGCTCTGGGGACCCTCAACTGCAGAGGTTTCTGTGAGATACTGACAGCTACAGAGCATTCTAGATGGCAGATAAAGCCGGGTTGCTATTAGGAAATATTTCTATGGAAGCATTTCTGGTAAATCAACAAAAGAGGTCTTCGAAAAAGACAGTTGGGTCTTTAAAGTTCCATGCATTTGTTGTGATTTCTTTCTTAGTTTTCAATAAATATACTTAATTTTATGTTAATAAAATTGTATTTTTTTATAAAGAGGGCATTGCAGATTGCATAAACTTCTGTACCCAGAAAATTTGGATCTGCCTAAGTAAAATGATATAGTTCTCAAGTACATCATTTGGAGATGGGTAAGAAACCCAATTGATGTTTATAGGACTAGGCATTGGAATAGGTGAATAAGAGAGGAGACAAACCTGCAGGCCTAGAATGGGGAATGTCAGGAAGCAACAGGAATTAAAGAAAGTTTTCAATGTCATAAGAAGAAACATATAAAAAAAATATGTAAGATCAGGCACACTGCGGGGCCAAGATGGGTGGATCACCTGAGGCCAGGCGTTTGAGGCCAGCATGGCCAACATGGTGAAACCCCATCTCTACTAAAAACACAAAAATTAGCCAGGCATGGTGGCTTGTGCCTATAATCCCAGCTACTTGGGAGGCTGAATCAAGATCACTTTAACCTGGGAGGTGGAGGTTGCAGTGAGAAGAGACTGTACCACTGCACTTCAGCTTGGGTGACAGAGTAAGACTCTGTCAAAAAAAAAAAAGGAAGGATAGGAAAGATATTTCAGCCAGAGGGAACAGTATGTATGAATGTATGAATGACATGGAGAGATAAGAAAGCAAATTGTTCTCATAGAATAAAAAAAGATTGACATGGCCGGGCATAGGACACATGTGATAGAATACTGGGAATTTAGGTTTGAGAAGAGAGCCCAAGTTCTATCGCAAAGGGCACTGTAAATAGAATTTCACCTTAAATGAAGGGGCTATGAAAAAAAATAAGATCCTGTTTACAATAGCAAAGACCTGGAACCAACCCAAATGCCCATCGATGATAGACTGGACTGGGAAAATGTGGCACATATACATCATGGAATATTATGCAGCAATCAAAAATGATGAGTTTTTGTCCTTTGAAAGGACATGGATGAATCTGGAGAACATCATTCTCAGCAAACTGACACAAGAACAGAAAAGGAAATACCACATATTCTCACTCATAGGCGGGTGAGAAAAAGAGAACACATGGACATAGGGAGGGGGTCTACTACACACTGGGGTCTATTGGTGGGAATGGGGGAGGGACAGCGGGGGGGGGGAGCTGGGGAGGGATAGCCTGGGGAGAAATGCCAAGTGGGGGTGAAGGGGAGGAAGGCAGCAAAACACACTGCCATGTGTGTACCTATGCAACTATCTTGCACGTTCTGCACATGTACCCCAAAACCTAAAATGCAATAAAAATTTAAAATTAAAAAGAAAAATAAGATCCCTCAAAATTTCAAATTTGTAAACAGATCACACTCATCTACCAGTTTTACTTCTAATAGACACTTATTGGGTCATAAAGTCCAGGATCTGTTAAAACTGGTCCAACTGTAGACCAGGCGTGGTGGCTGACGCCTATAATCCCAGCACTTTGGGAGGCCGAGGTGGGTAGATCACGAGGTCAAGAGATCAAGACCATCCTAGTCAACATGGTGAAACCCCATCTCTAGTAAAAATACAAAAATTAGCTGGGCATGGTGGCACACGCCTGTAGTCCCAGCTACTCAGGAGGCTGAGGCAGGAGAACTGCTTGAACCCAGGAGGTGGAGGTTGCAGTGAGCAAAGATTGCGCCATTGCACTCCAGTGTGGGTAACAAGAGCAAAACTCCATCTCAAAATAAATAAATAAATAAATAAATAAAAAACGGTTCCAACTGTAAAGAAGAGACAGTACCCTCACCTACCAGGACCTCTTACTGCCTATTTTCAGGAGATAGCAGTATACCCGTTGGATAGAATTGATTTTTTCAGTTATCAAATTCTTTTTTTGAATACATGATTCTTAATTGGGCTTAATCCTTCTCTGACAAATACATTCCAGGGGACAGTTTTCAAAATCTGGAGGAATATTTGGTGGCCACACTGGGTAGCTGGTAGAGGCCAGGAATGCTGCTAAACATCACACAATGCACAGGACAGCTCCTGTGCATTATATTAAACTCAAAATATTAAGAATAGTGTTATAGTGAGAAGATTGCCATAAAACCTATGCTTGCTCCCTCAGGTTCAGGGAAGAATTCTAGCAGCTGGTCTCTGACCCTGGCCTTGACACAGCTCTCTGCCTATTCACACTGCCATGGGTTGTTGCACAGGTGATTTCAGTGTGCTCAGTGTGTATGGAGTTCTGAGAAGTCATCAGCTTTGCTTGAAATTCAGGCATTCAGGAATAAGTGGCAGTCTCATACGAACATTTGAATAAAAACATTCATGGGTGGGGATAAGTGGATAATCAGTCTGCTCTAAGATTGCAATAGGGATGAAAGTATTAATATAGAATGTGGTTCATGCATTATTTGCTTCTTGTGTGTGTGAGAGAGATAGAAACTGGGAAAAATCAATTTTGAAAGATTAGAATTCCCTTCACAACTCTGGAATGATTTGCAAATCTGGAAGGGTAAGGGAAAGGGCAACAAGGGTAAGAAGCAGCTGAGTCTGAGTTGTTCAGGCAGCAGATGAAGGGAATACACAATCACACAAAGAACAAAGTCCTCAGTAGGGGAGGGAAAAGGTCTTTGATTATATTGACAATAACAGTGGCCTACAGTGCATTCAGAGGTTACCTGGTAGGTGAGAAGTCTGTGCTACGTGGACTTCTGTGTTCCAGTGTGCCATGCACATAGTTGTGGTGTTTCATGGTTCTCCCTCCAAAATTGCTCAGGTCCTGAAACTGAATCTCCAACTGGCTATTAGTCAGGGATCTTTCAGTTTCCATTGACAGAAATTTTATTCAAACTAACTGAAGAGAACAGGAGGACTTTTTGGGTTCATCTACCCAAGGGATGAAAAAGAAAAAGAGTAGAGCTAGCTGGGGTGCTTCTGGAGACAAGCTCTTCCAGTTCTCATTCCCTGCTTGGTGGCTTTAGTCTGCCCTTCTGGAGCCCGACTTTATCCAATCAATGGAGATCTAATTAAGCATATAAATAATGATCCTCAACTATGTACAGATACAGGGCACAATCACAGTGGAAGCCCTTGTGAAGCTTTCATTTTACAAGAGTCAAACAACGGGCATGTAACTGATGTATCAGGTAGTGCCAAGTTCTGTGAACCAAGAAGTCGGGAAGAAAGCAGACTGATGGGTCAGGGGTGGGGGTGACTGGGGAGGTGGGAAGGAGGAATTACTATCATAGGGAGGTCAAGGAAGTTACCTCTGAGGTGGTAACTCCTGAGTAAAACTTGAAAGAAATAAGTGAAGGGATCACTTGCAGGTCTGTGTGATAAGCAGTTCTGGTAGATAAAAGAGAAAAAGTAAAATCAGGGAAAGCTTGCCATGTTTGAGGAATAGCAAGACAGTCAGAAGCAAGAGAGTAAGGGAGAAATGGAGGAATTTGGAGAGGGGTAAACCAAGTATGTCTTGTCAGGCTACAGAGTATGAATATTGTTTTATAATAAATGTAATGTGAATTCATTGGAGAATTTTAAGCTAAGAAATTATAGACATTATTTGGTTTATATTTTAAAAGTATATTTAGCTCTCTGAACAATGGCTTTAGCAAGATAAGAATGGAGTGGAAGACCAATTAGGGACCAAGTGTCACAATAGCCCAAAACTAGAGTGGTAAATTGGAGGCCAGCAGAAGTGGGAGGTTTTGGGTTTTGTGGCAAAGGAAAACCAGCAGGACTTGCTGATGGGGTGACTGAGGGGCATAAGGAAAGAGGATTTTACTCTAATGATATTGGGGGAATAACAGTGCCATTTTCTGGTCAAGGAAAACTGGAATGGAGCAAGTTTACTTGACAATTTACTGGCCATAATCAGAAAAATTCTTAGTAATGATCAGTTGATCCAAGCCTGGACCACTCCTTGGACCACTGGGCAGACAGGAGCCTGTGGCTTTCTCAGCCTTGGCTGCAGGTCCCCCCTCTGGTCAGGGAGGTGGGGTTTGCTACCACAAGAAAAGAGTGAAGAAGTGCTAAAGACATAGCACTTCTACCAAACTGCTTGCAAGAGGTCTTTTCCCAAAGAAATAGGACCTCTCATATATCAGCGTCCTGGGAAACAGGCCCATAGCTGGATTATTCACCTATCACTCTAGAATCACTCACTCACATTATTTCACTTCATTCTGAAAAGATCCTGAGGAGTTAGCATTATTTTCCTCAAAGCCAGTTGTACCCATATGACAGTTTGTGGATTGATTCTGGCCTGAACACTTCAAAATCACTTGAGAACCATGTTAAAAACATGAACAACAACAAACACTAAAAATGAAACGCACTTTGATTCAGCAAGTTAGAGTAGGTCTCACCTATTTTGTTTTTCACGCTCTCCTGGTGATTCTAATATGCAGCCAAAATGAACTAGATTAATAAATTCAAATGTAGGGAATTGTTTTGCCTCCTTGCTAAAAATAATTATTTCTAAATTCAATTTATTGCATTGTAACTGTGGGGAAAATGTTACATGCTCAAGAGTAAAAAATAAGCGACTAGCAATATTATCATCCATACAGTCATCATCTTTAAGACTGATAATGACATGGTACACAATGTTCATCGCTTTGGTTTATCACTTAAATATCTTACAGCATGTTTCTTTTGTTGTCAAATAGCCTGGATAAATATGACTTTAAACAGTCACATAGTATTCTTGTTATATGACTATCATAACATCCATATATAAGTACACACACAAGTGTGTGTGTGTGTGCATATGTGTGTACGTGTGTTTTCTTCATTCCAAATTGTGGCGCTTTTGGTTACCTCATTAATACAAATAATGATCATCCTATGTATGACCTTGTACTATGTTTGATTACTTCCTTTAAAAAATTTTCAAGGAATAGAATTTCTGTGTCAAGTTATATGTGTTTCTAAGGGCTTTGATAGTTACTGGTTCTCACCTGCCAAAGAAAGATTATTTATTGAACAATACCTCTTTTTTTCCTAATTATTTGCAATGTTTAAAAGCATTTTTCAGAGTTACATAAATATGTTAATCTTTACTCAAACATATTACCAAACACCATTGATCTTTGGGTAATGTAGGGGTTAGCCTGCATGAAATAGAAAATCCCCATGAAATAGAAAATCTACACATAAATTTTGATTCCCCTGAAACTGGACTACTAATAACTTACTGTTATCAATATAACAGTCATTAACAGATAAAGTGACCAGTATCTAAATATATTTTATACTGTATTTACTCATGACATAACCTTTTATTTTTTCATGAAAATCTTTTATTTCATAAACTTTTTATTTTTTTCCATGAAAACCCCGTGAAATAGAAAATCCATACATAAATTTTGACTCCCCAGAAAGTTAACTACTAATAGCTTACTGTTATCAATATCATAGTCAATTAACACCTAAAGAGACTAGTATCAAAATATATTTTATACTGTATTTACTCACGACATACTTTTTTATTATCTCTAGGCTACATGGTTCATCTGCAAGTTCAGATTGTCACAAATCTCCAAGAAAATTTTCAATATTAAAAAAAATCCATGTATAAGTGGACCTCATAGTTCAAACATGTTCAAGGGTCAATTGTATTCAAAATTATAAGGATCAGAAAACACAGTCTTTCATGAATACTTTAAAAAATATTTCTGATATTGATAGGGAGATATGACCCTTCCCCGCAACATATTCCTTACCCTCTAATCCTGTCCTGGAGTTTTCAGTTGATACAAATCACAGCTGACTCAAATTGATCAAGCAGGTTAAGATAAAGGTAAGAGGAAGTATTGATGTCAATGGTAATTTGGTTCAATATCTGTGAGTTGTTGTAAACCTTAAATTCTCCATTTGTCTTGGTAAAAACAATGCATATAAGAGTACGGCTGGTAAAAGGTCAGGTGACAAACACTGCAGATGGGCTATAGGAACTTTCCTGAAGTTATCTCCATTTCCAAAAATAAATAAAAATGCTTGACTGGAGTATGGGCCCTTGGTGACAAATTAATCAATTATATAACCTTATTGACTATGGAAGGTTGAAGGTTAAATAGCCTTAATTTGGCTCAAAATAAGGTGGAAGTGTCAATGCTTCTGGGCAAAGCCAAGATATCATTGCTGTGAGCCTCAAGACCGGTAACTGATGAATTGGGGGCACTAGTCAAATTGGTAACAATACCTGGAACCAAGGGTTAGAAACCTCTGCTACTGTGGTAAAATGACTAGGTCAGCTGAAAAGACATATTTTTTTTTCCATGGTCCATAATACTCTTTTAAGATGCTGAGGAGCAACAGTATAAGAAAGAAGAGCAGAGGATGTTTCCTTGTGGCTTTTGGCATGAGTGGATATGCTTTTGTGTGAATAGTTTTCCTAGGGCATTTAAACATCTCTCAACTGATGCATGCTGTTAAAGTTTCAAATAAATTAAAACCTTGTCTACTGTTATTTTATGGTTCAGGATACAGTGATGCTGAGGGTGTGAAGCACAAGGAAAATTCCCATTTCTCAGGTACAGAGCTATGGGTTTTTCTATAATTCAGCTGGGGAGTTTCTGAGCCTTATTCCTATCTAGAGCTTGAGTTACATCCCCAGGATATTGGCCATGAAGAGATATAATAGCTACAGTATGATAGTGGGTAAAGGGACCCTTATTTAGGCATGTAGAGGCATTTAAGAAGTGGTCTGTTTTGAGTCTGGACTCTGCCTAGGAAAGGATCCTTTTAATGGGATCTAAAACATTTATCAAAGCATTTGGAAAAGTAAAGACCCATGTAGATATTGCAGCAGCCAGAAAAACATAATGATAAAAGACAAATAATAATAACAAAAACAGAACTGGGCTCAAGAAATAGAAAACATCATCCCATAAATATAAAAACAAAAAGAGTTACATTAACTACTGAAAGTTTACTATGCGCCAGGCAATGTTGTAATTATTTATATTTTTCCCCACCACAAACCTATGAGGTAGGTACTATTATAATCACCATTTTATAGAAGAAGTACTAAGGCCACAAGAAGATGAAGTGCCATGTCCATGTTATATAGCTATTAGCCCATTTATACCTAGTGTTCCATTATTGGAACACTAAGCATGTGGGGGTTATTTATATCCTACTGCTTGAGGTCATCCCCAAGGCCTGATTGCAAAAATTCAAAAAAATTGCAACCTGAGGCATAATTGGGTTAATTCAGTTACAGAGTGGGAGAGCTGAAATTCAGATTCATTCAATACTAGCCTAGAGCCAATGCTTCTAATCATTATAGTATACTACAACTAATTATAGTATATATTTATATATACTATATAACTTATAAATAAATATATTTATAATATATATATTTAAAAAATATATAAATATATATATTTAAAAATATATAAATATATATATTTAAAAATATATAAATATATATATTTAAAAATATATAAATAAAAAATATATAAAAATATATAATAAATATAAATATATACTTATATATTTATTAAATATATATAAATATAAATATTAAATATATTTATACATACTATGTATATTTATAGTATGTATTATAGTATATCAGTTATTTTATATGTACTATATATACTGTATTGATTATACTATCACCAGTATTTTTATAGGCCCCTTACACAAAATAAAGTCTTCAAGTGAAATAGTTTGAAAAAGATTCAGCACTCAAAACCTTTACTTTGAACCCTGTTTATACAGTTGATGCCTAGGACTATCAGTGTTCTCCATAATACTAGAAGTAGAGTTCTTAGCATTTTGGGGTCTAATAAGTTTAAACAGTGAACTCCAGAAACTCCAAAACCAACTAAAGAAATCCATCCTTAAAATCCATTTCTCTAGAACCACTCCTGGTACCAACATCTGTATTTTTCAGGGTTCTCCAGAGTGATGCAACAAATAGGGTATACATATATATGAAAGGGAGTTTATTAAGGAGGATTAGCACACATAATCAGAAGGCAAAATCCCACAATTGGCAGTCTGCAAGCTGAGGAGGTGGGAAGCCAGTAGTGGCTCAGTCTGAGTCCAAAAGCCTCAAAAGTAGGGAAGCTGACAGTGTAAACTTCAGTCTGTGGCCAAAGGCCCAAGAGACCCTGGCAAACCCCTGGTGTAAGTTCAAGAGTCTAAAGGTTGAAGAACCTAGAGTCTGAAGTTAGTCTGAAGTCCAAGGGCAGGAAGCATCTAGAACAGGAGAAAGATGAGGCCAGAAGACTCGGCAAGACAGCCTGTTGTAAAGAAGAAGTTCTTTGCTGTGTTCTAATCTCACTGGCAGCTGATTGGATGGTGCCCGCCTACTTGAGGGTGGGTCTTCCTCTCCTAGTCCACTGACTCAAATGTTAATAGCCTCTGGAAACACTCTCACAGACACACCCAGAAACCATACTTCACCAGCTCTCTAGGCATTTTTCAATCTAATCAAGTTGACACCTAATATTAACCATCAAAATAAAGAAAGAAAAGCTAAGCATGAGAAATAAGGACGCTCAACAAAAATAAAAGCACCTTTTGGGACCTGATATTTGACAATATGGATCAGCACTGTTAGTATAGAAATAGAATCCACTGCTTAATGAGCAAAAACGGAAACTTTAGAATTAGAAATTGCCATATATCTGTACTGAGTACATAATCAAGTAAATTATCAATTTTATTGGTGGAAGATGAGGAAACGAACAGGAAAGGAAGGAGACAAACAGTCATAATAAATCTTTTGCTGCTTTGGTAAGTTCCACATAAACTAATCTGGTTATGAACTGTTGAAGAAAAAGTATCTGAACTGGGTGGACCCTACCTGATGTTGAGAATCACTATTCTGGAACCCAGCGTAGGCAGAAACAGGGAAATGGTACCCCTTACAACATTCTGATTTGAAGGTAATATTTTCGTCCTGAGGTACATCACACTACACAATAGGTCCAAGAAGCAGAATGCTCTCACTGAAGGATTAAATGTTCCGGCAACTCTAAAGAAACTACCTTTTTAATAGTCTGATGTTCTATTATATTAGGATCAACTTTAATGAGGTTGAAATCAAACCTTTGGCAATGGTTTTTCTGACTCAGATCTGTATACATTTTCTTTTTCTTTTTCTTTTTTTTTGAGACGGAGTTTCGCTCTTATTACCCAGGCTGGAGTGCAATGGCGCGATCTCGGCTCACCGCAACCTCCGCCTCCTGGGTTCAGGGCCATTCTCCTGCCTCGGCCTCCTGACTAGCTGGGATTACAGGCACGCACCACCATGCACAGTGAATTTTTTGTATTTTTAGTAAAGACTACATTTTCTACGATTAATTTTTTACATCAATCTCTAAATATTGTATATGAAAAAATGTTCAACATCAATAACCATCAAAAAATGCAAGTCAAAACCACAATGAGATATCATCTCATTCCAGTTAGGATGGATATCATAATAAAGCAAAAAATAACAAATACTGGTGCAGAGAAATGGGAACTCTCATATACTGTTGGTAGGAATGTAAATTAGTATAGCCATTATGGAAAACAGTATGGAAGTTCCACAAAAAAACTAAAAATAGAACTACCATGTGATCCCACAATCTCACTGTTGGATATATGTCTAAAACAAAGGAAATACCTGTATTCACATGTTTACTGCAGCATTATTCACTGTAGCTAAGATATGGAATCAACTTAAGTGTCCATCAACAGATGAACAGAGAAAGATAATGTGGCATATATACACACAATGGAATATTATTCACCCATAAAAAAGAAGGACATCCTGTCATTTGCAGCAATATGGATGAGTCTGGAGGACATTACGTTAAGTGAAATAAGCCACACACAGAAAGGCAAACATTACATATTCTTACTCATATGTGGCAGCTAAAAACGTTAATCTCATGAAAGTAGAGTAGAATGATGGTTACTAGAAAGCTGGGAGAGGGAATGAGAGAAAGAGCTGAAGAGAAGTTGGTTATGGATACAAAAATACAGTTAGGAGAAATGAGTTGTAGTCTTCAATAGTTATCATTAATTTTTTTTTTTTTTTTTTTTGAGACAGAGTCTCACTCTGTTGCCCAGGCTGGAGTGCAGTGGCAGGATCTTGGCTCACTGCAACCTCTGCTTCCCAGATTCAAGTGATTCTCCTGCCTCAGCCTCCCAAATTGCTGGGACTACAGGTGTGTACCACCATGCCCAGTTAAATTTTTGTATTTTTAGTAGAGACAGGTTTTCACCATGTTGGCCAATATGGTCTCAATCTCCTGACCTTGTGATCTACCCACCTCAGTCTGCCAAAGTGCTGGGATTACAGGTGTGAGCCACTGCACCTGGCCAGTTATCAATAATTTATTGTACATTTCATAGCTAGAAGAAAAGATATAGCATGTTTCCAATACAAAAAAATGATAAACATTTGAGGTAATGGATACCCCAGCTACTCTGATTTGATTATTATACATTGTACACATGGATCAATAGGAAATCTCTCAATATACCCTCAAAATGGCAACACATATATGCTAATTTAGCATATTTTGATGTGCTATTTTTATTTTTATTTGTGGGTTTTACATCCTCAACTAAAGCATAAATGTCTTTAGGTGAGATGTGCTTCTGAATTTTTTATATACAAAAGCTGATGTGCAAGTAATGATTTTGTATAATACTATGTAGTCTAAAGTTATTTTCTGTGAGTAAAAATTATTCAATATGTGAAAGTTACAAATATAAAATTAAACATATGAAATTATTATGCTTTTTAAGATCTTATGAATTTTAATTCTACATTAATAAAAACAACAGGGCATCAAAAGTAAAATACATTGTGAGCTTAAATGTTTTGCATTTCTCTAGGTGTGTCCCTCATTTTCAGGAGTTATGATTGTTTTTTATTTATGCTATTTCACTGAAGATTTTTTTTCCTTCATATTTTTTTTTTTTTTTTTTAGGACAGAGTCTCACTCTATTGCCCAGGTTGAAGCATAGAGGCATGATTTCAGCTCACTGCAACCTCCACCTCCTGGGTTCAAGCAACTCTCCTGCCTCAGCCTCCTGAATAGCTGGGATTACAGGCACCCACTACTATACCCGGCTAATTTTTGTATTTTTAGTAGAGATGGGGTTTCATCATGTTGGCCAGGCTAGTCTCGAACTCCTAGTCTCAAGTGATCCACCTGCATCAGGCTCCCAAAGTGCTGAGATTACAGGCGTGAGCCACTGTGCCTGGCTGATTTATTTTTTATTTTTAAAATTTCATTAATTTGGACTTCACCTTCCTCCAACACCTCCTTTATTAGCTTAATAATAGACCTTCTGAATTCTTTTTCTGGTAAATCAAAGTTTTCTTCTTGGTTTGGATCCATTACTGGTGAGCTAGCATGATCTTTTGGAGTGTTAAAGAAACTTGTTTGGTCATAATACCAGAATTGTTCTTCTGGTTCCTTCTCATTTGGGTAGATTACGTCAGAGTGAAGATCTGGCTCTGAAGGGCTGCTCTTCAGATTATTTTGTCCCACCAGGTGCTACCTTGATGTGGTGCTTTCCTTCTTCCTCTAGAGTTGGGGCTTTCTGAGAGCCAAACTGCAGTAATTATTGTCAGGTCTCCATATGCAAGCCTGGAGTGTGAAAGTCTTAAGTCCTGCTTTCCTTGGCTGATTGTGTCCCACCCCCCGCCTGCATTTGCCATTGTCCTTGATTGCCTGGCAGAGCTTCCCTGGACAAGCCCCTTACCCAACCCTGTCATCTTAACTGTTCTTATGATAATGTGAATACCACTCACCCATCCTGCCATCTTAACTGCTCTTCTGCCTCACCCTCACCTGCCATTGTAACTGAACTTATGGTAATGTGTACTCCTTGCCCCTACCTCCACCACTATAACCGATCTTACCCTGTAACTTTCCACTGCCCACCCCAAGCCTATAAAACCAACTCCTATCCCACTGCCCTCTGCTAATGCCATTTTCAGCCTTAGTCCACTTGCACCCAGGTGAATAAACAGCCATGTTGCTCAAACATAGCCTGTTTGGGGGGTCTCTTCATTCAAAGCATGAGTTTTTAACAATTGTTATTTATCTTCTGGATCTAGGCACCCAATGGAACAACCAATCTCTGGGCTAAGACACAGTAGTGTCTGCCAAGAATCCTGTGATGTGCACTGTCTTCAGGTCACTCACCCGCTCTAGTGCAGGCGGCAGGGGAGTAAAGTGGACTCTGAGGGTATTTGGTTATAGTTTTGTTTTTTGTGTTGGTTTTGTGTTGGTTGCCTTTAGGAGGTGGTGCTTTCAAGACAGCATCAGCTGCAGTAGTATAGGGAGGATCAGGTGTTGGGCAGGGCCATAGAGCTCCTAAGAGATTATGTCCTTTAACTTTGGCTACCAGGGTGAGTAGAGAAAGATCATGTGACAGCAGGAATAGGCATGTCTGAGCTCAGACTCTCCTTAAGCAGGGCTTGCTGCAGCTGCTGTGGGGGTTGGGGGTATGATTTTCAGGCCAATGGAGTTATGTTCCCAGTGGGATTATGGCTGCCTCTGCTGCATCATGCAGGTCACCAGGGAAATAGTGGAAAGTTGGCAGTTTCAGGCCTCACCAGCTCCCAGGCAGCCAAAAAGGCTAGTCCCACTCCTACTGTGCCCCAACAACAGCACTGAGTTTGTTTCCAGGCAGCGGGTGAGCAGAGCTGAGAACTTGCCACAGGCAGCCAGCCTCCCGATGTAAAAGCAAGCAGGGCTTTCCGGTTTTGAGCCTCCCCACCTGCTATGACTTCTGTGCTTGTCTGCACTCCTGATTCGACCCCTTCCCCAGGTTCTGTCTGGGAACCTTCTGTCGAAATCATTACAAAGTTCAGCTGGAAGTTTCCTTTTCTCTGTGGTCTTTTTTCAGTTTCTCTGTCAGCCCTTCCCAAGGACCCCTTTGAGACAAAGTCAGAAATGGCTTCCCTGGGGACAAGGAGTGTCCCACAGGGCTCTTCCCACTGATTTTTCTGTTCCTGTATTTTAATCAGCTCTCTAAATTTTTCTCAGCTCCAGATAAGGTCAACTTCTTCTCCTGTGATCTAGACCTTCGGGTCCCCAGTGCAGATGTACATTCAGGCTGATGATCCCCCTTTCACATTTGCACACTTTGGACAGTCACAGTTTTTTGGTTATCTCACAGGGCCTGCAGCAGCTATGCTTCCTTCAAAGATTCTGTGGATTCTCTTGATTTTCTGGTATGTCCCTGTGTAGTTCTTGAAGCCAACATTCATGATTTGAATCTCCACATGCTGCTCCACCCATTGGAGTGGGAGCTGAAAGTTAGTCCTAGCTCCTATCTGCCATTCCCCCCACACCAACTTAAATGTTTTAAAGAACACTTAGAAATATACCAGAACCAAGGTGGGCACAGTGGCTTACGCCTGTAATCCCAGCACTTTGGGAGGCTGATGTTGGTGGATCTGGAGGTCAGGAGTTCGAGACCAGCCTGACCAACATGGTGAAACTCTATATCTACTGAAAACACAAAAGTTAGCCAGGCATAGTGGCACATACCTATAATCCCAGCTACTCAGGAGGCTAAGGCAGGAGTATCACTTGAACCTGGGAGGCGAAGGTTGCAGTGAGCCAAGATCGTGTCACTGCACTCCAGCCTGAGCAACAAAGGTTCCATCTCAAAAAATAAAAAAGAAAGAAATACACCAGAGCCAGAAAATAAAATAAAACACATTATTGGATATAATATGGAAGTTTATTTTTAAATTGGACATTATCCAATTATATTTATCATTATATAATTATCTTTATTTTCAGTTAGAAATCTCTCAGATATATAGAAAAATGAAGACTCAGATATATAGAAAAACGAATGTATTTTTCTCTTTCTTTTTTTCTGCAACTATTTTAATTTAAATTTTTATCTTTTTATTATTATATTTTAAGTTCTGGTGCACACGTGCAGAACATGCAGGTTTGTTACATAGGTGTACATGTGCCATGGTGGTTTGCTGCATTTTTTACTTAGTGTGAATAAAGCATCTTCATTGACAACATAAAAGAGAATAATTTAGGTTTCCATTATTAAAAACCACTGTTGATATTCTACACTGACTTCACCTGGTGAGAGATTTCAAAAAATGAAACTTTAGATTTTTTTTTGTACCAAAAGAGAAGGCAATTCTCTCAGGTCTGTTTCACAGAATCATATTCTTTAACAGCTTAGTAGATAACCAAAAAATATCTGTGATGTTTTCTCTGGTGGCACTAATAGAAAATTCAAAATAGAATATTTACTTCCTTTGTTTTTCTATCTGAATGTGATTGTTTGGAGACTGATGCTTTGGCCACATATTGGTGTATCTTAGATGCAATTCTCTGTCTCTTGGTCCTTAAAGAGGCACATCAGATTAATTCAAACTAACTTTCATATCTTATGGGAAGTACAACGTCCTTCTTAAAACTGCTTCAAATTCCCATCAGTGCATGCGGCCTCATGATCCCTTTTGTTTCCTATTCCCTACCTCTATGGATTTTGGGGCTTCAGTCTTTCCTTGTTGAGGATTCTTCACCTCTGCCCTGATGGAGACCATAGTGAGAATTTGTCCCTTTTCTATAATTTTCATTAAATACTCATCCATGGCCTTTCCCAGTATTAATATATCTTGCCTTACTGAAGGTTTTCATATTCTAGGAATACAGACAGAGATTGAATATTAGTCATTTATGTTCTTAAAAGTACATCAGCAACCTTCCCATGCTGCTTAAGTATCTTTCCTTATCTCTCTTTTCTTTCTATAGTTACTTTTGTCATAAATTTAAATACAGAAACAAAGCAGATATCAAGTTAATGTATTTGGGTTGTCAAAAACTTTTCAAGTAAACTCTTTCTTTCTAAATGAATGATTTTTTTTGGTGTAATGTGTCCCACATCCAAAGTAAATAAACATGTTATACAAAATGTGATTTTTGACTGGGCATGGTAGCTTAAGCCTGTAATCTCAGCACTTTGGCAGGCCCAGCAGGCGGATTACTTGAGCCCAGGGCAACATGGTGAAACCCCATCTCTACAAAAAAAATACAAATATTAGCCAGGCATGGTGGTGTGTGTCTGTAGTCCCAGCTCCCAGCTACTTTGGAGGCTGAGGTGGGAAGATCACTTTAACCTGGGAAGTAGAGGCTTCAGTGAGCTGTGATTGTGCCACCATGCTTTGGCCTGGGCAAACAGACCAAGACCTTGTCAGAAAGAAATAAGAAAAGAAACGAAAAGAAAGAAGAAAGGAAAGGAAAATAAAAAAAGAAAGAAGAACAGAACAGCAAAGGGAAAGGGAGGGGAGGGAAGAAAAGAGAAATGTGATTTATGACATTTCAGCTCAGATACTAGCATACTCATTAATTAATCTGACCCCATAGATTATTTTCAGACAATATCATATAATATATTCCAGAATTTTGGTTGGGATTATGCCAATAAAATGTAGTCTATCCCATATCAGGCACTGAAGATGACATGCTGAAGTGACCTAACTAGTATATGCCCTCAGTAGCACACTAGTTAAATGTATGAAAATTGATGCATTTAAATATATAAAATGTTTGTTCTTTTTAGGAGCTTTAAACATCCTCCTTATATGGTTACTTATTCTTCCAATGGCTATCTTCATAAATACAAATATAAACACATGTAGGTCCATCTTGTCATATACTGTGCATTCATGAGGTCTGAATTCATTCATATGAAGGCTTAGAGGTTGCAGGTATCTCTCATGTATTCAGGGCAGGAAAACTGGCTAGCTAAAGTGGAATACATCTTATTTTCCCCCATTAAAAGTAAATAAAAACATTTGTTATTTAAATATTTTCACTTAGCAGATGGGTTTTAAGAAACTAATTGAAAGTGTTTAGTCAGGAATCTCTATTTGGGATTTTACTGATAACTTGATGCTGAAGCAATGATCTCTGAAGTAAGAATTTATTCTACTTAATTGTGGCCCTGTAGACAAATTTGTCTCCCTCTTTAGAAAAAGAGATATTTACAGTTATTTTTGCTAATCAATCCACAAAACAATACCAGTCTGTGTCCATGTGATAATGACACCACTTCTCCAGAAGTTTTTCTCTGGTATCTGGGCAACGCAAAAGCTGAGTTGATCCAATGGATCACCTGTTAATTGGCCAGAAGAAGCAACTCTCTTTATAGTTACTCTGTCTCAGACAATGTCTTTTCATGTGTGGTAATTACTATTTGCCAAATATGTTAAACTTGATTTATTTTCTTAAATCAAAAGTTAATGGGTTGGGGAAAAATGAGACAGGCCTTCGGTGTTAAGTATTATTGTCTGTGTATCCATGTTCTATATTTGTTTTACAAATATTAAGTGTTTTCTCAAAAACCTTGAATTTTTAAACTTTGAATTTTTATCAGATTATAATTTTTATAAACTTATATTTTATGAAATCTTGTTTGTTTGTTTGAGAAGAGGGTCTTGCTCTACTTCCCAGGTAGGAGTGAAGTGGTGCAGTCTCAGCTCAATGCAACCTCTGCCTTCTGGGCTCTAGTGATCCTTGCATCTCCCGCTTCCCAAGTAGCTGGGACTCCAGGTGCATGCCACCACATCCAGCTAATTTTTTCTATTTTTGGTAGAGACAAGGTTTCACCATGTTGCCCTGGCTGGTCTTGAACTCCTGAGCTCAAGCAATCCAACTGTCTTTTGGCCTTCCAAACTGCTGGAATTTCAGGTGTGAGCCACTGCACATGGCTGAGATCTTTTAAATAATAATTAAATACATAATTAACTTTCTTATAAAATCAATTTAATTTTTGTTTCATTTATGATTTAAAGTAAAACCTAGTATAATATTTCATAATATTTTAAAACATAAGACTTGAGTGAATTAGAAATTCATTTTTGCTTTTATAGATTTTTACTTTGCATATTGGTCTAAATTTTCCCTCGTATATTTGTCTTAATTCTACATTCTAAATAGTTAAGTAATAGATCAAATTTGTTTTTTCTTTTTTTCTTTTTCAAGATGACAAATTTGAGGCAGTGTCAGCATACCTTTCCCACTTGGAAGGACAGTATAGTGGGTAGAGATTCACAAGATGAATATTTTTTCCCCCAGAAACCATCATAGGAACTCACCAGAAATAGCAAAATAATTAACAGACCCTTTGAAAGAAGTGTCAGACTGCAGCTTACTCTTGAGACAGACAAAAAACTACGTTTCCAGAATGTGAGAGGGGGAGAACCTGCCTTCAAATACACATCCCTACTGGGGAATGTGAAAATCCAGATCACAGGAGAAGGCCTTAACCCTACCTAGAATTAAAATGGATTCAGGGAGTGGCATGAAACATAAAAGTAGAAACAGCAGTTGGAAGTGCCTTGATTGCATTCCCAGTCTCCAGCACAAACCCAGGGAAGCCATTTCTTATTATTTCTCACAGGGGCCATCAGGGAAGTCAGCCAATAAACTCAGGGTGAATGAAGCTCACAATTGAATTTTGTGATAATTTTGAGTACAGAAGAACTCCCTTGAACAGCACTTTGGAGAAGGGTGGACAGGAGGGATAGAGGAGTGGGAAGTACACTGAAGACATGAGTGCAGGAGCTAGATGCCCAGCCTTGCAGGCAGATGGAGAGAGATGTGGCCTGAAAGCCATGCTTGCTATCTCTATGGGGAAGTTTATGGCCTGAGGCAGGTGTGAGTTCTGTGCTCAGGCTGCCTGGACCTAAACCCAATGCTGGTAGGGCACTGCAAGAGTGAGACTGGACTCACCAGCTGCCTCAGGGCTAAGGCTTACTGCTGCTGGCTATTCTACACTCCCTTTCTGAACTCCTCTGCACAGCAGTTATACACTCCTCTGGATCATTACCTCAGTGGCCTGAGAACCACCTCTCATTCCCTACAGTGGCCATAGCAGTCCCTGCTCAAAGAGAGTCTAAGCTCAGACCCACCTAAACCTGCCCCCACCTAACTGCCCTGGTAGCTTCACACAAAAAACAAACCTTTGGGAACTATATGGCCCTCCCATTGAACAAGAAACCAGAATACTTACTCTGGACAACTTAAGGCAAGCTCAAATCCCACTCCTACTGCCACAGCTGGTGCTCTTTTGCAAGCACTACCTCCTAGCTGGAGAACAATAAACTCAGGCCATTATAGCACCTCTCGGCAGAATAACACTGTACCTAGGAAGGAGAAAATGGCTGCAGGATCTCAACTAACACCATGCCTGTGACACCCTGGCTAACCAAGGTCCTCAATCTGTCCATGTGATAAGTTCACTACTAGCATAACCAGCATTCGAGAAATCCAGCACACTAAGCCTATCTACAACCAAGGAATCTCACAGAGTCTATGTCAGTTCCCTGTCACCTCCATCAGGTGCTGGTATCCACTTCTAGGAAACTGACAACAGGTCATATCACTGGATCCTTTACAGACATTCCCCAGCACCAGCCTGGAACCTGGTAGCCCCATGGAGTGACTATACCCAAAAGAGCAGTAACAATCACTGCAGTCTGACTTGTAGGAAGTCCTATTTTGAGGACAAGGGGAAGAGCACAACATCAAGGGAATATCCTATGGGACCAAGAATCTGAATGGCAGAACTTAAGTACCAGACCTTTCCGCTGCTGGGAAGTTTCTTATAGCAGAGACACAATGGCAGTGCTGGGCAGGGTAGGGAAAGTCTGTACCTCTATTCCCACAGGCTGCAAGCCTCTGTAATCATGAAGGGCTTTGGAGAAAGGGTCCTTGTTCCCTGCCTCCCCGACCCCTGGTACACCACTACAGACACAGCTGGAGCTTCTCCCATTAGAATATAGCATGGATGCTCCTATAGACAGACTTTCTGGAACAATTCAGGATGATTGTAGCCTCATAGGATAAGCACTCCCCAGATTTAGCCCTGCATGAGAGACAGAGTCACAATTCCTCTCTACTTAGAACATCAACATTCCTACAGATGAAAGGTACCTGTCTAATCTGAATAGCCAAAACACTGAGGATGGGGTGAAGCTGCGAGGTAGATAGCTTTTCTGCTGGCCTGACAGGGTTGCTGAGGTAGCTTTTACTCTTCACCCTGATGAAACCTCAGCACATCTAATTGAGAACTCTCTCACCCACTTTTATTAAGGCTGGGACCTCTGCCTGTCATTAGGTATTACATCTACCCACCTGCTTTAGCTGTAAATGGTGCCTACCTAGAGATACCTCCACTGGCCTATAGACTGAATCATCAACTTAGTAAATAAAATACTGGAGAAAATTTAAATATAGTATATAACACAAGAGAATGATGTAAGCTCCAAGAGATCCCTGCCATTCCAACCCCCATGGAGATAGTGAACTTTGCTACACTACTAAGTATATAACTATTACAACCAGCATCTGGGAAAGCCAGTGCATAATGACTCTCTCTAACTAAGGAACTCATATAGAGTCTTCATTCCTAAAAGCACCAAGAATCAAATTAGGCTGAAATAAACTATAAACATCAAGTTGGATCCTTGAGAGGGGGAAAAAAATAAAAGAAAAATCCAGTCCAATCAAAAATAAATTCAAGAAAAATTTAAAGAAACAATTATGCAAATCAGAAGGAACTAGAAAAGTAATTCTACTAATATCACAAAAAAGCGTTCTATAACACCCACAAAACATCACACAAGCTCCCCAGCAATGAATCCAAACCAAGAAGAAGTCTCAGAAATGCCAGAAAAAAGACTTCAGAAGTTTTATTATTAAGCTACTCAAGGAGATACCAGATAAATGTGAAAAACAACTTAAAGAAATTTAGGGTCGGGTGTGGTGGCTCACACCTCTAATCCCAGCACTTTGGGATGCCAAAGTGGGTGAATCACAAGGTCAGGAGTTCAAAACCAGCCTGGTTAACATGGTGAAACCCCATCTATACTAAAAAGACAAAAAGTTATCTGGGCATGGTGACAGGCACCTGTAATCCCAGCTACTCAGGAGGCTGAGGCAGGACAATCACTTGAACATGGGAGACAGAGGTTGAAGAGTGCTGAGATTGTGCCACTGCACTCCACCTCGGGTGACCGTGTGAGACTCCATCTCAAAAAAAAAAAAAAAAGTAAAAAAAATTTCAAATCCAGGATATGAATTAAAAAATTTCCAGACAAATATATATTACAAAGATAAAAACAATCAGAACTTTCAGAATGAAAGACACACTTAGGTAAAAACAAAATGCAGTGGAAAGTTCCAAAAATAGACTAGAACAAGTAGAGGAAAGAATTTCAGAACTCAAAGACAAGGCTTTTGAATTAATACAATCAGACAAAGACAAAGAAAAAAGAATAAAAAAAATGAACAAAGTCTCCAAGAAATATGGGATTATGTAAAATGTCCAAACCTAGGAATAATTGGTGTTCCTAAGGGAGAAGAGAAGTCTAAAAGTTTGAAAAATTTATTTGAGGGGACAATTGAGAAAAACTTTCTTGGCCTTGCTAGAGATCTAGATATCCAAATACAAAAAGCTGAAAGAACTCCTGAGACATTCATTGCATAAAGACCATCACCAAGGTACATAGTCATCAGGCTATCTGAAGTCAAGATGAAGGAAAGGATCTTAAGAGGGATGATACAAAAGCATAAGGTAAACTATAAAGAAAAACCTAACAGACTGCCAGTAGATTTCTCAGCAGAAATCTATTAGCCAGAAGGAATTGAGGTCTTATCTTTTTGTATCCATTAAAACTAAGCTTCATAAATGAAGGCAAGATAAAGACTATTTCAGACAAACAATTGCTAAGGGAATTTGCTACTACCAAACCAGCACTACTAAAACTGCTACAGGAGTTCTGAACCTTGAAACAAAAGCTCAACATACACCAAAACCGAACCTAATTGAAGCACAAATCCTGCAGACCTATAAAACAACAACACAGTGAATAAAACAAAGTATTTAGGCAATAAACAACATGATGAATAAAATAGTACTTCACATCTCAATATTAATGTTGAATGTAAATGGCCTAAATGCTCCATGAAAAAGATACAGATTGGCAGAATGGATTTAAAAAAACAAACAAACAAACAAACAAACAAGCAAAAACACTGGCCAAATATCTTCTGTCTTCAAAAGATTCACTTAACACATAAAGACTCACTTAAACTTAAGATAAAGGAGTGAAAAAGATATCCTATGCAAATGGAAACCAAAAGCAAGCAGGATGACCTATTCAAATATCATACAAAACAGACTGCAAAGCAACAACAGTAAAATAAAGCAAATAGATATTATATAATAATAAAAGGATTAGTCCAACAGGAATACATAACAATTCTAAATTTATATGTGTCTAACACTGGAGCTACCAAATTTATTTTTAAAAATTACTATTATGCCTAAGAAATGAGATAGACAGCAACATATTAATAGTGGAGGACTTTAATATGCCACTGGCAACACTAGACAGATCATCGAGACAATAAATCTACAAAGAAACAATGGACTTAAACTATACCCTAGAACAAATTGACTTAGCAGATTATTTACACAACATTCATTCCAACAACTGCAGAATATACATTCCTCTCATTCAGCATGTGGTACATCCTCCAAGATAGACCATATGATAGGCCACAAAAAAGGCTCAATAAGTTTAAAAAAGAAAACTGAAATTATAGCAAGTATCTTCTCAGACCACAGTAGAATAAAACTGGAAATCAACTCCAAAAGAAACCCTCCAAACTATACAAATACATGAAAACTATTAATAAATAATCTGCTGTTGAATGATTTTGGGGTTAACAATGAAATCAAGATAAAAATTTAAAAATTATTTGAAATAAGTGATAATAGTGACACAACTTATCAAAACCTCTGAAATACAGCAAAAGCAGTGCTAAGAGGAAAGTTCATAGCATTAAATGTCTACATCAAAGAGTCTGAAAGAGCACAAATAGACTATCTAATGTGACACCTCATGAAACTAGAGAATACCTAATATAGATGATGGGATGATGCGTGCAGCAAATCACCATGGCACATGTATACGTATGCAAAAAACCTGCACATTCTGCATATGTACCCCAGAACTTAAAGTATAATTTAATAAATAAATAAATTTATTTGCTATGGGAGAAAAAAAAAAGAAACTAGAGAAACAAGAACAAACTAAACCCAAATTCAGCAGAAGAAAAGAAATAACAAAGCAGAGCAGAGCTAAATAAAATTGGAACAAATACAAAAAATAAAACAAAAAGCTTGTTCTTTGAAATGATAAACAAAATTGGCACACCATCAGCAAAATTAACCAAGAAATAAAGAGAGAAGATTCAAATAACCTTAATTAGACATGAAACTGGAGCTATTACAATCAATATGACAGAAATACAAGAGATCATTCAAGGTTACTATGAATGCCATTACATGCACAAACCAAAAAACCTACATGAGACAGATAAATTCCTGGAAATATACAATCCTCCAGATTAAATCAGGAAAAAATAGAAATTCTGATCAGATCAATACCAAGCAATAAGACTGAATAGGTAATAAAAATTTGTCAACAAATAAAGTCTCGGACCAGATGAATTCACAGGTGAATTCTATCAAACATCCAAAGAGAAAATGGTACCAATTATACTGAAACTATTCCAAAGATAAAGCAAGAAGGAATCCTCCTTAGATAATTCTATGTAGCCAGTATCACTCTTATGCCAAAACCAGGAAAGGACATTACAAAAAAAGGAAACTACAGACCAATATCCCTGATGAACATAGATGCAAAACCCCTCAACAAAATACTAGCTAATCAAAGCCAACAGCATATCAGAAAGATAATGCATCATGATCAAGTGTATTTCATATTAGGGATGAGAGATGGTTTAACATATGCAAATCAATGAATGTGATATATCACATGAACAGAATTAAAAACAAAAATCATATGATCATTTTAATAGATATGCAAGTCTATAAATGTAATTCACCACATAAACAGAAGCAAAAACAAAAACCACATGATTATCTCAATTGATGCAGAGAAGGCATTTGACAAAATCCAACAGCCCTTTATGCTAAAAACCCTCAATAAACTTGGTATTGATGGAACATATCTCAAAGTAATAAAAGCTATTTATGACAAACCAACAGCCAATATCATACTTAATGGGCAAAAACTGGAAGCATTCCCTTTGAAATCCGGCACTAGACAAGGATGCCCTCTCTCACCACTTCTATTCAACATAGTACTGGAAGTTCTAGCCAGAGCAATCAGGCAAGAAAAAGAAATAAAGCGTATTCAAATAGGAAAGGTGGAAGCCAAATTGTCTCTATTTGCAGACGACATGATAGTATACCTAGAAGACCCCATCACCTCAGCCCAAAAGCTCCTGCAACTGATAAGCAACTTCAGCAAAGTCTCAGGATATAAAATCAATGTTCAAAAATCACAAGCATTCCTATACACCAATAAAAGACTTAAAGAGAACCAAATTAAGAACGAACTGCCATTCACAATTGCTACAAAGAAAATAAAATACCTAGGAATACAACTCACAAGGAATGTAAGGGACCTCTTTAAGGAAAACTACAAACAACTGCTCAACGAAATAAGAGAGGACACAAACAGATGGAGAAACATTCCATGTTCGTGGTTAGGAAGAATCAATATCGTGAAAATGGCTATACTGCCCAAAGTAATTTACACAATCAATGCTATCCCCATCAAACTACCATTGAATTTCTTCACAGAACTGGAAAAAACCACCATGAATTTCATATGGAACCAAAAAAGAGCCCGCATAGCCAAGTCAATTCTAAGCAAAAAGAACACAGCAGGAGGCATCACGCTACCAGACTTCAAACTATATTACAAGGCTACAGTAATCAAAACAGCATGGTACTGGTACCAAAATAGAGATATAGACCAATGGAACGGAACAGAAGCATCGGAGGCAACACAACATATCTACAACCATATTATCTTTGATAAACCAGAGAAAAACAGGCAATGGGGAAAGGATTCCCTATTTAATAAATGGTGTTGGGAAAACTGGCTAGCCATGTGCAGAAAGCAGAAACTGGACCACTTTCTGACACCTTACACTAAAATTAACTCCAGATGGATTAAAGACTTAAACGTAAGACCTGACACCATAAAAACCCTAGAGAAAATCTAGGCAAAACCGTTCAGGACATAGAAGTAGGCAAGGACTTCATGAACAAAACACCAAAAGCATTGGCAACAAAAGCCAAAATAGACAAATGGGACCTAATCAAACTCCACAGCTTCTGCACGGCAAAAGAAACAGTCACTAGAGTGAATCGGCAACCATCAGAATGGGAAAAAATCTTTGCAGTTTACACATCTGACAAAGGGCTGATATCCAGAATTTACAAAGAACTCAAACAGATTTACAGAAAAAAAAACAAACAAGCCCATTCAAAAATGGGCAAAGGATATGAACAGAAACTTTACAAAAGAAGACATACATGAGGCCAACAAACATATGAAAAAGTGCTCATCATCATTGAATCGGCAACCATCAGAATGGGAAAAAATCTTTGCAGTTTACACATCTGACAAAGGGCTGATATCCAGAATTTACAAAGAACTCAAACAGATTTACAGAAAAAAACCAAACAAGCCCATTCAAAAATGGGCAAAGGATATGAACAGAAACTTTACAAAAGAAGACATACATGAGGCCAACAAACATATGAAAAAGTGCTCATCATCATTGGTCATTAGAGAGATGCAAATCAAAACCACATTGAGATATCATCTCACACCAGTTAGAATGGTGATCATTAAAAAATCTGGAGACAGCAGATGCTGGAGAGGATGTGGAGAAATAGGAACACTCTTACACTGTTGGTGGGAGTGTAAATTAGTTCAACCATTGTGGAAGACAGTGTGGCGATTCCTCAGGGACCTAGAAAGAGAAATTCCATTTGACCCAGCAATCCCATTACTGGGTATCTATCCAAAAGACTATAAATCGTTCTACTATAAGGACACATGCACACGAATGTTCATTGCAGCACTGTTTACAATAGCAAAGACCTGGAACCAACCCAAATGCCCATCGATGATAGACTGGACTCGGAAAATGTGGCACATATACACCGTGGAATATTATGCAGCAATCAAAAATGATGAGTTTTTGTCCTTTGTAAGGACATGGATGAATCTGGAGAACATCATTCTCAGCAAACTGACACAAGAACAGAAAAAGAAATACTGCATATACTCACTCATAGGTGGGTGAGAAAAATGAGAACACATGGACACAGAGAGGCGGTCTACTATACACTGGGGACTGTTGGGGGAAATGGGGGAGGGACAGCGGGGGGGGCTGGGGGGGATAGCTTGGGGATGAATACCAAGTGTGGGTGAAGGGGAGGAAGGCGGCAAAACACACTGCCATGTGTGTACCTATGCAACTATCTTGCACGTTCTGCACATGTACCCCAAAACCTATAATGCAATACAAATTAAAAAAAAAAAGTATTTGATTAAATCTAGCCTTCCTTTATGATCAAAACCCTCAACAAAATATGCATATAAGAGACTTACCTCAGAGTAATAAAACCCGTCTCTAACAAACCCAGAGCCAACATCATACTGAATAGGGAAAAGTTGAAAACATTTCCGTTGAGAACTGGAACAAGACACCACTTATATTTAACATAGTACTGAAAGTTCTGGCCAGGCAATCAGTCAAGAGAAGAGAGAAATAAAAGGCATTCAAATTGGAAAAGAGGAAGACAAACTGTAGCTGTTTGCTAACGATACGATCGTATACCTAGCAAAGCCTAAAAACTCATCCAAAAAGTTCCTACATCTGATCAATGAATTCGGTAGTCTCAGGATACAAAATCCATGTATACAAATCAGTAACACTGCTGTACACTAACAATGACCAAGTTGAGACTCAAGTCAAGAACTCAATCCCTTTTACAACAGCTGTAAAACAATTAAAATACTTTGGAATATACTTAGCCAAGAAGGTAAAACATCTGTACAAGGAAAACTACAAAACATTATTGGAAGAAATCATAGATGACACAAACAAATGGAAACAAACTCCCACGTTCATGGATGGGAAGAATCAATATTGTGAAAATGACCATACTACCATACTGCCAAAAGCAATCTACAGATTCAATGAAATTCTCATCAAAATACAATCATCATTCTTCACAGAACTAGAAAAAATTCCTAAAATTCATATGGAGCCAAAAGTAGCCCACATAGTCAAAACAAGACTAAGCAAAAACAACAAATCTAGAGGCATCACATTATTCAACTTCAAATTATACTACAAGGCAATAGTTATCAAGTAGCATGATACTGTTATAAAAATAGGCATGTAGATCAATTGAACAGAATAGAGAACCCAGAAATAAGCCTAATACTTATAGCCAACTGGTCTTTGACAAAGCATACAAAAACACAAATTGGGTAAAGTGTACCCTGCTCAATAAATGGTGCTGGGAAAAACTGACAAGCCACATGTGGGAGAATGAAACTGCGTCCTCATCTCTCACCTTATACAAAAATGAACTCAAGAAGAATCAAAGACTGAAATCTAAAACGTGAAATCATAAAAATTCTAGAAGTGAACATCAGAAAAACTATTTTAGACATTGGCTTAGGCAAAGAATTCATGACTAAGACCACAAAAGCAAATGCAACGAAACCAAAAATAAATAAATGGGGCCTAACTAAACTAAAAAGCTTCTGAACAGAAAAAAAAAAAAAAAAGATCAGCAGAATAAACAGACAGCCCACAGAGTGGAAGAAAATATTAACAAACTACACATCTGACAAAGGGCTACTATCCAGAATCTACAAGGAATTCAAACATATTATCAAGGAAAAAAACAAATAATCCCATCAAAAAGTGGACAAAAGGCAGGAATAGATAATTCTCAAAAAAAGATATACAAATGGCCAACTAATATGAAAAAATGCTCAACATCCCTAATTATCAGGGAAATACAAATTAAAACCATAATAAGTTACTACCTTACTCCTGCAAGAATGGCCATAATTAAAAATAAAAAGCAATAGATATTAGCAAGAATATGGTAAAAATGGAACACTTTTACACTGCTGGTGGGAATATATACTAGTATAACCACTATGGAAAACAGTATGGAACTTCCTCAAAGAACTGAAAGTATAACTATAATTTGATCAAGTAATTGCACTACTGTGTATTTACCCAAAGGAAAAGAAGTCATTATATGGAAAAGACACATGGACACACATGTTTATAGCAGCACAGTTCACAATTTCAGATATGGAACCAAAGTGTCCATCAACCAACAAATTACTGAAGAAAATGTGGTATATATACAACACTATGGAATACTACTCAACCAAAAAAAGAATTAAATAACATATTTTTGCAGCAATTTGGATGGAGCTGGAGGCCATTATTCTAAGTGAAGTAACTAGGAATGAAAAAAAATAAATTTTGTATAATCTCACCTATAAGTGGAAGCTAAACTATGAGTATGCAAAGGCATAATAATGACAATGGACTTTGAGGACTCAGCAGGTGGGGAAGGGTGTAAGAGGGGTGAGGAAAAAAAAGATTACATACAGGGTCCAGTGTACACCTCAGGTGACAGTGCACCAAAATCTCAGAAATCATCACTAAAGAATTTATCCATGTAACCAAAAACCACCTATATCCCAAAAACTGTTAAAATTAAAAAAATTATACAATAATAATAAAGGTCAATTCTGCTACCATGTTTGAAGTAAAGTGAAAACAAGTTATCTATAAAATAATACACAATTTATTCATGGAATCATAGATTATAAAAACCTTGGGCCATTTTCACCCAAAGGCCAGATAAAAAGTCAACAGCAAATTTGTCCTAAATATTACCTTTTACTGATAAAAGAGTAAGAATAGCTAGGACAATATTTATTTTATAATAAAGATATACTTTTAAAAAATCTAGATCTTTAATATTCACTTTCCTAATAGGCTAATTCAATGGAAAAACACAGGTGATTATAAAGTAAACTGATATTACCACACATAGATATCACATAAATTACAATAAAAAATACTAAAGTAAAAATAACAGAAGTAGAGCTCTGATGAAACAGAAAAGATTTCTAAAAGAACTATCCATCAGAGCAGAACTGAAGAGAGAGAAGCACAAAAAAAAAACCTTCAAAAAATCAACGAATCCAGGAGCTGGTTTTTTGAAAAGATCAACAAAATAAATAGACTGCTAGCCAGACTAATAAAAAAGAATAGAGAGAAGAATCAAAGAGATGCAACAAAAAAAGATAAAGGGAACATCACCATCAATTCCACAGAAACAAACTACCTTCAGAGATTACCACAAACAACTCTATGTACACAAACCAGTAAATCTGGAAGAAATGGTTAAATTCCTGGACACTTGTGCCCTCCCAAGCCTAAACCAGGAAGAAGTTGAAACCCTGAATAGACCAATAACAAAGGCTGAAGTTGAGGCAGCAATTAATAATCTACCAACCAAAAAAAGTCCAGGTCCAGATGAGTTTACAGCTGAATTCTACCAGATGTACAAAGAGGAGCTGGTACCATTTCTTCTGAAACTATTCCAAACAATACAAAAAGAGGAAATCCTCCCCAACTCATTTTGTAAGATCAACATCATCCTGATACCAAAACTGGACAGAGAATCAAATAAAAAAGAAAACTTAAGGCCAATATCCATGATGAACACAGATATAAAAATCTTAAATAAAATACTGGCAAACCAATTGCAACAGCAAATCAAAAACCTTAATCATCAAGATAAAGTAGGCTTCATCCTCAGGATGCAAGGCTGGTTCAATATATGCAAGTGCATAAATGTAATCCATCGCATAAACAGAACCAAAGACAAAAATCACATGATTATCTGAATAGATGCAGAGAAGGCCTTTGACAAAATTCAACAGCCCTTATGATAAAAACTCTCAATAAACTAAGTATCGATGGAAAGTATCACAAAATAATAAAAGGTATTTATGACAAACCCACAATATCATAGTGCATGGGCAAAAACTGGAAGCATTCCCTTTGAAATCTGGCACAAGACAAGGACATCCTCTCTCACCACTCCTATTCAATATAGTATTGGAAGTTCTAGCCCGACAAATCAGGCAAGAAAAAAAAAATAAGGGGTATCCAATTAGGAAAAGAGGAAGTCAAATGTCTCTATTTGCAGACAATATGATTGTATACTTAGAAGACACCATCATCTCAGCCCCAAATCTCCTGAAACTAATTAGCAAATTCAGCAAGGACTCAGGATACAAAATTAATGTGCAGAAATCACAAGCATTTTTATACATCAATAACAGACAAACAGAGAGCCAAATCAAAAGCGAACTCCCCTTCACAATTGCTACAAAGAGAATAATACCTAGGAATATAACTAACAAAGGATGTAAAGGACCTCTTCAAGGAGAACTACAAACCACTGCTCAAGGAAATAAGAGAGGACATAAACAGATGAAAAATGCTCATGCGCATGGTTGGGAAGAATCAATATTGTAAAAATACCCATACTGCCCAAAATAATTTACAGATTCAACGCTATCCCCATCAAGCTACCAATGACCTTCTTCACAGAACTGGAAAAAACCACTTCAAACTTCAAATGGAACCAAAAGAGAGCCTGCATAGCCTAAACAATCCTAAGCAAAAGAGCATAGCTGAAGGCATCACACTGCCTGACTTCAAACTATACTACAAGGCCACAGTAATCAAAACAGCATGGTACTGGTACCAAAACAGAGACATAGACCAACAGAAGAGAACAGAGGCCTCAGAAGCAACACCACACATCTACAAATATCTGATCTTTGACAAACCTGACAAAAACAAGCAATGGGGAAAGGATTTCCTGTTTAATAAATGATGTTGGGAAAACTGGCTAGTCATGTGCAGAAAGCAGAAACTGGACCCCTTCCTGACACCTTACACTAAAATTAACTCCAGATGGATTAAAGATCTATCTAAAATTAACTCCAGATGGATTAAAGACCTAACAGCATAAAAACCCTAGAAGAAAACCTAGGCAAAACCATTCAGGACATAGGCATAGGCAAGGACTTCATGGCTAAAACACCAAAAGCAATGTCATCAAAAGCCAAAATAGACAAATGGGATCTAATTAAACTCCAGAGCTTTGGTACAGCCAAAGAAACAATCATTAGAGTGAACCAGCAACCAACAGAATGGGAAAAACTTTTTGCAAGCTATCTATTTGACGAAGGGCTAATATCCAGAATCTACAAAGAACTAAAACAGATTTGCAAGAAACAAACAAACAAACCAATTCAAAAGTGGGCAAAGGATATGAACAGGCACTTTACAAAAGAATATATCTATGAGGCCAACAAACATATGAAAAAATGTTCACCATCAGTGGTCATTAAAGAAATGCAAATCAAAACAACATTGAGATACAGTCTCATGCCAGTTAGAATGGCAATCATTAAAAAATCATGAGACAACAGATGCTGAAGAGGATGTAGAGAAATAGGAACACTTTTACACTGTGCAACCATTGTGGAAGACGGTGTGGCACTTCCTCAAGGACCTAGAAATAGAAATACTATTTGACCTAGCAATCACATTACTGGGTATATACCAAAAGAATTATAAATTGTTCTATTATAAAGACACATGCACACGTACATTCACTGTGGCACTGTTTACAACAGCAAAGAATTGGAACCAACCCAAATGTCCATCAACGATAGGCTGGATAAAGAAAATGTGGTATATACACACCATGGACATGGACATGGATGAATCTGGAAACCATCATTGTCAGCAAACTGACACAAGAACAGAAAACCAAACAATGAATGTTCTCACTCATAGAAGGGTGTTTAACAATGAGAACACATGGACACAGGGAGGGGAGCATCACACACTGTAGTCAGTTGGGGGGGCTAGGGGAGGGACAGCAGGGGTTAGGAAGGGTGGGGAGGGATAACATGGGGAGAAATACCGGATATAAGTGAGAGGGGGATGAAGGCAGCAAAACATCTTGCCATGTATGTACCTGTGCAATAATCCTGCATGATCTGTACAGGTACCCCAGAACCTAAAGCACAATAAAATAAAGAATTGTACAGAGTACCCAGAACAATTTTATTAATAATGCCAATAATATTTTATTTGCAATGGCAATGATATTTTAATTTTTCAGTAAATGTGTAGGAGATTTGAGAATTTTCACTATGGAGATTTGCCATTTAGTTCATTCATATCGTAGACTATGTCCAAAACCATGATGTTTTATTTTAATGTGAACTTTATTAATTCAGAAAATCACTGGCTTCCAAATAAAGCTAACAGCCTTTAAAAATGATATTAATGCCAAAATGGGAATATAAATTCAGTAAGCATGTTTTTCATTTACTTTGTATAAACTACATGTTGAGATTTATTCACTGATTTCAAAGTTATGAATGATGTTTAAACACTAAATAATATTGCAAGTCAATATCTGACCTACATTATTTTCATAACATTCATTTTTACTCAAATTGAGTGGAATGTTGTCAGGTTAATTGCCCTAACTTTCTCTAAGTAATGTTCCAAAGCTTCATATTGGCAGATGTACCTGTCTTTTGTTAACTGAATATCCTAGGGCCATTTAAGCTTTTAACTATTATTAATTATGGCTGTTAGATTTATGCATTATCATATGAAGCTAGCATCAAGTGGTCTTCCCTCCACTTGGATTTCTCATCAGTTATTCTTATAAGCACATACTCTGAAGTCATTTTTCAACCTAATATACAGCACGAAAATTGTAGGCTCTGTAGTTTTGATGGATTATATTGTGCTATATAATTCAGTGCATTATACTATTCTTCAGTTTTTTTCCTACATTTTTAGCTCATCTAAATGAGTATTCTGCTTTTAATATTTATATGTGAAATCCAATTAAATTAATAAATTTTCCTAGCTTGAATATGATACTTTTTTAACATGAATATACATGCTTTTAATGAAACACAAAAGCAGTCTATATGCTTATTCCACAAATAATGTAATAGGCATATAGACTGCTTTTGTGTTTCCCTCTTTCTTCTCCAATTATTTTCTATACAGTTTCTGAGCATCTTCTGCATTTTTCTTGGTTTGTAGTGTGTATTTCAGTTGGAATTAGGAGAATATTCTGGGACTAAGTGATATTTACCATTCTTCCATTCTGAATTTAGCAATGATAGTTGCCTTTATTGTGTATTCTTTGAACTATTAAACAGTCATTAGGGATAGACTCTGTGTCTACTATCTTAGGGTAGTTTTTCTTTTTTCCTCTTGGTTGAGTGGTATCTAAACATCATGAAGCTCCTCTGGATGCAGAAGAGATAAGGCACAAAGACGTGAAACTCTTTCATGTTTAAGTTCTGATGCTAAAGATCTTATGATGCCAAGTCTACAGGGAGAAAAGGGTAGAGAAGTTCAAAGAACAAAGGGAGTGACTGCAAAGGCATGTTGATTTCTGTCTCTCTGACATGGTTTCTCTCCTCTGTCCCTTATTATTAAATATGGGTGATTCTGGCTCTGGTAACATTTACCACTTATTTTGAAATTTTTATAAGGAAGTAGTGTGATATAGTAGAAAGACCACTAGGTACTGGTGTTCCTCAGGCTGAGTCCCAGGCATTTTCACTAATATCACTCTCTCTGTGATCCTGGAAGATCGCAGCTGTTTACTTGAATTGTGACTTCAAATTCATAACTTCACCTTGAAATTCTCCTTCAGAATCTAGACTTGCATTGCTAGTTTTTTACTTGACTTTCATCTGATTCTCATAGGAATCTCAGACTTGGTAAGTGTCAATGTGAACTGCTGATTTCTCTCCTGATTCTATTTTCTACATTTACCCAGTCCTCCTCATCTCAGTAACGACATGACACACTATTTAGTCATTGGATCAAGCAAGAAAGCCAAGGGGGTCAAGTCACTTTCCTTACTCACCTCTGCACTCCCATCTCTAATCCATCAGCATGTCCTTTCAGCTTTATGCATGAAGTTGGTTCTAGTATATCACCTATCTCCACATCCACCACTGTTGCCTCCTTTCTAGTTCAATATTGCCCTTCTCTAATAGTCCCATCAGTGGTCTCCTCAATTCCAATGCTAACCCCCTGTCATTCTTTTCCTAGAGTTATTAGAGCGATCTTTGTAAAATGTAAATGGAATAACATCCTGTATTTGAAATATGTCGTCTATATATCCCTCAAATATTTATCATCTATCTATCATCTGTCTATCTATTCCATCATCTCTCTATCTATGTTTGAACTCAGTATATTCCCCTAGTCACTTTGCTCCTCTATGTGATTTTTTACTCCTCCTAGAACTTGCAAAGGATTTTCCACCTTTAGGGCTTTTATACAAATCATTCCTCTAGAAGTGTTACTTGTTTCCCTGGCAGACTATTCCTCCTATTTTAGGTTTCATATTAAATATACCAAAAGGCCATCCCTGTAGGTTCTGTTGGCTATTTTCTTTCATTCATGTCATTCAAAGTTTATTATAATATAATTATCTTTGTATCTACTTTTATCTGCCTGTTGCATTACACTATAAGCTTTATGAGGGCCATGATATGTTTTTCTTATTCAATCTTGAATCCTCAGGGTCTAATTCAATGGCTACCACATATAGATGCTGCATAATAAATACATATTATCTAAAAGATATGGTTATATATTCGAGTCCTGGTAGTAAATGTGCAGAATTTTTCCCTTCACCAAAAGGATTCAGAAACAGGACTTTCTGAGTTGTAGGGAAAAATCCTCCTTTCTTAAATCCAACAATATGATAAATATGCAAACTTAGTGATCTACTGTATACATCTGAGATGCCCTTTTACCATTTTATTAACTGTCTTACTTTGAAAGTATCAGAAACATCCTAAGTCTTTCTTCACATGTAAAATGAGAATATTTATTTGACCAGCAAATCTCTATTATGTTATAAAGATCTAACACAGTAATGTGCACAAATATCTCTTATGCTAGTGAAATAAATACAAATTTGAAGAATTATTGCTCTGGGCTGTTAGATGTCAATTTGACATTGTGAAGTTTTATTGTGTGTACTGTTCTTCTATCTCATTTTTCTGCTTCTAATTTTCCTGTAATTTTAGATACCAAATATACAAACTAGAATATACAAACAAGAACAGTTTGTAAAGTAAAAGTATAGTGCCTCTGAGTAAATATGAGGGAGAAGATACGGTCTATGAGTACATATATGTGTATTAGTGTATACACTTCATGACTAATGGTTTTGCCAACAGCATATTTTGGAGATCCAGGGCATCTTTTGTCTTTAATCAAGACTAAAGTGAATTTTCATGTATTGTTATTTTGTGGTAATTACTAGAAAAAGCGAATGCCCCAGATAACTTGCCATCTATTTGACCCTACTGATCATATAATGCATCACTTTAGAATGGGTCAGTTACAGTCTTAAATAACGTCTTGCTTGTCCAAGTTGTGTTTAGCATTTTCTGACTATAATATTTGAATATAATATAAAGAGTAATTCTCTTTAACAGTCTCTAAAGAATGCCAACCAATTTTGCTAATGCAATGGTGCATCTGAATGGTGCATTGTTTTGTTAATGTTGATAGTATCTGAGAATTTTATCATTAAAAAAATAAAACTAGGCAGGGTGCGGTGGTTCACGCCTGTAATCCCAGCACTTTGGGAGGCCAAGGCATGCAGATGAGCTGAGGTCAGGAGTTCGAGACCAGCCTGGCCAACATGGTGAAACCCTGTCTCTACTAAAAATATAAAAAAATTAACCTGGCATTGTGGTGGTTGTCTGTAACACCAGGTACTCAGGAGGCTGAGGCAAGAAAATTGCTTGAACCTGGGAGCTGGGGGTTGCAGTGAGCCAAGATCAAATCATTGCACTCCAGCTGGGGCAACAGAGCGGCACTCCATTCCAAAAATGAAAAAAAAAAAAAAATAATAATAAATAACTAAAACTAAATGATCTACTTTTTTTACATAGAGATGATACTCAGTGTTGAGTTTTTTGTTTTGGTTTGGTTTATTTTTCCAGTAGAGATAAAATTTGCCCCAATACAGCCATATTTTTTCACTTGGCTTTATTGTTTTATTTTCAAAGCAAGTGTCTGAGGTCATGAAATGGAGGACAATAACTTGTACTAAATATAAAAAAGGAACCATCATTTAGTGAGTATCTCCCTTCTGTCAGCAACTTTACATACATATTTTCACAATAATCTTCAGGTAGATACTCATGACAGCAGTTGCAGAGATGATGAACTGGATTCAGAAAAGTTAAGTAACAAGTCAAGGTTACACAGCAAATAAATCACACAGATTTATCACTGCCAGGGCCTTTTTTTTTTTAACAAAAACTGAACCATTCTGCCTAAAATCTTGGCAGACATAGCTTTGAGCTCAACCCACTTCTCTCTCTCTCTCTCTCTCTCTCTCTCTCTCTCACACACACACACACACACACACACACACAGAGGAAAGATCTCTTTGAATTGGATGTTAATAAATCTTAGCAAAAGCTCTTTTTTTTTGAGATGGAGTTTCACTGTTGTTACCCAGGCTGGAGTGCAATGGCACGATCTTGACTCACTGCAACCACCTCCGCCTTCTGGGTTCAAGCAATTTTCCTGCCTTAGCCTCCCGAGTAGCTGGGACTACAGGCACGCACCACCATGTCCAGCTAATTTTTGTATTTTTAGTAGAGACAGGGTTTCACCTTGTTAACATTTTTTTTTTTTTTTTTTTTTTTTTTTTGAGACGGAGTTTCGCTCTTGTTACCCAGGCTGGAGTGCAATGACAACCTCTGCCTCCTGGGTTCAGGCAATTCTCCTGCCTCAGCCTCCTGAGTAGCTGGGATTACAGGCATACACCACCATGCCCAGCTAATTTTTTGTATTTTTAGTAGATGACTATATTGGTGTAGCAATTCTGGTAGAGGTGACGAGAATTTCTCTGGCCAGGACATCACCCATCCACCAACTACTGGAAGTGTTGGCTGCTAATTGCTCATAGATGTATTTTTTTAAAAATTATCTTTTGATAGAATCCATTTTGCTTGAAAATGTCTGAGAAATTATGCCTCACACTCAACACCAGTGGCCCTAACAGCCAGCAGCCAACTGATATGGGGATACAAAGCTTGGTCACTTTGCCTCTAGGTGGGACAACTCTATAGTACTGATAATGTAGCCGAGGTCCTTGTAGGACCAGGCTGACAACAGACTCGAGCTAAAACTTCATCATCACTTGGCTTCTGCCCCTTCCCTGATCAGCTTCTCTCATACCATTTGGGTTTTTCTTAAAAGCTGTCTATTGGATACAAATCCACATTGCAAAATTTCAAGCTTTTCTGGGAAAACTTGATGCAGGACAGAGGCTTATTGTAGTTTCATTACTTATTTTTTTTAAATGCATTACAGCAACAGAGTAATAATCATATATGGGCACAATCTTGTAAACAGAGTATTTTGCTTACCCATGGGTCTCTGTTAACCAGAAGATAAAGCGTATGAAAGATACTTAAGAAAAACAGAACCATCCCAAATGCCGTAAAATATTAGAAGTGTCTCCTCTTTGGAAAAGTAAAATAATAATAATAATAATATAAAGGAATGTACAATACTACTAAGTACAATAAACAGAACAAAGTATAGTATATGACAAAGAGAAAAGAAAACAGCTTTTGGTAGGATATATTACAAAAGTATAGCTAAATAAACTCTGCAAGCGAAATACTATCTTCTCCTTGATTTTGCTCCAGAGATGGCAGAACCAATCTTTTATAGAAGAAACAAATCTCCATTTTTTTCTAAGAAATAGTAAATAAAGTGTTTCACCAGGACTGCAAAGTTACTCAATAACAAATTTAGCATTATTTATTAATTATTTCATGCAGATAATTTTCTTAAGGCATCAGGAGAAAATAAACATTAAGGAAAGTAGAGCAGTGAAGGAGAAAATAACTACACTGTTCTACATCAATCCTTTCTGTGCCTTTCTGAATATCCTCTGAACTTATCACTAATACGTACATCATCACTGGAAAGGTAGAATGTTTAGTTTCTTGAAGCCCTGTAATTTTTGTTCAATTTGTCATAAACTTCTACCTAGAAAGAAGTCATAAACTTGAATGTCTTCATAGAGTCTTTCAACCTTTGTGGTAAACTCTTTAGCTTCCCTTAGAGCAATATTTATTTACTTCCTTACTAATTCATTCTTTTACCCTAGTCCTGTTCCTCCCCCTGCACCCCCAAAGTAATGTCCAGTGATTTATTCAGACTGCTTGAATAAGAAACTAACAGAATTGAAGCTCAGGAATTTGCGTATTAAAACCATTTTAAGCAAGGATCTTCAAATTGTATATGTTCCCTTAGGATCACAAATACTTTATTATAAGTACATAAACATATAACTACATGAAAATCATTTCCTAGAACCTCAAATTCTATGTGAACTGTTTTCTAGAACTGGTTCATAGCATCCTGGTTTTTCTTTTCCTTTTTTTTTTTTTTTTTTTGAGACAGTTTCACTTTGTCCCCCAGGCTAGAGTATAGAGTGCAGTGGCATGATCTTGGCTCACTGCAACCTCTGCCTCCCGGGTTCAAGCAATTCTCCTGTCTCAACCTCCTGCATAGCTGTGATTACAGGCATCCACCACCACCTGGCTAATTTTTATATCTTTAGTGAAAATGGGGTTTCCCTACATTGGCCAAGCTGGTCTCAAACTTCTGACCTCAAGTAATCTGCCCACCTTGGCCTCCCAAAGTGCCAGGATTACAGGTGTGAGCCACCACGCCTGGCTCTGGTTTTTCCTTTCTAACTTCTGTTTTCATCATCACATTTTTCCTACTTTGAAAAGAGGAGTAAATTACTGCTCAAGGTATAACACTATTTGCCATACCAACCAAGGGGCAATTTGAAAATGCATTGCTCCCACTGGAAGAGTCTAGCAGGGGAAGCAGAGAGTTTCAATGAGTTATTGAAAGTTGCTGTGCCTTTCTTCTCACTAAATCAAAAATATCTCAGTGCCGGTCCCCTGTTTCTGCTAGATGGTCTCTTTTCTATCCATCCATCTATTGATGGATCAATCATTCTCCTGTTCTATAATTCTATCATTCTGTGATTCTATCTAGAATTCAGAAGAAATCGTCATTTTGAGAATATAAATCAACATTTTAATTTGAATGGACAGTTTTCTTAGGCTTTTCTGACCAATAGCAAGCCTGATTTGGCAGATTGGTTTGATAATGAGAACTGGCCTTTGACCATTTACTATCAATTGAATAATATAAACCTGTGGCTATGAGCTTCTGACAAATATGTATTTATAGCACATTTCTATCTTAGTCAGCTCAGGCTGCTCTAACAAAATACCATAGGCCAGTTAGCTGATAAACAATAAGAGCTTATTTCTCACAGTTCTGGAGGCAGGAAGTCCAAGATCAGGGTAATATCATGAGATCTGGTGAGGGCGCCTTTCTGGTTTGCAGAAGGCCACCTTCTTTCTGTGTCCTCTCATGGTGAAGGGGGAGCTCCAGGCTCTTTCTTTTCTTATAGGGACACTGATCCCATCATGGGGCCACCAGTCTTATAAGGTCATCTAAACCTAATATTCTGCGAAGACCCCACATATAAAAACCATCGCATTTGGGGGTAGGGCTTCAACATATGAATTTGAGGCAGACATAAACATTTGATCTGTAATGATATGTCATATAAAACAGGCTGGAGTTATTTAAATTTATAAAAATAATTTGACCTATCAATTTTATATGAGGGTTTATATTAGTTTTCAAAATTTGGGGGCATACATGAAGAAGAAAACTAAAGTGCTTTGCTCAAAAATTTACAAATTATCTTTCCTATATAAATTCCCAAGCAAACAACACAATCTGGCAAGTAGGGAAGAGAGGAAGCTTGGAAAGGTCCCACTAATATTCCCTTTCAATCTTAGTCAACTATCTTTCACTCCAAGAGTAGTACCAGAAGGAAGGGAGAGATTATCAGTGTTGAGGCAGACACAGAAGAAAGGCCTGGAGCAAACTGTAGTAACATTATAGTATGACTGTGTAGAAAGTGATAGATGTGTGGCTGCATATGTCCCTATGCATTCATCAAGGTAAAAAGACAAAAGGAAAGAGATCACACAGACCTCTTTAGTACAAAACAGGAAAGTGGAAGATAATTTTAGAGGAGGATGTTCATTCTGGAAACCGGTTCACTCAATTAAAATTTTTATTCATTTCATTTTTTTTTTTACCAAGTATATGATCCTAATTTGGGAAAATTCTAGGTGGCATTTACTAGTTGTTAAAAAGGATTGTTGATAATTTTGATAATGCAAAAAATAATCGACATGAACTCAGTTTTTGGTAGAGAAGCACATACGTCTACTTCAATTACATAAATTAATTTACAAATAAAGGAGTTAATTATATAATTAATTGGATTTTTTAAAAGAACCACTTAAAAACCTTTCTCTTCCTAGAGTATTTTCAGTCGATCCACCAAAATATCATGGAGAAAAATGCAAAAAAAGGTGTTTATGCATTCAATACAAAAGAACCATGTTTAGCATTTGCTGCTTTTGTGATAGTCTCCTAGGATCACATTTCACAGCAGTCTTAAAAAAATTCTCCCAATTCAAGCCCGTAATTTAAAATGCAAAATGCACAGGTATATAGAGCTTTGTCCAGAGAAAAGAAGACTGTTTGCATGACTGGCATTTAAAATGGTTGTCAAAAACTTCTCACCAACATTACTTGTAGCAGGAAAATCATGAACATCCTGGCAGAGACAATGATAACCCTAGCTGACATGAAAAATAAGATGCATTCAGTGTTTAATAGCTTTGGTAATTTTTTTTTTAACGTGAACTGCATGTTTCCTAAAATTCCCCTTTAGTCTTCTGTTCTCAAAAGCCAGCTCTCTCATTATTATTCCACATTAGTTCCATTTGCTGGTTTGACAACTAAAGGCCTGGTGGCTAGATGCAAATTCTGCTTTCTGATGTTAATTTAACATCAGATGTTGTGAGTCTGTCATTTGCCAAAAGCTTACAGGAGTCTCAGAATCATTTTGAGAAGAACTGCACAAATCTAGGCAACACAACGTAATTATACAAATTGATTTGTTAGTTCTGAAAGTGAACATTCTCCTAACTAAAAGATAAAAAGACCACGATTCCTGTGTAAAGATTTCATCTCTTTCTTGGACAAGAAATGTTGCTATGTATAAAATGTTACCTGTTTCCTCCTCAATCACACCCAGACTGACACACCTTGCTATAAATGAAGCACAGAAAGGGATGCAGGACCCCACACTTCAATCAGTAAGTGATTATCATGAAATCAGTTGATGACTCTAGTATGAGTAAAGGATGAGTTAAAAATAGATGTGTGGCTTAAGAAGTGTGGAATTAATTGTGTTAACAGAGATTTTCAAATTTGAAAAATAGGAGTTCAGTGTAATATCAAAAGAATTCCTAAAATTAGTATTCAGGACCATAGCAGGTAAATATAAGGATAGGAAGAGACTTAGAAGTAAAGCTATCTTGCCTCTGAAGATTGAGCAATTATATTTGCAAAGAGTTTGCATTTTTACGGATATGAAGAAATATTCTTTGGATTAGGTACCAAAGAATGTTTGCTTTTGAAATACAGAGAAATAGATCCAGATATTTAGTTTAATAAGTCCCCTCTATTCTAAAATATGGCATTTCAATTATTTTAATTGAAGGTTTCAAGAATCAGATCTAAATGTAATTTTCAGACGCTGCACTACGATTGTGCGTAAAGAAAGACTAAGTGCAGGAGACCCAGACATTGTAATACAGTGCTTGGCAAATGATACCTGCTTTATAAATGTGTTGAATGTATACACAACATCTTTGAGAGACTATGTGGAATAAGACAAAATTTCCCTTTAGATCATCTTTACACTTTCAAAGATACTTAATGGTCTCTCTGTCTAACCAGTGCTTTTTTGGCAATGCCTTTCGAATTTCCTTTGTAGACTTTCGTTCTAGCCTTAGCAAATGAATCTGACATGGTCAAGTCAGAGATTTAGCTATATGAGAGGTGGATATCCATGGAGAAGTGGATATACAAAGAAAGGGATGATATGGGCAGAGGAGGAGCAGACACTCTTACCTATCTAGCCCAGTTTCTCACAACGTGGGCTTCTTATAGCTCCGGGTGGAGTTGCTGGAATAAACCCTCAGCTTTTACATTTATAGATTCTCAAGGTCCATCCAATACAAAAATCTCTTAAATATTAGTGCATTTTGATATTAAAGGAGAAGAGGTATAGCTAGAGAAAATAGCTCAAAGTACTACTTTGTACAATAGTTTGAAGCCTATTTCATTCTCTTTACCTTTTTTCCTTCTTTTTCATTTCAGCCTTTCCTCTGACCAGCAAGAAAAGGTTAAGTGATACAGAGTCATAAGAGTAATCTGAAAAAACCGGACGGCTTAGATAGCTAAGATTCGGTTGGGCAGATTGTCGTAACCTGAGGTTCTTTCCATTTGTTATAGCAGACATTATTGTTTACATGACTAATTCCCAGACTTTTTCTTCCTTGCTGTCTTCTGCTAGAGTGAATGAAAGAGCCTGTTTCTCAGCTTCCCTTCAAGCTAGGGGAGGTGATATTGTTCATATGGACCAGTGAGATGGTAGTTTAATTGCTAATAAAATCTAAAAAAAACCTCTTGCTTCCTGATAAAAGGGACAAATATTTTTAAAATAAATTAATGGGTGGATGAATGAGTACTTAAGATTTCATAATCATAGCCAAGGAAAACATTTGTTTGCCAAGATTGTACTTTCCCATTTTGAATTGATTTATATCAACTTGCCTATATAAAATATTGCTAGATAATGCACAGCAGAGTACCTCTCACCTACTAAGCACCTAGAGCAAAGTGAAAGGATAACTGAGAAGTATTTGAAACAAGAGATGCTTTTTGTTTTCTTAATTGCATTTTAGGTTTTGGGGTACATGTGAAGAACATGCAAGATTGTTGCATAGGTACACACATGGCAGTGTGATTTCCTGCCTTCCTCCCCACCTATATCTGGCATTTCTCCCCATGCTATCTCTCTCCAACTCCCCACCCCCTGCTGTCCCTCCCTTATTTCCCCCCCATAGACCCCAGTGTGTGATTCTTACGGATTAAAACAGGAATATACTGGAACTTTGTGTGTGTGTGGATATATATTAGTGTATGTACTTATATTTAATGTATAACTATTTCTGCAAATGAGACTACATCCATGTACTGTCCTACCATAGTGGATCCTCAAGTGTAAATCTGAAAAGCTTCTATCATACCTTCCATTGAAACTACTTGCATAATTCATTCTGTATTGAGCTCTTTTTTATCCCATAGGAGAGAACACGATTTTGACCATTCATAGTGCACTGAGTCTATTCATTACCTCCATTTATTCCTTCTCTTTGGAGTGACTTGTATGTTCCAAAACACATAATATTCTTTCAGTGGAAGGGGGGACGCTGTATGGTTCTCATCCACCATCATTCATCCAGATTCTATATAGACTCCTCTGTAAGTCTTTCAATTCTCTGGATGTATAATTTTTCCTACATTTTACTAAATAACTTAATCATCATCACTCCTCATGGTTCTCAAGCCCCAATAACTTTGATATGCTTTCTTCTTCCTTCTCCCCTGCCCCTCCCCGTGGAGTCTTTCTTTGCTTAGAATAGGGAAAAACTCCAAGTAATTAGATTCTCATAAATCTTTTCTTCATACACCTGAACCATGCATTTAAACTTCAAAGGTAAAAATCTTATACTTTACACTCCAGCTTCACTGTGAGCAATGAGGACTCCTCCTGTGGCAGTGGAGAGCTTACGTGACACAGTTCTGTAGTAGAAGACAATGTGGTAGGGTAAAGGTGTCAGGGAATTCTTTTATTTATATTTGACAATGTAATTCCACAATTTACCCAGTAATGTTAGCTGAAAGAATCATTTAATTTACAGCTCATATTCATTGTTATCAATTCAGCTTTTGTTTTTTGAACGGTATTTTATTTCATGCCTGATACAATGCTGGGTTATTTATGAACAGACTGCTGTGGAAGACAAACAAGAACTCTGCCCTAATGCAACCTACATTATAGTGAGGGAGACAGCTTGCCAACAGTTAAAAAAACAGAAAAAGAAGATGATTATAGATTGTGAAAAATGACATAAAGGAAACAGGATGAAGGGCTAAAAGGGTGAATCTTGTTGGGTGTGTATCATGGGCCTGCTTTGGATATAGTGGCCCACTCCCTCTGCTCTGTGGTCTCCACATGAGCATATATCTGTTCATTTAGCCTTTGCCCCTTTGTCATGGACTACCCAGGCACACTTGGACAGGTCTCCAATAATTCTGTCTCCTTCTAATCTGCAAGTTTTGCTTGCTCTGTAACACCTTCTCAAACCACTTCAGTCCATGTAGAATTGTCTATTCTTTGAAATAAAAAAATGGATTTTATGTAAGTGTTTAATGTTTAAAAAAAACCTCTTCCTTAATTCTCTAGTTTCCTTTATGTGCAATTTATCTCATCATCATTCTGCATTTTTTTTTAAAATCACACAGGAATTCATTCAGGGAAATTTAAAACAGGTATATCTATTTATGCTAATATATTTTGTTCTGTTTCTTATTTTGCTCCAAATTAGTATTCTCATTTCCAAACACAAAGAGCTTCTACCCAGTAACTAAGAAATAAGCTTCTGTACAATAACCATAAATTATCAGCTGCATATTATGTGGTAGGAATTGTGTTCACTGATTTACATATAGTGTCTCATTTTATGCATATAATAACCTTATGAGATAGGTAGACCCAAGCTCAGAAAGGTTATTTTCTGGAATTGTCTGAATGCTAGATTACAGTGGAATGTGCTCAGAAAGCAGTGAGCCTCTAGAATGAGCATTTTTAAAAGCATTTTCCAGCCTCTGCAAATAAGCCTATTTTTTGGGGGGGCAGGCAAGCAAATTTCCTTTATCAATCAGCTATACATGTTAATTATGAATATTAATAAGGACAACTGATTATTGAGGTTAATAATCAAGGTAATCCTAAAAGGCCCAGCTCCCATATTTTTTATATCCATAGAATATTCTAAGTGTAAAAGTGAAAAAAAAAATTTTAAGACAAAAGTATCATTTCTATTTTGTCATTAAACTACTTAAATTTAAGTGAAGACTTTCTTCTGAAATTAAAATTTACTGTACAGAAGACTATTTCCCTAAAATCTCAATGGCTAAAATGCAAAAATTTGAAAGCTTTAGGTTTTCAGGGATAAAAGTGATTTGTTGAATTATATGGCAATAATTATACTTATAAATCCTACCATGAGATCAGTCAGCCATGTGCTGCCCTTTAAAAGAAACCAAAACTGCTGACAGATGTCTGTGAGCTATCAGGCAATAAGATTTTTATCAAATTATGACCTTTTGTTTTTGGCTCTGAAACTGGTTGCAGATTCACCCTTAAGTAATGCACAGGTAACATTCAAGCAATAGCTAGCCTCATAAATGTACCACAGTTCTCCCTGAGAATGTTGTGGGGTGACAAAAGAAATGTCTTTTTTTTTTTTTGGCTGTCATTTAAAGCAAAAGAAATCAGTGTAAACATTAATATTTTATGAGTGAACCTAGCTAACCCAATTACATTAAAAGTAAACTAGAAAAAATTAGCAAAAATTAGGTGTTTACCACATGTCAGTGAAGAACAAAAATATCAGACTACAAGCAGATTATTTTCATATGACGTGGCTGGCAAACTGGCTCTGGCAGGCCAACTCATTTTTAATGGTCCATGATGAGATAAGTAAATAAATTGAAAGTAAACATTTAAGAATGTGTACTATAAATACACGTATAGTAAAGACTGCAGTTAGTATAGCATGGACCTAAATGGCATTGGGATAATGTGCCAAGATTTATGTCAAATCTCCAAATGTTTTAAGATATGTACTCATCATGTACATGGCTTAAATTTGCCTCATCTACTTGTTATTGCTTCTTTCTAATTTCAGATGGGGTAATCTATACACAGAAGCTTCACTGATGCCTTTCGCTGGTCTTCATAAAAGCGTATTTGAGGAAAAGACAAGTAGGCTTTATTCCTCAGAGTAAGAAAAGTTGGGCATGGGAAACCATCATTACAAGTTTAGACTACACAGATGACGAAAATACAATCAGCCAGGACAGGTTTCTAAGCTGAGCTAAAATGAAAGAAGAGTGATAGGGCGGACCTATCTCCAACACCCTTGTCCTTGCCTCCCTTTCTTCAAAGCTTGCCATGTAACAAGGTTCAAATCAATGAGGTATAAACAAAAGTCTGCTAGGGTTTTTCTGGAAGAGCTTCCACTTTCCTTATTGAAGAAAAATAAGCTGCTTCACTCTTCCTCCTGACTTCAACAAGCTGAGAGCTGTAGTAGCCACGTTTTAGCCGAGAGAATTGCAGAGGTGTATACCCTGACATCATTGAGCCTCCACGACAATAGTAGCCACTTGTCTTCAGAATCTTTGTTATCTAAGAAAAATAGCTTGTATTCGTTTTTAGGTTGCTATTTCCCGCCCCCCTCTCTTTTTATTATACTTTAAGTTCTGAGGTACTTGTGCAGAACGTGCAGGTTTGTTATTTAGGTATGCATGTGCCATGATGGTTTGCTGCATCCATCACCCCATCATCTACATTAGGTATTTATCCTAATGCTATTACACCCTTATCCCCCAACCCCTGCTATCCCTCCCCTAGCCCCCCACCCCTGAAAGGCCCCAGTGTGTGATGTTCCCCTCCCTGTATCCATGTGTTCTCATTGTTCAACACCCACTTATGAGTGAGAACATGCAGTGTTTGGTTTTCTGTTCTTTTGTCAGTTTGCTGAGAATGATGGTTATTTTTAAAGGTTCTCTTCACCAGAAATTCTACTATTTGTCCCTGAGTGAACTTCTATATGATAATAGGGCATAGTAATCTCAAGAAGCAAAGTTAGGCAAGGTATGGGGACAGAAATGGATCTGCTTCAGGTTCAGTCTAAGTTCAGATAACCACAAATAGAAAAATCAGTAGATGTATAGATTTTCAAAGTGAGGGAAGCGAGTAGTAATTTAAACAGGGATGGCACATTTAGAAATACAAAGGAATATTTTTAAAAAAGAAAAAATAATGAAACTGGAGATTATCAATACTTTACCATATTAGGAAAATATCCAATTGTTAGAGTTGTGTATTCCTCCATCGAGTATTTGAGTATTTACTACATGCCAGGCACTTCATTGGTATGACCTCTTCTAGACTAGTTCCTTATAACTGGGAATATAAGAAGCACATAATTGGCTGGGTGCAGTAGCTCACGCTTGTAATCCCAGCACTTTGGGAGGCTGAGGTGGGCTGATCACAAGGTCAAGAGATCAAGACCATCCTGGCAAACATAGTGAAACCTTATCTCTACTAAAAGTACAAAAATTAGCCCAGCATGGTGGCACCCACCTGTAATCCCAACTACTCGGGAGGCTGAGGCAGGAGAATTGCTTGAACCCAGGAGGCAGAAGTTGGGGTTAGCTGAGATCATGCCACTGCACTCCAGCCTGGGTGACAGAGTGAGACTCCCTATTAAAAAAATAAAGCATATAACTGATGGCCACAGCAATAAAATAAAATTTAAAGTGTATGTTGTACTTTTTTAAATTTTTTTCTGAAGTTTGGAAAAAATCTGGACAATGCAATCTGATATTTTTGTACAATAAAGTGACATGATTCTGGCACCATATAAGGAGATAAGTTTCTTTTTTTTTAATTGCATTTTAGGATTTGGGGAACATGGGCAGAACATGCAAGATAGTTGCATCGGTACACATGTGGCAGTGTGATTTGCTGCCTTTCTCCCCTTCATCCACATCTGGCATTTCTCCCCATGCAATCCCTCCCCAGCTCCCCACCGCTGTTTCTCTCCTATTCCCCCCAATAGACCCCAGTGTGTAGTGCTCCCCTCCCTGTGTCCATGTGTTCTCATTGTTCATCACCCACCTATGAGTGAGAACATGCAGTATTTCATTTTCTGTTCTTGTGTCAGTTTGCTGAGAATGATGTTCTCCAGATTCATCCATGTCCCTAAAAAGGATACAAACTCATTGTTTTTGATTGCTGCATAATATTCCATGGTGTATATGTGCCACATTTTCCCAGTCCAGTCTATCATCGATGGGCATTTGGGTTGGTTCCAGGTCTTTGCTATTGTAAACAGTGCTGCAATGAACATTTGTGTGTATGTGTCCTTATAGTAGAATGATTTATTTTTTTTTCTATTTTATTTTTTATTATTATTTTTTTAAATTTTTATTGCATTATAGGTTTTGGGGTACACGTGCAGAATGTGCAAGATAGTTGCATAGGTACACACACAGCAGTGTGTTTTGCTGCCTTCCTCCCCTTCACCCACACTTGGCATTCATCCCTAGGCTATCCCTCCCCAGCCCCCCCCTGCTGTCCCTCCCCCATTCCCCCCAATAGACCCCAGTGTGTAGTAGACCCCCTCTCTGTGTCCATGTGTTCTCATTTTTCTCACCCACCTATGAGTGAGTATATACGGTATTTCTTTTTCTGTTCTTGTGTCAGTTTGCTGAGAATGATGTTCTCCAGATTCATCCATGTCCTTACAAAGGACAAAAACTCATCATTTTTGATTGCTGCATAATATTCTATGGTGTATATCTGCCACATTTTCCCAGTCCAGTCTATCATCGTTGGGCATTTGGGTTGGTTCCAGTTCTTTGCTATTGTAAACAGTGCTGCAATGAACATTCGTGTGCATGTGTCCTTATAGGAGAACATTTATAGTCCTTTGGATATATACCCAGTAATGGGATTGCTGGGTCAAATGGAATTTCTATTTCTAGGTCCTTGAGGAATCACCACACTGTCTTCCACAATGGTTGAACTAATTTACACTCCCACCAACAGTGTAAGAGTGTTCCTATTTCTCCACATCCTCTCCAGCATCTGCTGTCTCCAGATTTTTTAATGATCACCATTCTAACTGGCATGAGATGGTATCTCAATGTGGTTTTGATTTGCATCTCTCTAATGACCAGTGATGATGACCATTTTTTCATGTGTTTCTTGGCCTCATGTATGTCTTCTTTTGTAAAGTGTCTGTTCATATCCTTTGCCCATTTTTGAATGGGCTTGTTTGTTTTTTTCTTGTAAATCTCTTTTAGTTCTTTGTAAATGCTGGATATCAGCCCTTTGTCAGATGGGTAAACTGCAAAGATTTTTTCCCATTCTGTTGGTTGCCGATTCACTCTTATGACTGTTTCTTTTGCTGTGCAGAAGCTGTGGAGTTTGATTAGGTCCCATTTGTCTATTTTGGCTTTTGTTGCCAATGCTTTTGGTGTTTTGGTCATGAAGTCCTTGCCTACTCCTATGTCCTGAATGGTTTTGCCTAGATTTTCTTCTAGGGTTTTTATGGTGTCAGGTCTTATGTTTAAGTCTTTAATCCATCTGGAGTTAATTTTAGTGTAAGGTGTCAGGAAGGGGTCCAGTTTCTGCTTTCTGCACATGGCTAGCCAATATTCCCAACACCATTTATTAAACAGGGAATCCTTTTCCTATTGCTTGTTTTTGTCAGGTTTATCCAAGATTGTATGGTTGTAGATATGTTGTGTTGCCTCCGATGCCTCTGTTCTGTTTCATTGGTCTATATCTCTGTTTCGTATCAGTACCATGCTGTTTTGATTACTGTAGCCTTGTAGCATAGTTTAAAGTCCGGTAGTATGCTGCCTCCTGCTGTGTTCTTTTTGCTTAGAATTGACTTGGCTATGCGGGCTCTCTTTTGGTTCCAGATGAAGTTTAAGGTAGTTTTTTCCAGTTCTGTGAAGAAGGTCATTGGTAGCTTGATGGGGATAGCATTGAGTCTGTAAATTACTTTGGGCAGTATGGCCATTTTTACGATATTGATTCTTCCTAACCATGAACATGGGATGTTTCTCCATCTGTTTGTGTCCTCTCTTATTTCATTGAGCAGTGGTTTGTAGTTCTCCTTGAAGAGGTCCTCTACATTCCTTGTTAGTTGTATTCCTAGGTATTTTATTCTCTTTGTAGCAATTGTGAATGGCAGTTCATTCTTGATTTGGCTCTCTTTCAGTCTGTTGTGGGTGTATAGGAATGCTTGGGATTTTTGCACATTGATTTTGTATTCTGAGACTTTGCTGAAGTTGCTTACCAGTTTCAGGAGTTTTTGGGCTGAGACAATGGGGTCTTCTAGATATACTATCATGTCGTCTGCAAATAGAGACAATTTGGCTTCCTCCTTTCCTATTTGAATAACCTTTATTTCTTTTTCTTGCCTGATTGCTCTGGCTAGAACTTCCAGTAGTATATTGAATAGGAGTGGTGAGAGAGGGCATCCTCGTCTAGTGCTGGATTTCAAAGGGAATGCTTCCAGTTTTTGCCCATTCAGTATGATATTGGCTGTTGGTTTGTCATAAATAGCTTTTATTATTTTGTGATACATTCCATCAATAATGAGTTTATTGAGGGGTTTTAGCATAAAGGGCCGTTGAATTGTGTCAAAGGCCTTCTCTGCGTCAATTGAGATAATCATGTGGCTTTTGTTTTTGGTTCTGTTTATGTGGTGAATTACGTTTATAGACTTGCATATGTTGAACCAGCCTTGCATCCCTGGGATGAATCCTACTTGATCATGGCGGATAAGCTTTTTGATGTGCTGTTGCAATTGACTTGCCAGTATTTTATTGAAGATTTTTGCATCTATGTTCATTATGGATATTGGCCTGAAGTTTTCTTTTCTTGTTGAGTCTCTGCCGGGTTTTGGTATCAGGATGATGTTGGTCTCATAAAATGATTTGGGAAGGATTCCCTCTTTTTGGATTATTTGGAATAGTTTCAGGAGGAATGGTACCAGCTCCTCTTTGTGTGTCTGGTAGAATTCGGCTGTGAACCCATCTGGACCTGGGTTTTTCTGTGTGGTAGGGTCTTAATTGCTGCCTCAACTTCAGATCTTGTTATTGGTCTATTCATAGTTTCGACTTCTTCCTGGTTTAGGCTTGGGAGGACACAAGTGTCCAAATAATTTATCCATTTCTTCCAGGTTTACTAGTTTATGTGCATAGAGTTGTTTGTAGTATTCTCTGATGATGGTTTAAATTTCTGTGAAATCTGTGGTGATTTCCCCTTTATCGTTTTTTATTGCATCTATTTGGTTATTCTCTCTTTTCTTTTTTATCAATCTGGCTAGTGGTGTATTTTGTTGATCTTTTCAAAAAACCAGCTCTTGGATTTATTGATTTTTTGAAGGGTTTTTCTTGTCTCTATCTCCTTCAGTTCTGCTCTGATCTTAGTTATTTCTTGTCTTCTGCTAGGTTTTGAGATTTTTTGATCTTGCTCCTCTAGCTCTTTCAATTTTGATGATAGGGTATCAATTTTGGATCTCTCCACTCTTCTCATATGGGCACTTATTTCTATATATTTTCCTCTACAGACTGCTTTAAATGTGTCCCAGAGATTCTGGTATGTTTTGTCTTCATTCTTGTTGGTTTTGAATAACTTCTTTATTTCTGCCTTCATTTCATTGTTTATCCAATCAACATTCAAGAGCCAGTTGCTCAGTTTCCATGAAGCTGTGCGGTTCTGAGTTAGTTTCTGAATTCTGAGTTCTAACTTGATTGCCCTATGGTCTGAGAGACTGTTAGTTATGATTTCAGTTGTTTTGCATTTGCTGAGGAGTGATTTACTTCCAATTATCTGGTCAATTTTAGAGTAGGTGTGATGTGGTGCTGAGAAGAATGTATATTCTGTGGATTTGGGGTGGAGAGTTCTGTAAGTGTCTATCAGGTTTGCTTGTTCCAGGTCTGAGTTCAAGTCCTGGATATACTTGTTAATTTTCTGTCTGGTTGATCTGTCTAATATTGACAGTGGAGTGTTAAAGTCTCCCAATATTATTGTGTGGGAGTCTCAGTCTCTTTGCAAGTCATTAAGAACTTGCCTTATGTATCTGGGTGCTCCTGTATTGGGTCTATATATATTTAGGATTGTTAGCTCTTCTTGTTTTATCAATCCTTTTACCATTATGTAATGTCCTTCTTTGTCTCTTTTGATCTTTGTTGCTTTAAAGTCTATTTTAACAGAGACGAGAATTGCAACTCCTGCTTTTTTTTTGCTCTCCATTTGCCTGGTAAATCTTCCTCCATCCCTTTATTTTGAGCCTTTGTGTATCCTTGCATGTGAGATGAGTTTCCTGGATACAGCACACCGATGGGTTTTGGCTTTTTATTCAATTTGCCAGTCTGTGTCTTTTGATTGGTGCATTTAGTCCATTTACATTTAGGGTTAATAGTGTTATGTGTGAATTTGATCCCACCATTTTGATGCTAGCTGGCTGTTTTCCCTGTTAGTTAATGCAGATTCTTCATTTTGTTGATGCTCTTTAGCATTTGGTATGTTTTTGGAACAGCTGGTACTGGTTGTTCCTTTCTATGTGTAGTGCCTCTTTCAGAAGCTCTTGTAAAGCAGGCCTGGTGGTGACAAAATCTCTGAGTACTTGCTTGTTCACAAAGGATTTTATTTTTCCTTCACTTATGAAGCTTACTTTGTTTGGATATGAAATTCTGGGTTGAAAGTTGAATATTGGCCCCCCACTCTCTTCTGGCTTGTAGGGTTTCTGCCGAGAGATCTGCTGTGAGTCTGATGGGCTTCCCTTTGTGGATGACCCGACCTTTCTTTCTGGCTGCCCTTAGCATTTTCTCCTTCATTTCAACCCTGGTGAATCTGACTATTATGTGCCTTAGGGTTGCTCTTCTTGTGGAATATCTTTGTGGTGTTCTCTGTATTTCCTTGACTTGAATATTGTCCTGCATTGCTAGATTGGGGAAATTTTCCTGTATAGTATCCTGAAGAGTATTTTCCAGCTTGGATTCATTCTCTTCGTCACATTCTGGTATACCTATCAAATGTAGGTTAGGTCTCTTCTCATAGTCCCACATTTCTTGGAGACTTTGTTCCTTCCTTTTTGTGCTTTCTTCTCTAATCTTGCCTTCTCGTTTTATTTCATTGAGTTGATGTTTGACCTCTGATATCCTTTCTTCTGCTTGGTCAATTTGGATGTTGAGACTCGTGCATGCTTCACGAAGTTCTCATGTTGTGTTTTTTCAGCTCCATCAATTCACTCATATTCCTCTCTAAGTTGTCCATTCTCGTTATCATTTCCTTGAATCTTTTTACAATGTTCTTAGTTTCTTTGCATTGAGTTAGAACATGTTCTTTTAGCTCACAAAAGTTTCTCATTACCCACCTTCTGAAGTCTGATTCTGTCATTTCATCATACTCATTCTCCGTCCAGCTTTGTTCCCTTGCTGGTGAGGGGTTGTGGTCCCTTGTAGGAGGTGAGGTGTTACAGTTTCGGGTGTTTTCCTCCTTTTTGCACTGGTTTATTCCCATCTTTGTGGATTTATCCACCTCTCGTCTGAGTAGTTGCTGACTTTCCAATTGGGTCTCTGAGTGGATGTCCAGATTGTTGATGATGAAGTATTTCTGTTTCTTAGTTTTCCTTCTGACAGTCTAGCCCCTCTGCTGTAGGACTGCTGAGGTCCACTCCAGGCCCTGCTTGCCTGGGGAACACCTGTAGCAGCTGCAGAACAGTGAGGGTTGCTACCAGTTTCTTCTGCTGCTATCTTTGTCCCAGAATGATGCCCACCAAACGTCAGTCTGATCAGTCCTTTGTGAGGTGACTCTTTGGATATACAGGGGTCAGGGAGCTGCTTGAAGAGACAGTCTGTACTTTACAGGAGCTCAGGTGCTGAGCTGTGAGCTCCGTTGTTTTCTAGGCAGGTACATTTAAGTCTGCTGCAGCAGAACTCATAAAGCCCCTTTTTTTCCTCAGCTGCTCTGTCCTGGGGAGTTAGGGCTTTACTTATGAGTATCCATTGCACTATCCTGCCCAGCAAGGAGGCAGTCTAGTCACTGCCTGCTTGCAGAGGCTGTGCTGAGCTGCTCTGGGTTCCACCCTGCTGACATGGGCCCCGCCCTGTTGCCGTGTGCTCCACCCTGCTGTCGTGGGCTCCGCCCTGCTGCCCTGGGCTCCATCCTGCTGCAGTGTGTAATTCCCTGCAGTCCTGTTTATATGGGTGTGGTTAGAACTGTGGCCCACCTCTGTAATCGTGGACTCTCTCTGTTATGGCGGGTTGCCTTGGCAACAGAAGGCTGCGTCAGCAATGGTGGAGTACCTCTGTAGGGGTGGAGTGCCTCAGTAGTGGCGGACACCCCTCCCCCACCGAGCTGCACTGTCCTGGGTTCAGCTGTGCTTGCTGTGAAACTCTCAACCCTGAGCGTTTCCAATTGCTGTTTCCTTTGTTTTTGTAGGGGTGAGACCCGCCAACCCAGATCACCTGGCTCCCTGCCTCAGAGCTCTTTTTTTTTTTTAAGTTGAATGGTTGACTCTCTCCCAGGTGTTCCAGTTGCCTGCTGAAAGGGTGCTGGGATCTGTGTGATTGATTTCCTGTGTGGTGACCCACTGCGCCAGCTGAAACAATATCACTGCCTGGGACTCTCCTGGCCTGGCTTACTGTTTAAGTCCTGTTTAATCAGATGAATGTGCTAATAGGCCTTCCCAAATTGCAAATTGCCAGTTTAACAAGGCAACCAGACCAGTGTATTTTGTACGGAGTGCTGCTGCGCTGTGGCGCTGGCTCAAACAGCCGTGCTGGTGGCCTGTGGGGCTCCTAAACCTGGGAATATCCTGGTCTGTGGACAATAAAGATCTGTCTGGAAATGCAGCGTCCACTCACCCTCTGCACTTTCACTGGGAGCTGCAATCCTGAGTTGCTCCTATAGCGCCATCTTCTCCTTTCCAGGAGATCAGTTTCTTACAATTGCTAAACGACAGATCAAGTATAAAAACCACATAATCTACTGGAGCAATTATTTTGGTCTTTATCTCGATTTATAACATTAATATTTCTATATCTTGAACATCTCTATCTTCCCAGCTTACTCATCAGGTAGCAGCTATGAAAAGATTAAAGGTAAACAACAACAACAACAACAACAAAAACCAAAACCAAAAAGCAACTAAGCTTTGACTTAGAGATTTTCAGTCCCTTTCATCCCTATTATAAAATACATTTATCTAAGGTACATGACTATCATCTTGTAGCACTTACATTGGACAGAAGAAAGAATTGTAAGACTGGCTTGTTATTTTTTAATCTTAGTTGCATAATGCACATATTAGTCTATCTGTTCATTATTCACATCAATTTTAGATTATATACCCTGAAAAGGCATAGAAAGTATTTACAAATGCCCATTGTACTACTAGAGGCATTGGTACAGTTTTAAAATCAAGAAACTGATTACCTAGAGTCTGAAAGTAAGAAGAATAATAAACAAACTGATAACAACAGAGCTTGTTATCTGGTGTAGAATACTTCTAGGATCTTTGATTTTATTATTTTCTCTTCTTTTGTTTTATATATTTGTATTATTAAGTCTCCAGCAAAAGGTAGAGAGAAGAAAGAGACAAACTGTCAGTACATTTTACTCCTTGATCAAGTAGAAAACACTTATAAGATTAAAGACGATGAAACTTTTTAGATAACCTAGGGCTTTAAATCACTGTTGCATTTTCTGTTCCCAAGGAATTCATATGTGTATGAAAAGTATGTGTGCGCCAGTGGTGGCTGAATTTAACAGCATGCAGTTGTGACGCTTAGAGGCTATCCAGAAATGTACTTTAAGTCACTGTGATGCAAGAGGCATGGCAGACAGAGAGGCTTTCAACCACAACTCTGACTAGGTCAAATCATCTTTTTCCTATTGTTTACATTTTAATGTAAAAATTAAACACATCTCCTTGACTCCTGGGTCCTTGGTGGGCTAAAATATGCAATTTTACATCTTACAGAAGTGACAACGGCAGAGAATTGCAAGACTCTTTGCTCAAATTTAAACTTAGATGTGTAAAGAATGCAGTAAGAGTGGAGGAAGGAAAGATGAAAAAGAATGTAGAGCTAGAGACAACCTCTAGCAATGCTTGCATCCTGGATAGAGAGTATCTTTGAGTGGAGCAGATTTTACATATGCCTCTATTATGATACTTCATGGTGTTCATATACAGGACTGGTGGCCAGCAGAGACAGGAAGTAAGAAAAAGGACTGCTTATAAGACAGGAAGCTATGTCTAAAGCTCCCCTTGTATGCCTTGGGATCCTCTGAAAGGCTCATTACACTTTCTGCCATGTCAAGTCAGAGGCCTCTATTTTGTAACATTCCTTTAGCCAAGTAGTATGACTTCCCTTTTCTCTGCTCATTACATCATGTTGACTTACTTCCATTTGTTAGTACTATGCAGAGAGAGACACAAATTGAAAATATAAAAATTGTATTTCTTATGTTAGATATTCCTTTGTTATATCTACTCACATTTATGCTTTTCTTTCTTCTAAGATGTTCTCTGTTAAGCTCTGTTCTGACTATTGCTAATTTAATAACTTTCGAGCAATATTTGTGTGATTTTTATAAAAGTATTTCTAAATTTAGCTGGAAAACATAAACTATGCTAAGTAAAATGACCCAGAAGTCTTGTTTATGTTTGGATGGTACATAATAACTGTATCTTTAATAAAACTGAAAACTAAATCAATCAGGGGTGACTCTAACTGAGTGAGAACACAAGTTGGTAATGAAATCCACTCAAGGCCCAAAATGACCCCATGTTGGTTTGGTAAGAGTTTAAACTAGGCAAAGCTTAAAGGTCATGTTTCGTCTAGGCCAACGTGAGAACTTTCACATTCAACATGAGTTATTAATTATTCTGTAAAGGTCCTTTAGGTGTAAGAAAAATCGAATCCTGGAACCATTATCAAAGTCTATACTGCAAATAAATCATTTACAATTTGTAGTTAATTACAAAAATGTGTGTCTAGATGGCTCAACTCCAAGTATTCATTCTTTTCCTTACTTTGGTGATTATTCTGTAACACTGACTGCAGTGCATGTTGCTTTCCTGAATGCTACCTTGTTTTTATGGCAGTAACTGGTCATTTAAAAGAAGAATGTATACTGCCTTCAAAGAAAAGGTTTGCTGGTAATTAAATTAGATGGTCATTATTATCTATTTATAGCTTACTGAATTTATTTTGGAAATACTTGGATACTGAATACTATTCCAAGGATTATAATAGGACTATATATCTAAGTTATTTTGATGGTCAACTGTCCTTTAGCACCAAAATATCACAGCCACTAGTTACTAATTTATAGATCACTGTGGCAACATATGAACAAAGAAGGTTAGAACAGAAAATTCCCACTCTGCTCTGGACAAAGCCCCTAAATACCATGAAATATGCAGAAATGACAGGCTTGCCACATTCTTCCCTCAATATGTGTATAAAACATATAAACTCAAGCACAGACCACTGGGAAAGTTCCCAATTTTCCTCTGAATTACTCCCCAGTTGCTAGAAATGTAGGTATTATAATTTCTGGTGGTTTTAAAATATACATTGTCATATTCAGTAAAACTAGTAGTTTGTCATGAAATGGGGAAAAGGGATGAAAGATATAGGAATATTATTAATCTATATAATTTTGCATATACCCATACTATTTATCCAAGGAGTTTTATATAAAATTGACAATCTTTTCCTGAACAACTGCTAACTAATCCAGAATGGCTTAGTAATATTGGAACTATTCTAACACGATTTACATGTTTTTCTAAAAAATAATATTAAATATAACTTAAATTCCAGGCACACTAAACCATTTATTTTCCACTTACAATGTTCCTTATAATTTCAAATTAAATTTAAATGTAAATGTAGTTGACAAATACCAGTTGGCTTACTGTTGCAAATAAACCTAGACTCACATGTAAATATTTTTGGATGGTTATTGTCTACAAGAAAGCCTCCTGTAGCCATACATTTAGCAAAGCACATTTATATCTATTCTATTAAGAGAACTGTCTATCAGATTAATTTTATTTCACCTCTTATCTAGTGCCACCTTTGCTGATTCTGTAATAAGCAACCCAGTTTAGAAGAAACAGAAAGAAGTGAAGACAGGAGAGACCATTTTGTGGAGAAAAGTGTTTTTGAAGTCCTGGAGCAGTTCTTTGTGGAAGAGGGAGTGCTCCTCTGAGAAAAGAGGTGGCTACAAACAGATGGTCTTTGCTAAGTTAAACTGACAGGACTACGGGTAACTGGTTTCTTCTCTAAAAGAGACGGTATATATGCTGGGGTTTCAGCACTACAGGGCCTAATTATTCCTGATATATTGCCCATTTCATATGCTCATATTATGACCCAAAAAAATAATTATACCAACTGATGGCGTAAAACTCAATGAAAACAATGCAGGCTATAAAAAATCATTACCAGAGAACTGGATCGTTTAGATCATAGGTCTAGCTTTTCTAATTTGGCAAATGGTGAAAAACAAATACTATTGCAACAAATTCTTACAGGCTAGATGATTTTGTTTTTGTTTTATACACTTAAATTTTGCGTTACTAAGTATTTCTACAAGTAGGGAAGTGATTGGAGTGTGGCAACATTTTCATTTTCTGGGTATGGTAGTTGCAATGTCTTGTCTTGGGCACACATATTATTTGTTTTGATGGCAACTTAAGATTTTAGAGTGGATCATCTTAGTTTGCAAAAGAAATGTTCACATGTCAAAAGAAAATTGTATAAGCTTTCTACTAAATGATGGTAACAACTGGGCTTTTATTTACATGCCATACATAATAAACAGCACTTCCCGGAAGACTTTCAGAATACATTTTCAGAATATGTTTCTTTCTGATAAAAATCATCAAAATGTTTTTGCAAGAAATTTCAGCTTCAAATACTGGGTATTAGAAATTAGAAATATTACTTTAAGATTTTTCAAAACACTGTGTGTGTTACAAAACAAATTTAGTTGTATGTGCACATGTTCTCTATTTATATTTGTTATCAACATATTTTCCTGCATGTGAATCAGCCTCATTACTCTATAGACATTCAAAAGCAATATAGACTTAAAGATCATCTTGAAAATCATTTTTTGATTCACTCTATTCACTCAAGAAATTTCTTGTTTTTATTTCTTGTTATCAAGTTCTAGCTTTGGGATAAAACACCCACATCCAGATGTTTTCTTCAGCACAAGAGTGCTGAACCAGTACCATATTATTTTTTTGTTCAACCACCTGTTTATTAGCATCTGTTTCTAATTTTATAGATGCAGTTTTCCACATTGATTACCATCACTTTCATTATTTCACAAACTACATAATATAGCAACCATTAAACTCCTACATTCCAATTTTCTAGATTGGTTTATTATAAAAATATACCACAGTGTTTGCAAATCTCTGGTATCTCCTGCCTAAAGAAAGATAATTCAGTCAAATAAGAACCTTTTATTCTCCAAATACCCTAATTAGGTATACTTAGACTTAATGACATTTTAAAAATAAGCTAATTTGGGTTAATAAAAATAAGTACCTATATTTCCTCTCAGTTTCTTCTGTTTATATGTACTTGCAAATAGGTATAAACACTTACATATATCTACTTGAGTTTATATGTACAAACAAAAATTGCATAAACTTTCTACTAAATGATGGTAACAACTGGGCTTTTATATAGAGGCTTTATGAAGTTAGATATAACAATTTTGACCAGATATACAGATATATATCTATACTCTGTTTTTTTAACTTAAAATTTGCCATGAACATGTCTTCATAAATAAGACATATGAAATATCTACTTATAGGAACAAACTTATGGTTTTTATTAATTATTGTAAAACATCATTGTGTGTTAGGTTAATTTATACTAGCAGAAGTATTATAAATACTCAGCAAATGACAGTGCTAAGTACTAAGCCATACTATACACACATCAACATAGAATGAAAAGCAAATATAATAACTTCCATTAGGATCTTTTTTTTTTTTTTTTTTTTACAAAAACCTACCTCTGGCATAATTCTTACGAAGATGAGAGAATTTATTTTGCCTGAAAAATTGAATTGAGAGAAAAAGTGAGGAAGTGATATTAGAAAAAGTACTATTTGAATAGAATATTAAAGAATGAATCAGGGTTTGCCAGGCAGCAGAAGGAAAGCCAGAGCAAACATGTCAAATCCTAAGAATGTCTGCAATATAGAGAAATTGATGGCAGAACCATAGGTCCCATTAAGAATTTTAAAGAAGGGAACTGTCACCATTAGGTCAATCCTTTTAAAGAAAATTCATCTAGAGGGTTAGATTTTGAAGCTATTTCTCAAGGCCAAATAGATATATTTGGTAATGGCCCATATGTTAAGAAAAAGTTAAGGAAAATTCAGGGACTTTGAGCTTAGACGATGGTAGGAATGATGCTCCTTTCTGTAGGAAATAGGGTCTAGGTGTCTACTAAGACAACAATTTCATATCCATTGGCAAGAAAAATAGTTTTAGTTGTCATACAAATATCATAAGTTCAAATACTGAGAATTTGTTTAAGAGTATTATTCCAAACATAATTCTTAAAATAATCTTAATTAATTTTTAAATAATTAGAGTGTATCAGCATTCCAGAAGTGAAGGTTTTTCCCCAATTATAACTGAATATAGATATACCACAAATAGAATTTTAAAAAAAACTTAGCATAAAATTCTGGTTCCAGAGATATGTTAATAAAATCTAGAAAAGCAAGTATAATTTTAAAAAAATTTATAGCACATATTTTTTTGCTAAAGAACTATTTTTAGATACATATACATACATATATATGTTTATATGTATATATAAACATACACATTCAATAAATTCCATTAGAGATTCTTACAGGCTCTAGTGTCATTTGCTCTAGAGTGAGCATGCCTGGAAAAGTTTTAAAAAATTGTCCATCACTGTACTTCTACTGTTGTATGAAATACTTGAATAAAGACTCAGGGGAAGATTGTCTTATTGAACTCCCAAGAGAAAATAATATACAACTACACGTTCTTTGGAATCAAAGGAACAGGAAAAGAATCTTTTTGTTAGCTTACCTTTAAAAATTTACAAAATTATAGGGTTATTTCACTTTCTTTGTGCATAGACAGAGCAGCCATCTGCTAAAATAAACCTTTGAAAGACCACTTAGTAGCCTACTTGGAAAACTACAGCCATAAGATAGAGTGAACAGATAAGAGGGGCATATTAAGATCTGTTTGGGGGATTTTTTTTCATTGTAAGTTTCATGATTTTCTACGGGCATATCCTATAGTTTTGAAACCTGGCATTTACTTTTATAGATGACTATCTATAGAACCTCTAACTAGCACTAAAAATTTTTTTTAATAATTTCTTTCTTTTACAGTATTTTAACATTTGTCTACTTAGATATTGTTCATTTGGATCCATTTCACCCCATAGTTCTTTGTCAAGAAATGGTGGTAAATGCTGTATTTGAGGACATTGTCATTAAAAGCCTTCAATAAACATGTATTTAATCTGAAGGTATGTATAGATTAAAAGATGAATTAGTATATTATAATAGCTCCTTGGAAAAGTATAATTTTATTTATAAGTAGTAAAATTTTTTTTTTATTATGGACTATTTCAAGGAAATCACAACTTGCAAAATGGCTAACATGTTAATTCTCACTGCTGTTTCCCTCCCATTCCCTGTAACCAAACACTACTGCCTCACATGACAAAGTACTCTCATCTGCACTTTTAGACATAAAGAAACTTAGCTACTGAAGGATTAAAAATTTTATTCAAGGCCATCACATTACAACAAAAAGGGAGGAGAATTTTATACTTATTATAATGATTTATCAATTTTTATCCTTGCTGTTCTGATGAAAAACTGTTTTCTTGCTTTTTAATTTATTAAACTAAAGTAGTCTAGAATATATGATTGTTTAAAAGCATATATATTGTTTGATCGACGTAACTTCTACCACCTTTCTTTTGACATTGCTCTTTTTTTGTTTTGGCTTTGAGGTGTCTTCCCATGCCACAGTGGGTAAAATCTTGGAGGACTGTCAATCAAGATACCCCAATCTCCGCTAGCCAAGAGGAAGTGCTCTGCTAATCAGATGTTCTTCTCTTTAATTCAAATCTTGAATGGAATAACACCTGGACGGAAAGTAGCTAGAGCCATCTCATCTTGTTGGCAGTACTCAGAAGACGTCATTCGTCAATCCAGTTCCTTTGATTCCCAGAAGTTCTCTGATTCCAATATATACATATTTTTAATTCCTGGCTCCTAAGTTTAACCTTCTTTCAAATTCTGCAAACTGCACCATACCCTTCGAATCTGTCTCTTTCTTAGCTGAGATGTCAGTCAGTTTCTGTTGACTGCTACTCATGAATTGTAGCTGATAAAGTAACAATCTACAGGTTCTGGTAGACACATCTGGCTTTCCACTAAAGATTCAGACTGGCTTCTGCAGGGTAGAGTTGTGGCTTGAAAGTGGCTGCTAGGCCAGGGAATACAGTTCTCAGTCTCCTTTTTATCTAGACGGGGTATGAAAGTAGTACTTGCTAACTGAATGAAGTAAATGTTATTGGGGTCCCAAGTCGTAGAAAATACTTATTTTAGATTTGTACAAAAGTAATGAAGAAGGCTTTCCCTATCCTGTCTCTCTTTTCCTGTCTACTGGCTAGATGTATATGCCCCGAGTGACCTTTGAAGCTGCATACTGAAAATGTAAGCGTCTTTGCCATCCTGGGCTACTAAAATACAGTGCAGAATCCCTTTCACATTAGATCGATGTGAGTGAGAAGTAAATATTGATGATATTAAGCCATTAATTTTTTCATTTATTTCTCTCAGCACTTAACATTACATTAATACCTGCAGGTAACACTAACTGAACTTTTTCAATATTAATTACTTTTCACTTAAAGTATATATTTACTTATTTATTGTTTTAAGGAATTTGATAATACTTGATGCACTGGTATCAGTTGCAAATCAACATCTTCAATCCTAATTCTTAAACTAGTAACATGAAATTATTCAATCCATGGGAAAAGATAAAATTTGTCTTACTACATAGGAGTAGAACTAATTTGATGGTATACTATGTTAGTGCAAGGGGCCAAAGTTCTTCTTTAAAAGCAAATAAGAGGTGCTGAGAAAGTATGCTCAAATTTAAACTTTAGAAGAATTTAATGAGAATGTCTTAGAAATCATCTGGCAAGTTTGTGAAAAGTAATGATAATCACTAGAGCCAAAGGCCCTCAATAAACATTTTCTGTGAGGTTATCAAATGAATAAAATATTTACTGATATGCTAGCATCTATACAAGGGGAATATAAATAACTCAGCAAAGTACAACAAAATACATTTTGTAAATTAGAGAAAAGAACACTGAAAAAAGAGACCTTTGATGTTCTAAGCACCCATAAACTATCTATCTCAATGTGAAGGAGTCAAAAATTGATCCTTCACATTTTTGCCATCATAATTAAGGTCCAGTGTAACTAAGGTGATGGCCTAAAGTAGAAATGGCCAGACCTGTGCCTCAGAATTTTCTGAGGTACATAAAATTATTTCCTTTCCTGAAAGTTGTTTTGATCTTAGAAAAATATCATGGACTCTAGTTTCCAAGGTTAAGGAGTCACAAAATATTGTAACCCTGTGAGGTGCTCTTGGATGTAAAGGCAGAATAGCAGTTTTCTGAGCTTATCCTTCAGCAAATCCCACACCCATTCCTATTTCTTCATCCCCGTGCTATATGGCAGCCTGCCCAGGATCCTGGATAATAATATTGGGACTAGAGTTAAGAAGTTAGGAAGGTGGTATGAGTTTACAATTTCTAACACCCTGAAGAAGTGGTTAGAGTTATATCAAGGTTATTTCCCAGGGAATTAAATGGGCTCTTAGAGTTGGCACTGGTAGATTATTTGAAGTGTGCTGACAGCAAGACCAAAGTGTATCCAGTAACATGTCATGTAATCAAATTCACTGTTTCAAGCTACAGGAGATAATCATGAGCTTGTACCATGCCACTTCTATTTCACACATCCAATTGACCTGAAATTGATCAGTATTTGTGATATCCTGAAGACAGGCAGTCTGAATAGCATGAATAAAAAGCTTATTTGATGATAACCTTGTTTCCTAAATCACAAGGTTGTATTATCTTCTGAATGAAAGCAATATTCCTTTTTATGTATCTACAACACGGCAAGGGACACAAATGCAGCAGAAACTTTCTAAGCTGCTGAACTTCAAGGGATGCTTTCAGAAAATGAAGGATATGATGACTTTCAGAAGGTTTTAGTATCTATCTGACTGTCTGCAGTAGCAAGCTGATCAGTAGATGAACATCTTGTATTTACGTCAGACACTAGATAGAATTGCAGCAATGAAATTAAATACATATTTTATTTTAACATATTTTATATGTATGTGTATATGTATACACACATACGTGTGTGTGTATCCTTCTTCCATGGAAGGCATTTTTTTAATGATAGAAAAGTCATTTGAATTGATATTTTTGTTAATTGAACCTCTCTGAAACAACAACATAAAGCATGTGGAGTCAAGTGGTATAAAATTTATATTATTTATGTGGTTTCATGCGAATTTTAGCATTCTGTAACATTTTTAGATTAAAGGAAAGTCTTTTTGAACTCACACAAGAGAGACAGGTTACTGGCCAGCTAAGTCCTACTGAGTGGGCAGGCCTCCAAATGGTTCGCTCATATATTTTTCACAGTATTGCTGGCAGAAATCATGTCATTTTTTAATCCCAGGGATAATTAACTTGTTCATCACCAAGTTCACTGGCTTAATAACAGTACAATCCAGGCTCTAACCCTTTAAGGATGCTTCCCAGTAAATGAGACCAAATTTATCTGAAAGTTTAAACAAAATTAACAAGTCAGTGTAATGAGGCTCCCCATCATCTTAGATAACTTTCTAATGTTGTATATATGGCTTTAAGAAGAGAATATTTATTACCATACTATCTGCTAGACAAAAGCAGTTTCTATTCAATAGCTGTTCATCTTACACTCAAGGGAAGGCAGCATTTCTCTCCAAAAAAATTGAGACTATCAATGGGGCTAATCTCTTCAAAGTGCTCAGAGCTCAAAGCAATTGCCTGCAGTTGTAAAGAGTCCTCTCCCTCATTATCTCAGCAAAAGAAAAATGACCAAAATGCAAAGTACTGACGGGCTTCTGGGACAGAAATGCTCAAAAGAAAGTTAAAATAAACACTAACCAACTCACTTTTAAGCTCAACACCTTGAATTTTAATTTACTTCCTTTGAATAAATGAGTCAAATTATGACCGTGTTCTTTCTTAACACAAAATGAGGAGTTAAAGTGGTACAAAATTAAACTATATTGGTTAGTAATAAATAAATACATTAATTTACATCTCGGATACTATTATAGTCCAAGAAATAATGACTTTTTCAATGTAATTATCAATACTCAAGGATTATCAAATTATGGGTTACATGATATAGCAAGTTCTTTTCTGGGTATCTTATTTCCTATGATAATGTTCTAACCTACAAAAGAAAGATGGTGTTTCTGGAAACCATTAATAGGAAAAATTGGGATATATCATATGCAATCATAATGACTTAGTTTTGAAAACAACAAAAAATGTTTAATTCAGTGGTTTAATTGTAGTATCCCACAGACAAAATCCTGCTGGTGAAATAGTTGCTTTTGAGGTAACAACACTTGCTGAGGCTGCCTTCTCCCAGTTTCCCTCCAGTAAGTGTAATACTACCACATCCTTTAGAACTTCACAGGTACTGAGTCTGGAACCTACCTGGGGATTTCGTTCCCCTTTGCTCTCAGATAATCCATTCAGCATATCTTAATTTCCTATTCACTCAAACCTCTGCAATTTTTTTTTTAACTAAAGATCTGCCTCCTGGAAATTTCTGCCAGAAATGTTCTTGCCAAGACCTGTGTATGACTTGCTTCCTCACTCGTGAAAGTTGCTTTTTCTCAGAGGCCTTTCTTGAACATCTTATCTAAAATATCACTACCCATTCTTTCACTCTGTATACTTCACATGGCTTTATTGTGCTTCTATCATTTATGAATGTGTGTGTGTGTGTGTGTGTGTGTGCGCGCGCGCACATGCGCATGTCATGTGTGAGACAAAGCGACAGAGGCAGAAAGAGGTAGTTAATTTTCTGCTTCTCTGTGTAAACAACGAGGGTAGAGACTTATGCCTTATCCAGCATGTTTATATGAATATCTCATTAATGTTCCCCAAAAATATAACATGTACTATTTTGTTATTCTCATTTTACAAAGGAGAAAATGTAAGCATAGAAAAATTAAGGAACTGTCCAAATGCGTTGACTTACACCTGTAATGCCAGCACTTTGGGAGGCCCAGCGGGCAGATCACTTGAGGTCAAGAGTTCGAGACAGGCCTGCCCAATATGGGGTGAATCCTCGTCTCTACCAAAAAATAGAAACATTAGCTGGGTGTGGTGGTGCACACCTGTAATCCCAGCTATTCTGGCGGCTGAGGTCAGAGAATCGTTTGACCTTGGGAGGTGGAGTTTGCAGTGAACTAAAATGGCACCGCTACACTGTAGCCTGGGTGACACAGCAAGACTCCTTAGAGGCTATCAGTGAGACCAGTTAGCAAGACAGATACCAGTTTCACAGAGAGAGAGAGGAAGGAGGGACAGAGCTGGAGTTAGAAATATGCTACTTAAATATTTTAGCCCTAACAGCAGTGTGGAAAGTCTCTTCCTTCCAGACATATGTGAATTCTGAGGAATTAAGCATTAACTTCCAGTAGGTATAAATGCTAATTTTTACTTGGCTTCAGTGGAATCTTCTTCAACTCCCCTTCTCCTCCTCTCTAGCTGATTTGGGAGAAGACGGGTAGGACTTAGCGTTAGATATGAGAGATTGTTAAGACCAATGTGGCCAACTAAACAAATTACAAAGAAAGAAAAATTAAGGAACTTGCCAAGATTAGAAAACGAATAAGTGGTAGGATCTGGATTCAAAACCAGTCAGTGTCACTCTGGAGGCTTTTGTTCCTAACTGTTCTACCGTCCCTTTATATAATTAAAATGAAGATGAAGGTATATAATTAGATTGAAAACACTGTATTATCAAATATATATTATATAGTAATTTTACAGTTTCATAAAAATACACAAATTATTAACTAATGATTTCATATGATTTATTTTTCTTTTACGTGTTTCATATTCTTTTTGAAAATGACTGCAGTAATTATAAGATATTTAGAATTAAAAAAGACACATTTAAAAACATAATGCCTCCTGTGGTCTGATAAAAGGGATCTAAATGTTATTGTGGTTTGAGAATAACAGTAAAGTACCCTTTCCTTTCCTTCTCCAGTTTGGAACTACCCCCAGGAAAAGGCACAGGATTTATAGGGAGAACAGAATAGCAGCCATAATGTGATAAGGCTGAACTAAATACATCATACAAATTTGTAGGCTCATGGGTGTTATCACACTCCCCACAGTGAATGAACCCCGCCCACCTAATTATTGGCAGCACTGCAGTAACTCAGGCCCCCCATGTTGGTGCTGTCTGCTGGCAGTGACAGATAGAAGAACCTGTGACAAGTGTTTCCAAGGAGAAGGCCACAAGTAGAGGCTATTCAGTGAGACCAGTTAGCAAGACAGATACCACTTTCACAGAGGGCAAGAGGAAGGAGGGACAGAGCTGGTGTTAGAAATACATTACTTAAAAGTTTTAGCCCTAACAGCAGTGTGGAAAGTCTCTTCCTTCCAGACATAAGTGAAGTCTGAGGAATTAAGCATTAACTTCCAGTAGGTATAAATGCTAACTTTCACTTGGCTTCAGTGGAATCTTCATCACCCCTTCTACTCCTTTCTTTCTAGCTCATTTGGGAGAAGATGAGCATTAGATATGGGAGATACTTAGGACCAATATGGCCAATTAAAACAAATTTAAAAGATACCAGCTTTTCTTGGTTTAATACCAGCATTATTTATTTTCATTTTTTTTCCCTGTCATGTGCAGAAACATTTTTACTTGATTTTTCTTAATATTGAAAACTTGTTACATATTCACTTTAGAAAATTTAGAACAAAAGGCAAAACACTTCGCAGAGAATGTCTACACATATTGTAGTGGTTAGCATGCCAGGCCTTTTATGAGCATCTGTGTTGGTCAGGGCCCTAGCAGGAAACACAGAGCCCACACTCAGAAGGAAGTTTTAAAGAGACTTATTAGTGAATAGACTAAATATTTACCAAGGGGATAAAGACAGAGGAATACATTAAAGAAATACGTACATAAAGTAGAACCAGTGAGGAGTTGTTACAAACACTAGGCTTGAGGAGAGAAAATGACCTAACTGGAGCATGGCTGAGAACTTGAGTCTCAGGAGTAAGTGGGCCTGATGGGAGCTGTAGATGGAGAGTAATGCAGCCATTCTAGCTGGAGAGCTACAATGCAGCTCTCCAGTAGTGCACTCCAGCAGGGGGTGCAAAGGGAGGAAATAGATGCTCCAATCTCTCTCTCCTCCTACCCTTCACTCTCCTGAAAGTGCCTCCCATTGGTCAATTCCAAACACAAGTCAAGGGCAAGTCAGCCTACAAGGGAATAGAGGAAGGCAGAGAAGAACACAGAATGGATAATGGAAGGGATGGGGCCAACGGAAAATGAGCAGCACAACATTGTCTATATACCTCTCTATCTAGATAATTATTGTGAAGTTACATCCTATATCCCATTTTTCCACTGCCTTTATTTTCACTATATACTATGAAAATCTACATTTGTATTTCATTATATGTACATTTATGACATTTTATTAGTCACATATATTCCATTGCATGGATTTGAGATATTATATTTGAACAAGACTTATGCTTAGACATTTAAGTTATTTTCAGATACTCTTCAGTGATTATCTTTTCTTGATTGGTATCTAGAGATGTCTTTTTGAATTATTTTATAATTAATGTGAATAATGCACTCTTTATTTTAACATTAAGCACCTAAATGAGAAACTCATTTTTTTTTAACATAAGAAAGCAAACTGACTTTGAACTGTAGCAAATATGGCTTTGTTAACACAAATTCTGTCTTCATTAATGGAAATAGTGGAGCAGTATATTAATTGGGTTGACTGACATATGATGGGGTTATAAGTACTACTTTCAACCGGATATTCACGATATGATCAATTGGCTGTCCCAAAGCCAGGTCAAGACTTTCTTATAAGTAGCAAAGCTTAATTGGGACTATGATTTCAGGGGAGTAGGCAGTGGGGACAGAGAAAAATTACAGAATAGTTTAGGTCCAGGCAGAAAAAGAATGAAGTTAACAAATCTAGAAATATGACCTAACGAAACTGTCTTAAAACAAACTAGATATCAATTTTGGCAACAAAACAAAAGGATGGTGATTCAAAGTATTTTAAAAGAGGTCATCGTTCATGAAAAAATAACAGGACCAAACATTAGAAGACATGCTGGTGGAATGAATTAGATTAAAACCTATATATTATTATGCATATATGGTGTATTATTACTAAGAGGCCTCCCAAGTTAAGATGAGACTTCTAAGCACTATTTCCCATTGCTTCAAAATTCCAGGAAGAATAAGCAAAAATCTTCAAAATTCTTACTGATATCATAATTTTTCCCCTAAAATGGAAACAGTCTTTTTCAAGCAAACTTATGCAGGTACAAAGATCTTTAAGGAGATTCTCAAACTAATTTAATAAAACATATTATCTCTGTCAGACTGATAATACTAAAAATTAAATACTTCTAACTGTTATCAGTATCAAACTGTCTACATATTATAAATTTCCATACAGTAAAGAGGGAGAAATTGTCCACTGATGTGGGACTAGAAAGTAGCAAATTCATGAACTATCTCCTCCTCAGCAGAACATCTAACAGCCCTTATGCAGGAATATAAGCGTAGTTTACAAGATTTTTTCATTACATGATGTTATCAACTGCTGCCTTTTAGCAGTATCTGGAGTGTTTAAATTTCTACATTTTATACTGTTAAGTCTCTGATTTACGTCCCACCATGTGTTTAGACATAAATAAGAATGATTTGCTGTGGATTGGTCATCATAATTAATAGCAAACCAATTCATTGGTTGTTCTTTTATTTGAGATAAAACATATTAGTTCTTTAAGTTTCATGTGTTATTTTCTTGGTAAGATTTTAATTTACCTATGCCCCATCAAATGTACATGCATTTTAAAAATGAGCTAACTTATAATAATTTCTTCTTTTTAGAGTAAAGACCAGCATTGATACCACAGTCAAGACCATCTATAATCTGGCCCTTGGCTAACACTTTGATTCATCTCTCATAGTTTTCCTCATCCAATCTCACCCACGAAAAGCAGAATTTAGATTTAAATCATTTGTACTGCTGTTTTTATTCGTGAATGCTCTTCCTCCTGACAACCATTTGACTGATTCTCTCAGTTCGTTCAGGTGTCTTCTGATGTGTATCACTTCATAGAGAAGTAATCTCAGAACACCCTTTCAAAAGTAATATTCCACTTCATCACTCTATGTTCTCTTAACTTGTCTTAATTTTTCATAAGACTTACCACCACTTGGCAAAATATGTTGGTATTAATTTCAATAGTTATTCATCATCTATATCCCATTCACCACTGAACCTTCTTTCTCAAGTAGAATGTAGGCTCTATGAGAGTGTGTGTGTATGTATATATATATATATATATATATTTCATTGCTCTATTTTTACTCTCTAGAATATGGAATAGCAAATATTTCCTGAAAGAATTAAGATCATCAGGGGCAAGACAAGCAAAACATAGCATTGTGATGATTAATTTTATGTCAATTTGATAGGCCATTATACATATGGCACCCAGTATTTGGTCAAACACTAGTGTACATAATGCTGTACATGTATTTTTAAAAGATACAATTAGTACTTGAATTAACAGACTTTGGGTAAAGCAGATTACCCTCCATATGTGAGTCAGCCTCATCCAATTCATCCAGTCAGTTGAAACCCTTAATAAAGAAAGACTATGGTCCCTCAAGAAAGAAGTCATTATGCTTCCATGCTACCTGTGGACTCAAGCTGCAACATCAACTTTTTCTGAGACTCTAGACGGTTGGGCTAACCTGCAAATTCAGTTGCCAGCCCCCACAATCACATAAGCTAATTGCTTAAAATAAATCTCTTCCTCTATCTTCATAAATATATATATATGTACACACACACACATAACACATACATACATACTTATATATACACATACACATGTTGGTTCTGTTTCTCTGGAGAATACTGACAAATACAAAAATTTTTCTATGCATGATATTGAAAGAAAACAATGCTACTATTATGAGTAGATTAAATTCACCATCTCAAAAATATAAACATCATATTGGGGGGAAAACCAAAAATAAAAATGAATTTTCATAAAAAGGTATGGAAAGTAAAGGTATGGAAAAGATTACTTGGAAAATACAATACAAAATAGTTTGCCATCTTTAATGTGAGACAAAACAGAACTTAAGGCCAAATCACATGAAAGAGATGTTATATTTGAAAAAGAGAAAAAAGATCAAGAATGTATAATGATTATGCCTATATATGTATCTGGAAACATAGCATCAAAATACAGCAAAAACTGACACATTTATATGGATAAATTAGTTACCATTTGTGGTTAAGGATATTGATATATGCATGTCAGAAACTGGGATCTCAAGCAGTTAAAAATAAGACATTTTATAAATTATTTGAATAACCAGTTAATAAGCTAAACTGAAAGTTCTATAACTTTTTTGAATCAAATAATTGATGCACAGAAATGCATTTTTTTATTTAATAAGGGACAGTAAACAAATAGTCTATATTTGAACAGAAGATCAACTTAATGAAGACCATGTTCTCTGACAGAATAAAATACCATTTGAAATTTAAAAAGGATAACTCTAAAAGTCTCAAGAAATAGAAAACTCAATAAATACTTTTAAAAAAGAAGTACAAAGAGGTGGCTTCATTTAGATATTAAGTAGGCAATACTAGGACATCACAGTAACAAAAACAGTATTGTGCTAGATCAGAAACAGGAAATGTTACCAATTTATTAGAAAAGAAAATTCAGAAAATGATGTGTCTACTGGTTTGAAGTTGAATCATAATAAAAGTGGCGGCACAAATCAAGGAGGCAAGTTTCAATTGTAGTGTTGAGAAAACTGACTTATTAGAAAAGTAGAGTCTCCCACTACAGTCATTGAATTATTGTTCCCAACTACTTACTTCTTCCCTGTAATAGTGTTAAAAACCGGCCGGGCGTGGTGGCTCACGCCTGTAATCCCAGCACTTTGGGAGGCCGAGGCGGGTGGATCACGAGGTCAAGAGATCGAGACCATCCTAGTCAACATGGTGAAACCCTGTCTCTACTAAAGATCCAAAAAGCAGCTGGGCATGGTGGCACATGCCTGTATTCTCAGCTACTCAGGAGGCTGAGGCAAGAGAATTGCCTGAACCCAGGAGGCTGAAGTTGCAGTGAGTCAAGATTGCACCACTGCACTCCAGCCTGGGTAACAAGAGTGAAACTCCGTCTCAAAAAAAAAAAAAAAAAGCCTCCACCTATTATGAGATTTGTCCTTGATATCTGTAGTAATAGGATCTATGTTCCCATCTCAGTGGTTTTGTACTTGGTTTATAACTTGCTAGGAGCTTCTTATGGTCAGTGAAATGTTAAGCAGTCTTAAAATCTGTGATATCTCACAACAGATTTAAATGTGATTTTACAGTTAGGTTTTTCATTTGCTTTGCTCATTCTATGAGGACATGTCCCACAAAAAGGTCCTGGGATCTGAAATAAGGCATGGTATTAGGCTGAGCCCAGGAAAGCACATCAGCTTTGAGCTGTGCTAAAGTTTTCTGATAAAGGAACAAGAAATAAATGCTTCTGTAAGTCAGGAAGATCCTGGCTTTTTTTGTTAATGCTGGAAAAATTGACTGATAACAATCCCTTGCACCTTGAATTAAAGACCTAAAGTGTAAAAGGTGCCAATGTAAAGCTAAAAGAAGAAGTTGCTAGAAGAGGAGAATATTTTTGTGACCTCACAGCAGGCTTGATATTCTTCAGCAATCCCTCATCCAAAAAAATAGAAAGACAAACAAGATAGTTTGACTCTATTTAATCTTTAAAAAATTTTTCAAACTTATTTTTTTAAGTTTCTACTTCTATTTTAAGTTCCAGAGTACAAGTGCAGGATGTGCAGGTTTGTTACATAGGTAAAATGTACCATGGCGGTTTGCTGCACCTGTTAACCCATCACCTAGGTGTTAAGCCCAGCATGCATTAGCTATTCTTCCTGAGGCTCTCCCTCCCCATAAATTCCACCCCTCTACAGTGGGAGCTGAACAATTGACTCTATATAATCTAAATATTTCAATTTAATAAAAGACATTCTGGAGGAAATCCATAAATTTCTGTTTGAGAGAAATTTACAATATTTAATACCAACAATAGGTCAATATGTCATTATTGCAAAATTGAATGCTTTTTCCCCTCCTTGTTTCCATGTGTTCTCATTGTTCAACAGACACCTCTCAAAATAAGACATTCATGTGACCAACAAACATATGAAAAAAGCTCAACATCACTGATCATTAGAGAAATGCAAATCAAAGCCACAGTGAGATACCATCTCATGCCAGTCAGAATGGCAATTATTAAAAAGTCAAGAAACAACAGATGCTGGTGAGGTTGTGGAGAAACAAGAATGCTTTTACACTATTGGTGGGAATGTAAATTAGTTCAGCCATTATGGAAGATGATGTGGCAATTCTTCAAAGATCTGGAACCTGAAATACCATTTGAGCCAGCAATCCCATTACTGGGTATATACCCAAAGGAATATAAATAATTCTATTACAAAGATTCAGGCATATGTATGTTCATTGTAGCTCTATTCACAATAGCAAAAACATGAAATTAACCTAAACATCCACCAATAATAGACTGGATAAAGAAAATGTGGTACATATATACTATGGAATACTATGCAGTCACAAAATGGAACATGATCATGTCCTTTCCAGGAACATGTATGGAAATGGAAGCCATTATCTTCAGCAAACTAACAAAGGAACAGAAAACCAAACACCTCATGTTCTCATTCAAAAGTGGGAGCTGAACAACTGACTCTAGATAATCTAAACATTTCAATTTAATAAAAGACATTCTAGATGAAATCAGTAAATATTTGAGAGAAATTTACAATGTTTAATACCAATGCTAGGTCAATACATCATGACTGCAAAATTAGTAAGTCTCAAGAGATGAGAAATTCAATAGCGAAAAGAGGCAAACACAATTCCCAGATGAGAAAGCCTGAAAGACCGACAAATAACTAAAACGATGGTTAGCATCTCTGGTAATTAGAGAAATGCTAATATATCAATGCTCCTTATACTTCCAGAATAAGAAAACCAAATACTACCTATATTTCTCTGTTTAGGTTGCCATTTAAAAATACCATACCTAGGTAGCTTAAACAACAGATTTTTTTTTCTCAGTTCTGAAGGCTGGAAGTCAGAGATTAGGGTGCCAGCATGGTCAGGTTCTGGGTGAGGGCTCTCTTCCTGGCTTACAGATGGCCACCTCTGTCTGTGTTCTCAGGTGGCCTTTCCTTAGTGGGCATGGAGAAAACTCATAAAACCACCAATCTAATTGGATTATAAACCCATTCTTATTCCTTCATTTAATCTTAATTACCTCCTAAGGGCCCTATCTCCAAATACAGTCACATTGGAGTTAGGGCTTCATACATGAATTTCAGTGGGCACACAATTTGGTCCATAGCACCACCAGATGAGAATGAGAAACTGTGAATATACAAAGCTACCATAGTGACTCTGAAGAGCAACGCAGTAATGCTTAGTGAAATTAAATAAGGTACACTCTGGCATAGCAATTCCACAATTCCACCCCAGGTTATATGCCACAAAGAAATACAGAAGCCCATCACAGAGATATGTATGAGAATGTTTAGCACAGAATGCCTTTAGGTATCAGGGGGCTTATAGGAAAATTATGCATCCATCATTAAAGCAATAGATAAATAAAATAGTAAGATGAATAATATGAAATACTATCCAATAGACAAAACTAATAAAATTTGGTAGGGACATATTAATATGGGTAAAATGTAAGAACATGCTGTAAAATGAAAAAGCAAGAAATCAGATGGAATGCATAGCAAAATATAGTTTTTATAAATCTTAGATACATATATACACAACACAATTTTCTCTATATATAAATTCTTCAAGGACACCTGCAGATCTAAGGAAACATATTAAAGACATTTAAAATCTTCCAGGGAGAATGGGAAAGAATGAGAGCAGGAACAAGACATAAGGGGGGAATAATAATAAAATTCAAAGACACTTATCTACCGTATACTGAGAAATATGATTAACTCAGTTCTTCGTACATGAGGAAAGAGATTAAAAAGGAGGATGATAAGATCAATAAGGGGAAGGGATCTAAGGTGGAGTAAGAAGAGCAAAAGAAGTAGAAGGAAAATAAGCAGAAGTAGCAGAAGCATCCACTGTTACACCAAATTTGGATAGCGAAAAATGATACCTAACTTAGTATAAATATAAGAAAAAATCAAATATTATGAAGGCATAAAGGATAAAACAAGAAAACCAGTAACAATCAAAACTTATGCTGATTACTGAGTCCATTAATTTAATTGAATCCATTAGAAGAGAAATAGATGGTTGTATAAGTAATATTATAGGAGCACCCATCTTTTTTCTACACCCTCAAATACATCCTATTCTTTACAAATAGCACTCAGATGACACATGTAGCATAAAACATGTGGGAACAGTTTGTTTGCAACACTCATAGTCATTACCTGCAAATTCATGTCTATTGTTTCCATTTACTTTGTAAATAGAATATTACCTATCTCTTTATCACTGAATCCTAGAATTTAGAACAGTGCCTGGCTTATGTTAAATATTTGTCAACTGAGTTAACATAATTCCCACCATCAGACCAACAAAAATAAAAGAGAGGGAATGATAACATTTTTGGATAGAAGACATGGTCTGAAATGTATACCTATTATTCAAAGATGCTTATAAAACTCATTATTTCACACTATTTACACAGTATTGATTTTCATAATAACAATACACTATTTATTCCTTTCAATTATTTTTTCTTTGGGTGATAGAGTGCATAGTAGATGTTACATGAAGATATTTTTAAATAATTTTTATTTATATTTCCCTTATAGAACAAGTGAGAAAATATACTTTCAAGTGCAATCAGATTTGAGTAAATCATATTTGAATGTAGTTTGAAATTCAATTTTAGATAAATATAACTGCAAGTAATCACAAGTGCCAACTGTGCAGGCTCCATCTCCAAGAGTAGTGTGCTATTTGTTCTGTGATGATTTGCGCATCTGTTGAACTACAGCTTCCCTTAAAGGATTATCCTATTAAAAAGTATCAGCTTTGCAGAGTAAAGATTATTATCTATTCAATTTTGTATACACAGTCTATTAAAAAGAAGACGAATTCTTGAGCTACTTGACTTTGGGTCATGCAGTATGTGTGTACTGCAAATTTTAAATATTGATTTTCAATCTAATGACTAGTATATGATATTAGGTTTAAATAACATATTCCTCTTAAATATAAAAACTGTTCTTTAGAAAAAAAAAGTAAAAGGTCTAATGATGTCTTCTTTCTTTATACAAATTTCTTTCTATTGATCAATGTATGAAGAACGTGATCTTTTCATGTTTCAAAATGACCTATGCTAACCTATACATGTAATTTTTATTAAATCTGCAAGTATATCAGCATAGCTAACTATATGCACTGGAGTATTTTCCTGCCTAGATGATATTAAGATGTGTATAGTTCTGCAACTAATTTCTCATATTTGCCACAGAGATACAAATCTTTCTCAATTTCTTAAATGAGTTGAAAAACAATTTGGCATTATCACATCATTTATATACATATATTTACTGTAAATGCCTTTAAAAATGTTTCTTACATAAATACCACAAAATAAATCTTCACTAAATATGATTATACTAACCTAGAATTCATCATTATTTGGGCACGTGCTAGATTTAAATTGTTTTTACATAACTATGTACATCACCATATAGTTGCTTTGTAAGCAATTCCCAAGGAAATATTTAAGAAAATATTTCCAAGCACCTTTTGATTGTCTATACCTATAACATTACAATTATATTATTACAAGTATACTTTCATGTGGTGTAACTGTATCAGAGCACTAAACAAAAATTTGTAAATATACTTATTTTAAAAATAGTACCCAAAATTGAGGAGTTAACAAATGACACTTATTTTTCTGCTCTGATTTAATCAGAATGAGTCAGATTCTTATATAGTCCTTTCATTAATTTAATTTTTTTAAATTTGGAGTTTTTTTGCTCAAAATTCATATTGCTACACAGACTGTGTTGTGGGGTATGCAAGAACAACAATTTAGTTTTGCTGAGCAATACAGCTGCCATTTACATCTGGGGCTTAATTTTTAAATGATAATTTTTGTAGCAAATTTTATTTCTGTTTTAGATGAAGAAAAAGTGGAATGTTTTACTTACATTTTGATGTTTTATTTTCAGGTTTTAAATAGCATAAAGAAAATTTATATCTTATTTTAGAATATTATTTTTGACTCAGGATATCATATTCTAATTATTCTAAACATAGGAAAAAATACAATAATAAGTTGTTTAAAACTTAGGCTGTAAACCCAATTGATGAAGTCACCTAATCCAAACCCTGTATTTTATTCATGGTAAAGTTGAGGTCAAGAGAGGTTAAGTTTCCTGCTCAATTTCATATTACAAATCACAGATGAACAACAATTTGATTCTTTAGACCCTTGTTTGTTCTTGACTCAAATGTGCTTTTCTGACTCATGAGACATGACTAAGTTCTCGATGTTTCTGAAAATTCAGTCCAGACACAGATAAAAGATTTGTGGGTATTGGGGAATCTCAAAATATTATGTCTAAAGTTGTGAAGAAAATTACAAAAGGGAGGATTCATAATTTGTGCAATGATGTTATCATAAGATTAAGCAGACAATATATCAAACATGATATCAGAAAGAAACAAGACTTAGTTTCCTGTATAAATTCTATTTTGTAGAAGTCAGTAACTTTAATTTAATGTATCATAAATCATGTAATTAAAATGCATTTCGCTTCTCATAACTGATGAGCCATCACTGGGATAATACCCTAAATATTTAATAACTGATATGGCATGATCACCAACCAATTGGAATGGACATTAGACAAATCAGAACATGTTTATGGTTATAACACTGTACAACTCTATGATTCCTAAATTAATATATTTTTGGTTACTTTTTTTTAGTTAAAGTTTTCAAGGTATCCTCATTATTATTATTAGCATGTTATTTTCCACATGTGCTGGCAGATAAATAAAATTGCTATTAGGCTAGGGGATAAGAAAACAAAATCAAAGTGGAACACAGCTAAATTTACTGAGAAAGCATAATACCAGTCCCTATAAATTTCCAATTTTTCTCCATACAGTTCCTAATTTACATTTACATTAAAATTACGTTTAAATGAAATCCAATTCAGGCTTTCACAGAACTGTAAGCACATGTGTATTTTTTAACATACACATGTAATAAAATCTCTTACAACTTTAAAATGGGAGGAAGGAAACCCAACTCATGTGCTGTGATGATCAAAAAAAGGAAGCACGATTCCTGGAGCATAGTATACCTCATTCCAGGTATTAGTCATAGACTTGCATATGCTACATAGTCTGACATCCTTCCGTTTCTCCAGTTCCTTTTACCAGGATCAGTGAGGCCAAAATTCTACTTAAGAACAAAATTGATTTGCATATACAATAGCACCACTCAACAGGGAATGAAATAATGGGATTATAAAATAATTCAGTAAAATCACCTGTTCACCCTTTCTCTCTTGTATTTTATCCTCTCCCCTTACAGCTCTGTGTCCAGATATGGTAGTACGGGCTTGTTCTTAGAAGGAGCATCTTAGTATGGTTCTGCCTTATGCTTTAGAGATAAAACAAGTTGGCCTGCTTGTTTGTTTGTTTGTTTGTTTGTTTCTCTCTCTCTCTCTCTCTCTCTCTCTCTCTCACACACACACACACACACACACACACACACTTGATTTTTTAGAGACAAGGTCTTATTTGGTCACCCAGGCTGGAGTGCCGTGGCAGGATTATAGTTCACTGCAACCTGGGCTGAGGGATCCTCCCACCTCAGACTCCTGAGTAGCTGGGACCACCGTTGTGCCACATACCTGCCTATTTTTAAAATTTTTTTGTAGAAATCAAGTCTTGCTATGTTGCCCAGGCTAGTTTTGAACTCCTGGCCAAGAGATCCTCTTTCCTCAGTCTCCCAAAGTACTTGGATTACAGGTGTGAGCCATCATGCCTGGCCCAGTCCACTTTCTTCTTTTCCTATTTCAGTTTTTAATATTTATTTTTAAGCAGAACAAGCCTTAAATAAAAGAAAACAAAGTGCTCTGGAGGTGCTGGCATAATTCAGCCCTAATTCCTTGAACAGGAATGTACGCTGGGGTATAGGGCAGAGTTCTAGCTCCCAGGAGGAACAAACACACAGGTAATTAGGCTGCCTCTTGCATGCAAGACATCAGAAACCCTGAAGATAATACTAGGGAGATTCTCTTTTACTTTTTTTTTCCCAGAGACAACGAATTGAAAACTAATGTCAATAACAGGATTCCATGTCTTAGCTTTCAATCAACTATTGCCAAGTGGTCAGTAATGGGACTATTTCAATATTCAAAGTAATTGATTCATTTCTCCTAATAGATGTCATATATCAATATAATGCCAAATACTATTATTAGAATAAGAATCAGAATAATATAAACTTAAAGATTTTAATCTCTGGATTTAGACTCTGGATTTGAATTTCAACTCCACATTTAATTAGCTAAGTGACACTAGGCTTGTTAATATCTTTGTCTCTCAGTCTTCTCAATTATAAAATAGTTGAAAACTGTGGTAAGAATTAAATCGGTCAATACATGAACAAACCCTATGGTTCAAAAGACTTTGGACCAGATCCAGAGGTGTGGGTTAATGTTGCTTCACTATGGAGGCAATATTCTTCTGAGCACTGTAACTCAGCAATTTATTTTTATGTAAAGAGCAAGATAGTAAATACTTTAGGCTACCCCAGGCATGGTGTCACCTGCCTGTCTTCCCAGCTTCTCAAGAGGCTGAGGCAGGAAGATAGCTTGCATCCAGGAGATCCAGACCAGACTGAACAATATCATAGGACCCCATTTCAAAAAGAAAAAAAAAGTAAATCTTTTAGGCTTTGCAGGCCATATATCTCTGCTGCAAATACTCAACCTTGCTGTCTTAGTTTGAGAGCAGCCATAGAGAATATGTAAATAAATTGGCAAGGTTGTGTTCTAATAAAGCTTCATACATGAAAAGAGGCCAAGCTAGCCAACAACTGCTTTAGCTACCATTCTTTTGAATTGCAAGGTTTTTGAACTCTTGGTGGAAACACAAATTATTTCTAGGCCTGTATAAACTCTTGGGATTTTCCTTCTAACTCTTAAGATAGATTTTTTCTGGCCTCAAGCTTTCATATATTGACTCTTAGCCAGCTGAAGACTGGAGGGGACTCTGCAGATCTCCAGGGTTCTCTGTGTGTGGCTCATTCCTCTCCTGTACCCTGTCCTGCAAACTCAAGCTGCCTTGGCCTTCTTGGACTACCCACTGGCTCTTCAATTCTGGCAGTCTGCCAAAAGTCCTTCCATCCCTGAGTTGAAACACAGAAACTTTCTTCAGGCTGTATTCCAGACAGTCACAGGGCTCGCCTTGTTTACTTTCTCTCTCTCTCTCTCAGGTATTACTGTTTTTTATTGCCAAATATTACATGCCTGAAAGCCCTTGTTTCCTATATGTACATACATTTTTGTTTCTTTCACTTGTTTCAGATTAGGAATAAGTCTGGTTAGTTCAGGTTAGGAATAAATCTGGTTGGTCTCTGTTACTTCATCTTGGCTGGAACTGAAAGTCCCTACAGATTTAAATCATTTGAAATACAAAAATTCTGAGACTCTGAAATATTTGAAAATTTTGTCAAGATCATTTTGCTACTAAGTAGTGGAGAGAAATACCAATTTTGGGCTTCCAATTTCTAAATGAATGTCTCTCCATTACACTACACTGCTTCTATTAGAGGGAATTAACTACAAATTGCCTTTTGAATAAAAAATGATGAACTGTAGTCTTTTCTAGGAGAAACTGATAAATCAAATTTGAACCAAAGATTTTAGAATTATCATGTCGTGTCATAAAAAACTGGAGTGGGGGGTCTGATACATTTTGCAGTTTGAATGGAGTCATATTTTCATCTCATTTTAGCATTTGTATTGTGGTTCTGATTGTGGAGACTATAATGTTGGGAAACCGCTCATTTTAACGATCTGATACTGATAAGCTTTCTACTGGAAAGTCCCCATCTGGCTCAAACTTCAACTCCCGCATTTTCTTAGGACTTAGGATGTGACTTCTTTGCAAATTTACTGGAATTAGTTTTACAAAGGAGAGCAAAATATTGCTAAACTACATAAACATGGTGAAATGAGAGATGTGGAAAAGTATGTGTATAAATTCTCACAGTTCATTTTTATTACTTTCACTATGCAATTCCATTTAACATTTTCTGAAACAGCAATAAATTTTTGAATGATAAAACATATGGCATTTTGAGTATGCCAAGTCAGAGATACTATTTAGGCAGCATTATATTACCAGGAGGCTCTCTGTTTAATGAGAAAGGAGCACTTATCCTTTTACAAATACTTGGGTTATAAATATATACTACTATATGTATGTATCTATAAACACAGATAATCTGTGTTTTTCACAAGCAATGTCTTTGATAATAAAACATTATGTAAATAATGCTCCACCACACACAACTTTTTTTAAATGCATGAGAGGCTGATTTTTTACAGCAACAGAAAAAGCTAAACTCTTAAGTGGTGATTCATATATCTTAATATCTTTCCATTGAAAAAAAAAATATATCATATTACATACATCCTTACTGATTAACTATTTAAGTAATTTTTAATATTACATAAAAATGAGGTTTTAATCCTTGTTTCTTTTACTATTTGTGTATTAATATTTATGCTTCCCCTAGAAATCTTCTACAGTGGCACACAGCCTCAGGCATATTTCTTACACACCAATATGTTGACTACTTTCTCTTATACCTGAAATGAATGAGTTGACCTCTCAGACTCCTTCAGCACTAGAATGAACCGTGGTAGATGAGTATGCTAAGAGTTCTTTATTACAGAATACCACTGTTCCTTTGAATATCATTATCCACATTAGAACACTGAAAGGCAATTGTCTCCTTCATTATTTCCATCAGGAGAAACAGGTCATGTGCCTAAAGTCTAAAAGGTGCTGAAAATGTGATTAAACCAAAGGGTCTGAATTACAGTCTATATTCTTTTTCTCTACCTTTGATTTTTTTTTTAACATTTTTGCCAAAGCTACAGTTTAAAAATAATACTCTGTGGTAATCTCTATTTTAAGATACATAAGGTATTGTTTATTAGTACAGATATACTTTTATAAATCTAAAATAAAAATATTTACTTATGAGATTCATAAATAATGAGACAATTTTGTTATGCATGAAAATTTGAAATCTAAGATTATAGATAACAGTTTCGGCCTTTTTAATGACCTCTCCCTTCCAATTTATTTCTATACTGTGTTGGATTTGCAATGATAAAAAAATCCCTTATTCAAAAAATCAGTCATTTCATAAGAAAACAGCTCTTTTTAAACAGTATGCCTCATAATCTTGAGATGCCCTTAAATTAAACTGATCTGGAGACACTAAATATTATTAGCAACATTTGTTTGTATAATGGCCACTTAAAGTATTTACTACACTCACATTTCTTATATGAATTATCTCAGACAGGATGCTATTTATAATTCCACATGTGTTACTTAATAGTATGATGACATTACCTGTGTGTTTTCAATAGTCCAAGAGCACGGTAGAGACAGCCAAGCATTGCCTGGCCTCACATTATGTGAGTTGTGGCAAATAACGCACTAGGAACATATCATTGTACAATTTAATTCCACCACAGAGTTTTGACTAGAAAACACGGTAAGGCATAACTTAACTATGTGAGCCCTCAATAAATGTTCATTCTTGACAATAGTGTCCATTATACTCTTGCGTTTTGGAAAATGATTATATCATATAGGCTTATATTGGCTTGCCACTGAAATAAAGCTATGTTCAAATGAATGTGTATTTTGAGATTACTAAATCAGATTTTATTTTATTCTCATATTTTCGCAATACGATTTATACTTCTCTTTTAAATAATTTTTTCCTGAATAAATGCCAATTAGAAGAGACCTATGTGCCCCGTCCTTATTTCAATTTTTTTTTTTCTCTTGATTTGCACTCTTCTTTATTCTCTTGAGATGAACATTATTTCTGGTACTTAACTTTGTGATTTTTACTTCTTTCTTCATTCTCTCATTAGACTTTATGTTTGCTTTCCCTAGTTTCTTCAACTTTTGATATATTTCAACCTTTTTAAAATGAAGAGTCATTGAGGACTTGTCCCGTACGAAAGCACAGATTTCTCATTATTCAATGAGAAAATCTTTATGACAGTAATTTCTCACACACATAGAACTAAAATTAATTACAGCAGGTTCCTTAAAGAAAGAGTCAAAGGATGGGAAGGTCAGGTTGAAATCATATTCCTTCAGACTGATAAAGTGTTTTCATTTATAGAGTCCCTCGTTTATACGTGTTGTTTTTGATGCTTTTTGCTGTTCCACTGCTGATTCTTATACTTTTCTTAATATTAGTGTATTACCAAGTATATTTTAGTCATGAAGAAAAGAAAACAGGTTTGCTGTATCAAGGACCTTAAAATCACACTGACCTGTATAACAGAAGATAGGTACTGATATTTATTTAATCTTGTTTATCTGACTATGTAAATAACTTTTGGGCTGGACGACAAGGATGGTAAAGAACAAGTGGCAACATATTTAATGACAATAAAATATATGGCTAATATTAATTGTATGGTATTTCAAAGCACCTTTTAACTTTTATTAGGAAGTACAGCCAAAAATTTTGAAATTTCAGAGTTCAAAATTCAAAGACATGAATACTTGAATGCTAGCTCAGGATAACAAGATAGGATTTTAGGATGTGAAACGTTTATGAAAACCAAGTGAAAGCTGTAAAGCTCCTTTAGAGCTATGGTGTCAATGTAGATTTTACATGTCAAAAACTATAAATTTAACTTTAATAGGTTTTTGCAGTATAAAATGAAATTCCCATAGTTGGGACTTTTATTTTGAAATATTTTTAAAGAGGCCATTGTTACTAGGTGGTTCATATGCCAATCTGTAATGGTAATATAACTTAAAAGTTTGTTAAGAAGACAAACTTACCATTTTCTAATTGCAGATATATAATGGCAATATCATAAAACCACTCCCAAGAAAAACACAGTTATCTTCTGGCTCTAGAATTACTCCTGGCATACTCATACTTTCTGGACTAAAGAATTAATGTGGACTATCTTAACAAATAAAATATTTTCTTCATATTTATTCTTTACTTCCTTATCTAAAATCAAAGTTTTTGCTATCTCCACAACTTTGATTTACCACAAATCATGCTCAAAGATTCAAAATATTCTCAAAACTTAAAATAGTTTAAAACATGTAGCATACTAGCAAAGAAAAATATCTTATTCAATAACACATGTACATTATTTAGTAAATTCTATCATTAAAGATGCAGATACAACTGTATTTTTAACCTTATAAAAGTACAAATGAAATTACTGTGTTTCATAAAATCAGCTGCTACACTATTCCTCATCAGCAAGGATAAAATATTGTATCTAATTTCTAATACTTATATCACTGTATAATAAAAGCTAAATATAATAACATAACATAGAATGAAGAGCACATAATTGCAACAGTAAGATAAATATGTATTTTAAATTAATTATAAAATCTAGACAGTATGGGGTAACTTATTAAATTTTTAACACTAAATTATTACATTAAAAATGTCTCAAGTTCATTTTTGCTAATCTTTTGTTCTCTACTCTCAGCTATTTTGCCTTTAGAAAATCCAATTTGCTTACCTTGGATGGTGATTCTGAGGAATGTAGGCTCAAACAATTTGCATGGCACTGCTAACAAACCCGTTACCTAGATTAGTACATATTATCTCCTCTATTATTTCTGACTTTAAATATATGATGAATATATGCTTTCATATGACACACTATATATGTCAAAATATAACATAATGTAATACATTGTAATATATTAAGAACAGACATTTACATAGAAATGTATACATTGAAGCAGAAATAAAATAGTTTCAAAACAAATATTGTTATTAGCTTAGTCAGAAACATTAGATAAAAATGATCCTACCTGATGAATCAAAATTCACCTCATTGCCAGGACTTGGACCTAAATCTATGGACACAATTGGTAACAGCTTCCGAAAGTCCCATAGCTTCGTAACCCCACAGGCATCACAGGATGCTATCATGTGACCCTTCAAAATATAAGATAAACAAAACTAAAATGACTATATATATATATATATATATGTATACATATATATACATACACACACACACACACACACACTACATATATACAAATATTTTTGGTAACTTACAGACAAAATGTAAGTGTTACAATTTTATTACAGCCATAAGATGACATTCCTCTCAACTAAAAAGTAGTTGTTAATAACTTTATTTTGGACATAAAATTATTTAAAATTATTTTCTTAATATATAAAATCCTACACTAAGTTTTTGGAGAAAACTTTTCAGGCAAGCATTTTCATTTTAACTACTTTAGAAGATGTAACAAAACAAAAACATATATACTCATAATTTGCCTATATATACATATATCACATGTCATGCATATGATATATGTAACACTTAAAAACTGTGAATGTGGGAAAATTATATCATATGCACATCTCAGCTTTTATGCTTGCAATTAGTTAGCATTCATAATTTATACCTCAAATAGAGAAAAAAAATAAAAACAGAGGTAGGAAGAAAACTGGACACAATGAGAGAAGAATATCGTCATAGGTAGAATGACAGGGACCAAGTGATGTTCATGGCAATAAAATGGTGCCTATTGTAGTCTGCTAGTCAAAATTCTCAAGAAACAGAGTTGGGCTTGTTTTGGTAACATGTAGTGGGACAAGGAAGAAGGTAATTGGATAAAAGGGATAGAAAATGGAAGGGTGGATGAACTGAAGTGACATGGCAATAGAAGGTGGGGAGAGATATTTTTCCAGCATAGTAGCAGCAGCCCACGCTCATCAGTTCAGAGTCTACACGCCTCCTGCTGGTCTCTCAGGAAATGTTTATTGAGCATCTGCTTTATGACAGGAATTGGGGATATGCTGGTGAATAAGAGGGGTTTCTGCTCCTCAGCAACTCATAATCTTCGCTCATTCTCATCATTCTGATCATTTAATTTCTTCGTCCACTCACAAATTGAATGAGCATTGGTCACATTAAAATGATCAATTATGTTTATAATACATCAATATATGATTTCCAATCTGATATACAGTTTCCTTTTCAGCTGCAGTTCAAATCTTTTAATGTCAACTTAAAAACCATCCTCTCATTTGCTCCCTACAATTTTTTAAAATGTTAAAGATAATAACATCATATAATTTTCTGTATCATTTTGAATGAGCTCACATATTTTCTCTTACTCCTGAATTCTTTCTGTAAAATAAAAGTACATCCTGTTTTACAGTTTAAGTGGATTCATTGTTTTTCTCTAAACACCAGTAAGGCAATGAATGCAATTAGTTTCAAAATTCTCTAACTGTTGCCACTGGAACAGTAATACAACAGCCTTGTCCCAATCTAATAAATGAGATGCTTAATCTTTTTTATGACTTAAAAGGAACATGGAGAACTTGGACTGTCCTGAAATATGTAAACATGTATTATAAGAATTGTGAAGAATCAGTGAATTTCATTTCAGAAAAGGAAAGAACAGTTCTCAGTATTAACATGGAATATTAATGTTAGAAATTAGAAAGACTTCTTTCCAAATATAAGGGCTTTCAATTATCTTATAGAAGTCAGAGAATGGAAATTTATTTCAATTTTGGGAAAAGAGTAGATAGGTTTTCATCGGAATTTAATTTGTATTCACCTGTCACTGCAAGCAGGTGATGGACTTGATATTCTTTTTTTGTCTGGAGTCTGTGAATTAAAAATGATCTAATAGTATATTTTATCCCACTAAATATTAAATTTTGAGGAAGTATACTTAAAATAAAAAATAGTTTCATTATTTTTATTGGTTGAAAATGAATAGGTAAATAGTTTTAATATTTTTTCATTTAATACTTAAAAATTTATTGCTGTCAGATGATCAAGCTCAACAGTTTGATAATATGAAACTAAGTCAATACTTATTAAATGCTTTTAATGATCCAGGTACTGTGCTAAATGCTTCATTAATAAACTAGTACATAACAAATTTAAGCAATTTTGAATAACTAACATCCTTTAGAGTTTTCCCATTGCCTTAGAAACTTAAAAGCCATGACAAAGTATGTATTACGGTAAAATGAATATAATAATGTTTTAAGTAATAGAAATAAACTTGTGTTTAGATTTAATAACTGAAAGATACTTGGTAATGGAAGAACAGCTTAGCTATATGTCTAGTTAGCTAGTGAGGCAGATATAGTGCGTATTACAGTGTTTGGAGCATAGGAGAGCTCAACAAAATATGTGTTGAGCTGATAGATGAGTAATGTTTCCTCAAAGCTTACCTAAAAGTTTTATTTTGGTCCAGTCCTTCCAAAGAAGTCTTGAGGTGAATTTTCATTCTAACCCTGATAGTTGCGAATCGCTTACAAGACAGAAAGCAATGGAAGAGACAGAGAATCTAGAACAGATACTTAGAATATGTTATTTCTCTCATTTCAAGAAAATTGGAGGGCCATCTGTCAATCTCCTTCCTTGAGACAGAAGAAAGTAGAATGCTGTTAATCCAAATGGTGTAGTGTGAGTTTTGAGGGATACAGAGATACAGAGATGTGGGAAGGAGATTAGTTGACAACCTGGGGAAAAATCATTTTATATACAATTTATGACAGTCAAGCTATAGGTAGGCATTTAACCTAAATTACGAAATACTTCAAAGAAAATGTTTTTAAGGATAGGTGAGATTTCATTGATAATCTCAATGAGAGTCAAGACTCAAGAGGTTTGGAATCTCTAAAATGCAATGCTGGTTGTCACTGATAGTAGAACTACTGATCCTGAGGATGCGAAGGTACTGAAGGTGATGTGCAGAAAGCTCTCAAAGAAGTTCACATTGAGATCTGTGACTGTTTTTGTAACACTGAATCTCCAGAACCCAGTATAGTTCTTACTATATGTTAGGTATTTGATCTTTGAATAAACAATCAAATTAATGAATATAAAGGGAATAAAGAGTAATCAATATTGAATCTATGTATTTAAAATAATTCATTTTAAAAATATAGAAATATTAACTGAGTTGAAGCTCAAAAAAATGTTTTGTGGTCACAAGATTCAAGTGAGTTAAATAATGCCAGTAGAATTTAGCAAAGTAAACAAAGGGCACAGTTGAGATAAAAATGAATAATCATCATTTCTAATTGTCTCTGTTAAGCCTCCCACCACCAAATTAAAGATCCTATTACTTATCTATATAGACATGAAGTTAATAATAAATTAGAGAGTAGAGGAACATAAGATCAATCTAGCTTCATCTAGGCTGCTGCTAATTTATCAGAGAAAAATTTAGTAATAGGTATCAAGGATCACAAAAATGTTCCAACTTTTGAAACTTCTAACATTACTTCTGAACTTCATTATAAATTAAAGAAAAATGTATTATGAAAATACTAATGTAGCATTATTTATAAAGAATTAATGGAAACAAGTGAAATTTGTAATAATAATCTAATAGGGAAGAAGTAAACCTTGGGCTATGGTGGATTCAGAAACCTGCTTGAGGCAACTTGTACACAAACTTGGTATCAACAGCTACAGAGAGACAAGCAGACTGAACTACTATCTCTCTGCATAGAGGTTCCAACATTTATATATGGTAAAACAAAGAAAGAAGAGAAGAAAACTGGAATGTTAATGAGGCCATTAATAATTTAAATAATTAAAACACTATTTTATAAACCAATAGTATTCCTTAATACAAATATATCTGATGGCTTTGTATAATTTTTTTAAACAAATGTTTCAAACTTGGGCATTATCATAACTTTTAGGATTACAGGGCTATTTCTCTGATAGGTTAAGAATAATTATATAGTAATATAATTTTTTATATGAAAGTCCCTATGTATTTATATTGCATCTCTAGAGGAAATAGGATATTAATCTATTTTCGAAGACTCAGTTCCAATTTGACTGTACTTTGAGATTTCATCCTGATGAATCGGCTAAGTAGTTTCTTGGTTCAATTTGCTGGGTTTTATATATATATATTTATATATATATATATTACATATATAATCACGTTTTTCTTTGGATAGCCAATTTATTAAATAATAAAAGTATTTTAGGCCCAGGACATTGCTTCCTTTCTTTAACGGTTCCTCAAGGCTAAACAATAGGATATATAAAATATTCTCCTTTCAAAGTGTTAAACTGCATACTATAAAAATTAAATGAATGATTTTACATCAACTATGTATATGTGAGAATGTTGTAAACACTAAGTGAAAGAACTTTTGTTAGCAGTACATTCTGGTGACCTAGAATTAAATATAGTTCATGTTCATTAGATAACTGTAGAATGAATAAATGAATACCTTAAATAATTACAAAGTTATTAAAGTTATTAAAATAACAATTATAGAACCAATGTAAAACATGGAAAAATTTATGCCAAACTGTGATTTCATTAATTAAAAGTACATAGTATACATGTACAATGAGTAAATGGGGAGTTACATTTATCATTTATAAAAAACTTTTTTGTATTTCTATAATCCTTTAATACTTTAAATGTAAATAATACAAATAATTAGATTGCTCAAAGATAACAGCTATATATTTTTCAAATATCATTTATAAACATATTACTATTTATTTCATTATATTTTAATTTATTTTATTTTACTTCACTTTTTAATTTTATTTTTGAGATAGAGTCTTGTTCTGTTGCCCAGGGTGGAGTACAGTTCAATATTATAATCTCAAACTCTTGAGCTCAGGTGATCCTCCTACATCAGCCTCCTGAGTAGCTGAGACTACAGATGCTTGTCAAAATGCCAAACTAATTTCTAAATTTTTTTAGAGGCAGCCTCTTGCTATGTTGCTCAGGCCGGTCTCAAACTTGTGGCCTCATGTGATCCTCCCACCTTGGCCTGCCAAAGTGCTAAGATTACAAGCATGAGCCACTGTGCCCAGTCTCATGAGACTTTAAAATATGTCACTGGTGCAAGTCGTGATACTGGGAATAAGAGGGTACTAAATGTGTTTGCATGGAGAGCTCTCAAAGAAGTTTCCACTTAGGTCTGGAGCTCTTTCTGTAACAATGAATCTCTAGCACCCAGCAGAGTTCCTGATACATTTTAGGTATTTGATTTTAAATCACTAATTGAATGAATAAATATAAAGAAAATAGAGAGTATTCAATATTGATTGTATGTAATTTTAAAGAATTCTTTTCAAAAACATAGAAATTTAAATGAACTAAAACTCAGAAAAAACGTTTTTGTGATCATAAGACTCAAAACATACATTTGTATACTTTATAGCTTACCTTATAACATCTGCAAATAATGTCACAGCTGATTCTCACAACTATATGATGAGTCAAACTATGATTCCACCTCATAATATAAAACTAAATATATTCTAGAAGAATTAGATAACTTACAGAAGGACTCTGAGTCAAGAGAATCTTAAAACACCATGACAAAATGAGACAATTAAAAACTAGCAATAGCTAACACTAATTGAGTAATTACTATGTGTCACTCAGGGTTCCAAGCATTTGTATATACATGCATACATACATACAACAGGTAATAAAAAAAAAAAACCTGAAACTATGATGGAATAGGTAATCACCTCCATTTTATGGATGAGAAAATTGAAGCACAGAAACCTTAATTAACTTGCCTACAGTTCCCAAAGTTAAAAAAGAAATAGCCAGGATTTAAAGTTGTTTGGCTTTAGAGTCACTAAGCTGTACTATGTCTCAAAGACAAAGTGGGGCTAAAAAATTACTTTTAAAAGTATAAAGCTTTGAAGAGTTTGAGAAAAGGATAACAGGTACACTATACACTAAGTAAAAACAGAACAGAAACACAAAATAGAGAATAGGGATGAAAACATAGGCTCTTGGCTTTGGGTTTTGAAGCAGACTGGTCATTCAACTTATATGGGATAATAACAGAAACTTAGAGAGCTTTATGTCAGATGGAAGATAAACATCAACTTACTGCTAAAACCATGGCTGGTGTAAGATTTCCGGACAAACTGAAGCTGACAAAAGTTGCTGGCCAATGCTGTTTGAAGCCACAATTTTTGTGAATCTATATGTTTAAGGACTCTATACTTAATACACAATCTCACAACTTGGACCTGTACCAAGCAGCACACTCAGCGACTAAATCTTTGGTTTCAAAATCAAAGGACAGGTTTCCCCTATCGTAAATGTAAAGCCTATCCTAGGACACCCTGGAGCTAGTGGCCTGGGAGGCATGGGATGAAGGAGATAGCTACAATACTGAAAGTTATGGAAGTGGAAGCATAAAGAAAGAGCAAGAGAAATAAAGGGAGTTTAAAGAGAGAATCAGACTTTTACTTACTCAAAAGAAGCTACCAAAAAATTTCTATAACATGTAAAGAGATCTAAATCTAATACAGTCAGTAATTGGAAAATTAAATTGATGATCTGTATAGATTAAAATTATGAAAGACTGAAAAAGATTTTAAAGCATGAGTTTCAAAGATTTGAATAAATAGGTAATACTCATTTAAAAAAAGAGAAAGAAATGAAATAAACACAGTCTAAAATGCTTTGAGAAAACCAAGATAATTAAAATGTTAGTCATTGAAGAAACAGAGCTTTATAGATAGGATGTACCCTATTCTAGACAAAGTTGAAGAGAAAGTGGAGTGGAATATTACAATCTGGAAAATTTAGCTAGATTGTTGACACAGAGATTGAAAGATACTTTTGCATGTAAACCATTAAGAGACTTGAGGGGGTTATGTATTCTAATATATGTTTTATAAGCATTACAAAAGAAGATAATGTAAAGACAGTCAACAGCAGCATCCGAAGATGTAACTGCTGAAACTTTTCCAGAATTGAAGAAAAATATGACATCAAGACCAATATTGCACTACAAATTGAGCATAATACTTAAAAATAAAACCACAACTAAACACAGTGTAATAAAAAATGTGGGATACTATGGACAAAGAGAAATTTATCTACAAGTGAAAAGTTACAGATAAACTATTTAAAAGATTTTAAAGACATTTCAGTTGATTTTTTAAGTAGATATTAGAACCAGTGGGATAATGTCCTCATTGTACTTGGGGAAAAAAACCTCAACCTAAAATTGTATGCTTATTTAAATATCACTTCGGATTGAATGCATTTTCATTCAAGGACTAAAAATGTTGTTAAATATAAATATCTTATGGAAAGAAGTATTAATGTTTGTATTTCACTGTAAAAAAGTAAAATCCTAAATATAGTATGGGCCAAAATACATAATGGTGAGCACAAATATTAAAAAATTCAGTAATTTTTAATCAAAGCTAACTGTTGACTATAAAAGACAAAATGCTGAATCCAAACCCTAACTCTAATTCTAACCCTAACCTAATCTAAATCTTATCCTAATTAAATAAAATTCAGGAAATAAGTTAAAAAGAAGCAAATACTGCAAGATTAACAGAAAATACAAGTTATAGCGATACCAATCCAGAAATCTCTCTCTCTCTCTCTCTCTCTCTCTCTCTCTCTCTCTCTCTCTCTCTCTCTCTCTCTCTCTCACACACACACACACACACACACACACACACACACACACACACAATGGGATATACTTAACAACTAAAAGTAAGAAACAACTAAAATGGCTTAAAAAAATACAACTATGTGCAACTTACAAGAGAAATGTTAAAAACAAGCAGAAACAATAACAAAATTCCCCAAATATTCAAGAGTGAAAATAAAGGAATAAAATTATGAAATACCAGTTTCTAAGAAGCTGATAGAATAATGTCGGTGTCAGAAAAAATAATTACAGTAAAAAAAACTTACAAGAATCTATTACTAAAGAATAATAAAGGGAATACTCCAGTCACAAGGTGTAACTAATAAATTTATATGTAAAGACAAATGAAGTTTTAAAATATTTTAAAAGTTATCATGAGTAAACTATTACCATGAATAAATTATTATTTTCCCAAATAGTGGGGAAGATTATAATACAAGTTCATCAGAATGATAGACAATGCAAAAAAGGAAATCTATACAACATTTAACTATCTTTTCAGAAAATAAAGCTTGATCTAAAACAGAAATCGGTATTTACCAAATATATAATATAATCAAGTATATGTGAAGTATGTGATAAGCCACAAAATAAGTTTCAAGAAATGACAAAAAGTGTTATAATAGCCACATTTTATTACAATGATGCACTTAGAAACTAAAAATTACACCAAAACTTTAAATTAAAGTTTGGAAGCTAAAAGAAAAAAAAAATGTAAATTACAAGTTTGGAATTGGTGACAAACAAAAATAAAAGGAAACTCCGCCAAAATATGTAAAGAGATTTATTCTGAGTCCATGTGAGTCATAACGCGCTGGGGAAACACAGTCTCAGAAATCTTGCAAAAGTGTGCCCAAGGCAATCAGGTTACAGGTTGGTTTTATACATTTCAGGGAGGCAGAAAGTTCAGGTAAAATAAAAAATCAGTACATGGGAGATGTACATTGGTTTGGCCCAAGATGGCAGGACATCTTCAAGTAGGGACTTACAACTCATAGGTGGGTTTTCTGATTCTTTACTTGGCAATTGGTTAAAAGAGTTCAGCTTTGTCCAAATACTTGGAGTCAGTAGAAACTAATGCTTAGGTTAAGATAAAGGTTCTGTTAGTTGTCATGTGATACCATGCTAAAGTCATGTTGGAAAGTAAGCCACAGCATACTGGGTCAAAAAACCCTGTTTAACAAAATGTTATGGCTTGTAGACTTGACTTTACCCAGGCTGTTAGGAAGGAATTTGAGCAGGAAGAAAAGCTCAGAGTTCAGTGCTCAGAATTAATCCAAATGAAGGAATTTTTATTATATTTGTTGAGGGAAGCTGAAGCCATCATTAATGAAAATTTATAACTTCAGATGCATTTTATAAAAAGAGAAAATTAAAATAAATATGTTAAAATTCAATTGAAGATGTTCTGTTCTACAGAAAAAATAGAAAAGATAGAAATAATATATGTTGGAGGAGAAGCAAAATTAAACAAAGTTGTTAAAATAATAAAAAGAGATAACATCAACAGAATCAAAAGCTGATATCTGAAAAGAATTTATAGACAAAAAATTGAAAGATCTGTCAAAAACAGACACAAATAATCATAAAGATTAAAGTCATAATTAAACAATATCAAGGAACAGGGGATGATTAAAAATATGGTAGAGATTAAAGAAATCACACCAAATGCTATGAAGGACTTAATGTTAATTGTGAATTCTTCAGCAAAATGGCATTTTCAGGACAAAATAAATTTAAAAATCAACTGGCTATAAACTTTGAAAAAAACTGTCTAAAATATAACAAAAAGCATCAAAAGAAATAGAGAGGAAAACCACTAAGACAATATAAAAATTGCTCTTGAAATGAGACCTAGACAGAAGAATGATTAAACATCTGAAAACTTTTCACTGACCCTAGGACCATATTTTAGTGAAACAAATTCAAACTGTGGTTTGTTTGGAGTAGCTCTACTTAGCTTGGTTACCCAGCCCAAGATCACTCCAGTGCTAATATGTTGGCTATCTCACTTTTTTTGACAAACTGCCTCTCATTTTCTACATTGTAGCTGGTACCCTCATAGAAACTCATCTCTCTGGATGGAGTTATTATTTAAGGGGTAGGAATCTGGCTCAGGTAGGAGCAATAAGATTCCTTTCCTGTATTTTCCAAACTAATGTTGAGAGAGGTAAGTTATTTCCTCTCTGATTAAAGGGTTTCAGAAAATGTGTAATATATATAGTAATCTGTAATCTTCCTTCTGATGCTCAGGCCTAGTACACCAAAGAAAATAGTAAAAGACCATTCAGGAAGTCAGGTGGTCTTTGAGTTTTGGCTCCTGTCAAATCTAAATACCAGTTGTCACCTGCTCCATCTGAAGTATAGGTTTATGAGCTGAAGGAGTAAAAGATGCATCATGCTCAAATATGCGAAACTGGCATATTGATTATTTTGACATGAAAACATTGGAGAAATTAGGGTTTCAGAAAAATAATGGCTGAATTGTCTTTCCTGCAGGCTGTAAATATTCTTTTGCAAGGGGTGCTTTTCCCAGTACCAAGGCATGAGGACTTAGTCCTGCAATAGGTATGAATAAGTCATCTCCCCCAGATAGCCCTTATCTTCCACTAGCTTTACAACTCTCATATATCGCCTAGTGTCTCCCCTAGAATTTATTACCCTAGCCATATCTCCTTGTTCTGTAATTTCTTTACCAATTCATTGTTTGTTTTTTTTTTGTCTAAAAAATATAAAACCATTTTCCTTTGGCCATTCCTCTGGACTTTGCTCTCTGATGAAAATTCTCATGTAAATGTAAAACTAATAAAACTTGTGTGCTTTTCTCCTGTTACATCAGTTCGATTCCTGGACCAGCCAAAGAGCCCATATAAGAATAAAAAGGGGATGGAGGTGATCAATTCCTCCTCCACAGAGCCAATGAACACCCTAATTTTTCTTAAATTAGTTTGATTTTGGGTTTTGCAATTAACATGTCCTATTGTTTTCTATCAAATTAGACTAGATTTCTAATGACAGCATTGATGTTGATAAAAGTACAATACAATCAGACTTGTATTCCTGGTGGGTGTAGTAACTAATAGCTAAAATTAACAGGTTTTCTTGCCAGGACATATACTCAATATTTATAGAATTTTTATGTGCATCAATTCTATTTTACAAATGAGGAAAATAAGGTTTAAAGAAGTAAAGTGACTTCCCTAAAATTACCTAGTTAGAATGATTTGGAGCATGGATTCAAGCCCATGTATGGTTGACTTCAGAGTCCAAGATTTTATCCATTGTACTACATTCTATTTTTTCAGAACTAGTATAGTATATCACAAAAGCCTAAAAATATTGAAAATACTTCCCCATTAGAATACATTAAATAGTCGATAACTAAGATAAATGTTTGTCACATAGATGTTCCTCACACTATTATTTATAAGCTAAAACTGTAGAAACACAGAAAATTATCAATATATAATATATATATAAAACTATAACATATATGATTATGTAACTAAACTATTATTTTAACCATTATAATAGCATTGCTGAAAATTATTAACCACAAAAAATACATATGTAGTTCAATGAAAATAGCAGGAAGCATAACTGTCTATACTATGTGTATACACAAAGCATATATTGAAAATAAATCAGAAATGATTATCTTTAGCTAGTAAGCTGATGCACATTAATTGTGTTTGTTCTTTTCCATTTAAATTAGATTTCATGAAATTAGCATACATTTTTATCAGAAAAATATTTTTGAATAAATAAATAATGAAATCAAAACATCACACACAGTACCTGTCAAGTGATCTAATTTTTATTTTCTAAAATTCTACTATGCAAAATGGGCAAGAAAGAGGGGTCATCAAGCAAATGGCAAAGACATTAAGCCTGGGAAGCATCAGCTGCCTTCAATATGTGAAGGTAATGACCTGCAACTTGGTATTAAGGTATAACTATAATAAAATGTTTAGGCTCATTAGGAGGAAAATTAGTATTTCAAACATTTTTAGTACTGATACATTAGCATGTCTCTTAGGACAGGCCTATGCAGCATTAAGCAATAGCTCATTACACCATTTACTCAGTATCGTAATGGCACAAAAAAAGCAAAGAAATTATGGAATTAGAATGGAAAGAGAAGGTAAGATTTGGCAATGCTTAGTCTAAAGCTGGAGGAAATACAGAGCATTGAAAAGATGTGGGTAATTTTGTAATTTTTGGTATATAATTCTTTCCTATGCCATTATCAATCTGTGAGGCATTAACAACTATCGTATCACCAATCATGCTCCATGGATAGGAGAGCTGGAAATCTAAAAAATAATTACTGAGCAGCTGAAGTATACAATACAGCACTACATCATCACAGTGACTTTTACAAAGTGATTTCTATATATTATCTCATTTAATGCTACAGCTCTATGATTAGGTACTGGTATGACTCCATGTTACAAGCGAGATAACTAGGCTTATGTTATTAAACTTGCCCAAAGTCATTTGGTTTGCAAAACACAGGCTTGGAATTCAAAACCTGGTGCTATGGTTTGGATACGGTTAGTGTGTGGCCCCACCAAGTCTCATGTTGAAATATGAGACCCAGTGTGAGTAGGGCATGGGGAGAGATTTTTGGGTCATAGGGGTGGCTCACTCATTAACAGTTTGGTAACATTCTTGTAGTGAGTGAGTTCTTATTCTATTAGTTTCTGTGAGAGCTGCTTGTTAAAACCAGCCTGGCACCACCTTCTCTCTCTCCCTGTCTTTCAAAATGTGACTTCTACAACTCCCTTTCTCTACCTGCCGGCTCCTCTTTCTCTTCTGCCATGAGTGGAAGCTCCCTGAAACTCTCATCAAAAGCAGATAACAGCACCACATACTTCTTGTACAACATGCAGAACTGTGAGTCACATAAAGCTCTTTTCTTTATAAATTGCCCAGCCGCTGGTAGTCCTGCAGTCGGCTCACTAGAGAAGCATGGTGCCAATGTCTGCTTCTCATAAGGTTTCCAGGCTGCTTCTTTCCATGGCAGAAGGGAAAGGGAGCCAGTGTGTGCAGAGATCACATGGCAAGATAGAAAAGCGAGAGAGAGAGAGAGAGAGAGAGAGAGAGAGAGAGAGAGAGAGAGAGAGAGAGAGAGAGAGAGAGAGAGAGAGAGAGGAAATGCTGGGTTATTTTTAACAACCAACTCTTGTGGGAAATAATGGAGTGGTAACTCACCCATCCCCTCACTGATGGGAGATTTGTTTTCCTGTGACCCAAACACCTCTTACTAGGTCACACCTTCCAATACCATTACACTGGGAATTAAATCTCAACATGAGATTTGGAGAGGTCAGGTATCCAAACTATAGCACCCATGAAACCACATGCATGTTTATTATTGAGGTAAAACACAACAAAATAGCTAATAGAGCTTTAAGAGCATATCAACAAGTACTATGTGTATTAACAAAGAACAAATTGAGCAACCAGATGTTTAAACTGACCAGGCAGAAGAGTAACTAGAAAGAAAGACAATGTATATAAAGCAACTAATATTTGTTGAACTCTACTGTGACCCTGGCTTGGACCAAAAGAAAGAAAAACAATGAACATAAGCTCTCAACAAGCTTCTGATTGATTCTTAGAGAAAAAGGAGTAACTAGGCAATTACAACAAAAGAGTTAAATGCTAGAAGTAAGTAAAGTATTGTTTAGAATACAAATCGATCACCTAATTCAAGACTGTAGAATCTAAGAAAGTATCTTCTAAGAGTGGAGCCCTAGGATAAATTCATCAGGTAAATACAGCTTTGGAAATGTAATGTTTTAAATAGATTAAGATTACAGGCAAATATTAGTGAAGAGGAGGCAGGAAGGCATCATTTTTATTGAAAATGGCACAATGTCAGAGCACAAAGAAGAAATTAACATACTACTTCATGGGGAATGTTTCGAATTTATGATGAGGTTAGCAATGCGTAAAAATTCCAAAGTTTCTGGAGCTCACACTGAAGAATGTAAATTTTACATATGAGGTAAAAAAGTTCTTATGTGTTTTACATATAAATATTGACATGTTAAAGGGAATGCTGAAGGCCAGTAGTGTCAGTAAGTTAAGAAGGTATTATTATGTACAAAACTGTGTCTCTGAGACCCTGAAGAACAAGTGAAGATTGCTTTCTTGTGGTATTCAAGTTTGTGATAAGAAGTTGAGGCCGGGTGCGGTGGCTTAAGCCTGTAATCCCAGCACTTTGGGAGGCCGAGGCGGGTGGATCACGAGGTCAAGAGATCGAGACCATCCTGGTCAACATGGTGAAACCCCGTGTCTACTAAAAATACAAAAAATTAGCTGGACATGGTGGCACGTGCCTGTAATCCCAGCTACTCAGGAGGCTGAGGCAGGATTGCCTGAACCCAGGAGGTGAAGTTTGCGGTGAGCCGAAATCGCACCATTGCACTCCAGCCTGGGTAACCAGAGCGAAATTCCATCTCAAAAAAAGAAAAAAAAGAAGTTGACTGAATTTGGGTAAATTTCTCTCAACCTGTAGAAAACCCATCCCTTCATTTATCAAACAAATATGTATGGAGCCTGCAAGGGGGTAGACAGAGTTTTAAGTGGTGGACAAGCCTCATGGAATGTGTATGCTTCTGTAAAGAAATATGCAATAAATTAAATAAATCAGTAAAATATGTGGTATATTAATGTTAAGAGCTATGGAGAATTTTTAAAAATGTAGTCAAGGAAGGTTTGGCAGACAGGGTGTTGAAATATAAATAGCTTGTCAAGACTAGGAATATGTGACCTTTGAATTAGGACCTGATGGATTTGTGGGGTCATGTTGTGCTATGAGAATGAAAAGTGATTCAGGAAGAGGAAAGAGCAAGATCAAGGACACTAAGGCAGAAGCACTAGAAATAAATAGGCGAGTGCAGACTTCAAAATCTTTTCATATATGAAATCAGGAAAGAATGTGTACTATGTGTTGAATTGAAAAAGATTCTAATTAATAGATTCAAAAAGCTCGTATTTGGAAATCAGTCAGAATCTATGAGTCATCCTGACTCCTGGAAGCACAAAGAGATATTCCCATGATTTCAACTATTATTAAGACGTTTGTGACTCTTAAATCTACATCTACAATTCACAAGCCTCTTAAATTCCGGGTCTTTATTTCCAACTACCCATAGGATATCTCATTTGGAAGTTCCACACATATCTCAATGTCATCCTGTTCAAAGCCAAATTAATCTTTTCCTCAACTTGAGCCTTCTGCTGCACTTTCCATGTTAATAAAAGGACCTACACTCCAGGCAATCAACAGAGCTTGTTATCTCATTCTCCATCTCTCTCCTTTCCAATTCTATTCAGTTAAAATTTACCTCCAAAAATCCTTTATTTCAGCCTGTCATCATCTCACACTGGGACTCACACATGCAGTGAACTTCAACCCTCTATCTTTGCAGCCCATTTTATTATATCTTTTCATTTATTTTATTTTATTATAATTTTTGAGACAGAGTCTTGCTCTTTCACCCAGGCTGGAGTGCAGTGGTGTGATCTCAGTTTATTACCATCTCTGCCTCCTGGGTTCAAGTGATTCTCCTGCCTCAGCCTCCCAAGTAGCTGGGATTACAGGCATGCACCACCATACCCAGCTAATTTTTGTATTTTCAGTAGAGAATTTTTGCCATGTTGGCCAGGCCAACTTCTGACCTGAAGTGATCTGCCTGCCTTGGCCTCCCAAAGTGCACAGATGTAAGCTGCTGCACCTGGCCTTTGTAGGCCATTTTTACAGCAAAGATTCTAAAATAGAGGTCATTTCTCTTCCCAGAGGACATCTGGCAATGCCTACAGACATCTTTGATTTTACAACTAGAAAGTGCCACTGGGATTCAGTTAATGGAGGCCAGGGATGCTGATAAAATTCTTAAAATGCACTAAATAGCCCCCACCTCTAACAGGGAACTACCAGTCCAAAAAATCAATATTGCCAAACCCTGCTCTATACTAATGGCAGTCATCTGTAAATGCAAATTTGAGACTCTCAAATGCAAATTTGATCTGCCTCCTTCCTACCTATCATCTTCCTTAAATCTTCCCATATGTTACTCTATTGGCCATTCCTCAAATACACCAAGTCGCTCATGTATTTCTTCTTACTTTTTCCACTGACTGGAATACTCATTAGTTATTTATTTTTCTGGTAAATATCAACCATTCTTGAAACTTGGCTCAAACACTACTTCTTCTAAAGCCCTCTAAGTGACACAATGTATTCCTTCTTTTGCTCCTATAAATCCATGTTACAAAACTTACATACAAAACTGCAATATCATATATATATATATGCACCTGTGTTTTTATTCTAGATCATTCTTTAATACATGTGGCTATTGAGTACTTTAAATGTAACTACAGCAACTGAGGAACTGAAATTTTAGTTTTACTTACTTTTAATTAGTTAAAATTTCTTCATGTAGCTAGCACCTAACACATTGGACATTTTAGATTAAAAATAATCTTTTTATTACAGAAAGTTCTATTGGACACTACTGTTATAGGCCATTTACACACTCAGTTTTGGGTTTATATGTACTTAGTAAATATTAGAATAAATGAATGAATGAATCATTATTTCCATACCTGACAAGTCAAAGCAAAACTTCTCATATTTGTGATATAATTCTTTCAAGAATTATACCAGCTATATGCACTGATTATGTTTAAAGACTTTATTATTTTTTAGGTTTGGAGCAAAATTAAGAGGCAAGTGTGAAGATTTCTCATATCCTTTCCCTGTCTCCCCTGCCTATGCATAGCCTCTTACAATAGCAACATCTATGACCAGAGTGGTAAACTTATTACAATTGGTGGAACTACACTGGCACATCTTCACCCAAAGTTTACAGTTCACATTAGAGTTCACTCTTGGTGGTATACATTCTATGGGTTTAGAGAAGTGAATAGTGACATGTAACCATCATTATAATATCATATATTTTCACCACCCTAAAAATTATCTATGCCCTATCTCTTCATCCCTCCCTCCCTCCAGCCCCTGGAAATCACTCACCCTTTTACTGTTTCTATAGTTTTGCCTTTTGCAGAACATCATATAGTTGGAATCATACAGTATGTCGCCATTTTAGACTGGCTTATTTCACTTAGTATTCTGCATTTAAGTTTCCTCCGTCTCTTTTCATGGCTTAATAGTTCATTTTTTAAGTCCTGAATAATCTTTCGTTGTCTAGATGTATCATACTTTCTCTATAAATTCACCTATTGAAAGACATCTTGGTTGCTTCTGAGTTTTCACAATTATGAATAAACCCACTATATGTGAAGTTTTTGTGTGAATGTAAGTTTTCTCCACTAACTTTCAGTTAGCCACCTTTAGGACTTATAACATGTTACCTTATACCAACAAATAGTTACCTACTTTATACATAGATTTTGATTCTTTTTTTATTATTATTTTGCATTAGGGTCTTCCTCTGTCACCCAAGTTGGAGTACAGTGGCATGATCATAGCTCACTGTAACTTCAAATTCCTGGGCTCAAGCTGTCCTCCCACTTTAGCCTTCTGAAGCAACTAGGAGCACAGGTGCATGCCAATATGCTCAGTTAATGTTCGTTATTTTTGGTAGAGATAGGATCTCACTATGTTTCTCAGACTGTTTTCAAACTCTCAGAAGTCTGAGCTACCACACCTAGCCTAGTTTTTCAAGAAAAAGAACTAAATCCTTTACTTGTTAGAATCTCTAACAATACCTAACATAATGCTTTTCATTTTTCAGATGCTAAATAAATTGAAAGCACAGTTCTGAAGGAATTGCATATAGACTGGCCCAACTTCTTGGCTGCCAAAAATGATGCAAAATTAGCGTATTTCTGAAGGTGAAGGGGAGAAGAAGGTTTAATAAATCACAGGGAGTCTTTCCACTCTAAAGACAATTTTTGAAACTAACGTTTTATTCAAGGAGAAATGGAAATTCCTTACATGGCATATGAAATTGATGCATTCTCCCTCTGGCAGTGAGACTCTTCTAAAAGCACTAAAGAAAAAATGTTCTGACTCTCATGTGAGTTTACTTCATTTTCAGTGTCATTATTGGCATTATTTCAGATATTCATGTATGAGATCTTTGTCTTAGAGGCCCTTGGTGTTTTCTTATGATGTGACTTGTCACATTGCTGCAATATTTTATGATATATTTACATAGTAACATACTGTGATGTCAAAGTAGGGCAGTAGTATTTATGGAATATGAAGAAATAAAACCATAGAGATATGAAGTAAAAATTGAAGCTTATTATTCCATATCCGAAGAGAGAGTGGTGTTAAATTTTTACAGTTTGGCATCACTATGTATGTCAGAAGGAAGATCTCAGGTTTGCTGCAGTGTTTGCTAGTGTTAAAGCATGTCTCTGGCCAACAGACAAAATAAAATCTGCGTGGCTGACTGAGGTTCTCAAAGTTAATACAGAATGAGGAGGCCATAGCCATGTGAGGGAGCTGTCAGGACTCCGAGGTCTCAGAAAGGTGTTGTAAAAGTGTCACAAAACCTTCCTTTCTATGATTAAGCCAAACCAGTTTCTGTTGTTGTCAAGATAAACTGTGGCCAGGACCCTCAAACTCTCACACCAGCTGCTAAAAAAAAACATCTGACCAGAGACTTCTGGTTTGGGGTTTGAAGCCAGCCAATCAGGGTTTATCTATTTCAACTGATCAGAACTGAATAAATGTGAATGCTTCATTTGCATAAATAGACTTGGTTGAGACTGGGGTGAGAATTTTCTCTATTTAACCCAGACCTTCCCTTTGTTCACTGGAAGGCACGCTCACTTGTACTTCAGGCTCTGCCTACCCAATTTAAGATTGTTATTAAGAAAATAAAGCTCTTCCTTTCTCCTCTGCAGATCTCATGGTTTTTTGTTAATATCAGTAAGCACTGAGTCACAAACAATCTTTCAGATTTCAGAAAAATCAGGTGTTGAAAATAAATTCTTGTTTCTCTAAAAAGCCTTATAAGTGAGGCATTCATAATCTATAGCTTTTCTCAGTTTCTAAAGAAAATATTAATATCGATATATTTCTGAAAGATAATATAAAAGTTGTCCAGATCAAGTATTCCACAGAATAGAAAAGTAAAGGCTTGATAAATTAAGGGAATTGTCTAAGTCTTCACATGAAATTGGTGGTCCAAGCAAAACTATAATTAAGATCTTCTTCAAACACACTGTCAATTTTTATTTTTTATAGGAGGAAGGGCTAACTATAAATTTTAAAATGAATGCTATTATTATTACAATCATATATCTTCTGGAGAAATCTGTGGACACTTAAAAACAGATGCTAAAAAAGACTTCCAGTCACAATGGAGTCAGAGGGATCAGGTTTATCCTCTTGACTGAAACAACCAAAAAACTGGACAAAATATAGAAAACAATGGTTTACAAGAGACCTCATATTAGGTAAAAAAGAGCAATAATCATCAAGAGATGAAAAGGAATGAAGTGAGAAGGCTGCTTTGCCATACTACCTTGACAATTTCTAGTCCATAACACAAAGAGAGGGAACTAAGAAAAAGCACAGCAGACTCTCTAAATTAGAGATGAAGCTGAGGGTCTGGGGACGCCAAGGTGGGTAGCATTTGCAAGGCAGAGTGTACAGAAGAGGTGAGGTGAGGGTTGCACAGAGAAAACCCTGGAGATCTGCATAGAAACCTTCACCAGGCCAGGCGCAGTGGCTCAAGCCTGTAATCCCAGCACTTTGGGAGGCCGAGGCAGATGGATATCGAGGTCAAGAGATCGAGACCATCCTGGTTAACATGGTGAAACCCCATCTCTACTAAAAATATAAAAAATTAGCTGGGCATGGTGGCGTGTGCCTGTAATCCCAGATACTCGGGAGGCTGAGGCAGGAGAATTGCTTGAACCCAGGAGGCAGAGGTTACGGTGAGCCGAGATCACGCCATTGCACTCCAGCCTGGGTAACAAGAGCGAAACTCCGTCTCAAAAAAAAAAAAGAAACCTTCTCCAGTCTTTAGCTCAGTACTGACTGGCATATGTCTGTGAGGAAAACTACTTGGGGCCTGGGAAGAACTACCTGAAATGATTAGAGGGAACATGAAAAGATGGTCAGATTACACTGGGAAAATGACAGCTGCCCTAACAGACAGAACAAAAAATTTCAAGATTTAGGGTCATCCGGTAGATTAGAAGACAAAGAAGGGTCTTGCTTCAGTGGTGGGAAAGTAATTAGCCTAGACTGAGTACTTCTTCTTTTCCACTACCAAATTTTACAAGTAAACCTGAGAGGACTAGCCAGTTTCTAAGTAACTTGACAGTATTCTGGAACAAAGCTCAAGAATATTTGTAAAAATACAAAAATATCTAGCATCCAACAAGGTTAACTTGATGAATTTATGAGGTACTAGGTAATATCTTCATATTACATATGAGAATTTTTAGACTATTTCTAATTCACATGACTGTAAATGAGAGTTGAGATCTGAAACTCATGTGGTTGAACTGAAATCCATTAGATAAGAAGACAGGAATATATTTGTATGTAAATCAGATTGAAGGTATTTCTTTGGAGTGTTTCCATTCAGTTTTGATGCACATTAATTGATTTTGGCACAGCAAACTTGGAACTGGCCAAACTTGAAGGTAAATATAGGAAGGGCTGGGGGACAGTGGAGAAGGCTGTGGCTCACTAGTGTACATAACCAGACAATGAAAAGCCTCGAGTAAAGCTCAGAGCTTTAAAATCTTTCTTGTTGCTTTCTCAATTAAGCTGGGAAATATAAGATTTAAAACATCCCAATAACTCTCCCACTGAACTTTAAAGCAATCATAATATGACACATATATACAATTAATGTGGCCACCCAACTGGGCAATTCACAAACACACAGATAAACATATATACAGGATGTATTTTCCTGAAATGATTAAACTTGAGGGGTTTTCCCCTTGCCCATCAACTTACTTTCTTCTGAAAAACTATCTTTAAATAAAGCACTTATACCATAGTTATTTACTTTTGAATGAAGCCCACATGGATAATTTTACTTCCTAAAATGATCCATGATGACGGATGATTCAGCTTGAGAATTAAAGGACATTTAAGTCCTTTAAAATATCTATTTGCCAAGTACTAAATTTCTACTACTTTTTGACACATTTAATCAACTGCTGTAACCCATCATTTTTTCTAGAACAACCTGTTCTATCTCACCACTGGTCTACTTTTTTTTGTTGTTGCTATAATGAACTGAACAAAGACATTTGCACATACTTTAAGATGATGAAACTTCTTTTATAACGAGTTTTGACAAAATGATTAGTCATTCATTAAGCATTGTCCAGAGAGGCATTCCCTGTTAGAATAGCCTAGTGCCAGGTGAGGGTCTGTGGTGAGGAAGAAGGCGGGACCTCTGCAGTACGGAAAAGGGTAAGACATGTTTCTAGACCTTCATGAGCTATGGAATCATGTTGGCCAATATTTAATCCTCCTAAGCAAAATAATGAATGTATTTTATCTGTAAATATTTCTAAAATGTAAATTTACATACATTTTAGAAATATTTACAGATAAAAACAAAATACATTCAGGTGAATCTCTGATTTAACACAACTGGAAATACATATCATGTTTTCCTCCCAAACTCTCCTCCTCCCTGGATAGACTAGTATTCTGTTTGTTAACCTGTAACTCTGCTCTTTTCATCTACCAAATAAAGAATTACAGCATTCCTTTTGGGTTTTGAAATGAACAGCATGTGATGTCGTTGGAGCAGTTTTTGCATAAATTTACATAAGAAACTGAACATCACTGGACCCCCTGAAGAGTAAAAGCTAGCCACACTTGATATCGCCCTTGAAATAGTATACCAGGGATGACAATTTTAATGATGCAGACACTTAAATTCATTAATCTGTTGTCTTCTACCAAGGGAGGAAGTCAGTCCTTTTATATTCTCTGAGTTATAAAAGGCAGAGGGCAGGGATTGAAAATTAGAGGAGCACTAGATTTCTGCAGCAGTGATTAGAGGTCAAAGAGGGATTTGGAATCCTGAATGTCCACATGAGCAGCTGACATAGTGGCAAACTGCAAAATTCTAGTCACATCTATTTCTTTTCTGTTGTGGGAAAAAAATATTTTTATCTACTGAATTCAGTTTCACAAACACTTATAGAGAACTTACTATAAAAAATTTATAACTTCAGATTTCTAGTAATTTCAAAATAATCATTTCTTAAGTACTTGGGTATAATGCTTTTAAAAATATATATGTATGTTTTACACACCATAGAGAAATAAAACAAATCATCTAGCAAAGATGAGAGCAATGTGTGAACTACTATTCGTAACAACAATGTACTTTTGCTGCTCCATTAGTGCAGAAGATATCACATGATGTAGATACAGTTTGTAAGATCTGTTATATTTATTGTGATAGTAACGTAAGGTGTTTCTCAATTTGGCAAGTCTCTTTTAAAGTAGCTAATTATTATTGATTAATATAGGGCTCACTGCAATAACATTGCTGGGAGAACCTGCAATGAATTTATTTTCTCTTAATATGTACATAAGTACAGTCACATAAATTCAGAGAAGTTCCATTACATACATAAAGTTGATAATTTATGAATAGGCTTGTGTCCTCATGTTTACATTACCAAGATTCATGCTTATGCCCATAGGCCATGCCTGGCTGTTGCCATTGTTGGAGCTCAGAACACAACACCCTGAATACTTCAAACTGAAGGAAACTGAAAGGGCCTCTGACCTTCTCCACCTTCCTATCTCCGGACCCTCCTTCTCTGGTGAAATGAGTCATAGAAACCAGAATTTCTCTTCCCCTAGGTGAGTCAGAGAAACTCCCCTGAAGCAAGCCACAAAGCCTAGGAAGCTCACTTTTCATTCGCTCTCCCCCAAAGCAAGCCATAAAACCTAGGAAGCTCACTCCATCCCTTCTCCCTTCTTTTTTGAAGACCTTGATTCCAGATGGGGCCTGCCCCACCACCAGGTGAAAGGAATGCTATACCGAAAAGTCTCTCCCCTCCCCGCCCCCAAGAAAGAAATCAAATCAGGCCTTACTGGATTTTTTCCCACAGTCCATTACCATTAGATTATACTCTTTTACCCAGTCACATTTCTACATGATTGTCCATTCATCAAACCTAAGCATAAAAATAGACAGTTTTCCCTGAGTCTTTAAGTTTTCACTCCTGAAGTCTCCCATGTCAAGTAAAACCCTGATTAAATATTTGTTATACTTTCCCCTTGTTAACCTGTCTTTTATTATAGGACTTTTGGCTGTGATCTTTAAGATAGGTGAGGAAAGGTACCATATCTTTCTGCCTCTACCTCATATTGAAGTGATTTGATACAATATCACACATCTATAGTTTGATTTATAAAAGCAGATTAGAGGATAGAGCTATATATATATATTTAACTAAAATATAGAGCCTTTTAAATAACTGTTTCTAAGAGACTGTCCCGTTTGCTAGCCTTATTTTTTCATGGCGACTCTAGATTTTTTTTTCACTAGAAAAACAATCATATGTCTTTGAATATATGGAATTGTATCCATAATACTGTTTAGAGAGAGCAAAGTCACAACAACCTCACACATACACAAAAGCCTGCTTTTACCATTTTAGGTATATAAACCATAACACGATAGAAAAGCAATCCATGGTTTAATGACTTGATTTACTTCATAAATTTGTATTTCAGCATGTAAAAATTGAAAACCAGCTATTTCTTAGAAGAAAATCTATCCCTCAGACTAAAGAGAGAACATTTTGAATGACTGCAGCCAATTCCAATATCAAGCCTCATGAAAAAGAAACAGAGTGTATACTTAAGATTCTCTGTGGTCCTACTTTCTCCAGCTCGGGTGGAGTCAAGGATCTAAATGCAACCAGGTATTAAAGTGAGAAACAAAAGGCTCTTCTGCCACCCAAACAACAACTCAGGGAATATTTACTAAATCTTGAAAAAGAAAAGAAAAGAAAAGAAAAGAAAAAAGTATAAAAACTTCCTTTTTTTTTGAAAAAATTTAATAAACTTAGGTTTTTGAAAGCAATCCAGATAGCAGATTAAATCCCTTTAGTTAGAAAACTGTTGAGTGTTTTGCTCTAGCTATTGAGTAAATGGCAGAGCAAGGTGATGATGCACATGACAGCCCAAGACGAAGGTGAAAGCTGCCCCAGGAAATTACAGCTCATCCTGCTAGACCATGTACCTTTTAAAACAGTTTCCCTGCAGAGCGTCTTGGTATACAAATTAAATCTCTTCCAGAGGAAGGGCAGACTCTCTCATTCTGCCTGTGGTTTTGCATGTTAACTAGCAGTCACTTCTTAAAGTATGGATTCACAGGGTCACGTTCAGCCACCAACATACAATTAAGTGGGGAAAATTACATTAAAGGGGATAATCAAGTTTTCTTGTAATTGTGCTTATGAGTAAATTGGTGTGACAATTCTTTTTGCTCTAATTATGTGCTTCAAAGACAATGTTTCATGCATTAGACATTATCCCCGTCATGTAAAACAATCTTAAAATTCATGCTGTTTATCATACATGTAGTTTTTTATCCTTTTTAAATCATATGCAAGCTAAGATTGGCTATAATAAATCCTAATTAGAGAAGAGTGGATCATTTTATGTTGATATTTTCTTGTTACTTAGAACACCTTTGTACTGTGATACCTGTTTAACTGTGATTTTACTGTATTGGAAGACCAGCTGTCTGAGTGGTCAAATATTCTGATCAGTGGCATTATTTCTTATAAATAGTAATAAAATATTTTGAACTAGTTTTGGCAGTCATATGCTTAAAATGATCATGGGAAGTCTGCGAAGCACATTACATTTTAAAATAAAATTAAAAATCAATGATACAAAATAAATTTAGCTGTGTCACAGTAAACATGGTTCGATGTCTCTTAGATATCCCTTTAGTTCTGATCTACAGTGACTTTCTGACATTTCCTAGTCAATGAATATTTATCAATTAGTACTTCTATACTAAGAATTATGCTAATAACTCTAGGGTTAAAAAAATTAAGGTATTAGTCACATAAAACAATCCATTACACTTCTCATAGCTGGGGTATCCTTGTATAGGTGATGTTACCAGTTATTTGTATAATTCAAGATATTCCACCTGCTTAATCTATTCTTTTTTTTTTTTTTTTTTTGAGACAGAGTTTTGCTCTTGTTACTCAGGCTGGAGTGCAATGGCGTGACCTTGGCTCACCGCAACCTCCGCCTCCTGGGTTCAGGCAATTCTCCTGCCTCAGCCTCCCGAGTAGCTGGGATTACAGGCACGTGCCACTATGCCCAGCTAATTTTTTGTATCTTTAGTAGAGACGGGGTTTCACCATGTTGACCAGCATGGTCTCGATCTCTTGACCTCGTGATCCACCCGCCTCGGCCTCCCAAAGTGCTGGGATTACAGGCTTGAGCCACCGCGCCCGGCCTCCACCTGCTTAATCTATTCTTAATTCACGCTTATGTGTCCTGATTTTGGTATTCCTCCGTGGCACCATGTTGTCACCACTTCAGGAACTTGGCCTCTCTTATTGCCTGTGCTTGAATTCTCTTCCTTCAGACCTTTGTATGGTTTCTTTATTCTCTCAGAGAATCTCTCTCTGACCATTGCATTATAAGCCCCAACTCTCACCTTACTATTCTTTTCTACCTGATTGATTCTTGATAGGTAGCACTTCGTATCCTTGAGATTATTCAATTATTTACTGGTTTATTGTCCCTGATTATTAAGAGAATGTAAGGTACACGAAGACAGGACTTGGCATTTTTCATTGCTGAATCCTCACTATTTAGATTAGTGCCAGGATACTAATTAGTGCCAGGATACTTAGCTGATGTAAAGGGTTGCTAAGTAGAAATTTCACTACTGAACTGTTTTCTTATATGCTAAAAAGGTTTTAAAGTTATCCAAAGATACATATAGAAAACAAATGATTAATTTTTTTTTGCTCAGTGAAAAAGTATCAAGAAATATGACATAATTATGTTGCTTTCAATTTTCACAGACCCATCGAGAAAATGACAGATGTATGAAATCAACTCCATTTGACTGTAGGAGTGATTAGAGGTTAACATTTGGGGGTGGTGCAATATAATCATAAATGCAATAAAATCTTAAATCATTTTTATCTGTAGTCATTTACAGTATTAGATTTCTACACCAAAACAAAGTAGAAATAAAGACAGAAGACTTCTATTAATTTATTATAGTTCTCTTAAATTCTAATTAGTTTTTTAATGTCTGCTTATACAACTGCTTTTCTTTTGCTTTATGTTTTTGGAAGTGTTTCATTTTTCTACGAGAAATTATTTTCTTTCCGAACTACAAAAAGTATTAAGGCAAAAAGTTTATTTCATAAAATATTGTTCAAAAAAATCACATAGTATAGAATGAGCTTGAAATATAAAATTATTTTTTGAATATGTAGGAATATTGATATAAATATTTTCTAAAATAAAAATGGCAGATTACATATTCCTTAATTTTATATTCTATTGTTGTTTCCAATTTCCTTGGATAGACAGAACCTGCTTTAGTGTTTTTCACCACACATCTAAAAGTTTTGACTTATGCATCATCTTGGTGCAGTAATGAATAAGAACTGACATCAAATATCAATATTATTGGCCTAGCTAAATGATAGTTGACATCAAGGTGGATTGCTGGAGAAGTAAACAAAATTGAAATATTTTTGGTGTATAAATACCGCCTGACATAATTTGTCCTTCAGAGGATCAATGACTGTATGACCTAAATGTTGTTTGCATTTCTTTATATAAAATGGCCAGAGATTGATATCGAGTGCTTGCTGTTTGAACTTAAGTAACAAACAAAATTGAGAAATCAGAAATCCAACTTCCCTTGCTAAAATGGAGACAGGATCACATTTTTTACATAGGCAATTGCAGGTTTTTGTTTATCACTGATTTTTAAAAAAGATGTGATTGATGGTTTTATGTCTACTTACTGGCAACTTAGGAAAAGCAATTAACCTATCTTAGATCAAATTGAAAACATTTAACTGTCTAATTATTGTATAACATATCCAGATGTGAAAGAAACAAAATACTCCCTCCGAAGCTTATACCCATCTTTTTAGTAGGATTTAACTCAAGTTTCACATAGTTACGCATTCTTTTTTTCTTTTTTTTTTTTTTTTAAAGAAAAGACGGAGTTTCGCTCTTGTTACCCAGGCTGGAGTGCAATGGCACGATCTCGACTCACCGCAACCTCCGCCTCCTGGGTTCAAGCAATTCTTCTGCCTCAGCCTCCTGAGTAGCTGGGATTACAGGCACGCACCACCATGCCCAGCTAATTTTTTGTATTTTTAGTAGAGACAGGGTTTCACCATGTTGACTAGGATGGTCTTGATCTCTTGACCTTGTGATCCACCCGCCTCAGCCTCCCAAAACCGTGCCCGGCCCAGTTATGCCCTCTTTTTTAGGATACTTTTAAGATTTTATGTTCTTGAACCCTGCTTAGGTGCAAAATATGTATGGCAAGTACATGTTTACACCACTGATAGTATGCTATAGAAAATTAAATTATAGACTATAAGGAATTTAAGTTATATATATTTGTGCATGCTTATTCTTTTATTTACTTCCACTTATTTGAAAACAAATGGCTAGAAAGGAACATTAGTTCCATTAACAATAGTACAGGTTAAGTATGCCTTATCAAAAATTCTTAGGACTAGAAATGTTTTAGATGTCTGACTTTTTAAAATTTTAGAATATTTGCAGGTACATAATGTAATATCATGGGGATGGGACCCAAGTCTAAGCACAACATGAATTTATGTTGCATATATACCTTACACAAACAGACTGAAGGTAATTCTATAGAGCATTTTAAATACTTTTACACATGAAACAAAGGTTGTGAACACTAAATCATTAAAAAGCAAAGGTGTCAGATGTTAAATTTTTAACTTATGATGTCATGTCAATGCTTAAGTTTTGGATTTTGGGACATTTTGGAGTTTCAATTTTTGGATTAGAGATGCTCAGGCTTTAGTAAGAATAACACAAGTAGTAAGAATAATACCATCTTCTAGTTACTAAGCACTATTTAAAACAAGTATATGTATTACCTAGTATTCATTGTTCTTTTTATCACTTATTTTAAGGATCAGCTAAATAATTTGCTTAAGATCATATGTCTTATGAATAGCAAAGCCAGAATCTGAAAAGTACCCCTAGGAGGCAGATATAACTGAAACTGGGTAACGGTACAAGGACTCCAAAGGCACGGTACACTAATACGCTATAGTAGCTTCCTAAGGAATAGCAAATCTGTCCTGATAATTAAATAGTTTGCAGATCAACATCCACAGAATCTGGAAGCCTATTCAAGTAGAAATAAATAAAAAATAATACAATGCTATAATAAAACCCTTGTGCTTATGTTTGTTCAGAACTCAGCATTCATTTATTGATTCATCACCTTTTTGAATATTAAATACGTAAAACAAACTATGCTACATACTGGAGACACTGAGTAAAACAAAATTGAAAATATTCTTTTCTTATTTATTTTCCCTGAATTCTCATGTAGAGAGATTTTTGAAAAAAGTAAACAGACAAAAATCCCCAAGACAACTGCTAGCTGTGACTCATCATTCCACTTCTGCATCTAGATTAATAGAATACTATTTATTAAGATGATATAATGGAGAAAAGAATCAGCTTGGATTATGGGAAAAAAGCAAGTTTCATTTTTAACATATTTTAATGAGATGTCATAGACATTTAGGCTGAGCTGCAAAATGACTAATGGTAAATTTGGGGGTCAGAGTGGGATTTACTTGAAAATCATCACATATAAATAAGATTAAAACTTACAAGTTTTATGAAGAGATAGATTATAAAGAGAATCTGCTAGATAACAGGATTTAAGATTGAGCCTTGATAAAGTTTAATATTTAACAGTCAAGTAATAAAGTAGGACCCAGCACAATAGACTGAGAAGTAGTATCTGTGGATATTTTATTTCTCAGGACTCAAGAGAGGAGAACATTTTAAGTGACAATAAAAATTACTCATTGGATAGAAAAATGTAGAGCTCAAGAAGAGTTTCACTGGACTTTGACTTGGAATTCATATTGGAATAGCTGAGATGAAATATCATTGGAGGTTTCTTGGAAACAAGGAAATATAAGATAAGAAAGAAATTCCTGCCACTCAAAATTCATAGCAATTAGAGATCAAACATTTTTTAAAAAGAAATTAATATATGCCTAAAATCAAACTAGACATAATAAAACAAGGATGGACAAAGTGGAAAAGAATCCAATAGAAATTCTATAAGAAATGTAGTAATTGAACTAGAAAAATTCAGTAGAAAGACTAAAATTAAACAGGATTCAGCAAAAGAAAGATTTGTTGATTTATAAGACAATTGTGAAGAAATTAGTTGGAATACAACACAAAGAACTAAAGCACAAGAAATATAAAAAGCAGTTAAGAAATATGAAGTGAATAATGAGAAGTTGCAACACACATATAAAAGGAGTTTCTAAAAGAGACACTAGAGAGAATCAACAAGAAACAATATTTAATAACATAATGGCTGAGAAACTTCCAGAATTGTGGAAAGATAAGGGTGCTCATATTGAGAAGGCACACCAAGTCCAGAGAAAAACAAAAAAGAAGCAAATCTACATGTAGGCATAGTATAGAAAAATTAAAAGCAAAGTATCAAAGATATTAAAATGTCTAAGAAAGATCCAGCCTTATCTAGAAAGGATCAACTACTAGATTTATAGTTGAGTCTCATCACCAACAATAGTGACAGAAGAAATATCAGAATGAAAATAAAACAGTGACATTTCCAGATATACAAAGGCCACAAAAAGTTTACTATCCACACGCTCTCCCTGAAAGAACGACCAGAGACTGTTCTTTAGCAAGAGAAAAATGAAACCCTGAAGAAAGGAGAGAAAATAAATAAATTAGTTACAGGCAAAAAAATGAAACATATTGGAATATCTCATAAATATCAAAAATTTACATGTGTAATTTCAAGAGATCAGAACGAGAAAAAAAAAAAAAAGGAAGGATGGAAAGTGAAGTCCAACAAGAGCGTCCAGAAAACCCTATGGAGACCTGATTTAGGTCAACTTCCTGGAAATTTGAAGTCAGATAAGACTCCCTGCTCATTTTCCTGCTATTTATTTTTTTACAGTTTTTGTTTTTAATTTTTCCCATAGATTAAATTGTCTGTGGATAGTAATGATTTTCTGGAAATTACTGTCATCTTCCTTTTTTGGTTTGACTTTGCTTTATAAAAAGGACTTAGTAAGTAGCTGTCATAGTTTCTTAAAATGTCTCATTACAGATTACTTTAAAAAGAGGTTTAAAATAAATATCTACTTCCAATGGAGAAATCAATCAGAAATGAAGACATCAGAGCTCTAATATCATAAAACAAATAAAATTTAATTTAACAAATATAATTCAATAGTTTTTTCAGGGCCATATATAAATAGTTTGTTGCATATATCCTTCTGTGAATCTTTATAAAAGTTTTATTGTTTTAAATTGACATATAATAACTGTACATATTTATGGATACAGTGTGATATGTTGATATATGTGTACACTGAGAAATGATCAATTCAGGGTAATTATCATATCTGTCACCTCAAACACTTGTCATTGCTTTGTGGTGAGAACATTCAAATTTCTCAGCTTTGTAGTATATTTTAATGTCAGGTAATGTGACAGCTCCAGTTTTGTTTTTTTTTGCTCAGGAATGCTTTGGCTATTTGGAGCCTTTTGGGTTCCATAAAGATTTAAAATTTTATTTCAATTTTTATGAAGAATGTTATTAGTATTTTGAAATTGTATTGAATTTGTAGATCGCTTTGGGTACTATGAATATTGATACAGTTTAGCTATATCCTCACCAAAATTTCATCTTGAATTGTAGTTCCTATAATCCCCATACGTCTGGGAGGGACCCAGTGGAAGGTAATTTAATCATGGGGGTGGTTACTCTCCCATGTAATATGTGTGAGTTCTCATGAGATCTGATGGTTTTACAAGGGGCTTTTCCCCCTTTGCTCAGCACTTCTCCAGCTGTCACCATGTGAAGAAGGACCTGTTTCCTTCCCCTTCTGCCAGGATTATAAGTTTCCTGAGGCTTCCCCAATGATATGGAACCAATGGAACCACTGAAAAGAGGTCAATTAAACCTCTTTCCTTTATAAATTATCCAGTCTCAGGCAGTCCTTTATGGCAGTATGAGAACAGACGAATACAGATATTTTAACAATATTAACGATTCCAATCCAGGATAATGGGGTATCTTTCCATGTATTAGTGTACTCTTCAATTTTCCTTCACCATTGCTTTATAGTTTTCATTAAAGAGATTTTTCACATTTTTGTTAAAATTTATTTCTAGATTTATTGTAGTTATTGTAAATGGGATTGCTTTTGTGATATCTTCTTTGGATAATTTGCTGTTATATATATAGAAATGTTACTAATTTTTCATGTTGATTTTGTGTACTGAATCTTTACTGAATTTATTAGTTCTAACAGTTTTTCAAAGGGGTCTGTAGAGCTTTCTCTTTGTAAGATCAAATCATCTGTAAAAAGAGATAATATCTCTTCCTCCTTTCCAATTTGAATGCCCTTTATTTCTTTTTGCTGTCTAATGGCGCTAGCTAGGACTTTTAGTACTACGTTGCATAGAAATGGTAAAAATAAGCATCCTTGTCTTAGTCCAGATTTTAGAGGAAAAACTTTCAGCTTTTCCCTATTTAGTATAATATTTGTATGTTTCTCATATATGGCCTTTATTGTGTTATGATATGTTTCTTCTATACGTAATTGTTCAGGGGTTTTATTATAAAGGGATTGAGAGCTTTACTGAATGCTTTTCCAATGGCTAAAGGGATGATCACAAAATTTGTCTTTTATTCTGTTAACATAATATATCACATTTACTGAATTGCATATGTTGAATCATCCTTGCATCCCTGGGATAAATCTTACTTGATGATGGTAAATGATCTTTTTGAAGTGTGTTGGATTTGGTTTGGTAGTGTTTTGTTGAGTTTTTGCATCTATGTTCATCAGGGATAGTGGCCTATGGTTTGGGTTGTTGTTATGTCCTTTTCTGGTTTTGGTATCAGGGTAGTGCTGTTCTCATAGGATGAGTTAGGAAGAACTCTATTCTCTTCCAGTTTTAGTAATAGTTTGAGAAACATTGGTATTAGCACTTCTTTACATGCTTGGTAGAATTCAGCAGTGAAGCCTACTTCTAAGTTTTTCTTTGAGGGCAACTGTTTGTGGGACCATGTAACTTCTTTATTTAGTTTTATTCTTTTAACTTTTTCCCTTAGGACTTTATTTTCAAATAGCTTGTCTCCAAGCTTACTGATTCTTTCTTCTGTTTGATCAATTCTGCTGCTGATGCTTTCCACTGGGTCTTTCATTTCATTCATTATATTTTTCAGGTCCAGGATTTCTGTTTGAATTTTTAAAATTTCAATCTCTCTAGAAAATTTCTCTGATAAATTTCTCAATTGTTTCTCTATATTTTTTGAAGTTTGAGAAGCATCCTTAAAACAGCTATTTTTGAATTGTTTGAGAGATCACATATCTCCATTACTTTAAGGTCGGTGTCTGGTGCCTTATTTTCTCTCTTTGGTAAGGTAACATTTCCCTGAATATTGCTGTTGATAGTGGGCATGTGACAATGTCTGCACTTTGAATAATTGGGTATTTGTTCCAGTCTTCACAGTCTGGCTCTACTGTGCCTGCCATTTTTCAGAGGGTCTTCCACAGATCTACAAAACCTAATTGTGTTTCCTGAGCCTGTGAGCATTGAAGTTGTTTTAGCACTAGAGGGCCCTCTCAGCCCAGGTTTGCTGTGAATCTCACAAGGACTCCAAGGTTGGCATGGCTGGCTGTCCTAGATGGATCTGGGGAGGCTTAAGGAGAGTCCCTAGGCTGTTGATGAAAGCTGAACAGGGACCTGAAACTAAAATATTTTCCAATGGCCCACACGAGTGTGCTTCTCAACAGGTCTCTGCATGAGTGGACTGGGCTCTCTCAGGATCTGCTGTGTGACAGTAGCTGATGAACCTGTCTCATTGGCCCAGATGAGTGTGCAATTCCCAGCAGGTCTTTGCACAGACAGTATAGTTCCCCAAATGTTGTAATGGGGGCTGAAATTGAGACTGGTGCATCTCAAGATCTGTTGTGAAATGGAGCTTGGTGAACTCCTCATGGAGGTTCAGACTCCCATGCTAAAAGAATATGGGTAAGTTGCCTTCTGTGTCCTTGTAGAAGCAGTTCTGATCTGGGACCTCACCTGAGGGAAGCTGGTGCCAAGTCAAAGAGCAACTTTCAATGGTCTTCAGTATGAAGACCATTGTCACTGAGCAGACAAGTCTCTTCACTGAGGCAGTAGTCTGTGTAGCTCCTCTTGGATGCCTTGGCAAATGGTTTTGGTGCAGGTTGAAGGACAAACAAGGATGTAGCCAAGCTCTTTGGGAAATGAGTTTATTCCCAGACTTGAACCTGGGGGCATAATCAGCAGATCAGCAACATGGGTACTGGTCTGTACTCTCAAAATAACCCTCCTAAGTCTTGAGCTCCACTGGGGCTCTGCAGCCTCCCACCTGAATCCTGAGACTACTGCAGCTACACTTTTGTCTGTGGATGGGTGCAGAACTCTTGTTGTGAAGGGAGATGAAAGGGTTACTTTGTATTCCACCATCTTGCTGACCGTACTCTTGTTTCTGTGAATCTAGATTGCCAGCTTGATAACACTGAATTTTACATTTGTGATTGCTGCTTACAAATCTGAAATTGTAGAATATTCCCCAAACTACGTTTATGTAAACAGCTAAATGCAACTTGAAAGAGTTATGTAACATAATGCCTATCCCTAAAGACATCAAATAATAAGCAGGGCTAATATTAAATAATTAAATTTTTTTGTCTTCTATGCCTGCAGCACATAATGCATTTTTTCAATACAATTTTGATAGTCTGTTTGAATATAAACTGTGTCTCAATGCCATGTCCTCAAGAGACCTGTGGGAGTCTTTGCACTCTGCAGTCACAGTTGCCTCTCAACCTCCTGACATTTCTTATCAAGTATGTGATATAAAACATAATTGTTAAAATAATATAAGTAACCAAACATTTTATTTAAAAATGTTGGTCATCATAACAAGACATCATTTTAAAAAAATATTAATAGTTAAGAAATATTTGCAACAAAGATCAGTTAATGAACAATTTCAGTGAGGCTTTGGGATATTGATTTGGAGCAGTATTGTAATAGTTCTTTTTATATGAACAAAGTGTGCAAATCAAAACACATTAGCTACTTTGACACTGGACACCTAAACCTCCTGTTATTTTGCCCTTTGAAATATGGAAATTAATGTATGTCTCTCTTGATTGCTGATTCAATAAATCTAATTTGCTTATTTCCATATTTATTAATTTTAATATTTAGAATGTAAAATACTGTGACCTTTGTAGTCATAGTATTGCTTGCCAAAATAAAATGCCTGATTTACAAAATATTACTCATTTCAGCTCCCATTTAATTTCTGTAGGGCACGTGAAGCTATAAGTCACATAATAGACTTTTTGCATAAAACTGTATTCTGTATCATAATGGGTCCATAGTGCTTAAATGTCTCTATACCCTGCTAGAAATAAAATGTTACTTGGTATCTAGAACTAATCTATAATAGAATATTTTTCAACTAATTGCGTCACTACAGAAAATTATATGGAATATTTCTTGCAAAGACCAACCTATTAAAATACAATGTGATTGAGTCCATCATTAAAATTCCCAGGCCTGACAATGACACAAGCACGCTTTCAGTTGGAGCAATCAACATTTCCTTAGTAGATACAATTTTTAGTAAGCATTTGTCCTCTTTCTAAACGAACGATACTAGCAAGATGGTAACAGAATTTTGACTATGCTATCATTGTGAAGTCAGATGTAAGTAATCTATCAGATTTCTTTTATAGCTAATTGGAAAAGAAGTAGAATATAGAATTAAGATTCTCAATCTACTGGGAACTTTGAGACAACTAAAATGTTAGATATAATTAAATCATAAGAGTTTAAATGAATTTGAGAAGTCATCTATCTAGTCAAATTGCTTTCATTTGAGAACAGACTTAAATCATTCTTCCCTGATTACTATCTGAACCCTTTTAAAGACATCCTCAATTAACTTAGCAACTATCATAATCCATTTTTTATTGCCATTACAGAATACCACAAACTGGAAACTTCAAAGAAAATAAATTTACTTCTCACAGTTCTGGGGGCTGGGAAGTCCCAGGGCATGGCACCAACATTTCATGAGGGCCCTTGTGCTGTGTCATTCGTAACACAGGGTGGGTGGGAGGACAAAAGAGCAAGAGAGCAAAAAGATTGAACTTGTAGCTCAACTTCTTTAAAATACATTAACCCATTCAGGAGGGAGGGCTCCACCCTCATGACCTAAACATCTCCTATAAGGCTCCACCTCCAAACACTGTTGCATTGGGGATTAAGTTTGCAACACATAAACTTGGAGGGATACAGTCAAACCATAGAAAACTTGAAGGACTGTCCAATAATTTTCATTGTTGGTGAAATCATCCTTACATCTGAATGAACACCTCAAGTGGCAGATAAAGTACTTTTGTTTTGTCATCAGTTTATATGAAGAAGGGCATATTTGAAACTTTTCCATGAGTAATTCAAAAGCTGTCAAATCAAGGTTGTTCTCTTCTAAAATGGAGAAAATTTGTTTCTTCAACTGTTTTTTCTTCTCCAGGTTTACTTACAGAAAAATTACAGAGTTTACAGTTATTTTAATGATTTTGCATTAAAATTTTATGTAGTCTATGGCCCACCTATTTTTTTTGAAGCCCAAATTGGACCAAAAGGCTCTTAAAAATGTGTTTAAGTAAAGTTGACTACAGTAGGATTCTTTGTCACTCCTTCCATGACTTGGTGTGTGTGTGTGTGTGTGTGTGTGTGTGTGTGTGTGTGTGTAAATTTTAAAATTCTGCAAACCTATGTATCTATACATTTTTCCTATTGTTTACAAGTAATTCCTAAAGTTGTTCTTTTCACTCCATTAACTTACCATTTTAGCTTGGAAATTTGTTTCATAAAAATGAATTTGTATATATGAAGCATTAAAAACAATTTACTGGAAGAACTGAACTTACCCTGGGAGCAAAAATGGCATCATTGATAGAATGTATGTGACCATAAAGTGACTGCTCACATTTACCCTAGAAAGACAAAGCAGAAATAAAGTCAAATAAATTTCATTTGGACTGTGAAAAGGAATTCAAAGATCCTTTCATTTAAGCTTTAAAGTAATTTGTCAGCCCCCTCCCCCAGAATGAATACATTCTCACCATAGAGAATATTAGCTTATACTATCAACTACTATTCAGAATCATACAGAGCTATAGCGGGGAGCATGCCATAGTGCTGGTACCTACACTGAAATACTACTGCTGTTGCTTTTACACCATAGAGCTAGGAGTAAACTCTCACTAAGTGGCTCAATTTCTCAGTTAGCATAGCTTTCAAGCCCTAAGGCCAAGGACTATTAATAAATCTCTTGTTGGAAAGCTGTTGTTTTCAGCACAGCATTTCTACTGCTGCTGGGGGTAGGCGGTCGGGACTCTCTTTTTCTTTTTAAATACAGAATCACATTTTAGCTCCTGAATTTTCCCAGTTGACAATTAATATCATTACATGTATAAAATTTATAAAATATGTGCAGGGGTGTTTTTAAATATAGAATAAGCATTTGTTTTGTGAAAACCAAATGTCACATCTATCCATTCAGCTTAACATATCCAAATAATAGCTAAAATTAAAATTAACCACAAAACATCCAAGCTTCCGTTTAAATGTTTCCAGGAAAGATGAACCTATAACACAATATAATGGGGATATAAATATTTAAATGTGGGGCCTTTCATTTTGACACTAATGTTCAAAGGGCATTCTCGACTATTACAGGGAAATAACCGAAATTCTGTTGAAGAACAAGGGAAAGTTATATGTGGACTATTGCTGTGTACTTGGAAATTCAGATTTCATTCAATGATTTGTTTGTTCAAAAAATATTTTTGAGCAATTAATATCTGTCAGCACAATTCTAGGTGCTTAGGATAGGTCAACAAATAGACAAAGAATCTTATTCTCATGGAACTTATATTTTGGTAGGGGAGGTGGACATTTTGTTATAAAAACATAAAATGTATTAGAAGATGGTAAGTCTGAAAAGAAGAAAATGTCAGGCAGGGTTAGCACCAGCATAAATTTTTGGATTTGGGAACTAAGGGAAAAAAAATCACAATATTAAATAGAGTTATTCAGTTGGACCTCACTCAGAAGATAAGGTTTGAATAAAGAATGAAGTAGTAAAAGTTAGCCAAGCAGACATCTGGAAGAAAAGTGTTCCAGGTAGAAAGAAAAGCTAGAATAAACATCCCAAGTAAATGTTTTTGCCTCACACATGTCTGGAACAACAAGGAAGCCAGTGTGGCTGGAGAGAAGTAACTCAGAAGGGTAGATTCACTCCAAAGTTTTCATCTACTCTCATTCACTACCTTGTATTTACTTAGCCTTAAATCTTTGAAGTCTGGGAGAGATTACAGAAAAGAATGCAAAATGAACTATCAAAGATAGATAATCGTGATGCCCCTCGTTGTTGGCCATTCATGGAGTATTTCTGAACCAAGCAAAGTTGGAAAGGCTTTTTAACTAAGCTCTATTTGGTCTTCACTATTCGCCATTGTACTCAGCAAGTTAACTTCCAAATATCAATTTAAAGAATCAATTCATGTTACAAATCTTTGTTAACAGAGTGCAAAATTTCCCCGCATAAATTTAAGTTTCACAAAAATAAATGGAAACACTGATCCTCTCTCAGCATTCTCCAGCCACCCTTGTTATTATAGTTTAGTATCTTGATACTGTTATAAAACTATGCTAAGAACTTCAAATCATCCCAATTCCCAAAATAGAAATAAATTACTTACAAAGCCAAAAAGGCAAAGCATAAGATGTTATAATTAGTTTTTTATATTATCTTAAAAACCTTTTTTAGCTAATTTTGAGAACTAATATACAGTGACATATTATAATACTTGTATACTAAGTGCTTGTATATCTTTAATTTTACAAAGATATAAATCAGCAAGATTGTCTTAAAATATATTTTTGTATTAATAAAAGTTTTGCATTTGGTCCTTTTCTAACTTCAGAATCTCTATATGATTAATTGGTAAGGAAAATGTAGTGGTTTATTTTATTTATATTTTTACAAATTCTGAATGCCAAGTTTTAATTCAAAGTAGAATCTCTACGGAATTCTTGAAAAGCCCTGGAAATATGGGGTTATAAAGGAAATGCTGACGGACCACATTTATGCTGCTATAACAAAACCTGACTCGAAGATAAATGTTTCATGAATTTTAAAATGTTAAAAAAGCTTTTCTATACAGCTTTGTTCCCAAGATAAAAGTGAATCTCCTCTTTTTGTGGTATAGGGAATATGAGGGTTACTAATATTCTAGTCTGCAAACAGCCTTAATCAAAAGCAATACTCAAACTGGGACATTAAAAATTGCAGTATCTTCTTTGATGAATTCTTGTCAGAATTGTTTTCTTTCAAAGAAGTAGAAAAAATAAAAAAGAAGAGTTTACAAAAAAAAAAAATCATTTGACCCAACATGCATTGCTCCAGCATTTCATTCTCTCAGGCAGAGAAGCTGTGTGTAATAATGATCTCCATTTCTTGCCCTGGGGGTGGAAATGCCTGCACTTAGTTCTTGGATCTGCCATACAAAAGCTGTGTGACCTTAAAAAAATTGCTTCACTTTACTGTGCTTCAGTGGCTTAATATGTACAATGAGATAATGGCATTTAACCTGTTAGGAGAATTAATTGAGATAATAATGTTGGTGTGTTGCCTAGCACAGAGTGAGAGCTTGATGAATATTGGCTCTTAATATTTGTCATAACCGAAATGCTGAATATTTTTCAATTGACATCGTCGCCCTTCTCCACTGAGCTCCAACTCTGAATGCCCATTTGCCTTCTAAAGATCTCTTGGGGCCATGGGTGCTGTTTTCTCTGTGACCCTTAGATTCATTCTCCACATGGCTCTGCCCTGCCCTAAGCCAGGCTCTCTACAACTACATTACTTAGGTTCTCAGGACCTCTGGGCTCTGGTTAGATTCAGCCAGAAGGAAGCACCTATAGAGAGAGAATGGATAAATTGCCAGTTCTGCTACTTCCCGTTCAGCTGCGGCTGAATTCCACATGGCCCTATTCCCTCCCACATTCCACGGCTCCTGTATCCTTTCTCATGGCTACTTGCATGCTGCACCCAGCAATGCTTTCCTTCCCCTATCCTCTCAGACCTAGTGGCAGAGGGCAGGGATGGCTTTCCATTGCTGCAAGTCCCTGGCTGCTGTGCTAGCTCCCTTAACGCTGCCCATACTTCTGTAAACATTAAAGTTGAGATTACTCTGTGAGTCCCCTCTTTCCTGCTGATGTCCTGTCTGATATGGCACGTGACACATAATAAGCAAAAGAAGACTTTGATTTACTACTTCCTGTCTTTGTTGATCCTCACTAAATCTTTATACATATAAATGGCATCCCCAGCTGCTCAAACAAACAAAACCAAGGCAATCAGAATACTTCTTTTTCTTCCCCCACTCCAGCCCCAACCCTCATCTATTACCTCAAGTCTGTCTTCAAAATAGAGCCCTTATCTGCCCAGCTTCATCTCTTGCCATCACCACCACTCTGGGGCAGGCCATCATCCTACAGACCCTGACTGTGGCAGGAGCCTCCTTCTCCCACTACACCCCCATTCCCAGTCACTCCTTTCACCTCCTGTAAAGCAACTAGCAAAAGCTGAATCAGACTGTGCCACGCTCCTGCATACGACCATCCAAAACATTATCGTGGCACTAAAAAAATTCCAAACTCTTTATCTGTGTTCTAAGTCCCTATATTATTTGGCTATATTAGTCTATGTATCTGACCTCATCCTTTACCACTCTTCCTTCTCTTTCACTCTGTTCCTTGAATATTTTCACATTTTCTCTTAGGACTTTCTAAAGCAGAGATCTGGGACCTGAATTAAAGAATGACTGAATAGCAGCCCTAAAGAGGACAGAGGAACATATAGCTGTCACGCTGGTCTTCCTGTTTTCTAACTGCCTGGAATGCTCCTGCCTTTGTGCTGTTTCCTCTATTGTGGATGTTCTCATGTAAATACACACGTCCTTATCCTTCCCATGCTACTTCCAACTCAAACAACCATTTTCATGTTGTCTGAGACCTAATTTCCTGACCTTTCTCTTACAACTAGTCATTAGAGCAGCAGAAACTGTTTTATGAAACCCTTTTATTTTTCCTCTTGGGCACACAGCCAGACCAGAAGTCAGGTGTGGTCATGTGACTGAGTTCTGCTCAGTGAAATGCAGGTGCTACAGGTAGTTAGGCATGAGCTGGGCAGGCGAAGGCTCTTCCGTCATCCATTAGAAATGTTGGGTGATGGTTCCGAGATATTGCTTCTCTAAAAATGACAATTTGGCAACTAGAGAGATAATCTTGTGATGGTCCACGCTTGTTAACATTAAAGTGTTAATTGAATACAGGCCCCAGGAAGAAAGCAGCTTCTTGGCTATATGTGTTAAGAGACAAAATGGCAAAGAATGACGTTCTGGGGGCACATGCCACTGGAAAAAGGAAAAAGCCTCAGATGGGCATGGATATGCCTCCCTAAACACACTGAATGCCAGTGCTCAATTCCAAAGGGTAAGAAAAGCGCTGCGCATGCAGGAAGCCCACCCTATGGGATGAATGATGGCAAAGAGGCAAGCCTGCAGGGTCCTAGGATCAACGTTAGATGCACCCTTGTTTTGCTCTCTTTTCTCCCTTGATCCTTCAAGCACTTGCTTGGGTCTCCTTCCAAACAAATTTTCCTTTCTTTCCTGTTCCAAACCCTTTTGAAATAAACTCCTATTCCTGCTCTGGAACTTGCGTTGGTCTTTTTTTCTGCTTTATGCCCCTTAGTCGAATTGTTTCTTTTGAGGAGGCAAAGGCTGAAGTTGCTGCAGACACCTATGGATTTGCCATCGGTAACTCAGGGTAACTCTGAGCTCTTCCATTGCTAACACAGGCAGTTGTGAAATAAGTCCAACATAGGCCTGGCCCTTAAAAAATATACCCCATAATCTGCCAAACTCCTTATTTTGCCTTCTTTGCTGGCTATATTCAGAAGGGCTCTAAATGATGAGGCAGCGTTAACTGGAAGGAACCTGGATTTCTGAACCACCATGAGAAGAAAAGCTACCATTCAGGACCTTACAACTGGGTAGTCTATGAATGAGAACTGAGCTTTCACTGTGTCACATCCCTGATATTTGAGGGTTCAGCCATGTTCACAGATGTCAAAACTTGACAAATAGGTCACCCCATTTAGTTTCCTTCATATCACTCCTCATTAACAAAATTACTTCACGAAGTTTTCTCCTTGTTTATTATATAGTCTCCTGCCTCTAGAATTAAGCTCCGCAGGAGAAACTCATCTACTGCATCTTATCAGCCCCAAGGCCTATGAAAGCTCTAGTAAGATATGAAAAAGTTACTGAGTGAAAAAGTAAGCACAGTTACATGGAGATTATAAATGAAATTGCAAAAAAACAAAAAACCACCCTCACCAGATTTGCTTTATTATTGGACAAATAGCTTAGTCTTCTCAATATTTATGTTTTTTTGATCAGTCATGACATGAAATGTGTGCACCGTCTTATTCCCCCAACACCTTTGCTGCAGTGCATTTCTAGCCCAGGAGCATATTCAACATTGACTTTTCCATTGCCTATTAACCTTTTAAACAATTATAGGGAAATGGTGATTCCAGGTGGAGGATGCAGCTTTACATTCATTAAGTGTTTATTACACACCTAAAGCATTATGTTGTTTCACAGTTGTCATTATATTTAATCCTCACAGCAATGCTAGGAGATAGGTTCTATTGTAATTCACATTCTCGCGATGGAAACAGTGGCATTTAACCCACAGATAAAAAGTGCCAGAGCCGTGACACTAACCCAGTTTTGTCTGAGTCCAAAGTCCCCTAGCCCTTTATGTGCAAGAAGATGCAGTGAGTGAGGCTGTTTGCCAAATGTTTCCAATATTCCTCCTTTCTGGGTAGATGTGCACCTCCATGTATTTAGGTGAGACCATGCAATGAGTTCTGGCTTAAGAGTGGTGAGCGGAAATGACATGAAATACTCCTCTCCGGTTCTCCCCAACTCTGTACTTTCAGCAGTTAATGATAGGTGTGATGCCCTCCAGGGGTCCCTTTTCCCTCTGGCAGAAACAAACAACATTCAAGGTCATGGCTGAGAGAGCCTCCTGGATCCCTGGGAAGATGAGCAGGAATCCCTTCACACCCACCTTCCAACCTGTGAAGAACACAGAATGAAGCAAGATATACATGTTGTGAGATTTGGAGGTTGTCTGTTACTGTAATACAACCTAGCCTAGCCTGACTGACTGTGAACCCTATGTATAAATACTAATCTTGTTCCCTCAAAATACTAAGTCTTTTTAGTATCAATAGTGTCATGTGAAAACTTGAAAAAAACATTTAAATGATATTTATCAAAAGTCATATTTAAGACAAAAAAATTAAAAACTTTTAAAAATTAGGCCAAAAATAAATCATAAAATAAGTAGCCAAGCGTATTATCACTAAAATCATTAAAGTGCTAATGCTTACAAATTTCCTTCTTATTATAATGTCTGACTTATTTAATCAGTGAATTCAATATTCTTTTGAAAAAAATTTAAGACAAAAATATGAAGTGAGTCCACTTGATTCATTTTTTTTCCTCCAAGGCTAGATTTTAAAATGCCTTTCTACCATAAAGACACATGCACACATATGTTCACTGCAGCACTATTAATAATACCAATGACATGAAATCAATCTAAATGCCCATCAATGGTAGACTGGATAAAGAAAAAAGGTGCTACATATGCACCAAGAATACTAATCAGGCATAAGAAAGAATGAGATCATGTCCTTTGCAGGACCATGGATAGGGTTGGAGGTCATTATCTTAAATGAACTAACATAGCAACAAGGAACAGATAACAAAATACCACATTCTGGTATTTAAGTGGGAGCTAAACATTGAGTACACATAGACCCAAAGAAAGGAACAAGAGACACTGGGGCCCACATGAGGGTGGAAGGTGAGAGAAAGGTGAATAATGAAAAACTACCTATCAGGTACTATGCTTATTACATGGGTGGTGAAATAATCTGTACACCAAATCCCTGTGACATGCAATTTCCCTATATAATAAACCTGCACATGTACCCTTGAACCTAAAAGTTAAATAAAATAAATGTCAGAGAAAAACATGCTTTTTTGATATGTTAAATCAATTTTTATCTTAGTGATTCCATTAGTCCATTTTCACATTGCTATAAAGAAATACCTGAGACTGGGTAATTTATAAAGATAAGATGCTTAATTGACTCCCAGTTCAGTTCCTAGGGAAGCCTCAGGAAACTTAAAATCATGACAAAGGGGGAAGCAGGCATGTTTTACATGAGAGCAGCAAGACAGAAGTGCAAGCAGGGAAAATGCCAGATGCTTATTAAACCATCAGATCTCATGAGAACTCACTCACTATCATGAGAACAGCATGGGGAACACTGCCCCCACCATCCATTCACCTCCCACCAGGCCTCCCCTTGACACATGGGGATTATGAGAATTACAATTTGAGATGAGATTTGGGTGGAGCCTTAGAGCCAAACCATATCAGTGACATGTAATGTACAAACACTAAAATGCACAAATCTTAGGGGTTTAAATCAATACATTTTTTTTTTGAGACACAGTTTCGCTCTTGTTACCCAGGCTGGAGTGCAATGGCCCCATCTCAGCTCACTGCAACCTCCGCCTCCTGGGTTCAGACAATTCTCCTGCCTCAGCCTCCTGAGTAGCTGGGATTACAGGCATGTGCCACCATGCCCAGCTAATTTTTCTGTATTTTTAGTAGAGACGGGGTTTCATCATGTTGACCAGGATGGTCTCATCTCTTCACCTTGTGATCCACCCGCCTCAGCCTCCCAAAGTGCTGGGATTACAGGCGTGAGCCACCATGCCTGGCCCCACATCAATACATTTTTATGTGCGTATATATCTGTGCAATTGTTATTCAGATTGAGATATGACATGTTACCACCATTCCAAAACATTCCCTCATGTCCTTCTTAGTAAAAACATCCCTGCAATTTTTATTAACTATATTTTATTATGGAAGGAAATATAAAAATATGGTTGTGAAGTCAAATATCACAAAACACTGTCCAATGAAAAGTTAGTCTCCCATTTTAGGCCACCTCCAGTGGTAACTACCATAAATCATTTTTCTTGTATGTTTCATGGACTAGTCTGTATACACACAATCACCTTTCCTAACTGTCTCATGTATCTCCCTCAGTTCATATAAATAAAATCATTATATATAAACATTTTATTATTGTGGTGGTGGTAAAGAATGTGATACTTGAGTGAAGTTACAGAATTTATAACTCAGCTCATTGGAAAATTATTGACATTATCTCTTATTTGTATAAACACTATATTAAGTACTTTACATATAGCAATTCTTTTAATCTCCACCATAGGAAATTGGTAATATTTCAAATCCGCTTTTACAGGGGGAGAAATTTATGTAAAGTGATTAGCATAACACCTACACAAGTAAAGGATATTATTAATTATATATTAATTTGTAGCTTTCTCTCTATTCCTTATTTATTAATTTTTGTTCACTGCTGAGCAGTGAACAAAGAAAAGTGACCAGTCTCCCAGGAAAAGACTCAGTGTTCTCTACCCATGGTCAGAAACACCAGAACTAGTTATAAACTCATCTAATCAATTAGCAACAGTTCCACAGCCCTGCTTACAAGTAAACAAAGAGGGTTTTAAACCTATCTAATTAATCAATGACAACTAACTCCAGTGAGCACTCCTGTAAAAGACAAACAGCAACAGACAAGACTTGAAAGTCAGCCAACTGGTCGGTTTCACTACAGTGAACATGTTTCTAATGCTGTTATCAACCTTATTCTACTTCTGCAACTAGCAAAAAACAAGTCTCATTGACCAACACAAACTACTTTTCTGGACTGACTTTAACCAACTCCTGGCCTCTGTAATTAACACAATCCAAAGTAAACCCTTCACAAAAACTGAATATAAAATCAGCATTTGGATTTGCTCAATTGAGTAACTCTGACCAGTATAACTCTTCCACACTTAAGTGTACTATACATTCAGCTTTTTGGTTTCAGATATTGAGTGGTGTTCTCAACCTTAAACACAATTAAGTTTATATTAGTTTGCTAAAGCTACCATAACAAAGTGCCACAGACTAGGTGGCTTAAACAAAAGAGATTTATTTCCTCATAGGTGTAGAGGTGAGAAGTCCAGGCTTAAGATGTAGGCAGGGTTGGCTTCATTATGAGTCCTTCCTCTTGGCTTGTAGATGGCGGTCATCTCCATACAGGTTCATATGGCCTTCCACTGTGTGTATCTGTCCTAATCTCTTTATGAGGACACCACTCATATTGGACTAGGGCTCATCCTAATGACTTCATGTAACTTTATCTCTTTATAGACCTTATCACCAAATACTAGGGATATAGACCTAATCTTCCAAAATACGGGGGATTAGGACATCAACATATGGATTTAAGGGGACATAATTCAACACCTTGCAAAGAGCTACAGATATCTTTATGCCAGTACTCATAAAATATCTTAGGAATACAGTAGCCACTGGAACATTAGCTGGTTGCAAAAGGTAAATTATGACATTATTTTACACTATTTATTGTACATACATTGCATAGATATATTTTGGGCTTATATGCAAGCAGTTTCAAAATGAAAATTTGCATATTTTACACCATATTTGAATACATATCCAACAGACTTGGATATTATATATGCATGTAATGTAATGATTAAAAGCAGAGTGTCTGGAGTGAAACTACTTGGGTCTGAATTTGGGCTTTGCTGCTTCCTGTGACCTTAGAACACTCTAAGCCTCAGTTTTCTCATCTGTAAAATAGAAATAATATAGTATTTACATGATAGTGCCATTTTGAAGATTTAACAAATTAATTAGTGTAAAGTTGCTCTGACTGCTGCCAGGGTACTCAATAAATGGTATTGATTACATAGTCACAATATGCAGATTGCAAGCTCTATGATAGCAGCGATGATATTTAGTCTACTGTCTTCATCACTGCATAATTACAACCACAACAATGAATTAGCACATGGGAAGCATTTCATACATATTTTTAAAGTAATGAGTGCGCGCACGCACACACACACACACACACACACACACACACACGTTGCAAGTTTGGTAAGTACACCTTTCGCCAGCTTTCCTTTCATAACCACATGACCTCCACCTTTTCAAGGTAATTCAAGCAAAAGGGTCAGGGTTTTTGATGTTAAAACGGACCCTCATGGAGAGAAACTCTAAGAAATGGAGCCCTAATAATGGAATGTCACAACCATCTGACAGCTGCACAGCATAAAGTTTTGTGCACTGTAGCTTTCCTGTCCACAGAACCTTCTGTACTTTGCCACTCCGAGTGCCCCTGCCAGCCCCTCACATCACAACACAGAGGCAGCATTCCTGTGTAGATTTCTACAAAATAATTTCTTCTCTAAATAAAACATTGAAAAAGATAATTAGATTGTGCCATTATGCCCCCTCTGTTTTCTACTATTAAAGATGAGAAAGCAAATTGTGTCCAAGGGTGAGCAGGATTAAAATTTATGCCAGCTGAGAGGAAAAAATTCTCCTACTCATCACCTGCTAGATGCCACTTGTCTGTATTATGGGTACTACCTTAGTTTTCAAGTTTAGAAGTTAATGTCAAAAGAATTTTATGAAGATCCTATTTTAATTGAACAAGGTAAAACATCTTAATACAATAGGACAATTTATATAACATTTCATATATTCTGAAAATTCTTAAAAATATATTCATGAAAAAATTCTTTGAAATTTTAACCTATGAGTCTACAAGAATACAATAGGACAATTTATATAACATTTCATATATTCTGAAAATTCTTAAAAATATATTCATGAAAAAATTCTTTGAAATTTTAACCTATGAGTCTACAGGTTGTTAAAAAATATGTTCCATTATTATTACTGAAATGATCTCACTGGCATATAAATTAGAAACAGAGTAATCATTAACAAACCTCCTAGTTTTTGTTATTTCATGTAAATAACCATGTCTGTGAAAGATTGATTGTAGCTTTTAAAATGTTTGCTGAATCCTTGTGTAATTAAGATGAGTTAAATATGCAAATCAAGCCTAATTAGCTTCATTTATTAATGTTACTTTGCCTTGCCTCTACAAAATTTCCACTGTGGATCTGTTTTAGCACATAGTATTTTTTATTTATTTGATCTAGGTTGAATTGCTGAAGGAACCAACTGTTTTTCAGAAAGAGAAAAACCTTCCATGTAGGTTCTTCATTTAGAAGTGAGGGTTTAAAAAAATGCTCCCAATAGGATCAGAACTAACATGCAATTATATACGTGTGTGTGTGTGTGTGTGTGTATTCCAATCACCTTACATTAGACTATATTTAATGAATTCCATTTTCTCAAAGTAGCAAACCCTCTGGGGATTTCCTTTGATGAAAATGAGCCTTTGTCACAATATGTCTAACACAGTGATTGAGTGGAAAAGAGTAAAACAGACAGCATCGAATGAACCAAACTACTTTGGAGAAGTTCATTTTCCTTGAAAAAATAACTACATTTTTTGCATTAACAAAACCAACCTCTCTATGTAAAACTACCAGCCTCGAAAAATTCACTGGAAATATGCAAAGGAAATAGAGTATAATGATCAGAGGGAAACACTAATAAAAATAAGTACTAAAGTTCAGAGCCAATCTCACTTGCTCCTGATAAGCCAAAGGTAATAAGAATCACATCACAGAGCAAATACAGTCTGAATTTAAATACCTCTTTTTCTATTATATATTCAATTAATTATTGTCACCATTACATTCTATAATTCAATTTTCCTAAATTCAGAAAATTGTTTTACATTATTATTGACTTTATTGCCTGCTTTAGTGTATACATATAGTGTTATTGTTTTTAATAGGTATTTTTTTCCAGTGGAAACAGTCATTTTTCCAAGGTTTCTGAGGGGTTATATATATTTTATTGTGGTTAAAAAGCACAAGGGGTGAACTGTCTTAAGAAATGTTTAACTCTACAGTATATTATTAACCATAAATACAATGCTGTACAACAGATCTCCAAAATTTTTTCATCTTGCATAACTGAAACTTTATATACATTAAGGATCTATATTTTATATGATAGTATTTACTTCCCAAATTATGAAGGCAATGCAAGTTTTCATTTTTTTCTATAATACATGAATTTTTAAGATCATTGGTGAAATAGGATAAAAATATATATTCAGAAAGGAAAAAACCTGAAATATAAAACATTCTCAGTTTTATAATGGGTGGCTTCTTTAAAATTAACGGTCAAATACACTACTAGAATTAACAGGATATTGAAATCCAAAATTTGAGCTAAGCCTGGCAACAATAGAGTCCACATTCCAAAGTGAGAACCAGTCACCCTGTGTGAAAGACAGGTGTGATGGATTTGAAGCTATTCTTCCATGTGGAGCATATGAAAGGGTTAGTAGTTGAACTGGAGAAAGGGTTTCTGCATGGGGTTTCCTGTGTGCGTCTGCTTTCTCTGCTAGATGTGATGAGCTAGGGAAAAATAATAAAAAGCAACCTGCCAGAGAAGGACGCAATTGTCAAGATATGAATTTCACATGTGAGTTCCCCAACAATGTAGGGACTCTGATAAACGCCATGAAGGGGTTTGGCTTTAAAAATAGGGTTACTGTACAAAGTGCTGAACTAGATATCCAATGTGCTAAGAACTTTCGAGTTCCTTCTATCTCATCATCCTCCCCACACTCCAACCCTGATGATTCTGAATCATCATTAAGCAAATGAAGAAACTTAGAAAGTCCTGAAGCACTCCTCCTACATGCAGCCCCTCCCCAAGTCCCCTCAAAAGTCTCATCCAATTGGCATCAGCCTGATATCCAGAAACCTGTTACCTAAATTAGATCCAGGTGTTGATGATGCACCTGGGACGTAGTTTAAGTACAGCTCCTTAAATTCCATTCCTCTCAAGCTGTAGACCTGTGAAACTAAAATAGCAAATCATCTACCCCCATAATACTAAATATTCATTGTTGGGTAGGCCCAGGATAACCACTGTATACCTTCCTGTTCTAAAAGGAGGAAAATAAAGGCTAAAAGAATCATCAGTCCACAACAATTGTAAAAGTCAGTCATACAAGTTGCATTAAGTTCTGTGATTATGTCTCAAGGCCTGGGAATAATTCTTTATGATTCTGCAGTTCTGCTCCATTACAAATTAGAACGTAAAGCCTGCCCTGAGCACAGATATTGTAGAAAAATAATTGTCAAATTTTAGGGTGCATAAGAACCAAGAAGAAAGCTTGTTTATAATGCCTATATTTACAGAAAAGATTCTTGAACTCCATTTAAGAGTTTCTGAATCTATGTACACGAGATTCAGAAATTTGTATTTTAATTAGCATGCCATGTGATTCTAACAGGTACTTTGAGAAAAAAATTATCTACTGCAGTGCTCCCCAAATTTTAATGTTAATATAAATGCCCTAGAGATCTTATTAAAATGTGGATTCCAATTCAGTTGATCTGGGTTAGGTGAATGCTGTGCAAGACAACAAGTTTTTCTTGTTTGCTGAAATAAAACACTCTCATTTATTGAAATAAAACAAACTCATCTGTAGCATTTGCAAACTGCCATGGTATAAATATTCCCTCCATGGACAATTTCAAGCTACCAACTCTATGTCACTGAATTTTGATTTGGGAAGAGTTGTGCATATTCAGCTTTTACAAACCAACTCCAACATACCACTGCATGGAGCCCAAGATTCTGAACTTCTCATGAGCTCCCAGGTGATATGGATGTTCCTGGGGCACAGATCACACCTTAAATAATAAGGATCTAGTGGAGAAACACAGAATGCTCCTGTGAAGGTGACATTTAAGATGAGATACAGATACTAAAAAGTAAGGTAGTTGGGCAAAGTCATAGGAGAGAGGACAAAGATTTTACCAGAGAGTGACCCCAGAGTGTGCCCCTTTATTTATATACTGTTTATGGATGCTTTGGTATTACAATGGCAGAGTTAATTTGTTGAGACAAAGACTATAGGTTTGCAGAACTAGCCTTTTATAGAAAAAGTTTGGAGATTTCTGCACTAGAGCGTTAACAGCTGTACTCTCTTAACAACTGTAAAATGTTTATCATTATGCTGTTCTATATGGCTATAAAAACATATACATATGCATGTACATATACAAATATCAACCCATAGACATGCATGCACGAGCACACAATCACATACACACGAAGACACATATACGTACATGGACACACAACACACATATACATATGTAAACATATATACAGATAGACAAGTGAAAAATATATATACATTAGAAGGACAGAGGAGATTAAATAAAACATATAGAAGGAATAGCATATTAAAAAAGAAAATACAGCATTACTATGGCAATAAATTTGAAAATCTAGAGCAAATAGATTACTTCCTAAGAAAATACAAATAACCTAAATTATGAATTATTATATCAATATTGAAGAGAAAATGCATCATTTATTCCAAAACATAAAATTTAAGATATAATTATTATATGTATAAAAGTGTTAACTAAGTAGCTGAAAGTGTTAAAACAGAACCCTAAAGTATCAGAGAGTTGGTAACTGTACCAAGCAACTACAATCCCTAGGGAAGAGGGACCAAATAAAAAGTTTGAGTTAGCAAATCTTAAAAGACTTAGATGAAGAGCTTAAACTCAAACCTCTAACATAGGATGCTCCTTGTCTGCTGTTGGTGTCTCTGAAGAGGGTGCAGTGAGGATGGCTCTATGAATTTGGCAAAGTTGAAATTGATTTAGCTGCTGCCATAGGAAGAGCTGCTGAGATGAAGAAGCAAGCCACAAGAGTCCACAGGAGGCACACAGGAAGTAGGCAAGGAATATATAGAAGAGGCCAGGTACTGGCTTTCTCCTCCAGCCTTGCAATCTCCCTTAGCTCCCCCTGTGGGCAGAGCTCAACACGGAGCCCACTGGTGAACAGAAATGGAAATTGCAATTTCAGCCCCAGGATCACAGACCTGAGTTTAGAAGGTTGGGTATGAAGCTGACAGGCAATAAGTTAATAATTGATGTAAGTATAAAGTATTAATAAGTTAATTATCAAAATTTTAAATAGAGCTTTTAAATGGCAAAAGATACAATAAATAAGGCAACAGAAAAAATGTAATTTGTTAAAATTCTGCAAAGCAGATGACAGATTAAACAGATAAAGGACATTTTATATATACATATATATATATATAAAAGAAAAATATTTTCATAGTAATATAGACAAAGGATATGAATAGGTCACTCACATAAGAGGAAATACAAATGAACAATAAAGGTATGAAAAGATTTTCAAACTCACTAGTCAATGAAATGCAAAATAAAGTGATAACTACCAGTTCACCTGCTGTTGGCAGGCATGTGGGGAAGACAGTATTTTCATTTACTCATGATAGAATTATGAATTGTTACAGTCTTTTTGAAAAGCAATTTGGTAACATCTATTAACATTTAAAATGATGTGTTCCTTAACCTTGCAATAAAAGCAGCATGTGTAAATTTATATCTGAGTATGTTTTTGCAGCATCATTTCTGGTGGCAAAAACCTGGAAATGAAGCGACTGCTCATCAAGAAAATAATTTTGACGTGAACTTTTACTCCTTTGTCAACTACATAGTCAATAAAATAGAATCCTGTTGGTCGATTTTGAGTTATTTCTATCATATAAATTTGAATGAGTAAAGCAAAATGCACAGAAGTAGGTATAATACCCTATATTGTACAAACAATGACCAAAAGACCTTCTCTGTGAATGTGTTTGTGGGATTTTAGCTGTTGTCATTGGAAACTTTTTTTGTATTTTCTGTTGAATTTGGAGGTACAGTCGGATCAATAATAGTATGTCATAAAACACATTCTGACCAGGTTGTTAATATGTTTCTTAGAGTGGATAAAGAGAAGAAGATAGGAATTGTAGGAAATGGTAGATTCTAAGCATATAGAAACTTATTTCTGTAAAATGATTTCTATGTGTGTACAGATATATTTAAATGCATAATTAAATTAGAAAACAAGAGAAAATATCCAATATTTATGCAATATTGCTAATGCACGCAAGTTATACACTAATGTGTATAGTACGATTCTATCTCATTAAAACAAATAAACATTATAGCAATAACTGCATACATTGAGTGAGTGTTTACTATATGCCAGGCATGGTTCTAACAGCTTCATAAACACATTACTGATTGAATGCTTCTCGATACATTGTTATGTATTTATATACAGCAAGTTAGGGTATACGCTGAGAGAGACCCAACATAAAGTCACAAAGAACTCTGGTGCCAAATCATCTGAGTCTTTGTTTGAATACAGGCTCTGTTTCTGACCAGCGATGTGACTTTCCCAGCTTGGGTAAGTTGCTAAATATTTTCAGTGTTTCCATCTCCAAAATGGGGTAGTATTAGTAGTTTTATTACAGCTTTTTGAGAAATAAACAAAATCATAATGTAAAATGCTTAGAACAAATGTTTAGATATAGTAAGTACTCAATAAATATCAGCAATTATTATTATGAACAAGGAAAAAGAAACAGAAGAATTTATACACATGTTGTTAATTAGCACTGGTTAGCTCAGTGGGATTGAAGTAAGGGACAGGGAGAAACCTGTATTTTGTTTTTATGTATCATGGATTCCCTTTTTATACTTTTTATCACTTATAAAACAGATTTAATTGCAGCCAACATTTTATGACCTCGAGACAGACTTAGACTCAGAAACGAAACCAGAAGTAATAATCCAGTATGGTGAGATTTTAGATTGTTCATTTATTTGTTCTCATTTTTTGTTTCTTCATGTCTTCAACAGATATTTATAGAATGTCTTTAGGGCACTGTATAGGCCCTTTGGTTATATGAGTATGTATTTTTACTCTCAAAGGACTCAAAGACTAATGAGGAAGAAACAGACTTCAATAAAATCTCTGCAAATAATCACTGTGATAAACACTAAGAAAGTTAAATCAGGATATTAGAACAATATTACATGGGGTTTGAAACTCATGCAAAGCCTCAGTAAGAACATTGTATTTGAGCTGAGATCTGAATAAGAAGGAATAAAGTATCAAAGAAAATTGGGGTTGATGTGAACATTTTATTTACAAGCAACAGATGATGCCAAAGCCATGTCACACTAATCCATTTTATTATTTGGTTGGTTTATTGGTTCTATCTTCTGCTTGGATCAGTTCGTATTTTACTCTTTTTTTCCTTTGACTCTTGACACTGTGATTGAGAGGTACTAATGAAATAGAGAAGGTGCTTCTGTCTGAGGCAATTGTACCATGTCTGATCATCACAGTCTACTTTCTGGCAGTGGTTGCTTTTGAAAGACTTGTTGAGCTTCTCAGAGTTTGGGAAGAAATTGAGTATGGCTGTTCTTTCATCTTTTTTAGTGTTTAAAATTATTTGTAGATAATTATCTTTAATGTCTTTCTTCTGCTTGTTCTTATCATTCTTTTTTTCTTCATCTTTATCTTCTTCTTTCTCTTTGCTCATTCTCCTTCATCACCATCATAACACTTCATATCTCTGTATAGCTTTTCTGCAAAAGTTCTTATTGATTTGTATACAGCTGCAGAGTTTATTATCGATTTGTACAAATGTATCGTTGTGTATAGGTATGTTATAAATGAATATATTCCTCTTTAAAAAAACTGAATCTCTAGGATAGCAGTGTAAACAGTGTATTAGAATGTCAGGCATATGTGTACAGAGACTAGTTAGTTGTCCAGGGAGTAGATACTCATAAATTGACATTGGGTAGAAATAGTAGAGGTCCTAAAGAGAAGTAGACATTTAGTAAACATTCGGAAGATTATATCAATAAAATTTGATAAAGGGATTTATAAATGAATTTAGAGATGGTCGTGGATTGAAATTTTAGTGATGACTCCTAAATTTGGGGTTGAAGAACTAGATGGAATTTCTCAGAGAACCTCAGAGAATGGCAAACTTTGGGAGAGAAGACTGTAAGTTCAGTGTGGTAAATATTGTGCTAAGATGTCTTTGATACAACCGCGGGGGTGGGGATACTACAAATGTTGTTACATATAGTGTTCTAGACTTAGAAGGCAGATTAGAATAAGAGACAAAATTTGTGGCTCATTAGTGAGTAGATGGTAATTTAAACTATGGGCCAGGATAAGGAGGCTTAGAAACATGGTAGGGAAAGGTCTTAAGCATATATCGTAAAAACCTGCAACATTTAAAGGAAAATCAGAGGAGACTGATCTATTATAAACAAGGCAAATGATGAATGTGTTTGTATATGATCTTTACTACGTCTTGAGAATAGATTCTCAAAAGACTAGTTGGTAGCTCAGCAATTGTGGATTTCTAAGACTTTTGGTACATAATATAAAAATACCCTGATGAGGAAATTTATCATATTTTTAATTTGCTAACTTTTACTTGTATCTACTGCAAATGTCTCCCCTCAGCTTCTAACACCCTCTCCATTCAGTTTTCCACATACTGAGATTTATTGATTACTATGGCAACGTATTGGGATAGACACAGAAGACACAGCAGTGCCCAAGAAAAACATAACCTCTGTCCACTCTCCCATAAAGGACTCTACAGTAGAAGTGTTTGAGAAGGTGGGAATGGAATAGATACAGAGCACATTAATATATTCTCTATTTTGAATCCATTAGCATTCTTTAATATGCTTCATTCTGAGGTTATTTTAATATACTGCTGGATTTACGTTTGCAAATATTACATTATTTTTATATCTATATACCAAAGTAAAATTGGTCTGCCAGTTTTACTTCTTTCATTTTCTATGTCATGTTTTAGTATCATTGTTATACTAGCTTTATAAAATTAGCAGGCTATCTATCCTGAAGTAGTTTAAACATTACTGGCATTATTGGGTCACTTGAAGGGTGAGAGGACTCATTCATAAAGCCATCTGGTCTCAGCATCTGTTTTAGAGGTTAGATCTTTTTCAGCTGTTTCCATTTTTTTCCCCCCAGGATATGGTTCTATTCAAGTTTTCTACTTGTTTTCTGATTTTTAAGTTTTGTTAATTTATAATTTTCTAGAACATGATTCTTTCAACAAATATTGAACATTATTTTGTCAGACATCTGTCTTTGTCATAGCCTTTCATATTTTGGAGGTTGTTTATTGTTAGTATGGCTAGCTTTTCTTTCCTGTAAGCTTGTAGATTTTTCTTTTTTCTTTCAATTAAAATGGGCTTCTAGAATGTATCTGTTAGAATAAATGTAGTGCTGTGAGTGCTGGGAGCACTTTTTGTTTACAGACCTTCACAACTGCCATCTTTTATCTAATTTTTCCCAACATTTTTGTTCCTTTGCATAGTGTCAATGCTTCCATCCTCTTCCTCCACATCCTGGAAAATATTTTTAAAGTAATCTTCCACATAGCAATTCCATTTGCTGTTGTATCAAATCTGCTATTGCATAGTTAGTACTCTTTCAATTTATTTTTAATTGTATTCTTTTCTCATATTGCATTTTTTTTCCACTTCTGTTTACATATCATGTCTTTCAAAGTAAATGTCCTTTGGATTTGCTTGATGGCATCTTTTCTTTTTAAATGTCTAATTTGTGCGGAATATTATTTTTAGTAGTTTTCTTCTAGATCTTCTAGATGTTCTTCCTGTTCATTGACTCCATATGTTTTATTTTTGTTCAGCTTCATGAAAATGGCAAGATTTGTCTAGACATTGGTTTGTCTTTAGCACCAGTGTCTGAGTGGCACACTAAATTTTACTTATGCTGAAATTGTTGACTCCCATTTTCAAGCTTATATCTGGAAGTTTCTTTTAATTCCCTGGTTAATTCCTGCTGCTGAACAGGAATTAGGTTCTCATCTCCTCTGGATTTCTGTCTCTTTTTGGTACTTAAGAATAATTGCCTATAATTCCCAACATACATTACTTCCAAATTCTTCCCCCCTTCACTCTTTTCTTTGCTGATTTATATTTATCATGTAACATCATTTAGGAAAATACATATATATTCTTATCTATATATCTTCAATAACTTGTACAGTTTCCTGGGACATAACAAATACTTAATAAACATTTGCTGAATTACTGAATTAACATAATCTATATTATTGATTTGCAATGTTTGCTAATAGTTTATTGTCATGTTCGGTAGTGGTAAAAAATGAAGAATAGAATGGTGTCCATCACGTTTTTATATAATACCTTACCTTTATATGTGTGTCACTATATGTATGTCTGCACATTTTTCCTATGTTATTGTATAGTTTCTTTAGATAAAGTTAAGATAGGAAAGAAAATCTGCATTTAACTCTGTTTTATTTATTATCACTATCATTTTGTTGCAAAAATGGAAGCCTTTATATAATGGAATAAAAAAAATTTAGGATATATATTAGTAAAGTGCCTAAGGCTCTACAATATCAAGACAGAACTGAATAAAGGAGTGAATAAATCACATACTAGAATCTAAGAAGGGACAATCACAAGAAGGTGTAGACATTGCAGTTCGACGTAGTGTCTCTCTTTGAATCTGGTAGTAACTACTTGACATCAATGAGCTGAGTAGTAAAAAATACAACAATATTATGTTGTTTACCTGGCATTATGAAGTTAAAAATATCAGTTGTTTCACTGAAATTAACTTTATTTTTTCTCATACAGTACAATAGTGGCTGAAGACATTTTCTGAGCACAGAGTTTGGAATGTGATGAATCCACTTGGCATGTTTTTAATGCCTTCTGGGGTAGGGAGGAGACATCAAAAATACAGGCAACTGTATTAGTCTGTTCTCATGTTACTATAAAGAACTGCTGGAGACAGAGTAGTTTATAAAGGAAAGAGGTTTAATTGTTCGCAGTTCCAGATGGCTTGGGAGGCCTCAGAAAACTTACTATCATGATGGAAGGAACCTCTTCACAAGGCAGCAGGAGAGGGAATAAATGAAGAGGGCAAACACCCCTTTTGAAACCATCAGATCTCATGAGAACTCACTGACTATGACCAGAACACCATGATCATCTCCATGAGGTCCCTCCCACGACATATGGGGATTATAATTTGGATTACAATTCACGATGAGATTTGCATGGGGACACAGAGCCAGACCATATCAGCAACTGAGGATAGTTTTTAAGGTCCTTACTTCTTGCTTGGTACTTAATAAATTACCATGTCTAAACACATAGTAATATTAAACTATGAAGTTTCAAAGAAAAAGACAAACAGTAACCTCTGGAATTGGTAGCAACCTTAATATTGTGCAAGGAAATATTCTGAAATGAAATGAAAGAAAATAAAAGCCAGTATCATGTAGTGTCACTGTCAGAAGTTTACATTATGTATGGGAATAGGTGTTGTGATGCCTGCCTCAGATAAATTTTTAAGTCACATAGAAAAGGTACAATGTTTCATGAAAGCATAAAGCAACAATCACATATGTTTGCAGTAATTTGAAATTTGAGTCTCAAAGAAGATATATTTTTGAATAATTGTTTAAGGATGAACAGGCTTTCAAAAGGCAGAGGGAGAAGATAGTGTCCAAGGTATTTAAAAAAACACAAATCAAAGATGCAGGGGAGGAAAAGCTTTTGCCACATATAAATATCATGCAAAAGTGCTGTCTGATGGTGACACTAACCAGGTCCACTTCATAGTAGCAGATAATTAGATAGCTACATCACTGTGAAAAGCCTTAAACATCATGATAAATAATTGATCTTCAGTGTGGTAGATATTGGAGTATCCTGGACAGTTTATGACCATGTGAATGGTTTGATTGGAATTGTTCTTCTTGTAGTCTGGATATTCAAAGGAAAGGTAACATGCTACTAAACTAGAATGGGAGGAGTGGAATATAAACAGAAGAAAAATTTTAAAGGCAATGTAAAGGACACATTTGCAAGATGTAACAAATGATTTTATATTTGGAGATTTGCGGAAGTATAATCAAAGGTTTCTGTTTTTCTCACTCCATGTTGTTGCTAAGACCATTGGCCTAAAAACAATTTTGATCACTGACTCGGGATACCAACATATGGAGACCCTCATGATAATAATAACTCTTTTTTTTTTTTTTAAGACAGAACCTCCCTCCATCACCCAGGCTGAAGTGTACTAGAATGATCTCGATCTCAGTTCACTGTAGCTTCTGTCTTCTGGGTTCAAGTGATTCTCCTGCCTCAGCCTCCTGAATAGCTGGGACTACAGGCAGGCACCACCATGCCTGGCTAATTACCATAACTCTTTGACTCATTCCTGTTCATTGTACTTTCTTTTGCTTTCAAATTCCAGTCAAACCAAATTTCTCATGGCTTTATGCATCTTTGGCTTTACAAGTGCTGCCCTACCAGCTGTTGGGACTTACCTTCTCTATTTCTAAATGCCTAGTTCTTGTTAAAGACTGAAGTGAAGCACCTGCTTCCTGTGAAGCATTTCTTCCAATTCCCTCACTCAACATGAATAGCTCTCTACTTTGAGTTCTAACAGTCTTTCAGTGCTACCTCTACAATAGCACTTACCACATACTTTACTTGTCAGTCTTCTTCCCCAATATAATATAAGCTCATTGAAAAGAGATATTGTTTTATTCTCCTTTGTAATCCCCAGCATATAAAATATTCCTTGTCAAGGAGCGGGCACATAATGAATGATGAAGAAATTAGTAACCAAATGTATAAAATGGCATGGACATTTTGAGCCTGAGTCATTAGGAAATAAGTCTGTCATTTATTGAATTAGGAAACTAAGAGTAAGCTGAGAAGTTGGGGGAGATACCTGTTGAGTTAGAGCCAAGAGGAATAATTGCAAATGTACATATGAAGTTGGGGCAGTGACAGCAACCATATATTTTCATCTATACAAGTATCTGAAGCCTAAAACATTGATGGGTTGCATAAGGGAAAGAATGGAGAAAGACTGAATGTGAGTACTGAAAAGTAAAAGCTCTTGATAGGATGTTTGTGATTTTATTGATGAATTATAAATGAGGTATTTATATTGGTTTGGGGGAATTAATATTGTAACGTGTGAGAAAAAGTCATAAAATCTAGATTTTTTTTTCAAGGAGTACATGCTGAAGGGAGGAAAACAAAAAAGTCATTTCAAGGAGTAACATAATTGAGGATTTTGTGTTTAGCCCCTGGTCTTGTTTGTTTTACTCATGTCCTTAGGCAGAGAAATTATTTTGTAAAGAAGAAGTTACAGATGTAAACAAATAAGAGGAATTGATGAAATGAAGCCTTAGAGAAGTGAGAGATTGAGAATCTCAATCTTTCTCTTGTGAAGTGGTACTGAAGGAAAAGGAGACATGCAAATGAAGAGAAGATGGATGAAAGTAAAGATAAATTTTAAAGTGAAGAGGGAAATAAATAATATAAATATTACATGGTTTTCTCAAAACTGTATGAGCTGAGGTTATTCTCTGAAATTTTGGGTGATGTGGATTTAGTATAAGAGCTTTAGTAGAATAGAAAAGGTAGGAATCACTATGGGGAAGGACATTAATAGTAACTGTACACTAGGAGTTTTTTAAATGATGCAATAATAAGAGTCTAGCTGAGTTTAAAAGAATTACAGTGGATTCAGCAAGCATGACTTTGTGCCTTTTTCTAATAAGATACGGCAATTACCTATTGCGTATTATGGCTCACCACCTGAGTGATAGGATTCATACACCAAATGTCAGCATCACGCAACATACCCATGTAACAAACCTGGCATGTACCCCCACATCTAAAATAAAACTTGAATTAATTTTTTAAAAAAGAGTTGTTAGAGGACAGATCCTCAGATCAGATATGCAACAAAAGCAGAATGAATGAAGGTTAATTAGTTGAGTTTGTTATTGAGGTTCTTCCTCTCATCAGTTGAGAACCAATGGTAAGAAAGTCATTGGAATCACACAGAGATAAGAACACAAGACTTGTTACGGGCATAGCTGAATTAGAGAATGTAGATTGGAAACCCAAATCTAAGCATTTTCTCCATGAATGTAACTTACCCACAGAGCCATTGGCAGAGTTGAAAAAAATGATTTTATTGCCCGGTAAATAAGAAAAAAACTTCACCCTTAACTCAGGAGAAGAATAAAGACTGACCCATATATGCACAGGTTCTTTCTCATAGCTTACCAGTCAGATGATTACCAATCACAGTCCTTTGGGGATGTGCCTATGAGAGTCCCTGGAAAAGAGGCCTCAAATATTCTAATACATCCTAGAAAGCACATTCCTTCCCCTCTATGGAAAACTGACAAATGCAGAATAAGCCTTCCTTCCTAATAGATGGAAGTATTACTGACATGGTTGACCACATGTCTGGTTGACTAGATCTGAAAGTAAATTCATCATGTAAGGTAAATTTTTAAGAGTCAAGGAACAAAATAGGGTCATAATAAAAATTTAGAGCGTATTCACTGGAAGTAGGAAAGGTGAGGAGAGGATTGCAATTATTTCAATGTCAGAGTTTGTGAATATCTTGTTAAATGGTAGAGTTATTTCAAGTTATGATGAGTTGTAAGGAAAGTCTGAGGGACGGGGTGGGAGAAGTAAAGTGGCAATGCTTAAAACTGAAAGAACTATGAGATTAGAAAGTAAGAAAAATATCATAAAGTTTCAATCTACTGAGCATAATGGTAGTCCCGTGATTATTACCAAATGATTTTAAGAAATATAATGTTATGGTTGTCTCCCATTAAATTAGAATCTCTGAAGGTACAGCCATTGGAGAACTAATTTTTTAAAGATTTTCAGGTAATTCTAATGTGCAGCCAGAGTTGAAAACCACTGTATCTGGCAATGACGAAAAGACCAGAGTGACAGTGATGAATGGGTCATGATGTCCTGAAGACAGAAGATGGATAGGACAAGGAAGAGAAAAGGGCAGAAGTAGACATCAAAAATAGTGCAGATTGCTGAATAGAAGCAGGGCAATAATACACTAACAATGGCAGCAGAACTAAAGTAGTATTAAGAGTCAACCTAACAGGGTCCCCAAAGTTAGGGGACAGTAAGAAGTAGAGGAGAAAGTAAAAGATCTTGTGTCTTTAGGATTCAGACACATTTTATTTAATGAAAGAAGATTGATGGGGAGAAATTTATTTATGGAAAAATATAGTTGAGTGGACCTCTTGTGAGAGGAGACTGTTATATTGTAAAGAATGGACTTAGGTGTAGTCAGAGAGTAACTGGGTAAATTAGAGCAGCAAGAGCCAAAAACGAAGGGCAAGTGATCCAGCTGCCGGACATTGCGGAAGTATCCATGCCAAAAGTAAGGGGCAAGAAGAGCCAGGAGGAAAGGCAAGGATTAGTGCCAGAAAGACATAAGGGGCAGGATATCGAAGCCACAGGCTGACAATTAAAACAAGGCCCAGAGCCTGAGGACCTTGATGTGGACCCAGAAGAAAGTGACCAGAAGTGTCTTCATGGTGGCCCAGCTTTCCTGAGTTCTAATGAGTTAGGCGGAGACAGTCACACTTTTGCCCAGAATCCTCTCCTCTTTAAAGAAACCCTCCTAAGGTTAAAAAAATAAAACAAAATGAGTAGGAGAGGGCACTAAGAAAATGTTGCAATGTGAGGCAAATCTGAGAGGCAGGCAGAATCGTCACGTACTGGGGGAAGAAGGGCATATTAGTTTCCTAGGGCTGTCATAACAGAACATCACAAACTGGTGCCACAAAACAACAGAAATATATTTTCTCCAGTAGCGGAGACGACAAGTCTGAGATCAACGTGTATGCTATGTTGTGAGGTCTCTGAGTTAGTTTCTGATGACACTGGCAGTCCTTGATGGTTACTGGCTTGTAGATACAGCATTATAGTCTCTGCCTCTGTCTTTACATGGCATTTTCTCTCTGTGTCCCTGTCCTTTCTTCTTTTTATGAGATCATCAGTCATATTGAATTAGGGCTCACCCTACTTCAGTATCATTTCATCTTAAGTAATTAGATCTGCAAACACCAAATACAGTGTCATTATTCTCAATTCCGGACCACTGAAAACAGAGACAAGTAACTCGGGGGTAGGATTTGAACATATATTTTGGGAGAACACAATTCAACCAACAACAAAGTTTTCGTTGTTAGGTAAAATTTGGTTAATGCAGCTTGGAGTCTTCGAATGATCCTACTTCTGGAAGGATGTTTCTTAGATATCTCAGTTGAATTAGTTTTCAGTGAGGCAAAAGAAACAACTGGATACCATATATATGTTAAATGTAATATATATAATATCGCATATTATATTTAACTTCTAATGTTATATGATTTTTACATACATATGTCCATGTTTATTTTACATTAATACATAGCCTTGTATATGAAAGCATCTGAGGTACTATTTTCTTATACAATAGTTCTCAAAGTGTGGTTTCTAGATCAGGCACATCAACATCACCTGAGAACTTGAAAAACATATACCCCAGACCTATTTAATTGAAAACTTGGGGCTGAACCCACCATCTGTATTTTCATAAGCCTTCCTGTTCAGTCTGATTTGAGAACCATGTAATGCTGGTTAAAGCACCTCGTCTGCAATTACAAAAACAGGTGTTCAGTAAGGATTATGTTTGTTTTGGTTGGGAATTTTAGTCTGAAGAGCTGTGTCTTAAAGATTTTGGCTAATAAATAAGGTAATTAAAACACTGTTACCCTAAGCTATTCATAAAGTATTTAAAATAGCTTTAATGTGATTAGAATTTTTCAAAAGGGTCTTGTTCTATAGACCTTGTTATTTTAGAAATTTCTGTGACTACAATCTCTTACCTTAGTTTGTTGATGCTTTTAACGTGTCAAGTTTTCAGACAATTCTGCTGCCAATGAAATCTTGGCCTCTCTTTTGTTTACTGTATGCCAGCTGCCCCATATATGTCATTTGTTAAGTGATATAATTGAATTCTTGCAAAAATCTTAACATAGATATTATCATGACCGTTTTAGAAATGGAGAAACTGAGGCATTTCTCTTAGGTTTGTCTTAACAGAGGTTAAGTGAATTGTCCACATTTATGCAGTGAGGAGTGATAAAAAATAGGTATCAAATCCAATCTGACTGACTACAGAATCCACATTCCTTCATCTACCCTATGTTCTTTCTATTTAGAGACCCAAATAGCTGCTTACAAGAATAAAAATTAGTTTTCTTTTTGAAATTCTCTTTTCTCATCTAAAGCAAGAACAAAAACCTGGAGTTGAAAAGAGACTGAAAAAGTCAGTGTCTTTTCTCTTGTCTCCCATTCCCAGATTCTTCTGAGGCAAAAAATCTGACTCCTAAAATAAGGCAATTAATAAAATAGGTGACACAAGCTAATGTTTTATATTATTGGTTCCATATTATCTTTCACCTCATCAGTAGAAAACTTCTTACCTGGTTTTTGAATTTGCCCTAAGCTTTGCCATTTCAAAAGAAGTTGCCAGGTTCTAGGTATTGCTTGAAATTTAATGGGAATTTTAACATGATAATTGAGTTTTTACATTAACGCCCTCTCCGGAATTCTAACTTTCTAACATGGTTTATTTAAGAATTGCTATGAATAAGAAAACATTTTAACTGCAGCAAAATTTAGCTTTTTAAATATCATGAATTCAGAACACAACAAATTATTCAAATAAAGTGATTTCTTTTCTTTACCAGATTGTGAAAATTACTATTCTCAAGGGCATTGATATATAATTTAGTTCATATTTATAGTTCTTAAATGGTGCCCTACATATCATAAGCTTTATACAATTTGCTGAATGCATAAATGAAAGGTAGAAAGCTAAATACTGCCTTCTAATGGTGAGGTGGGAAGCAGAGAAAAGTTAGTGATTTTTCTTTTTTCTCAGTGGTTGGGCTATCTAATTTTGAAGTATGTCATATTTTCCTATCTTTCTATGATGATCTTTTCCCTTGACTATCTTAGATGCACCTTAGGCTTATAAGAAGCAATGGAAGGGCACAGATTTTGAGGTGTCCTGAAAAACCTAAACATGGATTCCACAGATCACACAAAGACTGTTACCAAGCCCTAACCCAGCTTCTCATTGTTGCTGCCTTTCTCTGTTGCAGAAAGGGCAATTGTACAGAATCCTCCCTACTTTACCTTAGTGAATTAAACTGAATTAGTGACTGTATTGTTTCTGGAAATCCAAAATATTCCTTGTAAGGAAATCATGTTGATAAAGACATAGAATTACATATGAAGGTTTTATTCTTCAATTTCATAGCAAAATACTCTGAAAAAAAATCCTAAAGATATTCATCATGGCACTTCCTCACTCTACAGAAGTGATGTTTTCATAAATTTCCCCAAAGGGTTTTTTTTTTCCACAAAAATATACCATGTTTATAGTAATAACTCATCTGGCCAAACTCATTGAACTGTTTGAAAAGTAAAATAAAAGCAGTGATAATTGCCCATTGTTACACATGCAGAAAAGGAGCAATAACTAATGGTCCTTTTTTTTTTTTTTGACAGGCTCTTACTCTGGAAGGCTAGAGTACAGTGGAGCGATCACGATTCACTGCAGCCTTGATCTCCTAGGTTCAAGAAATCCTTCCATCTCACCATCCAGAATAACTGGGATTCTAGGAGTGTGCCACCATGCCCAACTAATTTTTTTTATTTTTTGTAGAGATCGGGTCTCATTATGTTGTCCAAGCTGGTCTCAAACTGCTGGACTCAAGCAATCCTCCAGTTTCGACCTCCCATAGTTCTGGGATTACAGGTGTGAGCCACCACACCTGGCCTAGAATAATTCTTGATGACTACACTTTTAATATTTGTCAGATATTTTTGGGGTGTCTCTCCTGATGGCAATGGTTTCTTCTCTTCTGGAAACAAGCTCCACATGTGCCTTCTAAGTCACAGAATCATGTGGAAGGGTCTTTTTCTTGGGGATGCTTTGTTTTCTTTTCCCTTACAGAAAGAGTCAGAGGGGACACTGGAGCACATCTAACTCAGGTGCCTCTCGTCACCTGAGTTCCCCAGAAAAGAGAGCCTAAAGCAAGGGTTAATGCACAAATGCTTTACTTAGGACATGCAAACCCAGACCAGCTGAAATGAGAGAAAGAGAAGCGACACAGGGACAGACAGGGAATAGGGCATTCCTGCATTGGCTACTACACAAAAGGAACAGCAAGTTGCTCCAGAGTTATATCCTTTGCCATACAGGATTTTGGTGGGCAGAATGCAGGGAAAATGATGACTGACTAATCCATGGGAGGGAAGAAGGAATGGAATTTAGTTCAAGTTTGCTTCTTGGAAGTCCAACTCCCCTATATTTCTCGGGTACATCATCTGGATATTCTGGCAGCTACACAATGTGCCTGATTCCATACCTACCTTCATGATGTTTAATTTAGTCTGAAAGTGATCATTGAAGCAGAATTGTTGGCACATGAGTGGCCAACCTGCCTGCACAGGGGGAGCCAAGGGGAGAGGAGAACTCAGCACTCCCAGGACAAGTGACTGGATGGCTTTGGAGACAGCAGTGCTGGGAAAATCAGTGAAAAAGCCTAAGGATTGTGTATGAAATAGTACCCTTTCTCCAAAACTCAGAATAAGGCCTTGAATTCTACTTTTATTTTGAGATGGCCTCTTGGGTAGATGAGACATAAAACTGAGAATCTTGGGTGTTAACTTTTTTTTTTTAACATGTGTTTAGAGGAACAAATGAAGCCTGCCTACAGAAGAATAAAGAAAATATGCAGATTGAAGCAGAAACGAGAGTGAGGACATCCTCTCATGATCCCTTGAAGGCTTCTCATTCCCGGCTCCAGTCCCTTACAAGGTACAGTTATATTCTTGCCCCTAGGTACCCAGAGGTTGTGGTTGCCTGTCATTATTAACAAATATATTTTCTCTACTTTTTCTGTAAAATACCTAAGTTGACATGTAATCAAACTAATGCTATCTATATCATCAGATTTTAAGATGCAAAATAAATCTGTTCTTGGCCTTCCTTAAACATCATTGTTCGTAGACTTCTAGATTCCAGGCTCGCCTTTATTCTCATGCTGTACACTCCTCCTGGGAGCCTCATTTCCAAAGCTTCCATTTTCAAAGTCCATAATATATATGATGACTCTGAATCTACATCTCAGGCTCGTATCACTATATGCAACTTTCTATTGATCAGTATACAAGTGGATGGTTTCCATTGACTATATCCCAAAGTGATTAATCATCTTTCAGTCTAGATCTCTCTACATCATGATCTATCCCTTGCTTACTTATTAACTTTGCCCAACCAAAAGCAAACTATGAACTCATGTGCTATTAAGGTTAAATTCTCACAGTCACAGCCCAAGGCACATGTTATTATAAGAACTACAAGAGGTCAAGTAACTTGCTAACATATTTTAAAAGCAGTGGATTCAGTAGTCAAACACCTGTTTGCCGAAATCTAAAAGCTATGCTCTTTTTATTGTAGCATATACTCTTCTCAACACACACACACACACACACACACACACACACACACACACACACACACACACACATATAAAAAGAATTAAAATAAATTGAGATACTTTAGGCCAATTTCTTAATTTTGTTTAACTTTCAGGCATGTCCTTATTTTAATGATTGAATTTAATTTACAGTTAATTCCCATTTATCAGTATGTTGCTATTTCTGGATGAATATTAGTGTAAAACAATCCCTAGATACCTTCTTTCTGTTAAGTAATATGTTTTAGATATAATTCTTCAAGATCAGGTGTTGTGTCTTCAAGTAGTACAGACTAATTTTAATATCAGCCTAAACAAGCTGTAATCAAGAAGATAAATATGCCTCAAAAATTATGCAAGGCATTCTAAATTCAAATAGAAATGATTCTTGGGTTATCCATATCACTGTTTACCATTCATTTAAAACTTAAATGCATATGTATTTGTGTGTGTCTGCACTTAAATATATACTCCACCATGTAAAATATACATTTAAATATATAAAAGAGATGTTCACACATAAAAATGCATTCAAATATAGACATATGCTTAATAAGTTTTTGATTTCATATAAGAGGATATGACTGAAAGAAAATTTCTTTGCTAATTAGTTGTAATCAAGGCAGAAATCTTTACTTAAGAAAATTAACAATTACTATAAAAAAGTCTTAAACTCAAGCACAGTTCTTGAATTTACAATCTGTTCTTTCTTACTCTAGACATAAGAATGCATTTTCCTAAAGCACAACACATGAAGTCATACAGAGCTATGAAAATGTATACTGAGATAAAAATAAATCGGTTTCACTTAGTTATCATCATGTGTGTATTTCCCTGCCTTGGACTTAATGAATGGGGCTGTTTGGAATTTTGCTTCTGTGTTAAGGACATATGGTTTATTTTTCCCCTGAGGATATGAAGATTTCCTCTGCATATTTCTATTTTATTTTGTAAGAAAACATTTTTATTGGAGTATATAACATACTTACAGAAAAGTGCTGAAATCACATGTGTTTAAGTTGATGAGTTTATGTCCAGTGAAAATATCTAAGTTGACTTGTAGATCATTACAGCGTCCAGAAGCCTCCTCATGCCCCTCTCAATAACTATCTCCCCACAAAGTAAACACTATTTTGATTTTTATCAATACAGGTAAGTGTTTTTTAAAGTTTTCAATTTTACACAAATAGTATTAATTACGTACTATTTTATGTTTAAAAGATTTTAAGAGTCAATCGTTTTGTGTGGCAGTATTTCATTGTATATGATATTTCAATGTATGAAGCGATGCCGTTTATTTATTGACCCTATTGTAGACGAACATTTAAAAATCCTGTAGGTTTTGGCTATTAACAATAATGGTATTATTAATATTCTTTTCCCACTCTACATACTTGCTAAAGGTTTATATTACCTACCTACCTTTTTACTTTTTGGCATTTTATTGGGTTTATAGTGGTATCTCATGGTGTTTTCAATGAACATTTCCCTGATGACTAATCTGATGACTAATGCTGTTTAACACCTTTTTTTTTTTTTTTTTGAGATGGAGTCTTGCTCTTTCACCAGGCTGGAGTGAAGTGGCATGATCTCTGCTCACTGCAACCTCCATCTCCCAGATTCAAACGATTCCCCTGCCTCGGCCTCCTGCATAGCTGGAACTACTCGTGCATGCCACCACACCCGGCTAAATTTTTTTTTGTATTTTAAAAGAGACAGGGTTTCATCATGGCGAGGATGGTCTCAATCTTCTGACCTCATGATCTGCCTGCCTCGGCCTCCCAAAGTGCTGGGATTACAGGTGTGAGCCATTGTGCCTGGTTAACACCTTTTAATGTATCTATCAGTCCTTTGAATATTTTTGTACATGTGCTATTCAAATATCTTGCCTATTTTTAAGTGAAACTGTCTTTTTCTTATTATTTATAAGAGTGCTTCATATTTCTGTACTCTAGCTTTTATTCAGGTATTTCTCCCACTCTGTTTGTCTTTTCAGTTAATCATGGTGTTTTTAATAAATGGAATATCTTGATTTCAATAATTGAAAGTACTTCTATCTTCTTTTTCAGTAATAATACATCTTGTGGTTCATTTAATAAATCCTCATGTACCCAAAATTCAAAGATTATTAGACTATTCCCTTCCATTAGCTTCTAAAAAATGATTGGTTTGCATTTCACTTTTAGGTATAGTTTATCTAAAATTAATTCCTGTGTATTATATAAATTGGAGCAATAGTTTATCATTTTTCATATGCATATGAAATTGATCCTGTATAATTTGTAAAAGACATCCTGTATTCCATTGTATTTATGTCCCAGTTCAGATTTCCATGACAGAATACCATAGACTTAGTGGACATGAACACAGAAATTTATTTCTCACCATTTCCTGGAGGCTTGAAGTCTAAGATCAGAGTGATAGCATGGTCAGGTTCTGGTGAGGGCCCTCTTCTGGATCCCAGATAGGTGTTTTCTCATTTTATTTTTATTTTTATTTTTTTGAGATGGAGTTTCACTCTTGTTACACAGGCTGGAGTGCAATGGCATGATCTCAGCTCACTGCAACCTCCGTCTCCTGGGTTCAAGCAATTCTCCTGCCTCAGCCTCCCAAGTAGCCAGGACTACAGGCATTTGCCACCATGCCCAGCTAATTTTTTTTTATTCTTAGTAGAGATAGGGTTTCACCATGTTGACCAGGATGGTCTTGATCTCTTGACCTCGTGATGCACCCGTCTCAGCCTCCCAAAGTGCTGGGATTATAAGCATGAGCCACCGTGCCTGGCCCATTTTCTCATTTTATTCTCACATAGCAGAGAGTGAGAGAGCTCTCTGGTGTTCCTTTTTAAGGGCACTAACAGCATTTGTGAGGATGTAGGTCACTCTGATGACCTAATTACCTCCCAATAGTCTCACTCCTAATACTGCCATATTGGGTGTTAGGATTTCAATGCATCAGCTTTAGAAGGGACACAAACATTCAATCCATTGCAATTACAGGGTAACTGCTGTTGAAAATCAGGTGACAACATTTACTTGGGTCTCAGTTTTAGGGCTTCTATTTTGTTCCATTACTCTATTTGTCTATTTTAATCCAATGTCACCATGTCACGATTAAAGTAAGACTTATAGCAGGTGTTGTTATCGGGTAGTGTAAGTTTTCCAACTTTGTTCTTTTTAAAGATTGTCTGTACTATCCTTGACCCTTTGAATTGCCATATGAATTTCAGAATTACTTGTCTTTCTATAAATGAAACTGCTAGAATGTTTTATTTGGCATTTCACTAAATTTACAAATCAATCTGAGAAGAATTGACATCTTTATGGTATTGAGTTCTTCTAATGTACAGACATGACATATTTCTGCATATATTTAGGGCTTTTAAAATTGCCACCAATAATATTTTTTAGTTTTTAGCATAGAGAACTTCCATATTTTCACTAAATTTGCTAGGTATTTAATTTTTTATTGCTACTTTAAGTGGTATCTTATGTCATATTTAACTTTCCAGTTGTTTGTTACAAATGTATAGGACTATAATTTATCTTTTCATGTTGATCTTATATCCAGCCACTTTTCTAAAAGGGATAAAGAAGCACTAATTATCATTAGACATTTTAACTTTATGATGAAAAGTTGAAATGACCTAATATATTTGTGTGTGTTCATATTCACATATATACTGGGTAGCTATATGTATATTATTTTGAAAATACAAGTATCTACAGTATTATAGAAACTAAATCCAAGTTGGGTTCTTATTAAAAAATTGATGTTCGCCCTGTCCTATTGTTGAAATGTATTATATTTTAATTTTTTAAAATTGAGAAAAGTCCTAGCCCTTCTAATTAAAATATATTTTCTTCTACTTTTTCTGAGAATACGGTGTTTAATGACATCATATTGGATTCTATTTTTTAATACCTTTAATGTCTATCTTCAAATGCTTGCATTTCTGTTACTGAAATTTTTATCAATCACCTACATTTCTATCTCCAAACTCATATTATTAAATTGGTGGTAATTTTCTTCAACAGATTTCCCTAAACAGATTCCCTCATCTAGTATTTCCCTTTAATGTCATTCTTAAATGGTATGTAGGTGAAGAAAAATTCCTGACAAATAATATTTTGAAAATGATTTGTATTCAAGGTGGATGGGATTGTTGTGAGTGTAGGGGTGGTATGATGTGATATGTTTAATAACTAACAGCAACATTTTTAATAGAATTTGAAACTTTGAAACAGCAGAACATTCATCTGAGCATTAAAAAGATCAGAAATAGTACCAACTGTGTTCACATCCTTAATTAGATATTTCTATTGTATTTTTATATAAAGATTAAAAATTTTGCTTTACTTTGTTATAATTTATCTGTCAGAGTATCTCAAGGGACATTTACTTCTTTCATACAACAGGTGCAAATTTTGTGCTTGCCATTGTAAAGATGTGTGCCAACTGAAAACTGGAAATGGTAAGGGTCATGTATTTATATTTTGAAAAGTGCAGCAAGAATAAAAAGTAACTTCCTGTGAATAATGCTTTTAAAAAATTTCAATTTGCGATTTTTATGGTTAAGTGGTTGTTTCTTAAAAAATAGTTTGTACATATTTATGATTAATTTACTCTGAAATCAGTGACAAATTTCATTAATTTTTAAAACCTAAACTCAAGAGATTTTGAAATTAGTTATAATTTCTCTTCTGAGTTAATGGGCTAAGTTTCTAACTATATTACATCCTTAAATAAATAAATCATACATAAAAGAATAAGACAAAAAATGCATTATTTAGCCTAGATCCTGATTACAATGACCAAAGGACTATATATAAGAAATGGGAACTGATGATGAAGGAAAATGATGCTCACAAAAAAATTCTAGGGTATTTCAGCCATCCACAACACCAATTGAAGGAGGATAGGAAAGACTGACTGCCAGCTACCTCTTCTGCATAATTGGTACAGTAAACATGGAGACATCCACCAGTAACTCCCAACTTTATGTTGGAGTTAACGTTGGATTAATATAGAAAAAATCAGTACCTTAAATGTCCAAGGTCAGTCACCTATGCAAATGGTTTTCCTTTGGTCGTTTTCATTATTTTTCCTTTTTCTCCTATATTCTGTTTGATCATCTCAAGCTTATCTTCTACATGCCTTATACTACTTACTGAATTACTTAATTCATTATAGCTTTTAATAGCATACCAGGGAGGGGTCCAACTGCCTGAAGGCTTTTGAGCTAATACAACTACACGTATATTTAATGTGCTGAGCACAGACTATTTGGATAGAAGTTTCTAATCTTACCTATCTACAGACCTGTCCTTGCTTTGAGACCTTGACCATAAAAATCAGGGGATGCTATTGAAATCTTCCTAGCTTTTTAACTATCTCCAGTATTTTCTTGGGATGTGGAATTGTGAGTTATCTATCACAAAAGTCTTCATTTGTTATATGCGCCACATAGAGCAGAAGCTACTCAATAATCTTTATGTGGATAGACTCCTCTCCTAGTTTCCAGCACTTGTGCAGAACTTTAGATTTTTTTCCATTTTTATAATGCTTTGGTTATTTGTATTTTATAGGTAGGGCACATGAAGGTGAATCATTGAATTTCTTAGTTGACTCACCATATTTTTATAATTTTGTCTACTATATTTTCCAATTTATGTTATGAATTAAGAAGAAAAAATTATAAAACCCTGGGCAATGACAGATCAAAAAGAAAATTGTATAACATTCTCAGTTATACTATGTATGTAGAAATCTGAAAAATATTAGTAATGTGTTAATAAAATTAAAGCTATAACCAAGTAGGATTTATTTTAAGAAAGCAAGGGTGGTTATGTTAGAAATTCTATTAATATAATGAAGACTTAATTATATCAGTATATTGATATATCAAAAGAGGGAATCTATATGATCAGATAATTTGATGCTAAAAAGACAAACACAATACTTATTATTTGCTATGTTATAATCACATACTTCAAAGCAGTGGAGAAAGCATGCCATTTGATATATAGCGTCTGGAAAACTGGCATAGTATTTGGAAAATAATAAAGATCTACCCCATACCATATACCAAAATGAATTACATTTGTTGGAAACAAACAAACAAGAATCACAAAAAAAAAAATAAGTAAATATTTATCAGGTATTAGATTGGGAGAGCTTTTCTAAACATAAAAATAAGAAATAAAACATTAGGGAAAGTACAGGTATATTTGATGACACAGAAGAGTAAACACAATATGCACTAAAAATATAAAAATTAAAAGGCAAATAATAAACATGAAAATACTCGTCACAAGGGAAAAGCTCATAGTCTTAATGCACAAAGAGTTATTTCAAACCAATCAGAAAAAAATATATATCCCCAACAGGAAAATGTGCAAAGGATAAAAATGGGCAATTAGAAAAGAAACACAAAATTGCTAAAACACATCTAAAAAACTTAACTATACTCACAATTCAATGCTATTAACCAACATTACAATCTGTAGTATTTTGAATGAAGATTCTCAGTAACAAGCTCCTGGTCTTGCCTTGGTTGGTATAAAGAACCTAATTATCCTGGGCATTTGCCTGCTGTCTATCTGATATTGGACATTGGAAAGCTACCTACATCTTGAGATTTTTAATAAAACCTATGATTTCTTAGAAAATTTAGAATCTCCAATGTATATGAGTAGATATAGAAGTTTCTAAAATACTGAGGGCTTAAAAACAGCAAAAAAGATGACAGAAGGGAACAAGCCTGGACAAATGAGATCCTATTTATCACATTCCTCCCGATAATGCTTCCACCATCCATGCCTGTTGGTCATATGATTTTAGGTTGGCACTGGGGAATTGGATGGGAACTAGTGAATTTCTGTTTAAGGCAGCTCTGAGTAAACCACTCTGACTCATCGTTGGGCCAGGCTTCTGCCTGACTCATAGTTTAAGGGAGCTGTCACTAGGACAATAAAATCTCCTTAGATGCTGTCTGCCAAATATTCCTTGCTTAGTTACAACTACTGGGGAAGAATCATGGGAGCAAAACCAGAGACCGCTCTGGTTGAAATATCAAAAAGGAAAGTGATGCTTATAACACAGGCTGCCAATAAGAAAATGGGGTTTCAAAGGAAAAATTAAACCTTTTCAATGGACTCAAAGAAATTAGCAGTTTAACAATGTACACGTATCAGAATGATTAAAACCATTTGTAAGCCTTATCAAAGTATATGCAAAAAGATTTAAGTGTCCTTCAAAGATTTTGCACTTTATCTTATGTAGGAAATAATCACATAGAAAGTTTGTGGAAGGGCAAAACTATATGGAATGTAATTTGATTGTATGAAATATATTTAAAAAGCATATACAATTCAGGTATTTAGAAACACAGGCTTTATGATTTCTTTTGCCCTAAGTGCCACATCTTTAGAGTAAATATAGTGCAACTAATTTCCGTAGTCATTTTGACCTTTACTTCCCAGTGCATAAAGTATTATTCTTCTGTAAAGAAGTTCATAGTTTAATGGATAAGGTGTCAGGGAATAAAAAAAAATGAGACTAAGCAAGAATACCCTGATTCTTGGGCTCTCTGTTATAAATAATGCTCTCATTAAAATTCTGCTTCGGAAGAAAGGCAAGTCCATTAGCCTGGGAACTAATTTTTACTGGCTCCTTGGATGTATGCATATTAAAAATTCAGCTTTTATAATTGCCAGTCATCAACCACCTAGTCAAGGCTGTTCTTGGAGATTTTAATTATTTACTTCATTTGCATAGACACTCCAATTTATGATCAACCATTTAGTTATCAAGGGACAGTTTAATAATTTTTCTTTTACATTTTTATTTATCCTTTTTATATTCCTAGGAAAAGCTCTGAGTCAGACCTGCACCACAGTGAGTCTTACAATAAAATAAAAACTATGGCCACCTCCATGAGTACTATGTAGGAACCATGGTTACTGATAAAACTTGGGCAAATTAGGGTTTTATTAGAACAAATCACGGCTCTATGTCCAGTTAAAATATGCTTTTTTCCTGAATTCAGCATAATGGTTTGTGTAAAAATATCTAATAGTACAGTGTATACCAACAGTGTTTATTTTCTGTAATTTCCTTTCAGGAGAGAATCTTTTCTGAATAATAATCACAAAATGGCATATTGGGCAACTAAAATATAGTCACATATTATTTATCATTCCAATATTTCTCTGATCTCTTGTTAGGAGTTTGTGTAATTGTTTCAATTTTGAAGAATTGATTGGTAGACACCAGAAAGTAAGTGACTAACCTTTAATGTCATAGGAGCCACAGACAATTGTGGTAATAAATTCTGTGTTCCATCCTTATACTATAGGACATTTTCTATTATACTGCATGGCTTCTAGACAGTTGCAATGTTTTCTCATCACTTTCCAAAAAAGTATTTTGAAGGTTAAATTCTAATTTGAATTCTGTTTACAAAGCAATACATTATCTTTTATAGTTTTACATCATCTTCTCTAAGTAAATTATGAGATAACTGTGTTATCTCATAGTTATCACTGAAGAATATACTATCTCTTTGCACCACTTACAGCTAATCTGGTGTTAGATTTGGTGGAAATATTGTGAGAGAATGAGGAAGAAAGAAGGGGTCCAAAAAGTAAATAAAGAAACCACAATGACATGTACTTAGGACGTTTGATAGTATAACAAGGTGATTTCAACAGAATCCTGGCAAGGACCATCTTGAAGAGACCCAGATATATTCAAATCCAGACTATTTTACTTGTATGTCATTATGATAGCATTCTTAAAATTTTAGTTTAGGTATTTTTTTCAGAGAGACAAACACATACCTCTATGCCTAAAAATTCATTTTCTTATCTTTGCCCAAATGTTGAGTATATTTTAGAAGTGTAGTCAATAGTAAACCCTCTCCTGAATTACCCTTAATTTGGGAAGTATCTACCTTCTGTTTTTCAGGTGGACCAGTGTCCCAGATATTTGGCTTTATGCATCAAGTAGAGCTGATTCTCCCCCAACACTAATCAAAGCTGCCTTATAATATTCAATGTTCACAATAAGGACCACTATTAAAACCCCCATTTCTGTTGTGTGCCACACAATGTTTGATACAATACACATATTTTCTAAAAAGAGTAAAATATTGAAAAGGCTTCATATTCTCCCCTAAGAAACAACTTAATTATTGAACAAAACCATTGCTTTGTCTATCAGCTGTGTTCTGCTACTGGCTCTGGCAGCAATAAAAGTGATTTATTTGTAATCACCGGTCTTATTGCTCTCCCTCCCTCTTCGCTATCTGGAGGCTTTCGTCACATAGAACACTGAAAAGTTAACGTGAATGGAACCAAACAAAACCACCTGGAAAGTGTGGGAATTGATTACTGAGGCTTCCTGCACTGTAAGACTTCAGTGCCATTGTGCTCAATGTTCCTGGTGTGCAATCTCCTAAAACCCCGAGAGAGCATACTGGGAAAGACAACAGTGTAACAAAGGGTGACAGTTCTGGAAATTACAAAATCACGTCTTCCCAATGCAAACTTAGTACCTGAAAATAATTTTTACCTGTAAACCTGAAATCAGAGAATAATTTTGATGTATTTTGTTTTCTGCTCTTCTATTTCCCTTTTCCTGTAAAACATCCATCTATATTCATCCAGTTATCAATACAAGTTTTAACATGTTCCTTTTCTATTATATGGAGATTTGTTTTCCTTTGCTGTCCTTATTCTGTACAAAATTTTTATTATAGTTTTTGAGTTTATTTAGTATTTTTTTTTGGTAAACAACATATGTTTATTATAGTGAATATTTTCTTGCTGTAAATATTGTCCTATTCTAGGTACTGGAAGAGGAACACTTAAAGGAGTCACTGTACCTGTCCATAAAGAGTTTGAAACCAATAAGGAAAGAATAATGACAACTAGAACAAATATGGGAAGGAGATACGAATAAATGTAGGTATGAGTAAAGTTTTATGGAAATGCTTAATTTTAAGGTAGGAGTGAAATAGGGGAGACGAGGAAAAACATCATGAAGGAGATGGCATTTTTTTCTGAGATTTGATGTTTGAGAAGAGTTTTGACTGATAACAAAGAAAGGGCTACAGCATTTTAGAAACAGGATTCAGCCTGAGATGCTGCTTGGTGATCTGGGGCAGCCAGAGTTGGCCTTTACAACTGTAATTCAGGTTTGCTGGAGACTTGTGTGAAGGTGAGCCAGGAAAGGTGGCTGTAGCAGACTCTTAATTTCATGAGGAAGCTTTGCCCTTCCTCCTGGAATTAGCAAGAGGTGACATGGAATTAGCAAGATTTAAGAACAGATACATGTTCTAGGAAAAGATAGATATGGTGATAGTGGGAGGAAGTGGTCAGTAAGCTGGACTTCTAACACAAGGAGCATAATTTGAAGGTGATTTCATTAGTTCTAGGACAAATGATAATCTGCACTGGTGAAGTGGCAGAGAATAAAAATATGAAGAGTATTTGAGTATCATAATGTATATATAACATGTTATACAATATTTTGTGGCTGACAAAGTTTGGAGAGAGAAGTTGGTCAAAGAAGTCAAACATTATCAGTTTGCTTAACTAGTCCAGAACAATATTTCAAAGGCCAAGCAATGTCTCCTAATTCAATGGAGAAAAATGAGAGACTTGTTTTATCTCACCTTCAGAGAGGGTTTCATATTGTAACCAGGCCCTCACGTATTTCAAGATGCATAAAACTAACAGAGGAAATAAATATTTCCCTGTCATGTACACAAACTCGCATAAACTACATATATTTTGTAATCTGTAAAGTAGGCATATTATGGAACAGCCTGACACTTTCCTGCTTTATTTCTAGCTTTTCTAACTGATCCAGTCAAGTGAATTTGAATCCCTTTTATTTGACTATTCCATTCTGAAATACTAACACCCTGTGCCATTTGCTTTTGCTCTTCCCACTTTAAAAGGCATTTTTATCCTTTCACTGTGAAGATTTAGAATATCAGATGGAAACTTTCATAATTTTATTAATTCAAAATTATTTATTGTGTACCTACTATGTTCCAGTCTCTGTTCTAAGTATTGTGATATGATGCCACATGTGACAGAGTTTCATATAATGGATTTATAATCGCTTTGAGGTCAAAATCCCTTTGCAATTTTAGGACTATTTATTTTTAAAGATTATCAGAAGAATTGGTTTCACTAGGATAAATATATTAGTGACATAATGCTTAAAAACACAGTTTTAGAATGAAACTAAAAATACATGAATGCTGACTATAATCTTGTCAACTCTTTGGACATGGGTAAGTTATTCTGTCTTCTTAAACTTCAACTTTCTCATCTGTGAAAACAGATAATATTGATAATAATAAACTTTATAGGTTTATTGTAAGAATCACATGAGAGAAAATATTTAAAGCTCTTACCACAGTAGCAATACAAGGTACTGCTACTATTTATTCTTATATTATTATAATTTTCTTTTGAAAAAATGAAATAAAAGAAAAACTGAAATTAAAACTTGTGAATCTTCCAAAGTAATAAAACGAAAACTGCATTAAATAGACCCTCTTTTCTTTAGGTCATATTTTCTTTTTAATTCAATCTATAGCTATTACTTGTATAAAACACAAATCAGTTGTATTACCACACAGAGTATTTAAACATCTTCAGTGAATATACAGAATTCTGTTTAATAGCAGTTACAGGCTAGAAAACTGCCCTGGGGCCCATTAGAACTAATTCAAATCACTATATCAAATGGACAGCTGAAATCTGTTCATTTGTTTATATCTGATTTCTGTAATTCAGTTAGTAGGTCAAATTACAATTAAACTGCAAAGACTATAAACTGAGGAACAGTTTATAAAATCACTCCTAGGCATTAAAATGATAAAATGCAGATAACCCTGTATATACAATCAAAAATATGTCAGAATAATACACATACAATGTAGAAGTCTCAGATTATTTCTGGAGAAATACCTTTAGGGTTTTGCAAAGATGACCTCCAAGAAATGGATTTTAGCACCCCAAATGAGGTAATTTTTAGAACAAGAGAATAATTGCTCCTAATTTTTTATAACATTGCCAGTTTTTAAACTTGTATTTTTAAATTATCACAAATAGCATAATTATTTTAAAAGCTCAAAAAATACATATAAGTATAATTAAAAACTATGAAAGTGTCCTCTCTCAACTGATTTCTACTCTCTAGACAGATGCAATTATAGCAACTAGATATGTATTCTTTCTCTATAGGGATGATATGTTATCTCAATCACAGCAATACTAATATCCAAAGACACATATTTTGAAACAGTAAAAGGATGTATGTTTCCATAGTTCTTCAGTATGCCTATTTTTTTCTTTGCCAAAATATCTTGAATATCTCTTAAAATCAGTACATGACTCTGTCATTAAACAAGAGCATAAAATCCTACTGCATCAATTCTTTTCATTCATTCAACTGGTGTTTATTGAACTTCTATGGAAGATAGATATTATGCCAAGTTGGGGGTACGTAAATGAATAAAACAGTCCAAAATTCTTGCTCTCATAGGAGAGTTTCCAATGAGAGGACAGATACATAATAAACCGTATAAATAAGTAATTTATATATTATTTAAATGTAATAAATAATATGACACATTAAATAAAGTAATCTGGCATAGCCTCACCGAAATGGTGACATTTGAAAAAGACTACAAGGAGGTGAGAAAACCAGCCATGTATATATAGAGAGGAAGCAGTTCCTGGAAAAGGGAACAACTGATGAAAAACAACTATTGTCTGAATGCCCCCGAAATTCATATATTGAAACTGAATTGCTAATGTGATAATATCAGAGGTGGGGCTTTTAGGAGCTGATTAAGTCATGAGGGTGGGGCCTTCATGAATGGAATTAGTGATCTGATAAAACAGCTGGAGGGAACTAGAAATCATCCCATTGTTGCCCTTCTATTCATTCTGCCATGGGAAGACACCTTTCTCCTCCTCTCCATAGGATGCAACCAAAGGGTGCCATCTTGGAAGCAGACAGAGAAGCCTTCACCAGACACTAATCTTTCTGGCCCCCAGAAACATGAAAAACAAATTTCTATTGTTTATAAATTACCCAGTCTGTGGTATTATGTTATTTCAGCACATTAAATAAGAGAGGTTGTGAAGCAAAAGTATGGCTGGCATGTTTCAGGAATATAAAGGAAACCAATGTGCCCAGAGAGGCATGAGCTGGCACTGTGCTGTTTGATATAGTGCCCACTAATCACACATGGCTATTGAGCCAAACCAATTTGAGATGTGCCATAAGTATAACATACACTTCTGATTTGTAAGGCGGTGCATGAAAAAAATACCAAAAAACATGTTTATATTGATTACATGTTGAATTTTTATATTGGTTCCATGTTGTTGAAATGATGTTTTTGAAACGTTGGGTTCAATATGTTATTAATTTCACTTATTTTCAACATTTTAATGTGCTACTAAAAACTTCAAGTTTGCACATGCGACTCACATCACATTTCATTATTGGATAATGCTGAGCAAGGCGAATCATAGGAGATGTTGTCAGATGAAAAGTGAAGAAGCAGATTATGTAGGCCATTGGAAGGACATTAGCATCTATTTGAATAAAACGAAAATACTTTGATGAGACTGGCCATAGGAGTGACTGATCAGTGCAAGAATCACTCTGCTTATCATGTTGAGATTAAACTATAAGAGAGCAGAGACTAAAAAAAAAAGTTAGACTATTACAATAGGAGAGATGGTGGCAACAAGATATTGTGATGAATTAGATGTGGAATTAGAGAGAAAGAGAGGAGTAAAAAAATAACTTCAAGGTTTTTGTTCTTGCCATTTCATAAGATTGTGTTGCCGCCAATTGAAATGGGTTGTGTAGTGGGAAATACGGGTTTGGGGATGTGGTGACAGCAGAAGGTTTTGTTTTGGTTTGGTTTTGAGTCAGAATCTTGCTCTGTTGCCCAGGCTGGAGTGCAGTGGCATGATCTCAGCTCACTGCAACCACTGCCTCCCAGATTCAAGAGATTCTCCTGCCTCAGCCTCCTTAGTAGCTGGGACTACAGGTACGTGCTACCACACCCGGCTAATTTTTTGCATTTTTAGTAGAGACGAGGTTTCACTGTTTGTCTTGAACTCCTGACCTCAAGTGATCTGCCTACCTCGGCCTCCCAAAGTGCTGGGAATACAGGCATGAGCCACCCTGCCTGGCCCAGGAGGTTGGTTTTTGATGTTTAATTTGAGATGCCTATTAAAGATCAAGATGGAAATATTGAGGATAGATTTTGGCCAGGCATGGTGGCTCATGCCTATAATCCCAGCACTTTGGGAGGCAAAGGTGGGCATATCACAAGGTCAGGAGATCGAGACTATCCTGGCTAACATGGTGAAACCTCATTTTTACTAAAAATACAAAAAATTAGCTGGGTGTGATGGCACAAGCCTATAGTTCCAGCTACTTGGGAGGCTGAGGCAGGAGAATTGCTTCGCTTGAACCCAGGAGGCAGAAGTTGCAGTGAGCCAAGACTGCATTCCAGCCTGGGTGACAGAGCAAGACTCTGTCTCAAAAATAAATAAATAAATAGAAAGAAAATTTGAGGGAAGAATATTACACTCACTGTGTGTATCTGTGTAGGCACTTTTATTCATTATGGATGCTATTTTCTTGCTTCTCTTTTTACTGGATAACAAACATTGGGATCTTTACCTTGTTGAGTGCTAAATTATTTTTTAAAATTCCTATTATAGCTCCATCCTTTTGGGTCTTGCTTTTATAACTTGTTAAATGGGTCCAGAGCAGTGCTCAATCTAGGGCTACTTATCCTCCAGTACTGAGGCAACTTCAGAGTACAGTAAAATACTGAGTCTGGTGATTAATTTATATGTCAACTTTGTTAGACTATGATATCCAGTTTTTGGTCAAACATTGGCTTATCTGTTTCTATGAAGGTATATTTTAGATGCAATTAACATTTACATCAGTAGACTTTAAGTAAGGCAGATTACCTTCCATAATGCTGGTGGGTCACATCCAATCAGTTGAAAGCATTAAGAGAAAAAAGACTGAGGTCCCCCATGTAGGAGAAAAAATCTGCCTCCAGACTGCCTTCAGACTTGAACTGCAATATTGATCCTTCTCTGGGTCTCCAGCCAATGGGGCTGCCCTGGAGATTTTGCACTTGCTGGCCTCCACGATCAGTTCTTAAAGTATATGTATATACACATGTGTGCACATTCTACTGGTTCTATCTCTCTGGAAAACTCATACTAATACAAAAAATGAAATAATAAGACTTTCCTGAGTACTAACACAGTGCCCTGTGGATTATGAGTTTCTGCAATCTGTCCAGTTAGAAAAGGCGTAATTCCCAGCACCGTATCTCAGCTTTTGGCACTGCTTTCTCTAATCCTTTCATATGTTCTTTCCAAGCTTTATGTACTTTCCTCATACACATGTGTTGATGAGTACTCTGCTAAATGCTTCAGGAGATCCCTTGGAAAATCTTTAAGTTTCTCAGTGAACGACTCACCTCTCTTAGTACTCTGTCTCACAAACTTGAGTCACTTTCCAACTTCTCCTCTTCAACTCAGAGAGTCTGACATATGCTATTTCCCAAAAGTTATCTCAAGGTTTTAGCTGAGGACTCCTCATGGGACTTCCCTAAATTGTTCCCATCACTCAAGTAGCATAGTTCTTCATTGCCTGCTATCCAATGTCTTGAAAATCATTGCTTCTGTAAGGTACTTCTTCATTTACATCATATTTTAATTCTAGTTTTACAATATATTTTATTTGGGGAAAGAATTTTCTCAATCCTCTCATATATAATGTGTCAGGAACTTGAGAATTCTTTTGTGTTATAGCCTTCCAACTCACTGTCCTACTTCCATCCCTGAGAAAAGCAATCCTATTGGAATTTTGAATATTTGTTCTGATTTCATGAGGATATTTTTAAGATATCTGCCCTCTTTACAGTGCTAAATATTCCAATCAAGAACAAAGAACACCTCTCTCTTTACATGTGAATTTTATCGTTATAAATATTACACAGTGCTTATTAATTCCATTCCAAGAGATTTGTGGTTATATTGTTATTATACATTATCCTTTCTCTTTTGATTCTTTTTGTTTTGCTATGTTTTCTGTTTTATTTTTGACATTTATTATGGTAACCCATAATCTTACTGAATTCTCTTATGTTTAAAAAGCATTTCATTTTATTCTTTGGATTTTAGAGGTATAATATTGCATTATTTAAAATAAACAATATTTTATCTCCTTTTCAAAATGAGAAACCTTTGGGAACTAAAGTTTTCATCTCTGGGTCCTCCTTCTTCCTAACTCCCCTTGGAGTCATTTAGAATACGGGGCATGTGAGCTAGAGGTACCTGGGTAGAGCTGGAGGCTGAATCTAATATTCTGCAGAAGGTGTAGTGAAAAATATTTTTCCTAAGAAGAATCAACTGAAAGAAGTCTACAGATCCCCTTGATGAGAGGGCATACTGGCTTTGTGTAGTCTTTCAAAAGTTTGCTTGATCCCAGTTACTCTCTCAGACTTTGAGGAAATCAGTCACCTTGCATTCACCTGCCTTACTGGGCTGCATTGCCCCCAGTTCCTGTGAGTGATGGAGGGCTCTTACTTATACTCAGAGTGGAAAAAAAAGAGGGAATGGGGGATGCAGTACCCGCATGCTTCAAGAGAGAATAACACATTTGACAGATAACGTAACCTGACCATGGAAGTAAAAATGACTGTGCCCTCCATTTGATTTCACTGTCCTCCACTGAAAGACTTCCATAGCTCAAAACCCATAATATTCCCATGTATATGAAGGCTGGGGGCACATATAACAAAAATATGGCCCCCCAAAAACCTTTAAAGATATTAGTAACCTGAGGAATGGTGAGTGATATAAAATTCTTTAAGTGATAGTTCCCAATAAATTATTACTAGAACTGATGAAGAACTCAGAGAAAATATTAACATAAAATGAATGAGGACCATCAAAGGAATATAGTCAGAAAATCTATTATGATTGTGATTCACAAATTATAAAATAAAATAGTGGAATTTAAAATAGAAAAGGCTCAGACCTGCATTTGTAATAAGATCACATGGAAGAACGTAGAACAAAGACAAAAAAACTCCCACAAGAATATGAGAATCATAAGAAACAGATCCCAGAGATCTAAAATGCCAACAGTATTTCAGAAGAAGAAAAAGGTAACAAATGGAGTTGAAATAACAAATAATAATCCACTAACTGAAAAAAAGACAACCATTCAGAAGTTTGAGAGAAATTTCTTTAAAAAATTCTTGATGATATTTCAAGGATAAATAATCATAAAGAGCAACGTATTTTAAAAAATTGTACTGACTGATCAGATTTTACATTTGCTACTGGAAGCAAGAAGACGGTGGACCACAAAGTATTTAGAGAAAAGGATTGTGATCCTCAAGTCATACAACAAGTCAAGAATTCATTAACCTTTCAACACCACTATGGCAATTTCCTGGGATTCCTGGGATTCCCTTATTTAGAGAAAAGGATTGTGATCCTCAAGTCATACAACAAGTCAAGAATTCATTAACCTTTCAACACCACTATGGCAATTTCCTGGGATTCCCTTAGGTTGTGTTATACGTTTAACAGCATTCATCTACCTTTTGAATTTCAGAAGCTCATGGAAATCTCGGGTTTATGATATCTCTACCTCCCTTTCTCAATATAGTAATTTAAGAATATATTGTTTGTTTTCCTTCCTTTACTACATTGGGATTTGGAGAGGGAGAGCAGATACATCCACACATCATTTTATTGTACTTTGCTTTATTGAGCTTCCCAGATATTGTGCTTTTTACAAATTGAAGGTTTGTGACAACCCTGTGTAGAGTGCATCCATCAGCAATATTTTGCCGTCTGCATGTGCTCACTTTTTGTCTCTGAGTCACATTTCGGTAATTCTCACAATATCTGAACATTTTCATTATTATTATATCTGTTATGATGGTCTGTGATCAGTGACCTTTGATGTTACCATTGTAATTGTTCTGAAGCATCATGAACTGAACACATGTAAGAAAGCAACTTAATTGATAAATGCTGTATGTGTTCTGACTGCTCCAAGGAACAGCCATTCACCCATCTCTCTTCCCTTTCCTTGGGACTTTCGATTCCCTGAGACACAACAATATTGAAATTAGGCCATTTAATAACACTATAATGGCCTCTGAGTGTTCAAGTTAAAAGAAGGAGTTAAGCATCTTTCACTTCAAATAGAAAGCTAGAAACGATTAAGCTTGAAGAGGAAGGCATATAAGCTTACACAGGGTGAAAGCTAGGTGTCTCATGCTTAACAGCCAAGTTATGAATGCAATGGAAAAGTTCCGGAAAAAAACTAAAAGTACTGCTCCCCTGAACACACAAATGATAAAGTAAAACAGCCTTATTGTTGATATGGAGAAAGTTTTGGTGGTCTGGATAGAAGATCAAACCAGGTACAACAGTTTTTTTAAGCCAAAACTTAATCCAGAGCAGGGCCTTAACTCTCTTAAGGCTGAGAGTGGCAAAAAATCAAAATAAACACAAAAAACAAAAACAAACAAACAAAAAAAACTTCAGATGATAAGTTGGAAACTAGCAGAGGTTGCTTCATGAAGTTTAAGGAAAGAAGCCATCTTCATAACATAAAGTACAAGGTGAAGCAGCAAGTGCTGATGGAGAAGCTGCAGCAAGTCATCCACAAGATCCAGCTATCTAAGATAACTGATAAACAACAGATTTTCACTACAGATGGAAAAGCCTTCTATTGGAAGAAGATGCCATCTAGGACTTTCATAAGAGGAGAACTTCTCCTTTCATGAGAGGAGAAGTTCATGTCTGTCTTCAAAGCTTCAAAGGACAGGCTGACTCTTGTTAAGGGCAAATGCAGTTGGTGACTTTAAGTTGAAGCCAATGTTCATTTACCATTCAAAAAATCCTACAGCCTTTGAAAATTATGCTAAATATAGTCCATCTATGCTTTAAAAATGGAACAACGAAGCCTAGATTACAGCACATCTCTTTATAGCACAGTTTACTAAATATTTTAAGCTCACTGTTAAGACCTACTGCTTGGAGAAAAAAGAATCAAAATATTACTGTTCATTAACAATGAACATGGCCACCCAGGAGCTATGATAGAGATATTAGATATTAATGTTGTTTTGATGCCTGATAAACAATGTCCATTCTGCAGCCTACGGATCAAGAAGAAATTTTGACTTTTAAGTCTTAGTAATTGAGAAATAACTTTCATAAGGCATAGCTGCCATAGCTAATAATTCCTCTGATGGATCTTAACAAAGTAAACTGAAAGCCTTCTGGAAAAGAACATTCATGATTTATGAGAGGGGGCTGAAATATAAAGATTAACAGGAGTTTGGAAGGAGTTTATTCCAACTTTCATGAAATGTCTTTGAGAGGTTTAAAACTCCAGTGGAGGAGGTAACTGCAAATATGGTGAAAATAGAAAGAAAACCAGAAGTGAAGGCTGAGGATGTGACTAAATTGCTATAACCTCATGATAAAACTTTAATGGATGAGGAGTTCCTTCTTATGGATGAGCAAAGAAAGTGGTTTCTGGAGATGCAATCTACTCCTGGGGAAGATTGCATTTGTTCACACTTGTTTCTCTGTACATGTAAAAGTTATGATACCTTAGTCTATTAAGTGTGCGATGGAATTATTTTTAAAAGACTATGAACATTGCTGTGAACATTGCTGAAATGACAACAAAGGATTTAGAACATTCCATAAACTTACTATAAAGCAGTAGAAGGGTTTGAGAGGATTAACTCCAGTTTTTAAATAATTTCTACTATGGATAAAATGCTGTCAAACAGCATCACATGCTACAGAGAAATCTTTCATGAAATAAAGAGTCGGTCTATGTGGCAAACTTTATTGTATTATTTTTTTAATTGCCACAGCCACTCCAGCCTTCCACAATCACCAACCTGATCAGTCAGCAATCAGTCAAGACTGTTTACCAGAGAAAAAATCACAACTTGCTGAAGGCTCAGCTGATTGTTAGCATTCTTTAGCAATAAGTATTTTTAATTAAGGTATGCTCATTAGTCTTTTAAAAATAATTCCATCGCACACTTAATAGACTAAGGTATTATAACTTTTACATGTACAGAGAAACAAAAAAAACTGTGTGACTTGCTTTATTGTGGTCGTCTAGAACAGAAACTGCAATATCTTCAAGGTATGCCTATAAATGACTGCTTTCTCTCTCTCTCTCTCTCTCTCTCTCTCTCTTTCTGTGTGTGTGTGTGTGTCTGTGTCTGTGCATGTGTGTGCAAAAAGAAAATGCAAGACATTTTGATTAACCAGGCTTGCATAAAGGATGCAGAATTATTTCCATTTTGCGTTTAAAGACTTTACTGTCATGTTATTTCCGTTATTAGAAGACAAATTACACACATATAGTAAAGGGGGTATTAAGGGTCAAAGCTTCCTGTCTTTACTTGCCACTCTATATTCCATTTAATAGCTGAAAATTACTAGACATAAGTATAGTAATTATCTGAACACCAACCAGGGATCATATCATTGAACTGATTACATTAAATTACTGTTGACAGAATTCACTCTAACTAAACAAAGCAATAGTGGTTCACTTCATGGTGAAATTTTCCAATTTATAGATTTTTTTTTTCTCTTTTAAAACATGCCTTTTATAAATAATTGCATGGTTATTTCCATTCAATTTCTCATTCACATGTTTTTAGAATTTTATGTAGTAAAACAAGAAATGTGTTTCAATATGACGGTATATGGTTACAAGGCATTTATTAAGTTGGTTTGTTTGTAAGTAAAATATTTTTTTAAATTAATGCAATATCTTGCTTTTGCTGGCAGCTACTGTTGGCACTCAGCCACCCATATCTTAATTTTGTAATTTTTATGCCTCTGTGCTAGGCAGATGTTTATCTAAATGATTTAAATCTCTGTCTCCTACATTTTAGACACATTTAGTATTAAGAAATGCTCCCTCTGTAACAGCATAGATTAAAAGTTAATTAAGAAGTTAAAGAAGGAAAAAAGTAATTACCTTTTCCATAGGCATGTGTTTCATTTTTGACAGGTTAAAACTTAAGAAGTGGAATAAGAGCTTGGAAACTGGAAATATTTTAAAAAATCATTATTGTTTGCTTCGTTATATACTTAGAAGGGCCAAGTTACTTATGAAAAGTAATCTATTTAGTAATGCAAGATGGACTATTTGATGATAAAATCTTGCTCATTATTTTATAGGATTCATGTTTTTAGATATCCTGATTATCTATCAAAAATGGAAATAATCAATATGGAGTTGGTAATTCTTATAGGATCTCAAGTATAGTAGGGTATGAGAAAAGGAATTTGGAGAATTTTTCCTGAATCTTTAAAAACAAACTCTAGTAAAAAAATAAATGTAATGAAGTGATTTTACATATCTAATTTTATGCTACTGTGATTTAATGGGGGAAAATCCTGTTAAAAACCTGCCAAATTTAGGTTTCCCTTATATGCTCTGTCACTCCTGCTGTGAATATCACTTTAACCTTTTTAAATCTCTAGAGATATTTTACACAGTGGTGTTATTAGGGCAAAGGAATTAGTATATGCATATTATGGATCTCAGCAAATCTCCAGATTAGGACAAATTATTTTCAGCTTTCCCCAATAGAATACTGCTAATTGTCATATATTTATATTAAATTCTTCATGATAATAAACACTGTAATTAAAACTGCAACATTGCTACCATTAAAAACCATTTTATTCACCTTAAATTTGCAACAAAAAATATCTCCTTGGGCTGAAAAGATATATGTAACTATAAGCTGAGAGGAACACAAATATTATTGTTCGTTAAACCAGGCCATGTCCAGAAAAAAAAAAAAAATATATATATATATATATATGTGTGTGTGTGTGTGTGTGTGTGTGTATATATATATATATATATATATATATATAGTATACAATATGCTTCAGCTCTCATTCTCATTGGTGTAGTTAATAATTTGGAGGATATTTTCTTAATTGGGGTCTCTTAGGCCTCAAAAAATATTGATTTTTGCAAAGAAAATAGTTTATTTTCATATATACTCTTTAATGCTCTATAAAAGAACTTCTGATAAAAAACAACTAGATAAATAAAACATTGAATTAGGAACTCTCTCTGAAATTTTAATTGTTATTTTATATTTAGCCTTAAGGAGATACAGGGTTTTAGAAATTTAAAAAGGGGAAGTGAGGGCTGGGCATGGTGGTTTACACTTGTAATCCGAACACTTTGAAAAGCTGAGGCAGGCAGATCACCTGATGTCAGGAGTTTGAGACCAGTCTGGCCAACATGGCAAAACTCCGTCTCTACTAAAACTACAAAAATTAGCTGGGCGTGTTGGCGCATGCCTGTAAACCCAGCTACTCGGGAGGCTGAGGTAGGAGAATCACTTGAACCTGGGAGGTGGAGGCTGCCGTGAGCTGAAATCATGCCACTGCACTCCAGCCTGTGCAACAAGAGTGAAACTGCATCTCAAAAAAAAAAAAAAAAAAAATGGGATGGGGGAGTGAGAAAGTTATTTCACTGTTCTATTATTAATCTTTGAATTCCACTTAGCACATACAACAAAACTAAAATATCCTTATCTATCATTAGTGATGTACTAGTAGAATCCAGAGTTTGCAAAGGACTTTTAAACGTCACCTAGGTATTATTGTGAAATAATGGAAAGAATATAAGCTTTGGCACGAATAGACAGATTTTCATCTAGCCTTGTCACTTACTGGCTGTGTGAGTCTGGCCAAGCTACTTCTTTCTGCTTCAGTTTCATGTACTGTTGTGATCATTACACAGGTGAAGCCGTGTGAGCCTGAACCTTGACTCCTGATCATTTCTGTACAACACTGAAACTAGCATTGGAGTGTTTGGTGCCACCAAATCATTTTTCTAGGTAAGAATTATCTGTAAGTGAATTGGTTGTATTCCCAGGGGTTTTCTGGGAGAAGGTTTCTTTTGCTTTGTACTTCTCTGACACACATAAAAATCAGTCAGACTACACAGAAGTCCTCATACTTTTCTAGAGGCCTACTTCTGCTTCGAAGAGTCTGACATATGGTAAGTACTAAGCACATAGTCATACCCATTCTCATGTACAATGCGTCTTTGCTTTCAGGCATTATTAAGCAGAGGCAATCTTAGTTCTTATTCATAACTGAAGAATGTTTAATTTTCATTTCCCTTTGTTTTGGTCTAGTGAAGAAGATTTAATATAAATTCCAAATTTCTCCTCTTATGAATTAAAACTAAACTGAATTTTAGCTCAAATGGAATTAAATGCGAATCCCAGGTTCAAAAGGAATAGCTGGTGTCAACATTTTATGCAACGTCCTTTCCATGGTTGAATTGTATGTCTCCCTTGTCTCTTTCTCCTCCAGGTAAAATAACCTCACTTCCCTTAGCTTTTGTTAACAGGTCTAGTTTTCATGTCCTAAATCAGGTTTTGGTCCCATCTGAACTCTATAGAATACTTGAGTTGTGGTCTCAAGCACATAAAAAACATTAAGCCCTATTCAAGTTGAATGTAGGCAGAAAAGCTTCTGTCATTGTTCGAGAAGACGCTTTCAGCTTTTGCCTTCTTGTCTTTCTCTAAGGCACCTCAATCGCATTGCGAGGGAATGAAAGATGTTTTATAGAAAAGCAGTAAGTTGTGAAGTTTCCCCTTTTCAGTCCCTTTTTAGTTCATTTAATATTCATTTTTTGATGTAACTTTGCTGTAAGGAGCAGAGAGGAAGTATGAGAAGAAAATCAGTCTCACGTTGAGATTGGATATCGGCATATACAGGTGGAACCAAAGTACAATTAAAATTGGCAGAGAACGTTTTCAGTTTAGTATTTTAAAAATAGCTTTTCCTGACTGAATTTGTATTATTGTTCTTAATTGATATAAAGAGCAAAATGTCTCCAAAACTATCTCTTGGAAAACTAGAAGGGACCTTGACTCCAGATAATTTATCTGCAACACTGCAGTCAACAATGGGGTCTGTGGCTGGTGCAAGCAAGTCAGAGTTTTCCAGGTATGAATTATCTGGAAATGAATTGGTTGTGCCCCAGGGGCAAGGTGTCTCTTTCCTTTGTAACTCTGTGCTGCACTGAGTTAAACAAGAAGTTGAGAGCTGTGTGACTGTGGCAAAGGTCAAAAGACTTCTAGAAGATCTACTTTTGCTACAAAGGTCACCTGATAGCTGAAATAAAATTTGGGTCACTAAGCTCCTTGTCCAGTTAATTCAATTTACTTTATGATAAACTATAATAGGTACTAGGTGGAGAACGATGACAAAGTTTCTATTGTAAGAAGCTTTTTAAACTGGCTGCCCTGTTCTAATCCATGCAAAAATAGTCCTACCGATAAAAATGATATCATAGTAATTGAAAAAGTAAATAAAAATCATTGTCCTAATTGACAAGAATCGAGCTTATATAGCACATTCAAATGTTTGAAAATATAAGTATTTTCTATTCAATATCTATTAATATGCCATATTACAAATCGCATAGGAAGAAAAAAAGGGAAATCTGTTTTTCCTTAAATCAACACAAATACGTAAAAGCCTAGTCTGCCTCTTGGGCAAAATTTATGAAGTATGTCTAATGATGTAGGATAAAACAATATTGAGCTGCTTGCAAGTGACATCAGATTACCAAGGAAATGTTAGCAATGCAGATCAGCCCATAAGGCTGATCATTGTGAAGGTGTCATCTGTCAGACCTGGAAGACAGACTTCTCATGGGTATGTCAGTATTCTTGCTGACTCTGTTAAACTGCATCTATCTGAACTTCTCATTTGTGGGTTACCTACCATAGAAGCAAAAAACGTTGTATCTTGAGATTTTACACTGTTTTATATATAACTAGAAAAGGCCTAATTAGAATGTGACAGCAGAAGTAGTGCATAGTTTAGAAAAGCAACATGAAAGTTAGCACTCTGAGAAAAAAAAATACAAACTTTGAAGTCAATAATATGCGTAGGAAAATAGCAAAACAAAAAGCAAATGCGCTTATACAACTTTGCTCTCAAAATGCTTTGAGAGTTCCCTAAATCTGACCATTTCCTCATTCACAGGCTTCTGCAAAGATCCATCATGTAAAGCATTAGTAAAAGCCTTTCTTGGCAATTCCTTTTGGTCTTCTTATTTATTCCCTTAGTTTAATAAATGCCTTTTTTTTTTTTTGAGATGTGATTCCTTTGCTATAAAGTATTTTTAGGAGAAAAAAAACCACCATGATCTGAGTAAGAGACTGGCAATACCAATAGCAGAATCATATTGGAGGTCGTCCTTGAAAGGGTAACTTCTGGGTGTAGGCCACAAGAGAGGTAATACTAAATTGCCAGAAATATTCTTAGAGCTTAATTAAAACATAACAAACCATACGTCATCAATATTAAAGGTTAAGGCACTGCTATAATTGTATGTTTCAAAAAACACAGTCATAACTAGTCTTCAGGGAAACAAGCAACCCCACATTCCTGGCAGAGCTCATCCTTCTGCATTCTGAGTCTACTCAACAATAATGTTAGAGAGTGAAAAATATGCAAGAGTTCTACCATGGACTTTCATAGTTTGGCTCACACCCTATAATCTCTCTTTCAGGTTGATCTTTTTCTTTTTCAAAGCCAAAATGACTTCGGTAGGAAAAGAATTTAGTTCGAGAACCCAGGAGAAGAAATAGTTTGGTGACAGAGTGGGAGAAAAAGAAGACGGGAGGATGGGGAACCTATAGACATGAACGGCTGACTGTATATAAATCTGGAATTTTGATTTGTTGCAATGATAATGAGACAACCACATAGGCTTTTAAAAATATATAATACTTATATATACATATTGGAGTACATACATTGCTTTCTAATTTTCTAGGAGACTTAATAAGAGTCCCAATTCTGTTCTCTGATGTCATGAATAACATTAATTACTTAAGTAATATGAATTACATTAAGTTCTTGGACAAGAATATAGTGTGTTGAAGCTCTTTTGCTGTGTTCTGCCTGAGCTGATCAGAAAAGACCACTTAGATATTGATGCTGATACAGAAAGGGCCAGATCAATGTTTCTCAAAGTATGTTCAGAGAATCAGCCTAATTGACTCGAGATACTTGTTAAAATATGCAGATCTGAGATCCTCGAGATAAACTGAACTAGAATTTGTTTTTGTTTTTGTTTTTGTTTTTTTTTAGCTGGGGCCTGGGACTCTGGATTCAAACATGACTTCATTAGATAGTTCTTCAGCTAAAGAATAATTGGGCTAGACTTTCCTTCATTTCTTGATCTTCATGACTGAGATTACCACATTGTCCCCAAGGGAGGTAGTTTTTTTTCTGTATGCCTTTACTTCTCACCTCTTTCCACTATCAGGAGCTCATTGGTGGGTATTCTTAACATGCCCTCTAGTGGGACTATGCCAGCTGTGTTGATTGTCTCCAAAGGTATAGAAATCAAGACACATTTCCAATAAAATCTCTCATTGAAAGGAATAAATATACCAATAAAATCTAACTTCAATACATTCTTCTTTTCCAGAAACTGTTTCCAGAAACTCTGTTTCAGAATATATATTTTATCTCTTTTGTATTTTTCAAATGATCTTTCAATAAAATGTATAAGAAAGTATAATTTTTTCAAAAAGTTTCTTTAACCTTTTAATTTTAGACTTAATATGTAACTTCTCTTCAAAAATTAATTTCAGCTTGGTCTACTGCTGCCCTTTTGAGATTCTGTCCACAGGAGTCCCCAGGGCTGCCTCCAGCTTTCTCACAGCAAACTTAAAACAGCTGTGGGGTAGCCAACTAGTCCTCAGCTCTGCCCTGGAGCCCACTGAATGCACAACCACAAATATGATTTTGAGACATGTTAGAAAAATAATACTACATGATATGATGGAAAACATTTATTTATAAGCATGTATTTTTGAGTTCACTATTTATATCAACAGAAACTCCTGCCACCTACTAGCACTAGAAATATATTTACAACAAAATACATGTAACTAGAAAAATCAATTTATTTTTCCAGAAAATAAAATTTTCTCCAAAACAGCACTGTCACTTCTGAAACAAAGCTCTAGAGATTACTGCAAGTCAGAGAGCATGAGAGGAGTTTTAAAAAAGCAACTCTCATGCTTATAGTCTGAGTAATCCAGATTTTAAAAGTCAAATATTGAAGGAAACAGAGAGATGCTTCAGTTCATGTGATCAAGATCAAGACTTCCTTTAATACAACAAAGCTCCATTTAATATCTTCACTATTCCTTTTCAGTGAATTAAGATAAGCTTTTTCAGATTGCTATAAGTACATTTTCACTTTAGAAAATGCCTAAACTATTTGAGACCAGCCTGGACAACATAGTAGACCTGATCTCTAGAAAATACTCAAAAATTAGCGAGGCATGATGGTACATGTCTGTAGTTCTAGCTACTTGGAAGGCTGAGGCAGAAGAATTGCTTGAGCCCAAGAGTTCACAGCTGCAGTGAGCTATGCTTGTACCACTGCACTCCAGTCTGGGCAACAGAGAGACCCTGTCTCAAAAAAAAAAGAAGAAAGAAAATGTCTAAACTACTAAATTCTCCTTACATTTCACCAATATGGAGTAATAAGATTTTTTCTTTTTTAATTTTTAATTTTTGAGGTTATATAGGTATATATATTTATGGGTTACAGACATGCAATATGTAATAATCAATTAGGGTATCCATCACATCAAGTGTTTATTCTTCATGTTATAAACAATCCAATGATACTCTTTGTTATTTTACAGTGTATGATTAAATAGTTTTTTTTTTATTATAGTCATCCCGTTGTGTTAGCAATCACTAGGGCTTGTTCATTCCTTCTATTTTTTGTATCCATTAATCATCACCACTCTCCCCACTCTACCTTTCCACTATCCCCTTCCCATTCTCTGGTATTCATCCTTCTACTCTCTATCTCCATGAAATCAATTGTTTTAATTTTTAGCTTCCACAAATAAGTGAGAACACGCAAAGTTTGTCTTTGTGTGCCTGGCATATTTCACTTAACATAATGACCTCCAGTTTCATTCATATTGCTATAAGTGACAGGATCACACTTTTTTAATAGCACAATAATATTCCATTATATGTATTTTCTTTCATTCATCTGTTGATAACCTAAGAGTTGATGGACACTTAGGTTGCTTCCAAATCTTGGGTATCATGAGTAGTGCTGCAATAAACGTGGAAGTGCAGGTATCTCTTCTATACCCTGATTTCCTTTCTTTAGGATATATACCTTAGCATGGGATTGCTAGATCTTATGATAGCTCTATTTTTAGTTTTCGGCAGAACCTCCAAACTGGTTCTCTATAGTGGCTGTATTAATTTACATTACCACCAACAGTGTATGAGGAACGTTTCTTTTCTCCATATCCTCGCCAGTATTTTTTATTACCTAACTTTTGGATAAAAGCCATTTTAACTGAGGTAAAATGATATCTCATTGTAGCATTGATTTGCAGCTCTCTGAAGATCAATGATGCTGAGCACCTTTTCATATATCCGTTTGCCATCTATATGTCTCCTTTTGAGAAATGCCTATTCAGGTCTTTTGCTCATTTTTAATATTGGAGTATTAGAATTTTTTTTTTCATATAGAGTTGTTTGAGCTCCTTATTCTGGTTACCAATACCTTATCAGATGTGTAGTTTGCAAATATTTTCTCCTATTCTGTGGGTTGTCTCTTTACTTTGTTGATTATTTCCTTTGCTGGGAAGAAGCTTTTTAATGTGACATGTTCCCATTTGTCCATGTTTGCTGCAGTTGCCTGTGCTTGCAGGGTATTGCTCAAGAAATCTTTGCCCAGACCAATGTCCTGGGGATTTTCACCAATCTTTTCTTATAGTAGTGTCATTGTTTGAGGTCTTATATTTAAGCCTTTAATTCATTTTGATTTGATTCCTGGGTATGACAAGAGATAGGGTCTAGTATCATTCTTCTGCATAAGAATATCCTGTTTAGTCCAGCACCATTTATTGAAGAGATTTCCCACCCCCTCCCCAGTGTATGTTCTCAGTACTTTTGTCAAAAATGAGTTCACTGTAGGTGTAAGGATTTGTTTCTAGGCTATCTAGTTTGTTCTATTGGTCTATGTGCCCGTTTTTATGCTAGTAGCATGCTGTTTTGGTTATGATTAACCAAAGCTCTGGATTATAATTTGAAGTCAGGTAATGTGATTCCTCCAGTTTTGTTCTCTTTGCTTAGGATAGCTTTAGATATTCTAGGTCGTTTGTGGTTCCATATGAATTTTAGGAATTTTTTCTATTTCTGTGAAGGACATCATTGGTATTTTTATAAGAATTGCATTTTAAAATGGACATTTTTACAATACTGATTCTTTCAATCCATGAACATGGAATATCTTTCCATTTTTGGCATTCTCTTCAGATTTTTGTATCAATTTTTTATAGTTTTCATTTAAGATATATTTCACTTTAGGAACTAATGTGAAGAGACAGGATCTGACATGTCACCTTTGGTGTACTGGAGTTCTCACTCTATTTTATATGCATTTTTTTGGACATTATTTAGTAAAGTTTAAATGTTAGGTAGGATTTCAGATTCTTATTAAGTCTGATTTGAAAAATCATTATTTTATGTTAGCTCACTGTCCTCAAGAGATTCTTCTGTTAACAACAAATATATAGACCATAAAATCTTTTTTTAACCCACTATATTAACAAAGTAAAAATGTGCTGTATTTCATAAAACTTCTAACAAATGTGGATTTTTTTTTACTGCTGAGCACTTTAACATGGGTAGACAAATTGGAGGAGACTCTTAGGACAGTTGGATTGTTCTCTCTACTAGAGTGAGAAGACTTTTGGACTCCATAACACAAATCAGAAATAAGAAGCACAGAAATAAGGAAAAGAAAGTATGAAGACATCATTCATTTAGTATGTTCAAATCTTCACCAAAGTCTAAATCTTAGGAAATGTTGAACTATGTTTATTTCTTGCAGAATCTCATCCAAGGGATAATATGATTCCTACAATGAGATTTTTTAAAAGGGAATTTTATTGGGGCATAGAAAAGAACATGAAGCTTCAAACATGTTCAAAATAGAGGTGAGAGTTTTGTTGTTGCTGTTTTGTTTTTGATCTTACTTCTTCATGGGATAAAATTTGGGGGTTGGGGCAAAATTAACTGCAGTTTTTCCTGTTACTTTTAATGGCAAAAACCACAATAACTTTTGCACCAATCTAATGTAAATCTGGGCCAAATTTAATTTGGTAACCAAGGTTTAGAAAACTTCCAGCTGAAATTAGCCAGGTGTGGTGGCACACATCTGTAATCCTCACTACTCAGGAATCTGTGGTAAGAGAATCACTTGAACCCATGAACCCGAGAGGCAGAAGTTGCAGTGAGCCAAGATTGCACCACTACACTCCAGGCTGGGCAACAGAGCAAGACTCTGCCTCAAAAAAAAAGAAAAGAAAAGAAAACTTCCAGCTCTTTCCATAAGGTGTTATTTGGTTTCAAAATATTTCAAAAAATGTCTTCCCTATGTGTGAAAATACTGAAAAAAAAATCTAGATCAGAGCAATGATGATAGGGAAGAGAATATGCACACACTATGCAAGGAATCAGTCTTCAAAAGTTGGCATCAGTCTTCAAGAAGAGAATCAGAAGGAAGAAACAAGTGCCCTTTGGAAATTATATGGTGAAAAAGAAGCAAGAGAGAGAAATTTAGACTCAGCAAATAATAGAAAATAAAATAAAATTGAAGACTAATAACTTAGTTTCTTATAAAATATTCCTCTCAAAAAACAATGCACTTTGTAACTATGCTTTTTTTTCACACTGACAACATAGGACATTTTTGAATTATGATTAAAAAAAAAAAGAAAACTACAAATCACTTAATGTAGGCCACTAAAATATAGAAGTACAGAGCCTTCATTTATTAAAAACGAAAAAAAATCAGAAAATAAGAATACATACAATTAAGCTGATAAAATCCTGCTTCTGTAACTCCAAAAAAGTAACAGTGAAAAAGAAGAAAATTTTAACACAATACTCCAAATTAAATTAATGAACAAACACTTTGAGAAATGGAGTGAAATCAAAGCAAAACAAGCAAAAAACTTGAACCACATTCAAATTAAATTCAAACACTAAAAAGAGAAAAAAAAATTCAAAAGGCAAAATTATATCAGAAATAGTGAATCACAAGATACCAAGAAATAATATATTAAAATAAAAGTATAATGATGTTCATTTAAAAAATAATAGAAAAACAACAAAGAAAATAAAATAGAAACAAAAAGGCTCAGAAACAAAGTACTTAAAATGAAAGACAGGCAAAGGAGATACAATTTAGTATAATTGTCTCCAAGTAAAATAATAGAAAATTACTAATTTTTAAAGGACAATTCAAAGTACCCTTTCTAAAATAAAAGAAGTTCTGAATCTACATACTGAAAGGGCTCAGGGAGTAGCAGAGAAAATTAATTAATAATACTCAGTCCAAAGTGATCTTAAAGTAAAAATACCAAAATTTTATTGATGAATAAAAATCTGCAGACTTTAGCCAATAAATAAATTAATAAAAATGATGATAAGATAAATAGTTGGCATCGGACTTCCACAACTCTACATACAAAATAAGGTATCTCATATACACCATGGAATACTAGGCAGCCATAAAAAAGAATGAGATCATGTCCTTTGCAGGGACATAGATGGAACTGGAGGCCATTATCCTTAGTAAACTAACACAGGAACAGAAAATCAAATACCACATGTTTTCTCTTATAAGTGGGAGCTAAATGATGAGATTACATGGACACACAGAAGGGAGCAACACACACTGGGGCTTTTGGGGGGGTATAGGGTGGGAGTGAGGAGAGGATCAGGAAAAATAACTAGTGAATACTAGGCTTAATACCTGGGTGATGAAATAATCTATACAGCAAACCTCTATGACACAAGTATACCTGTGTAACAAACTTGCACTTTTACTCCTGAACTTAAAGTTTAAAAGAATGAGGAAAAAAAAGATAACAGAAGAAAAAAAAAGTAGATTCAACTACCTTTCTAAAGTAAATGAGAGATCACCAGGCTAGCAGGATAAAGGGACCCAAATTCTGCTAAGATATAGACATAAGCATTGCCAGCCATTATTCTGGATATCCCAGGCTATGCAAATTCCGCTATTACTCCTGTAGGTAGTATCACTATTGCAGAAGCTAAGCTTAGACCTTTGAGATATCTTTTCAGGATGTTTCCATGTTTGATGATCACTGGCTCCACCTGGACCCACTAACCACTCCTGTGGCCCCATCAGTAATGACTGAGTGTGCAGGAGACCATTTTCCACAACCCTATAACTATAACCCCAGCTAATAAGCAGCAAGCACCCAAGGCAGCAAGCCTAGCTACCCCCACCCCTCACCCAAACTATCTTTAAAAAACCCTAGCCCCCAAAGTCTCGGAGAGATTTAGATTTACCTATGTAACAAACTTGTTTTGTTATCTATCTCAATGTGGTGCAGCTAGCCTTATGTCTATTAACTCTTTATTGCCAAAAACAAAAACAAAGCAAAATAAGGCACAAAGGAGTAGCATTTTCAAATAATTCAAGGGAAGGTGGTATGGATCAAAGATTTTTTAGCCAGTTAAGTGGTCAGTCAAGCATGTTTTTCCAATGCTATGGAAAAACAGTTTTAAGTGCCACAGAATCCAACAAAGAAATGAATTGAGAAACTTCAGCAATATTACAAATTGTAAATCTAAGACTAAAAACAAGATAAAGTTGAGAGCAAAGTAGTAATGTTCTATGTTATATGCCACATAATGTGTGTTATATGTCCTGACAAAGTAGAAATAACACAACTGAAATTGAGAGAAGAGAGAAAATAGTGAAGTTGCTGTGTAAGCAATAGTTTGCAGTTAATATGCCATTCAAAACTACAAACAACACAAAAACATGTTAAAACAAAAGCAAAAGAATAAGAAAATGTAAAAAGAATTAAAAATTGACTTCTAAAACAAAAGTGCAGTAAACTTTCTTAAACATCAAAAGAAATTACAAAATAGAATAAAAGAGGCCAAAACCCCACTTTGTCTAGGGAAACACAGCAAATATCACACAGTAGACATAATAATTATTACATAAAATGACAGAGTTGTCATTAAATGTTTAGCACATCAATTATTGTGAATGGATAGGATTAATGCATCCATTAAAAACAAATTATTTTCAATTTGGCTCACAAACACCCAATATGTTCTGTATCCAAAATGTACACAAAATAATTCAGAAAGGCTAATAATTCAGATGTGTGTGTGTGTGTGTGTGTGTGTGTGTGTGTGTGTGTGTGGACACCAGGCTTCTGGGAATAATAACAGAGCAAAGGCAACATTGTATCACAGTTAATTTTAAACTTTGCTGAGAAGTATTAAATGTGGGAAATAATTCTCTTTTTAATGTCAAAAGCCTGAATTCACAAAATAGGTATGACAACTATCAATATCTATGCACCAAAATAACATAGCCAACACTTTTATAAAGCAAAAACTACAGGAGATTCAAAAAGACATAGATAGAAACATACAAGCCTAGGAGATGTTAATATATCAGAACTAGTAAAAGATCAATCAGTGCCCATGGAACAGGATACAGAAGTCCTAAAAAACCTAATCAATACAGTAGATATAAATACACACAGAACTTTACACTCAGGTAAAAGTGAATATATCTTCTTCTCAAATATTCATTGGGCATTCGTAAAATGTAATTATATACTGTTACATAAATATATTTCATAATTTAATTATAAATGTTACAATTAAATCTCTAATAAGAAAAACATTATTTTAAAATAAAAAAGGTAAAACATCATATGAGTGAAATAAAAAATCAAAAATAACTTTTGTTAAACAAATTGGGTGAATACAAAAATACAAAACAAATTTAAAGAATTTCTAAACAAGGACTGATGAAAAACAAACATACACATATATGTACATATTAAAGCATATATACTATCTATCTCCATTTATATGAGAATCTGTGGCACATAAAATAGTGATAATAGGAAATTATATAACCTCAAACACTTCATCAATAAAAATAAATGAATATGCCTAAATGAATTAAATTATCTGCTTAAAAATACATGAATATAAATAAGGAAATCGAACAAAAGGAAAACACAAGAAGGGAAATAATTTAGTTGAAAGTAGAATTTAATGTAGGTCTCACTTTCAAAATTTTAATGTTTCACAGACACACACCAAAAAGAAAAAGAAGTAAATAAAACAAAAAGGAAGAGTGAAAAATTCTAAAATTGAACATAAACAGAAATAAATGACCTGACATATTTTAAATAAATAATATTTTGAATAAATAACACTAAGAAGTAGTGGGAGAAGATCTAACCGTAGTTGGAGTATATGTTTTCCAGCTAAAGACAAAAAGAACCCTAAATAAATACTGAATGCTACTAAGTAGTCTTCCTTTCCTAGATGCCTAGGTTAGTAACACTGACACTATTTTCTATACATTATAAGATTAAACATGTAAGTGAACATATTATAGATTATGGGAGCATTGTTTGTCACTGGCAGAGAGGACAGTTATAAATATAAAAATGGAGAATATAGAATTATCTTGTTATGTTGGAATGGAATCAGAGAGACCAGTGTGAATCCATTGTTTTTAATATAGCTAGTAAGCTGAATAAATAGATACAGGTGAGTGAGGGTAATACACAGTTATCTTTCTGTAATTGGCTTTGTTTATGAATACTAACAATGCCTAGAAGCAATGACTCCCCTGTGGTGATGGTTACAGATAGAACCCTTATCTTGATCTCATCTCTAACACCATTCTTCAGTGAAAGGAACCAGGTTTTCTTGAAGAAATGGCTGATTCTAGTGCTAAGGCAAGGAAAGTACAAGAGGACCCTGCAACACCCTGTGATAAAAGCCAGGAGGGTACTCAAAAAATTATGGTTCATGTCAAAAGGGCAACTGTGACCTACTTGAAGGAATTTCCATTGGCCAAGAATGGGACAATTTGAACATTCAAATAAATAATGACAATAAAGAATTATAACCTGTTATATAAAATAGAAATACATTAATCCACTGGAAAATAAAAATAAGGATGAGGGAAAAGCTCTTCCTTTTGGTAGAACATAAATTAATAAAAATAAATGATGGAATTAACAATCATCATAATAATCCTCTTGGTAATAATCAATGAAAGTGAGAATCATCAATGGATGTTAAAACTAGTGATAGCAGTGGTAGTTCATCTAGAATGGCCACTGCCATGACACTAGCTGCAGTGGGGAGGGCATGGCCAGGGCTGTGCACTTCATGGAGCTGGCAGGATCTGGGAACAGGTGGAAATGCCATCTCCTTCTGAGTTGACAGGATGGGAACTTTGTGCTCCCCAGGCACCAATGTGGCCACCCAGACAACTTGTAACTAGTTGGCTTTGGACATGGGCCTCCCTGTGCTCTTGGAGGCTGGAAGCAGGCAGGAACACAGGTGTAGCCACCGAAGTCATGGCTGCAGACCTGGGCAACTCTGAAGTCCTGGGGACACAGGAAGGACCCCAGCCCCCACAGGCTTGGAGGTGTCTTCTCCCACTGCCTGGCCTCTCCCTGCTCCTGTATCCTCTCCAATCTTGGAGCAAGGTTGGGGCTGAGCCTGGGCACAACTGCAGCTTGGCAGGGTGTGCGTACACTTGAGGCAGCACTGACATGCAAGGCCCCTGCTGCCTCAGCCCCCTCTGGACTTTGGGTACCAACATGCATGGGAGGGAAGGCAAGGGACTGCTGAGGGCAGCTTGGTGTTGGCCTACAAATGCCCTTTGGCACAAATGCCTGGGCACCATGAATGGCAGCAGGAAGCAGACAGTCTCCTGGGCATAAGGGGGTGGGTTCCTGGTGAAGCTCCCTTCAAGCTGGGGAGGGCCTGAAGCCTGCGGGTTGGGGGGCTGGTCCCATGGACTAGCACTTGTGCTTTATTGAGGCTTCCCATAGATTAAGTAGCATGTACTTCCTCCCCTCTGAGGCCCATAAAAGCCCCAGACTCAGCCAGACTCAAGGAGATGATGAGATGATCAGTTGCAGAGAGAAGCTACCCACTCTAGGGTCTCCTTTTTTCTGAGAACTAAGCAGACTTCAGCTGCAGAGATAAGCTACCCACCTCAGGGTCTCCTCTCTGCTGAGAGCTGAGGAGAAAATAGAATAAACAGCTGTGGAGAGAGACCCCAGGGACTCCTCTCTCCTAAGAGCTGAATACTCATTGAATCACCTGGCTGTGGAGAGGAGCTATCCACTGAAAGTCTCCTCTGAACTATTCTATCACACAATAAAGCTCCTCTTCACCTTGCTCACCCTCCACTTGAAAAATAGAATTATTTAGCTCCAGTTGTCCACATACTTCATTCTTCCTGGGCATAGGACAAGAACTCAGGACCTGCTGAATGGCAGGTTGAAAGAGCTGTAACCAAGCAAGACTGAAGCATGCCCCTTGCTTGCCATGTTGTGGGCAAAAGGAAAGAAGATCTGCAGCCCTATGGGGATCCCAGAACTAGGAGCTCCTCGAGCCAGGGCTGTGACACCCTCTATGGAGCTCTGTAGTTCCTGGCATCTTAAACCTTCCAGCTGCCACAGTATTCCCTGGTGCCAACTATGGAACCTGCTTGTGGGATGTCTGGTCCAGCTACAGCTGCAGCCTCCTGGAGCCAGCACCTATGCCAGTGCCTGGAGCTGCCCACCCCACTGCAGCCAACATGCCTGGCTATGCACAGGGGCTGGACTCCATGCTGTCTCTCTCACACAACCCTCACTGCTCCACTTGCCCTTGGGAGGCATGGGATTCAGGCCAGTAGTGCAAGCTAAGAGCAGCCTGCCAGACTGAGTGGGCCCCATGAGCCAAAGCAAAACTCAAGCAAAGGCACCCCTGGCTACGGAGGTTTCCAGCTGGCAAAGCAACACCCCAAACATCCTGTAACACTAATAAAATTTGGAGAACACATGGAATATTTAACACAGTCTGAAAATATTTTGATACTTTTAATTACAAAGTTATATATGCTGCTTTACAGGGGAGAGACAGCAGAGTCTACCATAACCGAGTGATCCAAGTCAACAATACCATTAATGAGACTGGTAACAGCATGTGCCACCTGATATAAAATTCTGTGAAAAGAACATCATTTCTGAGGTATTTCTATTAAACCTGCATAAGGTGAATGTATAAGAAAAAATATTAGACAAACACAAATTGGGAGACATTCTATGAATCACTGGCCTATACTTTTCCAACAAATCAGTATCATGAAACACAAGAAAGAGAATGAACTATTGCAGATTAAATGGAAGAGACAAGACAACTAACTGAATGCAATACATGATTGTGGATTTTCCTTTGTTATAAAGGCATTACTGGGCAGGTAAACAAATTTGAAAAAGGTCTGTAGATTAGATAGCTATATCTATGTTAAAACTGAATTGGATAATTTTCCTATGATTGTTTCAGGGAATTTTGTTGTTTTTAGATATTATACCCCAGTATATTTAGAGGTGAAGGAGTATCATGCCTATAATTTACTCAAATATTTTGGAGAAATGTAAGTCTATTTCTCTCTCTCAAAGAGAGAAAAAGATAAAGCAAATATAGTAAAATATTAACACTTGGGAAATCTGGGTGAAGTGTATGCTGTGTTATTCTTGCAACTTTTTGGTAAGAATGGACCTATGTCTAAATGAATGAATGAATGAATGCATGAATGCATGAATATGTGAATGAATATAATCTTTTCGTGTCATGTTCTCATCAGCTCACTGCTACCATCTTGTCCCTAGTCCACCAAACTCTTCTACCTGGATGACTGTCTTCCAGTCTCCTCTCAGTCTCTTCTCATCAGGAAAGCCATAGTAATTCTTTGAAAATATAATCAGATCATGCCACTTCTCTGCATCTAACTCTGTCAAAAACTCATTGCTTTTTTCACACTACAGAAATAACATGTTTTTCAAACATGAAACTATAAATTCCTCAAGCAAAGAACTACATTTGATTTACAAAGTCCTTATTTCCCATTGCCCACACCCACATACCCATGAGAATACTGACAATCATCTTGGGGAAAAATATGTGATCATGCATTTGCTGCAGTTGTCACCTACTTTATCAGTTTATTAGTTATTACACATTATTACGTTAATTTGGTTCACTCTGCTTTGACCAAAAGCATTTCATGATTCCTGTAATTGCAGGAAAATGATAAACGTTTTCTGACTTTGTCTTTCTCTGCTGCCTGATTTATCTGAAAGTCTTCATGTCAAAACAGATGTGTGTGTTCTCTGTTAACAGTCTTTTGAATTTCTAAACAAGTAGTGTCTTTCTGCTCCTTTGTATAACATAAAAAAGCATTTTTTGTGTTATGGATATTTCAGTTCCCAAGGCTTAGATTATGCCAGAAGAGGGAAGGAAAAGGACCACTGAATATTAGCTCATCCATAATCTTTGTACCAAGACTTTTCTAAGCCAGAAACACTTGGCATACCTCCAAAGTAAATACACATCACAATTTAATACGGAAATTGGGGTTTTACTTTATATTTTTAAATTCACTAAAAAAAATAATTTCTGAATCTGATCTTTACCAAGGGCTTACAACTGTAATTTCCCTAAGAATTCAGCCACACTGTAAATTCAGTGTCATCTTTTAAGTTATTATGGGACTGTAAGTTCTTCCTAGCTTTATTCTGGATGTCAGAAACACAGAACCCAGCCTCTGAGAAGTTGTATTCCTGCTCCTTTGTTACTAATATGGGTGATTATTACATATCCTCAATATGCCCATAAATTTTCAGCTTCCTGTTACACATTCTGCATTTCATCTCTGTGTTCACTTGTAACTATTGACAAAAATGATTAATTATGGAAACAGTACCCGATTCACCATTTTAAGCCCTTTGTTTCTGTAATGCTGGTCACAGTGAGACCAATAAGGGCAAAGAGTGGTGAAACAAAGCGGGAGTTACCAACCACCCTTGCTTAACTCCTGAGGAACATTCCTGAACCTTTTGTTTTGTCAACCAGACATGAGCAATTTCATTAAAGTGCTTCTGTCTGGTTTGATGTGGGATCCCCAAGTGTACCCTAAGACAAATACTTTGAAGTTCATTTATTTAGGAGGTGAACCAGAAAGTGCACGCAAGGGAGGGGAAAAGGGAAGTAAAGACGGGCAAAAGCCAGTAAAGGGTGTACTATGGGAACACTATAAGTAAGTGGGACTTGAACTTATTGAAGACTGACATGATTTGTCTCCGTGTCCCCACCACCCAAATCTCATGTTGAATTGTAATTCTCAATGTTGGAGGAAGGGCCTCGTGGGAGGTGACTGGATCATGAGGACAGGTTTCCCCCTTTGTGTTCTAGTGATAGTGAATGAGTTTTCATGAGATCTGGTTGTTTAAAGGTGTGTAGCACTCCACCCTTGGCTCTCTCTCTCTGTCCTGCTGCACTCTTGTGAAGATATGCCTGCTTCTTCTTTGCCTTCTGCCATGATTGTTAGTTTCTGGAGGCCTCCCCAACCACGCTTCCTATATAGCCTGCAAAACTGTAAGTCAATTAAACCTCTTTTCTTCAAAAATTACCCAGTCTCTGGTAGTTCTTTAAAGCAATGTGTGAACAAACTAATACAGAGACTCCATGGGGAATCATATAAAACATTAATCACAACTGTCTGACTGAGGGACAGCAATGCTGAGCTATTTATCCAGTGACTTCTACCTGCTCCAGGGGCATTAGCTTCCTCAAACTTCAGCTTGGTAAGCTGTGGCATTGCCTTAGGCAGAGAAACAGAGAGATGCAGATGAAAACCCTTCAGGCGGGAAGTAGATAAGAGACCCAGGAATTGCAGTACCGCTGCAAGTAAATGTAAGTTTAGGGGAGAGGTATCAATGCCATCTGCTGCAGTCTCCCAGGTTTATTTTGGAATCAAATTTGCTGTAAATTAATCATCTCTGAACACAGAGCCATTTAGTCAAGACTCACAGACTTGAATTAACTTGAAAGACATATTATAAACAGAAATCTCTGCATTTTTATTTGATTTCAGATGCACTTCAAATTTCTAACTATGGCACTAAAAACCCAGCACTTTTTTATACAGTATACATAAAATAATACATTAATTGACAAGAACTATTTACAATGTCAATATACAATGCCAAAGTAAGAAATAAAAATTAGTGTGTTTAACCATTCATCTGCCAATGGAAATGTGATTTGCTTCTATATCTTGGCTGTTATGAATAAGGCTGTAATAAACATGGGAGTGCTGGATCATATGGTATATACATACAGTGCAATAGTTTTTAGCCATAAGAAGAAGGAAATTCTATTTGGGACAACATGGGTGAACCTGCGAGACACTGTACTAAGTAAAATAGTGCAACCTCAGAAAGGCAAATACTATATAATTCCACTTATATGAGGTATCTAAAAATACTCAAAATCACAGAAGAAGAAAACCAAATAGGGTTGCCAGGACCTATTGGAAGGGGGGAAATAGGGAGTTAGTCAATGAATATAAAGTTTCCATTATGCAAGAAGAATAAGTTCTAGAGCTCTGCTGTACAAGACCATCTAAAGTTAACAACATAGTATTACGCACTTAAAATAAGTTTAAGAATCTAGATCTCAGGTAGATTGTTCTTACCACTAAAACACACACACACACACACACACACACACACACACACACACACACGGAAACTTTTGGAGGTGATGAATATATTTATTATATCTTGATTGTGCTGATATGCATAGGTTTATGCATATGTCTAAATTTATCAAATTGTATACATTAAACAAGTGCAATTCAAAAAATAAACAAAATCAATTATACATCAATACAGCAGTTAAAAGCAAAATGTATTAAATTTCATATGTTTAATTTATTTTTCCTTTTGTGAGTGACTAATTTGTTTCCTCTTTCAAGGCTGGATTTGTAGGCAAAGGCTTAGAGTTAAGTTTGAATAAGGCTTGTCTGTGGGGCAATTCCACATTTTCCAAGTCCCTGTTCATCTTATCTTCTCCACATTCTTTTTCTTTGTGTGTTTAATTTTTTTAACCACATCTTCTTCTTTGCTATTATTCTGGTCCAATCTATTGTCATCTTTTGCATAGATGGATCACAATAGCCACAATAGATGTTTCTGCTTCCACCATTGCTTTCCCCTGTCCCTGTCCTCTAGTGTGATAAAAGGTAATGTAGCTAATCCACTCCTTTGCTGGAAATCCTCCAATATCTTCCCATACTATCCTGAGAAAAGGCCAGTCATAAAAATAGCCTACAAAACTGTGGGATTTGTCCCACTCTTCCTACCCACCAACATTCTCTGGCTTCATTTTATATTTTCCAACCACTCTTTCTTCATTCATCCATCCACTCCAGCTGTTCCTTGCTTCCTCCTCAAACACATATTAGGCACATTCCTGCTCCAAGATTTTTGTACTTGCAGTTTTCTCTCTCTGGAACACTCTTCACCCACATATTGGTAAGGCTCCTCACCAAACCTTTTTTAGAACTTTTATCTAACTGTATCTTAATTAGAATGACAATATCCTTTTTCCCCACCAGCAAAAGATTTCTTACATTATTTCCCTGATTCCTGATTTCTTCTCCATAACATGTATCACCTAACATACTCATTATTTTTCTATTTTATCTTTCTCCTTCTACTAAAAGTCTCCCCAAAGGCAGAGACTTTTATTTTTTTTTTTAATTGAATCCATAGAATAGTTCCTGCTACATGTTAGGCATTCAGTACTTATGTGTTGAATGATGGACTGTATTACATTCAGTAGTAAAGACTTGGGCCAGATATACTACTGAATGTGATACAATCATTCAACACATATACATGCATGCATGCACACACACACACACACAAATATGTACACAAAAATATTTTTCACAAAATTAATTTTTTCCTACATAGTAAATAGTAAAATTATTCAGGATTTCAGATCAAGTGATTTCAATGTTAATACATCAGACATATAGAAGATTCTTATTTAAGAATACTCTTAAGTATCCATAAAAATTTTATCAAATGTATGTAAAATTAAAATTTTGGGTTGAGGCACTTGTTATGAAATTGTAACTAAGTATTTGGATATATGTATTATCTATAAAGATACAACAAGAGACTAAAGCATGCAAACACATTAAAAAACACCAACAGACAACCTAACTCCCAGTTTGGCTGAGTTGAGAGTTCTATCCAGTCTTTAGTATGTCAAGCCATAGCTTTGCTTCATGAAGTAGTAAGCAATTGTGAAAAGGCTCCATCATCTCTCTGCCCAGTGATCCTGAGTGCTGCGGCTTTTAGGAACTAAGACATTGATAGCAGTGTGATTCAAATCCCATGAGCCGATGCAAGACATACATTAGACTAGTTCCGCTCCTTGTTCTATGTCATTTCCTCACAAACTCACCACCATTTTTCTATAATCAGATTCACAAGTTCCAGGAATACAGAAAAGACAGAAAAGGCATGGCTGGTGGAGACCGAAGTAAAGTAACTTAGGCAAAGTAGTGTGCTACCTCTCCACAATCTCACACATCATAAAAATGTGTGCTACAAATCCCAGAGACCAAAAATTCCAGAAAACAGTTAAGAAGATGGTAGGGAAAATGAAGCATCATGTTACAAATATATATTTTCATTAGTTAATTAAAATAGCAACCTTAGTCATATATTATACCTTTAAGACAATCACGACACATTCCAAAAAGCACTCAATTTTCCAAGACAAACAAAAAATTAGATAACTAAAATTTAGCCAAAAAATTCAACTAGCTTGAATTTCAAAACAAATAAACCAAATAACTATACTAATTTGAAAATGACTGTCCACAATTCTGTGTCAAATAATTTAAATGTGAAGTACCAGTTATAGAGAAATTACTGTCAATGGTAGCCTGCATATCAAACTTATGCTTAATGATAATATAAAACATTTCAACAGTCCTAAAATTTAATATATTAAAACATTGACAAGATAATTTTATCTTCTCTAACTGCTAAAACATAAGTGGTAAGAATGGGGAAAAGTGGACACTGATGGATTGCTGGAAAAAGTATATAGCTAGAATCATCAACATCTTATAGATCCTTTATGGGTATGATTTAAATACTTCTCAAAAGTGCAAATTATACCACCTATAAATGTATCTTAATGAAATGAATTGACAAATGTGAAAAAAGTAAACCTACAAGGATATTTCTGCATTCTTGTTTAGAGGATCAATTACTTAGAAACAATCCAAATATTCATGGTAAGAGATTGTCCAAGCAAACAGTGATATATCTATATGATTAACTATAATATATATAATACATTGATAATAAGAATGAGAATGCTTATATAACAATATTTAAAATAATTTTTAAGGTATATTATTCAGTAAAGAAGAATTAGCTTCTATAATGTTTATAGTGTGCTACTATTATGAAAAGAAGGATTTAAATATAAAGTTTATCTGTAGCATATAAAAATTGGAAACGTTATCATACTAATATTTTATCATTATTTATTTTTAGGGTTTTGTAAAAGTATTTTAAAATCTACTCTTATCTACATCAAATAGTGTTTTATTTGCATAATGAATAAATTTTAAAAAAGATATATAAGATTTAGAAAGAAATTTGAGAATCAGTAACAAGTCAAAATGGGGAAAGGATGAAGGGGAAAAAATCATAAATTTGATTCATTGAAGAAGTCTCAAGAAGACTTCCCTTTTGAAATAAAGGGTTTTATACTATATACTACATAATTAAGAGTCTGTTTAAGAGCTCTATCTTCTATTTTATGATTGGGTTATCAATCTTTCTTCAGTTCTATAATATTTATTGTATAAGTAACTTAGGATTAGTAACTGATAGGCTAGTCTTATGAATCTTTTCCCTCCAGTTTTATTTATCAATTGCTATATCTAATGAGATACAAAGGTTAGAATAACTTTGTTTACCAAATATACCCAAAGCAGAAACATTATTAGAATTTCCTTGGAATTTAATTAAGCCTATATATTAGTTTATAAAGAAGTGTGTCTCTTTAAATGAAAGAATCTGGCATATCCTCACATGTATGGCAATAGTTATTTACATATTTCATTATTATGCAAATTTATTCTTTTACATTATACAAACATTTTTGTGTGTATAGTATATTTTTGTTGGTACTGTTACTTTGCACTTTTAACTTTTATTTTTGTTTCGTCAGCAAAGAAGAAGCTATTGATTTTTCCATTGAATTGTCCTAGGCTACATTTATGACATTTTTATTTCTAAACTAATAAAACTATATATATTTTTTTCTATGTGTGTGTATATATGTGTATGTACATATATGTATGTATGTATATATGTTATTGAAAAAGCAAAAATTATAAGAAGATGCTAATAGTAAGGCAAAGTAATGCTAAGTATGGTTTGTTTTTAGCTTTTCTAAATAAACTGTTATGAACAAACAAATTCTACTTTTTCCCCCTATTTAATTATGCTTTAATCTTTATTGTTTTCTATTTGTTGATTATTTCTTCAGTCCTGCCTCTTACCAAATTTCATATATTGCCAATTTCCTTTCAAAAGATTATTTCTTGGATGCTGGGTAGTCAAATAACCGGTAAGTAACCATCTTAGTAGATATTTTATAGAAGTTTAGAGTTTAATTTTGTTATATGATTAAATTTAAGGCTTTTGTCTTTATATATAGAATGCACAAGTGTCATAACAGTAGGGTACACAAGGCAGCTTGTCTTCTTTTACAGTATTTTCTTTATTGAATGAAATGTCTGAGTACACCAAATGGTTAGAAAAAACACATGATTCTATGGCACATCAATGATTATCCATTATAAATGTACTTTAATGAATTGCTAATAATTTTCTGGGGCTGTAAATCTATATAACAAGAGGCTTTGTTTTACCTTACACTGATCACAATAACAACCACATCGGAATGCCAGAAAAACTTGCCAAAAATATTGTATTTAATTTCCAGTTTCATCAGTGCTATCTAAAAATTATAATTAACATATAGTGCTAGAGTGAATCTGAAGTTAAGACTAATTTGAAGTACAGCCAAGCCATCACTATTGAAGTTTTAATGGGTTGAATGTATAAAAGAATACATAACAGTGACAAGCTTATTCCTGATTTCTATATGTTGAAGTAAAATTAAGAGACTACAAGTAAGATAGGTCAAATAAACACTATACAGACTGTGGAACTACAAATTGAATCTTGAAAGTGACAGCAACACACAAAACACTGGGTGAAGCAATTTGCAGTGGAATTATTCAATTTCATTAAGCATCATTTAACCCATCAACCAAAGAGACAGAGCTACAAATCATGAGATTTGTCTCTCGAATTCTTAGCTACCAATAAAGGAAAAATAATTGATCCTTTTTGACTTCCAGATAAATACTTCCAGTGCTAATGCCATAATTTAATTATCATTCCCATTTAAAGAGAGAATGTTGGATTTTACAGGTATTAAATATTATGCCTCAAAATGAACAACCAGGAGACAACAGAACTTTAAAAAAAGTTGGACTCAGATTCCAATCTATCTGACTTCAGAATCCATAATTTTTCTATGTCATTATACTCAAGGAGAAAAGACTAGAGGCGATCCACTGGGGTTTACTGTTGGTCAACTCTATTCTATGATTAAGTTACCTTCAATATTTATATGTAATAATCCTATTCATTATTTGTCAAAAAACATAGTTTTTCTAAGAGATCTAAATTTTATAACACCCCAAAAGGTAGATGCATGTCTTTTCCTTTGGTTTTAGCTCTCTATCAATCTTCTATTCACATATTTCACTGGCAATCTGAATAAAAGGAAGAAATATTCATTGATATTATTCAAAAGAATAAACAAATATCTCTAACTTTAGAATGTATTATATAACTTTCACAAGAATATAGAATTAAATTATGCTTTATAATCCATTTATCTTATTCTTCCCTAAGAACGTAACTATCTCTATTTTCATTACAGATGTTATTTAAGCTATATCATGTTAATTACAGATATTAAGGAATACGAAAGGAATTAAATCATCTATATTTACTATATCTAAAGTTCATACCCTTACAGATCATAATTTCTGTCCTAACACTCTAAAGTTGTTACAGAAAAACCATTTCAGCAATGAATAAAAATCAGATGGGTAAGCACATGAGGAAAAATTTTTGAGATGATTTAGCCCCTATTACTTTTATTCAAAAGATGAATTTTTATATCTGGTATTTTCTTTTGGCTTATTCCTTCTGACTCTAGAATTCATTCCAAACCAAAAAATTCAGCACAAAAATAAACAGTACAGCATGGTGTCTCAACTATGACAGGAGTATTGAGAATATTTAAGTTTTCTAAATAATTGATTAGGAATTTTACTATTTTTATCTCAACCAACACCATATCTCTATATTACATCTTTATTGGATGAAATCTAAATAAACTGCATGAAGTATAAAGAAATTATTTCTACTCTTATGAAATTAATCTCATAAAGCTAATATATATTTATTTTTCAGGTGGAAATAGTCATTAATAGTTGTTTCCATTATTGAATATGATATTTTTTCAAAGGCTGATGCCTATATACAAAAATCTAGTCTTCCCACTGCTGGTCATCGTAATACCATTTATAGTGACTGCAAGGAAAAGAAGAAAGGAATGATGATATTTGTAATGTGTATGCAAAGGTTTTCTGTGGAAGGAATGAGATACACAATAGTTTTAGCAAACTTAAATAACAACCTTTGAAAGCCTTATAGCATATTAAATTGATTTATTATTAAAGATATAATGTCTTTACTGTGTATTAAAAATACTTATTTTTAATTTTCAAACAAGTGGATTATTTGGGTAAAATGCTTTTCTACCTAAAAAGCAAAACATCTGATTTATAGTCTATAATAACTTAAAATCTATGTACTTATACCTTAACCTAATGGCAAATGTCAGTGCTATGACTGTAAGTTCTGAATATCTTATGCATTTTAGAAAACACACACACACACATATTTATGTGTGTGTGTGTGTTTGTGTGTATATATATATAATGTATATATATATAATGTGTATATATATATAATGTGTATATATCTAATGTATATATATATATGTATATATATAATGTATATATATATAATGTGTATATATATATAGTCTTCAGAAGCAATTGATAGACACTCAAATGCTACTCCTCTAGAGAATGGTGTGAAAGCCAAACCAGGTAGTCATGTTTGTGGAAAATCGGAAATTTCTATTGGTGCTAATACTACTCTGGAAAAAGAAACATAATGTCCATTTTAATCAGTATATGTTTTCTTAGAATGCAGCTTCTACTAATTTTTAAAGAAATGAGAGAAGTTATTAGGAAAACAAAAGCCTACTGAACGTAAGTGATAACATAAAATCCTATTGAACATAAGTGATAACATACTGGAAGCTACACAGATATCCAGAGAAAACATGAGGGGAAAAAGAAGTTTTGTCTGAAATAAAAGGCATAATAAAATGAGATAATTGAGGAAGGGGTATATTAAATTATGTCAGATGCAACGTTAGAGACTGACTGAAAGATAACTTGAGATGTCTGATGCGGTTCATGTCATCAAATTATAGTAGCAGAAAAAGAAGTCTATGTTATTATCAGGAAAGAAGGAAAAGGATAGAATTTCATGATAACTTGGAGAAATAAAACTGCATAATTTATGTATTTCTTAAATATTTAGTGACAAGTTTGTGCTATGCCTTGGCATCAATATAAATGGAAAGAAAGGAAAAGAAATGTAAGTGAAATAGACTATATCTGAAGCACATGACACAAGGTTTTGCATTAGAAAAAACACCATGGTAAAACAGATTCTTTTTTTCCTCCCTTCCCTCCCTCACTTCTCCTTTTACCCTCCATATTTCCCCCACTTCCTTTAACAGCTGGTGAGCACCTATTATCCAACCACTGTGAAAGTGGAGGAGAAAGCTCTGAGTTTCATGATAGCAGAATAAAACTAAGCAATTTCATGGTATGACAGGCTCCATAAGAATATCTAAAAGATACTGAGTTCTTATCTGTCACGTTTCTGGGTACATCATATGACTCATCATTTAATGCCCATTTTATCCTTATGTGATAAGTAGTACTACTATGCACATTTTACAAATGAGGAAATTGTGGCAAAAATATTTTATACAATATGCCCAAGGACATGCTGTAAATAAGCAGCAAATGTGGGATTTGAATCCAAGCAGAATGGCGGCATGCTCCTATTGTACTATACTGTCTGACATAAATACTAGATAATATAGGATATAAGTCCAGAGTTCTATAAAAATGCAATTAAGTACACTGATTTTTTTCAAGCATATCTTCTTGTAGTCCATTCCTGAAGCCATTAGTAATTACATAAAATGTTAGCTAATTGGTAAGGTTTGTCTCTTTATGGAAAAAAAAAAGTCTCATTCACCAACTTCAACATTTTAAAATACTTTACAAAGAAATAAATTCAGCAAAATTCTATGTGGTACAAAGTTTTCTTGTTTACCTCTTGGGATGCCTAATCCAAAGGAACAAGCATGGGAAGATCTGGAGGGAAGGTGAAGTGAAACTTCAAGGGTGAATGTAAATTATTTAGGCAATGAGGGGCAAATGTGTGTCAGGCAGATGAAATAGTAAAGGGAAAGCTTTTTCAGAGGCAAGATTATTTTATACAGCTGTTAACATCACATGGTTAGGATGTAGTATATTTCCTAACAGATAGTAATAGACATTTATTTAGTGAGAAAGCAGTAAGCCTTTGCATGGGATTTGTGCAACATGAAGGTCTTTGAATAAAGGTGTTCAAAGCAAGATGCGAAAAAGTATATAAAACCAATGCAGTTTGTTTTACATACTTTATAAAAGTTTTAAAATTTATATTTTAAATTTTGTATTGCAATGTATTATTGCACTTTCAAGCACTTTGAATATTTATAAGTTGGTTAGTTTTATGTTAACTGGTTGAAATGGTTTGGCTCTGTGCCCCCACCCAAATCTCATCTTGTCACTCCTATAATTCCCAAGTGTTGTGGGAGGAACCTGGTGGGACGTGACTGAATTATGTGGTCAAGTCTTTCCTGTACTCTTCCCATGACAGTGAATGGGTCTCATGAGATCTGATGGTTTTAAAAACTGGAGTTTCCCTGCACGAGTTTCTCTCTCTTGCCACCACAGTGTAAGAAGTACCTTTTGCCTTCTGCCATGATTGTGAGGCTCCTCAGCCATGTGAAACTGTGAGTCCAATAAACCTCTTTCCTTTGTACATTGCCCAGTCTTGGGTATGTCTTTATTAGTAGCGTGAAAACAGACTAATACACTAGCCCTTTGATGATTAGAATATTTACAATATTTTGTAACAAGTCAGAAAGTGATCAAAAAATGTTTTCTACTCCCACAAAATTTTAATTTCATAATTTTATTTTAGCAAAGCATTTAAAAGAAAAGTTTATGCTTTTTCTCCCCAAAACACATGTATTCCTAATTTACTGACCTTTTTTTTTTTTGTGATATTAGGCATTTGCTAACAGTGAGCTCAGTGAGCTATAAGCAGGTATTTTTGAAAAAATAATATGGCTAATTATTTTATCGAAGTAAAGGTGACATTTTAACAGCAAACAAAAAAGACACCATTTTCAAAAGAAACTTATGCTATAGAACATTTGATAACAGATATTTTTAGTGTTTCCTCTGCCAAATCTACATAAGGGCAGTAAATTTCAAAAGTCCTTCTATCTAGCTTTAAGAAAATGTAGAAAAAGAATTTTCCTATTGTAAACAGTGCTGCAATAAACATAAGTGTGCATGTGTCTTTATAATAGAATGTTTTATAGTCCATTGGGTATATACCCTATAATGGGATTGCTGGGTCAAATGGCATTTCTATTTCTACATCCTTGAGGAATCGCCACACTGAACAATGAGAACACATGGACACGGTGGGAACATCACACACTGGGGCCTGTCGGGGGGTGGAGGTGGGGTTGAGGAGGGATAGCAGTGGGTATGGATATTGAGGAGGGATAATAATGTTAGGAGAAATACCTAAGGTAGATGACGGGGGAGATGGATGCAGCAAACCACCATGGCACATGTATACCTATGTAACAAACCTGTACGTTCTACACATATACTATAAAACTTAAAGTATAATAAAAAAAGAATTTTCTACATAGTATTAAAATATTTGAAAACTTCCAATTCATTTGCAAAACCAACTGATTGTCCTCAGAACAAGAGAAAAGCCTAGCAAAATTTTAACAAAAATTCCTTTACATAATTAATGGATAAATTCAAAAGTCCAACCTGAACACTAGTAAGTAAAGACTATCATACCTTTTATATTCCTTTCAGAATTCTGTATTTTTGTCAAGGGATCATTTGCAGTTCTGATAGCTGCTAAATCAAATCATAGATCATACTTGTGAATCATTGCATTACAGTCATTAATTAAAATTAATAATCAGGATTCCTTGAAAATATACGCATTTGAGTCATCTTTTCTCACTGAACTGTCATTTTAATGTCATTATTATATTTTGGTCAGAACCAAACAAAATTAGAGGCTATAAAAGAATCATATAGAATTTTTAATATTGCTAATTGTATCTTTCTGTCATTTTTATTTCAGGTGTATATATAAATTATTATATACATAAAATACCAGCACAGTAGTAATTGCTTAAAACAATTTTATAAAAAATAGTTTGGAGGCTACTGTGGTAGAAATCCAAAGGGACTAAGTGGATTTATAGAGGAATGGAAATGGCCAAGGGCATGAAGAAGGAAGACTGTGGTTGGAGAGGCAGCCTGCTTTCTCATGCTGTCACTGACCACTGGGCTGTTCTTGGCAACTTACTTTACTTCCCCCAGGGTCTACTTTCTCAATTGTGAAATAAAGATAATAATGGTACCCACTGAATCAGATTCCAGTAAGATATGGAAATTTTGTATCTAAAATGATGGTACAAAGTATACATTCGATAAATGTTAACAATCAATCAACTCTTGGGACAGTGAGTTTTGGCACAGAAAAGCCAAAGCTATAGTTATATAGAATATATTACAATTACTACATTATTTTAGGATAATTTTTCTTTATACCTTGTCCCTGAGAGTCTGTGTGTTCACTGAGGTCAGGGATTCTGTTATCTCTCTAGAACCTAGAATGTTGCCTAGCACACACATCTGCAGTAAGTATTACTAAATCAAGAATGGCTGAGGAATAAGAGAGAGAGGTGCAAGCTTTCCCTTTGTTTCCACATTCTGGCTTCTGAATAATATCAGGCTCCTCTAAGAGTTCACCAGATCCTATCTGGAAAAACCAACAGGCCTATGCAGGGTGCAGGCTGAACTATGGAGTAGACGTGGGTCTGGTACTAAACAGTGGCCAATAGGTTAACTCTTTGTGTGAGTTCCTAGTTTATCCACTTTATAGAAACTCACAGTGACAAGTTACTGGATCTTCTGGCTAAAGCTAAGTCAGGAGAATGCTGTAAGCTAGACAAATGCCCGTAGTTTGTCTACAGAGCAAGACATGGCCACTAAAGGCAGTCCAGGTCATGAGCCTTCAGTGTCTGACTCGTGGCAAAAGACAAAATGTCAGCAACTCTTGACTGTTGCCAGCCTAGCTCTGACACAACTCATAGAAATATTATTCATCTCATTCTCATTCTATGTTTTACTGTACACTGAAAACATCCTTTTTCTTTAAAAAAAATTTAAAAGCCTTAATATTTTCATTGGGCTTGTGGATGACTAACAATCTCATCACATTTACTTTAAAGAGGCTTCCAAATCACTGGATGTACATCAAGACTTTTCATGTTGCCTTTTAGGAAGGCCTTATAATTTTTCATTAAATTTGCTATGTGATATATCACTTTCTGACAATAAAGCTATCTTATTTTTCAATTTTAATAAAATAGTTTTACTCTTTTATAACTGTGAAGAAAAATACATGCAGCCCTGTAAAACTGAGCAATTTCATGAGTTTTCAAACTGCAAGTTATTTTATAGCCTCCCTTTGGTAATTATAGAGATTTATATCCCTTTCCTCATCCTCTGCAAATTTCAGAGCTGATATGTCCAGCTGACTTAGAAACTGACTTAGGCCTCCACATTCATTATCTTTGATAATAAAGGTGTTAGATCGGATTAATGATTTAAAACTAGTATATGTTTGAGAGTGGGAGAAGGAGGTTTAAAACTAATTTATAGGAATATAATCCACTGGTCATTTTCACATTTCATCAAAAAATATTTTAGAGGGTGTCTCAATAGTAATTGATCACATTGAGGTGACAAAATATACTATTACTGCTTTACTAACAGAGGAAAGTCATTAATCTCCTTTTAGGTCCGGATTTTTAGTATAACCTGACAATTTTTCATGTATCAAGGAATTAACATATTTTAAAAATTATAAAGAAGAAGTATGCCACTATACCATGGAATCAGTTGATGTGCAAATCAAATAATGCCATCTGTAATAATATGTTATACAGTTCTTATTATTACAACATAGAAAAGACTAGCTATTCTGGTTACCCTTTTCAAAATCTCTTTATATTTAACTAAAAATGTAAATTTATTTTAACTTATTTATGACTGTTTGGTTAAAAACTAATAATTCCATATTATATAGACAACATATAACACGTCTTTATCTTTTAAAAACAATGTATATAAAAATACAGATTTTTAAAAATCTGGGTGATTCAAAGATTTTTGGTTTTTGTTTTTTAATAAATTAGGTACATCTGAAATGAAGTCACCACAGCTGCCTAATACAATGTTAGTGGAATTATTCTGTTTAACTATTGGATTATCATATTTCACTTGTAGAATTTTATATCAATATTTTAGTTAACAATTTACATTAGTAATTAATAACATAAACGAATTTCCTTTTGTATTACATGCTAGTTTTCTACAGTACATAGCTATCATTTAATTTTTTTCTACTTGGTTTGAAAATATTTTTAGAAAATAAACTCATTAAATGAACTGTATTTCTAATAAATGATGCATTTATCATATACTTATGAATAATATTTCATTTAAACCAAAATATTTTAGAGCCACTTTTCTAGTATTAATATAAAGCTAGCATGCCTAATAATAAAATTGCAATAATAATTCTAGTGATATAAATTTTAATTTGCCATTAAGTCAACTTAAAAATATGTATGTTGATTAAAGTCATACAAAAGGGATTCAGGAATGGTCTATGCTCTTACATTCAATGCATATACAATTGCATTATGCTGAAGGCACTGTGCTGTACTGAATCTCTCTTTTTCTCTTGACACCGTGGTGCATAAGAATAAGAGCTCACAACATCAGGGCAGAAGGTCACTATGAATAAACAGCTGTATGCATTCAAGGCACATATATATGAGAGGCAACTTTTTAAATTAGAGCAGTTTTACTTCCAAGCATTAGTGCTTCTGTTTTTCACATAAGAGAAAGTAAATAAGAAATACACTTTCTTAGGATACTCAGTTACCGCACTTGAGAGAGAAAGAAAAAAAAAAAAACAAACCTTGAAGTTAATAGAATTTAGGTCACTACTAAATTAATATTTTCTCTATGGATATTCCTCTAGCAATCACTTTTATACACACTTTACAACTAAGTTTTTAGGGTGAAATGTATTGAAATCTTGCTTTTCCACTGAAGCTCCATTAGCAGGTGCAAACTCCACTGCATTAATGTCTAAGAAGCTATTTTAAAGCAAGGAGGAGACTGTGAGACCTTTGTACCCAACAACAAATCATCCTGATTTTATTCTCAAGTCATGTTTGATGTACTCTTCCCACAATGCCCCCTTGACTTCTGCTTCCTCAGAAGTTTACATCTATGCAACATGTAAAGTTGTTGACAAAGATATGGGTACCTTTACCTCAGATTTTTCTATAATGTGTGAAGCTGAGAATATTCTGTTCTTCACATATCCTAAGTAAATTGGTCTCTGAGGTCTAAACAGGGCCTCACATACTGAATTGCATCCCTGCTAAAATCATCTGTATGTCCATCACCATATTCCTTTATTTACACCAATCATGTTTTGTTTATGGGAAATAAATGGGGAGAAATTACATTTCTCTTATTGACCCAGGAACCAGAAATTATGAATCTTTATTCTTTTCTTCTGGAGTCAACTGGAGTCATTGTTTTTCTTGTAATCTTTATAAAATATTGCTAAGAAGAATATGGAGGCCTCGTTTTATACATATTGGCATTGTTCAAGTTATGAAAATCTGTGCTTAATAAACTCTGTGTTATCTTTTCTCTTTCCTACATTTTCAGTTCATCTCCCCTGATCTTACCCACAAGCAAATAAACATGCTGTCACCTATTTAAACAAAGAAGTTTCCTTTATTTGAACTTAGAGTTACTATCTCTTCTCCTGTTCATCTTCACAGCCAAACTGTTTGAAAGTGTATCCCCTATATTGTGTTTACTTTGTGATATGGTTTGGCTCTGTGTTCCCACCCAAATCTCACCCTGAATTGTAATAATCCCCACATGTCCTGGGAGGGACCCAGTGGGAGGTAATTGAATTAGAGTGAGTTTTTCCCATGCTGTTCTCCTGATAGTAAGTTTCATGAAAATTGATAGTTTCATAAAGAATGCTAGCTATCTTGTCTCTTTTGTCTGTTGCCATGTAAGATGTGACTCTGCTCCGTCATTCACCTTCCGCCATGCTCTGAGGCCTCCCCAGCTATAAGGAACTGTGAGTTCATTAAAACTCTTTTCTTTATAAATCACCCAGTCTTGGGTATGTCTTTATCAGCAGGGTGAGAATGGACTAATACACTTTTCTTCAAATCAAATTCACTCTTGAACCTACAGTAATCCAGATCTGTCCAATTTTAGCTCTGAAAATCTCTTGACTCAGGAAAACCCTCATTCCTAGACAAATTGGAAAAGTTGCTCACCCTAAACTCCTCCTCCTCCCATAATCTTCAACTCCAATCACTCTTCAAATTCTGATAAACTTCTCATCTTTAATGCATTCTTTCCTTTCATCTGCACAGTTTCCTAACTCAAATTCTCATGCACTCATATCCTGTTATATCAGAATCCTCACAAGGCTGACTCCCTTACTCTGCTATCAAACTCATCTTTCTAAAAAATGAGAAATAAAAGTAAAATTGTAAGGCCTTCCCCCAGCCAACTGAACAGAGCATCTCTCAGCTGAGGGGACCCCAAAGTAACTTTGAAAACTGAGCTCTCAGCCAGGACAGGATGATGTTCAGACAAGTCTCCTTATATTCCCTCCCTTGATAATAACCATTAGCCTTACTTCTCTAAGGGCTAAACAGAAACCAGCCCTTCCTTCCTCCCTACCTCCCTCTTTCCCTCTATCCTTTCTTTTCTTTCTTTCTTTCTTTCTTTTTTTAACAGATAGAGTTCTGCTCTTGTTGGCCAGGCTGATTTTGCCTTACTGCAACTTCCACCTCCTGGGTTCAAGCGATTCTCCTGCCTCAGCCTCCCAAGTAGCAGGATTACAGGCATGCACCACCACACCCAACTAATTTTGTATTTTTAGTAGAGATGGGGTTTCACCATGTTGGTCAGGCTGTTCTCTAACTCCTGACCTCGAGTGATCCACCTGCCTTGGCCTCCCAAAGTGCTGGGATTACAGGCATGAGCCACTGTGTCTGGCCAAAACCAGCCCTTTCAAAATACTCCAATACTGATATCATCTAGTCACCTGATACTGCCCTTCCGTTTTTAGCCTGACAAGAGACCACTGACCATGAAGTGGTTCTGGCCAGTCTGTGGAGCATGTGCAGAAAGAGTTTCCATGTTCTTTTTTTTTTTTAATTTTTAAAATTTTTATTGCATTATAGGTTTTAGGGTACATGTGCAGAACGTGCAAGATAGTTGCATTAGGTACACACATGGCAGTGTGTTTTGCTGCCTTCCTCCCCTTCACCCACACTTGGCATTTATCCCCAGGCTATCCCTCCCCAGCCTGCCACACTGTCCCTCCCCCATTCCCCCCAATAGACCCCAGTGTGTAGTAGACCCCCTCCCTGTGTCCATGTGTTCTCATTTTTCTCACCCAACTATGAGTGAGAATATGCGGTATTTCCTTTTCTGTTCTTGTGTGTTTGCTGAGAATGATGTTCTCCAGATTCATCCATGTCCTTACAAAGGACACAAACTCATCATTTTTGATTGCTGCATAATATTCCATGGTGTATATGTGCCATATTTTCCCAGTCCAGTCTATCATCGATGGGCATTTGGGTTGGTTCCAGGTCTTTACTATTGTAAACAGTGCTGCAATGAATATTCGTGTGCATGTGTCCTTATAGTAGAACGATTTATAGTCCTTTGGATATATACCCAGTAATGGGATTGCTGGGTCAAATGGAATTTCTATTTCTAGGTCCTTGAGGAATTGCCACACTGTCTTCCACAATGGTTGAACTAATTTACACTCCCACCAACAGTGTAAGAGTGTTCCTATTTCTCCACATCCTCTCCAGCATCTGCTGTCTCCAGATTTTTTAATGATTGCCATTCTAACTGGCGTGAGATGGTATCTCAATGTGGTTTTGATTTGCATCTCTCTAATGACCAGTGATGATGAGCATTTTTTCATGTGTTTGTTGGCCTCATGTATGTCTTGTTTTGTAAAGTGTCTGTTGATATCCTTTGCCCATTTTTGAATGGGCTTGTTTGTTTTTTTCCTGTAAATCTGTTTGAGTTCTTTGTAAATTCTGGATATCAGCCCTTTGTCAGATGCGTAAGCTGCAAAGATTTTTTTCCCATTCTGATGGTTGCCAATTCACTCTAGTGACTGTTTCTTTTGCTGTGCAAAAGCTGTGGAGTTTGATTAGGTCCGATTTGTCTATTTTGGCTTTTGTTGCCAATGCTTTTGGTGTTTTGGTCATGAAGTCCTTGCCTACTCCTATGTCCTGAATGGTTTTGCCTAGATTTTCTTCTAGGGTTTTTATGGTGTTAGGCCTTATGTTTAAGTCTTTAATCCATCTGGAGTTAATTTTAGTGTAAGGTGTCAGGAAGGGGTCCAGTTTCTGCTTTCTGCACATGGCTAACCAGTTTTCCCAATACCATTTATTTAACAGGGAATCCTTTCACCATTGCTTGTTTTTGTCTGGTTTATCAAAGATTATATGGTTGTAGATATGTTGTGTTGCCTCCGATGCCTCTGTTCTGTTCCATTGGTCTATATCTCTGTTTTGTTACCAGTACCATGCTGTTTTAATTACTGTAGCCTTGTAGTATAGTTTGAAGTCTGGTAGTGTGATGCCTCCCACTGTGTTCTTTTTGCTTAGAATTGACTTGGCTATGCGGGCTCTCTTTTGGTTCCATATGAAGTTCATGGTGGTTTTTTCCAATTCTGTGAAGAAATTCAATGGCAGTTTGATGGGGATAGCATTGATTGTGTAAATTACTTTGGGCAGTATAGCCATTTTCATGATATTGATTCTTCCTAACCACGAACATGGAATGTTTCTCCATCTGTTTGTGTCCTCTCTTATTTCGTTGAGCAGTGGTTTGTAGTTTTCCTTAAAGAGGTCCGTTATGTTCCTTGTGAGTTGTATTTCTAGGTATTTTATTTTCTTTGTAGCAATTGTGAATGGCCGTTCATTCTTGATTTGGTTCTCTTTAAGTCTGTTATTGGTATATACGATTGCTTGTGATTTTTGCACATTGATTTTATATCCTGAGACTTTGCTGAAGTTGCTTGTCAGTTGCAGGAGCTTTTGGGCTGAGGTGATGGGGTCTTCTAGGTATACTATCATGTCGTCTGCAAATAGAGACAATTTGGCTTCCACCTTTCCTATTTGAATACCCTTTATTTCTTTTTCTTGCCTGATTGCTCTGGCTAGAACTTCCAGTACTATGTTGAATAGGAGTGGTGAGAGAGGGCATCCTTGTCTAGTGCCAGATTTCAAAGGGAATGCTTCCAGTTTTTGCCCATTCAGTAGGATATTGGCTGTTGGTTTGTCGTAAATAGCTTTTATTACTTTGAGATATGTTCCATCAATACCAAGTTTATTGAGGGTTTTTAGCATAAAGGGCTGTTGAATTTTGTCAAATGCCTTCTCTGCGTCAATTGAGATAATCATGTGGTTTTTGTTTTTGCTTCTGTTTATGTGGTGAATTACATTTATAGACTTGCATATGTTGAACCAGCCTTGCATCCCCAGGATGAATCCTACTTGATCATGATGGATAAGTTTTTTAATGTGCTGTTGCAATCAGTTTGCCAGTATTTTATTGAAGATTTTTGCATCTATGTTCATCATGGATATTGGCCTGAAGTTTTCTTTTCTTGTTGAGTCTCTGCCAGGTTTTGGTATCAGGATGATGTTGGTCTCATAAAATGATTTGGGAAGGGTTCCCTCTTTTTGAATTATTTGGAATAGTTTCAGAAGGAATGGTACCAGATCCTCTTTGTGTGTCTGGTAGAATTCGGCTGTGAACCCATCTGGACCAGGGCTTTTTTTGTGTGGTAGGCTCTTAATTGCTGCCTCGACTTCAGACCTTGTTATTGGTCTATTCATAGTTTCAGCTTCCTCCTGGTTTAGGCTTGGGAGGACACAGGCATCCAGGAATTTATCCATTTCTTCCTGGTTTGCTAGTTTATGTGCATAGAGTTGTTTGTAGTATTCTCTGATGATGGTTTGAATTTCTGTGGAATCTGTGGTGATTTCCCCATTATCGTTTTTTATTGCATCTATTTGGTTGTTCTCTCTCTTCTTTTTTATCAGTCTGGCTAGTGGTCTGTCTATTTTGTTGATCTTTTCGAAAATCCAGCTCTTGGCATTTCTTGTCTTCGGCTAGGTTTTGAGTTTTTTTTATCTTGCTCCTCTAGCTCTTTCCATTTTGACGACAGGGTGTCAATTTTGGTCTCTCCACTCTTCTCATGTGGGCACTTATTGCTATATGTTTTCCTCTACAGACTGCTTTAAATGTGTCCCAGAGATTCTGGTATGTGGTGTCTTTGTTCTCATTGGTTTTGAAGAACTTATGTATTTCTGCCTTCATTTCATTGTTTATCCAATCAACATTCAAGAGCCAGTTATTCAGTTTCCATGAAGCTGTGCGGTTCTGAGTTAGTTTCTGAATTCTGAGTTCCAACTTGATTGCACTATGGTCTGAGAGACTGTTTGTTATGATTTCAGTTGTTTTGCATTTGCTGAGGAGTGCTTTACTTCCAATTATGTGGTCAATTTTGGAGTAGGTGTGATGTGGTGCTGAGAAGAATGTATATTCTGTGGATTTGGGGTGGAGAGTTCTGTAAATGTCTATCAGGTTTGCTTGTTCCAGGTCTGAGTTCAAGTCCTGGATATCCTTGTTAATTTTCTGTCTGGTTGATCTGTCTGATATTGACAGTGGAGTGTTAAAGTCTCCCACTATTATTGTGTGGGAGTCTAAGTCTCTTTGTAAGTCATTAAGAACTTGCCTTATATATCTGGGTGCTCCTGTATTGGGTCCATATATATTTAGGATCGTTAGCTCTTCTTGTTGTATCGATCATTTTATCATTATATAATGACCTTCTTTGTCTCTTTTGATCTTTGTTGCTTTAAAGTCTATTTTATCAGAGATGAGAATTGCAACTCCTGCTTTTTTCTGCTCTCCATTTGCTTGGTAAATCTTCCTCCATCCCTTTATTTTGAGCCTTTGTGTATCCTTGCGTGTGAGGTGGGTTTCCTGGATACAGCACACTGATGGGTTTTGGTTTTTTATCCAATTTGCCAGTCTGTGTCTTTTGATGGGTGCATTTAGCCCATTTACATTTAGGGTTAATATTGTTATGTGTGAATTTGATACTGCCATTTTGATGCTAGCTGGCTGTTTTGCCCATTGGTTCATGTAGATTCTTCATTTTGTTGATGGTCTTTAGCATTTGGTATGCTTTTAGGATGGCTGGTACTGGTTGTTTCTTTCTATGTGTAGTGCCTCTTTCAGGAGCTCTTGTAAAGCAGAGCTAGTGGTGACAAAATCTCTGAGTACTTGCTTGTTCATAAAGGATTTTATTTTTCCTTCACTTATGAAGCTCAGTTTGGCTGGATATGAAATTCTGGGTTGAAAGTTCTTTTCTTTAAGGATGTTGAATATTGGCCCCCACTCTCTTCTGCTTGTAGAGTCTCTGCCGAGAGATCGCTGTGAGTCTGATGGGCTTCCCTTTGTGGGTGACCCGACCTTTCTCTCTGGCTGCCCTTAGTATTTTCTCCTTCGTTTCAACCCTGGCGAATCTGATGATTATGTGCCTTGGGGTTGCTCTTCTTGCAGAATATCGTTGTGGTGTTCTCTGTATTTCCTGGAGTTGAGTATTGACCTGTCTTGCTAGTTTGGGGAAATTTTCCTGGATAATATCCTGAAGAGTGTTTCCCAGGTGGATTCATTCTCTTCATCACCTTCTGGTACACCTATCAAACGTAGGTTGTGTCTCTTCACCAAGTCCCACATTTCTTGGGAGATTTTGTTCATTCCTTTTTGTGCTTTTTTCTTTAATCTTGGTTTCTCGTTTTATTTCATTGAGTTGATCTTCAACTTCTGATATTCTTTCTTCTGCTTGGTCAACTCGGCTGTTGAAACTTGTGCATGCTTTGCGAAGTTCTCGTGTTGTGTTTTTCAGCTCCTTCAATTCATTCATATTCCTCTCTAAGTTGTCCATTCTTGTTATCATTTCCTCGAATCTTTTTTCAAATCTTTTTTCAAGGTTCTTAGTTTCTTTGCACTGATTTAGAACATGTTCTTTTAGCTCACGGAAGTTTCTCATTATCCACTTTCTGAAGTCTGATTCCATCATTTCATCACACTCATTCTCCGTCCAGCTTTGTTCCCTTGCTGGTGAGGAGTTTTGGTCCTTTGTAGGGGTGAAGTGTTTTGGTTTGGGGTGTTTTCCTCCTTTTTGCGCTGGTTTCTTCCCATCTTTATGGATTTATCCACCTGTCGTCTTAGTAGTTGCTGATTTTTCAATTGGGACTCTGTGTGGACACCCAGATTGTTGATGATGAGGTATTTCTGTTACTTAGTTTTCCTTCTAATGGTTTAGCCCCTCTGCTGTATGAGTTCTGAGGTCCACTCCAGGCCCTGCTTGTCTGGGGTACACCTGTAGCACCTGCAGAACAGTGAGGGATGCTACCAGTTTCTTCTTCTGCTATCTTTGTCCCAGAATGATGCCCGCCAAATGTCAGTCTGATTAGTCCTTTTTTGGGGTGACTCTTTGGATATACAGGGGTCAGGGAGCTGCTTGAGGAGAGAATCTGTACTTTACAGGAGCTCCAGTGCTGTGCTGTGAGCTCCGTTGTTTATTCAGGGTTGTTGGGAGGATGTGTTTATGTCTGCTGCAACAGAACTCATAACCCCCCCCCCTTTTTTTCCCCCTTAGATGCTCTATCTCAGAGAGTTGGGGCTTTCTTTATGAGTATATGTTGCACTGTCCTGCCCAGCTAGGAGGCAGTCTACTCACTATTTGCCTGCTGGGGCTCCACCCTGCTAGCGCGGGTGCGCCCTGTTGTGGCAGGCCTCCATTCTGCTGTGGCACGCTTCACCCTGCTGGTGGAGTCTCTCTGTTATGGCAGGTTGCCTCGGCAACAGCAGGCTATGTCAGCCCTGGGCGGTACTTCAGTAGGGGCGGATTGCGTCCGTAGTGGTGGATGCCCCTCCCCCACCGGGCTGCACCATCCTAGCTGCCAGCAGCAAAACTCTTAGCCCTGAGTGCCTCCAATCGCCATCCTGCTTGTCCCCGTGAGGGTGGGACCTGCCGAGCCTGATCACCCAGCTCCCTGCCTCAGAGTCCATCCTCTCTCTCTCTCTCTTCCTCTCCCCAAGCTGAATGGTTGACTCGCTGGCGCCCCAGTAGCCTGCTGATAGGGCACTGGGATCCGTGCAATCTCCCGTGCCACTGCCCACTGCACCAGCTCAGATCACGTTTCCCAGGAATCTCCTGGTCTGGCTCATTGTCCAAGTCCCGTTCAATCAGATGGACATGCCAATCTGCCATTCCAAATCTGATTGCCGGTTTAACAGGGCACCCAGACCAGTGAGTTTTGTGCTGGGTGCCACTGCGCTGTGGCGCCATGAGTTTCCATGTTCTTTACTTCATCTTTTGATGTCAGGTGGCTGAAAACTTCAGCCTTGGATCATGCTAAAACTGCCATTTTTGGTACATGGGACCAATAAAGGGGCATCAGTGTATATCGTGCATGTACATGATTCACCTTTCATCAATAATCATGACTACTCTTCAAGCTTATGAAATATTTGGCCACCCAGCTCAGCATAAATTCCTGTTCCTTTTGCTCCTCCCTTGAAGTATCTGTTTCTGGCTTCTGGCTGGAGGCTATACTTTCCAGCTTGTCAGAACAACCACCCTGCAGGCTATAACCCCTTATAAGGAATTTCTTTTTTAAATGTATGAACCTTCAGTTGACAAGGCAAATCTTGTCAGTCTTCAGTTGACAAGGCAAATCTGATTACGTTTCCCAGTTTGCTTAATGCTCTTCAATTCCCTCAGAAATAGTTTAAGACTTTAATCAAATACTCCATGATCTTTTTTTTTTTGTCTCTCTGTACACTCCTGCCTATCATGCCTCTTTTTCCTTAAGCTCTATCCATTTATATCATTACTGTCGGAACATGTCATTGCAGCCTCACATCTCTGTGACTTTGTGCACATACTGCCCTCTCCTAGAATCTATCCCTCTCCAGATAACCTATACATCCTACTTATCTTTCAGATCTTAGCTCAAGCATAGGCTCCTTTGAAAGCCATCCATACTCTTCCAGCAGATATGGGGTTTCCTTCTTCCTTTCCCCTGTACTTACATAACCTTCCATTTTATTAATGCATGTCTGATTTCATCAAAATGATCTCTGTTTCTCTTCCTTTACCTAGCTACAAGATCCTTAAGGGGAGGAGAGTGTGTGTTTCCCTTTGTTTCCTGTGAACCAGCAGTTTCTATCTCAATAAATAATTTTTGAAATAATGCTTCATGAGATAATTATTTTTACCTGATCACATTTGGGAGGTAGAGTGGATACTAGTGCATTGAAAGGATTTTGTAATTATGAACTTTTTATTGTTCTTTTGCCATGGATGCCCTTGCACAATCACTTTTTAAGTCACATTCAATACCCAAAGAATGATCAAAAGTAATTAGACTTATCAAAACCTGGGAGAAAAGTAGATGATTTGCTTACCGTTCTTGCATCCCATAAAGACAGGGACTTGTCTGCAGAACCTGTCAGAAGAGTATTGGAGAAAGGAAAAAACTCAATGCTGTTCACAGAATCTGTATGTCCATACAAAGTACATCTGCATCTTTCACTGTAAAGAAAGAAATTAAGAATTTTAGAAGTTAGTATCTTTGCTGTCTGTATGATGCTAATAAAAATAATAAAGTAATTTTATTAATGGCAAAAATGTTACAATAACAACATTTTAAAAGTCAAACTCAATAACTACCTCATATTCTCAGTACTTTATAGAATTAGTAGCATAAAACTAAGCTTAAGTTACCTTTAGTTTATGGAATCACTTGGTAAAGGCATCTTTATACTATCACATTTATTCTTTGCCATGAAGTGACAATATAAAAATTATCCCCATATAATAGAGAAATATGTTAAGACAATATTGTATGAATTCGTAATACCAAATAAACTTTTTCAGTCATGACTTTTCTTAATTGTTTCTCAGGCTTGGTTATATACTGGAATCACCTGAGATACTTCAGCAGCTACCAGAGACTGGGGGAGGAAGAGAGAAGAGGGGAGAAGAATAGGGAGAGATTGGTCAGTGGGTGCAAAGTTACAAACAGTTACAAGGAATAAATTTTTGTGTCCTGTTACACAGTAGGATGATGTGACTATGGTTAACAGTAAAATACTGTATATTACAAAACAGCTATAAGAGAGGCTTTTGAAAGTTCTTGCCACAAAGAAATGGTAAGTGCATGAAGTGATGGATATACTGATCGGATGTCTCCACACCACAGATATGTACTGAAACATCAAATTGTACCCCATAACTATGTACAATTATTAATGCACTGATTAATTAACTAAACCAAAAAAAAAAAAGAATAAGAAAAAATACTGATACCCAGTCTCAAGCCCCAGACATTCTATGCCAGTTGATGATGGAGCCTGGGAATTAATTAGCAGATTAATGCCTCTCCTAGTAATTATAATTTACCTTTAGGGATGAGAATTTAAATCAGTGGTTTTCAAAGGGTTTTACCCAGACTAGCAGTACCACTGTCACTTGGAAACGTGTCTCAAATGCAAATTCTCAGGCATCATCCCAAAGCTATTGAATCGGAAACTCTGGAGGGAGCCCCAACAGTCTGTGTTTTAGCAAGCTCTTCAGGTGATTCTGATACACGTTAAAGTTTGAGAACCACTATTCTAAACTATTAGATATGACTGAGAAGAAAGGGACAACTGCAGCTGTGTTTCATGCCATTTTATGAAAGGGCTGTTTCTTAATGAAACAGGGTATATACATAGAACAATGTCACTACTCATGTGTAATGACTGATTGCTCTTACATAACTTTATTTATAAACCTATTTTAAAAATAGAGGACAAATAGAATCAGAATAACTAATAAGTACTCAAAACAGAGGAGTCAATATAAATGTATTCCTAATATAATAACCAGACTGTTGGCCAGGCGTGGTGGCTTACACCTGTAATCCCAGCATTTTGGGAGGCAGAGGCGAATGGATCACCTGAGGTCAGGAGTTTGAGAAGAGCTTGGCCAACACGTTGAAACACCATCTCTACTAAAAATACAAAAATTAGCCAGGCGTGGTGGTGTATACCTGTAATACCAGCTACCCGGGAGGCTGAGGCAGGAGAATTGCTTGAACCCGGGAGGTGAAGGTTGCAGTGAGCAGAGATTGTGTCACTGCACTCTAGCCTTGTGACAGAGAAAGACTCCCTCTTAAATATATATATATAATTTATATATATATAAAATATATATTTTTTATATATAATATATATATTTTTTATATATAATATATATAATAAATATATATATAAATATATATAATTTATATATTATATATAAAATATATATATTATATATAAATATATATATTTTATATATAATATATAAATATTTATATATAATATATAAATATATATATTTTATATATAATATATAAATATATCTATAAATATATATATTTTATATATAATATATATATCTATAAATATATATATTTTATATATAATATCTATAAATATATCTATAAATATATCTATTTTATATATAATATATAAATATATATTATATATATAATATATAAATATATCTATAAATATATCTATTTTATATATAATATATAAATATATATTATATATATAATATATAAATATATCTATAAATATATGTATTTTATATATAATATATATAAATATATATTATATATATAATATATATAAATATATATTATATATATAATATATAAATATATCTATAAATATATGTATTTTATATATAATATATATAAATATATATCTATATATTTATATATAATATATATAAATATATATATATATTATATATAAATATATATATAAATATATATTATATATTATATATAAAATATATATATTATATATAATATATATAAATATATATAAATATATTTTATATATTATATAAATATATCTATAAATATATATATTTTATATATTATATAAATATATCTATAAATATATATATTTTATATATTATATAAATATATCTATAAATATATATATTTATAAATAGATATCTATATATTTAGATATTTATATATATTCATAAATAGATATCTATATATTTATATATATTAACTATTTTCTCTGTGGCTTGAACCAAACCATGTACAATAATATAGTATAGTGGGCAAAACTCTGCAATGTGAGCTAGGATACTTAATTCCAGTCCTGATTTTGGCAAGAACTATCAAGGTTCCCATAGATAAAATGTTTAATTTTAGTGGCAGTAAATTTTCTTCTTGTGTGAATGAAATTTACTTGATGCACTCATTGATCTAGTCCAGCTTCTCCATTCTGAGATCAAGGTTAGAAATGTAAAATGGAAAGGCAGAAGTCAACTTGAGTACAGTGTATATGAACTGTAAGAAGCAAAATATGCTCTTCCCTGCTTAAATGTCGGCATTTTTTGAGACATCAAAAGATATTAAAATATGTATGTATAGGAATATGTATGTAAATAATTTAGCAACACTTCCCCTTTCTCATCAAAGCTAAGTATTATAGTAATAAATATTTGGAGCAAGAATATAAAATCAGTACCTCAGAAATACTTTGTGTTAGTTTTCTTACATCAATATTTCTGAGAAAGACTGATAACATTTTAATCACTAAAGCTGATGATGCGTATACCAGGGGTCAACAAACCATGACCCTGAACTGTTTATTTTTGTAAATAAAGTTTTATTAGAATATGCCAATCTGTTTACACATTGTCTATTGATGCTTTCCCAATACAGTACCAGAGTTGCATAACTGCAACAGAGACTATATGGTCCACAAATCAAAAATATTTATTCATAACCCTTTGGAAAAAATGTTTGCTGAGCCAAGATATATACCAATATATTTGAATATTTACAAGTATACTTGGGTTTTACTTATGACATTTAATCTTATTTGAGAGGAGTGTCAAAACTTACACAGTAAGTTATTTTCTTTTAAAAAATTATTGATTTTCTTTTTAAAAATTACTGTTTTATATACAAATTTTATCTGCTATTTTAAATTAATCCAAAATATAATTATGAAAAATTTTAAAGTTTCTATTCCAAAGCCTACTATTTTGAAATAATTATCTTTAAATATTAGTATAATTCTAGTTATAGCTCTATGGAGAGACAGAGGTGAAGTAGGAGAGGGTAGAGAGAGATAAAAATTAAGAATTATGTATCTATTATATTAAAATGGTAAATTATTAAATTATATAAAATTTAGCAATAAAATATAACAAGTATAACTAAAGGCATTGCTGAAAGTCAAGTAGATATTTTCTTTTTTTTTTTTTTTTTGAGACGGAGTTTCGCTCTTGTTACCCAGGCTGGAGTGCAACGGTGCGATCTCGGCTCACCGCAACTTTCGCTATCACTATCTAAATGATGTAATTAAGAAAAATATTAAAGTATGTTATTTTAATAACATTTCATTTATAAAAATCATAGTGAAAAACTGAAAATAATGTATTTCTATTTCTCCTACTTTCTTTTTACTCACCTCTGAAATTTAAAAAACTCTTACTGTTAAATTTAGAATGTCAAAAATCATAACATATTTTGATCTGCAATCACAAAGCTCATACTCAGTGTCCCTCCTTCCCCATCTTCCTAGTGTTTAATATATATTTCAATTAATCCTCTGCATCACACTTTTATATAGTTTCATGACTATTCAGTACCTCAACAGCAATTTTCACTGGTTATAATTTTTGGGGTCATATGACCTACTCAAATGTTTGTGGAAAAACGGTTCACTGTCATATTAATGCAAAGTCTGATGTTGGGTCTAATCTCTCCAGTCATTCCCACCCAATCTCCTCTGTGGCCCATTTGCTGTTTATGCCCAAGAGTCCTTATACTTCTTTAATAAATACTGAAATTCAGAAATTTTAGCACAGCATGCCTTAATAGTAATTTCCAGCTATTATGCCTAGACTTCTATTATTCCAGGCAAGTTTCTTCCCTTGCGTCTTTTTCTTCTTTCTCCTCAATTTAGTCCATTTATTTTGTTTAGGAACACTATGTTTTTTTTTTTTTTTTTTGACTCATTTGCCTTTACATTTAATATTTTCTCTATAATTCTTACCTTTTTTATTTTCAATATTTGTTATTTATAACTCTCAATTATGTTTATTCTCTTTGTGTGTTGGGTTGGGGGAGGGCAATTGAAAGCTTTTATTTCTGTTTTCTGGTTCACTTGTTTCCTGATCTTTCTCAGTCTCCTTTTCGTTTGCATCTATTATCTTATGAATCATAATGAAATACTTTAACTCTTTTGACATTTTGTTATATAAAAGCAATTTAAAATATAGCATTTCATTAATTTGCTTGCAAATAGAGTAATTTTGTCTGAATTACCAATTTCATATCTTTACTTAGGTGATTCCTTTATCCACTGCATGTTCTTCACTGAAATTTGGGGTTTTATTCATTTAGTCTTCCATTTTTGCAATACTTTATAAATTCTAGTTGGTTTCTTTTTATTATGACTTATGAAGACAGCTATTGGGGGATGGCTAATTTTCTAAACATTAATGGCAAAATGAGGGAAAATTAATTGGTAGAAAGAAAGGCACTCCTGACTTCTATTCAGATTTGTGGTCTCCCACAAAATCTTTTCACCTTGTGTGCTGTTGACTCAATCCCTGAAGTTTATCTCTTCTCCATTTTTTTTTTTTTTTTTTTTTTGCTTTACTTTCAAATATAGATGTAGTATGTTGCAATACCCCTTGTGTCATTGGCTTTATTGTAACTCTCAATGCCCCCACCTCCCTCACTACGCTTATTCTGCCTCACCTATGCCAATCTGCTTTATCTCTTTAATCTAAGAATAAAAATGGCTTGTTAGGATTTATGCTTCCAATTATGACAGAGTAATCAGTTACTGTACTTCTCTATTTTTTTTTCTTTTTTTTTTTTTTGAGATGGAGTCTCCCTCAATTGCCCAGGGTGGAGTGCAGTGGCGTGATCTTGGCTTATTGTAACCTCCGCCTCCCGGATTCAATCAATTATCCTGGCTCAGCCTCCCAAGTTGCTGTGGTTACAGGCATGCACCACTGAGCCTGGCTACTTTTTGTATTTTTAGTAGAGACAGGGTTTCACCATGTTGGTCAGGTTGGTCTCGAACTCCTGATCTCCTGATCCACCTGCCTCAGCCTCCCAAAGTGCTGGGATTACAGGTGGAGCCACCATGCCGAATCTCTGTACTTCCTCTTACCATAAGCAACTGTAAAATTACATACATTATCTAAAGTACATTTTTACTGGCATCGAACTAAACATAGCACAGGATTGTAATCCTTAAGAGACAGAAAAAACTCAAAATGAGCGCTGTAACCACCATGACTTTCTCCATGACTTGGATATACTTTTTTACTATTAAATACAGAAATAGAGCCCAGAAGAACTGTAGTTTCACTGAGTTGAGAAGTGGTGAGAAAAGTCTGGGCTGCTGAGTTAATTAAAATTTGGAGTGTAGGGTAGCTGACAAAAGGGAGCTGAGCTGGAAATGGCAGTAGTTTGTGTGAGGATGCACCATGAATTTTGAGCCAAGGTCTAGATGGCATTTTCATAGAGTAAGATTCCACAAGGTCTAGCAGAGATTTCCCGCTCTATGGTTGAGAGATGAAAAATGATACAAGAGATTAGCTACTGCTTCCCTGGAGTTTAATCCTAGGTAAAGTGGAGAGAATTTATTGTGTACCTCAGACTCAGTTGGAGATTCCAAAAAGACTCCACTATAGGAGTAAGGGTCAGGTTCATAAACTAAGTTCAAAACACAAGTAGAGTTATCTTACCAATGAATAAAACCAAGCCTGAAAGGGCAAAAATGATCTTCCCATAATTAAACTGCTCGTTACAATAGAACTCACTACCTTCTCTAGGAAGACAACCTAATATATATTTCTCCAAATTAGTCATTAACAACGTCCAGCATGTAATTTTTTTATTATTATTATTTTTGAGATGGAGTCTTGCTCTGTTGCCCAGGTTGGAATGCAGTGGCACAATCTTGGGTCACTGCAACCTCTGCCTCCCAGGTTCAAGTGATTCTCCTGCCTCAGCCTCCAGAGTAGCTGAGACTACAGGTCTGCATCACCACGCCAAGCTAATTTTTATATTTTTAGTAGAGACCAGGTTTCACCATGTTGGCCAGGCTGATGTTGAACACCTGACCTCAAGTGATCTGCCCACCTTGGCCTCCCAAAGTGCTAGAATTACAGGTGAGACTCACCACGCCTAGCCCCAGCATGTAATTTTTTTAAATGCTACATATGTATATATGTGAAGAGGTAAAAAATGTAAGCCATACACAAGAAAAATTTTATATATATACACACACACACACACATATATATATATTATATATATATACATATTATATGTATATATATATATATATAATAGAAACAGGCTCTGAATCAAACATTGCAAATCAAAGGCCAAGAATACAAATAATTATTATGTTCAAAGACTTAAAGAAACATACAGTTATAATGGGTGTACAGATTGAGACTCTCAGAAGGTAAACGCAAAGCATAAAAATGAGGTCTATGAAAGAGTGGGTAAGTATATGTGAAGTTAAAAAGTTAATTGTGTGAGCAAAATAACAGATTGGGTATTAAAGGAAAAGAAAGTAGTGACAAAGAAAACAAAATAATAGAAATTATCTGATTTGAAGAACAGAAAAAATATTGAAAACCATGGATTACAGTCTCAATAATCAGTAGAAAAATATTACAAGGTCTAACATAAGTATAACTGTGTTTTCAGAGAGGAATGAAGAGAACGATGAAGGAAGATAAGGTAGAAATATTTTTGCAGAAATAATGGCTAAAATGTTCCCCAATTTGATGAAAAATATAAACACTGATTATATAAACAACACTCATATCAGTATTCACATCAAGATTGAAAAACCTTAGCAAAATCCAAACATGCTTAATAACCGATAGAATGCACCTAAATATATAATAGTCAAATGGCCCAAAACAAAACATAAAACAAAATCTCTAAAGCAGCCACTGATAAACATATTGTGTAGAGAGCAATTATACAAATAGCAACTGACATTTTGACAGAAATAATAAAGACAGAATCACTTTTTTGAGGACTTAGAATTCAATATTTAGCCAGAATGCCTTCTTCAATCATGAGAATAAAACATTTTTAGATAAATAAAAGCTGATAGGCATTGACAGCAGACCTTTTCTACAATAAAGGCTGAAAAGAAGTTATTCAAATTAAATGGAAATGACACCAGATGGAAACATCTGCATATAAAAGGAATGTATATCAAAATTTTTAATTTCCCAATTTTTTTGTAGAGATAGAGTCTTGCCATATTATCCAGGCTGGTCTTGAACTTGTGGCCTCAAGAAATCCTCCAGCTTTGGCCTCCCAAAGTGCTGGGATTGCAGGCATGAGCCACAATCCCTGGCCATATTGTTTTGTTTTTTTAATTGAGGCATTGTGACTTGTAAATAATTATGCTCTCACCTTTAAAAAATTCATATACCAAATCTTTCATTAATTAAACTCAAAATTCTTTTCATTTGCAGTTTTATTAGTATATTTTAGGCAAATGCAACATTATAAATATAAGTACATTTGTGTTTTTACAATGATAATCTAACAAATGTATATACACATAGAATGTATAACCTAGTAATATTTGTCCCTATGTTTATATGATATGCACTATTGGTAAAATACTATATACATTCACAATTTATATTCAGGCTTTGTTGTCATTAACACCCAACTAAATTATTTGGAAGCACTTTATATTCATTTATGGTGGTGTGGGGGAAGGAGCAATTCTCCAAATGATATATTACAGCTCACATAGTTGCCCAAACAAAATAGAAAAGCTAGGTCTTCACATAGCTCAAGAGAAGAAAGAACTGCTCAAGAGGGTAAGAAATCTGCTCATGAATCAGTGGCTTAAGGTGTGGGGCATCTCTGGCAGACAGGCTGAAAGAGCAGGCTTGTGAGAGATTAATTAGCTGCCACAGAAGGAAGGCCCATTCAGAATTTCTTTCCAAGGTGAAAGTGGACTAAAGTGATGGAGCATGACAGCACAGCAAAGAATGAAAATGATTTGTACATTTCCATCAAAACATAAACACTGAAGTCTCATGCAATTTTCTGTTTCTTATCTTTTGTTTCCTATCATTTTTTTTAGGAAAAAGTTAGTTCACAAGCAATAGCTCTTTTTTAACTTACCTCTTGGTTTTCCTTTATTTCCTTTCGTCCCCTCTTTATTTATTCCATGCTGCCTTAATTTGTTTTTCTGGTAACTAAATGATAAATATTTCTCTAACCTTTCAACTTGCTGTAAAGCAGATTTGTCTACTCTTCCAGGTCAGATATATTTTTATTTAAAATTCATTTCCCATACACATGCTAACTCTAAAAGGACACTGTTTTAACACACAGAGTTCCTTGGTGAGACATTAAATTTTAGGGTTATTTCATTTGATGTGTTTGTTTTAATACTACTATTATTGAATACAAAATTGCAACTTAAAATTCAGGCCTGTATGAATATGCACGTCAATAAAATGTGGCTAATAGAATTATGAGACATTAATATAAAGGCAGCAGCAAGATATTTTTTTAAGTGAGCATGAAAAAATAAAAATATCTATCTCTGTTTTGAAAGGGAATACGAAAATTCATTACCATATTAACCATTAGTAAGAGCTGGATTTTAAATAGTGTTTATATAATTGAACCAAAATAAAATGATAAAATCTATCATAAGCTCACCTGAAATAAATGCCTAATCTAACAATCCAAGGCGAACGTAAGGAAAACCTATTTAAATCCCTAGAATGCAATTCATAACGTCCAAGTTCATGAGGGATATTCCTGACCTTCTATAAAGGTTTATATATAAGCTATTTTTTAAATTCACAAAAATTCCACACCTTAGCCAGACAAAATCCTCAAGTGACACCCGTATTTTGACTTCAAAAGTCAAGAATACTTTTATAATGAAAACATTTATTTGTTTTATATTACCAAAAATAATTCGGTTGGATAGTTAGTGGAGGGGGTGAGATCCAAATAAAATCTACCATGCAGTGTCTGCCGCAGGCTCTACCTAAGATTCACGACAATCTGTGTCTGCATGAAAATCATGTGGTCTGAGTATCTCACCCAGGTTGGATCACGGCCAGGCCACAGCTCCTAAACAAAAGAAATTCTTGGCCAAAATTCTTGATGATAAATACATATTAATAGATTAAACATTGCCCAAAATGGTCATAAAAATCTACCTCAAATAAAAGGCAGACTCCTAACAACCTCAAATACCTGGAACACAGGCAGGATATTGGGTCTAAAAGCAAAAGGTAAAAAAATAAAATGATCATAATAGAGCTGGAAACTCAGAGTGCCTTCAAGTCCTCACTGAGTCTTATTAAATAGTCAATTGAAACATTTTTTGCAAAGAATATCGGGTTGGGAGGGCTGGGACTAAAAGGCCAGAGTAGTATACACTTAACAGCGAAAAAAAGTGGAAGCTAGGCAGTAAACTGAAAATATAAAACAAAAAGAAGACCAAATATTAAAATAGCAACCTGAGACAGGCTGAAAAAAACAAAGCAAACAGCTTTAAACTCAACAGTTCCATCATTTTACATTACAGTTTAAGCAGACATTTATTGACGCTTAGTGTTCTAAGCAATTTGCATAGATTAAATGACAACAATGTGAAAATACGATCAACCCTCATTATTCGTGATTTAATATTTTTGAATTTCCCTACTTAATGAAATGTATTTGTATTGACAAAGATTCTCTCTTTGACCAAATGCTAGCCAGGCTTTTCTGAACTACTTGACTAGATCTCAAGCTTGGCCTGTAAAATCTACAGGCTGTCAGCGCAAATGAAATTCTCACACCCTCCTTTGACAAGGCTTGAATAAGCACTAGATCAAGGCTGCCTAGGAGGACCCCAGCCCCATTTAAGAACCTGCCTGGGGAAGCTCAAGGCTGCCAAAAGAATTGACTTTGTAAGGACATGGATGAATCTGGAGAACATCATTCTCAGCAAACTGACACAAGAACAGAAAAAGAAATACCACATATTCTCACTCATAGGCGGGTGAGAAAAATGAGAACACATGGACACAGGGAGGGGGTCTACTACACACTGGGGTCTATTGGGGGGAATGGGGGAGGGACAGCGGGGGGGGTGGCTGGGGAGGGATAGCCTGGGGATGAATGCCAAGTATGGTGAAGGGGAGGAAGGCAGCAAAACACACTGCCATGTGTGTACCTATGCAACTATCTTGCACGTTCCGCACATGTATCCCAAAACCTATAATGCAATAAAAATTAAAAAAAAAAAAAAAAAAGAATTGACTGTTCTAGCGCACACCTGGTGATAAGCCCCTGACACTCTTTTTTTGAGCATTTACTACATAGGGTTTACAATTGTAGATCTTTCCTTTATCCCTTTGAGATGCTTTTGTATCTCCTACAATTTAGGAGTATGTTTCTCAAAGGACCTGATACCCATTCCTTTAAAATGTAATCATATAATACACCTTCCTCTCTACTTTTATTACATTAGCTATTCATCCTTGCTCTAAGAACAATAAAATGAGATTCACCCCCTAAGATGTGTCACTAGTGTTATCTTTCTTAGCGTTTACTTTTGTATTCATAAATAGGCTTTGTCTTAGAATTTGTTTTCCAGGGAAAACTTAGGCTTAACAAAATTAAAAAATAGAACGAATGTATAAAACTTTGAGGATTTCAGATAAATTACAGCTAAAAAATATTTAAAAAAATAAATAAATAAAATAAAATGTAATCATCAGGAGGAACAGAGCTTGCATCCCAGTCTCTGCTAGAGGACCAAACCATTTACACTGACCAATCCTTTGTAATTTTTCACTACCCTGACTCTACTGAGTCCCTGCTCATCCTTCTCCCTATTCCCCCATTCTCTCCTTAAAATGCCCAGTCCCCTTTGTACAATTCTAAGTTGAGTTCAGGTCCTGCTGAACTCTCTCCCCATCTACAGCAATATATTATTGATTACCTGACCTTACCACTTTAACTAGTGTACAGCTTTGTTGATATTCAACAGTAAACCCCCCAAATTCTACTCAATGCCCTTTTTGCTTGTTTGTAGACACAGGCATGTGCAGAAGTGTAAAAAATTTGATTCACTTGATGTATGTGTTCCTAGTTGTATTGAAACTAGGAAAAGCTCTGCCATTGTGTTTCAACTCTCATACTATAAACAGGGTTGCTTTAACAGTCTATTTATTGCTGTGTTTTTCACGCTTCTGTGCTTTTTTGTTGGCAATTTTGCTATTTAAAACAGTGCCACCCCCGCCCTCTGCCCCACCTTCCCCCCTCCCCACCCCGCTGCCCTTCCTCCTCTCCTCCTCTCCCTCACCCTCCTCCCCCTCCCTTCCCCCTGCCCTCCCCCTCCCCCTGCCCCACTCCCGACTTCTGCAGACAGCATATCCTGGGACCTCTCTGCCTCCATAATTGCATTTCTCTCTCTCTCTCTCTCTCTCTCTCTCTCTCTCTCTCTCTCTCTCTCTCTCTCCTATTGGTTCTGTTTCACTGGAGAACCCAAATACACTGTTTATCTAGAATTTACTCACCTTTTATAGTTATACTAGTTTTTAAAATATTTCTCTAAAAATTCCATTTATCTTCTAATCATTTTACTCATGTGTTCACTTGAGTTTCCTTTGCCTTCCTTACTGTTTTGTTTTTTATTATTTTTAATCAAGCCCATTTGATACTGAGACTCATAAGTATAAGAATGAATGAGAGCATCATGTAAGTGCCTCAATTCTTAAGGATGCAATAGTAAACTATTTCTTCATTAATACACAAATATATGGTGTAGCTGTGTCCCCACCCAAATCTCATCTTGAATTGAAATTCCCATAATTCCCACATGTTGTGGAGGGACCTGGTGGGAGATGATAGAATCAGGGAGGCAATTTACCCCATACTGTTCTCTTGGTAGTGAATAAATCTGAAGACATCTGATGATTTTATAACGGGAAACCCCTTTTGCTTGGCTCTCATTCTCTCTTGTCTGCCACTATGTAAGATGTGCCTTTCACCTTCTGCCACAGTTGTGAAGCCTCCCCAGCCACATAGAAATGTGAGTCCATTAAACCTCTTTGTCTTTATAAATTGCTCAGTCTCAGGTATATCTTTATCAGCAGCATGATAATGGGCTAATACACACAAACTCTAACTTTACTCTAAAATGTAAAATAAGAATTTGTGTATTAATGAAGAAATAGTTTACCATTGCATCCTTATTTTATTTTACTTTCAGAGTAAATTAAAATAAGAGTTATTTATGGAGACTTTTTACAGAGTTCAGGTTGGCTGCCTGTCATCTGTACCATCTAGGCTTGTACTATATATGCCATAGTCTAAACTGGTTTAAAATATTATTTTCCCTGAATATTATAAAGGAGAGGAAGAGCTAAATGTGAAATGTCACATTGCTGAGTGATTCTCTTGGTTTGGGCTTCTGAAAGTTAATAGACTAAGTAAAATGGTTACAAATACTTTAGAATCTGTGCCTTATGATGTGGAACTATTAAAGTCAATCCTTCATATGCCTGAACCCCAGACCTGAGTGAGAAAGAATGAAAGCTCATTGCTTCAATCATACAGTGCTGCTTTTTAGTGTTCTGCAGTTAGGTCACTTTTAGCTTCTCAAACTTCCATGACCTAAAACCATCAAGTAATCATTTAATGTTATATATATATATATATATATTCAACAGAATTGTTTTGAAGCATATATTTCTTAAAAAAACTTTAAACATAAAATAAATTAGCTTTAAAGATGATTAGAAATAACTTCTTTGTTAACTATAAGTTGATAAAGTATAACCATATATATATATATATATATATATATATATATATATATATATTCAACAGAATTGTTTTGAAGCATATATTTCTTAAAAAAACTTTAAACATAAAATAAATTAGCTTTAAAGATGATTAGAAATAACTTCTTTGTTAACTATAAGTTGATAAAGTATAACCTCATATACTCTAAATTCAAAAACTTCTTCCAAAATATTTTATTCAAACTTCTATCAAATAATTTAATGCAATATGTTCACAAGTAACCACAATGATACATTCGAATCTTATGTCTGTTTTCCTTTCCCTATCAACCTCCTGAAAGAGATCTCAGAAAGTAGATATTGAGAACAGGACAAGTTAGTGACAAAGGCAAGATCTCTAGGCCTAGTAGTTTGGCTCTTACAGAGCGGAGAGCCCAGCAAGCATAGAATAAAGGAGAGAGAAAGCCTAAATGAAATGAAGGCAAAAATTGCTTAGATTATCCAGGGGCTGGATTGTCAGAGAAAATAACTGTTTAACCCACCTGTTTTCTTATGCTCAGAGCTTGCTTTCAAACTCAGTATCTTCTGACCATAAAGAGCTTGAAAATGGAATGGACCCATAACATCCATCACTCTGTCCAGTCATCCTGTTTATTTCCTTTATAGTACCAATCAAGCTGAATTTAGCTTTATTATTTACTTATGTTCTTCTTCCCTCTTACACTTGCCAGCTCTGTGTAGAGTTAAACACTCCATGAGGACTCTGGCCTTATCTGTCACAATCCATCACTTAACAGTTACACATAGCTAGTCCAGAGTGGGTACTCAATAAATATTTATTTTTAATGAAACTACAAATCTTTGTGTTCTCTCAAGAGACACCCTTACTTCCTGTATTAGTCCGTTTTCATGCTGCTGATAAAGACATACCCAAGACTGTGAAAAAAAAAAGGGGGTTTAATAGAACTTACAGTTACACATGGCAGGGAGGCCTAAGAATCATAGCAGGCGGTGAAAGGCACTCTTACATGATGGCAGCAAGAGAAAATGAAGCAAATGCAAAAGTGGAAACCTTTGATAAAACCATCAGACCTCATGAGACTTACTTACTACCACGAGGACAGTATGGAGGAAAATGGTCCCAGGATTCAAATTGTCTCCCACCTGGTTCCTTCCACAACACGTGGAAATTATGGGAGTAAAATTTAAGATGAGATTTGGGTGGGGAAAAAGAGCCAAGAAGTATCATTCTGCCCCTGGCCCTTCCAACTCTCATGTTTGCACATTTGAAAACCAATTATGCCTTACCAATAGTCCCCCAAAGTCTTAACTCATTTCAGCATTAACCCAAAGTCCACAGTCTGAACTCTCATCTGAGTCAAGGCAAGTCCCTTCACCTATGAGTCTGTAAAATCAAAAGCAAGCTAGTTACTTCCTAGATACAATGGGGGTACTGGTATTGGGTAAATACAGCCATTCCAAATGGGAGAAATTGGCTAAAACAAAGGGGTTACAGCCCATACTAGCTTAAAATCCAGTGGGGCAGTCAAATTTTAAAGCTCCAAAATGATCTCCTTTGATTTCCAGGTCTCACATCCAAGTCACATTAATGCAAGAGGTGGGTTCCCATGATCTCAGGCAGTGCCACACCTTTGACTTTGCAGGGTACAGCTTCCCTCCTGGCTGCTTTCATGGACTGGCATTGTCTGTGACTTTTCCAGGCAAATAGTGCAAGCTGTCAGTGGATCTAACATTCTGGGGTCTGGATGACAGTAATTCCCTTCTCACAGCCCCGCTAGGCAGTGCCCCAGTAGGGACTCTGTGTGTGGCCTCTAAGCCCACACTTCTCTACCACACTGCCCTAGCAGAGGTTCTATATGAGCACCCTACCCCTGTAGCAAACTTCTGCCTGGGCATCCAGGCATTTCCATACATGTTCTAAATTTAGGCAGAGGTTCCCAAACACCAATTCTTCACTTCTGTGCACTTGCAGGCTCAACACCACATGGAATCTGCCAAGGACTGGGGCTTGCATTGTCAGAAGTCATAGCCCAAGCTCTATGTTGGCCCCTTTCAGCCATGGCTGGAGTGGCTGAAATACAGGGCACCAAGTCCCTAGGCTGCATTCAACACAAGGACCCCAGGCCAGGCACATTAAACCATTTTCTCCTAAGCCTCCCAGCCTGTGATGGGAGGGGCTGCCGTGAAGACCTCTGACACGTCCTAGAGATATTCTCCCCATTGTCTTGGGGATTAACATTCAGCTCCTTGTTACTCATGCAAATTTCTGCAGCTGTCTTGAATTTTTTCTCAGAAAATGGGTTTTTCTATTCTATCACATTGTCAGGCTGCAAATTTTCTAAACTTTCATGCTCTGCTTCCCTTATAAAACTGAATGCCTTTAACAGCAACCAAGTCACATCGTGAATGTTTTGCTGCTAGAAATTTCTTCCATCAGATACCCTAAATCATCTCTCTCAAGTTCAAAGTTCCACAAATCCCTAGGGCAGGGGTAAAATGCCACCAGTCTCTTTGCTAAAACAAGAGAGTCACCTTTGCTCCAATTCCCAACAAGTTCCTCATCTCCATCTGAGGCCACCTCTGGACCTTATTGTCCATATCACTATCAGGCTTTTGGTCAAAGCCATTGAACAAGTAAGTCTCTAGGAAATTCAACTTTCCCAAATTCTCCTCTCTTCTATGCCCTCCAACCTGTTCCAGCCTCTGCCTGTTACCCAGTTCCAAAGTTGCTTCCACATTTTCCGGTATGTTTATAGAAACACCACACTCTACTGGCACCAGTTTACTCTATCATTCTGTTTCCATGCTAGTGGAAGACATACCAGAGACTGGGAAGAAAAAAAAGGTTTAATTGCACTTACAATTCCACATGGCTGGGGAGGCCTCAGAATCATGGCAGGAGGTGAAAGGCACTTTTTACATGGAGGCAGCAAGATAAAATGAGGAAGATGTGAGAGAAAACCATCATATCTCTTGAGACTTATTCACTACCATGAGAACAGTATGGGGGAAACTGCCCCATGATTTAAATTATCTCCCACCTGGCCCCTGCCATAACACATGGGAATTATGGGAATAAATTCAAGATGAAGTTTGGGTGGGGATGCAAAGCCAAACCATATCACTTCCCAATACTCAATCCTCAATCTGGTATCCTTCCCTTTGAAATTTATCTTGAAATTTTGAATCAATTGTTTAAAAACATACTAGCTGAGATCTATTTGGATTTTAGTTACCTTAAAAGAGAAATGGTCACCTGATCTACAGAAAGGACAATAATTCATTGCCCTGTAAAGACTATAGAAACTGCCAGTATTTTAGTTTTTATTTTCTCATCTAATAGTTTAATTGAAATTACTGACTAATTCACACTCTTGTTCTTAGGAATGAAAGTGCCATAAAAGTATTAAATTTTTAATCGTTGATGGTATCAATGTGAAGGTTCCATGTTTCCATTGTGTTGCTGTAAAACAAGCCTGTCCAATCCATGGCCTATGGGCTACACGCAGCCCAGGATGGCTTTGAATGTGGCCCAACATAAATTAGTAAAGTTTTTAAAAACATTATGGGGTTATTTGGTGATTTTTTTAACCTCATCAGCTATCATTAGTGTATTTTATGTGTGGCCCAAGATAATTCTTCTTCTTTCAATGTTGCCTGGGGAAGCCAGAAGATTGGATACTCCTTTAAAATGTCAGCAAAAGAGGATTTTTAAATGTTTGAATGAGGATATGAGCCACTGGTAAAAAGGAAGTGGGAAAATATATTAGGACTAACAGGGGACCTTCAGTTTTCCCACAGCATATCAAGTACACAACATTACTCTTGACGTTTTACCATGTTTTTGCTGCTGTGATCTGTCAGAAATTACTTTATACAAAATTGATAAAATAAGAAGTTTGTTTTCGGAAAATTAGTTCCCCATTGTCTCCCTCTTTCTGTTATGTACGCCTAACCCTTCAGAGTTGAATAAAAGTTTTATGGCAATATTTCACATTTAAAGGCCAACAGTATGTAATTTCTGTATAGTCTCATTCCTGAATTCCTAGTATATTTTCTTTTCTTCTTACTCTTTAATAAAATCTTTAACAATTGTAAGCAAGAGTGAACGATGAGGAATACTGGGAGGAAAGTATTGAGGTTATGTGAAGCTATCAAAGGAAGAAAATTAAACCTAGCTTGAAATTCCTAAATCAGCATATGTTTTTCATGAATGAACTCCCTAAAAATAAAAATACTAAAAATGGTAAACATAATTTAAACACAGATTATTTTTCTCAATTAGTTAAATTTTTCCATTTACCCAAAAGATGTCATCCCTCTTTCCAGACCGCAGAGCTTTCTAGCCATCTAACAAGAATACAACATATGAGAAAAAATATTTTAAAAAAACCAAAACCAGGCAAACCTATAAAGGGCAGATAGCTTAGAACAGCATTAGTAGGAGAGCTTCCTCATTACTTAACTATCTTAAGTACCTGTGATTCAATGACCAACATATACCTGCCTTTATTCTATAACTCTATACTGAGCACAGTGGCTACATTCTGACTTTTCTCGACAGTCCTAACTTTATATAATTTTATGAATTTTCAATAAATATATCAAATATAATGTCTTAAATATGATTTAATTTCTAAGTCTGTGAAATAGTTACATGCATAATGCACAAATCAGACTTATGCTTTTTGTCAGAATTAGCCATTAGGTATCTGCCTTAAAATTGTATTTTGGAATTAATTTCTTCATCATCACTATTCCTGGTGATATAAATGTGTGAGATTATTCCTCAATGGTAGTAATATTTACTGAAATACTAATTTGCATTTATACTCCTGGTGGTTTCCCCCTATTTTTTCCAGTGAAGCAGGGAATCAGGCTTTGTAATTCCTTGCCTCTGGAATATTGGATGGACAGAGGCCAGAAACTACGTGGAGTCAGGAGTATTTTTCATCTTTTGTAAAACTCTAAGCTCACGCTAGTTATCTCTGAAATAAGAGAAGGCTTAAGGGAAGCTTTCAAGGACAAGGAGAAAGAGTGACGTAGAGTCCCTTGGAGTGGGAAGAGGGTATGTATGCTTGTCAGGCTCTGTGAGAACAAAAGAATTAAGTATCACTCTATTGCATTTCCGGAAAAGGCATATTTCAGAGGGAAAGCCACAGAATTCATCTGAGAGGCTGGATCCTAGTTCAAAGTTTCACCCTCCTACCAAGGATGGCCCATGTATAACAACAAAATTAGGCACATGACCATGAAGCTGGGACATTGAACATTTATTTCAGCAGTGGGCAGATAACCAACATCTAGGAAAGGCTCCTGATAACGAACGTAGAATAAGGCTCCAGGAACTTGGCAACATCATAGGGAAGAGATACCCTAATAATAACTAAGGCAGAATTTCTAGCTAGACTTATAAGAAAGAGAGTCGAGTCTAAATTAGCTTGATTTCTAGAAAACAAGAAAATCCCATATTTCTTACATAACTGATTTGTAGGCAGAGATACAGGTGTCATGAATATACATGTATTCATCACATATTTAAAAGTAATTCCATATATGCTATTTATAAGAAGAGAGAGGAGTTAGGAAAGGTAAAAGCAGTATTTTCTCTGCTATAATATCAGCACAGCATGGTGCTCTCAAACTTTAAATCTGCTTTTCCTGATGTTCCCTTATACTTCCTTCAGGCTCCCCTGGGCTCTTCCTCCATAGAAACCCACCTGCATAGTCCATGATACTCACTAAACCCATTACAGATTTTGCTGTGGTTTTTATCACATATTTAAACTTAGTGGCTTCTGTACCTCATCATTCTTAAGTCAGGTTTTGCTGAGAAACTAGCTATTTTAATAATTTATGCTTATGAAATAAGGACATGTTAGAAGTCTTCTCAAATAGCATCCTCACTCCCATTTCTTTTGAGCCCATTCATTCAAAGCATATTTTTAATGTTTACCTCCAAAATACCACAATAAATAATACCATAATTAAACCATCTGTTTATTATTTTATCAAGAGAAATTTTTCCAATTGCAGGGCTCATATAACATATAAGAAAAGACACAAATAAGATAGGGAGCTGGTGGAAAAATAAATATTCAGGGTTATACAAGATCTTGTAATAACCCTTAAATGATATGATTAAGTGAATTACCTGGCTTTGGATTTGTTCTTTATTATAAAACAATTTTGCTCTATTGATATATTTAAGAAAAGTGTATTTATTTCCTTTATATTGTAGCTGTAATATAGAGAACAAAACTCAGAATAGGTGGTATTTGACCAATGCAGTCATGAATATGTAAGCAAATCCATTTCATCTCAGATCCAGTGAATGGAAACAGAAGTTTTAATAGTAATTATTTTCCCCTAATATTATACAAAAAAGTATAGAAAATCAATTTCTCCCTCTGAAATACCTATATGTATAATAACTGAACTGTAAGACACACAACTTGTAACAGGGTCTAATATTTTATCTATAACTAATTAATGAAATATGAATCATTCTCTTGACCAGAATATGACGTAGCAGATTTTTAAGAATCTGTAATCTCACCTCCACTTTATGTATTCAATGACCTCTTCATTTCATATTGAAAATTAAGTTCTTTTTTTCTTAATAATTCATTTAATATTTCATTAAAACATGTCACCTAGCATGTGTCCCTCATCATTACCATGAATTATGTTAGGGCACACTGCCTTTTACTGCCATCACAATGGATATTCACTCCTCCTCCCCATAAAAATCACACAAATGGTGAACTGATTGATACTTTTAAACAAAACTATTATCTGTAAGAAATAGAAGACCAGGTTTGAAAAAATCATACACATGCTTTCCTTTGTATTTGTAACATCATATCACACTAATTTATCTCAAATTCTACCCATGATTTTTGTATCACAAATTGATCTGTCGGAATCATAACGGTATTTGTATCCCTCGTCCACCATGTGCTTTTTACCTCTCATGTGTGATGTGCCCAAATTGGGGACAGAACTTTGTAGTGAGGACCTATACAGAAATATAACAAAGTGGTCAGCTTAAGATATTAAAATGCCAGTTTGCTTTATGAGGTTGTAAATATGTCCTATCATGTCTTTACATTTTATGACCTCTGTTTTATTTCTTGGTAGATTTACATATGCCATATTCAGTTATTCATGTCAAGAATTTAAAACTACCAGTATTTCAGTAAAGAAGCACATCCTATTACTTTTTACTATACTTTATCTTTGGATTCAATATGTTTCTTAAACAAAACCTGAATTTTATGTGATAAAACATTGTTGTCCTATTAAGCAAATCTTTCTTAAAAAGCTATATGGATATTTATGGAGTCAGGATTTCTTTCCCTTAAAGTTGTATATCCCATAATTTTTGGCCTGAACCTAGAACTAGGCTCAATGTAGGTATCATTTCCAGAACAAATATTGGGATTGGATGTGCAGTGCTATTATAATCATGCCTTAGGGAATTTAGTTGTGAATATCTTAAGAACAAGTGTAGTCAACAAATTATTTGTACATATGCAAATGATATACTGACAGTGGTCTTGTTGAAATGACTTCAACTATTCTATTTAATCCTGTATATATGGCAAAATCTTTTGCACTGTGTGATTGGCATACTGACCTTGATGCTTCCTAGTCATAAGCATGGGTCTGAAAAGTGTGAATTATGTCAGGCAATCACTTCCTCACAAATGCATAAATAAACTAATATACCTTCTCTATATCCTGTCCTTTGGGTGTTAGCAGCAGCTGCTACCTGCAGGGTGTCATTCTCTGTAAGCTGCCTCTTAGATTCATGCTGAGCATACTCTTCTGTTTAAATGAGACAGTGAAGCAGCTCAAATTGCTTGCTTCAAGTCAACATGATCCACTTGTATTTGTGCCTGTCATTTCTTAGCTCATTATGTTGCTATTAGTTTTGCTTGAAGTATTTTGTTTAGCCTTTTGGTACGACCGCCCTCCTTCAGATAGCCACATAATTGTTTTCTCATTCAGGTGCCATCTTTTTTCATTACATGATTGGTCAACAGGCTGAAAGTTGGTAAAGAACGACTTATATGCCTATTAGACATCTATATTATAAGACCAACTTTTATATGACTTTGTTCTATCATTTGTATGTAGCACGATTTATACATGATAGAAATATCAACTGATGCATATAAGTGCATCCATTTATACAAACCAATCATTGGGCTTTTGTAATTAGCACTGATTTTGTTGAGCTAAATAACTTGTTAAGCAATTTTTGCACCCATTATTTGGTACTAGTCTGCCTAGTTTCTTCAAGCAGCAATCCTTAATTCTATTAAAAACATCAAATTTAAAGAATGTTTCTTTAAAAAACAATTGTTTAAAGTTCCATCTACTATAGCAAAATAAAATTAACAGATAATTTTTTAAATGAATATATTAACCTAATTGTAATGTAAAAACATAGTAATACATATCAAAAAATTATTTTCACAATATAAATTCTCAGGCCCAAGTATACTAAGAGACAATGATGGAGTCAGTGGCTCATGCCTATATCTGGAATCATTCATGATAGTTGTGACAATCATAAATGCAAACAGTTAAGGTGTACTATCTAGGAAATTCAAATTCAAGTGGCCTTACTGTCACTGAGAAGAGTTTCTGCAATGCTAAACAATTCTTGGTAAAGCTGTGGTAAAATTCAGTAAAATATTACCTTGATTCAAACAGTAGTTGCATTCCCGGAAAACAGTATGTAGTAAAACTTTGTAAACGATGCATTGTGTTTATTTTTAAAGTGGACTTGGGTTCTAGGCTAAAAATAAAATTTGAAAATAGAATGTAAGAAAAGTTTAGAAATTTATTAACAGGCTTTTTCTTTATGAATATGCACAAGGGCATTCAGTAGTCCCGTGGCACACAAAACAAGTCTTCACTATGCAGGACTGCCTAAAGCACAGAAACATGTTTGGCCTACCTGGCTCCAGCCACTACATGACAGCAGTGCCTATGAATCACTGAAACAAGGAAAAACAAACCAACCAACCCTGAATCATCAGAATGTCCCCTTGAAAGTGGTACTGCCCAACGTCCTGGTGAACCACTAGATTAATTACTACACTGACTTTGCCATTTCTTCTTACAGCTCAGTGTGTTGCTTGGTAAAGACTTGGAAATCTACCCATGCAAGGTCCCAGGAAATTTCACATTTTTACTCTTCTTTTAAATCAGTCTAAAATATAGACGACTATAGGTAGGTGTGTGACTCATGACTGCCTCATCCCCAGCAGTTGGAGCATCAGGACAAGGTAGAAATGCAGTGTGGGACAAGTGAGGTGGTCCAAGAGCACCAAGGAATGGAAAACATGGATTCAGATGAGGAAATGGAATGTGAGAATGCCAAACCATTAAATAGTGGATATAGGGCCAGGCGCAGTGGCTCACGCCTGTAATCCCAGCACTTTGGGAGGCCGAGGCGGGTGGATCACGAGGTCAACAGATCGAGACCATCCTGGTCAACATGGTGAAACCCCGTCTCTACTAAAAACACAAAAAAATTATCTGGGCATGGTGGCGCATGCTTGTAATCCCAGCTACTCAGGAGGCTGAGGCAGGGGAATTGCCTGAACCCAGGAGGCGGAGGTTGCGGTGAGCCGAGATCATGCCATTGCACTCCAGCCTGGGTAACAAGAGCGAAACTCCATCTCAAAAAAAAAAAAAAAAAAAAAAAAATAGTAGATATAGAGAAGGAAGAAACTGGGGAGACCTCTACCTGCTCCCATCCCTATAAGCTACTGCTTTTGCTATTTCCATCAGCCAAACTCATGTGAGAAAACAAAGTGACTCCTGTGGGAAGCTTCCACAGCTGTTTTCAAATTCCATATGGAGCACCTTTTTCAGTGGCTTCTTAGAGATATTGAGCAGACATACGCTTGAACCTTAAACAACATGGGTTCAAACTACGTGAGTCTACTTATACATAGATTTTCCTCCTCCTCAGCCGTCCCTAAGACAGCAAGACTTACTCCTCCTGTTCCGTGTCCTCCTCAGCCTACTCAACATGAAGACAAGAATGAAGACCTTTATGATGACCCACTTCCACTTAATGAATAATAATTATATTTTCTCTTCCGTATAATTTTCTTAATAACATTTTCTTTTCTTTAGCTTACTTAAAGAATAGAATATATAATACATATATATTCAAAATTACATTACATTAAATTACATTAAAAATTTTGTATATAATACATAATATACAAAATTTGTGTCAATTAACTGTTTATCTTATCAATAAGGCTTCCAGTCAACAGTAGGCATTTAGTAGTTAAGTTTTGGAAAAGGCAAAAGTTATACTCAGATTTCTGACTGTGTGGGGAGTTGGTTCCCCTAACCTATGCATTGTTCAAGAATCAAGTGTTTTGCAAAAAAGTGATTAACTTCTTGACTCTAATATAGTCATTCTCCACAATGATATAACTCTAGCATTTTAGCTAAGGGAAATTTAGCACCCATATTTAGATATGTTAATATTCAAAGGTAAATATAAAACACATTTCTAGGGATATTATTTCCATATAATCTGCCATTTGTAACCATGTTTATTTCTAATTATCCTTATTTTGAAGCAATAAAGAAAGATGTAAAAGGGGAAGGTACTCAGTTTAGACTGGATACCTTTCTAGTAGACATAAGATCTTTATGTCAGATTCTTTCTGAAAAGGGGCAGGAATAATATATAAATCATTGAAATCAATGCAAATATGACATAAAATTAGTTGATATTCTAAAATCAAAGGCAATTTTTATTTGTTGCAATACACACACCATATACTGTTATGACTATTTAATAGCATTGTACTGCCTAAGGTTTCATAAAAAGAATACTAGGCTTGGCCTCTGGGCACATTAACCAATTCTGTCATTTATATAACTACAGGCAAATCATATATACTACTTACATTATGTATAATCAAGATAAAATGAAAAAATCTGATATCGATTTGAATATTATAAAATTTTTGATGTGCTGACTAAATATTAATATTATTAACTATTCATTTGTCTATTAAGGAAGTAGAACTTTTATGATTCCATCAGAAATTGTTAGTGGTTCAGATATGACTGTTCCTGGCTGTGGTTTATCCTGAAGCCATGGGAATTAGTTGGGTTATGAGTAACAGGTATTTTTAATAAGGGCAGGCTCAAATGAATTGTTTTAAATTAGAGCCTTAGAGGCAAGAGAAATTTAAAAATAAAAGCAGGAAAACCTCATGATAATGCACCATGCAATAATGCAAATGTAGATGTAATGCAATTGGCACTTGCTTTTGCTTTCTGCAAACTGAGCTATTTTTATGTTCTGTATGGCAGACAATGGAGATATAGAGTGAAGGGTGGCCATAGGCAAGTAAACATTAGGGAACTCACTCTTGGTAAATGAAAAGGCAGAAAGATGGATACTGTGTCCTTAGTATTCTCCAGCCCCAAACTACAGAGTTAGGGCCCACAAAACAAGCAGTAACTAATTGGAGAATCATTCTTATTGTCTTAGTAGTCTCAATCCATTGTAGAATACATATTTTGCCTTTCGATACTTGACTCCATTCCAGAACCGTTTTATCATATGACACTATCCCACAACCTGACCCAGCACAAACCTAGATCCAGTAGTCAAAGCCTTGAAACTCCCAGCCTGTTAGCTGCACACCTTGTTCTGCCTATTTCCATAGCTGCAATAATAGAACTCCTCATTCTACACTACTGAATTATTTGTCTGAAATAATAGAATGAAATACTGCTGAAATTTTGATAAGAATGACAAAATACTACAAAATTACTGCTGAAATTTTGATGAGAATTATATTCAATCTCTTTGTCAGTTTGGGGAGAATTTGCATCTTTAACCACATTGTGATTTGTGAACCACAAACCCTGTATGTCTGTTATTTTTTGAGGTCTTCTCAGATTTCTTTCTTAAGGGTTTTGTAGTTCTTAACATATAGATCCTGTACATTTTCTCAGATGTATTTACATTTTGGGAGCTATTTCAAAACCTTTTTTTTTAGTTAAAAATATTTAAAATGTTGGTACAACTGTACATGGCTAGCATATAGAAACAAGATTGATTATTGTGCTTTGACTTTGAATTCTGTAACCTTGCTGAACACTATCCCACAAACTCTGATATTATGCTTTCATTCTGGTCAGATTATTTCTAATTCTCCTGTGATTTCCTCTTTAACCTTTGAGTTATTTAAAATGTGTTGTTTAATTTAAAAGTACCTGGAGATTTTCCAGATATCTTTATTGATTTCTAATTTAGTTCAGTTTTGTTCAGGAAACATACTCTGTAAGATTTAAATCATCTTAATTTTATTGATCTTGTTTTATGGCCCAACATACAGTCTATCTTGGTGATGCTCCATGTATACTTAAGAAGATTCTGTATTCTACCATTGTGGGATGGAGTGTACTATAAATCTTGATTAGAGAATTTGGCTGATAGTGTTGTTAAAGCTTTCTATATCTTTACTAACTTTCTGTCTGTTTGCTTGATCAAGTACTCATAGCATGCATTTGTATGAATAATCTTGGTTTATTTAAAGGGGTTAAAAATACTCTCTTGGAACAGTTTAGGTATTTATCTCACTAATTATTTATCTGTCCTATAGTACAATCATTTCAGATCTCCAGGTTTTCAATCCTGTTTTTCTCCCAGTTTGGTTGGCTTGTTTTGCAAATGTAAGATGTATGTACTTAAAATGCAGTATTTCCCTCCATTCTACAAAGTTTATTACAATGCACTCTAATTATATTTTATATATTTTATAAACACATAATATAAATAATATAACTATTTTTGTAATATAATGTTTTGTAAAAGAACATAAATATATTTTATATATTATATAGTTTCTCTCATGTATTGCTTTTATGCCATTTATTAGAATTTAAGGCCCTAGCAGTTAAGAACATGCATACCTTTTTAAAATGTGTGCAGAGCTCAATATAGTCCCTTATTCACAGTCCAAATATATACTTAATTGAGAAATTAAATATCAGCCAAGTGGACAAAGCTACAGTTGTTCAAGTTTAGGATTCTAGGCTCAGACAGAAGCCAGAAAGGTAAAAATGGGAATATGAATAGTGGTATATTAGTCTAGGAATGAGTATTTGGGGAACTCAATGTGGAAATAAAAGATATAGTCTAAGTTATATTACCAAACTTGTTTCTTTTAATGTTAACTTGATTTATCAGAAAATCAGTCTAAGATTGAAGGCATAGGTAGTATGGACCATTAAACAAGATCTGCATCACATGATGACTAGATCCAGAATTCAGACGATCTCCTGCAGGTTAGTGAGCTTCTGAGGTTCTAATTCAGATCTAATGAGAAAGGCAGAATGAGGTAGGCAGGCAGTGGGTATGACAGAAGAAATTGAAAAGTGTCATGCCCGAGTCAGAATGAGGACAGGGAGAGGTGAAAAGGAGTCAAACTTTCAACCAAACTGAATGGATGAATACATACATGTTAATAGATGGCTGAGGAGTATGTGAATAAATATAATGCAGGACCAATTAAGAAGACTTCCCCCACCTTGAGCAAATGAACTTTAGATGTTCTTCTATTTTCCCCATTGGGATTCCCATAAAGTATAAATTTGCTCAGATCTCAAGATCAATAAAAATAAATGTTTTGTGGCATTTTGTTTTGCCCCTCTTTTAACATAAAATATAAACCTTATTTTAAAAATACTTGTGATAGTTTCTTAGATTTTTTTGGTATACCAGAGGCAGGCAAATTGACTAGACACTGTTTTCAGTTAATTGGCATTATTAGACAAATACTTACACTATGTTTTATTAAAGTGCTATAGTTACATATACAGTCTATTTTCTTTTTTCCCCCAACTTCACAAGTTGATAATAAGGCATAGTTTAAAAGCTATTATGTGTCCTAAAGAAATACAAAAATCTGATATGAAAACAGCTGTTTGGAGGCAAAGTTTCTCCCAGACAGTGTATGTTATTTCTGTCACTGACGTTTTCTAACAAATCATTTCAATTGTTTCTTTGCCACTGCTCTAGTATTTCAGAGGTTTAACAATGAGACATTTTATATGGTTTTAATTTTCTTTTACTTAAAATGTACTATATTTTTGGGGATATGAGTTTTGCTAAGCCAATGTACAAACATAATCTAAACTACAACCCCTTAAAATAATTATAATTAAATGTATGTTAAATATTTACCTTGACAAATGTCTAAGATAGAATTGAATAGGTAATTAATAACTAAATAAATACAATACATGGCAGAGAAAAAAACTAAAATAAATAGTGAGAAAAATATAGTCCAGCCAAACATATTCTCATGGGTTCTTTGAATATTTCTCCTCCAGAGCTCATAATATTTGCTCATCTTAAAATGCCTTCCTGGAAGCTGGGCAATTCAAATTGTATCCAACTTTTATAGTCTACTTTGAATCTCTCTTTCTCTTTGAAATATTTCCATATCACCCCAGAAAAGGCAAAGTCTCTTTTTTTATATTCCCATAGGACTACTAAGCCTCCCTATTCTTTAAACATTTACTACTCCCTGCTTTGTATTAATTACTGGGTTTAATTTACATATAGTCCATTTTTATCACAGCGTTAAAAAACAACTAATTTTTCTCATTCCTTCATATAAAAAGAGGAGCTGTCAATTTGATTTATCCATATCCATGATATAGAATACAGCAAATTCACTAGTGTGCAGGCTACTGCATGATGGAGGCCATTCCTTGCATAACTCTGCTCTTTCTTTCAGCTCATAGAGATATGGTCTGTCCTTAACAGCCTCTGCTATTTTCCTGTCTGGCTTTCTATTCTTCTCCATATGACAGAATTGACTAGGAGAATGATTACCATTTGAGTACACCATCCTTTTACTCCCTCTCTCTCTGCACACACACCCTAAGGGTGCTGGTTATCGTCCCAGTTTGCATTCAGCCAGAAGTTAGCATTGTTTCAGCTTCTAAATTCTGTCCACTTGACTTTGATGCTTTTGCGTACAGATCTGTGTAGAACTTTATTTGGAGAAAGGGCTTTAAAATAACTGGATTCAGGTTTATATGAGCCTCCTGGCAAAAAAATAAAAATTTTTATTAAGACCTTACTGTTACAACAGAAAATTAGATTTATCTTTGAAAATAGATTTGTTAGTTCTTGTATATAAGAATGGTTTTACAAACTATTTTTATTTTGCTTTTGTAAGGTTATTTAATAATTTATAGAATCGACTTCATTATCATCAAAAATACATAGAATTTCTGCTACCTAGCAACACAAGTTTTAAGAAATCAAACTTTAAAAATTCAAACTATTTTTAAACACAGAATTTATTCCAAAAGAAATTTTACCTAGAAATCAATTACGTTAAGCAAAATGAAACAAAACCAAAAACTTAGTCATATAGATGTTAGGGACCCACTTCTTATTCATTAATTTAATAGTTAATTCTTGAGGACCTTCTATTTTCCACACTCGATTATAAGCAGTAGGACAGAATGCAATTCTGATAAACTACTCCTCTCCTAGAGCTTATATTATTGTGTTTGTGTTTTTTAGATAATAAGAAAATCCACATTTAAGACACACTATTGTGGTAAGTTCAATAAATAAAAATAAAGGTATTGGAAGGTACCGCTTAAGTAGGTAGTCAGAAAAGTTTTCTCTAATAAGATGATTCATAAAGAGAGATTTGAATGAAGTGAGGGAATAAGCCATGTGAATATCTGAGAAAACGATTTCAGGGTACAGTAAGGTCACTGAGGCACAAGCTTATTTGGAAGAGGTGCAGAGGCTAGTGACATCAGGGCTAAAGAGACGGATGAAGAGAGTGATGGCATGTATCATTGGAGAAGGAGTTGTGGGTGAGGGGGACATCTGCTTTAGGATCATGGTAAGGATGTTGGATTTTCTCTCCAATACCCTTTGCTTCACTAAAGCTATAACTAAGGCATCTTCTCAAAACACCTGTGGCCCTATAAAGCATAATCAAAGCAGAAGATGCTTAACTAAGTCAGCCACTGACTGCTTCCCATGTCCCATGCATTATTCTGGGTTTTGGAGACAGAACACTGTACAACAGAGACAAGGACCACTTGTGGAATTGTTTTACTAAGCTAGAGGAAGTGAGAAAATGTGGTGGAGAGTTACATGAGCTTTGCTACCCAGTCATCCAAGTTTAAAGAGCACAGAGAAGGCTTTGATATATGCATAGCATTTTATATATTATACATATTTGGATGCATTTGTGGATGTGTATAGACATGTGTGTACTATGGCTGTGTATGTGTGTACTGTCAAACACTTTGTTCCCTAAATCATAAATGAGACATAGTCCAGTATGCAATGTCAATTTGAAGCATATTAAGAAGAACCTCTGTAATAAGTTCTCTAATCAGCAATTAGATTTTTTAGTCAGTTGATAATATTCGTGTAATTGGATTTGATATAATAACATATGCATTATTTCAACCATATTCATTCATGCATATAATGATATAAGCAGCATTCAATTTGCCATTGGGAATTTCAGCTAGCACATGAAAAGAATGCTATACTACTCACAAAATCTCTCAATACTGAGATTAATCCCACTCAGTTCCACTTCTTTATTTGCACTCATCATCCCTTCTATTTTGATGTATGATATATGTGATAAAGGCAGGAAGTTATAATATCTTGCAGGCTGGTTCCAATGTCACTACTATGATATTTTTATCATGTCCTATGCTTAGGAATCTAAGGTATTGTTTTTATCATTTTCTATCTATATTTTATTCTGAACAATAAAGGACAAAAATAGTAGGTAATAGGCTTCTTCAACACCCCCTATGATGATAGTACACAATATATAATGTTAACCAGTGACAAGCAAGCTAATGAACAATATAAAATTTTGTTGATACTCAAAAAAAATTGACTTTGAGAGAAGTGTGAAAATATTGAATCAAAAAGTCATATTGTTTGTAGACAATGGAGTTATTGGTGCCCACAGATTCCTCTTTCATTGTACACTGTAGGCCTTTTGAACTATCATCACAATTACATTAACTTTGATTCTGAATTACACAATGTAAGAGGCTTGGCCAGGTGCAGTGGCTCACGCCTATAATCCCAGCACTTTGGGAGGCCGAGGCGGGTGGATCAAGAGGTCAAGAGACCAAGACCATCCTGGTCAACGAGGTAAAACCCCGTCTCTACTAAAAATACAAAAATTAGCTGGGCATGGTGGTGCATGCCTGTAGTCCCAGCTACTTGGGAGGCTGAGGCAGGAGAATTGCTTGAATCCAGAAGGTGGAGGTTGCGGTGAGCCGAGATCGTGCCATTGCACTCCAGTCTGGGTAACAACAGCGAAACTCCGTCTCAAAAGAAAAAAAAAAAAAAAAAGAGGCTTTACAAAATTTTCAGTGTGTAAAGCAGTACTTTTGGGTGGGGCTACCTGAGGCACTAGTAAAATCTTTTCCAGAAACCAAAGATAGCAATACCAGAGTTTGGAATAAAGCATAAACTGAGACTATATGCTACTACTAGTATTTTATACTTGATAATAATCCTGAACTTATTGAGCTCAACTTGAGCTGGCTCACTTTAAATTTTTTCTTTTGCTTTTAAGGTAAAACATGAAACTTTCAAATAGCCTGAAAATGATTGGTATATTTAGCATTTCCAAATAATTTTAAAATTATAAATTTTTAAAATAGGGTACTGCAGTTCTTTTTAAAAAATCATAAGCAAAAATTATAATCTTAATCCTTCATTAAAATTTTTTTAAGTTCACAATTTTCAATAGCAACAACTAATATTTATTCTATATTCTACAGCATTGCTCCCAAAAGTATTGAATTTATAGAATACAATGTGATTTAAAGTAAATGTTCAAGAGTGAAAATTTTGTTCAAAGTTGTATTTTTGATAATCAGAATTAATTTCAGGCAAGTATTTTAAATTACAGTAATTATAACATTTATTAAAATAATAGGCTGGGCACAGTGGCTCATGCATGTAATCCCATCATTTGGGGAGGCTTAGGTGGGCAGATCATGAGGTCAGAAGTTTGAGACCAGCCTGACCAACATATGAAACCCTGTCTCTACTAAAAATACAAAAATTAGCTATGCATGATGGCGCTCGCCTGTAATCTCAGCTACTCAGGAGGCTGAGGCAGGAGAAATGCTTGCATCTGGAAGGCGGAGGTTGCAGTGAGCCAAGATGGCACCACTGCACTCCAGCCTGGACGACAGAGCAAGACTGTCTCAAAAAAAGTTATTAATAATAATAACCACAATGCTATTAAACTATATTTTATGACTTTTCAATGATTTACCATCACATGGAAAATTTGTGTTGGTCTCCATTGACAAAACAAAAACAAAGCAAATAACATGATTTTCCAAACCACTTAAAGGTTAACTTTCCAATTGTCGTCTCATGTTCAGTTATCTTTTACTCTTATGTTGTCAAGTGTTTGAGTTGCTTTGATAGTTTATAATCTCAAATGTACCACAGTATTCACAGACACCACCACTCTCTCTTTCTCAATGACACACAAACACTAGAAACTATACCTTGGTAACAAGGTGTATTTGTTTATGCTTTCTATAATAAAAGAAATATTTTATTTCTGAATAGTCATTATTCCATAGTTATCATTCCTTTTCAGAGCTAAAAACTACTTCAAAACTTTGTTGTATGTAAGTATAAAATACAAAAAGCATCTTTTATCTTTCTTTCAATTCCAAGGGCAATAAAATCATAACATAATTCATTAGTAAGAATGGTAAAATTGATAATATAATAGATATTACATTAAACATATTAAACAGTTGACCCCTCAGAGTTGTTTTGAGGGCAAATATTAGAAAGACTATTTTGTGAGTTTTTTAACTGCTTATTAAAATGATTTCAGAAGAAATGTATCAAAATATATGGACACATGGGAGTCTCTTACTATATTTATTGTTGAAATTACTCTCTTAAAATAATTTACTAACTTCAGAATATAGGTTAATAACTTGTAAATTGTCACAAATTGAATACAAACTGAATATAGTACTAACTAGAACTCCAATGTTATTTTAAAAACATCATTTTATACTTCACTAAGGACATATTTGTTATAGTTCATCTATAACACATATTAGTTGCTAACTTCAGTATATTCAATATTTTCTCTATGTCTTTGTTGTAAGCTTTACACTCTCCTTAAAAATGGAAAAAATAATAATTTAGGAAAAGATGTAGTGTTTTTAAAATGTAAAATAATCAGAAACTAGAATTTTAATTGAAGATAATGGATACCTTCGTGAATTAAATTGCAAATTTAAAACCTTTTGTCAACTAATTCATTTGATTTTTATGAGCATGTGTGTATGTATGTCTAGGAGGGGAATAATGAGAATCGCTTCATATAATCTATCACAATATGTCAGTGGCTTTGTATAATATGAATTTATTATATGTGATGGGTTTGTTGTGCTCTTTATAATATAAAACCAATCTGATCCTCTAATAAGGAGCTACTTATAGGTATACTATTTTCATTTTTCTCCTTTACTATTAATCTCTTTAATGAGTGTATTTTGTCTGTTTTCTTTTAAAAGAAACATGCTTTGAATTTGAAATTCAGGAAATACATATTTCTAAAATAGTAGCAATAATGAAATTCCATGTATAATCAATAACTTAACTATTGGGAACATAACTATATGAAAATCTCACCATCTGGATTAATATTAAGAAAAAAGAATATAAAGAAGCAAAAGCTCCATTGTAAAAAAAAAAAAAGAGCTTCTTGAATATTATAACATCCCAAAGTCAAAGCACTGTATTTTTTTCTCATAGGAAGTCCTATGAATTGAATTGTGTCCCCACAAACTCATACATTAAAGCATGATTTAGAGTAAGGAATTAATTAGAGTTAAATGAGTTCATAAGGGTGAAGCACTGATCTGACAGGATTTGTATTCTTATGGCAGCTTTCAAACTGGAAGGCTCTCCCACTGTCTTTGCCAAGTGAGGGCACAGTGAGAAGGCAGCCATCTACACAACAGGAAGAGAGCTATCAACAGGAACTGCATTGGCTGGCATCTTGATATTGAACTTCCCAGAATTTAGAACTGTGAAAAATAAATTTTTTGTTTAAGTCACTCAGTTTTTAGTATTCTGTTATGACAGCCTGAATAGTATAATACAGGAAGATCCACATAGAAATTTTTACTCAGAGCATATTTACTCTTCTGGAGACAGAGTCTTGCTGTCACCTAGACTGGAGTACAATGATTCAATCTCAGCTCATTGCAACCTCTGTCTCCTGGATTCAAGCAATTCTCCTGCCTCAGCCTCCCAAGTAGCTGGGATTACAGGTGCACGCCATCACACTTGGGGTGTGTGTGTGTGTGTATTTTTAGTAGAGATGGGATTTCACCATGTTGGCCATGCTGATCTCAAACTCCTAACCTTGTGATCCACCTGCCTCAGCCTCCCGAAGTGCTGGGATTAAAGGTGACCACACCAGGCCAACTCTCACTTTTCATGTGATTTCACTAAGTCAGATTCTTTCATGATGCTACACGCAATGCCATAAATGTTGACCTCAAACAAAAACATAGCAATCTGGAAGGGCAGAGAGAAAATCTGTCCATCCGGAAAACTTATTCCAGTGAGATAAGATAGATATTGAAGGCTGAGATAAAGAAAAACTGGAAAAGATAGACGATTTCAAAAGCTCAAGCAGTATAGGAATATTAGGTACACTAGAAAACAATACTACATATAGTAGTAGATCTCCAGGGTATTCTCTTTTATTGCAAGGAAAAGGCATAAGGTTTTAGGTTTGAGGTTTAGGTGGTGATATGGTTTTGGGTCTGTGACCCCCTCCACCCCAAATCTCACCTTGAATTGCAATCTGCATAATCCCCACATGTCAAGGGAGGGTCTGTGGAGGCAATTGGGTTACAGGGGTGGTTTTCCCCATGTTGTTCTCATGATAGTGAGTGAGTTCTCATGAGATCTGATGGTTTTATAAGCATGTGGCATTTTCCATGCTTGCACTCACTCCATCCTACTGCCCTGAGAAGAAGGTGCCTGATTCTTTTTTGCCTTCTGCCATGATTGTAAGTTTTCCTAGGCCTCCCCAGCAATGCAGAACTGTGACTCAATTAAACCTCTTTCCTTTATAAATTACCCAGTCTCAGGCAGTCCTTTTCAGATAATACAGGTGGGTTAGGTTCAATTGTCCTGGAAATGTGTCAGATAAGAGTCTTAATTTCCCTGAGACAAACATTCCTGAATTATAAAACATAATTCCATAGCCTTCAAAACTTCTTTTTCGTAATTTAAAAAGAAGAACATGACTAACTGGAGGCCAGAGGGTGCAGTGTAGTATCAGCCTCCAAGAGACCCCTAGGAGTCCCTACCTCCTATTTCTACCCTTCTGTACAACCTGCTCACATTGTATCAGAATTGGTGACTGTGACCATCAGAATGTCAGAAATGACAGTATGTTCATTTCTGAGACAGCTTATAAGAGATATGTTTCCATCTTTATTTCTCCCTTCTTTTTGTATCTCTCTCCCTCTCTCTTTCTTTTTCTCTTTCTGCTATTATTTCCTGAGAAAAACCAGCTCCCCTCTCATAAATGCCCTATCATTTTCTTCATGAGAAAGTCATTTTCTTTTTTATGAGAAGTCCTATGAAGTGAAGTACTAACCCTCATTGTGACTATTCAGAGTCACATAAACAACACTGTGGAGAAGCCCACATAGTGAAAAGCCTATTGCCAACAGTCACATGACCGAGCTTGAAAACAGATCTTCCTGCCCCAATTACACATTCAGAATACTGCATCACCAGCAAACAATTTGCCTATAGCATCGTGAGAGATTCTGAGCCAGCAGCACCTAGCTCAGCTACTCACAGATTCCTGGTACCCAAAAACTATGTGAGACAGTAAATGTTTGCTGTTCAAAACCACAAAATTTTGGGATGATTTGTTATGCAGCAATGGACAAATAGCACAGAATTTGAAACTGGAAATAGTGTGGTGCCATAATAAATACCTAATATGTGGAATCATTTTGGAAGTAGGCAATAGGAAGTAGCTAGAAGTGTTTTAAGAAGAGCTTTAGGAAAAGCCTTGAACAGAATGTTAGCACAATTTTTGACGTTGAGGAGGCTACCTGTGAACACTTAAGGGAAAGAAAGGAAAATTAGTGGACATTTGAGGAAGGAATATCCTTGTTACTTAGTGACAAAATGTTCAACAAACCTGTTACTTTCAGTAACGTGGAAGATGGAAAATGTACATAACGAATTGGGTGATCTAGCTGAGGAAATTTCCAATGAGAATGTTGAATAGACTCAGTTTAGAGTAAAATGTAAGAGGGGACCTATTAGCTAAGGACTGGTTTTGAAGATTTCCAGTGTCCCAAGATGGGAAACAAAGATAGAGTTAATAGAATCCAATGATGTGACTCTAAAATTCTTTGTTAAGACTTCAGAGAAGTCAAAGGTGGCATCTCATAGTACTCTGTGGTCAGGAAAAACAAAAGCCCTATAAAGAATTTAAGGGTATACATCATAAATTCTTTCAATACAAAACGGAGAGATTACAAGGTGAAGAGTGTAGTATCTCAGCCATCTCAGTGGAAGAGGGTATAGAAGAGGCTTATATAGAAAAGATGCAGGGGCGTAAAGTTTGTCAATGCAGTGATCGATCCTTAACAAGATCTGAGAAAGTCAACAAAGTTGTATGTAGATTATGTCACCAGAACCACCAGTTTTAATTAAAAAAAAAAACAGAGGCAGTATAAAATAAAAAAGAGGTCTTTGGACCCTTAAATCTATGAAATCAGAAGGCAGGCTATAAAAATTACTTAGTGTGCACATGTGCTACCATTCATGAAAAGAAAGGGAAACTCAAAGGGAGAAACCAAAACACAGAATCCAAAACAAAAAGGTACAGAGAGCATCTGGGGGCAGGAATCAGAGCTGGCAATAATTGAGAACTACCAATATTTGCCTAGTTGGATGTTAAAATTGTGGACCTGTGTCTCCTTTGTGTCTTTTATTTTTACCCTTTTTGAACAGAAATGTCTACAACTGTTATCCTCTGTTGTCTGCCAGGATATTGGGTATGGGGAGCAGTAACCTGCCTCTAGCTCTAGATAGACAGCAAATATACTCAAGGGGCTGTATTTAAGTAATTTTATCCAAGGAAACATATTTAAGTACCTACACTGCAGGAATCTCCTTCATGCCTGGACCTAGGTAACAGCATGTGAACCTCAAGCTGATGATAAAATGGGATTTTGGGAAAACCTGGGAGGCAGTGTGTATATTTTTCATATGTGAGGGAATTTGTATTGTGGACGTTAGAGGATAGGAGTTAATAGTAATCTCCAATACAGTCCTTGATGATCACACCTCAGTTTAATTCATGTCTTGGTATGGCCCCTCCCATATCCCAGGCTTGGTCTCTGATCAACAGAAAATAGCAAAAGAAAGAGCATATCACTTTGAGAGTAAGTAAATGTTATTGCATTCTATTTCCATTGCTACTGTAACTCACAAATTCAGCATCTTAAAACAACACCCATTTATTATATCACAGTTCTAGAAGTCAGAAGTCCGGTTAGGCTCAGCTAACTGTGTCCTTCCTGTGGGTTTCTCAAGGCTGAAATCAAGGTGTCGGCCAACTGGGTTTTTATATTGAGGTTTTTTTTTTTTTTTTTTTTTTCCATGTTGGATCTCAAATTCTTTTTTAAATTTTTATTGCATTATAGGTTTTGGGGTACATGTGCAGAACGTGCAAGATAGTTGCACAGGAAACAAACAAACAAGCCCATTCAAAAATGGGCAAAGGATATGAACAGACACTTTATATTGAGGTTTTAGAAAAAAAAAAAAAAAACCACTTCCAAGCTCATTCAAATCATTGGCAGAATGCTGTTTCTTGTGGCTGAAGAATGAATGTTCTCTTTCCTTCCTGTCAGCCAGAGGCCACCCTAAACTCCTAGAGTCCTCTGTGAAAGTCTTTCACATGGGTCCCAATATCTTAGAGCCAGAAATGGCACATCAATTTTTTCTCACATTGCAACTTCTCTAGCTTCTCCTGCTATACCTCTTCTGACTCCAGAAGAAAAAAAAAGTCTCTATGCACATGTGATCATATCCTACATCCCACCAATAATCTTGTATAATCTAAGTTAATCTCCCTATTTTATAGTCACTGATTAGTAAAATTAATTATATCTTTTTTTCATTGCTACATAATATATTTAAAAGGTCCAAAAATTAGGGCATGAATATCTTAGGGGGGGTATATTATGGTTTGCCAAAGAGAAAGAAACGATAGGATATATATATATATATATATATATATATATATATATATATATATATATATGGGTGTGCATGTCTCTCTCTCTCCATATATATATGATCACTATTTATATATTTGTGTGTGTGTGTATATATATATATATATATATATATATATATATATACCCAATGATATGATATATAGAGAGAGATAAGAGAGGAGAGCAGACATATAGAGATATAGCTATATCTATCTATATAGAGAGAAATCAGATATATACATATATACATACATTTTATATATACACACATTTGATATATATACGCACATTTTATACACACATATATGTATACATATATGTGTGTGTGTGTATATATATATATATACATACATATATATATACATACATATATATGTATATATATATGTATGTATATATATATGTATGTATATATATATATATACATAGAGAGAGAGAGAGAGAGGGGAGAGATTTATTAGGGGAAATTAACTCACACGATTATGTGGAAGCTGAGAAGTACCACAATAGGCCCTCTGCAAGCTGGAGACCCTTGAATACCTGTAGCATGACCCTGATCAAGTCCAAAATCCTTAAAGCCTAAGGGACCACTAATGTAAGTTCTTACGTTCAAAGGCTGAAGAGCCTAGAGTTCTGTTGTCCAAAGGTCAGGCGAACAAGAGTGTATCCCAGCTCCAGAAAAGAGAGAAAACAATTTGCCTTCCTCTATTTTTGTTCTATCTGGGCTCCCAGATGACTGATGGTACTCGCCCACATTGAGGGCAGATTTACCCCTACTTAGTCCAGATGTTCACATACCCATCTCCTCTGGAAACACTCTCACAGACATAGCCCAAAGTAATATTTTACCAGTTCTCCAGGTATTCCTTAATCCAGTTAAGTTGATGTCACAAATTAACAATCACAGGGTACCATTCTGTTCATAACTGTTATCAAAAATAATGTACCTTTATCTTGATCTATCTCTCTGTTTCTTTCTCTTCACCTCCCTTACTCTCACTCACTGTCCTAGATCACTCACTCTTAGGGAAGCCAGATGCCATATCATGAGCAGCTGTAAGAAGAGACCCACATGATACTGAAGAAGTTTGCAAATAAAGCATGTAAGCTTGAAAAAACATATTCAACCTCCAGTCAAGCTTTTGGAGGTGCAACCATAAACAGCATTGAATGCAACCTCATGAGAAACCCTCGAAGAACCACCTAGCTGAACCCCCTCTGGATTCCTAACCTTCAGAAACCACATGAAATAAAACAGCTTTTGCAAGCTGCTAATTCTTGGAGTAAATTATTATAGAGCAATTGATAAATAGAGTGTGTCTTCATTTTTCTCTTTCTGTGTATTTCTTTCTTTGACATCCTAGACTTTTTCTCGCCTATTGTGTTAGAATTTTTCCTCTCTCTATCAAATAATTATTCTTGGATACATCATTTTCTTTCTAATGCATTAACAGGTGGATTTTCTTGTTTTCTCCTCTACATTATTATTAATATGACTCTATTTCTCTTCTATTTTATTTAATTATAAAAGCCTTTAGGGTATTTATTTGAGAACTCTTTTCTCATCATTTGCAGTTTGGAATGGAATACTGCCATTTCCTTTAATCAAAAATTATATAATTACATATTAAAATTATTTCAGGTCTACTTTAGGAGTACATTCCTAGATTGTCATTTGATTAAGTATTTTGGTTAACATTTTGCTATTAATTTCTAGTTTTGTGCTAGTGAAAACTGAGAATGTGGTATGCATATTAATAGTTTTAAAATATTGGTATTAACATTTTGCCCTAGGATATTATCACTTTGTAAATATTTTATAGGCATTTGAAAAGAATATATATCATTTGTTTAAATATATGGGTAGAAAGTTTGGGAGATATATATATATATATATATATATATATATATACATACATACATATATCTTATATATAAATACATCTGCATCTATTACAGACCTATAATAGATAACTATTATGATTATCTTACTAGTATTATATTTAAAGTCTATATATTTTTATTTATTTTATCTAATCCATTAAAGACTTAGCAAAAAGACTATATTTCTCATTATGATGGTAGTTTTCTCAATGTCTTTGTACAGATTTTATTGCTTTTTGTTTTGTTTTGTTTTAATGATGTCTTACATCAGTACTAGATTCCTGATAACTGTTAAAAAGGGAGAAAGTGTCATGTGACAGTTAAGGTCAAAATCTGTGAGCCTGAGTGAATGGATTCAAATCCTAACTCTACCATTTGCTGGTTATGTAGGAAGCCAATTTCCCTAATTTATATAAGTCTCAGATTCCTCATTCATAAAATATTATAAAAATGGTATTTAACTGACAGGCTAGCATGAGAGTTACACAAGCATCCACTTATAAAGCACTTAGAATAATAATGTCCTTCTAGAAAGCATATACAAATTAAAATCATGTGTTTCCTGGCATATAGGAAGTATCCAACAAACATTAGCTCATAGCATGATTATTCACATTATAGATTCTAAATAGATTTTAATAAGTATCTTTCTAGTAGTATTTACATTTCATTGAAACATATTCTGAAACTAATTTTTAACGTAATTTGTTTTTCTAACTGGATTTGCCTAGTATTTAAAAAAATCTTAGGTGTCATAATGGTTAGATGGGTTTTAAAACAAGCAAATGCATTTATTTATTTGACTTAAACTAAGAGTTCCTAGATTTCAAAAGGCTTAACATAAATCACATTTATTGTAATAGCTAATGCTATTGTCATTTTATTTCATGCTTTCACTTTTTTATCATTGTTTATCTTCTTAAATACAAACTTTTTGTTTTACTACACTGACTCTAGTTTTGTTTTTTTTCTATAACAATTAGGAAGTTAAAAAAACACCTCTCTTTACCTTGTAGTCAAGAGTAAAATATTTTTCTTGATTTCTTTTTATGAATACAATAAATATATTAGGTTTTCATCCTTTTCTCCAAATTCCTCAAACTATTCCAGGTTTTTATAGAAATAATCTTGGACACTTGATTTACATGATTATTTTAATCTCATATTCTGTTATACAGTATTTAAAATATTTTATTGAAACATAATATCCATATTAATAATAATTATGAACTTACGAGCATATTATCTTGTTTCTATAACCTCTGTTGTTTCATTCATGTGTTTCTTGACTGCTTAATTTTAATTAATTAGTAAGTTGGCTAGAATATTTTTAGAAATGTTTCCAGAAAGTAAAGGTAAATTTTAGCCAGAGACAGACTGGGTATTGAATTTCTGACTCCCAGACTCTTATTTTCATTGCCTTTCTATATGTATCTTTGTATGTATTCATTTATTTACCTTATAAAAACTCACCTGGTTTGTCCTCTTTTACTCTGATTTTAGGTGAACTACATTTATAAAGATTTCTTAAAATTTTCAGCATTTGGATGATTTATTTTCTAATTATGTGTAGTGATACTTATTTTCTCATTTCCTCTCCCTTTGTGATTGTAAGATAAATTTTAAACAGAGAGTAAAATTCATAGGTCAGATTACTGTGTTTCCCTGGGAGTACTTCACATGTCACTCCTGAGATTTTAGTAGATAAGGACCTGATATGTTGGTTTTATGTACTAATACATGTTATCTTTAGTCAGGTCTAAGTGTCATTCTGTAGAGAACATTTCAGCTGTATTAACTATTGTAGATGCACAACAGCAGTCATGCATTCTACAAGTTTGAATGGCTGCCCAGGTTGGAGACCCTGGTACTACTTAGAAATTATTGTTTTTTCAATTTGTTCAGGGACAGATTAATCTATTTTAGTATTCCTTTCGTATTGTAATGAACTGGTGGAGATGTGAGGCAGCCACGGAATACAGGCAAGAATAAATCTAAATATCTAAAGAGACACAGCATTTTTGTTGTTATAGTTGTACACTATTGCCTAGTAATACAAAGATTTGGGACAGAGCTAATTTAGAGCATACTAGGATTAATAAATATTCAAAGACTGAAGCACAAGAAATTATTTTCACTATAACTACAGGAAATTCTTTAGTGACAGAGTTATTTAATGTTTGATTATCAAAAATAACATTTATGAAGTAACCAATGTGTATAAAATATGATAAAAAAGAAATTAGAAGTCATGGCATAGATAATACATGTTGCTAACTGGCATAGACATATAATAGAATTAATATTTTAGAAAATTTTTAAATGAAAAATAATAGCTATTTCTAAACAGGGACTAAAAATACCATAATTAGAAAGCACTGAAAATTCTCCACATACATCATTGTTGGCCTTTACAGTCAGTTTAATACCATTTATTAGATAAAAAATCATTGCATTGAAAAGAAAAATAAGTCTGCCATTGTTATGAACAACCTTTATTCATTAATAGAGAATCTGAATCTTTATTGCAAAATATAATCTTTATATATTATGTTGTGTTAGATTTTATAAATGTAAAGTTTGCCATAAAATTATAACTAAACACCAGAGAATGGCTTTTGTTTTATACTTTTTAACTATGGTGGATTTTTAAAGCAATTGATTTATTTAAATTTTCCAAATTAGAAATAATTCTTAGGTACTCACATATAAAATACAAGAAATCGGCTAGAAAGAAAAATACAGCCATCTTGATTTAACATATACATTTCTGGGATCAATGCATTCTACGCATCACTGCCAAACTAATCTGAATCAAGAGCTTCATAGCATTTCTTTGGTTAAAAGCTTATTTTCACTGTCTTCTAAATACAGTATAGAACTAATCATGATCATAAGGCTCTATCTTCCACCAAAACTCTACAAATAGCCTACATACCCATAATATAGGACCCTATTCTGTTCTTCCAGCTAAACTTTTTCTCCCTGTTATCACCAACTATAAAAATCCTAGTTAAGCTACAAAGTCTACCTTAAAAGTTATCCTTACTAATCTTTTCCTGACTCTCCTGATTTACTGCAGGTCATAAACTATCTACTGTAATCGAAATGTATATGCAGGACATATTCACCTCTCAAATACTTGAGGGCCAGTCTTTCACCAGCATACCTCCTACAGTACTTAGTACAATGCATTTCTTATAATTCACAGCTTACTTATTAATTCCATTAACTCAAGTTGGAATATAAAATTACAGTAAATGAGAGCACTATCAGCAAAACAGCAGATTAGGCAGATACAAACATCTGTGCCTTCACAAAAAGCATTTAAAGATTAAGGACTTAAATATAAGACCTAAAACCATAAAAACCCTAGAAGAAAACCACATAGGCATAGGCAAGGACTCCATGACTAAAACACCAAAAGCATTGGCAACAAAAGCCAAAATAGACAAATGGGATCTAATTAAACTCCAGAGCTTCTGTACAGCAAAATAAACAATCATTAGAGTGAACTGGCAACCAACAGAATGGGGAAAATTTTTTTCAATCTACCCATCTGACAAAGAGTTAATATCCAGAATCTACAAAGAACTAAAATCGATTTACAAGAAAAAAACAAACAACTCCATTCAAAAGTGGGCAAAGGATATGAACAAACACTTTTCAAAAAAAGATATATATGAAGCCAACAAACATAAGAAAAAAATGTTCATCATCACTAGTCATTAGAGAAATGCAGATCAAAACCACATTGAGATACCATCTCACACCAGTTAGAATGGTGATCATTAAAATATCTGGAGACAACAGATGCTGGAGAGGATGTGGAGAAATAGGAACACTTTTATACAGTAGGTAGGAGTGTAAATTAGTTCAACCATTGTGGAAGACAGTGTGGCGATTCTCAAAGATCTAGAAATAGAAATTCCATTTGACCCAGCAATCCCATTACTGGGTATATACCCAAAGGACTATAAATCATTCTATTATAAAGACACATGCATACCTATATTCACTGCAGCACTGTTTACAATAGCAAAGACCTGGAACCAACCCAAATGCCCATCAATAATAGACTGGGCAAAGAAAATGTGGCACATATATACCATGGAATACTATGCATCCATAAAAAATGATGAGTTCGTGTCCTTTGTAGGGACATGGATGAACCTGGAAACCATCATTCTCAGCAAGTTGACACAAGAATAGAAAATCAGACACTGCATGTTCTCACTCATAGATGGGTATTGAACAATGAGAACACATGGACAAAGAGAGGGGAGCATCAGATGCTGGGGTTGGTTGTCGGGGGTGGCAAAAATAATTGTGGCATTCTTACTCCCCTGTAGGAAATCCATGAGCCCCCCATGTTGGTACCAGAATGTAGGGATCCATGAGCCCCATATTGGGCACTAGAATGTAGGGAGCCAGCCCTACATCACCTGTGAGTACCACAAGTTCAGTGGCAACAAAGGAATCAGAAAAAGACAGATTAAGAGAGACAGTGGGACCAGGGGGCCATTACTTATTACTGGAGGCAGTGAAGACCCCAAGCTCTGATCATCCGCATTATCATTGATTACAATCACTTTGATCTATAGGGTAGGGGTGGAGTGATGGTGGAATGAATCAGTGAGCCAGAAGTGAATCAGTGAGCCAGAATTGGTGTGTCATCCTAAGGATTGATAACAGTGGTGGTTTGGGAGTTTCACAAAACAAGAACATGTAGTTATCTTTAGCTTATTATCTATGTACAGTTGACTGAACGTGGACCTTACAAGGAGCCTACAAGTCTGGCTACGTCATAGTGCTATGAAGGGGTTTTACATTCTTGAGCATAAAGTTTATGGTAACAGAGCCAAGGTCACTGCACCAGATCATGAGGCATGAACAGGACTTCCTCCTCAGAGGCCTCCTGCTGCCTTCTGCAGTTTGTTGTTCCTTGTGTATATGTTACTCATAACCAATTTATGTAGGCACTCTTTAAGTCCTTTCTCCTTTGCTGCTTTTCCCAACACTCCCCCTTACCCCAAACCTCTCCATGGCTTTGCTGCAGACCTGAAGATGGTAACTCATGTTTTCAGCCTGGAATCCTGGCCTCTGGTTCTGGAGGGAGGAGAGCAGGGTTTATTTAAAAAATACTGTGTTTGTTTGTTCCTATGGGTTCTGTTTCCCTCATTAATACAGACTTGAATAGACATATCTCCAAAGGAAATTTAAAAATGGCCAATAAACCCATGAAAAGCAGCTCAACGTTTTTAGTCATTAGGAAAATGCAATTCAAAATCACAATGATAACTAAGAGTATAATTGGATTATTTGTATCACAAAGAATAAATCCTTGAGGTAATGAATAGGCCATTTACCCTAATGTGATAATTATACATTGTATGCGTGTATTAAAATATCTCATATTCCCCATAAATATATAAGGCTATACAGCCACAAAAATTAAAATTTAAAACACACACATACACACACACACACACACACACACACACAGTTAGATATCACTTCACACCTAATAGGATGGCTGTACTTCAAAACAAAACAAAACAAGAAATAGCACATGTTGGCATGTCATGGATGTGGATAAATTGGATCCTCATTCATTGCTGGCAGGAATATAAAATGATATAGCCACTGTGGAAAACAGCTTCACTGTTTCTCAAAAAGTTAAACGTAAGTATATGTACCAGCATCTGTTTGAGTATCTGCTGTCAAATCTTTGGGGTGTATTTTAGAAGTAGAGTTGCTGGATCATATGGTAATTGTATGCTTAACTTTTTAAGGAACAGAGTTTCTGTTTGGGGTGATAAAAAATTCTGAAATAGATTCTGGTAATGGTTGCATAATATTGTGAATATAGTTAATGCCACTGAAAACTCTACAAAAATTGTATGTGATATATGTTTTAACATAATAAAAATATAGCACATTAATTTTGCATTCTGGTAATTTGTATAATCTGATTATTTATATAATCAGAGGATGGCAGATATAATTTTGAAAAACTTGTATAGTTCAGTTTTTGCATATATTAGTTTTTCATATTCAAAAAGGTTTACCATAGCATCAATTCAATGTGCAGGTAAACATAATAATTAGTATTATGTATGTAGCTTTGCACTAATGATGCAATAGTTATGATTGAAAAGGTGCTGTTAATTTACTTAGATTTAGAATATCAACAATTGGCTTAGAATATCAATTTCTCTTGAACAATTCTGATTAACATCTTTTAAAATGTATTAAAATCAAGTTTTGAAATAATAAACTACAATTTTAGGTTAAGAATGCTTATCTATTAACTAGCTTACTAGGATCATTATTCATTGATTATGTTTAAATTGAAATAAAAAATGAAATAAACCAGATTTGAATTTGCTAATATATTATATTCACTACCATCCAAACAACCTAATTATTTGGCATCAAAACAAGTACAACATTAATATGACTGGTGTAGGAAAACTGTAGTCATGCTTAGTGAAAATTAGACCTATTCCATCAGGGTTATGAGAAAAAGGTATAATTATTTAAACTAAATGAGTAAATGTACTCTGCCAAACATTCACTCTGTACACTTTTTTCTAGCATTCACTCTTTATGATAAACATATGTATGTACATATTATGTGAATTGTTTATGTTCATGCATTTCCACGGAAGGACATCTACAAAATACTTCAATAAGACCAGGATGTACTTTCACCTAAAGCAGTATGCCTGCAGAACTTATGCCCAATCATTTTCACCAATAGTGTGCTGTTATAAACTTTTAGCATTACTTGGATGGATATGGAGGCTCACACCTGTAAACTAGCATATTGGGAGGCCAAATTGGGCAGATTGCTTGTGTTTAGGAGCTCGGGACCAGCCTGGACAACATGGTGAAACCCATCTCTACAAAAACACACAAAAATTAGCTGAGCGTTGTGGTGGGCGCCTGTAGTCTCAGCTACTCAGCAGACTGAGGAGGGCAAATCACTTGAGTTTGGGAGGCAGAGGTTGCAGTGAGCCGAGACTGTGCCACTGCACTCCAGCCTGGATAACACAGTAAGATGTTATTTATAAAATATTTTTAAAATAAAGAAGAAAAAAGAAAAACTTTTAGCATTACTTGACTGACAATATTTCACTACTGCTATTTCTAAATGTTTTGTGTTCCTCCAAAATTTACACTCTGAAACCTAATCTCCAATGCAAAAGTATTAAGATGTGGGATTTTTAGGAGATGATTATGTCATGAGGGTCAAACCCTTCATGAGATTAGTACCCTTATAAACAATGTCTGAGGGAACACTTTTGCCCCTTCAACAATGTAAGGGCACAGCAAGCAATCACCATATTTGAAGCAGGCAGCAAGCCCTCACCAGACACCAAATATGCTGGTGTCTTGATCTTAGACTTTCCAGGCTCCAGAAATGTGAGAAATAAGTTTGTTTTTTACAAGTTACTCAGACTAAGGCATTTTCTTACAGTAGCCCAAATGGACTGAGACAACTACTGTGCCATATTTTTTATTGTTAAATAATTATATGCATAGTGGCTAATGAATGTTTTTTTTTCTTACACATTTTACCCACACTTGGTTTATTAAACTGTGATAGCTGAGTTCAGGGCATCAGGTTTTAGAAGTTGTGTTAGTCTGTGCTACTGTGACAAAATACCTGGAATTGTATAATTTATTAAAAACATAATGGTATTTCTCATAGTTACAGAGTTCACGAAGTCCAATATCAAGATGTCAGTAAATTCAGTATTGATGAGGTCCTAGTATCTGCTTCCAGGATGATGTCTTGAAAACTGTGCCCTCACAGGGCAGAAGGCAAGGAAGGGGATAAAAAAGGCCAACACTACATGAAGCTTCATTTGTAAAGGCCTAAATCCCACTGAGAGAGGAGCCCCATGACTTAATCGCCTCCTAAATGCCTCATTTCTTAATACTGTTGATAGTTGGGATTGTTTCAATGTCAATTTCAGGAATTTTGGAGGAAACACCAACATTCAAACCATATTAGGATTAATCACCTGGCATCTCCTATTGCCATTTGATATTAAGTCAAAAATGTGTTAAGTCATAACTATCAAGTAGCCATAATCTTGAAGAAGAATTATTAAAGAACTCCAATGGCTCCCCACAAAACCAAGAAAAAGTTCCAAACACTTATTAATAGCTGTCTTCCTCAAAATGCTTTGCAACCCTCATTTTCTACCATGTCTTCACCTTATCTTACAGTATCAACTCTAGCCAAAGTTAATTTCACACCACTTCACACTATGGTAGATGTTGCTCCCATTTTCCTTCTCTCTTTAAATCCCACCTCAAATGCCATTTGTTTACTCAAGTCTTCTACACTTGCTTAGCTCTGCAAGTATGTGATCTGACTCTTTATGTGAATATTATTTGTATTTACCTCCTCCATTAAGATGTCAGCACTTGAAGGGAATGGGAACTCAGCATAAAAATAAGCACTAAAAATATACGTGGTATGTATAAAAGTTAGAATAATGCTCGGCTGTTTACAAAATGCTTTTATATTCATTATTTCACATTTTTATCAAGGCAATATATATCATAATTCCCATTTTACAAACTGGATCTGATTTTCATAGAAATTAAGAATTAAGTCCAACGTCAAATATCCAGTAACACCAGATAGAGCCAGAATTTACAGCTAGGACTTTTTACTTCAAATCTGCAGCTTTATATCACTAAGAGAAAACAACTGAAGTAAAAAAGGCGAGTTAATCATTGCCCAAAGGTACAGGATTTTATTCAGCTCTTCTGAATCTAAATCCAGTGAATTCTTCATTCCATCAGCAGAAGCCTGGCACTATAGGCTTAAAAGAAAGTAGTTGAGGCCTAGCACAGTGGCTCACACCTGTAATCCCAGCACTTTGGCAGGCAGAGGTGGGCAGATCATGTAAGGTCAGGAGTTCGAGACCAGGCTGGGCAACATGGCAAAACCCCGTCTCTACTAAAATATATATATATAATTAGCTGAGTGTGGTGGCAGGCGCCTGTAATCCCAGCTACTTGGAGGCTGAGGCAGGAGAACTGCTTGAACCTTGGAGGCGAAGACTGTAGTGAGCTGAGATCTTGCCATTGCACTCTAGCCTGGGTGATAGAGTGAAACTCTGTCTCAAGAAAAGAAAAAGGCCTGGTGCAGCGTCTCACACCTGTAATCCCCGCACTTTGGGAGGCCAAAGTGGGTGGATCACAAGGTCAGGCGAACGAGATCATCCTAACCAAATTGTGAAATCCCGTTTCTACTAGAAATACAAAAATTAGCTGAGCAAGGTGGTGCACACCTGTAGTCCCAGCTACTCGGGAGGCTGAGGCAAGAGAATCCATTGAATCCGGGAGGCAGAAGTTATAGTGAGCCAAGATCAAGCCACTGCACTCCAACCTGGTGACAGAGCGAGACTCTGTCTCGAAAAAAAGAAAGTAGCTGATGTTTTGAATTTGTAGCTAAACAGATTGCGACAGCTGTGTGAATAGTTCCATACAGTATTTTAGTATGTTGAACATGGAAGTAACCTACCTTTACACATTGAAGTACATAAAAAATTAGCCATTAAATAAATCAATCACTGATATCATAAAAGAAAGCACAGCCTCTATAAACCAGCATTATCATATAAAATAGTGCTATGGTTCTTCAAGTCCCATAAAATTGGCCTAAATGTAGTATACACAGTGATTATGCAAACAGACTCAACATTTAATAAAATGCACTTTTAAGCCCATAAAGTACTATATTCCTACATTATACACCTAAAATTAAAATGCTATCTTTAATAAGGATAAACATGGTGACAACATCATTTATAATTACCTTACTTAACATTTTAATAATCATAGCAGGGGTTATGATATAATTTTCATCTTAGTTATTTCACAAAACTTTAAATATTTTGTTTATACATTTTTCTGTATTTAACTCTTTAAAATTGACTTTAGACTTACAAATAAAGAGAGTCTACTCCTTTTTTTCTCCAATTGCTATATATAGTAGAATCTGAATATTTTAAAGTCTTTTAAGATATTTCATTTGTGAATTAAACATGTGTCTCTTCTGGTTTCTATTTACTCATTTACCTTTAAGATTTAGCTTTGTTGAATTTGAGGGGTTTTACTGAGCAAAATTCAAAGTGATAGAAAACTAATTCCCTAATGAATTCCTAAGAAGAGATAAACAAATTTATAGACTGCCATATTTTATGAGTTCAACATAAAGAAGGTGCTGATGGAAGACTTTGTCAGATGAAAGAATATAATTTTAGATGAAATAGTGGTAGGAGATACCATAATTTTTACGTTCTTATAGTGGAATGTAAGTAACAATAACTATATAAGGCATATTGAATATAACAGGTTCTTATATAAACAAATCACAGAAATAATGAAGACTACTTGAATTTACAGGAAAAAAAATAGGAGAATTAAATTGAACTAAGTTATTCAAAACTTGAAACAGCCTGAGAACCTCTGGGCTTAAAAGGTGAGCTCTGACTGAATCTCTCTCAGAGCTTCATGTGACCTGCAAGAGCTGCAGCAGTTTGGAGTCAGATGAAAGCGAAGAAAATAACTGCCTAGGTGTGAATTTCATCTTCCCTTCATGCTTCCCTTAATGAATGGAGGAACAAAGGTGACTGTAGTAGATCACATACTATATCAATCAAGATGAAATATCAGGGCAGAGTCAGCAAAGGTAGAGTCAGAAGACTAGAAAAATGATCATGCAAGCAGCCACCAAGCAATTAATAAAATTTGTTTCAACACTGGTAGAAAGTCTAAAAAAGGCATCACTATTTTTAATAAGGATTATTTCTCTAATTATTATAGACATATATTTATAATGTAGATTTGGAAAATATGCAAAGGTGTGGTGTCAAAGAAAATACAAGTCACCCTTAATCACCTAGCTTAGAAATATTATTTTTAACACTGGGAGATTTTAAAGAAGTATTTTCTCTCACTTTATCATTTCCTCAAAAATGTTTGTATTAATATTTTTAAAGGGTTTATACAATATATATATAAAGTTTGCTTCTGCTCTTCTAACATCTAATATTAGAAGCATTTTCTTGTTACAAATTACATTAATGTTTTGTGAGATATATACTTTTAAATCTTTCAATCACTGAAAATTCTGGTTGATACAGCATAGTGAGAAAATTATACAAAGGGAATAATCCAGATGAAGAAATCTTTTCAAAGAAAATATATTAAATCTCAGTAAAAACAGTAAGAGACTGTGACAATTGAACTAAAATTTGTTCCCAGACCCCTCAGTCTCAGTATCAGAGAGGCTCTACTCTGTGCAGATAAAACCAAGAAGATGTGTCTCTGTCTCCTCCCAGATCCCAGTCTAGTGCTATGGTTTCTTCCCATGAAGAGAAGATCCCATACTAGCAAATTGTCCTTTGCCCTAAGTATATGTTACAGAAACTCTATTCCAGGCAAGCAATGCTAAGAGGTCTCAGGCTTCCTTTCTCCACCTACCCTTAATTGAGGACAGAAGCTAAACTCTGAATGCAGTGAGCTTATTATTCTGGGCCCCATCATTTTGATCCACCTCACTTATAGAATGAAAGTGTCCCGACAGGAGAGGCAAGTCAAGAAGACCAGAGGCTGTCATCCCAACCCAGCACTCCACTTACACAGTAGCTACGTTATTTCAAGAGAAGAGGGAGCTGTTTTTGGGAGTAGTGCAGACATTCTGCCCAGGGAAAAAGGCAAACCACAGGAACAGAGAGCTTTGTAGCTCTCCCCAAGGAGGCTGACTTTATTTAGAAAAAAGCATAGAAATGTTTAGAACAATGTATGGAGAACAAAGCATAAGAGTGCTAGAGAAAACAATGGTGACCTGGGTTGTAAGCAATTAAGTGGAGGTTTATAGTCATATGATAGTAAAAAAAAAATAATAATAAAAAGCATTTAACAGAGAGAATCAAGGGAAAAGGCTGCTAAAAAGGGAATACCTCTAGTCAGAGCAAAGCTCACTAAATGTCCCCAAAGACCACATATCCTAAGGGACTGAGATGGAAACTGGATCAAACTGTGGAGCAATTTATGCCCTGAGGTATTCTCTAAAATAATAGAGCCATCAGCTACAAATTAGTGGAGTCTAATAGCTGAGTGTGATAGCCAGAGAGACAGACCAGCCAGAAAATTAAAAGGATGATCTGAGAAATATGGATGCTCCTTGACTCAGGGTGAGGTTGCATCCTGATAAACCCATTGTGAACTCAAAAAATCAAAAGTTGAACTCCAAGGACTGTGAATAAAAGACAGCCAAGCTGAAACCACTATCATTTGGGGGAGAGATTTTTAGGGGGACTGCACTCTGTGACTAAGGCTGCCATCATCTACTGAGTGACTTCAGAGGCTACACACTGTGGAGAGAATAGACTGCATCGAAACAGCCAAGCCACTAAACAAATAAACAAGCAAACCAGTCCAGGGTTGGGAAAGACAAATCAACCCCCAGCATTGCATTATATTTTCTAAAAAGTCCAATTCACAGCCATACACAGGCAAACAAAACAGCAAGATAAATTGAAAGAACCCAAATATCTAACTTATCAGCCAAGGACTGCAAAGGTGCTATTATAAATAAGAACTAAAGAAAGCCACACTTAATAATTAAACAAAGGTATAATGACATTGTCTCATTAAATAGAGGATGTCAATAAAGAGCCAGATGTTATAGGAAAAAACTCAATGAATATTTCAGAGTTAAAAGTACAATTAGAGCAAAACACGTTAAACTGAAGAGTTCAAAAGTGGGTTTGAACATTTTGACTCTGATTGGTCTAGGTGTGGATCTCTTCATCTTTATTTTGAGTCTTTGAGCTTTCTGGATATGTAAATTAATTGAGTACACCTTGAAAGTAGCAAAACCAGCAGACTTATCACATTCAGGGGATCCCAATAGATTAACAGCTGACCTCCTATATGAAACAATGGATGTCAGAAGGCAATGTATGCCATAGACAAAGTGCTGATAGAAAAAAAAAGGAATTGTTAATCAAGGATATTATGTCCAGAAAAATTATATTTAAAAAAATAAGGTGAAATAATATTCCCAAATAAATGAACATTATGAGAATTTATTGCTAGCTTACCTGCTTTTCAAGGAATACTAAAGGTGTTCTTCAGGCTGAAAACAGTGATATCAGACAAATATTTGGATCCACATATAAAATACAAAGAAATAAAAGTAAAGATAATTGTAAAAGTTAGTATAATTGCATATTTATTCTCTTTTCATCTCATACCTGATACCGAAAGAAATTACATAAAATAGTATGGATATACTACATGTATATAGTATCAATTTTTATTGTTCACAAGTAATTACGTTTTATAAAATCACCAACAATTTTGAATGAGCCATTTCACATAGTGGAAAAAACAGATTTTGGTTCCTGTGAGTCTTTGACTACAATATTTTTATCAACCAATCAATGCATAACCTTGTTTTATATGTACTTCCTTTTAAATGTGAATGGATTATACAATTCAATCATAAGGCTGAGATTGTCAGAATGGTTCAATTAACAAGGTCCAACTATATATTGTCTATAGGATACATACTTTACACACTTTAGATTCAAATATATAAATAGATTGAACAAAAAAAAGAAGGAAGAAAGGAAACACCATTAAACAGTAACAGGAAGCATAAGAGAATTGAGCAACTACACTAATATCAGGCAAAATAAACCCATAAACCAAAAATGTAAAGAGAGCTTAAACAGGGAAATCTTAAAATGGCAAAAGGGTAAATACACCAGTACAATGTAACACTAATGATATGCACACAAAATAAACCTGAAAGACTTGGGGGGAAAAAAAGCTGATAATTTAAAGAAAAAAATAGACGATTTAACAAAAGCAGTCTGAAATTTCAATATCACACTTTCCTAATGGATAAATCAACTAGGCCGAAATGCAAGGATATTGAAGATTCAAGCAACATTATAAACTAGCTAGACCTAGCCTATCTATAGAAGACTCCTCTCTACAGCAGCAGTGTACACATTCTTCTCAAGTACAACAGATCATTTTCTAAGATAAGTCCTATAACAGGCCATAAAATAATCCTTAGTAAAGTTAAAAATAAATAAAATTGTACAAATCATGTTGTTTGACCACAAGGAAATGAACTTATAAGTCAATCACTGAATGAAATTTGAGAAATTAAAAAAATATATAGAAAATTAAGCAATATACTCCTGAATAACATATGAAGTAAGAAATCACAGGAATATTAGCACATATCTGAGATAAATGAAAATAAAAACATGGCATACCAGTATTTACTGCATTCAGCTAAAGTAGTGCTCAGATGGAAGTTTATGTCAGTGCTTATTTTTAAAGGAGGAGCTCTAACCAATAACCATAGCTTCTATCTTTAGACACTGAAAAAAAAGAAGAACAAACTAAGCCTTCAGAAAGCAAAGAAAGGAAACAAAATCATAGTAGGAAATAATAAAATAGTGATTAGAAAAATAGAAAAAAATCAATAAAACGATAAGTAGGTTCATAGAAAAGATTAACAAAATTGGCAAATCTTTAGTAAGACTGACGAGAGAAAAAGACAGACAAGACCAAAATTACAAAAATCAGAAATAAGAGAGAGGACCTCATTGCCAATCTTACAGAAATTTTTTTAAAAAGACAAAGTATTATGAAGAAATACCATACACAACTATACACTGATAAGTTAGACAACTTAAATAGATATATTTCTAGGAATATATAACCTCTGAAACAGACTCCAGAAGAAATAGAAAATTTTAATACACTTGCAATGAGTAAAGTGATTGAACTAGTTAGTTAATATTGCCATAACAAACTCCACAGCCTGGGTGGCTTAAACAAGGGAAATTTATTTCTCAGATTTCTGGATGCTGGAAGACTCAGATCAAATATCAGGTTTAATCTTCCAAGACTTCTCTCCTTTATTTGCAGATGGGCATATTCTTGCTGTCCTCACACAGCTTTTTCTCTATATACACATAGACCCTTGCTGTCTCTTCCTCTCCTTAAAACGATACCAGTTCTATTGGAATAGAGCTTTAGCCTTATTTAACCTTAACTACCACTTTAAATGCCCCGTCTGCAAATAGAATTACATCAGCTTAAGGTTTCAACACATGAATTTTGAGGGGATACAATTCACTCCATAACAATTAGTAATTTTAAAATCTTACACAAAGAAAAGGACAGGCCCAAAATGTTTCACTGGTGAATTCTACCAAACATTCAAAGAAGAACTTATATCAACATTTCAGAAACTTTCCAGAAAATAGAATAGGAAGGAATACTTCCCAATTCATTCTATGAGGTCAGTATTACACTTATACCAAAACCAGACAAATATATAACAAGGAAACTATAGATCAAAACTGCTGATAAATATCAGAGATTTTAAAATTCTCAACAAAATACTAACAAACTAAATCCAGCAACATGTAAAATGGATTATACACAATAGAACAATGAGATTTTCACTAGAAATGCAAGGATATGTTAACAATTAAAAATTAATAGATTAAAACAAATAAAATAAAGAATACCACACAATAATTTTAATTAACCCTGAAAAACCATTTATCAAAATCCAACACCCTTTTATGAAAATAAATAAATAAACCAAAACCTAGGGTTAGAAAACAGCTTTTTTTTTTTAATCTGATAAAAGGCAGCTAAGGAAAAAAATAGCTGACATCATATTTAATAAAGAAAGATGAAAGTTTTCAAACTAAAATAAGGAACAAGACAAAGATGGCCAATCTAACCACTTCTATTTGACATCAAACTACATGTTTCAGCTGGGGAAAATGATAAAGTAAAAGAAATAGAAGGTATCCAGGCAGAAAAGAATAAAATTCTCTATTTGCAGATTCCGCAATCTTCTATGTAGAAAACTCTAATATACATAAAACTATCAAAACTAATAAACAAGTTCAACAAGGTTATAGGATATAGGAGCAATAAACAAGTGTCAATTGGAGAAAGAATTTTAGAGAGATGGCAGAATAAGAAGCACCAGGAATCCTTCTTCCTACCTAAACAACAATTGTAATTGCACCGGAAGAATCTGACTAATACAAGTATTCTGGAGCTCTGGAGAGCTTGGAGAATAAACTCACTTAATTTTGGTCCATTTCAGATCTTAGCATAATAGTAGCTACCTATCCCTGTCCCCATAGCCGATGGCAGTGCACATGTTCCTGGAGCAGCTTGCCCATAGCTTATGGAAGTCAGAGTGGGAAAAAAGAAGCCTATTTTCCAAATACCAGGGATTTGTGCTCTGATTACCGATTGCTGCTTCTGATCACAGAAGTGCAGAGAAGGAGGTGGCTGGCTATTGTTTTTGTACCTCCACGCATTATTGCAAGCCCTTCCCCACCAGCCACAATGATTTCTAGGGGATTTAGAAGGCTAGTATAATTTTCCCATCACTTAATTTTTCTCTTTTTCCTCTTTTGGGCATCAAACATTAAAGAAATTCAGAACATTCAAAAGCAACTGGATTTAGGAGGAAAATTAGAAAGTGACCACACATGCCAAAATTGAAAGGTGCAGGCTCAGAAGAGACCAGAAAATACCTTAAATTTATACCTCAGGCTAACACTTGGCACATAGACAGCCTACAACAATAGGAAAACAAAAACAATAAACGAAGACAACTTTTTAAAAACCACAGCAAATGCTGGGGAAGAAAGAAAATCTGACTTCTGGAGTTACCACATGATTAGATTCAAATGCCTAGTTCTCAACAACAAAATCACAAAGCCAACAAAGAAACAGAAAAGTATGGTCCATTCAAAGAAAAAAAAAATAAATCAAGATAAATTGTCCCTAAAAAAGACTTGCTATCAGATCTGCTAGAGAAGCACTTTACAATAATCATATTAAATATGTTCATATAACTACAAGAATAAGTGAAGAAAGCCAAAAAGGAAGAAACAGAAAACAATGTTGAACACTATGGAAAAATCAATAAAGAGATAGAAAATCCAAAAAGAAATGTGGAGCTGAAACATATAACAAATGAAATGAAAAATTAAGTAAAGGGATTCAAAGGCATACTTGAGCAGGCAAAGGAAACAAACTTACTTGAAGATAGGGTGCTGAAAATTATAAAATTTGAAATATAAAAAGATTTAATAAAATATTAAACAAAGCCTATGAGATCTCTGAGACATCAACAAGCAGACAAGTATCATGGGAATACCATAAGGAAAAGAGAGAGAAAGAGTAAGAGAATATTTGAAGAAATAATGGCTTTCCACATGAGATTTCCATCATTACAGTTTCTTTTAGTCTTTTATTATTATTATTTTTGGAGAGCAGCCATAAATCAAAACAGCCACTCTCCCAGAAAAGATCTGAATGGGAGAAAGATTAGGTTTGGGGGAGTAGGGGGGTGAGTGTCAGGTGAGACAAAAAAGGAAGTGAAACCAAAATGCGTAAAACAAGAAATTTATCGCTCACAGGTTTCAGAGAGGTTAGAGGTACTGATGGGAGGCTGACTGGAATTCCAAAGGCATCAGGGAGCTCAACCAAAGGGTGGGAGCAGAAGAGAGCAAGAATATCTGTGTCATTATGCCTTAAATAAAGTCCATGGGCATTATTCCTTAGGTTTTCCTGTGGAGGTTGTAGATTTTCTAGCTTAAATAAAACACATATAAATGAGTAAACTTATTTAGATGACTGATGCTCACCACTAGGTCTTTTTATAGTAATCAACTATGAGGTGTGTTAGGGTTTGGATCACTGGGAGAAGGAGCAAACAAACTACATCTAAAGAACCACGCAGGGAGATGAAGTTTTAACTAGGTAAAAGGTGACGGGATACAACTGATTTCAAACAACTTGTATCAAGTCTAAAGGAGAATACTAAGGTGGTGACTATGTTAAACGAATTTATGATACCACATGTAGTGAAAGACATGAATATAAACATCCAAGAAGTACAAAGACCTTCAAGTAAGATGAAATCAAAGAGACCACAGTGACACATATTACCTTCAAATTTTTGCAAACCAAAAACAGAATCTTGAAAACTGTAAGACATAAGCAACTTGTTTCACACAAGTGATCCTCAGTAAGATTACTATGAGATTCTCATCAAAAATTAAGGAGGCCAGAAGGCAGTAATGCAAATTGTACAAGGAGCTAAAAGGAAAAACAAAAAACTGTAAACCAACTATCTTATAGCTCACAAAATTATCCTTCAAAAATGAGGAAAAATTATGACATTCTCAGATATACAAAAATTAAGGTGGTTTGTTAATACTAGATCTGCTCTGAAAGAAATATACAAGAGAGTCTTACAGGGTAAAATGACAAGACACTGGACAGTAACTCAAAGCCATGATAAGAAATAAAGATTTCATTATTGATAAATACATGAACAATTACAAAAGCTAATGTTATAGTAGCAATAGTTTGCAATTCATTGTTTTCTACATAATTTAATATACTAACACATTAAAAAATAGACAAAAGCTAGTATCATTTTAACTTTAGTATGCAACTCCACATTATGTTTTCTGAATAATGTAAGAGACTAATCCATTTAAAAGAATTATGTTTTTGGCACATTATACATGAAGGTATAATTTTGGAACATTAGCAACTGAAAAACGTAGGAACAGATCTGCAAAGGAGCAGTTTTGTATGCTATTCGAAGTTGTGAGCTCATAATTTTATGTTGCTTTGGCATCCATTTTGAATACAGGTTTAATTTTATCATAAAAGAAGCAGGGCTTAGTCACCCTTTGCATAGTTTCCAGTTCTCTACCTCCTCTACTTGTACCCACTTGCTCTAAACCCATTAATTAGAATTCCCTACAGGAAACCCATCAATTAGAAGTCCCTGCAGGAAACCCAACTGGGTCACACTCTGGACCCCAAAAAAGGGTTTGGCTTATAGGTTCTTTTCTCTCTCTTTTGCTTCCCTCCCACTGGTTGAGTGTGCCCTGGATGGCTTTCCTCCTGTTGGCTCAGCAAGACATGCTGCTCTCTGTTCTTGGGCAAGTAATAAAACTGTTTCTGTTATCTGATGGGCTTTGCTGTGCTGCCTCCTCTATGTCTCTCCTTACTGGCAATCGGAATCTAACTCTCTGCCCATTCCGGGCTTTCCTAGAGAGTGGCTGTCTTGGCTTGGGGCCACTTACCAAAAAGAAACTTTAAGACAAAAAATTAGAAAATTACAACAGAAGTTAAGCTGGTATAAATTCAAATTATAGTGCTATAACTTCAGGATGTTAAATGTAATCTCTATGGTAACCACAAAGAAAACAGCCATAAAATCCCCACAAATAAAATAATTGAAACGTTTCAGTATTAAAAAAAAATTGACTAAACACAAAAGAAGACAGTACTGCTGGAAATGAAAAGAATATCTACAAGATATGTGGAAAAGAAATAGCAACAAAACAGAAGTTAATGCTTCTTCATTAGTAATTAATTTAAATTAAATGGATTAAACTCTCCAATAAAAAGACAGATTAGCAGAATGGGTTAAAAGCCAAGATCTAGCTATATCCTGTCTGCAAGGGATTCATTTTAGGTCCAAACTTTCAAGTAAACTGAAAGTAAATAAAAGAAAAAAGTTCATGCAAATAAGAAAGAAATCAGGGATGGCTATACCAGCAGACAAAATTGACGTTAAAAGTTTACCAGAGAGAAAGCAGGTCCTCAAATATTAGTAAACATTTCAATATTCCAAGCAGTTATAATTATTGTAAACATTTACACACTGAGTAACAGACCATCAATGGTCTGACCAGCAAAAACTAACAACATTGAATCAAGAAACTGACAGTTCTGCAATATTAGTTGAACACTTCAATGCTCTGCATTTCAATAATGGACAGAACCACCTGAGAGAAGATAAGTATGAGAAGAGAATTTACACATGATAATAAAGTAACTAGATCTAACAAACATAGAGCACTCTACATACATATTCTTCTTAAGCAGACATGGTACACTTTCCAAGATAGACTATATTTATGCCGCAAATTAAATCTTAATAGATTCAAAAGATGCAAAGTATCTTCTCTGACTACAATGAGATGAAGTTAGAAATTAATAACAAGAGAAAAACCGGAAAATTTAGAAATTGTTGGAAATGAAACAACACAATTAATCAATGGATCAAAGAAGAAATTACAAGGAAAATTTAAACATACTAAGAGATGAACGAAAACAGAAACACAACATACCAAAATTTATGGAATGCAATGAAAGCCATGCTAAGGGGAAAAATTATATACATGTATATATTAAAAAATAAGAAAAGTTGTGTGTGGTGTCTCATACCTATAATCCCAGCACTTTGGAAGGCCAAGGTGAGCAGATCACTTGAGATTAGGAGTTGGAGACCCATATGGCCAACATGGTGAAACCTCATCTCTATTAAAAATACAGAAATTAGGCTGGGCATGGTGGCTACACATGTAATGCCAAAACTTTGGGAAGCCAAAACGGGCTGATCACCTGAGGTCAGGAGTTTGAGACCAGCCTGGCCAAGATGGTGAAACCAAAAATATTAGCCGGGTGTGGTGGTGGCACATGCCTGTAGTCCCAGGTACTCAGGAGGCTGAGGCAGAAAAACTGCTTGAACCTGGGAGACGGAGGTTGTAGTGAGCCAGCACCACACTATTGCACTCCAGCAACAAGAACGAAACACCTTCTAAAAAAAACCCACACACGGAAATACGAAATTAGCCAGGCATCATGGCACGTGTCTGTAAGTCCTGCTACTCAGGAGGCTAAGGCAGGAGAATGGCTTGAACCTGGGAGAAGGAGGTTGCAGTGAGCTGAAACCACACAACTGCACTCCAGCCTGGGCAACAGAGCAAGATTCAATCTCAAAAAAACAAACAAACAAAAAAAAAACTGAACATCTCAAATCATCAACCCACCTTTACAATTTAAGGAACTACTTAAGAACAAACTGAACCCAAATCTAACAGAAGGAAGGAGATAACAAAGGTAAGAGCAGAGATAAACAAAATAGAGAATAGAAAAACAATTTTAAAAATCATAAAGGCTGGCTGCAGTGGCTCATGTCTGTAATCCCAGTCACGTGGGAGGCCAGAAGTGGGCAGAATACCTGAGGTCAGGAGTTTGAGACCAGCCTGGCTAACAAGGTGAAACTATGTCTCTACTAAGAATACAAAAATTAGCCAGGCGTGGTGGCATAATCCCAGCTACTCAGGAAGCTGAAGCAGGAGAAATGCTTGAACCTGGGAAGCAGAAATTACAGTGAGCGGAGATCCTGCCATTGCACTCCAGCCTGGGTGACAGGAGTGAAACTCTATCTAAGAAAAAAAAAAAAAAAAAAAAAAATCAATAAAATTGAAAATTGGTTATTTGAAAAAGTAACAAAACTGACAAACTTTTATCTAGATGAACTAAGAAAAAAGAGAAAAATCTCAAAGTACAAAAATCAGAAATGAAAATAGGGATACAACTCTTTATTCTACAGAAATAGCAATTATTATAAAAGAGTAGTATGAATGATTATATGCCAATGTATTGGAGAGTATGGATGAAATGAACAAATTCCTAGAAACACAAAACCTATGAAAATTAATCATGAAACAGAACATCTGAGTAGATCTATAGCCAATAATATGGAAATGCAAGAGACCCAGATTAACTAATGTGATCTTAAAAAGGAACAAAGTTAGAAAACCTTAATTTCAAAACTTACTATAAAGCTACAGTAATTAAGACAGTGTGGTACTATATAGACATGTACATCAATCTAATAGAATTGAGAGTCTAATAATAAATTCAATTATAGTTAATTGATTTTCAACAATGGTATCCCAACAACACAAGGATGAAATAGTATTTTCAACAAATGTCTTTTCAACCGAAGTTTAAACAAGTGAACATCCACATGTAAGAGAATATAGTTGAATTCTCTTTATACCTTACACCAAAATTAACTCAAAATGGATGATAGATGTAAATTTCAAGGCCAAAATCATAAAATTCCTGGAAGAAAACATAAGAAAAATAAGAGTAAATGCTCATTATCTTGTGTTTGGTAATGACTTCTTAGATACAACAATCAAAGTATAAGCAATGAAGAAATTATAAATTTCCTCTTTGAAAAATTGATAAATCAGACTTAATCAAAATTAAAAGCACTCATGCTACAAATTATACCATTAAAATGTAAACAGATGGAGCTACAAAATGGAAAAATTTTGAAAATTATATAAAAAATATAAGAAATATATAAAGAATCTTACAACTGAATAATAAAAAGTTAAATAAATGAATTTAAAATGGGCAATGAATATGAATAGACATTTAAAGAAAATATGCACACGAATAATATGCAAATGAAAAACACAACATCACTATCAGGAAAATGCAAATTAAAATCACAATGTGGTATAACTTCACAGCTACTAAGACAGCTATAATAATAATCACAACATTTTAAAATCAAGATAACAAGTATTAGCAAGAATGTGGAGAAGTGGGAATTTCTCATATACTGCTGGTAGAAATAAAAATGGTACTATGGAAAACATTTTGGTAGTTCTTTTAAACATTAACATACAGTCACTGTGGGACCCAGTAATTCAGCTCCTAGTTATATACCCAACAGCAATGGAAACACATATCCAACCTAACGCATGAGGCACTTAAAACCTAGATGACATGTTGATAGGTGCAGCAAACCACCATGGCATATGTATACCTATGTAACAAAGCTGCATGTTCTGTACATGCATTCCAAAACTTAAAGTAAAATAAAAATAAAAAATGAAAACATACCTAAACAAAATCTCATATACAAATGTTTCATAATTCATAACAATAAAAAAGTAGAAATGTTGCAAATGAATGGACAAATATATGTATATGATACAATAGTATTTGGCAATAAAAATGGATTAACTATTGATACATACAACATTGATGAACTTTCGACATATAAAAGAAACCAGTCACCAAAGGTCACATGCTGTATGATTCCATTTATATAACATGCTCAGCATAGGCAAATCTATAAAATGGAAAGTAGATGAGTGGTTTTAAAGAGTGAGGAGGGAGGGAAAAATTAGGAATGACTCCTTATGAATGTGAAGCTTCTTTTTTGGTGTGATAAGCGTTCTAACATTGAAATGTAGCAATGGTTGCACAATTAACTGAATGTACTAAGAACATTGAATTGTAAAGTTCAAATGAGTGAATTTTGTGGTATGTGTATTATATTTATATCTATCTATATCCATTCCATGTGATTTATTTCCTGACAACATTCATTTAGACATTTATTCTATTGTGCAGTTTCCACAATTCACCATTTTCATTACATGGTCTTTTCTTCATAACTGCATACAGTCTTTTAATTCATTTAGTAAATTACTTTGACTACATTTTCATTTTTGTTTTTTTATGTAAAGGATGTCTTTTTAACCTGATAATTTAAGGTCAGTTTGTATGGATAGGGAATTCTTGAATTATAATAATTTCTTCCTTCTAAATCTTCTACTTGAAACTTTCTACTAATATTTTACATAGTGAAAAAATGTGATAAACTTTATGAAGAAAATTCATTTCAGAATGCAAATAATTTTTAAATTTTTAAAACTTTTTTCTTAAATTGATTTCCCAGTTTTTTTTTAATTTCCCAATTTACCGTGATGTATGTGTGCACGTGTGTATGTGTGCCTGTGTGTATAAGGTTTTTTACCTTAATTTTTCTAAGTATTCTGGGATGTATTTGTGTCCAAAGACCTTAGTATTCTGGAATACATTTGTGTCCAAAGACCTAAATGTTTCTTCAGCTTTGGGAATTTTTTGATTTTTGTTACATATTACTTTCTTATATAATTTTTCTTCTGTAAGATTTTTCTCTTTTTTCCTAAATGGTTCTCACCTTATTTACTCTTCATAATTATCCTTTGGATGTCCAAATATTTTTGGTTTTGCTTCAGTTTTCAGCATGTTGTTTTTTTGTTTTCTCTGAATATACAGAAATTTTGCTTTTATTTAAAGTAATCTTTATTTCAGATTGTTCCTGTTTTAAGTATTAAATGTATTTTTTAAGTTTTGGAGGAATAAAATATAGTTTTTAAAATTTCTTTCTTGAAGAAATATACAGAGAAAGACCTTAATGCTGATTCTTCACAGTGTCCTTCTTTTGAACTACTAGTCCTTTTCATACATGTAATATTTATCAGTTTTTTCATGCTTAGGAGAAAGCAATTTTCTGTGTGTTCTATATCAGTTTGTTTGTTGGGGGAAGTCTCTAAAATTATGTGTTTACTTGTCCATTTTGTTAGTTTTATTCCAAAAGGGCGGAGATTTTAAGATATCTGATGATTGAAACTTGTTATTTTAAAATTCCACTTACACATTAGAAATAAGAATAAAGCTACAGCTAACCTAGCCCTTTGACAGGGAGCTGTCTCATTTTGCCAAAAGTTTAACACCCACATTTCTGCAATTGGTTATTTCTATGAAGTTCAAATTTCCCTTAAGTGGATCTACCATGGACAGTATGCCTTACATTTCTCAGCCATCCATCCATGATTAGTATGAGTTCCATGATCTATCATTTTATGGTTATCAAATTTGCGAAAAAGGACTGATCTAAGGAAAACTATTCCAGAGCCTATCTTTAATGTAGTTCTGACTCTTTCAAATTTGAGTGTGTCTGTGTGTTGGCCCAATGAGGACTCTATTCTATGTTCTCTTCAGACAAATTTAATTTGCATGTGAAGATTTATAAATTGAATAGACATTATTTTTTAGCATGTACATTTTTAGCATCTTATTTTTCAGTGTTGATCTAATTTTGCTACTTTATATGCTCTTATATTAATAGAAAATATGGAGGGCATAGCATTCTATGTATGATTACAATTGTCTTTTGTGACCAAAAATCTCTATAAACTCCTCCTTGTTTTCTGAAGTTTGGTACACTATCCTGCATTTTCCTTATATATTCTTTTTTATCTACTTCTGCATTCTATCATGCCCTTTAAAATGTGTCCTCCATATCACTATTTCAATGTTCTTCAATATCAGTTACACTCTTCATTTATTTTCAATGCATTTTTGTATTCTCCTCATATTTAAGCTTCCTTAAATTGTCTATAGTCTAAAGCTGATTCAAAACAATTTTCTGAAGTGAATCCTTGCACCTCCAACTGGTAATCTTTTAGATCATCTCTGAATGATTGTCCATAGCTAATATTCTTAGAATATATTAATTTATTATGAAAAGCCACTCCATGAAACTCATCATTACAACCATTACAAAGATATTATTGATAACATCATTTAATGCATCTGCTTATGTTCTTTGATGAGCTTCATCAGTTAAAATCCTTCCTTAGTACCAATATAGTTGTACGTCTTTGTCTTTAATATTTGGTTTTAGTGAATCTCAAAAAATCTTCAGTTACACAAATGAAAATAAATATGTCTTTCACTTAGCTATTTGAAAGCTTAAATATGAATGTGTAACTCGACATCAGCCAGTGAGTTATTATAGCATGTATTTTGGCATATTCCTGGCTCCATTTATCTCCTCAATGTTTATTCTTTCTTATTTCTTCCAACTTTAATTTATACTCTTTTGTCATATTTTGTTTCTCCTTGTAAACTGGTTTAAATCTTTTCGGGAAAGAAGAAAATATAAATACATCAAATGAAGTGGGAATTAAGCCTGGCTCAGGCATTCTTTTGCCTCTTATTCATATTTTCTGTGCTTTTGTCTTTTGTATACTATATAACTATTTAAATTGAGAACAGGAGAAAAAATCACAGCAGGCTCTGCTGTGCTGTTATCTTGATCTTGAATGTTTCTCTAAAGAGATATGCTACTATTATGACTTTGAATTCATATATACTCTATAACTTTTGCTATTCTTAAATTTTAAAATTTAGTCTATTATAATTGACGTTTCTATTTGAATGTTTATTTTCTATTATGATAGTAACCAAATTTTAAATGCTACAGGTTTTTATAAATATGAAGCCAAGTAGATTTTGTACTTCCTAAAATTTTCCTCAATTTCCTTACCTATGCAGGGTTTATAACATTCCTAAATTATGAAATCTTGAATTTCAAATAGAATTTGACTCTTGTTGCCTTGAAGGTTTTAATGAATACTGATATGGTATTTTTAAAATCTTGCTTATCAAACTAAAAGTGTTTCAGAGAATGTTAATCAATTTATACTAAATGTATTTAAAAAAAAAAAAAAACTATGTCAGCCTAGGCCTGGTGGCTCAAGTGACTCTTCTGCCTTGGCCTCCCAAAGTGTTGAGAGGCCAGGGCAGAAGAGTCACTTGAGCCCAGGAGTACAAGTCCAGCCTGGGAAACGTCTCTTCTCTCTAAGTCACCCAAAATTAGCTGGGCATGTTGTCACATCCTGTGGTTCCAGCTACTCAGAAGGTTAATATGGCAGGATCACTTGAGCCTGGGAGGTTGAGGCTGCAGTGAGCTGTGATCACACCACTACACTCCAGTCTGGGTGATAGAGCAAGATCCTGTCTCTAGGGGAAAAAAATGGAAGGAAGAAAGAAAGGAAGGAAGGAAGGAGGGAGGGAGGGAAGGAGGGAGGGAGGGAGAGAGGGAGAGAGGGAGGGAAGGAAGGAAGGAAAACTATGGCAAAAGTATTGCTGTTTCTAAACAATATCTGTAAAATATCTTAAAGTACAAAGGCAATTTAGAAGCTACCGATGTTAGCTTCTACACAACAATGCCCTACACAACTTTTAAACAGGAAAATTCATTGTTAAAGGGCTGTGTGCTCTGTATTCCTATTCCAGCTGAAACGATCAAAGAGGAGGAAGGGCTTAAAAATGAGATGTGTGATTGTGCGTATTTGCCCCTCAAAAAGCTTACACGTTACCACAAAACATCAGTAACTATGTAAACAGAAAAAAAATCACATGAAATTTTGAGGTTTTTCCAAATCTCCTTTTTCTTAATTCTTAAAAGAATAAAGAAAAATATATATACATTTGCAAAGACTGTTGCAGGACACAGGAACCGGAATCCAAATGAGAAGCATTAATACGTATGAGGCAGACATTGCATGAATCTTTTCTTTGAAATAATGTGACCAGCTTAATTAATTCTAGCTAGAATATATTAACAGTTTATAACAGTTTAATATTCAGGTGAATCCTCCTTCTCATGCTGTAGAACTCATGAATAAGGCATATGTGTCAGTTCATGTCACTTAACTACAGATATATGCAGTGAAGGAAGGTGCAGTTACTTCTGATCCAACATTATAGATTTTTCTGTCATCAGAACAAAGGCTACACTTTGTTCACACATGTATGAATTGTACTCACTGAAGTGTAGTTATATAGGAAAGATTTGCTAAAGGAGCAGAAAGAAGTCATTTCAATTAATGTTAATTTTTAGAAAATAAGCTGAATATTTTGCTTCACAGTTCCTCACCAGCATGTAGGTTCACAAGCATCTTTGTACATAGTTTCTGTGTGGATTTAATTTTGTCAGACTAAAATGTGCTTTCATATGCCTCATTATGCAATCAAAATAAAGGCCTACGTAGGTATGGTAAATAATATTTGGAATTAAACATTCAGTGAGACTATTCTATTAGTCCAACAGTCAGAATTTATTTGCTTTGATGATCAAGGTTGAGTGCCAAAGACCTCACAATACCAACAAACATACATTTGAAGGTGAAGTGTTGTGATCTGTTTGGCAAATGTTTTTAATTCATTAGAGATTTGCCATGTTGGATGAGTAAAAAAGGTACATTAAAAAAAAAAACTATTAAGTAGTGCCTCTGCTCCATAAAATGATAAACTGTAGGCATTGTTTTCATTCAGTATGAACAATCTCATTGTTCTGTATTCTGAATAATATGTTACTAAACTGTCTGTAAAGAGAGAGTTTCAAAAAGTACTCAGAATTATTTAGTTCACATTCAGTAAGGGTATGCAAACGCAGGTCAAAGAAACCCTATCACAGAATATAATAATGAAAGGAAGTTTGAAGGCCATTTAGTTAAGTTCAGGCACTGAGGGATATGAACCTTTCTTAAAAGAGAGGAGTCTTGGACAAGTAATTTAACTGTTTGCAGTCTTTGGGAAAAAAATGTAAGAAATATATACAGAAATATGTATAAAATACATATATTTTGAAAAGGGATAAAGATTTAAAAATGAATTTTAAAGTAAAATGTGAGGCAGAGAATGAAATAATATGGCATCAGTATGTAACTATTAGGGGCTTCATGGAGTATTTTAAGAGAGAGAGAGAAACCAGGTGATTGTCAAATGGCAGAGAGAGAGACAGCAAAGATAAAGAGAACTGGAGCAGAAATGTGAATGCTTAATGACACCGAACAAATTATTCATAAAAGCTAGTGTTAGATTACTTAATAAAAAGATAATGCATATTCCTAAGCCACCAGCAAAGCATCTGCATCAAACTAGGGAGACGGATAAAGGCAAAGGTAAAAACAAAAAGAATTAGAAAGCAAGAGAGAGAGAGAATTTTTAAAAGAATTTAGTATTCCAAATATGAGAAAACAGAATAGCATCAATGGGATCTTCTTGTTGCATACTTCCTTCATTGCTTGTTTTAACTTTTAAATTTTGAATTATATACAGAAATGCATGTATGTTTATCTGTGTGTGCTTAAGTTCTAAAAAACTCACAGTTTGACCCTAAGAAGGAAAAAAAAAGTGTAGCCGTTGGAATTTGTGGTTAGACAGGAATATTTCTTAGAAAACAATAGTCTCCAACTCAAATTTGAAGGAAAACTATAGGTGGATTGCTAGAGAATAGTCTAAAGGGAAATTAAGTCGGATAAGTTAGCATGAATAAATAAGAGGAATAAATTAGATAGTACTAAGAGTCAAAAATTTAAAACTGCAGAAATTAACTAGAAAAGGAATATAGCAATTGATGATTAGTAAAGTCATGCTACAGTAATTTTTAGATTAGAGGAAAAATAGGACCGGCAAGACAAAGAAAATAGAACAGTCAAAACAGTTTTGAAAAAGAAAAAAGGCTGAAAGAATCACATTATCTAACACTTACTATATAGTTACTGTAATCAAAACTATATATTTGTGAAAGAGTATACATAAATCAGTAGAACAGAATAGAGACCCAGAAATAGACCCACATAAATATAGACTACTGATTTTTTCTTTCCTCAAGGGAATTGTTTCTCTGCCTTTCTAAAAAATTAGGTACTTTCTTTGCTTACAAATTTTCATCATATGGTGTTGGAAAAATCAGAAATTTATAAGCCAAAAAATGTCCTTGACCTAACAGAGAATGTATATCCAGAATACACAGGGCACTTTCAACAGAAACTCAACAGTTAAGAAAACAAACAACCCAATTAGAAAATATGCCAGAAACTAAAGTTACTTCACCAAAGAACACATATAGATGGCAAGTAAGTACATAAAAATATGTCTGACATTATTAGCCATGGTAGGAATGCAATTAAAACCATTACGAGATACCACCACACATGTTAGAATGGCTAAGAAATACTGATAGTACTAAATGTGATAAGGATGCAGAGAAACAATGCCAATCCTTGCATAAAATAGCACAGTTAGACTAGAAAAACAATCTTCACTTTTTAAAATAATGTTAAACATATACTTAACATACAACCCAGCAACTGCATTGTTGGGCATATATCCTAGATAAATGAAGACTTACGTTCAAATAAAAACCTACATGTGATATTTGTGATCTTCCCAAACTGGAAATATGCTACATTTCCTTCAAGGAGTGAATAAATGAATAAACTATGGTGTATATATACAATGGACTATTATTCAGCAATAAAAAGAAACTATTGATATACACAACAGGTGACTAAATTTCAAGGGCATTATACTAAATGAAAAAAAGCAAATTCCAATGGTCACATACTATATGATTCTATTAATATAACAAGTTTAATTTCAAATGATATTGATAGAGAACAGATCAGTGGTTGCCAAGGGTTAAGAGTTGGAGGAAAGTATGATAATTAAGAGGTAACATGAAGAAGTTTTTAAATAGTTATGGACCAATCTGTATCCTGATTGTGGTGCTGCTTGCATTGGTTGCTTTAATCTACACAAGTGGTAAAATTTTGTAGAACTATACACACACATACCAACAAAACTCCAAATAGATATTGTTGAAATATGACTGAGGTCTGAGTTTGAGTTAATAATATTGTACCAATGTCAATTTCCTAATTTTGACAATATGCAATGGTTATGTAAGATATTATCACTGGGAAAATTTGGGTGAAGAGTACTTGAAAACTACCATTTTTAAATTTATTGTCAGTTTTAAACAAATGCAAAATAAGGAGACACTAAAAAGCAGTAAGAATAATCTAAATATACACAGCAGAGAAATACATTTAGCCTAAAATCATTCTAGCAATAAATTTTGTAAAAATTTCCCCAACAGGCCGAGTACCATGCCTCACATCTATAATCCCAGCACTTTGAGAGGCCGAGGTGGGTGGATCACGAGGCCAGGTGTTTGTTCGAGACCAGCCTGACTAATATGGTGAAAACCCGTTTCCACTAAAAATACAAAAATTAGCTGGACATAGCGGTGCATGCCTGTAGTCCTAGCTTCTCGGGAGGTTGAGGCAGGAGAACTGCTTGAACCCCGGAGGTGAAGGTTGCAGTGAGCCAAGACAGCATCATTGCACTCCAGCCTGGGTGAAAGAGCAAGACTCCGTCATAAAAAAAAAAAAAATCCCCAACAATCTGCGTATTTATCCACTTTTAGTCCCAGGTTGCCAGTATTTCTGTGATGTATTTCCATCTCTATACCTGGCTTCTGTTGAGATGTCTGATTAGGTTCTTTGTTCACACTCATACTAATCTTATCAAATGGTAGCCTGACCACATCTTTTGTATTCCCTGCAGTATGCACAGGCTGAGACTTTTCCAAATCTCTATGTTTCGGTTCCTTTCTGCTTAATGATTCTTTCTCTTCAATTCCTTTCACTCATCATACTTTACTATAAGCAGTCACAAGGAACCAAGCTGCTCCTTTAAAACTTAGATTTTTTTTTTTAGCTAAATATCCACATGCATTGCTTGCAAATTCAACCTTCCACAAAATGGTAGAATATGAATACAATTCAGCCAAGTTACTTGCCACTTTATAACAAAGGCTGCCTTTTCTCCATTGTCCAATAATATGTTCCCCCATTTTTGTCTGAGATCACATGAGAACAGCCTTTATTGTCCATATTTCTGCTGACATTACATGATCATTTACATATTCTCTAATAAGATAGAGACTGAGATCTTTCTAGCTCTCTTCTTTACTTTGTGAGGTCTTCCCAGAGTCACATTTATAGGTCCCCTCATGACAATATTTTCTTCTTTCAGCATGCACCTCAAAATCCTTCCAGCCTCTAACCATTACCTAGTTCCAAAGACATTTCCACATTTTTAGGTATTTGAAATAGTAGCACTCCACTTCTAAGTACTAATTTCTATCTTAGTCAGTTTGGGCTGTTATAACAAAATACCAAAGATGGAGTGGTGTAAATAACAAACATTTATTTATCACAGTTCTGGAGACCAGGGAATCTAAGATGAGGTTGCCAGAAGATCCAGTGCCTAGTGAAAGCGCTCTTCCTGGTCTGAAGATGTCCATCTTTCCATTGTATTTTCACATGGTGGACAACAAAGAAAGTAAGGTCTTTTGTCTCTTCCTATATACGGGCACTAATTTCATTCAGGAGGGCTCTACCTTCATGACCTAATTAATTCCCAAAGGCCTCCCCTTCAAATATCATCACATGGGGCTTTAGGCTTTAACATATGAGTTTTGGCAAGACACAAACATTTAGTCCATATCAATAACCATTATTTCTTTTCCTATATGCATACTCTTGAGTATTCCCCTCTCACATGAACTCTAATCCTGGTCATGTGACTTGCTTTGGTCAATGATATAATAGCAAGTAAAGGTTTGAATGAGTTCTTGTTAATTGGAGCTTGCTTTTTCTTGCTGCTGGACCATTTCTGACAGGATGTGGAAAACATCACATAGAAACTTTCCCCAGCCATCCCAACTGAAGGTTCAAACATGTGAATAAGACTATTTCAGACTACCCAGCTCCAGGTAAGTCAATGCAGAACAGAAGAAATACCCAGCCTACACCCAGAGAAAAAGGAAATATAAATAATTGATGAATTTGGTGGTGGAAGAATAAAAATGTTGCTTCCTGATTTATTCTATTTGCTCAGTGAAATAAAAATCCATGTTGTCAACACAGTGAAAAAGTGAGTGGGGGACTGTTAGGGATCTGAATATGGAGGAGAAAGGTATGAAATATTCATATTGTAGAAAGTTAATTGACAGGAAATTCAGTTGAATTAAACTTGTGAGTTGAGGGCCGGGCGCGGTGGCTCAAGCCTGTAATCCCAGCACTTTGGGAGGCTGAGGCGGGTGGATCACGAGGTCAAGATATCGAGACCATCCTGGTCAACATGGTGAAACCCCGTCTCTACTAAAGATACAAAAAATTAGCTGGGCATGGTGGCGCGTGCCTGTAATCCCAGCTACTCAGGAGGCTGAGGCAGGAGAATTGCCTGAACCCAGGAGGCGGAGGTTGCAGTGAGCCGAGATCATGCCATTGCACTCCAGCCTGGGTAACAAGAGCGAAACTCTGTCTCAAAAAAAAAAAAAAAAAAAACTTGTTAGTTGAGGTTATAAACGTCAAATGAGACAGATCATCATAATTCTGCTTATTTTCCTCAGCGATGCTCAGCTGACCAGATGTAGGCAAAGCAGGCAGATAATTAGCTTTAGCCAGAGTAGGGGTTTTGACAGACAAGAAATGTGGAAGGAGAGGACAGGAAATTGAAACTGTGAGGAAGAAATTGCCATGAACAGACCTTGGCATCTACTCAGGAGAAGAAGGAAAGAAGAGGAAAGCTATTATCAAGGGCAAAAAAAAAAAAGTAGTAGAAACAATTAATTACTAATATTGCTGGTATCAAACAAAGAATTATTGCAGAGTGATTAGATTATGTAAGCTGGAGAGAGAAGAAATAGTATTCACAAAGAAGAAAACCTAAAATCAAGACTTGAAAGTTGTTGGAAACAAGGGAGTAAGGAACTGTGAGGCTAGTTTGTTAGCCGGACTTTCTGCTTAGATTCAATATCTATGTTGCAACCATGAAAGACAGTAAGTCAAGTGCTTATTATGTTACTCAAAATATCGTGAGAGTGATAAAGAGGCCAGCATATGACTAAAATGGAAGAGAAGCTAATGGTATAGTCTCAAAGCATGTACTTATAAGAAGCTGTAATTTTGTGGGAGGAGAGAAGAAGTAAAGTGGTCTAGAAGTAAGTGAAGAGCAGGAGGGTATATAAATTATTAGTTAACATATTAATTCGACAAATGTTTACTATGTTCCAAGCTCTGTGTTTGGCTACCGGAAACCCATTAGTGAATAAACCTGCAGGTTCAGTGGTATGTGAAATTTGTGTCAGTATCACAAGAACAATTTCTCTCTCTCCCTCTCTCTCTCCCTCTCTCTCTCCCTCTCTCTCTCTCTCTCTCTCTCTCTCGCTGTGTGTGTGTGTGTGTGTGTGTGTGTGTGTGTGTGTGTGTATTAACATATGTATACAAAGTTCTAAAATAAATTATATTTATGTACCTCGGTGACAGCGTCTACATGCTTAACATCCATTATGAGTAATAAATCTCCAGAGAAGGATTAAAAAGGAGTTACAGGCTCCATTAGAAAAGGGAATTGATATTCTCAAGGGATAGTCAGTATAAGCAAGAAGATAAATTTTACATTGAAGAGATGGAGGATATAGAATATTTTTATTGATGTTGGGTATTTAATTTCAAGGCATAGAGTGGGAGGAGATCAGAGTTAAGTGAGAGAGTCTGGCTGGTGGATGTATGAACAATATCTAGAATATAATGGCTGACATTTTTGTGATGACCCATATAAATAAGGCTGTTAGTTTAATGAGATTAATCCCAATGGCCTCATAGGAGAAGGTGAACCATCATTTTCGATTTAGGGATTGGTTTCTTGGTGGTTTGTAAGAATATGAACATAGATCTGTAATGAAGAGATAATTTGTTGTTAGAGATATCACAGAAAGCCTCAAGTATAACACAATGTAGCCTGTTTATAAATAAGTTAGAAGGAAATAAGAGTAAGGGGTAAGAAGTTATTGTATAATTGCATATATAATTTATGTGTGTGTTAATTAAATTTTTTTTGTATAAGAGATTTACAATGAAGATTAGGAATATAGGCAGTATTATTGGGGTACAGATATATAATTTGTTATTACAGTTTTGCAGACATATGCTACATTACTTTATGTACATAAAGTAGTGAAGTTAATTTATTCTGGAGATAACTGGCATTAATATTTTCTAAGTGCATTTGATTTGTGGCCGCAAGTGTGTGGCTCTTGCCTGTAATCGTCTCAACTCTGGAGAATGAGGCAAGAGGATCAATCCGGACCACTGACTGGACACCAGCCTGGGCAGCATAATGAAATCTCTATTTCTTAGAAAGATAAAAATAAATAAATAATTACCCAGGTGTAGTCGTGCCTGCCTGTAGTCTTAGCTACTCAGGAGGCTGAGGCAGGAGGATAGCTTGAGACCAGGAGTTCCAGGCTACAGTGATCTATGATTGTACCACTGCACTCCAGCCCAGGCAACACAGCAAGATGCCATCTCTAAAAAAGCTTTTAAAATTTTTTCACAAAATAGCTAGAAAATATACAATGAAATAAATTATATGTCACCTCTAAAATTGGAATCATCAGAGGCTTTTATAAACTTGTCAGATATTTTGGCACAGCTAACTTTAAACAGTAAAATGCTCACTTTTTTTAATGGTAGTTATGGCTGTTAAATAATTGTATGTTTTCTGTTTCTAGGCTAAAATTTTGCACCTTTTCAAATGCATATTTATATAATTACCATAAATTTTCAATAGTACATGTATGCCTTGAATTTGTAGATAAGGAATTTTACTAGGACATGTATTGAAACAAAATACAAAAGATAACTATAAGTCATCCTACATCTTCAACATTAAATAATAAAAAAACTATTTTTGGATCCCTCTGAATCTCTCTGCATATGTAAGACATAACTTTTGCTATCCAGAGGTAAAAACGTTAAACATAAACAGGTTGGGATACAGCCCATCTTCATATAATTATCTCTAATTGTTATTGCTGAATAGTATTTTATATTGAGTCTTGCTAATGTGTGCTTTTCTAAAATTCACCATTTTCTTCCTTACTCAAAACAAAACAAATTGACATTATAACCCCAAAACAAATTGAAATAGAGCCATCTCGGGAAAGTTTGCTCTTCATGTGAAAACTGCTTCAAATGATCTTAATTGAGTGGTTTATGTGTGACAGGTAATTGAAAAGAATCCTAATGCTAGTGAAAACAAAAATCATCTTTGTAAAGATAAGAAGGCTCGGCACCATTTTTAATGTTCACCTCATTGGTGGCTTATTACTCTGAAGGTTCTTAATTCTTTCCGTTAATAGAGAACTAGGATTTATTCACGACATCTCAGAAAGACAGTCACTCTCAGTGATATTCCCTTTTCATCTCTAGCAGAAAGGAATTAATCTTTTGATCGATGGCCAAGTCAGGGAGCTTGTCTAATGATTTATAAGGCACAGATAACCCAGCGGCACTTTTCTCTATAATGTAAGCTCCGGAAGGGCAAGAGTCTGGACCATTCCATTCAGTGCTATATCCCCAGCTCCATGGTTGGTAAATATTGGGTAAGTAAATAAATAATTAATTTCTAAGTAAGAATGATTTTCAGTAATTAGCTGTCAAATTTGGTGAAGGATACAAGAGAGTATGGAAAAAATTCAGGAAGGGATGTTTTTCTAGAAGGTGGGATTCTGCTAGAGATATGGCTTCCCTCATGTCTCATTCTAGGTTGCGAGGAGACCAAAGATTATTCCATGATTCCTTGACTGAAGATGGTCCAGTCTACTTTTTTACCCAGAACACAAGCGAACGAGTTCTGTTTTTTTTTTGATAAATGTTAGGATTTTACACAAATTCATGTCAGACCATGGGAGGTAACATTACTTAAAATTTCTATGAAAATTGTATTTTCTCGTCCTTTACGAGAACAAACTCATCTTTATTATCTAAATAGAAATGATTTTCCATATAACAATACAGTGTAACAATAAGAAGTCTTTAGTTTAATTCTGCAAAAATTGTATTGCCTGCAGTTTTTTTTTATGTTTAGTAACCAGTTTACTTCCTTTATTTTGATTTGATGCCCTTGGACATTTGATGTGTTTCCATAGTAATTTAATCAAATCTCAAATTTTTCTTTAAATTAAAGTGTTTTAATAATTCTAAAAACAATGTTTTAGGGATATGATAATAGTGTTCACTGTCTCAAATAAATGGTTTTTAAACAAGCTTGGTTTTGGAGTCATAGATAACACAGAAATAAATATTTTGATTGAGATTTAAATATTTAAGATAAATAATTACAGTGTTTGTCACTCTAAAATTAATTTTGAGTTGAATATTTAAACTTATTTCACCAGTACAAATAAGTGTATATATATAAATATGTGAGAGAAAACACACACATGCATACATGTACAATTAAATCTTAAATATAAAACAAATGTGATTTTCATTGATTACCTCAGGTGGACTATGGCTACACATCATTTTATTTTAACGTATATTAGTGTAGAAATATACTAAGCCCTTTTAGTCATCAGCACTGAAGAGGAATAAGTCTTGTCCATTGATCAGATTATTTGTGTAGCGTTGGAGAAAAGGTGTTGCATATTTTATATGGTAAAGTTCTTGCTTTGATTGGCAGTAATAGAGCAGAAATTTATCATTATAAAATACATATATTCACTTTCATTGGAATACCCTTAGTTTCTTTTATACTCATTCTAATTTCTAACATAGAGCTTTTCTTGGTTTATGAGATAACAAACAAATGTATATTATATAGCATGTTAGATACAAATTATACAATTCATTGATATGTAATAACATTTTCTGTAGAAAGGAATAGGAATGAGTTTTAGAATCCTAATAATTACATTTACCATTTATATTTATTGATCCATGTATATTGGTACCCACACATCAAGTTTACTGTCATGGACACTTGCTTGAGCCATTCTTCACACATACATACAAAGCCATGTCAAATAAGAGAGAGATTCTCAATTTTTCAATCATGACATAACTTGCTAAATGAAATCTGAACTTTAGCTTTAATACAATTTTCTTCATAAAGAAGATGTTTCTTGAATAGTGCTTGCTAATTATGTACTTTTGGGGAGGAAATGAAACTGAAAAAAAACATATGCCATATTTTTTCTTCACCTTTTGTGCTTATGTGTGTGTTTATGCTTTATAATACTTAGATATCATTTCAAGCCCATATGTCAAAGGAAAACAATTCATTTAAATATACTTGAAAATCCAAGAAGATGTAATAATTAATTATCCTAGTGTAACAGGAGAAATTGATCACAAGAGGTCAATTTAAGTATCTTGCCATTTCTTATAATGTACCATAATTATGTTTCAGCATTACTTTGGCAGTCTATTAATATATTCCTTGGGTGTCTTATCAAGTATAATAAGGCAAAGTGGGGATCTTTACAATATAAGACAGGTATTAATGTATCAACAATCCATGCCCTTGGGTCTTAATACTTCTTATATTATTGTGTTTAAAACCCATTAATATTATATACAATACATCATCCTTTGCTAGCATAGCTAACTTGCCAAATGAAACATAAAGAATGTAAAATACATTGATGGAATATTTTGCGTTATAAATACTAAACTCCATTGTATTACTAGTTTGGAGCTATCTTATTATTATTGGTTTTGTCATAAGAACATTTCTGTAATTTTAGAGTTCACTTTTGTTCATTATCTGCCTTTCCCTCCAAAATAATAGTATATATCATTAACAGAAGATAATTCATCATAACAGTCTCAATAGTTCACATTTCCTCCTACTTACAAAAAAAGTCTGTATTCTTTACAAATAGACTTCTGTTTCTGTCATCCAGCACAGGGGTTATGATTGGCTACAGAATTATTAAACTAAAAAGGAAATGATGCCAGGAAGTGGGCAGAAGGGAAACATTCAATTTTCTTGAATGGAAATATTACATGAACAACAAGAAGGTATTCCTCATTCTATCATGCTTTCTGGATCACCAGTTGATACACTTGGTTGGAAAAGCCTTTCATACTGTTTACATCAGTGTTCCAGTATAACGAGAATGAGCCTTTTGCCTATCAGGTTTGTGAAAATGTAACAGGTCATTTGTTTTCTCTCTCTCACACAATTCCCAGTATTTCAGAACTCCTGTTTTTATTTTTCAAATCTATCCAGAATACAATCTTTATTACCTTCACTATTCTCATCATGGCTGAAACCTTCTCCATCTTTGACCTGGATTGTTACAACTGTTCCCCAATTGGTCTTTCTGCTTTTACCTGCTTTTAAGCTTCCACCCCTCTTCTGCCACTATCTGATCTCAAAACAGTAACCAGAGTCGCCTTATTAGCCTGTAAAAAGATTGAGACTCTTCTGCTCAAAACCCTCTAATGGTTTCCCATTTCACAGAGAATAAAGGTCAAAGTAACTGACAGGGGTTGTCAACAGGCTCTATGTTTTACGTATATACTCATTTAACTGCCTTACCCCTACCATTCACTCAGCTGCTCACTTTATTCCAATCATGCTGGCCGCTTGGCTCTTCAGCAGTCACATGGGTCTTGCTACCATCATAGGAACGCTTCCTGATCAGAAGAGCTTGGAATATTCTCCTCTCAAATATCTGCTTGGCTTACTGCTTCACCTTATTCAGGTTATCCAAATGTCAACTTTATAACAAGAATTTTCTCAACCTTCCTGTTTAAAATTGCAATCTTTTCAATGCCTACTATTCCTTTTCATCTTCTGTGCTCTGTATTTTTATCTACAAAATTTGTCATCTCTCCATATTATATGTAATTATTCATTATTTTTTATTTTTTTCTATGAAATTTGTCATCTTTAAATACTATATGTAAATATTAATTATTGTCATTTTCCATTTGTATTTTCTGCCTCCGAAAAGAATGCCATCAACATGAAGTCAGAAGTTTCTATCTATTTTACTCACGGCTATAGCTTAGTAACTAGTATAAGGCATAGGACAAAGTAAGTGCTTAATGCTTATTTGTTGGATCTTTAGCAAATAAATAAACCATTGAGGTTAACCATGTGAATTTCACAAGTTCCTCTGTTTCCTACTATCCTTGGTACAAACCACCCAACTCTTGCCTGTGTAACACCTTGTTAAAGCAGCTGGAATAGCTACATTCAATAATAATTTGTCTGTTTCCAACCCCTTTTCCTTAAAGCTAAAAGCTAAGTAGGCATACAGTATGCCTTCCAAATATCAGAGTAACAGTGCGATGTTAACTGCTCAGCCAAATACCCAGCTACCTTGGAGGAAAAGCAGCCAGCAGTCAACTAGAATACCTGATCTGATATTATGCATATAAATGGCAGTTGCATTGCATATTCCCTTATTGCTTCAAAATTGCTGCATTTCAAAATTACTTGTAATCTCATTGAGGGTAGTAGTTGAGTATGAGAACTGTCATAGCTCTATAACACAGTCTAACACTGTTAAGTCATTTCTTGAATACTTATTAATGTTATGCACAAATGCCTCTAAAGAAACACAAATTATTTTTTATAGCTGAGATATTTTCTGAATTTTCCATCCCATTTTCATCATTGTATTGAATCGTGTAGCATAAGACAGCGTAATTATATTATAGTTTGTTGAATGTGGATGGGGCAGGGAGAATATTTAGAACACTTCTGCAATATTTACTTACTGACTCACTCTATTCATTTATGTAAGCAAACCACCGTGTGCCAAGCACTCTCTGGGTTATACTGGGTTGTGTGTGTGTGCGTGTGTGTGTGTGTGCAAATGACCACTAAGTGAAAGACATAACCATTTTTATACCTGATCGTTCAGAAGATAATCAAAATGCTACTGTTAATTATCCAGAGAAACCTTGTAGAGTATAGACTTATTCAGACTGAGTGTCATAGACAATTGTTCACAGATTCTGATTAGCACTCAGTAAATATGAATCTTGATCCGATTATTTTACATTGTTTATGCTGGACAGTGAGGAGTTAAATGGAGAGTCTTACAAAGTACCATTCATTTCAGGGACAGTTGCAAGGCTAGTGATAGAACATCAATCAAAGGATATTCAAGACAGAGCCAGAAGTTTGAAGAAAAGGATGGGTGGGAAAGCAGAAGATGTTACTCTAAACCTTTTCTTCTCTGGTGACTAATACTTTCTAACAATATAAATTTGTTATTTATTAAGAACTATGCAGCAAGGCCAGGTGCGGTGGTTTGTTCCTGTAATCCTAGCACTTTTGGAGGCCGACACAGGCAGATCACCTGAGGTCAGGAGTTTGAGACCAGCCTGGTCAACATGGTGAAACCCCGTTTATGCTAAAAATACAAAAATTAGCAGGATGTGGTGGCACGTGCCTGCAGTCTCAGCTACATGGAAGGCTGAGGCAGGAGAATTGCTTGAATTCGGGAGGTAGAGGTTACAGTGAGCTGAGATTGCACCCTGCACTCTAGCCTGGACAACAGAGCAAGACTCAGTCTCCAAAAACAAACAAACAAACAAAATTATGCAGTATCAATCAAAGAATGTATGACATAGCATTGTATAACTCTACCAGCATCCATCTAATCAAGACAACCTCTTGCCTTAAGTCACTAAGCCAGTTCAAATAACCATAACCTATGATATTTTGAAGGAAGACACTAGTTTTAGACTTATCTACACAGTATTGATCTGAGAGAAATTATAAATTAGAGCTTGGTACTCTGATTGTGACTCTGAAAGAATATCAATAGCTACTATAGAAACAATCAATATCTACCTTATTTGCAAATATTTGTCCACTACCTCAACTTCAAAATTAGTACAATGTTTTTGTCATTGATGATGAAAGTGAGCTCATGACAGTGATTGGAAACTTGACATTTAAAGAATTTTGGCATCAATCTGAAGCAATTTTGATCTGTTGGGAAGTCAGTATTTAGATATCAGGGTCATAAAGAAAAGTTGTCAAGTCAAACTCTTTGAAATCAATCCAAGCAGGGCTGAGACTATTGAGTACTCAGTTTTGAACCATAGTTTGCTTTTGAACAGCCTGGGTAGTTAAGAGTTCTAAAGACATATTATTTTTCAGAATAGATCACCATTTTCTATTAGAATCCTCAACCAAGTCTAAAGTGATATAAAATTCAAATTAAATAATTAAATACTAGTGTTGAAATTCTATTAATATATTATAATAAATATTTATGAAATCTGGTCACATATAGAAATATAATAAATTAGGAATTATACATGATTGGATATTCCAGATAAAGAAAAAGTACCCATCTGAGAATGAAAATCTATCTGAAATTGCCACTATTTCAGATAGAAATAGGTCTAAATATATTATTCATAGTCATGTTTTCTCCTATGGAGTGTGCTTAATTTTATTTGGAGATAGCTTTATAACTCAGGTGGATTATGCGACTTATCCACTAATGACCAGATCTTTCAAGGACTAGTCAGGAAACGGAACTTGCACCTATCATTGTAACAATAATAATTTCAAATACAGGATGGTTAACACTGAATAAAGTTGCTAACTAAGTAACTAAAGAAGGGAAATTAGAACACTAAAGTATCATGGAGATAACCACTTCAAGAAAGAGCTACCACCCCTAGGACTGAGCGAACACAGGGAATAAGGTAGAATTATTAAAACTTACACCCTTGTAAAGGGAGGCCTTCAAAACTGAACCTCAGCACTCTGAGAAAAGGGCACTTCCTTGCTGGTGTGGGTGTTTCTCTGCTTGGATGGGGGCCCTTGCAGAGCTGGAACCACAGACAGCTGAGAAAGTCTGAGGGATAATATATAACCCCTTAGCTGAAGCTATTAGTATATTTGATGGTAGCTAAATTTACTTCTTTGTATCATATTTTCAAACCTAACAGAATGTAATGAACATCCAAAAATATATGGGCAATGGTAATTTCAATATTTTAAACAGAATGAATTTGTCTATCTTGAATTAAAATCAAAACATAAAACTTCTATATTCACATGATATATATATATAGGACTTTACATAAAATATAGTGTGCTATTTCCTACAATTTGTGAATTAACAAGAAACATTTAATCAAGAATATCATGACATAACAAGTTAAACATAATGCAAGTAATGGTTTATGTCATATTTATGTTCATTAACCTATTAAATTCAACCGTACAGAGTGATAACAAATCCATGGACAGCAGAACTAAAATTCCAACTCTTTAAAATAAGTATATGTTTCTGTCCTGCTTAAAATAAACAGCTTTTCGATGAAGCAATTCTAATCTTATTACACAGGCTTGATCTTGATACTTACATTTAGAAAGAAATTATTATATCAACAATGATTAATGGAGTTATAAATGGATTTCACAAAGATTATGTAAGTCGCTCTCTATAATCTTATCAACTAACAGTTTCTTTTAATGTCTCCCAGGGGTTACGTTGAGGAAAAAAAATTTACCCATGTATGTGTATCAACATAGAGGATTAGTAATGTTTAAAGTACTTCTTACCTATTAACATCCCAGATTTTACTAGTTTTATCCAGTGAGGAGGAAGCCACAAAATCGCCGCAGGAGTGCCACGTGCAGGACCATACTGCATGGCCATGTCCTTCGAACGTCAAAATGCAGTTGCCTTTACATAGATCCCATAATTTAACTGTAGTGTCACCACTTGATGTAGCCAATTTGTTGCCACTATTTGCAAAAACATAAAAAGATAACTTGTTATAAAAGGAACATAATTAAGTTTTATGAACACTGCATTCCATGAGTAATTTGCATGTATGTGTATGTATCTGAATTACTTTTACTTGTAGTGCCATATCTAAATGACTAAATATTATTATCGTATTTGGGTCTACATGACTGCTAACTTGAATTGCTTAGTAATTGGAAGGGAGAAACTGCTGCTGTGCAGTTTCTAGATTAATTCTTCTAGATTAATCCACTAAATTAGTGTTTTTGTTAGCACGTGTTTGGTTTAGCGTTGTATATATTAGGGTCTGTGGATAATCCAGCCTCAGAACAACAAAAATTTAGACATGGGCTAAATCAATTTTAAAAACATAATGCAGTATGAAACAGTCAGCATTGCTTATGTTTAATTAACTGCTTCAAGGGTACAGTTTGAATGAAGAAGTGAGTCCGGAATGAGATATCTTTGATCATGTGAGATAAAAAAGATTTTTAAGTTCTGGGTGGTTGAGCATAACTCATTCAATTTGCATTTAGGTAATTAGTAGATCTTAAAGCAGTGGCTTTCAAGTGGTGGACACAAAAGCTAGTTTAGAAAATGGGTAGGTGTCGGGCTCAGGCACAGTGGCTCTTGCCTGTAATCCCAGCAGTTTGGGGGGCCAAGGTGGGCAGATCACAAGGTCAGGAGTTTGAGACCACCATGGCCAACATGGTGAAACCCCATCTCTACTAAAAAATACAAAAATTAGCCAGGAATGGTGGCAGGTGGTGCCTGTAATCCCAGTTACCCGGGAGGCTGAGGAGGCAGGAGAATTGCTTGAACCTGGGAGGCGGAGGTTGCAGTGAGCTGAGAGTGCCACTGCAATCTCGGCTTCCTGGGTTCTGAGTAAGACTCAGGAAAGGGAACGGGAAGGAAAAGGGAAAGGGGAAGGGAAAGGAGAGGAGGAACAAAGGAAAGAAAAAAAGACATCCTTCTGCAATGCATGCTTCTTAAATGTGTTCCCTTAGGTACTTTCTGCCTGTGTTTCATCTGTTTCTACAGCATCAAGCCTTATGGCTGACCAATTAAAGTGCTTAATAAATGCTTTAGAGTAAGTAAATATATAAATGCATGCATGAATGAAGAAGAAAAAGTTCCTGGCATCTTTAACAGAGGGAATACTAAGATCAAAAAAAATTTTGTTTTCCTGCTCATAGGTTTGAGTATTTTTCATCAAGAGGGAAAAGCAATTTTTAGATGCAGTGGATAAACGGCCACCATTAGAGAGGAAGTGCTTGAAGTTTCTTGAGAGAAGGCAGATTATATAGTAAGAATAATCTCATTTAAGTTAGGAAAGAATATCCAATTTAGTTTTCAAATTGACTAGCTGAAAAATCACCAAATGGCAGCTAGTCCCTTCATCAATAGACAGACAGCAAAAACTGCTTTGGCCACAACTGCTTGGTTGCACGTTTGTCAATCACCACTTTAGTTTTTAATATTAAAGATTGATACATTTATCTAAAAACATACCAATAAAAAATTTAAAATTATTTAAGCATGTCTCTTTCTCAGATCTATCTTTCCAATGTGTGTAATGCTTTATGGACCAAAATCCTTGGCACGGAATAAAAATTATTGTGGTATGTTTCTGCCTGTGGCTGAAAAACTCTCTCATATAAGTTTTATATGCTTCTCTCATGCTTTAAACCATGTGCCAGGAAAAAAAAAATCTCACTGGAATAATTACAACTAGAATGAAGTATTAATTCTTTGTGAGTGCCATAACTGATATTTAATCAACAATAAACAATATCCCCATAAGTTTTTAATATATTGAGGTTAGAGCTCATATACTAAATCCAAAATATATCACATAAAAATTTCTGAATATTCTTTGGAAATGATTTTGCCTTTCAAAAGACATGGCTTGAAATATGGAAAACTGTATACCTTTGGTTCATGAAAATATAAATGCTATTTCTGAGGGCTGAGAGAAATCAAGAGAGAGAAAAACAATGGTACACTGAAATCCAAAAGGTAAGCTTTAAGAGATGCAAAAGATCAGAGTTTCCCTAGGTGCTACACAAATAGAAGGAACCAAAACTCTCAAAAAGAGCAAAATTGAATGTCACAGACTGACTGTGCCACCTCTTCTCCAGATCCATATGTCGATACCCTAATTCCAACGTGGCAGTATTTGGAGGTAGGGTCTCTGGGAAATAACTAGCTTTAGACAGGGTCATAAGCATGGGAACTAATGGGACTAATGTCTGTATAGTAAGAGGAAGAAACTGGAAATAACTCTCTCCCTGCATTGTGAGGACACAGTAAAAAGGCAGCCATTTGCAAGTCAAGAAATGGGCTTCTCACCAGAACCTGATCAGCTTGGCACTCTGATCTTAGACTTCTAGCCTGCAGGGTGGTGAGAAATTAATTTCCGTTATCTGAGTACCCAGTCTATGTTATTTTGTTATGGCACCCTGAACTGACTAATAATGTGGATCCAGGCTGTTGGTATACAGCCCAAGTTGTTTGAAATTAGCTACTCAGCATCCTGCAAATAACATTCAACCAAGTATGAGCTTACAAAAATATTCTCAAACACATCATAGGAAATAAGAAGCCATAAGCGAGGTTGAGCTATTAAAATTAACAAATCCATATACCCTGAAGGATACCAGTTGTTATAATTAAAGGGTATAAAATATAACTATAAGTATATAAGGAAATAACAGATGTAATAAAAAGATCAAACCACATAAGTTTATAACATGAATTGCAAATCCGAGAAAAAACCATTTAGAAATTTTAAAAATCAAATTATTGAAATTAAGAAATCAATTGATGGGTTAAATAGCATATGAGAAACAGTAAAATTCAGAGTAATTAACTGAAAATAAATCCAGAAAAAATGAAAAAACAAACATTATATGTTTTTGGTTTTGTTTTTGTTTTTTACAGAGTTACACTCTTGTTACCCAGGCTGGAGTGCAATGGTGCAATCCCGGCTCACTGCAACCTCTGCCTCCTGGGTTCAAGCAATTCTCCTGCCTCAGCCTCCCGAGTAACTGAGACTACAGGCGTGTGCCACCATGCCCAGCTAATTTTTGTATTTTCAGTAGAGATGGGGTTTCACCATGTTGACCAAGATGGTAACTCATAGGTGGGAGTTAAGCTATGAGGCTGCAAAGGCATAAGAATGATACAATGGACTTTGGAGACTTGGAGAAAAGGGTGGAAGTGGGGTGAAGGGCATAAGACAAGAAATTGGGTATAGTGTATACTGCTTGGATGATGGGTGCACCAAAATCTCAGAAATCACCACTAAAGACCTTATTCATGTTACCAAACACCACCTGGTCCCCAAAAACCTATGGAAATAAAAAATAAAAATAAAGTACATATTTGATAAAAAAAATCTCAACTAGAGACAGAAGAGGTACTGAACATAGTATAGATGTTTAAAAATATAAAGGATACAATAAAAAAGTATCTTTTCCTAACTAAAACTCCAGAGAATAGAAATAAAGAGCTATATGCAACATTCAAAGAATTAAGGGTTAAGAATGTACAGAAACTAGAAAATTTAAGACCCAGAACCACCTATTTGGACAGAAAATTGTATAACAAATAGAATAAACAGTGGTATAAATAAAAGTAAAGTTTTATTTAGATGCATTTTAGTGAATTGCTGAGCAGCACTAGCAACAATAAGAATTATAAGTAAAAAAAGAAGAGGGAAGAAAGAAAAATAAGATTATTTATTTACATAGTGATAAATGTGTATTAGAAACACAAATAAGTACTTTTCATATATTTGATCCTCCTTATCACCCATAAGATAACTACATTATCCCTAAAACACTTGAGCAACATCACAGAGCAAATAAGTCACAGGGGTGAAATTTCTTCAAAGAGCTAAGAGAAAATAATGATAATCTGGAATTATCAAAAAATCTCTCTCAAAACAAGAACAAGGCTGGGCACAGTGGCTCAGGTCTGTAATTCCAGCACCTTGAGAGGCCAAGGCAGGCAGATTACTTGAGGTCAGGAGTTTGAGACCAGCCTGGCCAACATGGTGAAACCGTGTCTCTACTAAAAATACAAAAATTAGCCGGATATGGTGGTGGACGCCTGTAGTCCCAACTACTAAGAAGACTGGGGGCAGAAGAATTGCTTGAACTCAGGAGGCAGAGGTTGTAGTGAGCTGAGATTGTGTGACACTGTACTCCAGCCTGGGCAACAGCGCAAGACTCCATCTCAAAAAAAAAAAAAAAAAAATACAAGAACAAGTATTAATGTTCCAACTAAACAAAGCAGTCCTCTCCTACAGAAACTACTAAGGATGTATTTATTTTAGGGGCAGAAGATCTGAAAGGGAAGAAGTAGTGAGCAAACAACTTGGTAAACATATAAGTATATACAAATATTTGTGTAGGTAAATAAATAAAATGCTTGCAAAAATAAACAAATAGAAATGCTTGTAAAAATTAAAAAATGATATAATATTAACAACAGAGTTGATGTGTTGTTAAGAAGAGAAGGTAAGCTGGGCGCAGTGGCTCACGCCTGTAATCCTAGCACTTTGGGAGGCCAAGGTGAGTAGATCATGAGATCAGGAGTTCGAGACCAGCCTGGCCAAGACGTTGAAACCCCGTCTCTATTAAAAATACAAAAATTAGCTGAGCATGGTGGCACATGCCTGTAATCTCAGCTACTCAGGAGGCTGAGGCAAGAGAATTGCTTGAATCTTTGAGGCAGAGGTTGTAGTGAGCTGAGATCACACCCTTGCACTCTCCAGCCTGGGTGAAAGAGTGAGACCCTGTCTTGAAAAAAAAAAGAGAAGGTAAAACCTTGATCAATTTTAGACTTTACTAAATTAAGTCAGCATGGTAAAATGTGAAGGGTGATCACTATAGGAATAGTAATAGAGTATATAACTTCCAAACCAGTATAAGAATTAAAAGAAATGGGTAAGAAGAACTTACACTCAGAAACATCTAATCTATCTAAAGGAAAATGGGAAAGGAGGAAAAAAGCACTAGAATAAATGATACAAATAGAAAATGAATTTTAAAAATAAGTTTTTAGATAGAAATACAAACACATGAACAAATCCAACAAACACAAATAGACTAAAGTAGAAACTAAAATAAAAGACAAAGATTTTTCAGTTTGGCTAAAAAGAAATTCAGGCATATGATTTTTACAGGGGGCACACTGAACTTCTAAGGAAATATAAAGGTTGAAAGTCAACAAACTAAAGGCAAAGCAAAGCAAAAATAAAAATTAAAAAACAAGTTACTTAGGCAAAAGGAAATAGAATAATGATGAGGGATAGGATCAAAATGGTGGACTAGAAGCAGCTTGTATGTGCTGCTCTCACAGAGAGGAACTAAAAGGCTAATGAACACTGATCCTGCAGGTCAATCATCTGAGAAACCGTGTTGGGATCCACCAAGACAGCAGGAGAATACAGAGTAGAGAGGAGCAAAGCTCGTCACCTGTCTGTCTGAGATCACAGTGGAGCTGGAAGAACCTCTCCAAAAATGAGAAAGGTTGAGTGAGTGAGTGAGAGCTCCCAGGGAGCTTCATGCTCTTCACAGAGACCTGTGCAAGACTGGGAATAGGAAAATCTGCCTGGCCCCCACTGTGCTTCCAGACTAAGGGAGAGAGCTACCCAGACATTTTGCAGGGGCAACAATCAAGTTCAAGGGGACCTCCACAAGCCTCTGATCCCAGACCAGACCAGCACCAGTGCCATTACCCAAATAAAGTCATAGTTGCAGTGCCTGGGAGCAGTAAGACCGCTCCACCCACCCCCTTGCCAGATGGGACTCAGCACCAGCTTCTGGCCCATCACCCCCAATTCAGCCTGAATTTGGCCCATGACTCCACCCACCCTGACCACTGGTAGGTAGGCAAGCAATGCTTACTAGGGCTTCCAGCCCAGTTGTTCCATTTTTGTGTAAACTCAGCTGCAGGGTACAGCCTCCTGATGCTCCAGGAAACACTCAGATGGCAGGAGGCTGCACATGACCCTACCCAGTTTTTGCCAGTAATATCCAGATAAGGAAAAACTGCTAGAGCCTCCAGCCCAGTCATCTCACTATGTGAACTCAGTTGGAGGGAGCAGCTTCCTGTTACCCTGAGAAACATCCAGGGAGCACAGTGCCATGTGACCTCACCTGCCCTCATCACTGTTTGCCAGGTGAGAAATGTGTGTTAGAGCTTCCAACCCAGCAGTCCCACTTTTGTTGAACTCAGCTGGAGGGCACAGCCTCTTGTTGCCCTGGAAACGCCCAGATGGTAAAGCAGACAACCATACCTACCCCTGCTGCTGATAGCCAGGTAAGCAACCCCTGATAGAGCTTCTGGCTCAACAGTCCCGCTTCTGAGAGAACTCAGCTGAAGGGCACAAGCCTCCCAGGAAACACCTGGTTGTCCCAGGAAACACCTGGGCAGTAGGGCATGTGACTCTGCTGACCCTGCAAGGCACGCAACACTTGCTGGGGCTTCTGGACCAGCAGTCTGGCTTCTTTGTGGACTGAGCTAGAGGGTGCAGCTTTCTGTTGTCCCAGGAAACACCCAGACAGCAGGGCATGTGACCTGCCTAATCCTGCCACTGGTAGCCAGGCAGGCAATGCCTGCTGGAGCTTTTGGCCCAGCAGTTCCACTCCTGTGGAAACTCAACCAGTGGGTACAGACTCCTACTGTCCCAGGAAGTGCCCAGAACGCAGGACAGGCATCCCCGCCTGTCCTGCCACTGGTGGTCAGGTGAGCCACATCTGCTAGGGCTGCTGGCCCAACAGTCCTAGTTTTCCCTGAATTTGCTGAAGGATGAAGGCTCCTGTTGCTCTAGAAACACCAGGAGGTCAGGGCAGGCAATTCAACCTACCACTGCCTTCCATAGCCAGATGGGCCACACCCATTAGAGCTTTCAACCCAGAGGTACCACTTCTGCCTGAACTCTGCAGGCAGGTGCAACCCCATGTTTCCCCAGCAAGCACATGGACATCAAATTAAGGCCAACCTGGTAATAATACTGCTTGTCTGCCAACTGCAGCCCTTGCCTGAGGGAACTCCACAGATCAGAACACCCAACAGAAGAAATGCAGGCATGTAAACAGTAATCGTAGAGGGTGCCACCAAGACCCAGGAGTGTACTAGAATTAAAGCCAATCAACCAAAGTCACATTATAATTTAATAAAATCCCCAAGGGCATCAATGAACAAAAAAACAAAAAGTCCATTGAAAGGACAGAAACTTTAAAGACTGAAGAAACATTAGCCCATGCAAATTAGAAAAAGCTAGTGCAAGAAAGATTACTTTTCTCAGTAATCTTAAAGCCTTATCTGAAACAATGGAATGAAAGGCTTTATCCCCAAAAGAATGTTAGTAACCAGAAAATTAAATGAGATAATTTAGATAAAAATAACTTTTAATTTATAAATTGCAATGCAAATATTAACCTTCACCTATGATAATTTACTTCAACAAAGCCCTCAAATTTAAGGGGTTTATTTTCCACGTCAATCAAAGAGCATATTTGATCTTACTAGAAGGCCAATATTCCTTACTAGTAGCACAATAATCCTAGGCCTATAGGAAAAGGACTTGACTGCAATGAGCTTTGTGACAAAAAGGAGGTTTTCAGGTTGCTTATGAAAATTCTGTTCTTTTGAAAAACCTTAACATGAATGACATGCTGATTTAATTATAATCAAACTGAAAACTCAAAAAGCCAAAGTACCTTCTTTCCTCTGAATGACCATGTGATATAGCTGGCCTAGAGTTAGAACCTGTACAATGTCATTTTATAAAGAACAAAACTGTTTCCATTCTCCTCACAGTGACTGCTAACCTTGGTTTCTGTAAACTGCTAGATTATTTGCAGGATGCAAATTGCGGTAAAGCTGCATACCTTCTCTTATCTGTAAATGCCAGAGTTGCTGGCCTTTGTTTGCCAGAGTAAGCACCCCCAGATAATTCCATCCTGGCGCCAAGTAAATAAAAATCTATGGATCCCACCCCCACCCAGACTATGTGTAAACGAATGTTAATCTCAGCATCTGTGAACCCCTTAAATAACAATCAGAATGTCAAATAGTCCCCTGGCCCTCGAAAAATCCAGAACCCCCTCACCCTTATCTCCACCCAGAAGGTGATTTGAATCCACTGGCCCTCAGAATGTTTGAAGCCCCTCACCCCCAAGGTGATTTTACGGGTATAAAAGGTCTTGCCACCCTCTTTTAGGGGGCCACGGGTTGGAGAGACGTGAGTCCTCCGTGGTCGCTGGCAATAAACCCTGCAATTTGGCATACTTTTATCTTGGTGTTGACTTTCTGTGCTCGGTTCAATACAACAACCATAATATTTCCCCAGCAAGAGTTCTTAACCAGGCTTAAATAGCTGAAATGAGAGAAACAGAATTCAGAATACGAACAGGAATGAGGATCATCAAGATTCAGGAAAACATCAAAACCCAATCCAAGAAATCTAAGCATCACAATAAAATGATACCGGAACTGATAGTCAAAATAGCCATTATAAAAAAAGAACCAAACTCATCTAATAGATATAAAAAAACACGCTACAAGAATTGCCTAATGAAATTGCAAGTATAAACAGTAGAATAGAACAAAATGAGGATAGAATCTAAGAGCTCAAAGTCTGGCTCTCTGAAATAGTAAGACAAAAATAAAGGAAAAAGAATTTAAAAGGAAGGAGCAAAATGTCCAAAAGATATAGGATTATGTAAAGAGACCAAATCTATGACTCACTGGTGTCCCTGAAAGAGATGGAGAGAAAGCAAGCAACTTGGAAAACATATATTAGGATCTTGTGCATGAAAACTTTCCAACCTTGCTAGAAAGACCAACATTCAAATCCAGGAAATGCAGATAACTTCTGTGAGACATCATACAAGAAGACCATCTCAAAGACACATAATCATCAGATTCTCCAAGGTCCAAGTGAAAGAAAAAATGAAAAGGCATTTAGAGAGAAGAGGCAGGTCACATACAAAGGGAACCCCATAAGGCTAACAGTGGGCTTTTCAGCAGAAACTCTGCAAGTCAGAAGACATATTGCCTATATTCAGAATTCTTAAAAGAATATTTGAACCAAGAATTTCATATCCAGCCCAATCAATCTTCATAAGTGAAGGAGAAATAGGATCATTTTCAAACAAGTAAATGCTGAAGGAATTCATTATAACCAGACCTGCCTTACAAGTGGTCCTGAAAGGAGTCTAAATATGAAAAAGAAAGATCATTATCAGTTCCTTCAAACATACTTAAGTAAACAAACCAGTGACACTATAAAGCAACCACACAGATAAGTCTGCATAATAACTAGATAACAATATGATAACAGGATCAAATTTACACATATCAATAGAAACCTTGAATGAAAACAGGCTAAATGCCCCAGTTAAAATGTACATAGTGGCAAGCTGCATAAAGAAGTAAGACCCAATATTATGCTGACTTCAAGGGATCCATCTCACATGAAATGACATCCTCACACTCAAAATATAGGAATGTGGAAAAATCAACCAAGCAAACAACAGCAAACACAAAAATGCAGGAATTGCAATCCTAATTTTAGACAAAACAGACTTTAAACCTGTTAAAGCAAATAAAGAAGCACATTATACAGTGGAAATACTTTCAATTCCACAATAAAACCCAGTTAAGTAGAAGATGGCCAACTTAACACAGCCAGGTAGAACAACTGCCACCAAAAGGCCAAGACAACTGGCACACTCTGAACAGATCTTCAGAGGGAAGGCATTGAGAGTAGATGGAGGGAAAACCAAAGTTCTGCTAAAGCAGGAGGAAGCTGGGAAACCTACAGGAGGCTACCATGCAGGGGATTCATTCCTGCTCCACAACAACTCCAAAGGAATGGGTGAGTTGAACTGACAAGGAGCAACGCACTCTTGCCACAGGCCTCTGGAATCTTGGCAAGAGGAGACCCCTTAACTATCGTGGACACTTAACTTGAGTTGTAGAGAAGAACTGCATAGAGAAGAGGTAGGGGCAGCTTGCCAGCTGATGCACAGCCCAAAGGGTTTAGTGCCTAAACAGCTGTAGCAAAGCATGACAAGGGATGCTCATCCCTGTAGGCTTAACATGCTACCACAGGAGACATTATCCCCAGGGAAACTCTCAGACTCGAACTCTGCAGGGTGGTTTGCCCATCAGATAAGGATAGTCTGACTTGAGTTACCCCTTGGTATGCTGGCCTCTTTCAGGGCCTCAGCCTGGACATGCCTGCTTTTAGGTCAGCCTCAGGTCCCCTGGGGGCCAATATAATACCTCCTGCACTAGTGGACTGTGCCTGACTGGCAGAGAGCTCCAGCAATGCAGCCCTCATGGCCACATATCAGCCTACTCATTCCCTACCCCCACTGCAGCTTCCTCCAGGTCCACAGCTACCACATACATCACAGTGCCAACACATAGTATACATGGGTGGGTTTTACCTTCCCAGCAATGACAGTGTGTGTGTATGCATCCTACCCTGCCAATATACAGACCAGTGACACTATAAAGCAACTGCACAAACAAGCCTATATAAAAGCTAACATCATGATGACAGGATCATATTCACACATATCAACAATAACCTTATATGTTAAGGGGCAAAATACCCCAGTTAAAAGGCACAGAGTGGCAAATTGGATAAAGAACCAAGATTCATTGGTATTCTGTCTTCAAGAGATCTATTTCACATGCAGTAACACCCATAGGCTCAAAATAAAGGGATGGAGAAAAATCTACCAAGCACATGGAAAACAGAAAAGCAGGGGTTGCTATTCTAGTTTCAGACAAAATAAACTTCAAACCAACAGAGACAAAAACCAGGGGTATTACATAATGGTAAAGGTTTTCATTCAACAGAAGACTTAACTATTCTAAATATATATGCACTCAACACAGAAGCAATCAGAGTCATAAAGCAAGTTCTTAAAGACCTTCAAAGAGATTTAGACTCCCAAAAATTAGAGTGGGAGATTTCAACACCCTACTGACAGGATTAAATAGATAATTGAGGCAGAAAATTAACAAAAATATTCAGGACCTGAACTGAGCACTGGATCAAAAGTATCTGATAGGTATCTACAGAACTCTCCACCCAAAAGCAATAGAATATAAATTCTTCTCATCACCACATGCACATACTCTAAACTCTACTACATAATTAGACACAAAACAATCCTCAGCAAATGCAAGAGAAGTGTAATAAAGTAACTACTCTCTTGCATCACAGCACAATAAAATTAAATATCAAGACAGAAATAATCACTCGAAACCATATAATTACATGGAAATTGAATAACCTGCACCTGGATAACATTTGAGTAAATAATGAAATTAAAGCAGAAATCAAGAAGTAAGAAGTTATTTGAAACTAATGAGAGCCAAGATATCACACCAGAATCCCTGGGACACAGCTAAGGCAGTTGTTAACAGGAAAATTTATAGCACCAAATGCCCACATCAAAAATTTAGAAAGATCTCAATTTATCAACCTAACATCACAACTAAATAGACCAGAGAACCAAGAGTAAACTGACCCCCAATTTAGCAGAAGAAAAGACCAAAATCAGAGAAGACCTAAGGGGATTGAGATATGAAAACCACTCAACAGATCAATGAATCCAAATAATCAATGGTTATTGAAAAGATAAATAAAAGAGACTGCAAGCTAGACTAATAAAGAAGACAGAAGATCCAAATAAAAACAATTAGAAATAACAAAGGGAGTTACACTGATCCTGAAACTACCAGTGAACCCACAAAAATACAAATAACCATCAGAGACTACTATGAATAGTTCTATGCACACAAACTAGAAAATCCAGAAAAAAATAAATTCCTGGACATATACACCATCCCAAGACTGAACCTGAATTCTATCAAATTAGCAATGACATTCTTCACAGAATTAGACAATATTTAATATTTATATAGAACCAAAAATAGAGCCTAAAGAGCCAAGGCAATCTTAAACAAAAGGAGCAAAGCTGGATGCATCATATTACTTGACTAAACTATACTACCAGACTGCAGTAACCAAAACAGCATTGTACTGGTGCAAAAGCAGACAAATAGACCAGTGGAACAGAATAGAGAGTCCAGAAATAAAGCCACACATGTACAACCTGATTTTCAACAATCCTGACAAAAACAAGCAATGGCAAAATGACTCCCTATTCGATCAAATGTGCTGGGATAACTGGCTAGCCAGATGCAAAAGACTGAAACTGAACCCCTACATCATACCACATACAAAAATAAATTCAAGATGCATTAAAGGCTTAAATGTGAAGCATAAAATTCTAAACACCTTGGAAGATAACCTAGGAAATACCATTCTGGATATAGGATTTAGCACAGATTTCATGACAAAAATACCAAAAGCAATTGCAACAAAAATGAAAATTGACAAATGTTATCTAATTAATCTTAAGATCATCTCAACTGCAAAAAACAATTGTCAGCAAAGTAAACAGACAACCTACATGATATGGTTTGGCTCTGTGTCTACACAAAAATATCACTTGGAATTGTGATAATTCCCATATGTCATGAGAGGTACCACGTGAGAGGTAACTGAATAATGGTGGCAGGTTTTTCCTGTGCTGTTCTCATACTAGTGAATTTCTCGAAAGGTCTGATCATTTTGCAAAGGGGACTTCAAAGCTGGAGACATCACACTACTTGACTTCAAACTATACTACAAGCCTACAGTAACCAAAACAGCATGGCACTGTTACCAAAACAGATATACAGACCAATGGATCAGAACAGAGGCCTCAGAAATAATGCCACACATCTACAACCATCTGATCTTTGACAAACCTGATAAAAACAAGCAATGAGGAAAGTATACACACACACACACACACACACACACACACACACACACACACATATCAGTATATGGACACACAGACACAGAAACACATCCTATTGGTTCTATTGTAGTTCTCTGGCGAACTTTAACAAATACAAATCCTCAAGCCAGAATTTTGAGAACTGATGCCCTAGAGAAACTTTCACACATGTGCTTCAACATATACAATCTCTAGATATACAGAATGCTCCTTGAAGTACTGGTTGTATTAGCAAACAATGAGAATCATCCAAGTAACATGATAGTAATGAACATGAATAAATAATATGTGGGAAACATCACAAAATGGATATCACAGAGCAGTGAAAATGAATATACTATAGCTGCATATAAAAATATAGATAAAAGGTAGAAACACTATACTGAGAAAAAAATAAGATTCAGATTACCACATACATTATCATATATCCTAATGAAGTAAAATAATATATTCAGATAAACTATTATATATAATTACATATGTGAATACATGTATGTGACATAAAACTATGTTTAGAAAAACAGTAATGTTCAAAATATTCAGGTTGATTGATTGTCTCTAGGTACAAAGTAGAGGAATGGGTCAAACAGGTAAGTGATTTCTATCCTGTAAATTATGTCTATTGGTCAGCTATTGTGAACAAACTACCTGCAATTTCAGTGGCTTAACATGATAATTAGTTTTTTGGAGGGAGTTGTTTACGATCTGTAAGTTAGCAGGGCCACTCAGCTTCAGGCTATAGTAGTTGGGGCAGCTCTGCTTCCCAATTCAGATCTGTGAGAGAAATTCTGTCTACACAGGTATGTTCTGGGACTGAGTCTGAAGGCATAGTAACTACTCAATGGTAGATTTTTAACATTGAGGAAACACAGGACATCAAGCTCTACAGTGACTCCACATTGCAAGCCTTGGCATGCTTAATATTAGTTAATGTCCATTGGTCAAAACAAGTCAAATGCACGAACAGAAATTCTAGGGGTGGGAAAGTACACTATTTCCAGGGAAGTAAGGAAATGAGAAAAAATATTTTGAAGAGTCACATAATTTACCAAAATAATTTTGTTCTAATTATAGGCAGAGTTTTCTCAGCTATTTAATTTTTATTATTTATAAATTACATAAATGTTTCATAGTTTCTCTCCTATATAGCAAATATTTCACACTAAAGTTAAATAGAAATCTGTACAAGAAAAAGCACCATTTGAAAAGCTAAAGATGTTGGATTTTGTTTAATCAGAAATTGTGTAACTATTCATAAAATTTATAAATGTATACTGATCTTATTTCTTTTTTAGAATAAAACTAAAAATATTTTCAAGTGCATATTTTATTAACTGATGTTCAAAGTATTTTAATAATCCATTTTGTAGCAAAGAGAAATAAGCAAGGAAAAAGAAATTATTGATAAAATAAAACACATGCTATTATTCTCATTAAAATTACTTTCAATTATCAGGAAAATACAGTTTATAGAGTAACCTAGCTAAACATTATGAGTTTGCAGGATTTGGTAGTTATTTTTTCAGCATTTGGGATTCAAAACACTATGTTGTATATTGATTGCACATCCCTATGTGCTAAGCACATATTCAAATTTTGTTCATCTCTTCATGGATACCTCTTTTAATCATTTTTATCATATATGTGTTGTGTTTTTTTTTTCTGTTTCTCCTTTTTCAAACCTACTCGATTGTTCTCTCCTTTCCAATTTAACTGTAATTTCATGGATACATGGAGGCTGCCTCTCAATTCCAACCTTTCTTTCTATGGAGAATATTTTTTAGCTAACTGTGCTTTATATCATACCTTTATTTGTCACTAAGTCCTCTGAAAATTCTTTTTGCAGTTTATGAAAAGTAAAAAAAATAGTTATCAATTTTGGAACAAGCAAATTTATAGTTTGCAAATCATAAGCATTATATTTAGAAACATAGTATTTCCTATAATGGTTTCATTACACATATTACATGCTCTTCATGTGCATTCTTGTCATTTTTCAGACTTTAGTACATAACTACAGAAACATAAGAGCTTGTAACTATTGTCAGGGCACCATAGCACATATCTGTAATCTCAGCACTTTGGGAGGTCAAGGTGAGCAGATTACTTGAGCTCAGAAGCTTGAGACCAGCCTGGACAACACGGTGAAACCTCATCTCTACAAAAAACACAAAAATTAGCCTAGCGAAATGGGACATGCTTGTAATCACAGCTACGTGGAGGCCTAGATGGGAGGACTGCTTAAGCCCAGGAGGTGGAGGTTGCAGTGAGCTGTGATCGTGCCACTGCACTCCAGCCTGGTCAGAGTAAGACTCTGTCTCAAACAAAACAAAACAAAAACTTGTTTCTATTGAAAACAACTTTAGTTTCGAAAATCAAACATATTACAGGTGCCAGATGGATGTTAATCACTTTTTTAAAAAAGAAATGTAGTGAAGTGATTTTATGAGAGAGGTGTGGAACAGGAGGACCCCATGCTTCTCACATCACTAAGTCGAAAGTGGAAAGCGTAGAAGTAAGAAGACTCGGTTGGTTTCTCATTCTGGCTCTGCATAAATGTTCCCACATGACCTTGGACAGGTCATTTGATATTTACATTTACCATCTCTGAAATTTATTGTCTTTATTTGGAAATATGGATAAATTCTGGTCAATATACTCTTAATGACAGTTTTGTAGATGTAGTAAAAGAATTCTTACAAAGCAAATTTTTAATTCTTTGTACCCTTCAAATTTGGATTTTTTTTTAAAGATTCTCTTGTTGTCTCTAGTTAAGTCTTTTGTTTTGTTTTACTTGCTGAAATGAGTTGTTCCTCTCCTAGAAAATCTTCAGTAAAAGATAATAGATTTATATGAGCTGAAGAGAAATCAGAGTATAAGTTCTTATATGGAATAGTTTATCACTATTTCCGTAAGTACTGCAAAAAAGTAAATTACTATTGCTATATTGTAGTCTCATTGACCTGTGTCTCTCTACTCAATGGAACTATTCGAATTTATAAAAAGGCTGTTAGTCACAATGTTCTTGGTTATCATAGAATATGTATTAATTTCATGCAGCAGAATTACATATAACCAAAATCTAATAAAATTAAGTTCAAATATCTTCTTGCATTATATTTGTATAAGATACAACTTTGGTTTCACTGAGTCATAAAATGATTTCATTAGAAAAACTCACACTTAGAATTTAGATTATATAAAAATATTAAGGCATATTTGAGATACATTTAATGTACAATTTGTGAAAACCCTCCAATCTTTATGAGTTGAAATAAAAGGGCTGCTTTCAGGCAAGTTTCTTTAAATTCTTAGCCTTGATACAGCACTTCTGGCTGCGTGAGGACTGAGGGTAGAAAGTGATGGCACTGGGACAGAGCAAAGTAAATAAGTACAAGTCCACACAGAGAATGGTCTTGGTTGGTTTCCTGAAATAAACAGTGATCACATCCAAGTGCTCCTGCCTTCACTCCAAAATGCTGTGTTCTTCCTTTGTGTAGAAATCTAGAATCAACCAAGAATCACAAACAAAAGGAACTGAGAGAACAACACTAATATACAGCTATTATGGATTCTAGTAAAGTGAGAGAGAGAGAGTTGAGCATTAAGGAAAGAACAGCCACTGCCTGAGTAGTTCAGAGAAGTTCAGTGAGATCACAGAGGGAGACTCAATTCAAGAAAGAAATAGAGAAACAGAGAAAGCTGAAAAATATCTGCATGATAGCCAAGAAAGCTCAAGTAATATTTGTAATAATTTTGCAATGAGTTTTCCTACAGAGTGACTCTAGACATCTCCTTTAAATGCCCCAAATAGGGAAGGTGGAGTTCAAAAGGAGAATGATGTAAAGCACAGCACAGAAAAAGAATAAACCTCCAAACTAGGGCCTCCCATGCTTTGTACCAGAATTACTGTCTCTTGGATGGATGCATTGTGTAGAGCTCCAGGGTCACCTGGGCCAGTTGCTTATGCACCTTCAACTGAATCAGTTTTTCTTTTACCTTTACTTGTCTCATAATAATCATACATGTTTATGGGCTACAGAGTCATACTGCAATGAATAAGTATAAAGAAGTGAGGAAATCAGGGTATTTAGCATATTCATCATCTAAAACATTTATCATTTGTGTTGGGAATGTTCAAAATCCTCTCTTCCAGATTTTTGAAACTATACACCAAATTATTGTTAATCATAGTCATCTTATAGTGCTATAGAGCACAAGAACTGATTCCCCTAGTCTAGCTATAATTTGGTATCAGTTGACCAACTTCTATCATCTCCCTCCCCTTCTCAGCCTCTAATAACCATAATTCTGCTCTTTATTTCTATGACCTTAACATTTTTTTAGCTCCCACATATGAGTGAGAACATGTACCATTTGTTTCTCTGGGCCTGACTTATTTCACTTCACATAATTTCTCCAGACTTATACATGTTGCTGTGAATAATAGGATTTCATTCTTTTTGTGGCTGTATAGTATTCCATTGTGTATATACACAAAATTTTCTTTATTCATCTGTTGATGGACATTTAGGTTGATTCCATATCTTAGATACTGTGAATAGTGATGCATTAAGCATACGAGTACACTTATCCTTTTAATATACTGCTTTTTCTTCCTTTGAATAAATACCTAGTACTGGGATTGCTGCATTTTACAACAGTTCTATTTTTAGTTTTTTTTGAGAAACCTCCATGCTGTTTTCCACAAGGGTGTACTAATTTACATTCATATTAATAGTGTATAAATTTCCTTTTCTCTGCATTTTCACCAGCATTTTTATTTTTTTCTTTTTGATAATAGCCATTCTAACTAGGGTGAGACAATATCATTGTGGTTCCGATTTGCATTTCCCTGAGGATTAGTGATACTTAGCATCTTTTCACATGCTATCAGGCCATTTCTATGTCTTCTTTTAAAATGTGTCCACTTATATCTTGCCCCACTTTTTTTTTCTTTCTTTTTTTGAGACGGAGTTCTTCACTCTTGTTACCCAGGCTGGAGTGCAATGGCGCGATCTCGGCTCACCGCAACCTCTGACTCCTGGGTTCAGGCAATTCTCCTGCATCAGCCTCCTGAGTAGCTGGGATTACAGGCACGCGCCACCATGCCCAGCTAATTTTTTGTATTTTTAGTTGAGAGGGGGTTTCACCATGTTGACCAGGATGGTCTCGATCTCTTGACCTCGTGATCGACCCGCCTCGGCCTCCCAAAGTGCTGGGATTACAGGCTTGAGCCACCGTGCCCGGCCTTCTTGCCCCACTTTTTAATGGGATTGCTTGTGGGTTTTGTTGTTGCTGTTGTTTTTGCTGTTGAGTCGTTTGAATCCCTTGGATGTTTCAGATATTAGTCCATTGTTGAATAAATAGTTTGAAAATATTTTCTTCCATTCAAAAGGTTGTCTTTTCACTCTGTTGATTGTTTCCTTTGCTGTAAAGAAGCTTTTAGTTTGATATGGACCCATTTGTCTACTTTTTTGTCATCTATGCTTTTTAAGTCTTACCCACAAAATCTTTGCATTGAATAATGTTCTGAAGCATTTCCCTTATGTTTCTTCTAATAGCTTCATAGGTTTAGGTCTTATATTTAAGTCTTTAATCCATTTTGAGTTGATTTTTATATGTGGTGAGAGATCAAAATCTAGTTTTATTCTTCACAAACGGATATTGTTTTCCCAACACTATTTGTTGAAGACGGTCTCCTTTCCCAATGGTATGTTCTAGGGACCTTTGTTGAAAATCAGTTGGCTGTAAATATGTGGATTTATTTCTGGACTCTGTATTCTGTTTCATTTTTCTATGTGTCTGTTTTTACACCAATATCAAGCTGTCATGGTTACTATAGCATTGTGGTGTATTTTGCAGTCAGGTAGTATGACGTCTTCAGCTTCACTCTTTTTGATAAGCATTACTTGGGATATTCAGACTCTTTTGTGGTCCTCTGCAAATTTTAGGATTTGTTTCTGTTCCTGTGAATAACACAATTGGTATTTTGATAGAGATAGCATTAAATCTGTAGGTCACTTTGGGTAGTATGGACATTTTAACAATATTAATTCGTCCCATCCATGAGCATAAGACATCTTTCCATCTTTTTGTGTGTCCTGTTCAATTTCTTTCATCAGTGTATTGCAGTTTCTATCGTAGAGATTTTTTACGTCCTTGGTTAAATTTATTCTTAAGTGTCTTATTCATTTATTATTTTGTCTCTATTGTGTATAAGATTGCTTCCTTGATTTCTTTTTCAACTGGTTTATTATTGGTGTATTGAAATGCTGCTGAGGTGCACATGACATGCTCAAGAAGCTAAGGGTGAGTGTCGCAGGCAGGTGGGAGGTTGAGTGGAGAAGGTTAAAAATAAAGGTCTGAGAAGTATGAAAGGCCAAAGCATATAAGATCTTCCTGTCTGCTGCTGGTAAGATATTTGGAATTTGGTCTAAGTGCTAAGATATTTCAAGACACAGGAGACTTATTTATTCATCTCAAAGTTGGTTGCAATGTGCTAGGCAACTCAACACAGCATCCTCCTGTGTTTCTCAAACACACCAAGCATGCTTCTCTCAGAACATGGTGCACTCTTTGCCTCTGCTACTAGGATATTCCCATGGCTTTCTCCATTACTTCAGTTAAGACCTTTTCTCTAACTTCACCCTATCATGGAGAGTGGGCATCTCTTATAACCCCATTAAAAGTGCATCTTCTCAACATTTTCCCTTTCCCTGTTAACCTTCCCTACTTTATTTTTCTCCATAGTACTTATGACCATCTAAGGAATTATACTGCACTTATTTACTGTCTCTGTCCCCACCAATTGAATGTAATAGATAGAAGGGCAGGGATGTGTTTAATTTGCTGCTATTTCCCCAATGCCTACTATGGTGATTTGCACAAAAGGACTCTCAATAAATAGCTGTTGAATCAATGATTCTGTGGATGAAACACAATTTTGAATTCCCTAAACTCCTGTTTTAAATAGATAATTTAAATATTTCTTCAGGTTTTATAAATATAAACAAAAGTATATGCCAATGTATTGTATGTGCCATTTGCCACTGGATATTTAATTTGAATATTTATTTTCTTCCAGAAGCTTTATTTCATAAAATGGTAAATATTTGCTTTTGAATTTTGCCTGAGTTATTATACAAATGAAATCTCTAACTAAGCTGAAAGACAGTGCAACATAACCTTGAGAACATAGCATATCCCCAAGCTCATAATACTTTTTAGGATAAATGCAAGGCATAAATGAATTTAGTGATTGAACAATTTGCTCCCATAAAATAAATTGTTAAAATCTTATATCTTATCTTCTACTGGTGAAATGTCAAATCCATTGAGTCGTTTGATCTTCATAATAGGGTATTTCACAAAATCATGTTAGTGGACAAATTCCAAGCATTAAGTCTGAATTGCACAAGTAGCTTTTAAATTGGTCTTCATTCTAATGCTTTTGCCTTCTATAATTTTTATTTTCAATACAGAAGCCTGAAGAATCCTGTTTATGCTACTCGTCTGTTCAAAACTCTCCAATGGTTTCTCACATCTCACAGTAAGAATTAAAAACCCTAACAATGAAATAAGGCATTGCCCAATCTGCCTACTGTCCACCGAGTTATCACTCTGACTTTTTATCTGTCTACACATCTCATTTTCTCTACTCTAGCCACATAAGGTTTTGCACTTGGTATCTTTATTCCTGGAATGTTCTTTCCCAGAAAACCCATGACCAGGCCCCTTCCCTCCCTTTACAGAAGAAGAAACTCCCTTCAGGCATTTACAGAAAGAAACACCAAGGAAGGGAGGCCTATCTGAATTCCAATTTCATCCTTAACACTATGTCCCTTACCTACTTTGGTGTTTTTTTCTTCTTTTTTTAAAAACTTATCCATATTAATATAGTTTGGCTCTGTGTCCCCACCCAAATATCATCTTGAATTGTACTCCCATAATTCCCACATGTTGTAGGATAATTCTCACCATTATCTGGTGAGAGATAATTTGCATCATGGGGGCAGTTTCCCCACACTGTTTTAATGGTAGTAAAAAAGTCTCATCATATCTGGCACTTTTTTTAGGGGTTTCTGCTTTTGCATCTTCCTCATTTTCTCTTGCCACTGCCATGTAAGAAGTGCCTTTCACCTCCCGCCATGATTCTGAGGCCTCCTTAGCCATGTGGAACTGTAAATCCAATTTAACCTCTTTTTTTTCCCAGTCTCAGGTTTGTCTTTATCAGCACTGTGAAAACTAATATATTAATGCACTAGGTATTTTACTGGTTTTTCTTGTTTATTGTCTGCTATCCTCAAGATCTCACAGTTTTGCAGGCTTCTGCTTTACCTACTTCTTTATTCTTTGGTACATCCACAGAAAATAAATGCCTTTAACTTAGGTTCCATTTTCTGCCTGAATTCAGTTCTTACAGAAAAATATTTTTTACTAAAAGCCTCAAGCTTACCCTCTTGCAGAGTTTTAAATTACCTTGTCTCTGGGTTGAGAATGTGAAGACCCAGCTGCTATACCTGTTTCTTACAAGGCTCTAGGAGATGCCTCATTTTCATTCAGACCAGGATTCAGGGCTTGTGATAGCTTCAGAGGCAAGAGCTCTCCATTTCCAAACCCTTGTCTGTTTCTTACCCTGTGTGCACGTGGTCTATAGAGCAAGAAAGCAACCCTACTGAGAATGATTTTTTAACCATATACTCCAGGCCTTCTTTACACCCAACCTTGGCCCTGCACATCACTGAGTATGCTTATACAGCTGAGCAAATTCTGCAACTCAACTTCTTGTCTGTTGCTTGGGTATCTTCCAATAGATGCTGTGCTATAGATTACTGTATTTTTTAATTTATGAATTTATTACATTTTTAAAGATTCACTACAAAAAATAGGACAAATATAAAAATACATACATCTTTGCACATTTTTACATTTTTTTCTTTGGACTAAATATTGAGAATTAGAAGGCAGTATGTTCAAAGACCATTTTTTCCACCCCGTCTTCACCAACATAGAATTGTTTTTACTGAATTACCTGTGGTATTATTATTCTTCCCTATAAAAATTATGTGACACAGTCTTATGGGCATTGTTGAAAGGTTGTTGTTGAGGCTATTGCTCAATAGATTTTAAATAAGTGTATCATATACTCTTAAAATGGACTCAGGGTGAAATGCTTTCAGGCCTTAATAGCAAAAGTCATTATTTAGCTGCTGACAGCCTGAGAACATTTCTTTTAATGACAATGAGAAGCATATAGCTGACTGTTTCCTTCTTTTTGTAGACTGCTATGACACTTAGGCTCAAATTTGAAGCCCTCCTCTGGTAATTTAGAAAATGATTGGCTTGGCCAGGCGCGGTGGTTCAAGCCTGTAATCCCAGCACTTTGGGAGGCTGAGGCAGGTGGATCACGAGGTCAACAGATCGAGACCATCCTGGTCAACATGGTGAAACCCCCTCTCTACTAAAAATACAAAAAATTAGCTGGGCATGGTGGTGTGTGCCTGTAATCCCAGCTACCCAGGAGGCTGAGGCAGGAGAATTGCCTGAACCCAGGAGGCGGAGGTTGTGGTGAGCCGAGATCGCGCCATTGCCAGCCTGGGTAACAAGAGCGAAACTCCGTCTCAAAAAAAAAAAAGAAAGAAAGAAAATGATTGGCTTTTATTAATTAATGAATATCCACAAAGTAGAAAATATTTAAGGCACATTATATGCATTTTAAGTATTTATCTGACTCCTGGCTTTAGCTTATTTTACATGTCCTATGCTTTCCTTTACAGCATTTTTTTTTTTAAATACACATATTGTCAAGCTTTCTAAATTTCTTTGAAAAATAACTGATGCAAAATATAAAATTCACAAGTTGTACAATATTCTAGAAATATACAACTGAATAAACTCTGCCCCCCAAAGTATAGTAGGTTACACAAATTTAGAACCTATTTATTTATTTATTTATTTATTTATTTATTTATTTATTTTTAGACGGAGTTTCGCTCTTGTTACCCAAGCTGGAGTGGAATGGCGCGATCTCGGCTCACCGCAACCTCCGCCTCCTGGGTTCAGGCAATTCTCCTGCCTCAGCCTCCTGAGTAGCTGGGATTACAGGCACACACCACCATGTCCAGCTAATTTTTTGTATTTTTAGTTGAGATGGGGTTTCACCATGTTGACCAGGATGGTCTCGATCTCTTGACCTCGCAATCCACCCGCCTTGGCCTCCCAAAGTGCTGGGATTACAGGCGTGAGCCACCACGCCCGGCCTAGAACCAATTAATTATAATATTTTTATAAGTATTGTAACATATAAAAACATAGGATATAGTTATGGGATAAGGTAGAATGTAACCAATTTTCTAGGCCTAGAGGTGGTTATAAAGGTGGTCTTTAAAATCATGAACACATCTGAACAAAATCTATACCTATGAGTAGGTGTTCACAATGTAAAAATAGGAGATGAAAAATAATGAATGTCCAGAATGTGGACATTATGTTATATTCAGAGATTTTTAAGTAACTTGCATTCAGGAAGAGAAGAGTAATAGAACTATTAGTCTAAATAGATAAGCAATAGTCAAATAATAGAAGGCCTTCCCTGCAGTCCTGAGGAGTTTTAATCTGCAGGCCAAAAGGAAAGATTAAATAATTTTAAGTGGAGTTAGAAAAATAATCATATATTAATTTTAAAATAACTCCAGGGGCATGATGAAGACATGGCTTATGGCAGGAAGAGGGGAGAAATTTTTATGTTAAAGAATTGAAAACAATTTATCTTACAGCCTTGCACTTCGTTTTTGAACTTGGTTATTTTAATATCTGTGCTTTGTATAATCACAGTCATTTTGAGATATTGGTAAATGATTCTCGAGGCAGTCTCAGTCTCCCACCTGTCTTTCTCATTTAACTAAAGAATTTTTCCAAGTCTAACTTGTAACAAATGGGGACGTGCCCTTCTTGCAGTGAAAAATTCCCCGTGATGTTTCTGCTTCTCTACCTTCTTTGACTTCTGAACTGAATTGGTAAAAATCTTGAATTGCAAAATTTGTCAATACACTCATTTCTGCATTTCAGAAATACATGGTAACCAAAATATGTGAGTGTGATGCTAAGTTCAAGTCTTAGGAGGATTGATTTGATGATACATTCTAGGTCAACAGAGGCAGGACACATTTTTCATCATCTGTAGTCTCTGACTAAATGTGGAATGCAGTACTTTCTTCATAATCTCTGCTTTGGTACTGAGAGTTGTTGCAGAAAGCTGCAACAAGACAAGGATAGTGAAGAGAATTGTTTCTCATAAACTTGTGTAGGTTCTAAGTAAAACTCAGGTCAGTATTTTTCAAATAATTATTCTCTAGATAACATTTGGAAGGTGAAAATAGAAAAACCTGTTCATTGCATGTTTGAGAAGAAGCATTCAATATTAAGGCTCAGATTGTTTCAGTTATTGCACACCTGACAAAGCCACACTCTTTGAAGGCCCTAGGATGAGGAAGAGCAGGATATCTCTATGGTTCTAGAAGCAATAGTGTCTCTGTTTCTGGTATAAAAATGGTCGTTTTTCATCAATGACAATATTATAGAATATTATAGTGAAAATTTGAATACATTTTTTTTTTTTGAGACATTCTCACTCTATCACCAGGCTGGAGTGAGTGGTGCGATTTTGGCTCACTGCAACCTCTGCCTCCAGGGTTCAACCAATTCTCCTGCCTCAGCCTCCTGAGTAGCTGGGACTACAGGTGTGTACCATCACGCCCAGCTAATTTTTGTATTTTTAGTAGGAGTTTCACAATGTTGGCCAGGATGGTCTCGATCTCCTGACCTCATGATCCCCCCACCTTGGCCTACCAAAGTCTTGGGATTACAGGCATCAGCCACTGCACTGGTCCGATTTGAATACATTTAAAACTACCATGGTGAAAGTAAATTCATGTGTCATGTATCACAGAATTCTAGAATCTCAAGCCTGGAAGAGGCTTTAAATCCATTTAATCTAATCACAGATCTCTCATTTTAATTATTTCTACTAACATTCTATTGATTTTATAATTTCATCATGCAGCCTCTGTAGAAAACTTTTAGTAACAGAGAACACAGTTCATTTGGTTCCAAGGAGCTCTACTAGAAACTCTCTTTTATTGAGATGTTTTTCTTCAATATAAGGGATATCATCTTTGGCATTATTCAGAATTCAAATAATTCTTCTTTCACTCAGTAGCCTTTAGAGTACAGGGGGAAAGCTGTCATGTCCTGCAAAGACACTCCATTCATCTCCTTTATCATCAAATATTATTATTCATGCCATTGCCATTTCACAAGTACACTGAGTTGTAAGCCGCTGAACATCCACACTATCCTAACTCGTAACTGGACTATTTATTTTGAATAAGGCAAATATTTTCTATTCTAATCTTGTATCTATCCCTTCAAATCTTGGTAATAAAATATACAATCATATGTATTTTCACACACTGAAATATGAGATTCACTTGACTTGGTTTTCATTCCCTGAGGCAACAGATACTCCTTATCTCTTGACTAATTATTTCTCATATTTCATTTTCAAATTGTTATTTTCCTTTCCCTGACAGATACTACTTTTCTAATAACCAGCATCATATTCAGGTTGAATTTCTATTGATAAGATCAGTTTGTTTCAGGACAAGTAAGACTGTCTCTAGTATTCTAAGGTATATTGTATTCCTACCCAAGAATCAAGTCACTTTTCAGAAATCCAAATTTATTAATTTAAACCATCTTTAAATCCAGCTGTGTAAATCTGGCCTTTCATCCCTGAAAGTATAAATAAAAGAAAGAAGTAGTGATAACAATACATGCATAACCAAGTCCTTGAATTTTCTGACAAGTATTTTATAATCACTAAAACACTTTGTTGGTCTTTCTGGAATAACCATCTGTTCCACCATAAATTCAGTGGGGGAGCACCAGTCATGACCCTAGCAGATTCTTCATCACATTTCTAATAAACTCCAGAAAAGTGCACAGATTTCATTTGAATTTTACATGTCTCTATAGATCAGATATACTTTACCAGGACTGTACGATTCACCAAGGAATTGATAATCCTCAGGCAGGCATTTTGTTTTCTCTATAAATTCCTTACCCAGAGTTTTACAAGATTAAGCAAACAGGATCCTTTAGGTATACAAATCTACTGCCCAATAGCTTTTAGTTGTTCTGGAAATAAGATAAACTAGAACATCAGGAAAAATCTGAACGTTTAGATTCTAATCACATCTTTGCCACTTAAAAGCCTTGTTGTTTCTGAAATATACTTAGTGTTTCTGTACCTTTCTGTTGCCTGTGAAACATACTTAGATTTTTAGTATTCTCATCAACTAAAGGAAATAATAATATCTCTTTACCGTGATTCTATAAGGTAGATCAAACTAAGTCTGTTTGTCAAAATACAACCCGTAACACAGTTGTGGGCACTAAGAGATAAAATTCTCCAACTTCATATAATAGTCTTTAAAAAGTTGTCACTTGCCTGGAGCCCACTGCTTTGAAGAAATTTTTCAAAAGAAGTAACCCAAAGACAGTAAATCTTGTTTAAGGAGGATGGCTGCTATTGTTTTCAAGTTCCGGGAAGTCAGTCCTTTCTTGCAGAAAAGATGGGATTTTATGAGCAGAATAAATGTGAACCCCACTGTGCAATCACTCTAAGTAAAGACTAAATTACTGGCTATGCAACAGTTAGTTACGGCAAAAACTGGAATTAGAAATTAGATGCACATCATCTGAAGCTATGGATTAGCACAGTATGTGATGAGCTCAGTGACTGGGGGTGCTACCCACTCGAGCTATGTGCAAGATTTGCCCTGAGACCAGCAATAGCTGCCTATAGAACTGGTAGAGGGTGTAATCTCTGGAAAATAAGAGAGCTGAAGGATGAAACCAGAAGGAAATGCATGTGGGTGGATATAGAACCATAAAGAAAGAACACATTTTAAAAGATATCAGAGAAATAAATAAAGTCATGGATACAAAACAACAAAGTGTCAAGAAAGTAATGAGGAAGTTTAAAATGCTATTGCAACATTCAGAGAAAAAGATGAAGAAACCCAGGGTGCACAATAAGCAGCACAAAGACCAAATAGTACTTGACTATAGAATTATTATCATATATTTACTGAAGAGAAAGTGGTGTTCAAAAATAAACTCGTACTTGTAAATCATATCCAAAGCACGTCAATGTTGATTTTCTGTTCAATACATCAAATTATACATGATGATATTACCTTTTATTGATGCATAACAATGTACATAGTTTCAGGGTACATATAATAATTTAATACACTCATATAATTTGTAAAGATCAAATCAATGTACTTAGGATATCTATCACCTAATACTTGTCTTGTCTCTCTGCTGGAATTATTCAAATTCTTCTCTTCTGGCTAGTTTGATATATGCAACAGATTACTGTACAGTATAGTTACCACACCAGTCTATCACTAGGTCTTATTACTTTTATCAAACTATATATTTGTACCCATTAATCAACTTCTCTTCATCCTCCCTTTACCTCTCCCCTTCCCAGGGCTCTCTGGTAATGACCAATCTACTCTCTGCAGTTATGAGAGTCATTTTTAGCTTTCATATGAGTAAGAATGTGTGTTTGGCTTTAACATAAGGCAGCGAGAACATGTACTAGGCTTATTGCACTTAACATAATGACCCCTAATTCCATCTATGTTACTGCAAATGACAGAATTTCATTTTTTTATAGCTAAATGATATTCCATTGTGTGTGTGTGTGTGTGTATATATATATATATATATATATATATATATATATATATATATATGCTGAGATTTAAATCTTCAGCATATTTCTGCTTTTGTGTGTGGTAAAACATTGGGATCTAGTTTTATTTTTCTACAGAAGGACCCTTAGGTTGCTTCTACATTTTGGCTTTTGTGAACAGTGTTGCAGTAAACAGGGGAGTGTAGTTGTCTCTGATATACTGATTTCCTTTATTTTGATTATATACCCAGTAGTGGAATTACTGAATCATATGTAGCTGTTTTTTTGAGGTACCTCCATGCTGTTTTCCATAGCAGCTGCACAAATTTACATTTCCACCAACAGTCTAAGACAGTTCCCTTTTCTCTGTGTCATCATCAGCATCTATCTTTTTTATAATGTCTTTTTAATAAAAGCCATTTTAGCTGGGACAGGATTGATATATTACTATAGTTTTGATTTGTGTTTCTCTGATGATTAGTGATAAGTATTTTTTTCATATATCTTTTGAACATTTGTATATCTTCTTTTGATAAATGTCTATTCAGATCTTTTGCCCATTTTTATTGGAGAACTTATTCATTTGCTATCAAGTTGTTTGAGCTCCTTATATATTCTGGTTATTAATCCCATCAGACTGATAATTTGCAAATATTTTCTTCCATTCTATGGGTTTTCTCTTCAGTTGGTTGATAATTTCATTTATTGTGCAGAAGACATTAGCTTGATATTAACTTTTTTTGGCTTTGGTTGCCTGTGCTTTTATGGTATGAAACACAAAATCTTTGTCCAGACCAATGTCTTAGTGCATTACTTTTCTTTGAGATGGAGTCTTGCTCTGTTACCAGGCTAGAGTGCAGTGGCATGATCTTGACTCACTGCAACCTCTGTTCCTGGGTTCAAGCAATTCCCCTGCATCAGTCTTCTGAGTAGCTGGAACTACAGGTGCACATCACCACATTTAGCTAATTTTTTTGTATTTTAGTGGAGATGGGTTTTACCACAGCTAGGAAAGTCTTGATCTCCTGACCTCATGATCTGTCCACCTCAGCCTTCCAAAGTGCTGGGATTACAGGTGTGAGCCACTGCACCTGGTCTGTCCTGGAGCATTTACTCAATGTTTTCTTCTAGTAGTTTCATAGCTTCAGGTCTGAGATTTAAATCTTCAGCATATTTCTGCTTTTGTGTGTGGTAAAACATTGGGATCTAGTTTTATTTTTCTACAGGTGTAGGTTTCCTAGTACCATTTATTTAATTCAGCTTTCGTGTATGAGTGAGAACATATGTAGAATGTTCTTTCTCCATGTTTTCAGCACCTTTGTCAAAGATTAGTTGGATATAAATGCATGGATTTATATCTGAGTCCTCTATTCTGTTCCACTGGTGATGAGTCCATTTTTACCACAATAATTTGGTTAATATGGCTCCATAATAAATTTTGAAGTCAGGTAGTGTGACTTTAGCTCTGTTCTTTTTGTTCATGATTGCTTTGGCTATATTGAGGACTTTTTTGGTTCCATTAAATTTTAGGATTGTTTTTCCTATTTCTGTGAAGAAGGGCATTGGTATTTTGATAGGGATTGCATTGAATCTTTAGATCACTTTGGGTAGTATTGTCATTTAAAAAGTATTAATTTTTCATTTGTTTCTGTCCTCTTTGGTTTATTTCATCAGTGTTTTATAGTTGTCTTTATACAGTCATTCTACATATTTGGTTAAACTGATTGCTAAGTATTTTATATTATTTGTAACTACTATTAATGGAATTGCATTCTTGATTTCTTTTTCATTTTCTTCACTGTCAGTGTATATAAATACTATTGATTTTTGTATGTAGCTTTTTATGGGCATTCTTGTCTTTTTTTTCCCAAATCTAGAGGAAAGGTCTTCAATTTTCCCCCATTCAGTAAAGTGTTAGCTATGGACTTATATACATGGGCTTTATTGATTTGAGGCAAATTCTTTCTACACCCATTTTGATGAGGGTTTTCATCACAAAGTAATTTAAATTTTATCAAATGCTTTTATTGGTATCTATTAAAATAATCATATGGTGTTTGCTCTGGGTTATGTTAATATGATGGACATATTTGTTGATTTGGGTATACTGAACCATTCTTGCATTCCTGAGATGAATCCCATTTAAACATGGTTAATAATTTTCTTAATGTGTTCTTGACAAAGGTTTTCTAGTGTTTTATTGAGAATTTTTGTGACCTTGTTTACAAATATTATACAGTGGGTCCACTGGGTCTATTTTATAGCCTTTAATCTGTGGTTTATTTACTCTGATATAAATACAGCTACTCTCGCTATTTTTTGTTTTCAATTGCATGGAATATCATTTTCCAACCTTTTCACTTTCCGCCTATATATGTCTTTATAGATGAAGTGGGTTTCTTGTAGGAAGCATAAAGTTAAGTCTTGTTTCTTTACCTATTCAGCTATACTATACTTTTTAATGGGATAATTAAGTTCATTTACATTCAGTGTTATCATTGTAAATAAGGACTTACTACTACCATTTTGTTGCTTGTTAGTTATGTAAATCATCTCTTCCTTTGTAGTTAAGGATTTTTATTTTCTGTGCTAATATGATTTAATTTGTTGCCTTTTATTTATACTTCATGTATTATAGGTTTTTGCATGTGGTTACCATGAGTTTAAAAAAATCTTATAGATATAATAAAGTTATTTCAGAGATGACAACTTAGATCACAAAGAAAAAATAGAAACAAAGAACAAAGTAGGAAAAATATGCATTTTAACTCCACCTCCTCCCCCCCCAATACACACATATATTTTGGCTTTTCACTGTCTTAGTTTACATATTTTATATTATTTATCTCTTAGCAGGTTCCTGTAACTATTATTGCTTTTGATAGAATTGTCTTTTGGGCTTCATACTAGAGTTACCAGTGAACTGCGCACCACAATTGCAGTACTAGAGTATTCTGGGTTTGTCCATGCACTTAATTGTAACAGTGAGTTTCATACTTTCCGATATTTTTGTTTGTTTCTTGCACATTTTTTTTTTCAGATTGAAGAACTCTCTTTTGCATTTCTTCCAAGACCTATCTGGTGGTAGTGAACTCTTTTCAGCTCTTGTTTGTCTGGGAAAGAATTTTTCTACTTCTTAGTTGAAGAACAACTTTGTAGAATACAGTATTCTTGGATGATGATTTATTTTTTCTTTCAGCACTTTAGTAGAAATGTCATTTTACTCTCTCCTGGCCTGGATGGTTTCTGTTGAGAAGTCTGTTGTGAGGTGAATTGGAGCTCCTTTTATTTTGCTTTTCTTTTTCTGTTTTTTTTTGGGGGGGGGGATTCACTCTTTGTCTTTGACTTTTGAGAGTTTGATTATCATATATCTAGGGGTAGTCTTGTTTATGTCAAACCTCTATGATTTTGTTTGCCTATGTGTGCCTGGATATAACTTATGTGTACACACACACACAGAAGTTTTCTAGTGTGTATATGTATACACAAGTTTGAAAAAGTATCCTGTTTTTTTTTAAATAAGCTTTCTACCCCTTGCTGTTGTTCAACTTTCTTATGAACATGAATAATTCTTAAATTTAGTCTTCTGAGGTACTCTTCTGTATCTTTTAGGTGATCTTTTTTAGTTTTTAGTGTTTCTCCTCCTCTGTATATTTTTAAATAGCCTATGTTTGTGTCCATTGACTCTTTTATCTGCTTGATCATTCTGCTATTGAGAGCCTTCAATGAATTTTTCAGTTCAGCTTATGTATTTCTCAGCTCTAAGATTTCTGTGTGATTTTTAATTATTTTAATCTCTTTGTTAAATTTCTCTGATATATTTCTGAAGTTCTTTTCTGTGTTATCTTGCAGGTCACTGAGTTTTCTTGAAACACCATTTTGAATTCTTGGTCAGAGAGCTCACATATTGCCATCACTTATTAATTTCCTGTTTGCTGTTATTTCTTGTAGACATACATGTATGCCTTTCCACTGAAAGATTATTTATTTCAATCTTCTCTGTCTTGCTTATTGTTATTTTCATTGGTTACATTTCCTTAGAGATTTTTACTACTAGGTCATTGCCTCTTTTTCAGCTCTAGCTGTAAGCCTTAAGCCCAGATTTGCCTTGGCTCTAGTAAAAGCTCAATGTGCTACCTTTCCCAAGTGGGGAAGGTACCAAAGGAGATATTTTGGCAGGGTAGGAAGGCTGGCTAGGGTTTTGTGATCTGGGGACCTATGGGATGAATCTCCTATCATGTGTTGTTGCTGTACAGCCATTCTGATTTAGCATCTCCTTGGCCACATTACAGATTACATTTTCCAGGACTGGGAATGATAATCCTACCTTAGTCCTTTCTCTCTGGTGGTCCTCAGTGATACTTAACTATTTAGGCACTTGTAATGCTTCCTTTGAGTAAAAACAGAAACATGTCTCCTGCCAGGCTACCCAATAGGGTGGAGTAGCAAGTTGTCTATTTTGATCTCAGTTTTGCCAGTGCAGAAAGAGTGAATGGGGAAAATTTTTTTTCTCTTCACCTGGAGCTGGGTAGAATGAGGGAACTGGTACTGCAGATGTGGAAATCCTATTGTCTTACCATCTTGAAGTTATTAATATTAGACTTAGTTGTGGCAACGGGAAGGATGTCATCTTCTTATTTGAGTATGGGGATATTTCTGCTGATGAACTTGGAACTGTATATTTGTTTTTGGCTTTCTGTTGGGGAAGTGAAGCCAGCTTCTATCTACATCACAATTTTGGGACTGGGAGCCTCCTATGGTTGTATTGCTTTAATCATATTTTCTTTTTTATTTGAATTCTAGCTAAGAAATTCCAAATATGTTTCATCTAAAGTAGAAAAATATGAATTTGAATTATCTCTACTGATAACTGAAATGTTATGTCAATGTCAGATCAGATCATCTCAGAATGATTGTACCTACAGCTCTGTCTACTTCTGTGTTACGATTAGTATCCCTAAAAGTAACAATTTAAAATGCACTTTGAACACCATAAAATGTTACTCATATATAATACTCATCCTTGATATATTAGGATTGACATATTTGGGAACATATAGCATGCATGCCAACAATGAGCTTCTTCATTTAAATCTCTATTCAAAGTTTCCATCAATTGACTTAAAAATTGTATTTATATTAACATCACTTGAAGCTCTTAATAGTGACCCATTCATGACAGAAATATGCACAGTAAAATTATGTTTTATACTTTTTAATTTATATTTTGTGTATATAAAATGATGTTTAATAAAATGTAAAAATTAAACCAAAAAGAAAAACATCAATGATTTCTAAATAAAAAATTGTATTTCAATGTTCAGAAAGACTTCAAAGAAAACATTATTTTTAAATAACATTAAAAAGTAATTGAATTTCCTTTAATTGATTACTTAAAGAAAAATGTCACTTACTAATATGTTTTCAGATTTAAACCAATGGTTTCTGTATTTAGATTTTACAGTTCTATATTCAGGTTCTTCCTTATATAGTCTCTGGGTATTTACCAATGCCACTAAAGTCATTAGCTTGGAAATTTTAATATTAATCAAATGTTAAGCTGGAGTGATGACTTTCTAAGTTTTATGTTTATAGAGAAAAATCTCTTCATTTCTACCCTCCCCAAAATGATGTCAGCTAAACTACATCAAATACCTACCTTCAATACATCAAAATTTAATAAAAATATAAACAAAGCATCATGCTCTAACATTTTATAAATAAAAGAAATATATTTGAGTTATAGCTATCTCATGCAAATTTAATATAATTATACAAGAAAATTTAATAGCCATGTAATTACCAAAATTAAAAATACAACTGGTCTACATATAGAATAATGGTTAAAGAAAATAATTGAACAAATATAAATGAAACCATCTTTTCTACCTACCAACACAACAAATAAAAGTCATTTTGAATTATTTCTCTTTATTGTTGAATTGATGAATTTTTCATAAAGATATTTGAAATAAGAAAGAAAACAATGGGAACACTTATTTTCTCATTACCTACTTTTGAGACTTCTGAGTTTTATAATAGACTATTTATTAATAACTAAATATATTTTGTGTAGCTCATGCACATTTACTATGTCTTCAAATCCTGAACAATATTTCTTGGTGCAAACAAATAATTGAATGTCACTGAAAAATACAATAAGATTACTTAAAGGAAAATGTCACTTACTAATATGCTTTTAGAGTTAACACAGCGGTTTCTCTATTTAGATTTTACAGTTCTATGTTCTGGTTTTTCTTCACACAATCTCTAGGTATTTACCAATGACACGAAAGTCATTAGCTCGGAAAAAAGTGTCTTTCTCACTGAATTGACCATGTTTATAAGGTTTGAAATTACTTAATTCACTTAAAGAACACTAAATTATGGCTGATGTTGCTTTATTGAAAGTAAACTTAAATGTAGAACTTTGATGAATATATCTACAAGGCAAATTACGATCTCAATATTTTTATATTACAATTATTTCATCTGCATCTACTACCTTATATACTGTAAAATTATGCCTTGACATTTTTCTTCAAATAATAATGTAAATAATTTATATTATTGTATTCAGAGGGTATCTAACACTTTACAATGCTGTAGCAGTATATTTGAGTGTTGAAATAAAAATATTTAATAGATTAGAAGATTCCCATAGGCAACATTTGATGTCATTATTTTTCTTAACTTGTCAGATTTGGTAGAGTACTTTACGTAGGTTGGTGGTTAAATATTAACAAAGAAGAAAAGATATATTTAGTGAGAAAATGTTTTGTTTTCAGCATGACTATTTCCCCTACCTTAAAAGATACATAAATGGAAAAAATCTATTTTGCTGCCCAAGGAAATATAGCCATAAGTCTAATATTTCCTTCGTATTTTAATATAACAATTGCACACCTTGATAATTCTTGTAAGATTTTTTCAGCCTGGAAAAATATGTTGAGAACACTGTTACATCAAAATTTAGGTATCTTTTACATTAGATATCTTACATAGTTATAGAAGGTGATTAAAGTTGTTATTTTCTATCTAAAGTTAAAAATACACATAATTTTAATTTGTATTTTAGATGCAATTTTAACATATTTTAGATGACTTTTTACCTTTGTAAAGTGCGATTTATTGTATTGTACCCAAACAGCAAAATGGTTTAAAATTTGGAAATACAGCTTATGAAATATTTAATGTGAAGACATTTAAAATATGGCCTTTAAAAAAATCCCTTATAGGTTTCTCTATAAATATTTTATGGTGTTTTAAAACTAATAAAGAATGAAAAGAACAAATATTAGAGCAAAAATTCAGTATATCATCAGAGGTCATTCATACCAGTAGCGTATCAATTCTATGAAGTAGATTTGGTTTTGTTCTGTGCATTCAGGACTATGTAAGTATTTTCATCCCTTGTAGGAGTGAGGGAAGAAATGTTTTCTCCAAATCTGTTTTTATTCACTAGCCTAATGAGCATCTCCCTAGAATCATTCAGAATGAATTGTCAGGGCCCTCAGTTCTATCCTCTTTCTGCTCGGGCCTGACATACAATGGCAATATGATGTCAATATAACAGAAAAGCTTAGGAGTCCTACTCTAAGAAGAATACAATATTTCACAAACTCTTGGCCTTAGAAAAACATCTGTTTTCCAGCTCTATCATTATTAAACATGAGATAGCATTAGGAAAAATAGCAATTTTTCCACCACCAACTTTCATGTATACTTACAGCATCCAAATTTCTATATTTAATGTGATTTTTCAATCAAAAGGATAAGGACTCTTTGAAGAAGAGTTAATTTCATGTCTCGGGACAGTAAAAAAAAAATTAAGATTAGCCAGAAATATATTTCTGTATCCATAAAGCAAAGACACTTTAACAGACATCTGGTACAGTGTTGAAAAAGGTTAAAGGAATCAACGTACATGGTTGCTATTAAACAATTGGTGTCAATTTGAACACATGTTGGCAATTCGAACAAATCTGAAAAAATTGACTCCATAATCAGCCATGACTTCAAAATATTAGTTGTGAATAGTTATGATAAAACAATAAGAAATTTTTAATTACTAATTATTTTGGCAAATATATGACAATTCTCTTGTACTGTCCTACGTCAAAGAATCACCTCAGTTGAGTTATTTTCAAAAATAGCTTGTGGTCTAATTATTTATTTTTTTGAGACAATCATGTACCTAACATTTCTCAAAAGCATACAGAAGTGGCCAAGCTGAGGACAGTTCTAAGTAAATCTCTGAATGATCTAACTTAAAACTAAGAAATAAAACATTAAAAAACTAACAAAAAATTTACTAATAGAGTATCTCACAAATAAGTATAAAATTTAAATAACTGCACTAAAAGCATCTAAATTCATGGCAAATAATTAGGTTTAAAACGACATTCTCAACAGGAGCTTTGTCAGAAAACAAAAGCACTGTTAAATAATTTCCATGGATAAAAAGAGAAATTATGAAACAGTAGCTTATTTCCAAGGTAATATAATCCCTTGTAGAAAAGATTACATCACAGATAAGAACGTAAGTCTGTTCAAACTATCCATAATTCTCACTCCTTCAAGGTAAACACTGTTATATCTTTCCAGAAATGTGTTTCTGAAGAAATACAAACTAAATAAAAAAAAAGTCAAATAAATAATATATGCTCAAAATACTGAATTTTTGTTTAAACAATAATTCTATAATATCTTTCCAAAAGCAAATAAAATAAAACAAAACAGAAAAGTATATATTAGCTTGCTGCAAAAGTAACTGTGGCAGTTACCTTTGCACCAGCCCAAACAGAAAGAGTGGAAAAGATCAAGTATAATTTTATAATATATACCAAACTCTACCAACCATTGATACCTATAATCAATATTTCCTAAAATAAATTTTAGAATTGTTTCTATACATGTTTGTAGCTGTAAATAGATGTAGATATACACATAGAAGAGATATATAGATACATAAGTTTTAAAAATTATATTAAAATTAGTCATACTCTACATTCCTTTACAATAATATTTTGCTAAAAATTACCATGATCTGAATTCACCTAAAAAAAGTATATTAAACGACAGAAAATTTTGAAGAAGTGCATTTTTCTTCCACTCCAGTTTATTTTTTAAAATTATGAAAAACTTAAGTAGTTAATACTTTTAAAGTTACATGCTTTATCACCTGATAGGATATATTGAAGACACATCATCTTTGCATTATTCATCTCAGAAATCTCTAATTTCAATCAGGAGAAAACATCAGACAAATACAATATGAGAGTCATTTTACAAAATACAGTGGAGCAACTGTCACAGATTGGAGATGAAAGAGACATGACAATTAAATGCAACAATAGATGCCTGATAGGATTCAGGAACAGAGAATCAACATCAATAAAAAAACTGGAGAACTCTGATTGAAGTCTATAGTTTAGTTAAGAGTATGGTGCCAATGTTAATTTCTTGTTTTGTTAATTGTATTGTGGTTATGTAAGATGCCAACATTAGACTAAGACAGACTGAAGACAATATTCGAACTCTCTGTACTGCATTTATAACTCTTATGTAGGTCCGAAATTGTAACAAAATATAAAAGGTTTAAATATATTTTTAAAATCTTAAATGTCACTTTTATAACATTTCTTCCAACTCTCAGCTCTGAAAGCACATAGAAATTAGAATTGTAAAACTTCTGCTCCTCACCAGATTTTGATAGTAATGATATTTCTCTCCAAGTGTTACGATATATACCAACATAATGTCCATAGTTCTAATTTTAAATGGCTTTGATAATCTTCATGAGTCCTTTATCGAAAATTTCTTTCACCTGTATTATTTATTTTGATTTATTTTTTTGGTTGGAAAAAATATATTGCCAAGTATTGTTTTTTATTTTTTTCAGGGAGGTTTACAAGTCCTATGCCCTCAACTTCTGATACATTTTAGATTTATTTATTGTTGTGATAGTTGCTTGTTTTCTCTCAGAAGTTTTTTGGCACTCCTCCAGTATTTTCTGGCATTAAGTATTACACCAATCCATTTGCCACTGCATCTCAATTAATCATTTGCTTGGGTGGATTTTATTCTCATTTTTTTGCTGCTGCTACTGCTGCTGTGGTTATTAGTTTTTTTCAACAAGACCAGTGTTGGGGCTCAGAAAGTGACGCCTCAAAATGCAGTCCTCAGATACAGCCTCAGAATCAATAGTTCTCTCTGACCTACTTCTACCTAATGCCCCTCTTTGTCTAGCCCCTCATTCTACCAGCCACCACCCGACTCCTGCATAGGCCAGAGGGATTCTAGTTTGTGAATATCCCTTCCCCATGGAGGCAGTACATAAAACCAGAACCCCTTTTCTCAAAAGCCAACCACAAAACCAAAAAATATTACTCTAATTTTCTCCTTGCCTTTCAGTGTAAAAACTGGCCATAGAGAAATTATCTGACCTACCTTGTTTGACTGTAGATCATAAGATTCCAATCCTGATGTAGTTTGTACCATACCCAGAAGGAGGGAATGCTACACAGAGAGGTCAAGAAAAACCAAAACAGGTATGCTTTGCTGAGTTTCCCTAGTTAGACAATTAGCACTAGACCATACCTTTTATCCTATCATATTTTTACATGGCTGCCTATATTTTATTGAAGCTAAGCATAAAATGCTGTTTATTTTGGTCTTCATTCTGAAGACTTTCATGTCATGTAAAACTATAATCCTGTACAAATAACTAAACCAAAATCTCAGCTGTTGAATCTCTAAATTATTTTGAGCCCCCCCCCAAAAAAAAAATGTGAATTGCGGGGCCTGAATCACATGACAGGCACATGTAGTCATGGATACTGTAAACATTTGTTGATCTCATAGATCAACAAATCTCATAGATCAACAAATCTTTTTCTTACCTGCATTGTTTAGTGAAATGTTGTAAATATTGGAAGAGTTCCAAGGAATACTCCCTCCTTATCTACTGTTGACTTACATTATAGATTAACCTTCTTTTTACACATTCTCACACAAAGACTTCATGGCTATCACATTGCTTTAAGGTGGAATGTTAAAAACGCTCTTTTAAATTAGAAAGGAAATCAAAGACAGTTATAAAGGAAAGTCTCATTGAAAAGAACACTGACTGTAATTAATTTTTGTAACATATAAACCAGCCTCATGATCTTAGAAAATCCTTAAGACTCCTTAAGTAAACTAGCAGGTTTGATAAATAAATTCAGTAACGTTTAAGGAAACAAAATCAATATACACAAATCAGTAGCAGAGGCTCCTCAAAGGCCCAAGAGTGGACCTCGTGAGGGGGTCAACCCTCTTCCCAGCACACTACAGTGCATGGCTAGTTGAATAGAACCTTATCTACTGGTCTTTACTCGTAAGTGCTATCTACTGGATGAAAGAATGAACTACAACACCAAAGATACTTCACACTAAAATACCCTTCTGTGAAACAAAGGCAAGGAATCAGCCACCAAAAAATACCCTGCACAGAGCTTATTTGCTCTCTGAAAACATCCAGAACTCTACATCCAATTAACTACAATTAAACTACAGTTAAAAGTATACCAACCCTCCCAGATGAGAAAGAATCAGCACAAGAACTCTGGTAATTCATAAAGACAGAGGATCTCCTTACCACCAAAGGAGTCTACCAGTTCCTCCCCAGCAATGATTCTTAACCAATTGGAAATGACTGAAATAACAAACATCGAATTCAGAATCTAGATGGCAAGGAAGGTCCTTGATTCTCAGGAGAAAGTTAAAACTCAATCCAAGGAATCCAATAAAATTATCCACGAGATGATAGATGAAACAGACACTTTAAGAAATAACTAAACTGAACTTCTAAAGCTGAAAAATTCACTACAAGAATTACATGATACAATTGGAAGTAATAACAGCAGAACAGACCAAGCGGAGGAGAGAATCTGAGCTCAAAGACTAGTTCTTCAAATCAATACAGTCAGACAAAAATAATTAATTTTAAAACAAAAACAAAACCTCTGAGAAATATGGGTTTATGTAATGAGACAGAATCTATGACTTAGTGGCATTCCTGAGAGAGAAGAGAGAATAAACAACTTGGAAAATATATTTGAGTATATGGTCCATGAAAATCTCCCAAATTTCACTAAAGAGGTTGACATGCAAATCCAAAAAATATGGAGAACAAGGTAGATACTATACAAGACAACCATCACCAAGACACATAGTCATCAGAAAAACATCTTAAAGGCAGCTAGAGAGAAGGGTCAAACCAAATATGGAAGAAACTAGCATCAGACTTCTCAGCAGAAACCATACAAGCAAGAATAGATTCTGGGACAATTTTTAGTACTCTTAAATAAAAGAAATTCCAACCAAGAATTTTATATTCCATCAAACTAACCTTCTTAAGGGAAAGAGAAATAAAATCTTTCCCAGACAAGCAAACTTTGAGGGATTCATTTAAACAACATCTCCCTTATAAGAGGTCCTTAAGGGAAACCTAAATGTGAAATCAAAAGAATGACACCTGCTACCACAAAAACACACTTAGGCACATAGCCCATAGGCATTAGGAAACAATCACACAATAAAATCTACATACCAACCATGAAGACTAACAACATGATGACTGAATCGAAATCTCACATATCTATATTAATCCTGAATGTAAATAGGCTAAACACCCTACTTAAAAGGCAGAGAGTGGTGGGCTTGATTAAAAAAACAAGACCCAATCATCTGCTTTCCTCAAAAGATACATCTCACATGTAAGGACTCTCACATGCTCAAAGTAAAGAAATAGAGAAAGATCTACTATGCAAACAGAAAGCACACACATAATAGATTTTAAGTCAATAAAAATTTAAAAGGACAATGGAAGGCATTACATAATGATAAAGGGTGCAATCCAAAAAACAGACTTACCTACTCTAAATATATATGTCCCCAACATTGGAACACCCAGATTCACAAAACAAGTTCTTCTTGCATATCAAGAGGCCTAGACGACCACACTATAATAGTGGAAGAGTTCAGCACTGTACTGCCAGCGTTGTAGAGATCATCAAAGCAGAATACTAACAAAGTAACTCCGGACTTAAACTTGACACGTAAGCAATTGGATCTAATAAAAACATCTATTGAATATTCCACTCAAAAACAACCTCAGCATACATATTCTTTTCATCTGCACATGGAATATATTCTAAGATCAACTACATAATTGGTTATGAAGCAAGTCTCAATAAATTAAAAAGACCGAAATCATCTGGGAGTTAAGCACACTCCCAGACAACAGCGCAATAAAAATAGAAATCGATAACAAAAAGATCTCTCAAAAGTACACAATTACAAGGAAATTAAACAACTTGCTCCTGAATAACTCCTGGGTAAACACTGAAACTAAGGCAAAAAATAAAAAAATTAATTGAAATCAATGAAAATTGGCAAATACCAAAATCTCTGAGATGCAGCTAATGCAGTGTTTAAGAAGAAAGTTTATAGTGCTAAACACCTTCATCAAGAAGTTAGAAAGATTTCAAATTAACAACCTAATTTTGCATCTAAAGGAACCACAGGAAAAACAACAACAAAAAAAAAAAACAAAAAGGCTAGCAGAAGAAAAGAAACTATTAAAATTAGAGAAGAACGGGAAAACATTGCAATGCAAAAATACAGACAAAAGATCAATGAGACCAAGAGTTTGTTCTTTGAAACAAATAAGATGAATAGACCACTGGCTACATTAACAAGAGAAAAGAGAAGATACAAATAAGTACAATCTGATATAACAAATATGATACTACAAATGATCCCATAGAAATAAAAAGATCCTCAGAAAATACTGTGAACAATTCTATGCCACAAATTAGAAAATCTAGAGGAACTACATAACTTACTAGAATAAAATAATCTCCCAAGAATAAACCAGGAACAGTTTAAAATCCTGAATAGGCAATTATCAAAATCTAACATTGAATCCAGAAAAAAAAAAATGCCCTGGATAAGTTGGATTTATAGCTGAATTCTAACAGATATAGAAAGAAGAACTGGTACTATTCCAAAACTTGAGGACCAGGGACTGCTCCCTAACTCATTAAATGAAGCTGGCCTTAGTCTAATATCAAAACATCGCAGAGAAACAACAACAACAAAAGAATATTCAGGTCAGTATCTTAATGAACATAGATACAAAAATTCCCAACAAAATACTAGCAAACTGAATCCAGCGGCACATCAAGAAGTTCACAAACCATGATGAAGTAGGCTTTATTCCTGAAATGCAAGGCTGATTCAACATGTGCTAATCAATAAATATAATTTAACACATAAACAGAATTAAAACAAAAGCCAAATGATCACCTCAATGGATTCATAAATTGCTTCTGATAAAATCCAGCATCCCTTTATAATAAAAACTCTCAAAAGGCTAGGCATCTAAGGAACATACCCCAAAATAACAAATCATCTATGATGAACAAACAGCCAAACACATAGTGAACAGACAAAAAGTGGAAGCATTCCCCTTGAGAACTGGAACATGACAACTATGCCTATGCTCATCACTGCTATTCAACATAGTACTGAAAACAGACAACAACAAAAAATAAAAAGACATCTAATATAGTTAGGCTTTGTGTCCCCACCCAAATCTAATCTTAAATTGCAACCCCCATAATCCCCATGGTCAAGGAAGAGATCAGGTAGAGATAATTAAATCACAGGGGCAGTTTCCCCCACATTGTTTCTGTAATAGTGAGTTCTCACAAGATCTGATGGTTTTATAAGGGGCTCTTCCCTCTGGCTCGGCACTTCTTCCTGACACCTTGTGAAGAAGGTGCCTTGATTCCCCCTTTGCCTTCTGCCATGGTTGTAAGTTTCCTGAGGCCTACCCAGCCGTGCTGACCTGTGAGTCAATTAAACCTCTTTCCTTTATAAATTACCCAGTCTCGGGCAGCTCTTTATAGAAGTATAAAAACAGACAAATACAGATTCCAAACAGGAAAAGAAGAAGTCAAAGTATCTCTCTTCACTGCTGACATGATCCTACATCTAGAAAAACCTAAAGACTACTAAAGGCTGCTAGAACTGATAAAACAATTTTAGTAAGGTTTTAGGATACAAAATCAATATATAAAAATCAGTAGCATTCCTATATACCAATAATGTGCAAGCTGAGAGTCAAATCAAGAGCATAATTTTATTTACAATAGCCACAAAGAAAATGAAATACTTAGGAATACAGCTAACCAAGGAGATGAGAGAACTCTCCAAAGAGAGCTACAAAACACTGCTGAAACATATCACAGACAACACAAAATAACATTCCACACTCATGGATTGGAAGAATCAATATAATTAAAATGACCATACTACCCAAAGCAATTTCCAGATTCAATGCTATTACTATCAAACTACCAACATCATTCTTCACTGAATTAGAAAAACTATTCAAAAATTCATACGGAACCAAAAAAGAGCCTTAATATGTTATACAAACAAAGAAGAACAAAGCTCGATGCATCACATTAGCGGAATTCAAAATATACTGCATGGCTACAGTAACCAAATAGCATGGTGCTGCTACAAAAACAGACACAAAGACTAATGCATCAAAATAGAGAAGCCAGAAATGAAGTCATACACCTACTACCATCTGATCTTCAACAAAGCTAACGAAAATATGCAATGGGGAAAGGAATCTCTATGTAATAAACGGTGCTGCATAGCTGGCTAGCCACATGCACAAGAATGAAACTGGACCCTTACCTTTCATAATCTACAAAAATTAACTCAAAGTGTATTAAAGAATTAAATTTAATACCTCAACCTATAAAAATCCTAGAAGACAACCTAGGAAATCCCTTCTTGACATCAGCTTTGGCAAAAAAATGTTGGCTAAGTTGCTACAAACAACTGTAATAAAAACACAAATTATCAACAGAGTAAACAGACAATCTACAGAAATGGAAGAAAATATTCTCAAACAATACATCTGCCCAAGGTTTAATATACAGACTCTATAGGGAACTTAAACAAGTCAACAAGCAAATAACAGGTAACCCCACTAAAAGGTGGGCAAAGGACATGGACACTTCTCAAAAGAGGACATACAAGCAGCCAATAAACATGAAAAAATGCTCACCATCACTAATCATCAAAGAGATGCAAATTAAAACTATTTTCTTTCCTGCCAGAGTTTAAGATCCAAAGATTTTTATACTTTTTACTTTTATACCGCTAAAATATGTGTGTGTATGCATGTATGTACTTATATTTGTGTGTCTATATCTAGAGGAAGACCAGCTTAACTGCATCATGTGAATTTCTGTCATAAAATGTCAGCGTTTTTTTGTCTAGAACAATGCTCTTTTTCTAGATTTTACAAAATATTTTTTGCAGGTATTCATTGTATTTAACCCAACAGTATATTTTCACATACAGACAGCATGAGTGTTTGGGTCTCTCCTACCAACATATATGGAGACCTGGAAGTTGAGAAGCTCCAGTTGTTCCTTCCACGCTCACAAAACTGTGTTGGTAAAGAAGTTACTTCTGCTCTTAGGGCTTTTTCTTTATTTTACCCTAGCTGCCTTGTCTCTCTCTTAATTTATACATCTTCAAATTGTGGATTATTGTTGAGAAGTCTTAATACTTTGTAAATCATATTTCCTAGTAAAGTGGGTAGGACTGAGGCAAGCATTGGGATTGAAGGTATTACAACAGAATTTCTTCATTTAGCTACCTGTTTTTAAGTTTATGAAAGGAATTTGTATGCATTTCATTTTCCAGTGGCTGCTGATAATGTTTTGCCATGTATTGCCATGTTTTGGTTGTTTAATTACCAGCAAAAGGTGAGAGAGGCTGTTTGATTAGTTTTGATCTATAATATCCCTGAATAGCCTTCCAATATCTTTTTCCTAAATCATATCAATCACATGTTATATCATGTTGATCAAAAGTATGCATTCACAGTCATAAATTTTCAACTAATTTTTATAAAATAAATTATTCATTGTTAACATATACAATTTTGGCATTTGTTTACTCTTCAATTTTTCAAATCTTTGAAATACAGAGATGATCAAGGGAAAATTAAATGTTTCTTCATGGTAAATGGTAAACTTTGACAGAGCCATAACTAAAAAGTAGCATTTAATGAAAATTGAAAGGAAGGAGAAATCATTAAAGACTGGACTCATTACAAAATGTTTCATAGAACATGTGACATGTGCCTGGATCTCAGAATGAGGAAGGTTCTGGTTAAACAAATGAGAAGGTACAGAGAATTCAAATGAGTATGAACACAAGTCGAAAGTCAAAATAAAGATGAAAAGCAGGAAGAAGTATTGTGAACCCATTCTCTTAGCTACTTGGACAAGGACACAAGTGCTTGTGTTAGAGAGAAGAGGGTTATGACAAGGTCAGAAATTTGATCTGGGTCAATCAATGGAGAGCCATGAATGATACACTGAGTATCAGTTTTTTCTTTCCAGAAATAACAGATAGTGACAGTGTGGTTGTGGGATGTAACATGATAAAAGCCATGTTTACAAATAACAAATCAGTAAGTCCTAGACAATATGGACTAGAGAGAAGCAAACAGAAAGGAAGGCAGTTTGTGTCATAATCCATAAACGAGATCATGAGGCCCTAAAATGGCAACTAGACCATTAGTCAGATGACAATTTGCTGGGAAATACGTAAGTGGACATTATGGTATCCTCATCTTCTCCCTGAGTAGACAACCCAGTAGAGAACATAGGCATTCATAAAAAATGCCTTGTGTGGCTGGAAGTGGTGGGACATGCCTGTAATACCAGAATTTTGGGAGGCTGAAACAGCAGGATCACTTGAACCCAAGAGTTTAAGATCAGCCTGGAAAATATAGTGAGATCTCATCTCCACACACACACACACACAAAAAAAAAAAAAAAAAAAAATGTTTTTTTAATTAATGTTTTTTTAATTAGTCAGGCATTAAAAGTGTCCCAGACACTTGAGGAGCTGAGGTGGAAGAATCGCTGGAGGTTGGGAGGTTGAGGCTGTAGCGAGCCATGATTACACCACCACACTCCTGACTACATAACAAAGTGAGACCTTTTGTTTTTGTCTCAAAAACAAAAGCAAACGAACGCACACACAAAAAACGCATGTGTCATAATTCTGATAAAGACATAAAAACAGAAAACCTTTTCTGAGATATTAATCTAGGAGGGTTGGGGAAAGATATCCTTAAGAAGAGGATTTTAAAGCTCAGCCCTGAAGACTGATTAAAAGGATGAAGAAAAGAAGAGTTTGGGGTATATTCCAAGCAGAAAAGGTACACGTTAAAGGAACTGAGGTGCAAGATAAATATCAATGTCACTTTTCTAGAATCTTCTGTGATGTCTAAGCATCTCTGATGAGCAAAAGAGTTGAAAAGATTTAACCATATAACTAAGCAGAGCAATCTTTGGCAGAATTATCTTGCTAAGCATGTTTTCTCTTCTGTAAAAATTACATCATATATTTTAACATTGTTAAAGACAAAATAAATAATTTGTATAAATGGGATTTGTACAATCTCTTTAAAGTTTGTCAAGTTCAGTGTCAAAGGACATGATATCTGAGCAAGAACCCTAATACTGAAAATATGGAGAGGCAGAAAAGTATATGATGCAGAAATGAGTTCTAGATGTGGAGTTATGACAAGAAACAAAGCCAGCAAAAGACCATAACAAAGATCAGATTGGTATGAGAAAGAGCCATTTAGCTTGAGAAGGAGAAGTATGAAGGGGAAAAGTAAACATTTTAATCAAATCCAATACTTTTTATTGATTTCTCTTTTCCAGACTTACTTTGTAGAATACTTATAATGTTTTGACATTGAGATATTTGGCCAAAGTTACTGAATTAGTCAAAGTAAAAGCTCAGCTACTGGTGTAATCTCTTGTATTTCATTTATATGTGACTTATTTCTTTCTCCACAAGAAGGCTCTTTTTATTGATAAAATAAATGAAATTGAGAATCTCAAAGGGAATTTGATGTCCACTCACACAAATAGGTTTGCAATGTATAAGTAGCAGCCAAGATAAGGATTCCACTACATGAGGATTCAGAGTTTCTTTTCCTTTCCTTTTTTTTGGTCTAAAGTCAATACTAGTCAGATTTTCTGTCCTCTTATGTATTAGCCAATTAGTTATCCTTGAAGTTTCAAATAACTAAAAGCTATGTCCCTATATTTCAAGTGCAGGTTTTGTCATTTAAAAAAATTAATGTCATTTACTGCCATTAACTCTGCACCTGCTTATAGTTGGAAACTTTCGCACAATGTCAAATCTGCAAAGCTTTTTACAGTAAACTCTGTGCTGGGGAAATTGGTATTTTCTTATTTTCTTAATGAAAGTTAGGACAATTGTCAAGCATATATTAGCAAGCCTTTTAGCTGATGTGTTTAATATACTCAGATATCAGGCTGAGATATCACAGCTTCCCAAATGTTTCAAAATACTGTTCTGGTTAATATTTAATGTAACTACAGTAGGTCTTGCTGAGTTTTGTGTCAATCAAAGATATCAAATACAAGAAGGAAAATAAATTTACAGTCGTAATAAAATAAAATTAGAATAATTCCCAATGAATACACATCAGATCATTTTCATTTAGTGTCAAAAATGATGGATAGAGATTATGTGTAAGCTACAGGTCTTGGATCTTACACATTTGGTTTTAGTCTGGCATCTGTAATCAGTAGTCAGAGCCTGAAAATGTAAGTATTCAGAGGATCTCTATTCCTCAGAGTCTGGTCCCTTTTGTTTTAAATATAAGACCCAAAATAGTCAAATTAAAGTTTAAATTTTAAATCAGCATGAGAGCAAGAATTAGTTTTGACTCCTTAATTCACTGCATCCACTCCTGTGAAGCCTCTCATCATGTTCACTAAAGACCTTTCTACTTGATAAATGCAATAGGCACAAGACATACAATATATAATGTAATATTTTGTTTATGCCTTGATGTTGTTGACCTTGTCATTTAGCCCTCTTTCATGTAGCCCTTTTCTCATGGCTTCCTCAGAACCATTCTGTTTTGGCTCTTGAAACATCTTTTATGGACTCTAAACTTAACTTTTCTGCTCACTTCACAAATTGTTTCAATGAGTTTATCCATTCTATTTTAAACCTTCTAAATGTAGATTTCCCATATAATTTATCACTAAAATTGGGACACTTTTTAGAGTAACAAGGGGGCAATTCAAAGTGGGAAGATCCCATGAGTCCAGGAGTTCGATACCAGCCTGGGACACATTGTAAGACCCTGTCTCTACAAAAAACCAAAACAATTAGTCAGATGTGGTACTATGTGCCTGTAGTCCCAGGTCCTCTGGAGGTGAAGGCAGAAAAACTACTTAAGCCCAGGCTTTCTAGGCTGCACTGAGCTATGATGCACCACTGCACTCCAACCTAGGTAATAGAGCAAGATTCCCTTTCTTTAAAAAAAAAAAAAAGACACTTTACAAAAGAAGACATACATGAGGCCAACAAACATATAAAAAAATGCTGATCATCACTGGTCATTAGAGAGATGCAAATCAAAACCACATTGAGATACCATCTCACGCCAGTTAGAATGGTGATCATTAAAAAATCTGGAGACAGATGCTGGAGAGTATGTGGAGAAATAGGAACAGTTTTACACTCTTGGTGGGAGTGTAAATTAGTTCAACCATTGTGGAAGACAGTGTGGCGATTCCTCAAGGCCTTAGAAATAGAAATTCCATTTGACCCAGCAATCCCATTACTGGGTACATATCCAAAGGATTATAAATCGTTCTACTGTAAGGACACATGCACACGAATGTTCATTGCAGCACTGTTTACAATAGCAAAGACCTGGAACCAACCCAAATGCCCATCAATGATAGACTGGACTGGAAAAATGTGGCACATATACACCATGGAATATTATGCAGCCATCAAAAACAATGAGTTTGTGTTCTTTGTAGGGACATGGATGAATCTGGAGAACATCATTCTCAGCAAACTGACACAAGAACAGAAAATGAAATACCGCATATTCTCATTCATAGGCAGGTGATGAAAAATGAGAACACATAGACACAGGGAAGGGAGTACTACACACTGGGGTCTATTGGGGGGTATAGGGGAGGGACAGTGGGGGTGGGGAGCTGGGGAGGGATAGCCTGGGGAGAAATGCCAAATGTGGGTGAAGGGGAGGAAGGCAGCAAAACACACTGCCATGTGTGTACCTATGCAACTATCTTGCATGTTCTGCACATGTACCCCAAAACCTAAAATGCAATATAAATAAATAAATAAATAAATATTTCTATAAGGATGACAGGAATAAACTGGGACTTTTCTGGGCAAATCTAGATATATGGTCACCCCATGCATATACATGATAGAATTCAAAAATGTTTCTAATTCTCCACTTCTTCCTGTCTCTTAGCCCTTAACCCTGTAACTTTAGAGTCCCCACACTCCCGCCCTCTTAGCTTTGGCCAATGGAATAATGGGGAAGGGAAGTGATGTTGTGCCAATTCGAATACTAGACCTTAAGAGAATGTGCACACTTCTATTTTCACGCATAGCTGAACTTGACTGAGCTTGCACCTGAGTCTCTCTGTGAGAACACAACACAGCTCAGCCTATGGGAGATATGTGAGAAGCATGTGAAAGTGGAAACATGAAAGATGTCAGAGGCTCTCCAGCCGATATCAGCAAAAGCTGAACCACCCAGCTAACTTGGCCCCAAAACAGATATATAAAGGAGTAAAGGAGCCCAGCTGAGACCAGATCTTCCCAAATAAGCCCAATTTACACCATTGACTTATAGAATCATGAATTAAATAATTCTTGTGGTAAGCTAAAAATTTGTGGGTGGTTTGTTATGCAACATCATTGTGGCAGTAGATAACTCATACACAAACCCCAATCTATCTCTTGAGATTCAGATTCATGTATCTTTACCTGGATGTGCCACAGACATTTCAAACTCAATAAACCCCCAATACAAATTCATACAAATCTATTTCTTTGCCTGTATTCCTTATCTTAGAAGTCAGGGCTTTCAAGTTAAAAACTTGGGACCATATTAAATTCTGACTTTCCCAATTACTACTTGAGAGCTATTCTTATTGAGTCTATCTCTTACATGTCTTTATATGTCATTGTTTTCTTCTAGGACACCTCACTGGACATTAGCTGGACCTTCTCAATGAGGGTTCTAGCAAGAGAAGTAAACTGTAATGCCCTGATGCAGTCATTGAATTTAATATACCAAATTGATTCCTATATGTCCACAGTTGGAGAATTGAAAACAAGTCACTCAAAAATTTCTCTAGCGTTTAATTCTGTTGAAGAATAGTGGTTGAAAAGGATTGGTAAGACCTGATCATTTTTCACTTGGATTAGCGCAATAGCTCTTGTTCAGCTGTTTTGCCTTTTGCCTCATCTTGTTCTAATTAGTCTTCTACAAAAGTTATAATTTGCTTCAACCTTTGTCATTATTATGTGTAGGTTAATAGCCTCTGAGATAAAGTTTGTCATTTCCAACAAGGGTGATATTAGTCTGAAAAAAATGGTAAATTTAAGATGATACTAATACCTTTATATTGTGTACCTGACTATGTATCCGTCATTATATGTAAGTATGAAAACTTGCTGCTGTCATGTGACTGTCCTTATATGGGCTATTGATCACTCTGTGACAGACTGTGCTGAGTATTTGATATAGCCTCTGAAGAGAGCTGAAACTAAATACAATAGTCATTGCCAGTTTATTCATATGGACATGGCCCTAATTAACATTTACATCAAAACACATTGTAGACCCAGAATGGAAACTCCTGACCAGAGGGCTTGATGTCTTTCGATGTGTTACTTTCTCTCAGCTAGAAGACCTTGAGATATATAATTGGGTCTTTCTCAGGTGAGAACTATGAGCTTTACTGATATTTGCAGAGCAACAAAATTTTTTACAAACTGCAGTAACTTGCCAAGATTTCCTCTGTAATTTAATCAGGCCATCAATCAGCAAGTTTAAGTCATACAAGTTAATATCTCCTTACAGCTTAGATACAGTTGAATGATTCCTGGTTTAACTAGAGGCAAAATGTTAGTTCCTCATGACATTTAACAGTTCCTGAAGTCATTATTTTGACAGCAACTATTTCACCCAAGGAACTTCTTGACTACATAAATAGTTTTAGGAAAAAAAATTGCTTACATAAAAATTTGAGAGTGAAAATGACCTTAAAGGTCAATTTTAATCATCTATTTAAAATAAAAAAAAAGTATGGATGTCTGAGTAAGATGATGACATGGAACTTATGACATGGAACGAGGCTGCTAACTTTCACCCTGTGTTCATAAGAATGACCAGGAAAACAGAAACTAAGAATCAACATGCTCTAAGCCTGGAAACTAGGAAATTTATCATCAAATGTCCAAGATTTCAAGGCATGTTTACTAATACACTGCCAACCAAATTGATTGCAGTATAATGCAAAAATGTTTGGTTTTAGCTTCTCTGCCTATAAAAGAATAGCAGCATTAAGAAGTCCCTAAACAAAGAGCCTGGAAAATCCACCTAATGCCTTCTTAGAAAAGAGAGAGGAATTTATAGGGCTAGTTATCATAATATACAGAAGACCACTGCAGCGAGGGGTGTTTTCTGAAAAAAGTAGATAAAATACAAACAGAATACCCAGTGGGAGCTCTCTCTAGATTTCAGTGAAAAGCCTGAAGGGTCATAGGACCTCAAAAGCAGGACGACTTCTGGGTAAAGGATTAACACACGTAGAAAGTTCATGAATTCTTAAGACTTCTTTCAGCAAGGAGCAGTTACAATAAATGGAAAGCCAACACATTTAGGCCAGTTTCCAATTGAGTTAATTCTTCTTTCCCTACCCATCCCCCATCAACCCCCAACAAACTAAGACCTTTGAAATGATGCTAAAATCTGAAGAAGAGAACTATCTTAAATGAAGAAAATAGCTCTCTCTGAAATCTATTCAGTAACAAGAAATGAGAAAAAATTGGAAAACTGCCAAATCATGTTTCAAAAAGTTTCAAGACAACTTAGCATCAAAAACCTTAGTAATTATGAAGTATGAAGTTAGAGCAGGTTGAAGTGATATGATATAGGAAAAATCTGAGATCAGATCAGGTAATATAGTGGTGTATAGGGATATTTATAAATATGGGGTACAGGATAATAAGTACTCAGGGAAGACACTGAGTTCCACATATGTTGAATATATGTGTGTTAAGTTGAATGTTATCTGTTACATATGTTCAAACATTTTCTGCTAATTTAATAACTACCATCTCAGGTGGCCCTATCCAGCAATTTTTTTTATTGCATTTTAGGTTTTGGGGTAAATGTGCAGAACATGCAAGATAGTTACATAGGTACACACATGGCAGTGTGATTTGCTGCTGCTGATCAGGAGAAATGACAGATGTGGGTGAAGGTGAGGAAGATAGCAATGTTTTAAAGATTAAGGCCATGGGCAGCTTCTTGGGTTGGTCAAATAAGGATGGAGTCCTAGTTTCCTGAATACGCAGCAACAGCCAGTTAAAAGACACAAGCTCAGGGTGTCTGCTGCAAGAAGGTCCCTTACCTTATATCCCAAGTTTATAAAAGAATGTGAAAGTGGAATACTACATCCTATTAAGTCTGTCAAGTAGGAACCTGTACTCTAAATACATTATTTATATGGAAACTGAATATCTGCCTGCTATACAGTAAGTCAAATTGGAACCAAATCTTTGTGTATGATAAAAACAGCAAGACTGCATACAATGACAGCTCTATGGAAGTGAAATAAATTATTTTCACATGGTCTCAATTAGCGTTCTTTGAGGGTGGGCTGCAACACTGCCAGTGGCAAGTAGCAGCCATGGGTATGACATGGGGATACAGAGAAAGAAGAGGATAGCTGAGGGTGCTTCCTGGCTCTCCAGGGGAAAATGAATTACAACCTCCAGCTGGGTTTCATGTGTGGTGCTTAATTGTTTATAGATAACTGAAAGAACCATAACTTCAGTTTAGTAATAGAAAACATAATTATCAAATTAAAATTGGCAAGGAAGCTATAAACAAAAGTTATTTTACAAATGTTAATTACTGAATTTAAAAAATCATTTTTTTAACTTCATCCCTAGCTGAGAGAAGGGCAAAGAGATGAATTAGATGAGGTTCATAAAAACAGATGATAGATTTGAGAAATCAAATATATGTTAAGAGGAATGGTAGAAAGAGGAAACAAAAAGATGAATCAGAAAAAAATAATTATAAAAATAATGTGAATAAAAATACCTTGAATTGAAGATTCAGAAATTAGATTCAACATTTTTATTCAAAATGAGAAAATCTGTGTTTATAAGAATCATTGAACTAAAAAAACACTACGGAGCTATGCTTGATGAGAGGCCAATAATTATCAAGAAATGAATAAATTAAAAGGACTCAAAAATTAAAAAAAAAAAATCTCAATATAAACACTGGCAGTAAGTACTATTACCAAGTAACCATAGAGTTGTTTAAACATCCAATATCCTTATAAATATTGACAAAAAAGATAAAATAAAAAAATTTATTTTGAACGTACAGCTCATGTCATAATTAATGAAAAAGAAACAGTTGTATTCCTTCTCCACAGTCACAATAAAACTGATTTAACAAGAAATTTTTAAAAAGAACAAAACAGAAAAATAAATGATGAAATAACTTATAAATTAGGACAAAGAGAAATATAAAATGATTAGTAGATAACACTGCATAAACTTCTGAAAAGATGTATTATCAAACAATAACAAAAAAAGCAAATTATTAAACCAAGAAAACCTCTGCATGCAAATTTTTTTGTAAAATAAGCCTGGAAAATCTTTATCTATTACATAATATAAAATGATTATATTTAACAAATAAAGGATTCTTATAAACAGCATTTTTTAAAGTAAAAAAAAAGTCAAGTATACTATTTACAAAAGAGAAATGCAAATAGCTAATATACAAGAAAAGCTTTGTTTCACTACTAACTGCAGTTTTAAATATCAGCAGCACACTTATTTATCTGTTAATCAACTAAGGAACATTTGGATTGTTTCCACCGTTTAGCTGCCATGAATAATGTTACTATTATACTGCATGTATATACAATTTTTTGCATGGACATATGCTTTCAGTTCTCTTGCGTACATAGCTAGGTGTAGAATTGCTGGATCCTTGGTTGACCAAATGTTTATCATTTTGAGGAAGTAGTATTTTTCCAAAGTAGCTGCAGCATTTTATTATTGTATCAGAAATGCTGAGAGTTCTGAATTCTCCATGTCTTCTCCAACACTTATCTGTTTTTATAGTCATACGAATAGCTATAAAGTGGTATCTTACTGTGTTTTCTATTTGTATTTCTCATAATAAACAATGTTGAGCATCCTACATATCTTTATTGACTTGAGATATACACACATCCATCAGGTGTTTATTGGCTTGTTGTACAGATTATTTACATAAATGTCTATTCAAATCCTTTAATCATATTTAAACTGTTGTGTTTTATACTGCTGCACTGTGAAAGCTGTTTTTATATTTTTGATACAAGTCCTTTCTCAGATACATGATTTATCTCAAATAATTTCACCCAGTATATGGTTTGTCTTTTGACTTTCTTGATGCTGTCTTTTGAAATGTAGAAGTTTTTAATTTGATGAAGTTATTTCTTTTATCATTTGTGCTTTGGAGTAGCATCTAAGAAACCATTCCTCAATTCAAGGTCATAAAAATTTATTTTTATGTTTTCCTTAAGAGTTTTATAGTGTTCATTGTTACTCTTAAGTCTAGAATACATTTTGTGTTAATTTTTATGTATGATGGGAGGTAGGGATTCAACTTAATTCTCTTGTACATGGATATTCAGTTGTCCCACACAATTTGTTGACACAACTATCTTTTCCCCATTTAACTATCTTGATACCCCTGTTGAAAATCAGTCAACTCAATGTAATGATCTCTTTTTCAACTTTCAGTTCTATTTTGTTTTGATCTATATGTCTATCTCATGCCAGTACTACACTGTCCAGATTACATAGCTTTGTATAATAGTAAACTGTAAAATTGGGAAGTGTGTATCCTCTAGCTTTATTCTTGATCAAGATTGTTTTGTCTAGTCTAGGAATCATCTGTTTCTATATTAATTTTAGGATCAGCTTGACTACTGATATTTTGTCTATTGATTGCATTGAATTTTTAGTTCACTATTGCCATCTTAACAATACAGTCTTGCAAATTCATGAGATATCTTTCCATTTCCTGAGGTTTTATTTATTTTTTTAACATAATTATTTAGTTTTTAGTGTATAAGGCCAAAGGGGCTTAGCAGTATGGTTAAATTAAAGATCTTGGGATTTAGAGATTATCTTGAATGACTAGGTGGAGCTAATGTAATCTCGAGGGTCCTTATAAGGGAGACTGGAAATTAAAGAAACAAAACGCTATGTGATAAAGAAGCACAGAGACAGAGAGAAAAAACTGGAAGATGCTACATAGCTGATGTTGAAGTTAAGAGGCTAGAAGCCAAAGAAAGCAGAGATCCTCTAGAATCCAGACAAGATAAGGAAATTAACCTATTACTGGAGTTCCAGGAAAGAGCACAATTCTGCTTATACATTATTTTAAGCCTAGTAAGACCCATTTCTGACTTTTCACCTCCAGAGCTATAGGAAAATAAATTTGTGTTATTTTAAGCTACTATCTTTGTAAGTAGTTTGGAGGAGTAGTAATAAAAAAAAAACTAATAAAGACCCAAAATATATGAAGCAAAATGTGACAGAATGGAAGAAAAATACGATTCAAAAATAACATTTGAAGACTTCAATACCCATTTTAAATAATGCTTAGAATAATTACGCAGAAAGGCAGGAAGACATTTAAGATTTAACACCATAAACCAGCTAGACCTAGAAGACATGTATTGAATATTCCACCCAACAGAAGTAGAAAAGATGTTATTTCATGGGCACACAGAACATGCTTTAGGATGATATGTTAGTATCTGGAACAAGCCTCAGTAGATATAAAAAAAATTAAATTATACAAAATAGTCTCTTTAATCACAATGGAATTAAAATGAAAATCAATTATAAAAGAAAACTTTAAAAATTCACAGTCACGTGCCACATGTCATTTCAGTCAATGATGGACTGCACATATGATGTGGCCTCATAAGATTATAATGGAGCTGAAAAATTCCTATGGCCTAGAGACATGGTAGCCTTCATAACGCCCTAAGGCTACACATTACTTGTGTGTTTGTGGTGGTGTCATTGTAAATGAATCTACTGCACTGCCAGGTTTTAAAAATATATTACATATAATTATGTGTAGTACATAATCCTTGATAATTATAGTAAATGACTATGTTATAAGTTTATGTATTTACTATGCTATTTAACATTATTTTATACTGTACTTCTACTTATTTTAAAATAGCGAAGTTAACTGTAAAACTTCAGGAAGATCCTTCAGGAGATATTCTAGAAAAAGGTATTATTATCATAAAAGATGACAGTTCTACTTGTGCTTTTGCCCCTGCAGACCTTCCAGTGGGACAAAATGTGGATATTGATGATCCTGGGCTAATGTGTGTGTCTTTGTGTTTAACAAAAAGTTTGAAAATTAAAAACAGAAAAATGTTTATAGAAAAGGACATAAAGTATTTTTGTACAGCTATTCAACGTCTGTGTTTCAAACTAAGTGTTATTAACAAAGTAATCAAAAAGTTAAAAAATTAAATAGTTCATACAGTAAAACCTTAGAGAAAGCTGTTAATTTATTACTGAAGAAAAATGTTTTTAAAATGAATTTAGTATAGCCTAAGTGTACAGTGTTTATATTCTGTAGTAGTATATGGTAATGTCCTAGGCCTTCTCATTCACTCACCACTCACTCACTGACTCACCCAGAGCAACTTCCATTCCTGCAACTCCATTCATGGTAAATGCTCTATGCAGGTGTACCACACTTTTGATCTTTTTTTTTTTTTTTTTTTTTTTTTTTTTTGAGATGGAGTCTCACTTTATTGCCAGGTTGGAGTGCAGTGGCACAATCTCAGCTCACTGAAACCTCTGCCTCCTGGGTTTAGGCAATTCTCCTCCCTCAACTTTCTGAGCATCTGGGACTACAGGTGTGCACCACCACACTCAGCTAATTTTTGTATTTTTAGTAGAGACAGGGTTTCACCATGTTGGCCAGGATGGTCTCGATCTCTTGACCTTGTGTTCTGCTTGCCTCAGCCTCCTAAAGTGCTAGGATTACAGGTGGGAGCCACTGTGCCTGGCCCATTTTTTGTCTTTTACACTATATTTTTACTATATCTTTTTGTGTTTACAAATAAAAATATTGTTATGTTAAAATTGTATATGGTATTCAGTACAGTAGCCATATAAGATTGTTGCCTAGGAGCAACAGCAGTATACTATGATCTATACAGTCTACGGTATATAGCCTATATGAGCAGTAGGCTATACCATCCAGGTTAGCGTAAGTACACTCTCCAATGTTTGCACAGTGATGAAATTGCCTAATGATGCATTTATTAAATGTATCCTCACAATTAAGCAGCATATGATTATATTTGGAAGTGGAACAGCACACTTTAAAATAGCCATTAGGCCAGAGAAAAAATTATAATGGCAATCAGAAAATACTTTGATATAAATGAAAACAAAAACAAAACGTGAAAACTTATAGGATAATTCTAGTATTGCTTGAAAGAAAATGCACAGATATAAATGGTACATTTAAAAAGAATAAATATCACAAATAATAACCAAAGCTTCTACCTCAAGCAAGTAGAAAGGGAAGAACAAACTAAATTCAAATCTAGCAGAAGAAAATAATATTGAATATAAATAAATAAAAAAGAGAATAAAAAATACATAGAAAATTCAACAATAAAAGTTGATATTTTGAAAAGAGCAACAAAATTGACTTTAGCTATACTAAAAAAAAATAGAGAGGACTCAAATTATTAAAATCAAGAATTATATAAAGGCATCATTCCAGATTTACAGAATTATAAAGGATTTATAAGGGAAACTGTAAAAAACATGGCAACAAATATGACCAAACAATGGCAGCAAATTCGATAACCTGGATAGAGTGAACAAATTCTTATACTTGAATCAGTAATCAAAACCTTTCCACAAAGAAAAGCCCAAGACCAGATGGCAGATGAATCTTGCCAAATATTTAAAGAATTAACATTACTACTTCACAAATTATTGCAAAAAACAGAACAGGAGGGAACACTGTCTGACTTATTCTGCAAGGCCAGTACTGCTCTAATACCAACATCAGACAGAGGTATCACACAAAAAAAGAAAATTACATACTCAAGTCTCTTATTGATATAGATGAAAATGTCATCAAGAAAATACTAACACACTGAATCCAGCAACATACATAAATGACTGTATATCATGAGCAACTAGCATTTATTTCAGGAATGAAAGGTTGGTTCAACGAACAAAAATCAATATAATAGACCATATTGATAGAATAAAAGATAAAAACCAAATGATCATTTCAACAGATGCAGAAGCAGCATTTAACAAAATCCAACATCCTCTCATGACAACACATTGAACCAGGAATAGAAGCAAACTTCTTCAACCTCATAAAACCTTCTATAAAAAAACCTACCTCTAACATCATACTTAATGGTGAAAGAATGATCACTTTTTACCTAAAATCAAAAATAAGACAAAGATGTCTGCATTTGTCATTTCTATTCAACACTGCTTTAGAGGTTTGAGCCAGAAGAATTTGATAAGAAAAAAATAATCAAAGATATCTAGATTAGAAAGGGAAAAATAAAATGATCTCTCGGCAGAGATGATATGACCTTGTATATAGAGAATTCTAAAAAATATACTACAGATTTTTAAATTAATAAATAAGCTCATCCAAGCTGTACATTGACATGAGATTAGTGTAAAAAATCCACTATAGTTGTGGAAGATTAGTGTATTTGTTTTCTTTTTGTGCTGTAGCAAATTACCACAAACTTCGTGGCATAGCATAAGATGAAGTTACTGTCTTACAGTTCTGGATGCCATAAGGCCAAAGTAAGTTTCACTGGGTTGAAGTCAAGGTGTTGTAAGAACTGGTTCTCTCAAGTCTCTCTAGGGGAGAGTCCCTTTTTCATGTTGCATCACTGTTACTCTGACCATTCTGCCTTCATCTTCCTCACTTAAGGGAACCTTGCGATTACAGTAGGTCAACATGGATAAACAAGGATAATCTCCTCATCTTAAAGTCATCTGATTACAGATTTACATCATATCTACAACTTTAATGCCACCTTGTCATATAACATGATATATTCCTACATTTTGTTCATTGTCCTGCTTCTTTTCATGTTTTCTATTTTTTTGCCACTGTTTAAAACCTGACATTTTAAATAATGTGGAATTTCTGGAAATCAGGTTTTCTTCTCTTTAAGTTTTGTTGCTGTTGCTGTTTGCTCTCTCTCTCTCTGTGTGTGTGTGTGTGTGTGTGTGTGTGTGTGTGTGTGTGTGTGTGTATTTCCTGAAGTAATTCAGTAAAGTCTGTATTTATGTTTGGTTTGGCCACGGAAGTTTCTTCTAGATTAGCTTAATAGCCAAATAATGATTGGTCAACTGGTGATAAAATGCTTTGAACCAGTTAAGTCACCCAATCTTTGGCAAGTCTCTGTGTGCATGGTAGGACACAACTTTGACATTCTGGAAGTTTACACCTTAGCCTTAGCCTTTACCCACTGCTTGTGCAAGTCCTTGAGGTCAGCCAGATGCAAGAGATTAGACCATTCTCAATCTTTCCTGTGCATGTGAACGGCCCTCCACTTACACGTATGTGTCCTTCCATAATCTCAGAAATATGTCAGAGTCCTTCAAATCCCCTTTGGACATTTCACTCTCCAGCTCTTAAGAATGGAGAAAGTAGGGCCAGGTGCAGCGGCTCATACCTGTAATCCCTCCCAGCACTTTGGGAGGCCAAGGTGGGTGGATCATGAGGTTAGGAGTTCAAGACCAGTCTGGCCAAGATGGTGAAACCCCATCTCTATTAAAAATACAAAAAATTAACCAGGCATGGTGGTGGGCACCTGTAATCACAGCCACTTAGGAAGCTGAGGCAGAGAATTGCTTGAACCTGGAAGGTGGAGGTTGCAGTGAGCCAAGATCCTGCCACTGCTCTCCAACCTGGGCAACAGAGCAAGACTCGATCTCAAATTTTAAAAAAAAAAAAGGACTTTGGGAGGCCGAGGAGGGCAGATTGCCTGAGCTCTGGAATTTGAGACCAGCCTGGGCAACACGGTGAAACCCTATCTCTATTAAAATACAAAAAATTAGCTGGGCATGGCAGCATGCACCTGTAGTCCCTGCTTCTTGGGAGGCTGAGGAAGGAGAATTGCTTGAACCGGGAAGGAGGAGGTTGCAGTGAGCCAAGATCACACCACTGCACTCCAGCCTGGGCAACAGAGACTCCGTCTCCAAAAAATAAAAATAATAAATAACAATAATAATAAAAGAAATGGAGAAAATTAAAACAAAAGAGTTCATTCCTCTAAGATGCAGCAATTTTTCTTGAATAAGTGCTCCTCGGGCTGATGCAACCCTTTGGTTAAGTTCCTATGTTCTAAAAATGTGGATTTTAACATTTCCCCCACTCCCCCCATATTCTCTCTGCTTTTATGAAGGAGTATATTTTTGAATATCCTTTTCCTGCCATTCTGAAAGTGCTTCACTCTCTTATTGGGTTTTGACTGAAATTTATTCTTGGTATATTATTATTTATAGAAAATTTTGTATTTTAGGGTTTTATGTCCAATGTAGGACTAATACTAGCTTGTAGGTTCTTCTGATAAAGTGATTTCAGAATTAATGAATGGTGTGTGTGTATATGTGTATATTTATGAGTATGTCCCTACAATTACATAATACCTACTGGGAGTAGGAAAGAAAGTGGTCACATTCCTGGTCTAGCATCTTCAATTCTGTTTATTCAGATTCAACAAATATTTTCTCACTGTCTATAATGTTTCAGTTGACCTTCTGTGTCCCATGGATACAAAGATGGGTAAGATATAGATATTGTCCTTAAAGAACTTACAGGATTCCTAAGAGCTTTTTGAAAATTATTTGCTTACTAGAAAAAGGGAGACAAGCCAATACACTTAGAGGCAATATTGACCTGCAAACTAGACCTAGGTTAGAATCTTACTTCTGCCAAACAATGACAACAACCATCATAATGCTAGTTTTACCAACTGCTTATTCTGAGATCAGAACTGTGCTGAATGCTTTCTATATATTTTCTCCTGGAACCTTCATAAAAACCTTGTGATGTAGGTTATCATCCTTTTCAAATGAGCAACTGAGGTGCTGGGGGGTTAAATAAAATGACAGAGCAAGTACCCTGCCACACCCATACTTGAAAATAATTCTGATTTTAAAAGTTGCAACTTATGTACAACCAGATTCTGCCACTTGCTGGAGGAAAGCTCTTGGGCAGTCTCTTGAAGCTTATTTATTTTTCTATGATACATTAAATTTCACTTTAGAGGATAATTAATGCTAGCAGCCATAAAAGACAAGCCGTATAGTCTTACAAGGCTTAATATAACAAAGATATCTTGATTTGTCTTGGTTATAATCCCATTTCAATGGAAAGCGAGCAGTCTTATGCTATTATAAAGCCATGTCATTGCACCATGTGGTCCTGAAGAAAAGGGAAGAGAGAGTGAAGGATGTAAACTTTGCACTTCAGTGTGCAACAGCTGAAAATGTAACTTTGATTCACATTTCGCTGGCCAGAGATCAGTTATATGGTCTCAATTTAACTTAATACAAAGGACACAGAGGATGTGGTATTTCCATAAATTAAGGACAAGAGAGCAGCATCATAAATATACATAGCATTATAATTGCCACGTACAATTGCAATACTTGACATATGGTAGTTGCTGTTTAAAAGGTAACTGCTGTCACCAGGCGTGGTGGCTCACGTCTGTAATCCCAACACTTTGGGAGGCCAAGGTGGGCAGATCACCTGAGGTCAGGAGTTCAAGAACAGCCTGACCAACATAGAAAAACCCCATCTTTATTAAAAATACAAAATTAGTTGGGCGTGGTGGCACACGCCTGTAATCCCAACTACTTGGGAGGCTGAAGCAGGAGAATTGCTTGAACCTGGGAGGCAGAGGTTGCGGTAACCTAAGATCACACCATTGCATTCCAGCCTGGGCAAAAAGAATGAAACTTCAACTCAAAAGAAAAAAAAGGTAACTGCTGTCAACCTTCAAGCCAGGCCTTCCCCAGTGCAGATATATCTAAAGATCCTTTCCTTTCCAAATTTTCTTCCTCAACATTAGCGATTTATTAAGCAGGTTACTACTATATGTATGGACATTATTATGAGGGCATTTGTAAATGTGTATAAAGCTAAAGTTAATACCTTCAAGGTTGGTTTTACAAAGAAAATGTGGTTTTCATTGAGTTGTGGACCGTGAAAAATATTTCTTTTTAACACTTTTCGAAGATCCTGTATTAGTTTTAGAATTTGACAAAAAAAAAAACTACTTCAAGAAGCATGCTGTTATTTTTAATGATTAGTCCCTTCACATAAAGGTGATAACTATATTAAGAACAGAAGCATAATATACACCTCTGCAAATAATATCAAGTTGAATATTATTACTTAACAGACACAGGTCAAAATTATCTTAATAAAAAATCTGTTAAGGTTTCCAGATTACAAAAACATCTACTATCTACTTCGGTAGCTCAGGAAAAAAGAGGACATCATAATCTTTAGAGAGATAATACATCAATATCTGTATTATTAAAATAATTTAAAATTTGTACTCAACTTTTAGCTTATACCAGTTATCCATGTGTGTGTGTATATATATTTCATATATACATTTGCATATATATATTTTATATGTATTTCCTATATATCAAAATATATAATATATAAAATATCTATTTATATATCTCTATATAATATCTATTTGTATATCTCTCTATATATAGATCTATATCTATACACACACACACACACACACACACACAAACACACTTTTTTCTTTTTTTAATAGAGTTTTGCTCTTGTTTCCCAGGTTGGAGTGCCGGTGCTATATCAGCTCACTGCAACCTCTACCTCCTGGGTTCAAGTGATTCTCCTATCTCAGCTTCATGAGTAGCTGTGATTACAGGCATCCTCCAGGACACCCAGCTAATTTTGGTATTTTTAGTAGAGATGGGGTTTCACCACGTTGGCGAAGCTAGTCTGGAACTGCTGACCTCAGATGATCCACCTGCCTTGGCCTCCCAAAGTGCTGGGATTACAGGCATATATATTTAAATCTAAATAATATACTTGTCAAGGGGTTTTCATACTATGGTTTAGGCAGTACCTAAGTACGTGAATAGGTAGCTTGTACAGTGAAGAAAGAGTACAAGGTATTTTGGAGAGGTCCATTTATTCACAACTCATAAATCAGCTCCTAAGGGTAGAAGTTCTGTTTAACAGGATACTGTCAGCTCTATTTCTGCCTCAGGCAGGGAATTCAGGATAAAATGTGGCACTGTGAAATTGTTTAAACCACGAATCCCACTGCTTTCATTTATAGAGATATGTGGGGAGTTACATGCTGTTTCACATAAGGAGCTGTGGTCATGCAGAAGAAAATGCAGCTCCAAGCACTGGAGAACTGGACATTGTATTTACATTCAAAATTATGTTACTGTTATGAAGCAGTCCTCTGGTATAGGCAAATATGAACTAATATCTTATTAAGTAGTGTAGCATGAGTTTTACTGGTATAACATTATTAACCTGACTATTGATTATGTAACTCTGTATTTTGTTTGCCCAAAGCTGGTCTAAATGGGCCTACAATAATGGAACATGCCTGTAGATAAGGAAGTTAAACCACTATATTTTTTACATTGTGCAAAAACAAATCAAAAAGATGATTTTAAAATGGAATTCTATTGAGGTTTCTGGCCATTTTTTTCCATCTAAAAACATAATCTAAAATCTAAAAAAAAAAAAAAAAAATAGGAAACATGGAGAATTTTTTCTCATTTTTATTAAAAAATAGGATGAGTTTGGCACAATTTTTAAAGAAACATTTACATTTTATGGGCTGAGAAGAGCTAGATAACATACTGTTTTGAAGTAACTGTATTTGGTTTTCATTTTATAACTATCTTCATCATTTACTGGGTATGAGTTTGAGTCACGATTTTACCAAGTAATTTTAATGGTGGTATATCATTTTTCCAACAGAATTTGACATAATCCAGAAAACACTTGCCTCTGTCCTTCATAGCCTATTGTGTGGCTGCCAGTTTTATAACAATTTCTGAGCTATCTTTTTAAGTTTTCAAAATTTCTATCAATGAAAAAAATGACGATAGCTAACATTTATTGAGCATATTTGTACCTAGCAATAGTATTTGTGTTTTTCAGATATCATCATATTAGTCTTCACAATCAAACTACAAAGTAGGTATCATTATTCTTTCTATTTCACATATGAGAAGACTGAAACGACTAGCAATGGTGAGGCTAGCATTCTAAAAGGGGCCACCTGGATGACCTCTACCCTTACACTGGGGTGTATTCATGCTCCTACTTTTTGGCAATGTACATTTTCTTTCAGGAGTGCAAAAACAGCACTAACGCACATTCCCTACATTGCTCCATTCCTTTATCATTTTTAATGATTGATGAATCACTTTCAACAGCTACCAACACTTCCATCAGTCCACCAAGTAAATGCAAAGGGTGCTTTACCTTACCAATGTATGACCTCCATCTAGTGGTAAATGTGTAATAATGATGGGTTACACAGTGATGAATGTTATCCATGTGCTTCCTAAAAAAATATCTGGATAGACAAGTCCTACTGAGGAAATTAAAAACTCAGATACAAACAGAACCAATTCCACTGTAAATAACAGAGGGAAATAATGAGTTATGTGTATAGTATTATTTTGAAGTAATGTCATATTTTGAAGACTTGCAGTACGAGTTTTTAAATGCCTTGTTTGTAAAGAGTCTGCATTATATTTATATAAAACTTATAGTTAAAAGATTTCCACATACATTTCTTTTTTTTAAAATTGTACTTTAGGTTCTGGGGTACTTGTGCAGATCATGCAGGATTGTTGCACAGGTACCTACATGGCAAGGTGGTTTGCTGCCTTCATCCCCCCATCACCTACATCTGTTATTTCTCCCCTCATTATCCCTCCCCATCCTCCTCACCCCCGCTGTCCCTCCCCTATCCCCCCACTGACTGCAGTGCTCCCCTCCATGTCTACGTGTTCTAACAGTTCAACACCCTCCTGTGAGTGATAACATACAGTGTTTGGTTTTCTGTTCTTGTGTCAGTTTGCTGAGAATGACAGTTTCCAGATTCATTCATGTCCTTATGTAGGACATAAATTTATTGTTTTTTATGGCTGCATAGTATTCCATGGTGTATATGTGCCACATTTTCTTTATCCAGTCTATCAATGGTGGACATTTGGGTTAGTTCCAGGTCTTTGCTATTGTAAACAGTGACACAATGAACATACGTGTGCATGTATCTTTATAACAGAACAATTTGTAATTCTTTGGGTATATACCCAGTAATGGGATTGCTGGGTCAAATGGTATTTCTATTTCTAGGTCCTTGAGGAATCGCCACACTGTCTTCCGCAATGGTTGAACTATTTTACACTCCCACCAACAGTGTAAAAGTACTCCTTTTTCTCCACATCCTTTCCAGCATCTGTTGTCTCCCGATTTTTGAATGATCGCCATTCTAACTGGTGTGAGATGGTATCTCAATGTGGTTTTGATTTGCATTTCTCTAATGACCAGTGATGATGAGCATTTTTTCATATGTTTGTTGGCCTCATATACGTCTTCTTTTGTAAAGTATCTGTTCATATCCTTCACCAACTTTTGAATGGGTTTGTTTTTTTCTTATAAATCTGTTTTAGTTTTTTGTAGATTCTGGATATTAGCCCTTTGTCAGATGGGTGGATTGCAAAAATATTTTCCCATTTTGTTGGCTGCCAGTTCACTCTAATGATTGTTTCCTTTGCTGTACAGAGCTCTGGAGTTTAATTAGATCCCATTTGTCTATTTTGGATTTTGTTGCCTTTACTTTTGGTGTTTTAGCCATGAAGTCCTTGTCTATGCCTATGTCCTGAATGGTTTTGCCTAGGTTTCCTTCTAGGGTTTTTATGGTGTTAGGTTTTATGTTTAGATCTTTAATCCATCTGGAGTTAATTTTAGTGTAAGATGACAGGAAGGGTCCAGTTTCTGCTTTCTGCAAATGGCTAGCCAGTTTTCCCAGCACCATTTATTAAACAGGGAATTATTTCCCCACTGTTTTCTTTTTTTTCATGTTTGTCAAAGATCAGATGTTTTTAGATGTGTGGTGTTGCTTCTGATGCCTCTGTTCTGTTCCATTGGTCTATGTCTCTGTTTTGGTACCAGCACAATTCTGTTTTGATTCTTGTGGCCTTGTAGTATAGTTTGAAGTCATAGCATGATGACTCCAGTTTTGTTCTTTTTGCTTAGGACTGTTTTGGCTATGCGGGCTCTCTTTGGTTCCATATGAAGTTTGAAGTGTTTTTTTCCAGTTCTGTGCAGAAGATCATTGGTAGCTTGATGGGGATAGCATTGAATCTATAAATTACTTATAAATATGTTAGATGGTGTTAGTGTTGCAACAAAAAGAAATCATTATTATAAAGGATAAAAAAGAAAATATGTAGTCAACATTTAAAGAGAGTAAACACCAACTGGAGAAGTAATTAAGCTTCCATAGACAGATGTTAGCTTGGACTCTTGCTTCTGTTTTGATTGTGGGCATTAACTACATTTTTACCTATTTGGTTTTATGTTCCCCTCTTTGAGCTATTTCCTGTAAGCACCATTCCTCTCTTTACTCATTAAACTTCATGGCATCTAGGTTTGACATTCACCTGCAGATCTTATTAGTAGCTTTTAGCTATTTCAAAATCCATTCCCCTAATCAATTCCAACACATGGAACCTACTAATGTATGCAAACATATGTGTATTAACAGGGATAGTTGCTAGATTTATGACACTTTTTAAAGTAACTTTCCATATCTATCTATTAGCATAATTTATTATAAGATGTCCCCATAGTTGGATCATTTATGTATATCATGGTTTCCAAGTACAAATCTTACTTGGTCATGGTATATTGCTCTTTTTAAACATATAACTGAATTTCATTGTCAACATCATTTTTAAAATTTTTGCATTCATAATTGTGAAATGGGTCTCTGGTTACCTTGTGAATACTATATCTGTTAGGTTAAAAATTACATTTTTGCTTTATTTTTAAAAGCAGTAATGAATTTCCCTTTTATTTTTTCTGTCCTTGTGATAGGTCATGAACCTAAAAATTACCTGTTTTTATTCTAACTCTTTTTCTTTTTTTTTGTTAAGTTTCTAAAAACTCATTCATAAAACTGCTAAAGATGGGCATGCAAGGTAAAACTTTAAAACTCAGTTTCTTCACTGTTTTCAATCTAGTCCAGATTTTTCTTCCATCTTAATTTAGTATTGATAATGTTTACTTTCACAGAGATTATTTCATAAAAAATTTAAGTGCATATATGTTCTAGTTCTGTATGTATGTTACTAACTCCTTCTAAGTTGCTAAGGTTTATATTACTGTTTCCTCACTTAATATATTTTCAGTAGTTTTCCAGGATATCTAATGTCTTGTAGCTCCTTCATTATTTTTCCTCTTGAGGACAGAAAACTTCTGAATTTACATATATATGTGCATGTACAGATGTATATTATTTATATGTATATACATATATAATTTATATATACATATATATTATATAAGTTCAGAAGTTTTCATAGATATATAACATACATATACAAATATGCCTCCTCTTTCTATTCTAATTTATTTCTAATTTTCTTTGATTTATTATTTTGCTTTTTGTATTTCATTTCTTTTAAAATTTGAATTCATACTTCATTTATTTTCTTTTTTTATTTAATGATAAAAAATTTAAAGCTATGAATTTTACTCTGAATACAGCTTTGGATACATCTCATAAATTTGGTAAGTGTAGTCGTAACTGTTAACCAACTGTATGATAAAAGTTTATAGTTACTCTTTGACTCAATATTCATTTATATGGGTCTTAATAATTTGTGATTCATCTCCTTATTGTTTATTAATTTCATATCACTTCCTTTTATCATTGAATCTTGGTCATAAATTATGGTTCATATAACTTATACTATGAAGAATTTATGCTAGATTTTGAGTAAAGAATTTATGCCTTTTTAAACCATAAATGATCTCAAAAAATTTATATTGTCTCCTTGTACAGAGTTAAATATATGCTGTTAATTATACTTACTCTCATATTAATTCTAATTCCACCATAATTTTGTTTACTTGACAGAGTAAAAGTTGAGAGAGATACCTTGAAGTCTTTGATTCTGATGATTATATATTTTTTACTATCATTTTGTTTTATGAGATTTTTTGTTTTACATATTTTGACATCATATTAGCTGGATTCTCAAGTGTTAGTTATTCCCTCAGTTTATTTTTTTCACCCATCAATCTTCTTTTGCCTGATGTGAGTATTCTATGCCTGTTTTATTTATTATTTAGGCACTTCAGATGTCTGCTATGACAAGATAAATAGGACAAAGAAGATTGATTTGGGTCAGTCAAGGTGAACCACAATCATGTCAAGAATAATTGACCCCCCCCACTCCCCGCAAACAAAATCTGTATATGTCATCACTGCAGAAGAGACAGTGTCTGACAGCATCAGCTAGCATTGTAGTCAGGAATGCTTCCAGCTGGAAGTTAGAGAAAACATTCAAGTAGAAGCAGATAAAATGAAAAATAAAGGAAATGTTAAAAGCAAAGAAAAGAAAAAAATAAGAAAAAGTTTATGTTCCTTGTATGAAGAGCACAGGAGGAAAGTAAATGTTAGTATATATAGTATATACTGTGTCCACCCTAGGCCTCTTCCAAGAAAGCAAGGTCAACCAGAGCCCAGATCTGGACTCTGAAGACTACAGTCATATTCATTAAAGATTCAACTACTGATAAAAGTATCATATTTAAATCAAACTTATTTTAGGTTTGATTTTAAATTATAGATGAAGTATATCATGAGAGAGAAAATATGTTATCTTCAACAATGAACTATTTTTTCTTACTGACCAAATTACATAAGCCAAGGCAAAAATCAAATATTACAAATTTAAATTCCAAGAAACACAAATTTCAACAACTTTGAATACATCAACACTATCTATATGTACAGATATATTTTTTCATATTTATATGTCAATCAGTATTGATTTGCATACATTAAGGATTATAAAATATTTGTGGTCTGAGATATAAACTCTTTCAGAATGCATCTCACCCCAAATAAACCAAAATATAGCCTTCTTTTCTGTTTCTAATAATCATTTTTCTTTTTTATTAATTCGACAAAAAGAACACTTGCTATTAAATATCTCTCATTTAAAAACACTTATGGTTATATTTATTTTCTCTTCTTATATTTGTCTCATGCACTGGAAAAAAGCAAACAGTATAGCAGCATTTTACTATAATTCTGCCGTAAGAAAGTGCTAAATGTAAATTCATCTTATGAGTTAATAATGATATATCTCATTTCATATTAATTTCAGTAATTGAATGAGAAAACAGCAAGATCTATTAAAAGGACCATTGCTGGTCAAACACTAATGAGAAAATCTCTGAGTCACTGGCTGTCATGGTAACAGGGCATTATCAAAATCTGATTACTATGCCCAGTAGCTACATAAGCGATAGGCTATACTTCTAATTGTGTTGTCTCTACTTGCAAGATGGGTTTTATGTTCCTAAGAGGTGAAAGGGTGGCAAGGCTCTGTTTAATTTATATACTGGATATGGAATACACTGCATGTTCACAAATTAGGATCAGACATCTAGTACTAAAGATAATTATACTTTGGAAAGATTTTGAAAAGTTAAAATTTAAAACAAACTTAGTTTACTCATCATTAACTCAGAAATTTCTAAATATAAACAAAAATTTTCTATCTAATTTCATAGACATTCATAGCAAAGATAAAAGAAAAATGATTTGTAAAAGTTTAGTGAAAATATGAAAACAAATCAATAAGAAATCTTCCCAAGAACAAAATTTCCAAGTAAAATGGTTTAGAAAAGCACCAAGAACTATGGAGTATCAGAAGTAACGAGACCAGAGAGTTTTAGAAAGAGGCAGATCCTAGAAGAATGATGAGCAAAAAACAGGATTGGTGGCAGGAATGGGCCACAAGGAACTGTGGACAGAGCTTTCCATCTGCCATGGCAACGTATCTCTGTGTGTCTTTCAGAATGACCTCTCTTCTGTGCCCTTGATCGTTCAGGTACAAAAATTCAGTGAATTTCAAAAATTACAGGCTCCAGTGCTTTTAGAATTGCTTTGTTCTTTTTAACATCTTGAATGTCACTGAATTTTTGTAAAAAAAAAATTGATCACCGCTCTCTGATCCCTTTTGGTACATAACTTAGTTCTAAAAGGAAACCTTCAAATATTAACTGAGGTAAATTCTGGCATACATTATTGACTAGAAATTTCTGTGCCTTGTCAGGGTTTGTGAGCACAGGAAATGCTAATACTGCTTGTACTGAGAAGTTTATTACTCTGGTTAAAAGCATAAGCATGTGGCTTAAGTTGTACATGTACCAAATATCAAAAACTATCAGGTCAATCTGATGAAAACCCAAGGGGCATTTATCTATACACTTCAAAATTCAGTGGAGGGTGTGTTGCTGCAGAAAGAAAAACATTATCAAAGACGGCAGAGTGAGGAGAGAGAGAAAACAAGCACATTCCTAGAGAGATTAGGCTATTTCTAGGGCTCCTGTGCACTGACCTGGGATGGAAGCAGCAGTCTGAAAGCCAGTCAGTGTGGCCAACTCCTGTGAGAAGCACGTTGCCTTTTGGAATGCCTAACACCTTCCAGAGTCTGTCTTCACCACAGGAGACTAGGATGTCTTTGTGGGGGTGCACGGAGACACTGCATAAGAAGAAGAGTTATGGGGAGATAATAACAAATGTTTTCAGAATGTGAATGAATGAAATGGCAGTGATTATCCAATTTTAGCAAGGCAGGATAGTTCTGATTACTAGCCCAAATATTAGAGGAAGCAGGTTCTACATCTTGGCTAAAGCTCTAACACTAACAGCTTTCTGATCTCCATCAATCTAATCAGCTTCACTGGATTTCGGATTCCTCATTTGCAAGATAAAGTTGTTAGTTTAGGTGACTGTGCATGCCTAATTCTGGTTTGAAAAGAGTAATTCTGGTTTTTCTTTCAGGGAAGAAAAATTATGCCTATAGTATTTTTATGTTGGGATATTTGGCCAGTGGTCATGGTTGCTATAGAACCTCAACATTGTTTTTCAAACTACAGTATGTCTTAAATCAGCCATTATGCAGGAAGAGGTCATGAATCATAACCACATATCATAGTTCTGTAATAAATACTATAAACGTAACATTAACTTCATGGCCCACTATCTACACAAAGTGAAGGAACTAATATACCACTTAAATTGGCTTCAGTCAACTCACAGTACACAAATTACAGTAATGAATTCAAGATGCATAAGGCAATTCCCATTCTATAAAGGAATAGAGGTGAAATGAGAAAGAAGTATGTAAGATTAATGATTAACACATTAAGCACTATTATTTGAACCAGACTCTGATCACTGTGGCTATTTCAATACTGGAGCTAAATTATTTTAAAATCAAAAGTGTACAAGGTTAATACCTGATATTTTATCTATGGTAATGCCTTAATCTTATTTATATAAAGTTTCATCTATGCCTTACAATGTAATAGGAACAGATGTGTCCAATGTTAAGCACCTATTAAAATTCCAACCTAAATATTAGTAACAAATTGTTCAGTTTCTCAATCTGGCCATCTAAACTCAAAGACATAATACACTTACTTGCCTATGTGGAGCGGTAAGACATATGATGATTTAAAAAATAGTAATCACATGTTCATTTTTCCCTTAGTCTATTCTATAAATGGCCTTGTTCTTTTCTTCTGCAATATGGATTTTAAGAAATACATTTCCCAAAGAAATCATGGCTCTAGTCCATACCAGCATGGCTAACTCCAGGCTTATAGGAGAGCAAAACATTTCTCATTATTTATACCTTACATTAATGTCATTAAACTCAAAAATTATAACTGAAAAATTATTTTCAAATTAGACCTACACGGTCTTGGGAAACTACTGGCTTCAGCATTAGCAGCATTCAGGTCAAAGCCATGTAGCCACTATAGGCATGGCCTTCTTTCTAGTGAAACATTGTTTCATTTTTCTCCAGCATTTTGCTGCTCAAAATAAACACAGTGGAAAGGAAATTATTCATTTTGCAATTCATCATAATGTTGGTTTGTGACTTTCAGAAGGCCAATTCAAGTAAAGAATTTATTACAGCTCCAATCGGATAGAAGATACATTTATAGAACTTAATTAGAAGAAAAATATGATGAGAGGTAAAAAATGTCAGATTAAAATGAATTCTGTATTCAAATGCACACAAGAAGGCAAACCGAATCCTTGAAGCTACTGAGTATGATGTATGTTGGCTTACAGCATTCCTGGCAGACACACGCACACTTGACCAGATGATAAATTACCCTCTTTAAGTGAAGATAACTAAAATCATTGATGTTTTTACAAACTTTGAAAGATAAGTTTCCAAAATGACTTTTGTGAGAGGAGCTATTTGTAGAAGTTAAGAAAAAAATATAAATACAAACGCACTGATGGCTAATCAGTTTTGTAAGTACTTTTTTCTTACACTTCTTATCCCCTCCACTATGTGGCCTCCTCTGTGACACCTTAAACAACTTTTACTCCCATTCCACATGAACTGATCCTCCTAATCACACTCTGATTTCTCTGCCCATATATTCCTTTCCTAACACAGGCATAGATACATACATACACACACACGTGTGTGTATCTATACGTATATGTCGTTTACAGATACATATAGTCATATAGACTTTTAAATATATACATATATAAAGTAATTTACTCTTTATATAACATATATATAAATATATGTTTATGTTATATAATATATATGTTATATATATGATATAGATAACATATATACATATATAACATATATATGAAGCCAACTCTTCATGTTATGCTATATAGTTATATATATATATAACATATATAACTATTATATTTAACATATATATCATGTAACTATATATAGTTATATATAAACTACATATGTAGCATATATGTCTGTTATATATATTGTTATATATAACTATATATAACTATAACTAGCATATATGTCTGTTATATATATAACATATAGCATATATGTCTGTTATATATATTGTTATATATAACTATATATATAACAGACATATATGCTATATGTTATATATATAACAGACATATATGCTGTTATATATAACTATATATATATGCTATATGTTATATATATAACAGACATATATGCTGTTATATATAACTATATATATAGTTATATATAACTATATATAACTATATATATATAACAATATATATAACAGACATATGCTATTATTATATATAACTATAACTAGTTATATATAGTTATATATAACAATATATATAACAGACATATATGCTATATATAATTATATATATTATAAAATCTGTAAATGATTTTTGTGGATAGTTCTACACACATTATAGCCAGGCATAAAATGCTCTTTAGCTGAACAGAAATATTTTCTGTATATATAGAAAGGAATTTATTGCTTTCATAATAACACATTAACAAATACATGATTTTGAATTAATCATGGACTAAGTGCATCAGCAAATACTGGGACATAGCAATAAAGACCCCCCGGTGAAGTATTCCAGATCTCAGTTCAAATCACTCCTGTGGGAGGGAAGCACAGTTAAAGGGCCATGGACCAGAAATACTTCCCCACATACAGAAGTTGTGTTATTCTCAACTCCATAATGACACATATCTGTCATCATTGTCATCATCATTAACTAATGGTAATGATATTTAACATTGTTTGAAAATATAATGTGCCCCATACCTGGTATTAATTGCTTAGTTCTCACAAGTGAAATGAAAGCTCAAAAGAGCAGGGATTTATATCTGCATTGTTGGCTGTATACTCAACCCCAATAGTAGTTGGCACGTAGTAGCTATTCAATAAACATTCATTAAATAAGTAACTTAGTGACTGATGTTGGTAGTATCAGTATTGTTATTTTATGCCATAGTAAACAGGGTTAGTAGAGATACTATGTAAATTGACCAAGCTTACATTTGGTAGTGGATGGAAGCCAACTCTGAATCCAGGATGGCTTGGCTTTGAGGTTCATGATTTTAGCTACTCATACTTAGTATGAATCTTCGATCATTTATTATTTATATATATACTATAAACCTCAATAATTCCTGTTGCAGAGCTTGGTTGTAACTACTATCTTTCCCAGTAAGTGTTTAAGTCATTTAGTCATTATTAAACCCTAAGGTAAAGAACCCATTTAGGAATTGTCAGTGTATTATATCAGGGCTGGGTACCAGCAGACATAATAGTCTTAGAGGGGTTAGAAGACCCTGCTCTCAGCTGGGAGCGGTGGCTCATGCCTGTAATCCCAGCACTTTGGGAGGCTGAGGCAGGTGGATCATGAGATCAGGAGTTCAAGGCCAGCCTGACCAACATGGTGAAACCCCTTCTCTACTAAAAATACAAACATTAGCCGAGTGTGGTGGTGGGCACCTGTAATCCCAGATACTTGGGAGGCTGAGGCAGGAGAATTGCTTGAACCCGGGAGGTGTAGGTTGTAGGGAGTGAGATTCTGTCTGGAAAAAAGAAAAAAAGAGGAAGACGACTCTTCTCTTTACAGTTAATATGCTCTGGTGCTGCCAGAGAAACCAAGGGAGGAGCGCCTCTCCGATAATCTATGTATGATTTTGTGCAAATTTACTACATGTTGCACTTAACAAGATCTTTAATATGTTTTCTTGTGCTAATAGTACAAGCCTGGTATTATATATCAAGTTGGCAGAGGGCACTGACTTCTTTTATTTTTATTTTCATAAAGATCTCTAAAAGCAAATGTAGAACACTATTTAATAATCATTGATTCCATAGGCTTTTAATTCATTAAAAATTTATCCAGTTATACTTAGGCCTCAAATTTGACCACTCTGTTTATCTCTGAATCAATCTTTTGAAGAAGTTGAAGAATAGGAGTAACAACTAATACTTTGGAGAAGTCAGTTCCTCTTCCCAAAAATTGCATACATTAACTCATTCCATGGCTATAATGCTGTCATATCTTGGAAATACTCCAGGCATGGTTTTAGACAATTTCAATAAAGTAAATATCACAATAAAGCAACTCATGCAAACTTTTTGGTTTCCCAATACACATAAAAGTTATGTTTACTCTATACTATAGTATATTAAGTATATAAGAGCATTATGTCTAAAATGACAATGAAAATATACTTTATTGCTAATAATGCTAATGATGATCTTAACATTCATCCAGTCATAATCCTTTTGCTGGCAGAAGGTCTTGCCTGGATGTTGATGGCTGCTGACGAATCACAGTTGTGGTTCCTGAAGGCCAAATGGCTGTGGCAATTGAAAATAAGACAACGATCAAGTTTGCCACATCAATGTACTTTTTCTTTCAAAAAGATTTCTCTGTAGCATGTGATGCTGTTTGACAGCATTTTACCCACACTGCAACTTCTTTCAAAATTGGAGTCACCCCTCACAAATATCTTCATCAAATATGCTTATGAAATATTTCAACTCCATTGTTAACTCAACAATGTTCACAGCATCTTCACCAAGAGTAGATTCCACCCCAAGAAACTACTTTCTTTGCTCATTAATAAGAAGCAACTCTTTATCCTTTCAAGTTTTATCATAAAATTGAATTGAATTGAATCGTGTTTTCAGGTTGCACTTCTAATTCTAGTTCTCTTGCTCCTTCTATCACATCTGATGTGACTTCCTCCACTAAAGTTCTGAACCTCTCAAGGTTATCCATGAGGGTTGACATCAACTTATGACAAACTTCTGTTAATGTTTATATTTCAGTCTCTTCCTATGAATCATGAAAGTCTCTTCCCAGAAGGTTTTCAGTTTACTTTGCCCAGATCCATCAGAGGAATCACTATCTACGGCAGCTATAGACTTACAAAATATACTTTTTAAAAAATAAGAATTGGAAGTTGAAATTGACCCATGGGATGCAGAACTGATTTTGTGTTAGCAGGCATAAAAACATTTGTCTCCTTGTACATCTTCACCATAGTCCTTGGATGACTAGGTGAATTGTCAATGAGAAATATATTTTGTAAAGAATCTCTTTTTTTCTAAACAGTAGGTCTCAAATGTGAGCTTAAAATATTCATTAAACCATGCTGTAAACAGACAGGCTGTCATCTAGGCTTTGTTGTTACATTTATAGATCACAGACAGAACAGATTTAGCAAAATTTTTAAGATCCTAGGATTTTGAAAATGGTCAATGAGCATTGGCTTCAACTTCAAGTTACCAGCTGCATTAGCCCCCAACAAGAGAGTAAACCTGTCCTGTGGAGTGTGGAAGCCAAGCACTGACTTCACCCCTCCAGCTGTAAGAGTTTTAAATAATATATTCTTCCAATAAAGGGCTATTTAACCTATGCTAAAGATTTTTTTTTTTTTTTTTTTTTTGAGACAGAGTCTTGCTCTGCCACCCAGGATGGAGTACAGTGGAATGATCTCAGCTTGCTGTAACCTCTGCCTCCTGTGTTGAAGTCCTTTTCTGGCTTCAGCCTCCTGAGTAGCTAGGATTACAGGGGCCCATCACCATGCCCACCTAATTTTTGTATTTTTGGTAGAGACAGGGTTTCACCATGTTGGTCAGGCTGGTCTCAAATTCCTGACCTCAGGTGACCCGCCTGCCTCCTAAAGTGCTGGGATTACAGGTGTGAACCACTGCTCTCTATGGTGAAGATTTTTTTTTAGTTTAGCCACCGTCATTAATTATCTTAGCTAGATCTTCTGGATAACTTTGTATAGCTTCTACTTCAGCACTCGCTGCTTCACCTGACACTTTTATGTTATGGAGATGGCTTCTTTCCTTAAACCTCATGAACCAAACTCTGCTAGCTTCAAACTTTTCTTTTGCAGCTTTTGCACTTACCAGCCTTTGTAGAATTGAAGAGAGTTAGGGCCTCGCTCTAAATTTGGCTTTGTCTTAAGGAAATGCTGTGGCTGGTTCCATCTTTCAGACAGACCACTACAACTTTCTCATGTCAGCCACAGGCTGTTATGCTTTCTTATCATTTGTGTGTTCACAGGAGTGGACCCTTTTATTTCCTCTAAGAACTTTTATTCTGCATGCACAACTTGGCTGGCTGTTTATCTTAAGAGGCCCAGCTTTCAGCCTATCTCAGCTTTCAACATACCTTCCTTACTATACTTAATCACTTCTAGCATTTAATTTAAAGTGAGAGACATGCAACTCTTCCTTCACTTGAACATGCAGAGACCACTGTAGAGTTATTAAGTGGCCTCATTTCAATATTGTTGTGTCTCAGGCAATAGGGAGGCCTGAGGAGGCAAAGACACGTAGGGAAATGGCAGACTGGTGGGAGAGTCAGAACATACACAACATTTAGCAATTAAGTTTGCAGTTTATATGGGTGTGGTTCTTGGCATTTCCCCCCCAAAAATTAAAACAGTAACATCAGATATCATCAATCATACATGACCATAACAGATATAATAAAAATGAAAAAGTTTGAAATAATCAAAGAATTATCTAAACGTGGCACAGAAATATGAAATGAGCCCACATTGCTGGGAAAAAAAAAATAGTGCTAATAAACTTGCTTCATGCAGGGTTGCCACCAAACCTCATGATGTGGTTTGGCTCTGTGTCCCTACCCAAATGTCATCTTAAATTGTAATAATCCCTACATGTCAAAGGTGGAACCATGTGGAGAAAATTGAATCATGCGGGTGGTTTCCCCCATGCTGTTCTGATAGTGAGTGAGTTAAGATTAAGTTCTCATGAGATCTGACAGTTTTATAAGGGACTTCCCTCTTCGCTCTGCTCTCATTCTCTCTCCTGCTGCCTGTGAAGAGGTGCCTTCTACCATAATTTTAAGTTTCTTGAGGCCTTCCCAGACATGTGGAACTGTGAATCAACTAGACCTGTTTCCTTTATAAATTACCCAGTCTCGGATACGTCTTTACAGCATTGTGAGAATGAACTAATACAGCAAATTGGTATACAAAGAGTGGGATGCTGCTGTAAATTTAAGCAACTTTGAAACTGGGTAACAGGCAAAGACTGGAACAGTTTGGAGGACTAAGAAGAAGACAGGAAGATGTGGGAATGTTTGGAACTTCCTAGAGACGTGTTGAATGGTTTTGACTAAAATGCTGCTATTGATATGAACAATTAAGTCCAGACTTAGGTGGTCTCAGACGGAGATGAGGAACTTGCTGGGATCTGGAATAAATGTGACTCTTGCTATACTTTAGCAAAGACACTGGCAGAATTTTGTCCCTGCCCTAGAGATCTGTGGAACTTTGAACTTGAGAGATGATTTAGAGTATCTGGCAAAGAAATTTCTAAGCCCCAAGCATTCAAGTGGTGATTTGGGTGCTCTTAAAAAGCATTCAGTTTTAGGCATTCACAAAGATATAATTTGAAATTGGAACTTACGTTTAAAATGGAAGCAGAGCATAAAAAGCTCAGAAAATTTGCAGCCTGATGATGAGATAGAAAAGAAAAACTTATTTTTCTGAGGAAAAATTCAAGTTGGCTGCAGAAAATTGTGTAAGTAATGAGGAGCCAAATGTTAATCACCAATATGATGGAGAAAATGTCTCCAGGGCATGTTACTGGTCTTCATGGCAGCCCCTCCCATCACAGACCCAGAGGCCTAGGAGGAAAAAATGATTTCGTGGGCCAAGCCCAAGGACTTGCTGCTTTGCACAGCCTTCATACTCTGCCCTGCATCCTGGCCATGACTAGCAGAGGCCAACATACAGCTCAGGCCTTTGCTTCAGAGGGTGCAAACCCAAAACCTTGACAGCTTACATGTGTTGATCCTGTGGGGGGAGCAAAGTTAAGAACTGAGGTATGGGAACCTCTGCCTAGATTTCAGAAGATATATAGGTATGCCTGGATGTCCAGGCAGAGTTTGCTGCAGGGGCATTTTCCTCATGGAGAACCTCTGCTAGCACAATATGAAAGGGAAATGTGGGTTTTGAGCCCCCAGAAAGAGTCCCCACTGGGGCACTGCCTAGTGGAGCTTTGAGAAGGCCACTGTTCTTCAGACTACAGAATGGGAGGTCTAATGACAGCTGTCACTGTGCACTTGGAAAAGCTGCAGACAATGCCCATGAAAGCAGCTGGGAGGGGGCTGCACCCTGCAAAGCCACAGGGATGGAGCTGCCCAAGGTTATCACACTTGCATCAGTGTGATATGGATATGAAACATGGAGTCAAAGGGAATCATTTTGGAACCTTAAGGTTTAATGATGGGGCCTGTAGCCCCTTGCTTTGGCCAATTACTCCCATTTGGAATGGGTATATTTACCAAATGCCTGTATCCTAGGAGGTAACTAACTTGCTTTTGATTTTACAGGCTCATAAGCAGAAGGAACTTGCCTTGTCTCAGATGAGACTTTGGACTTGGACTTTTGAGTTAATGCTGGAATGAGTTAAGACTTTGTGGGACTGGAAGGAACATGATTATGTTTTGAAATATGAGGGCATGAGATTTGGGAGAGGCCATGGGTGAAATGATATGGTTTGACTCTGTGTACACACCCAAATCTCACCCTTAATTGTAATAATCCCCAAATGTCAAGGGCAGGACTAGGTGGAGAAAACTGAATCATGGGGGTGATTTCCCCCTGCTGTTCTTGTGATAGTGAGTGAGTTCTTATGAGATCTAATGGTTTCATATGGGGCTTCTCTATTTGCTTTTTTTTTTTTTTTTTTGAGACAGAGTTTCACTGTTGTTACCCAGGCTGGAGTGCAATGGCGCGATCTCGGCTCACTGAAACCTCCGCCTCCTGGGTTCAGGCAATTCTCCTGCCTCAGCCTCCTGGGTAGCTGGGATTACAGGCACGTGCCACCAAGGCCAGCTATTTTTTTATATTTTTAGTAGAGACGCAGTTTCACCATGTTGACCAGGATGGTCTTGATCTCTTGACCTCGTGATCCACCTGCCTCGGCCTCCCAAAGGGCTGGGATTACAGGCTTGAGCCACTGCGCCCGGCCCTGCTCTGCTCTTATTCTCTCTCCTGCTGCCCTGTGAAGAGGTGTCTTCCACCATGATTGTAAATTTCCCAAGGCCTCCCCAGCCATGCAGAATTGTGAGTCAATCAAACCTCTTTTCTTTATAAATTTTCCAGTCTCAGCTATGTCTTCATAGCAGTGTGAGAATTAACAAATACACTTCAGTTAGAAAAACATGCAATATCTATTAAGTGTAATAAAATAAGGCATTTCTGTACTGCTGTGAGTTAGTTTACCACTATCCCCATTTTTCCAGGTGGAGGAACTAGGACACATAGAGGTTAAGTGATCCACCCAAGGTCACAAAACTAGGAAGTGGCAGAGCCAGAATATGTGAACTTGAGCGATCTGCCTGGAGTCCATATCTTTAAGTAGAGTGAGCTCAGTACCTCAGTTGCCTTTTCCTTTCTTAGATGAAAGCAAGAGCAGAGAATGTTGTTTTATGTATTTCTAGAAGATTTATTCGCATGCATTTTGAAGTTTCAAAAGCACTGGCCTTTTTTTTTTGTCATTTTCTAACCATGCGTAAAAGGTTATAACTATTATTACTTGCTATTTTCTGAAAACTGTCTAGATTTAGGGTGGTGGTATGATGGATAAAACAAAGACAATCACTAAAGAAGCACTTATGGTCTAAAGCAGAGATTGGCAAACTTTTTCTGGAAAGGTCCAGAGAGTAAATATTTTACACTATGGACCATACATTATCTGTTATAACTTTTCAGTTCTGCTGTTGTGGCATGAAAGCAGACATAGACCAAACATAAATGAATGATCAAGGATGTGTTTCAACAAAATTTAATTTACAAAAACAGTTGCTGGGCTCAGTTTGGCCTGTGGGCCACAGTTTGCTGATCCCTATATATTTGCATGAAATCGAGTAAATTAGTGTTTAAGAGTGTGGGCTCTGGAGTAAGATGTGAGTTTGAACTCTTGCTCCAGTGTTAGTTAGCTAGGAATCCTTGGATAAATTTCCTTATCAGTATTTTTCTCAGTCACCTCACCTGAAAAAATGGGACTACTGTAGTATTGTTCACATAAGTTTATTATGGGAATTTTAAAAGTTAACACTTGTAAAGGACTTAGAATAGTGTAGACACATAATGAAAACTTAGTGAACATTATCATAGCACAGAGAGACAGGGTCCCCAGGGTCTACCTGCTTAAATTTGAAGAATGGCCTACAACTTAATTACTAGCTGATAATGTTGTACATCTCAGCTTTCTTATTTGTGAAAATGGTAAAAATACTGATCCATCAGGGCATTTGAGGATAAAATAAGTTGATATATGTAAGTAGTTAGAACAATTATCTGAACATCTGTCAGCTTTCCACAAATGTCGACTAGTATTACTATTATTCAGCATGACTGAAGTTCATTGTAATTTGGCCCTTTCTATAGTTAACATCTATCAGTCATACTTACTTCTTTTAAAGATCCTGGGTAGGACATTCACTACTCACAATTGTAGATATTTACAGTTAAATGATGTTTTCTCTTAGTTTTGATAAACATTGGACATTGCTGTTTTTTATATGATGTTAAGTCACTCTGACAAAAATATAGCCATCATAAATAATACTTTCCCAAGTAATTTTGTGATTGTTTCTTTCATGGTATAGATTGCAGGAACACACTGAGGGAAACAGTGGAAAGTATGTACATATCCACTCTTATCCTTACTTGCATGTATATGCAACTGGTACAATGTAGTTGCTGATCTTGGTGGAAAAGTTCACTTTAGAGCCTGGCATGCAGAGCTAAAGGTAGCAGGATACCTCTCCTCAAGCTTTGTCCCCAAATAGGTCTTCCTCTTGTAACCATAAAATGACCTTCATCCTCAGAGATGTCATCCCAAAGTTCTAATAAATAAGGATAATAAGCTTTTGCTTAATTTCTTCCTGGCACCTGCTCTAAGTGCCACAAAGTCATTTTACTTCAAACTTTGAATATAAGCTTTCTACTTTCCTTTAACTTACTATTAATTATAATTACAAGATTCAAAGACAAAGGCCCTGTCACCACATTCCTAATAAGCTTGGAAGTAGGGTGAAATCATACAGGAACACAGCTTAGAGATTCAAAAACAAGACAATGTGGCGAATGCTAGTCCTGCTTCTTAATCAAGTCATGTCCTAATGAAGTATCCATAAAATGTTTTGTTATACAATATACCAGGCATGTTACATAAAATATTATGTTCTGGCAGAGATTTTTTCCTTTTATAATAGGACACATTTCTTATAATAGACCGCATGATATATGCTTCAAAAGCTCTCCTCTCTAATTGAAATTGTTCTTTCCAGTAGTGGCATTACAGAAGGATATTTTGGAGGGAGCATGTGTAGGTGTACGGTGAACACTATTAATTATCAGTAGAGTCGGTGACGTAAGCACCACTGTTAGACTTTTCAAAAGAGAATATTAATCCAAAAAAAGATTGTCACAAGAAAGACTAATTAGATACTCTTGTCTTCCTTTTAGGTTGTTCAGCATTGTAAATGTTTCCTTCACTTCAGTTCACAGGCTCTAATTATTGCCAAAACAGAAGATGCACAGTGGGTGGAAAATAAATAAGGATCAAAATGTGTGCCCCATGAACGAAAGATGACTGCTTATGTACTTGTCCTTAAAGACAACACACACTCACAGATTATGTATGCTTTAATCAGTTTGCCAGGACAAATAAATAAAAAGGAGTTGTCTGACTGTTGCTCAGTTGATAACTACATCTTACATCATGATGCGTATCTGCATTTATATAAAGTACTTTAACATGAAATTTTTTCATTATTCCAGCAAATACGTGTTTAAAGCCTACGACATAGTATGCAATACAGAGGCATCACCCTCAGAAAGCTTACCTATGAGCAGGGGAGAACAAATAACAAAGTAACTGAACAAAATAACTCAGCAACAAAGAAAACGTTATAAAGTGATACAATAATTTGGGGGACAATGTTATTTTCGACAGGTTGTCAGAGGAGCCTACACTGAAGACATTCAGCTGAGACCAGAAAGATAAGGAAGAAGAATCTTTAGGATGGTCTAAGGGCATATGGTTTCAGTCACAGGTGATGCAAGTGCAAATGTGCTAGGCTGCAAGGAGGTAGTGCACTCAAGGGACAGAAGGAAAGCCAAGGTGAATGAAGGGAATGAACAAGGAGGACTGTGTTGAGGACAGATAGGGAGCGAGAGGAAGGCAAGAATCAAGTCACGTAGGGCCTTTAGACTGAGGAAAGAAGACCAAATTTCTCCTAAAATCATTTCATGGTTTTAAGTAGGAGAATTACGTATGATTGGTATGTTTTTAAAAGATCTCTGTAGCTTCTCTGTGGAAAATGGAAAAGTGAGGAACAGGAGAAGAAATGGGGACACTAACTTGGAGAGTACAGTGGTGACCCAAGAGCTATGTAAACTACGGCTCCTTATCGTGATGGCAGATGGCGCGTTAGTGTATCGGTATTTTCACCGCTACCTTCAGGAAAGGTCAACTCATAGTTGTCCTCACCATTAAAGAATATTTAATAATTAAGTATACTTAAAAAGTGCCAAGGTGAAATGCAAATGCAATGAAAGTCACAAAATAAATGTGCATACAGAACACAATAATTTTAAATCTGTCAAAATAAGATAGTGGACCTTATTCATTTTCAGAAGACAGCCAAGTAAATGTAAAAACAAAAAAATGAAATCTTAATACTTCCCTAGCACTTTAAGTTTTCAATATTGTGAGATTATGGCTTTTATTTAAAGCAGAGTAGGACTTATATCATTAGGATCTAGAAAGTAGCACTGTCCTTTCATATTTCACTAGAGTAGAGCAGTTTTACAGTATTTTTTTTTTCAGTTTGTGGACTTATTACTAACTCCCTAGAGGGTAGTAAATGCTAAAGTTTCAGTATTTTCTCTTTCCAATCTTATATGTACACTGTATGCCTTGCCACCTGACTGGTAGTGCTAATCCCAATCTTTGGCAAGGTAAGAGGCCGCCAAGACTAGATGTCTGCTCTGGCTCAAATATAGGGAAAGGGCTTACGTAGTGACTTAGACTTAATAGATACTCAATGGATACTGTGATTAAATTTGACCCATGTTGTAGAACATTATAACATTCATCTATATTATCAGTTTATTTTTATTTTGAGAGAGTCTTATTCTGTCACCCAGGCTGGAGGGCAGTGGCATGATCTTGACTCACTGCAACCTCTGTCTCTGGGTTCAAGTGATTCTCCTGACTCAGACTCTTGAGTGGCTGAGATTACAGATGCCTGCCAGCACACCTAATTTTTGTATTTTAGTAGAGACGGGGTTTCATCATGTTGGTCAGGCTGGTCTGGAACTCCTGACCTCAGGTGATCCACCCACGTCAGCCTCCTAAAGTGCTAGATTACAGGCATGAGCCACCATGGCTGTCACATATTATCAGTTTATAGATTCAACCCAAATCATTTTAAATATGGTATCGATTCTTTGGCCTTTCTCATTCCATGTAAAGAAACCATTCCACACAACTTTCTAAACACTTGTATTTTATTCTTAAATTTGATAGCAGCATTTTATACTTCCAAACTAAAATTTTAGTTTAATTCTGAATATAAGGACTTCTCTAGAAAAAGTCTTCAGGGTGAATAAAGTTTTAGCTAACCATGATTAAATTAAATTAATCATTAAATAAGGGCAATACCAGTTTTTCCTTTTAAATATACTAATGTAAATATTTCTTAGAAATTTGTAGACTGATACGTTATAAGAAAAAAATCAAATTACCAATGAAAATATAAAGATTTACATTTTACAATATTCAACTCAAAAATCATTTATGGAAAGTCAACATACAAGCAAATACACAGCCTAATGATCTTTCCTAAGTACCACTGACCAAACCTCATCAACAAACATTCTCTTGCCTTCCTGTCTTCCATCCCTCTTTCTACCCAGAAGAAAATCATAAAAACCAGAATTTCTCTTTCCAAAGGTGGGTCTTAGAAACTAGAACCTATCTCCTTAAAACCTATCACCATAAAAATCTCCTCTCCTTTTCCTTAAAGATCTTCATTCCAGAGAGGTGCTGCCCTATACTCAAAAAGAAGAAATGCCATACAGGAAGGCCACAAGAATCTGACTTGTCATGCCTTTCTGGGTTTCCCCCTCCAGTTTATTACCATTAAAGCACAGCCTTTTGTCCAATCACATTTCTATTCGACTGTCCATTCTTCATCAAAACTAAACATAGACAGTATTCCCTAGGCTTTAAGTTTTCATTTTTGAAGTTTTCTGTGTTATGAAAAACTTCTATTAGACAAATTTTTTTTACTTTTCTCTTATTAATGTGCCTTTGTTATAGGAGTGCCAGTCCTGACCCTTACAAGGAAAGGTATCACATCTTTCTGGTTTTCCTGTAATCCATACAATGTCATTGCCATTTTCTTCAAAGTTATTCAACTTTCTAATATGTAAAAGAAACAACATTTCAAAATACAGATTCAACTAAAGGAAATTTGTAAACTTCAAAGACGGGAGAATCAACATCTACTATTTTGGTAAATGGAATGAGGACAATCAATAAAACAGGTTAACTACCTCCGGATTTATAAAAATATCTCCTAGAACCTTGATATCTTAGCAGCTGAACATTTTATGCTACATAGTTTTATACATACTGTGCTTTATGTTACAAACTCACTGCATTTCTTTATGATTTAACAAGTTTGAGAAGATACATTACACACTTATGTTCTAAAGAAACCCATTTCAGTAATAAAGTTTATTTGGTTATTTCATGTTTCAGCAATTTACAAGAATTCTGTGTTGTTATGAATATAAAATTTTCCATTTCATATCTTATATTAGTGACAGAGTAGATTCTTTGGAATGACAGTCAAACTTCCTATGGTAAGGGCTTTAACATGAAAAATCTCTTTTCTAGGAGGATATTTGGAAATATAGACTACCTGTAATCTAGAAATAATTGGAAGAATTACAACCAAAGACATAAAATTGATGTAAATATACATGCTATAATATAGAATTCACTTCAGTGTGGCCCAATTTATTAGATACCACAAAGCCAGTGTGATGATTGTAATGACATATAAATATTGACTTTTTGTATCTATTTTATAATTAAATCGGAAAGCCAAAATTAATTATTTATTTATTTTTTTTTTTTTATCATTGAAGTACACTCATCAAATTTCAGCACTTTCACAAAATAAAGTGCTATGGTTTGGATATGTTTTGTTTGTTTGTTTCCACCAAATCTCATGTTGAAATTTTATCTCCAGTTTGGTGATGTTGGGAGGTGGGGCCTAGGCAGGTGGTGTTTAGGTCATGGGGGTGGATCCTTCATGGATGTCTTGGTGCCATTCTCACAGTGGTGGTTAGTTCTAACTCTGTGAGTTCCTGCATGAGCTAGTTCTTAAAAAGAGCCTGGGACCTCCCTGTTCTTTCTCTTGTTTCATCTCCTGCCATGTGATCTGTGCATAAGCTGGCTCTCTATCACCTTATGCCAAGAGTGGCAGCAGGCTGAGGTCCTCACTACATGCAGATGTCCAATCTTGAACTTTCCAACCATCCAGAATTGTGAAACAAATACATCTTTTTTACTTTATAAATTACTCACCCTCAGGTACTGCTTTATAGCAACACAAAGCCATACAGTTTGGAATTTGAGGCATATGTTGAAATTAACCCAAGTTATATATATTTGTATGTGAATCTGAGTCTTAGTTTCTACACTAAAATTTCTAAGTAAAAAAAATTTGTTTCTTTAATTTTTTTGGATTTTTTAAAATGTCAATTTAAAATGACATTTACATGTCAATCTGATTTATTGTTTTATATTTATTGATTTATATTTACATATAAATCACATGTATATTTACATGTAAATCAATTACATATAAATTTATTTATATTGACATATAAATCTCAGATAATATGAGATTTATAAGATATGGACATATAATCTCAGATTTATATGTCAATATGAGTCTCAATTTCTACACTAAAATTTCTAAGTAGAAAATTTTTTAGAATTTAAAAAAGATTATAAGGATAAAATTTCCAATAAAAAATTACTAAGACTGAATAAGTTTCTATTATCATAGCTCAACTGTGTCATAGGCCATGCACAGAGACTGATGGGAACAAAAGGAATAGATCAAATGGGGTTTGGCACTCGTTATACGTAACTGGAGATGCTGGCAAGGGATACTGAAGAGTTGCAAGGGGTGATAACCTGCATCAGTTTCCAGTGGATGGGAGTAGGGAAATAAGGATGGGAAGAAGGGAACAGGTATATAAACTGGAATTATAAAAACACTTTGATAAGGTTGTTAAAAATTACTCCACAAACACAAATAAGGTGAATTCAGACGTGACAACCAGATAGATATAGCTAGAAATGATAAACTGAATGAAAAGTACATGTTTAAGGGGAAGGATTAGGTGGCCAACTCAGCAAAGGGAAAAACTGATGAACATATAAGGTTGTGAGACATAAATCCAAAAACGGAAGTGCAGTATCCAGAAATGGGTCTAAACAATGACAAAGAAAACCAAGGGATAGACGAAATTAGTCCTGATAATCTATCATGAGGTAGGATACCACTTCATGCATCTTTTACTTCCAAACAGTTATCTCTGCATCTTAAATTCTGCTATCTCGTTTCTTCTAATTCACGTGAAACAAGCAAAAATAAAGAGATATCTGTTCACTCTTCATCCATTCACTTTGCGTAGGAAAAAAGCAAAGAGGGAGCATCTAAACAGCAACTTACTACAATCCAGACAAGAGCTACAGCTTCCATTTTTACAGACCAAACAGGATTAACTCCACAGATATTCAGCTGAATAGTTTATTATTTACACTGAGTTCT